>JAJQWJ010000002.1:117978708-119382458 GCA_023637945.1 Phaethornis superciliosus
TGGTGAGTGGGTCAGCAGTCCTGGCTAAACTAAAGTGTTTCAGATGACACAAGTGTAGTACTGTCATCAGGCATTTAGCAAGACCAACTTGTGGTGATGTCTGAGCACAGGAGAAATCAACCAGCTGGTGAGCTAACAGCAGTCTTCCTGCTTTCTGCAGAAATCCAAGCCAAATTTGAAATAATAACTATATAATTGTGTCAGAACAAATGTCTAAGATTTTCTTGTGGTAAGTGTCCAGGATCAAATACAGCTGGCTCCCATGTAACATCTCATGTTTAATCCTCTGAGACAAAGGTTTTTGCAATACTTGACACAAGGATGCTGAGCTTGGCATCTGGGTGACCAGCTAAATGGCTGTACATTTAATGGATGTATGGATGAATGGATATTCGTTCTTTTAATGCTACTATGGTGAGAAAGAAGGACAAGGATATTTATTTATCCACCAGATTTTTTACGGAGGAGTGCAAAAAGCAGTGTAGTTTGTTACCCAAATCTTGTTATTTAGAGGACTTCATATGTGAAGTGTATTAAAGTTCATGAAAGAAACAACACATCCAAATCTCCATTTCTGCATACTAACACCTGATCTAACTCTGTAATTTTCATTGTGGTCATAATTTTCACTGGACTCATATAAGCCACTAGCAAATATTTCCATAATATTTGCAAGAGTTAGACGTGTCACAGAGATGCTTGAGCTCTGGGCTAAATCTCAGAAATCTAGATTTTCTTCTTGTTTCTGTAGGTCACCTAGATGGATAACTTAAAAGGCTTCCACTCCATTGCTCAGTTTCTTTATCTGTAAAATTGTGATAATTATATTCACTAGCTTTTAAAAACCATTTAAAGATAGGTATGATTAATTACTAAGCAACATTAATTTTACCCTGTAACACACAGCTGCTAATACAACAACTTATCCCCTTTTGTACTAGCATCTTTATTTAAACATTCACTATTCTTACTGTGACATAGCAAAACACTCCTTTTGCCAAACAGCAATTGCAAAGAAGCTTTTATCCAGCACAAGTGTAATTAAAATAGTAGAAAAGTGATGAGATCCTCATCAGCTTTGAGCTCAAGGTGACTATCTGGTATTTCAAGTCCAAGTAACTGAAGTAGTAAAAACAATTTCCAATTCAAGTCTGCCCTCCACTGGCTTTAATGAAACACTGCTAATAGCTTTTGGATCAATAATGCCTTTCTGTAATGAAGTGAAGGAACTGAATGAAGAGAAACTGATACAATTTATGAATTGAGACCTTTAGCCAGCATTTATTTTTAATACTAGTTAAATAATGTGTAGATTTATTTTTCAAGTCTAGGCTCACTGGCAGATTCTTGTTGTTCAGGTTTTCAATAGCCCACCAGCCCATAATTCAAGAGTTGCTGGGACTAATATATAACATAGGAAGTAACATTTTGCACATGATTTTAAAGACACCTAATAGAAAGAATACCGAAAAATATTTTGTTATTATATAATTAATAATTTCAATATATAGTGCTACATGTACTAATCAACTACTAATGTCCTAAAAGAGACCAGTATCAGTCTAGTCTAGTACTCCAACTAGAAGCAGTCATTCTCCCTAAAATATGAAATGAGAGAAAAAGAATTTTTATTGCTGTGTTTATAAAGAGAGAACTTTCCATCACAAATCCCACATGTAATTAACTTATCTCTTAACTCAGAAGGACTCATTTTCCTTTCTATATTTAAAGTGGGAAGATAATTGTGGGGAAGCTATCTTAGTTACACAGATTCATCTAGCATGATTTCAGCCCCAAGGTGACCTTTGTGTCTGGAATACAAAAACTTGTACCATTATGCCCCAGAGGATGTGCTCACACTAAAAAGCTTCTGCTCATTTTTCCTGTCATCTTCATGCTTTGTTACTCCTAACAGCAGCCAATTTCTTGTGACTGCTACATAAACCTAAAATAAAGGAGCAATATATGGGTTTCTTCAGATGTGTACTTAATATATGATTGAAAAAAGTGCAAAAAAAATAGAAATATTAAACATATGTAATTTTACTTGGACCTTTCAAGTGCTTGAAAATCAGGATCATATTCATAGCTTATGCTGAATATGCCTAACAGACCTCATAAAGTAGAACAAAAGGAACTTCAAAATTTCCTTGGATGTCCTCTGCATTTGCTTAAATTCTTGTTGAAATGGCTACCATTCAAAATTTAGGAGTCCATACAACGTCTTATGGGAAGAAGTCAAAGGCATACAACTAATCTCTCCTTACTTTTTGTCAGGGTTTTGTTTGGTTGTTTTTTAGGTTTTGTTTTGTTTTTCTTTAGTTAGGAAGCAATGTAAAAACCTACTGAAATCTCAGTATCACTCCAGTATGTGCTGTTACAAATCATTCTAGTAAACCCGGCTTCAAAGAAACAGTATCTAAAATGACTGTCATTCTGCACTTCTAGAGGATTACTGGTGGAGATTTTTAATAATCCTAGCAGAAAGTCAGCAGCAGTGCCACACTGAAACACTGACAGACATATTCCTGAAAGATCATTGGTGTTCTATGCATTAATAGAAAGAATATCAGATATACTTACAGATTGTGAATAAGGCTATCAATGTATAGAGAAGATACACTTGCGTGTGTACTTGTCAATATTTTTAAATCAGTAAAATCTAAAAACATTTGTCTAGGCTAAATATGGCATATGATTATGTTCAAATAGACAAAGTCTGGTCAGAAATTATGTATGAAGGGCAAAAGGGACAGCATTTTAAGAGACTAGCTTTATTTTGATAGAATAGTAAGAAGTTCATTAACCATGAAACGTGCTTTATTGAATCCTGGTTTCACCACTCAAGACTTGCAAAGAAGCAAAGAGCTCTCCTTGATACCTTCTGCTATCTGTGGAAGGCCTTCATCACCCCTCATAATAATACATATTTACTGATTATAATCTTCCATGTGCTGAAGATCTCAAAAGAATTTTCAGTGAAATCTGAGTGAATCACACTGAAATGTGAAAAACTGAAGACAGATATAAGTGCTGACACTTTCATCAATATTGGTCCAACTTCAAGTTCTGAAAGGCAGTTCTTTCTTGCGTGGTACCTTTAGTAGGAAGCTCAGGAGATGTATTCTGATGGAGCTTGGCAAAATGAGGTATGAGCAGCTCCTTACCTTCTTGGTCATGGTTAGGCCATGCTGAATTAGAAATACAAAAAATAATTTGTTCTTAACTTTCTGATGTGAATTCCCCCTGAGTGAAAAATGAAGATAAATTAATACTTACATTCAGTTTACTAACTTGTTCAGCATTTAGATATACTGAGAAAGATTCAGTTTATGCATATACATGACACAGTAACTTTGAGTAATCTTATTCAAGAACTAAAAATATACATATTTTTACTCTTCCTATTATGCTCTGAACTCTTGTCATTTGCATTATGACTTGTTAAAACTATGACAGTGACAACATTAAAACCTATACTATTTTTTAAAAACTGAAGCTATGCTTTAAATCCTATTTAAATTAAAGATAAGTTAAATTTAAAAAATAATTTTTACTTTGAAATCTTAATTTTGACAAACACCCTTCCTGTTTTGGACGTGCCAAAGGAAAAGGATACTTAGGGATATTCACAGTAACTGTAATGACTGATAATTTTTTTGAACAGTGACAGGATAAAAAAACAGAACAAACTCACATTCTAGCAAAAAACCCACACAACCTGTTCCACATTCACCTGGTATATTTCAGCTCAGAGCTTTCTGCTTTACAACTTGTTTACTCTTTGCTTATAACCAGGAGATAATCAGTCTCTGCTTGTTGTTGTATACATTTATCTTGAAAAATCTGAATGAGTGCATCCAAGAGCACTACTGTAGATCAGCAAAGGGAATGCTGTGCATCAATTAGTTACAATTTTCAAATATTTCACTGACAGAAAAAGTTGTTTCAGCAGCATGTTTATTTTTGGGGGATGGACGCTAAGAAAAATTGAACAAATGCTCACTGAAGAGAGGAAGCAGAATGTGACTTTTAATTATGTTTCTTATTTTTCAAATGCTCCAATTTTATGTTCTTTATCAAAGAGAAACATTTTCATATGTAATGCTGTCAACTGATGCAAAGACTTACTCTCTCAGTTTCATGGTTGCTTCACCTTAATGCAATTTACTAAAGTCAGAATTGGTATAAAACCAAGCAGACTGAAAGCAAAGACTATTTTGGAAATGAGAATATATTCACTACTTTACTCATCTTGTTTCAATTGCAGTAAAAATTTGCCTAAACCAAGCATCTTTTCTGTCTTTTGAAATCTTTGTAGATGTGTGCTGTTATAACAATATCTCTTTTAGCAACAAAAATATGTTGGGATCTCTTGATGAGTAAGAGGTTTAAGTTCATATCTTTAGAGGAAAATCCTCCTAGAGCTACTGAAATTCACTACTCAGAAAAAAAAAAAAAAGCTTAATTTAAAAACAAAGAATGTATACATTTGGATGTTAGTTTTGGCCTCAGAAAATCCTTTAATCCATCAGATTTCTGCGTATCACTGAAAGTATGCATGGAATCAGATGATAGTTTTCATCCTTGGCCAAATACTGCAATCACAAAAATATGCATTTAAGAACTGTTGTGATTTTAGAGAAACTACTTATGTTAAAAAGTAGCAGTATCTTTAAAATTTAAATTTTAACTCATTTTCATTATCAAATGGAGATGGGGAGAATGGGAATGTCAAGTTTCAAACAACAGCAAAATTTGCAGCAGGTAGTATTAAATTTTCAAGCACAACAGCAGTTCTTCTCAAAGGCCTAAAAGCATTTCCTGATGCTCTGTTGAATGCTATCTCACCTCAGAGTGCTGCTTCACCTTCACTGGCCTCAGCTGCTGTAATGAAAAAGAATTAAACTATTACTGTGTTTGCACTCAACTCAATATGACCACCAATTATTTTAATTGCAGTTATTGTATTAAGTATACCAAATTACTTCATTTTTACTACATTTTGCCTTTTGTTCCTACCACTCTAATAATTTTACTACTTTTAAGCACCTGACAATACTACTTTTTTAGAAAATATCCCATATCAGATAGCGATTAGAGTACAGCCAATGGGTATAACAGAGAAATTAATTCTGTCTAGATTCTAATCTAGACATAAATTTTTGTATGCATTGCTGCTCCGTATTGCAATTATGTTTTGAAAATAAGGTAAGTGCAAAAGCTCAAACATACTCACCCCCAAGTAATCTAGGTCTTAGCAAGATTCAAGAAAGTGCCGTTTTAGAATTCTGACTTTCCAGCCTGACATCATTCAGCAGCCTTAGGCATTTTAATTTTCTTTTGACAGTAGTGCTTTCCATTTCAATTTGGCTCTCTGTGAAATGACAAGGAACATTCACCATACTACTAGTGCTGCAGAGTAGCTGGGATTTATTAGACTAAATGAATGGGAATTTTTATTAATGAATTATTATTAACATTATTAATATTGTTATATTATTAATATTACTTAATTTTATTAATGTTTTATATTAATTTTAAATTGCAATAATTAAATGAACGTCTAGTACCATTTTTACTCAAGTCTGAGATATCTACCATCCTGTCTTTGAAACCCAAGTTCCTCCTAAGCAGAGCCAGAGTCAGACTCAAACTTTGTTCCCAAGCAGATGAATTTAATGCAGTCTCCTGACAGTAAACTGAGGGAGAAACCTCCAAAGTGAGAGTGATACATACATAATGGAGGTCTGCAGGGATTTGCTAAGTAGAATTTACAGTGATTTTTCACTGTGCACCTTCACTTTGCCTCCTTCTTCAGCCGAGTTACATGAACTCTGGCATGCTTTTACTTAGTGGTGTGTGGAGATACAGCTTTAAAAGCCTGTAGTTCTTTAACCTGAAATACACACTTTGCATCAATGCAACAAAGACAAGATCAGAACGAGTGGCATTATTTCCCTGAACAGAAGACTAACACTTAAGAGATTCATTCATGTCTGTAAGAATTTAAATTCTCTCCTTTACCCATAAAACCAGAAATATTTGGCTGGTTTATGGTTGGTGGTATTTCTTTGCTATGAAAACACAGCACTTGGAATTACTGCTAATCAACTTGATAAAACAGTAGGGGTTCAAATTAAAACCTCTCTGCTTTTATTCCAAATTTTATTGTTGCTGCTGATTACATGAATTATAAGGAAAAATAAATTTAAAGAGGTTTTTTTTAACAAAAAAATTTCAACACATGGTATTACTAAATGCCTTTTGTCACTCCAGCAACTGGAGCTCTTGTTTTTTTTACTTAATGGAATTACCATGTTTTGGTCTTCACTATCAAAAAACCAACACCAACAAACCTCAAGAGTTGCCACAATAAATTACAAACATGAATTAGTACCCACAGCACACCCACAACATCTTTCTTGTTCTGTCTTCTCCAGGCAAAGCTGCCTCCATCAGTTTCTTACAGTACCAATTTCTTTGAGTGTTAATTCTCCTTTCAAAACAGGTCTTTGTTTCATGCCCAGTCATAGGCATAATGGACTTTAGGGAACAATTTTCAATACTTCAATTATTTGAATAGTGCTGTCCCACCAGCAAGAAATTGAAGGGAAGATGATTGATGTTCTTTTACCCTTTGGGATAAAACCCATTAGCTCACCAAAGGGCTCCTCAGATCCCCTAAGATCGAAGGTGCAACAGGAGACAAATAAAGGCACAGAAAACTTCTGAAATCTGTACAAACCTTTACCATTGGCATGCTCTGCTTTTTTTTTTTTTTTTTTTTTTGGTATGTTTTTTGTATGTTTTTTGTATGCTTTTTGTTTGTTTGTGTGGCTGTTTTGTTGGGGGCAGGTGTTGTTTTTTAGGGGAGGTTATTGCAAATATGATTGTTTGGACAGTATGAGACTATGGGTGTATGTTAAGATGGAAGGAATGTCTAGTCACTTTTCTTAGTGTATCTGTAAAGATACCTTTTCTTAGCTTTAGAAAGAAAACTATAGAAAACTTAGACCATTAGCTATAAAGAATGAACTCTGTGTTATTTGCATACAAAATATATGCACTTGTGCTCTTCCAGGCCACAGAACTGATTTTGTTTGCAAGAGAACTGTGGCACAGAAAGATTAACTTTTGTGATATTTATTTATTGGTTTCTGTGGTTACATAAAGGAAATAGCCTACAGGCTTTTAATCACACATTAACATTAGAAGACACAAAAAATGAGACCTATGAAGGAAAGTTTCTCTGCTCTGAAAATGACTCCTTGACTTGATGTGTGGAGAAGCAGCTGGTACACAGGGTGCACTGCTGTGAACACTCTTTCTCAAAAAGATCCATAAGAATATACTGTATCACAAATGGCACTGTTAAACTGATTTCTAGTAAAAGGAGACAAAGCTGTTTAACCACTTAGATCAATTGTTTAGTACATTTGAACCTCTGAATCCCATTTCCACTAAGAAAACAAGAAGTTTAAAGAAAATACCTTTTGAATTTAATTCCAATGCACTGTGTCACATTTTAATGTATTGCTTTGTAAGAGGTTATTAACAAGGTGTGTTCTGTAATGAATATCTGGTTTTATATTTTTAGAAAGACCAAGCTGTAACAGTAATAATATTGTGGAAACAGATTTGACTCAGTGTCATCTACAAAAGAAAATCAGTTTAACACTAAGGGCTGAGAACTACATTCCTGCAGCAACCTCTTCTCTTGCATTCCAAAGGTCAGGAAAGAAGGTTCATTGGTTTGCATTTCTGGAGTATGACAAGCCATTACTGACAAATCAATGTGCCTCTTGCACTGCACATGTTCAGAAGTAGATTTGTCATTTTGAATGTTTGCACAATTCTGCTCATGAGCACTAGTTTGAAAAGTCTGACTGCAGTGATATACCAAAAAAATGAAAGGTAATGCAAACCAAACAGAAGTACTTGTCTCAATTTCGAGTTAGAATTTCTAGCTCAACTAGAAAACTAATCCCTAAAATAATTTAACAATAGTTATACAGTACTCAGTTTGGGGACCAGAAGCAATCTACTGCTGAACATGTATGAAGTGGAATATGCCAAAACTGATTGTTTGAAAACTCCATCAAGCAAAACTAACTCTAACAAAGTAAAAGGACACAGTATGTTCTTCCACAATGTGTCGCTTTGTTGCCCTTAATGGCTGAGAATATACTAAAAAATACAGCTTATGACATATGCTATTTTCCATGAAGGCCAACAATATTGGGAAAGGTTTAGGCTCACAGCCTGAGCTGCCTACTGATGCTCATCTGCTGATGACCTGCAGCACTGCAGGTGCCCAACCTTTAATCAGATATAAGCTGTTCAGCTTATAAAGCCATTCACAAACTCTAAGCCTCTGCTTTGCTTGTCAATTATTATAAATTCAGCTTATAAAGCCATTCACAAACTCTAAGCCTCTGCTTTGCTTGTCAATTATTATAAACTACGTGTCAGTCACATGCCTAGGAACACTGATGTATCCCATCTACACGTTTAGTGCATGTGAAAGCACACTGCAGAGAGAATCCTAGAGTCATTTAGGTTGGAAAAGACCTTTAAGATCACCAAGTCCAACCATTAACCTAGCATACTGCCAAGTCCACCACTAAACCATGTCCCTAAGCATATCTACATATATTTTAAGTATTTCCAGAAATAGTTACTCCACCACTTCCCTTGGGCAGCCTGTTCCAGTGCCTGACTATCCTTTCAGTAAATAAATTTTTCATATCTAATCTAAATCACCCCTGGCACAACTTGAGGCCTATTCCTCTTGCTCTGTCACTTGTTACTATGGAGAAGAGACCAACCCCACCTCGCTACAACTTTCCTTCAGGTAGCTATAGAGAGAAATAAGGTCTCCCCTCAGCCTCCTTTTCTCCTGACCAAACAGCTCCAGTTGCCTATGATGCTCCTTTTAAAACACTTGCTCTGCTAACCCCTCACCAGCTTCGTTGCCCTTCCCTGGACATGCTCCATCACCTCACTGTCCTTCTTGTGGTGAGGGGCCCAGAACCGAACACAGTGCTTGAAGTGCAGCCTCACCAGTGCCAAAAGCAGGGGAAAAAATCTCTTCCCCAGTCCTGCTGCCCACGCTATTCCTGATACAAGCCAGGATGCTGCTGGCCTTCTTGTCCACCTGGGAATGCTGCTGGCTCATATTCAGCCGGCTGTTAACCAACACCCCCAAGTCCTTTTCCAAAAGCCACTTCCTCAAATAAGTGTCTCAGAAGTGGTGCCCAACAGGCAACACCTTGGTGGTTCTGGCACTGCAAGGGGTTCTTGCAGAGACCACTCTTTTATTAGTTAGAAAAGAAAGTGACTTGGTACTTCTCCGGGCTCGGAATTTTTAAGGAGAAGCAGCCCTACGTGCTGTATTGGTGTTTTTGATGTATTAAATTTAAAACCAGAACGCCTCTTCCCATATTTCCAGTTAAGCCTTCTTTCCCGTAACTCAGTTTCCACAGATTGAACACATCGCACAGTCTGGTACCAAAGATCATAGAATCATAGAATCAATCAGCTGGGATGGAAGGGACCTCAGAGATCATCAAGTCCAACCCTTGATCGACTACTGCTGTGGTTACCAGACCATGGCACCGAGTGCCACATCCAGTCTCTAAAGAGAATCTTATCTCTAAGATGACAGATCGCTAATTCTCTCTAAGATGAAGAGGCTTTTCCAGTTTCACCCAGAAACATTTTCCTCCTACTCCACCTCACCCTCTCACTTACCAACAGGCACTTCCCAGCCTCCAGAGCCGGCGTGCAAAGTGTACGCATAACTTCAGTGCTCCAGGAAAGAAACACAAACACACCAATGCCGGACCTCACAGGCAAGAGGGAGAAGGCCCACCCCCCGGCACCCTTTTACCCTCGGAAAAACACCCCGATGCAGGGGAAATGCCCTTGGGCCCTCACCCCGAGCCTGCGGGGCTGACGCAGCGCTGGAGTACGAACCCGCCCCTATCAAGGGGCCCAGCCGGCCCTGCGCATGCCCGCTGAGGAGCAGAAGCCCAACAGCCGCCATTTCCTCGCCCTTCTAAGGGAAAACCCACCCCACCGAGGGGCTGTCTCCTCCCCTCACCCGGCCGTGCCGCCCATCGCTGTGACGCAGCATTACAAGGGCTTCGGGGCTGGGGCTCCTCCTCCTCCTCCTCCTTCTCCTCCTCCTCCTATCTTCCAAGCCGCCGGAATGCCGAAGCTTAGCAAGGAGGCCAAGCAGCGGCTACAACAGCTCTTCAAGGGCGGCCAGTTCGCCATTCGCTGGGGCTTCATCCCCGTTGTGCTTTACCTCGGTCAGTGGCTGCGGGGGGACCGCCGGCTCGGCGGACGTTGAGGGGGAGAGGGGTTGGGGGGGCGAGGAGTGAGCGGACGTCCGTGTGTGTGTGTTGGGGGTGTTGGTGTTGGGGGTGTTGGTGTTGGGGGTGTTGGTGTTGGGGGTGTTGGTGTTGGGGGTGTTTTGCCCTCCTTCCTTCCCGCGCCATTCCTGCTCTCCTGTCTCTGGAGGAAGGCGGGGGATGTGGAGGTTGCGGGGGGATGGCAGCAGGCAGGGCACGTGCAGGGGGAAGGCTTGCCCCGCCGCACGCTGCCGGCCCTGGCTTCTCGGACTCAGCAGCTCCCACTGCGCATGCGCGGCCCAGGCAGGGGTTTGGGGGGGCTCCTGTGGGGTGGCGACACTGGAGGACCCGCGGGGTAGGGGTAGGGGGGGGGGGTGGTGGTGTTTGCCCCTATGAGATGGTTGCTGCCTGTGTTTTGTTGTTGGTTTTATTATTAGTGTCTTTTAACGAGGTTTCCCTGCCCTTTTTTCTTCCCGGAAGCAGTTCCCTTCCCCTGTGAGGGGAGAGCGGCGGGCACTGGGGGGGGTGTTCGGACCCCGGTGGGGAGGGGGCTGAGCGTGCCCCGCAGCAGCTTGGCCGCAAACGAAGCTGCGGGTAAATCCCGCAGAACTTCCCTGCTGCTCCAGCAGGATTTCCCGGCTGCTTCTCTCTCGGTGTGTGAGGGAGCACGGCCCCAGGGTTTCCAGCTGGGTGCAGGTTACGGTCTCTCCGAAAATGTCTGCGGCTCCTGAATCGCTGTGGAGTCTCCAGGGGCTGCCGTGGTCTCAGGCCTGGCGCCGGGGGTGTATTTCCCCTTTCTCCTTGTCATATAGTGACGGCTCCCTGGTAAATCTCCCTGTGAGATTGGGCTGTGTGCCATCAGCTGCTCTTGTTTAAGAGCTCGACCTGCTTCAGATTGCTGCGTCTGCAAGCAGGCCTGACTGACACTTGTGCCCAGGAGCTGCCCCAACTCTGCTGGGCCTGCAGGGAGAAGCATCTGAAGGAGGCAGGAGTCTCTGCCATCAGTACAAGAGGAGGAGGATGTGAATCCTGTTTGTTGGAGCCAATAGTTTTTAATTAACTGAAGGGAATGCAGGGTCCAATTTGAAGGGCTTTGGTTGTTCACATAATAGGGAATAATTAGAAAAAAGTTGGTCTCTTCAACAGTTACATAAATGCTTTAACAACGACCAGTAGAAGAGGTGACTCCCAGCGCTGTGTAAAACCAATTGGCAGTATTAGGTGTGAAGTTTAGTGCCATTTGCAGTTTTAGTTTATTGGTTCCTTTAAATTGATAACTTTGGGGTGGAAATTTCAGTGCTGTTTTAAAACTTAATTTTGCTGAAGTTTTGTTTTGATTTTACTTCAGTGACAGTATCTGTGAATATGGGAATGATGCTTTTTGTCCCGAGGCACAGTAGAGGAAATTAAGTTATTTCGAGTCACTTAATTTCGAGTCACGTAGAGCCATCTCACTGTGTTTACAGTTGCTCCAATATCAGGGTGCCCAGTGTATTTCTGTTGTGTAGCAGTAAGAAACTTAAGTTGTAGTAGTTTAACTTCATGCCTCCTGAAAATGTGTGGTGTTCCACATCTACATTGTCATCTTAGAAATTTGTTTGCTGTAATGGAAGACATTAAAAGCATAAAATCATTCTGTTCATAAAAGATCTTTAAGATCATTAAGTCCAACCAAAGAACTTGCAGAAATTTTGAGGTTTTGCTTTTTTCTGTGAGGCTTTCTAGGCCAAGTTGGGATGCTCAGAGGTATGAAGGAGCCCAGTATGTGAATGTGCAGTTATAGATAATTTGTCAAGTTTTTTTTGTTATTGTTTTTTTAAACTTGCTTTGAGGTGGCTATCCTTGCTCTAAGTAGGTAAACTACACCAGTGCAGTTTTGTTAAACCTTGCTTGCTTTTTTAAAAGTACTAGGAGAGAGGGGGAAAAAGTGATAAACAGTGAAATATTCATACACACAGAGTATGACTTTGAATACAACTTCATGGATTTAAAGCAACTTTGCTGCAAAGTATGGCAACAAAAGAAAATGAGTCAGGGTGTTTACTAGTTTTAAATCACTCAAGGTTATTTTCAAAGAGCTGACCCAGTGTCCATGAAGTTAGTGGAAGTTTTTCCATTAACCTTCTTGGCCTGTGTTTCAGGCAAGCTGACATTGATTATTTTACACAAACAAGGGTAATAATATATTTCTTATGTAATACACATCTCTAGATAGCAAATGTGGAAGAGTGTGTTGAACAGTATGAATTCCATACTTCTGCTTCAAGACTTCAAATTTACAGTCCAGACAAAGATGAACCTTAATACACTGAATTGTGAATTGTTTCTCTACCATACATTTGCTTTAGTGAGTTGGTACTTGAGTTGTTAGCTGAGGATGAATTCTTTGTAATTTCTTTTAATTTTCCTGGGAGTTAGAATGGCAAACCCCTTGTTTCCTAGCAAAGATTCGTACTAGGTGGCTTTTTGAAAAGTGCCAATAAACCCAGAAGATTTTAGGTTTAATTGATTTAACATCTAGAATTCTCTCATCCTAGATTGAGTGAACTGTTACTGCAGTCTTGCTTTCAAGTTCTGCATCAGATGCCATGGCAGAACATTGCCTGCTAGGGCTCAACGTGCTCACATATACCAGTTATAGGGGTTGCAGGTGATTCTGCCTTGCTGTGTTGTTTTCTGAACAGCACTTAAACTCTACATGTTTATGTGTGTGTGTTTATAGGTAGGTAAAGCTTGATCTTTGCCACAGGTAACTTCTTCCATCTTGCATAGCTAGCTGTCCCTGAATTTTAAGGCAAATAAAGTGCATGTAAGAATTGAAAAAAAAAAAAAAAGTCTGTGTACTTGTGTCTGTTTTTCTGCTTTATAACTCTGGTGAGAGTGTGTAATTTTTGTTCAGGTCAGTGCACAACTTCATGCCATGATTCTGTGCTCAGTAGGCTTTCTTGTTTATTGCAATTTAAAGTGCTGGAATAATTTAGTGATTCAACTACATAGGAGTTTGCACATAGATATTTTTATATATGTATGCAATATGTGTTTCACTTCAGGTTTTAAGAGAGGTGCAGATCCTGGAATGCCTGAGCCAACCATCTGGAGGTATGTATCAGCTCTGAATGTACATGCAAACCCAGTGCAGATAGTTTTGGATGTTGTCTCTGGTTGTTAGCCCTGGACAGCAACAGTTTCAAAGGTTTCTTTCATCCAATGTTTTTAATTGTTTATAGAGTGAAAGCATAGCTGGTCGTGGTTCTTGTTTCTTTAGAAATCCAAACAAGACAGTGAAAAGCAAGTTCCTGGGAGGGCATTTCTCTTAATCTTGCATGGCTCTCAGTGTATGGGATTTCCTGTACCTTTGGAGTAGCAAATGACCTTCTAAGCTGTTGTTTATGTAAGTTTCTGCTCTGAGAAATAACTTCTCAGGAAACCCAAGTTCCTTCTGCTTTTGCAAATGTGGTCATAACACTGCTTAATAGCTGCATGAAATATAGAGCTATTTATACTTCAGTATTAGCCATAATCATGAAGCAAAGTGAATTTGCTCATGTTGCCTTTTTCTTGACTCACTGTTTGTTAGTGCCACAATATCATGACATTAGTAATACATAAATTCTTGCAGTATTTGAGTTTTAGTGGAGGGTTTCCTGTGGATCAGGCTAATTAGAGTTCTGAAGAAAATGTGATTCTCTTACTTGCCTTGGAAGATCTTCAGTTACTGTCTAGAATCAGGCATTCTTAAGGTAAATAATTGATGGACTGTACTGTTTGCAAAGTCATATATTTACTCTAACTTCACATTAAAAATGCATAAAAAAAATGTTTTTAGGATACAGTGATTCAAGGGAACTACTTTTATCAGTAGAAAATGTGAGAAAAAACAAACAAAAAACCAACTGTGGCAAGTCCATACTACAAGTTCAATAAAAGCTTCCATTGTCTTAAGAACTAAATTGCTGGAGTTGTTTGTCTGCTGACAGTATATCTATTTTAGCATCAGTTTGATACTTTTTTCTTGGTCCATTAGGTGTGTCTCTACATACTTCAAAGTATGAATTTCACTCTCTAGTGTATGAACTTTGATACCAAAGCATGTGTTTGGGTCTTATCTGAAGCTCATAGACGCTTATTTTGCTGTGCACCTGTTTGTGCTCTGTATGGTTAAATTTTACTTTCAAAATTTATTTCAGTACATTTACAGGGCTGTTCCTTCAGACTTCTGTTTTACAAATATCCATTTAAAAACAAGTACATGCTGCAAATCTGACTTCTTTTTTTCCTACACTCTCCTCTTCCAGTCTACTTTGGGGATGAAGGACGTGGCAGTCCTGTTGTAGAAGCAGCTGATGGACAGAGGAAGTGTCTGAAGATATGTACATTCCAGAGGATGAGGTGGACACTTACACCAGCTGGCCCAATCAGTTTGCTAATGACATAGGTTGTACATACAACCAAATGGAGTTTATATGGACCTAACTTATTTGCATTACGGTGTAATTAAATAAATACTGTTTGAATGGATACACATTAGTTTTAAGTCTTTATATAAGTATGATTATTTTTTTATTACAGAAAGGATACCCCATTGTTGATTTTTAGGTTTGGGTTTTTTTAATTTTGTTTCTCATGGTGACATTCAGCTCCCATGTGTATCTGCATTATAATCAGTTGGCTGAAGATTCTTCTTTATTTTCACAGTAATGAGAAAACTGAGCTAATGTTTGAAACACCTAAGTATTCTTCAAATATTTATTGCCTGAAACATTAGTAAGCTTCTGCAGCTTGGCACTGTGCTGACCTTTGGTTTTTTTGTAGTTTTGTTTGGTTTTCACCCCCTCCCCCCCTTTTTCTGTTTGGATTTGTTCACCTCTGGATACCTTGAGGAGTGAGAGATGACTGTTTTTTCCTAGCATAATCACATAGTAAAAAGTACACCTTCCTGCCAAATTTTCCTTTAAATGCTATATATGTTTCCCATAATTTGGGATTATTGGAGGACACTCCAAATGTGCTGTGTATGTGTACGTAGCGCTCTTATTGTAAGAGGAAGTTACTCTTACAAATGAAGAAAACAAGTATGCTAAACAATATATATGCTTTATTTTTAATCCTAAATCTTGTTCTTTGGAATATGGTTGGTTTGGCTCCAGTTAGTTTTCTCACTTTTAACACTAAAATTCAAGCACTGAAATGACAATTGCTTGGTTTCTGCTCAATAGAAGCTGCATTGGATCAATCTTTCTCCTCTTCAGAACAATACAAGCTAGTTTGTGTCTCTGCTGTGATTTTTAAAATAATGTTTATTGGCTTCCAGTTATCATTGCAACAAAATTGCAAACAAAAGGTTTTACATTATTTATTTGAGGAAGAGATTCTTCATTGTCTAATTGTGTATGAAAATTCGTGGTAGAACATTACTGGTTTTAAGGGTAGATGTGATTGGAAAGCAAATAAGAAATGAGCCAAGAAGAAAAGAATTGAAATACAAGAATTCGGAAAGAAAAAAAATGTGAAACATTTATGAGGGCTAATGTAAACCCTTGTTTAAACCCTAATGTAAGCTTGTTCCTAAAATTCTGTTAATCAAAGTAGTTAAATGTCATAAGTAGTGTCATCATAAAAAAGTAGTTAAATGTCATAAAATAGTGGGGTGGCTAATGATAATAGAGCACTGACAGAGTAATAGAGCAAGGAATGAATGCAGAACACTTGTGACCCCATGCCCTGTTGCTAGTGCTGGTTTTCTAGTGCCTTTTTTTTTTTAATGGTAACTTCAGACTAATGTAGCTGCTCATATGTCTTCAATTATAAAAGGAGTTCAAATTCTGATCCTTTTTTTTTTTGACTGATCCTAACTACAACACTAATGGAATAATCTGTTGATACTTGAGTGGCTTTAGTTATGATGAGAAACTTTTTTCCTTCTGTTGAAACAGCTGGAATAGCCAAGAGAGAATCAATATGAAGATGTATGATATCCAGTGTAAAGTAACTCAGATTTATCAAAATCAGATTTTCTATTTGACCAAAGGAATACTGAACTCAAAATGCAGCAGTGGGTGTATGGACCCAGACACCTGCACAAGTGTATTTCATGTGCTCTGTTATGTGTCAGACATTTGGGATGTGGTTTGTGGGTCTGTGGTTGCTACATGGTTTCTCTGGCTGCTTTCCAAGAATAGTATTTGGCAAGAGGGAAAGAAACAGGGAAGTGTTCCTGTCTCATTTGTTAAAAGTTTTACATAATCTTGGGTATATTGTGCACTGGCTGAGTTCTGTGACCTCACTGTGTTGAAAATTTCCTTAAAAGTAGTTGTAGCTCAGGCTTTTTGAGATTTGGAACTATAGGATAAATACTGCTTGTGTAGTTATTACTGGGAAATTTCACTTTGCCTGTGCTGGGTAGTATTTTGGCAATTCACTACTATGATGGAAATACGTGAAATTGTTTTCTTGTAAAAAAGAAAAAAAATCTAATATGGTTCAGTAAAGTCATTAGCATGGCATAGAACCTTTGAGAGAGGGAAAAAAAGTCTTTAATAGTACATTCAAGTCAAGTTAAATTGAACGCCAGTACGTAGCGTAACATTTTTCTGTTGTACAACCAGGCAGTGTTTAATCCAGTTTCTTTCTCTGCATAACTAGAAGGCAAGTGGGACTCCTTAAACACTCAGATTTTTCCCCTGAAAAAAGCAACAGAATAAGTCTTGGTAACTTGGTAACAAATTGTAAGGTAGCAAAAAACTGTATCAGTTAATTTTTTTTTTCCAAGTTTAAAAGTGAAGCAATATTTGGTAGCAGCATCTTGAAATTACTCTGCAGTTATTGTCATTTTCACAAAATTCAGGTGTACTTTTAAGAGCAGATCAGTGTTCTTTGAAGTTGTATGTTGAGTGGATTCCTGTGAAGGGTCTTAATTCCTTAAAATAACTTCAGTAAATATGCTAGTTTCAATAAGACTTTTTTTTTTTCTTTTTTTTTTTTCTATGGAGGGTAAGTCTCTGGAGTAAAGTGAAGGAATGTTTGTCAAGGCTGTGGGCTCATGACTTGAAGTCAGGAATTATTTAAGTGTTCTAATCTCTAATTTTTGCTTCTCCATCTTTACTGCAGTAAAACCTGGGAAAGTTTTATTTTACTGTTGAGAGACACTTAAAAAAAAGACAAACGTGAGCTCCTCTGCTTAACTTTTATGGATCTCTCTGAAGTGAGTCAGTAGCTTCTGCAGCCGAATATGGATTCTTTCCTGTAATGTGATCCAGTCCTGTGTGAACTCTTAAGTGTTGGAATAAAGTCAGTGAGTAGTGTAGTTTAGTGAAAATTGAGCAGTGACTTCTGGATTTGAGCTCAAGGCTACAATCTGAGATGTGTGAAATATAATCATTGATGCCTTCCTGGGTGCTGTGAAGATAGTACTAACTCTGAGGTATCTTCAGCTGATCTTATCTGGAGGCAGGAATTGTTTGGCTGTGTGTCTTGGCTGAAAGGTGGAGGTGGAGTGTGTTGTTTCCTCTGTCAGGGAAATACCCCAAGTGGGAGGCTGTCACTGGAACCTCTTGTACCTGGTGACAATTGTGCAAGAAGCCAAGGGGAATGTTTCCACCTGGACCACTCTTAATGACATCAAAGGTTGCCGTGCTCATTACACTGCTTGTCAAAAGTGAAGGCACCTTGGGGATTTTAATGCAATAAGAATGCCCTGTTCTCCCATCTGCAGTCCCATGCCCATGGTTTTTTTCACATCAGGAAGACATTTCTCCTTATCAAGGTATGCTGGTCTGCCTCCTCCTGCAATGGTGACAAGGGCAGCAATGCTTTTTGTTTTGTTTCCAGAGAGAGTGTATGTAAATAGGGGTTTTTCCTTGACCTAAAACTGAAGAAATGGGCTGTTTCCTTTGGCTAGAGTATGTGTGAAATACTAGCCAAGCATTAGGAGGCTATGGTGGGCAAGGAGCAATACGATACCCTGTCTTCTGAGTACCTTGTTCACTGGCACACTGATTTCAACAGCTGGTAGTGGTTTTCCAGGAGCATTCAGGAGCAATTTCTGTATTTTAAAACTTCTCCCATCATTGTGTTCAGCTTGAGTCAGAAAGCCAGTTACAACCTGGTACCAACCTGGTACCACTGGGTAACCATGGTGGGCAGCAGTTCTTCAGCCCTCACTTGTGACAGCCCTGTTAGCAAAACATCTACAAGCTTGGCTCTGAGGGGCTTCCTGTGGGTGAGGGCACAGCAAACAGTGCAGAGGGGTAGGAAATACAGATAAGGTATTCAAAGGTGAAAATTAAGTGAAAATTTTAAGAAAAAGGCATGCAGATCAAACAAGGAGCCACAGATCCTGTGATACTTAACATGTGCAAGGAGTCTTGTGAGTTTGGTGGTTTTCTTGTTGTGTGGACTGGTACACAGGGTATGAAAAATTGGTCCATTCAGAGACATCACTAAACAAGGGGGCAAAAAAACAACCTGGCTCTCAGTATATATTTGTTCTTTATAGTTTAATTTACAAATTTAATTATTAATTAAATCACGTACTTGATTGCTCAAAAACCTCTTCAAGGCCTGGCCAGTTCTGAGGTAAAAATGAAGCTGATAGGAAATTTGTAACAAGTACTTAATTGTGCTACAAATTCCTGGTGTAAACACAGCTGGCAATAAGTCACTGTACTGTATCTCATCACAGTTATAAAGCAGCAGGTACGTGCTTTTTTCTTTAATTCAACAGCAAAACTCACATAAACACTAAACCTGTAGTTTTCAGATAAGTAAGCTCTGCAGGCCAAAGCAATGTTCATAATTTTGTCACACCAGGCCCTTGTGTTGGCTGGGTATAAAATGCATCCTTTGCTTCTTTGTGCATCCGTCTTCCAACATGGCCATAGATGAAGGGCTTCTTTAGATCTATTTTTATTGTGGTGTGATGTAAGTGAAATGGATCTAAAGCATTGTTTTTCATTAGGAAAAAAATGCTAAAAAAACCTCTATAGCCTGGGTAGTTTTGGAAATACTTTGTTAGAGTTGGAATTTAAGCTATCATGACACTGATATATTTGGAAATAAAAGTTCATTACATCTGTTCTCACCACAGGAGTATAGACCACATCCTGGTTAAATGTCATATGACTAATTTAGTTTTTACAAGTGACTACTTAATTGCAATTTCTAAATCCTTTTCCATGATGGTGTACAATGCAATAGCCATTTCTTGGTTAACCTTGTGGGTTACTTGCATTGTTTCTTGGTTATGCTTCTGCTAGTTAAGTATTAGGGGATGGGTAAGACAGAGAGGATGCTTATCTGCTAAGTGAAAAAGAATATTTAACTCTTTGATTATTTCATCTGATTAAAAAGTCAGTTCCAAGCTTGTATCAAAAATAAGTTTGAGCAACGGCAAAGAAGGGGAGGAATTATTAGCCTGGAAAGTGAAATAAGCCCAGATTTCTAGTTGTGGGTTCTCTGTTACTCAGGGTCCTCTGTATTCTTGTAGAGACTCCCCAAAGGGTGCAGTTTGTGGCAATGCAGCCTGAAACAGCCCCTTTCCTGCCAGACTGGGAGGTTACCTGTACGTCTGCCTTCACCTCAAATGGTCTCACTTCTAGGAAATTTCTTTTTTTTTTTTTTTTTTTTGTTAATTCATAGTACCATCCCAAGTCATTGGGCTATATGATTAGGAAGAATATAGGCCTTCCAATTTGATGGTGTTCATAGTCAAACTTGATAGGATCTGTTAATGCATGTTTATGTGAGATCCACATGCATGGTCAATATATGGCACATTTTTCCTTTATGTCTCTTCCCAGGTTGTGAGAACTGGGAGAGGAGGGAAAGGCTATTGCTGTGCAGTAGGGGTGATGTGGGAGCCAGTTTTTCTGTGGAGCTGAGGACCAGAGCTTTCCCTAAGTGATTTTACTCTTTTGTCTGTGTGGGATTCTCTTGGGTCAGAAAGCTGCTAATATAATTTGCTTATGCATCATGTGGTACAGAATATATGACTGTGTCTATTAATAGATAAGTTGAAAGGGATAAAGAAAGAGCTGATCATAAATATATTTGCTATTACTGAAACGGGTCAGAATTTTGCCCAATACAGCTGAACTGGAATAAAATCTTGAAAATACTGAGTTATGTAAGCACTGTCTTGTAGAAGCAAGTATGGCAGAGCAAACCAAATTTGGTTTTCTGAGTCTGAAGATTGCTTAAATTTTTAAAAGTAGATTTTTTTTTTTTTTCATACAAATTGAATCCTCTTAGATTCTGGTCGCTGAATAGAAATTCAGCCTGCAAAATTTCTGTAGTATGTTTTCTGATGACTATCAAAGTCAAATGTATTTATTTTACAGAAATTAGTAAATTTGTTAGCAATTAAATAGTATTTCAGTGTGGGAGCCAGCAGAGGTGGCACTTTCAGGGGGTATAGGGATGGATTTTGTTTTTTCTTTTACCAAGAAGAAAGAAATTCACTGAGAGAGATAAGACCTAATCATCAGATTTGAGAAGCACTTTTATCCTTCTCATTGGATGCAGAAAAGACTGTGGTCACACCAGTGGCAAACTGGGAAGTTTCCCATCCAGGTAAGCAGAGTTAATGGCTCATTGCTGCTGATGGACCTGATGGATCATCAGCTTCACCGTTACTTTTTCATCACTTGTAGCATCTGCTCCTTAACTCTGTTAGCATCTTCCCTCACTTTCCATCAGCCATTGATAAAATATGTGAAGGTACTAAAGGTGCAAACAGTCTTTTAAAAATGGTTGATGTTCTTTATGCCAAAATTTGGTGCTTACGTGAGTACATAGGCTTACTGGGCAAGAGGTGGTACTGTGACCTGCAACGTGGATCAGGCTGAAATACTATTTTTTGAAAAAAGTTTTTTGTATCTGATTTTTAATTAAAAAAAATGAAGCTTCAAAGATGGTCATTTTAAGGAAAATGTGTTACAGATTACTCTAGTATTAAGTTATATTCTGTCTCCTTAATATTTTTCTCTCTCGTCTAGCATTTTAATGTCATGTCCACAGCACTGAGGAATTTTTTGTTTCTCATCTTGCACACAGTTTCTTAATACTGTGGGCTTTTTTTTTTTTTTTTTTTTTTCAGACTGTAGGGTGTATGCATGCTTTTTAGCATAGCTTTACCCTCTTCCTACACTAGGAAAGAAAATTTTTGGAGTGAGGGGAATTAGTAATTTGAGCATTTTGAAATCTGTGTGTGAGGTTAACAAGTAAGGGTGCAATAGGAACATGGGAAATACCTGGCTGAGGTCTTGGAGAGGCTGGTCCTTCACAGCAGCAGTATCCAAAATGCTGCTTTGCTGGGTAGTTTACTAGGTTTTAGAGACAATTTTGGGTCTTTTTTGGGTTTGGGCTTATTGTTTTTTGGGGTTTTTTTTGCCTTGCTCAGCAAGCTTGCTCTCAGTTAGGGGGAGTTCTCTTGAATAGAAGCATTGAGGTATTTCATTGTTTCTCAAAGTAGCACAGTTATTTTTGAGCAGATTTTTTTAAGAGGAGTGTTCATTTTTATTATTATTCTGGGGTTTTTATGTGTCTGTGCTACTCTGCCAACTGAAATAAACACTTTGTATTTATTATTGTAAAATATTTTCTACATAATAAACTGGAAACGGGATGATAAGTTGGTTAGTTTGAGAGGCCTCATGACACGGTCAACAGTGTTTAGTTCTCTTCTAGCTTTTATAGGATTTCCCCCCTACAAGCACCAAGAAGTGTAGATTTCAGCACATGGTGCTTATCCTGGGACCAGTCCTGAAGCTGTCACAGTGACAGTGGAATGATGGCCAGCCAGGCAGCTGCTGTCTGCAAGTACCCTGAGAATTGCAGGTGGCTGGGGAGAAGCCACAGGTAAAATGATGGCAGCTCAGCAGTAGCAGCAGAGAGAACCTTCCCTGCAGAAGGACTTGAAAGTTGACCTTCCCACCCAGCCAGTGGTAATTTTTGTTCATCGTCTACATCCTAAAATGTAGTAGCATTTACATCTCGACTAGAATTGTGGACAACCTGAGGTGGCCACCAGCAGAATTGGTGCTGGTGGGAAGTGTGGATGCTTGGCTATCAATTGCAGGAGACTTCAGTACCTTGTATCTTAGATGCTTCCTGGCATTCAAGGAGAAAATCTGTTTACCTGTAGTGTACAATGTAACTAATGATGACTTCAGGCAGCCACCCACTACTGGGAGAGATGAGATAATGATTTTTTTTTTTTATTTTTTTTTTGGTCTGTCTCTCTTCCTTGCCTTCTTCTCACATAGTAATAAGTCCTTAAAAGGTCAAATGTGGAATCCACAATTGAGTCTCACAGCTATTGTGGAAATAAAAAAATTGGTCTTCAACCAAATGGTCACTGAAAAAATCTCTGTGAAGGTAAGCTATGGAAAAGCCCAACCAGGCTTTCCTGTGTCTCCCGGAGCACATGCCAGGACAGCTGAGATCATCTGTGTTGTGAGAAAAACTCATTCACCACAGACATCTTGAAAGTGACCACCTTGATGTCTCCTCATTCCTTCTTGAGCTGTTGCACAACTGGAGACATTGGTTTGACCATATTGGGCAAAGCTGTGGTTTGTTTTGTTTTGAGCCCCTTGAGATGCAGGCTTTGGGTGGACTGGTCACGGTTTTGGCATCCCCAGTGGTGGAATGTGTGTGTGGATAATCAGATGGCTCAGGGGAAGAGGAGAATTCACTGACATCCTCATCCACATTCCAGGGCTTGCCTTTCATCTCCTCATCTGTACCACTGTGCTGGTTAGCAAAAGAGAGGGTAATTAATGTTCCAACACTTGTAGGGACAAAGCTGGAGAGGTTCCTGCTTGTACCCCTTGTTTGGGCTGTGAATTCCTCAGGAGAGACCTGCACAGCTAAAATAAAGATAATGATACATCTCAGGAACATTTTGGTGGCTTGGTACGCAGGCTAAGGACCTCTTTTGTTTTGCTTGTTTGTTTTTCCTCTCTGCAGCATTGAAGAAAATATGTTTGTGTTATGTGGCCTGTCCATTGTGGTGGAATATAAATTACTAAAGATAAATGCATTAGATAGCCAACAGTCATTGATATCTCAGCAGCAATATGTTAATTTAGATCACCTTAGAAAGAATCTAAGTTTGTTTGTTTTTTTCCTGCTTCTCAGGGGTTGGGGTGGGAAAGATGTTGAGGCAAACTGGGAAAATTCTCTTGGATGCCAGCAGTAATTCTAATCAGATAATAGTATTTCAGAGTATGTCAGAGCTGTTTATGTCTTGCCATTTTATTTGTTTTAAAAAAGAGGTTACCTGACTTGTAAGGAGATGCTTACTATTACAATTTTCATGACTAGGGGAACTATTAATTTGTTTCTCAAGACCAATGATACTTTGTGTTCATTAAGTGTCATGTTTCATGCATCTGGTTCTTTTATATCCCACTTTAAGAATTATATATTGATTAAGCTGTCTATGTATGTGTGTACATATGCACTATGTAGATTAATGACCTGATTATACAGATAAGTGTTCCTTAGTCTTATTTAAAATACAAACAGGTTCTAGAGTTGTGGTTTGTTTTCTTCAGATAGCTTTTATTTGTTCAAAAAATATAAATAAGTCATAAATACAGTCTCTCAAATATTTTAAAAGCATAAGTTATACAACATTTTTCCTGGCTTCTGAAAATATTGTTTTGTTGAATGCATATTAAATAAGTTGATATTCTGAATAGTGTCAGTAGAAATGAAATAAATTGTCCTTCATTTGAATTATTTCTAAATATCAAAAATATAAATAGGAAACATTAGAAATTAATAAATAGTTTAAATACAATAAATAGGTTCCCAGAAGGAAATAAGCATGTATATAAATGCAAACCATTGTTACTATTTCTGGTTCTTAAAACAGAACAACACTGTCATCTGCCACATGACAGATTGTAACAAAGGATTGTGCCTGAACTAAAACATTCAGACACTGTAACTCCTGGTGTTTTTCAAATAGCGAACAGCCCTCACGGTTTTCTCCATAAATGAAGTAAAATCTCGGAGGATGAGGTGGGTGGTGATTTTCTCTATCCAGGTCTTATTGGACTTCAGCTTTGTGCGGAGGGATTTCTGGGTAGCTGAGTCTGGGATGGTCACTTCCTCAGGATTGATCACCTGTGAAAAAGACAATATTGGGGTTCCCCCGTTAAAAGGTTGCAATGGAGCTTGTTGGTGAGCATCAGTTTATATGTACAACAGATTCCTGATCCACTGTGTAGCCACCCTTTCTGTATTGTGGATGTCATCTTCCCCCAGCCCCAGGACCTGTGCTTTCCTGCACCCCTCATTTTGTGGTGGGGTTTGAGGTATGTTGGTGCCTGTTGTGATGACTGGGAGGACTGGAGGTTTTCCTCTAATCTATACTGTTTGTTTGGGTTTGGATGCAAGGTCTAGCATCATGGTCTAACAGTCTGCACTGAACAGATCAATACAGCTCTCTTGCTGTTTGTCAACAGTGTGGTTAGGTGGGTAGATGCTGATCATGGTTTGTCCTAACCTGTACTTGTTGCTACATCCTAAGTCATAAGTTAATTCAGTGACATTGGAATACTCTCCCATTTTGTAGTAGATTAACAGTTGCCAAAGATGCCAAACTTGTTTAGCTGCTTAATTCTTACTTTCTGGGCATTTAGGCACATGGGACACTACATGTCACCAACTTTCACTGATATATGGGGCTCCTGACTGCAAGACGAGTAAAAGTAGTAATGTTTCTTATGCTGACTGACAGCACTGGGTACCTGTTACCCAAATACTTTTTAAGAACTTATCCTGTGAAGTGGGTAGGTAGGTGACTTCTGAAAATGGGAGTCACTCACCCAAATCATGGAGCGGTTTTAGATGATTGGAGGTCTTGAAGTTTAAAAAGAAAATACTTGCTCCTTCCTAATTTTATGATCTCCCATACCCTTTAACAAGTGACAAAAACATACATGCCTCCTCCCAGAACATCTCTTTTTTTGTAAATTTCAGTAAGATATGAATTTGGAAATGGATTCTGATCACAGAACCAGTTACTGGTATATCCAGCTCCTTGCTGCACACTGTAATAGTTTGTATCTGGATATCCAGACAGGTATCGTGCTGACAGATTTACCTGATGGAAGTGACAGGTTCTGTCCTTGCTGCTCTTGCCTTAAATAGCAGATAGGCTTCTCTTGTAAAGAAAAATTCCACCTGGAGATTGACTCCTCTTTTTCTCAAAAACTATAGTTTCAACTACTGATAGTTTTGATTTTGATCACTGTTTAATTCTTCCTGTTCCAATTAACCTCAATGCTACCAATTTTCAAAAAAAGCTGGTCTCCCCAGGTCGTGAAAAGAACTTTCTGCAAGCTCATACATCAAATTGGAAGCCAATAGTTACTTGATGTCATGTGACAAGACTATTATTCTAAGCTAGCACAAGGTCAAAAAATGTAGTTCAGTTCCCTTTTGCTTAAAGAATGATGGACATAAACAAATATGTTAGGAAAGGTATGGCAAACACACAATGTGTTTTTCAGATGCTGAAAAACAGCTTCAAGGAAATAATAGCCTGAGATTTCTGCTGTCCTTACTCACCTGGGTGGTTCTTACCCAGGTAAATAGTTTCCCTGACGACAAAGGAAGTATTCATGTTAAGTATTATTAACACCATTATTATTAATTCCAGGAATGAAGTGAGTTTTTGAACTGTGATCTTTCAAAGTTTTCCAGGAGATTACTATCAAAAATTAATAGCATTGAGTTTACTGAATTGAAAGAGAACCGGGTGTTTTTAAACCGGGAAATTTTTTAAATGATGATTGCAAGTGAAATGTGTGCTTTTCAATAGGCAGTGCCTTTTGTTTAGTCAAACTATTATTTTCTGAATTTAGCTGTCTTTATTTCTAAGCTACTGATATCTCTGTCATGCAGCTTGGCTTTAAAGTTTGTTTTGGAGAGTTTTAAAGATTAACAATACTTTTAAAATGTATTTGCCTTTATGTGGGCTTTGAAAAAAAAAGTTATTTCTGTTTTTCAAGGGATAGCAACACTAGAAGGCTTGAACTGAAATTCAGTTCCACGATTAGGAAGAATCTCCCTGAAAAGTTTTAGCATTGCTGTTAAAGCAGTATGATGCATTTAATTGTTGGTTTGGGAATTAGAAATAACAATAAAAAGTAGGAAGAAGAGTTGTTTCTTAAAGAAAAGAAAGCAAAATCTTATGAAACTTTTCAGTTAGTCATAAGGGTAAGTATCTGAGCATAAGGGAACCATCATTACCTGCTTCTGAGAGAAATGAAAGTGGGAAACTTCACATAGCATCCTGTTTCTCTGACTACATATCAGTGCTGAGCTGTAACAATTAGAATGAATTTAAAGTGAACTCACCATCTGTCTTGCGGTTCGTGCCAGGTGCTCTGTGCTATAGCACAGTGACTCGATGTTTTGCTTTTCACTAGTAAAAGTTTCTTTTATGTATTCAAGGTATGTTATAAACGTATAAAGCCCGCTGGAGATTTTCCTCAGGCATTTATCCTGAAATGAGAGAACGGTGAGAAAGTCACTTACAACTCAGCAGTGTGAGTGGGGTGATCGCAGGTGAGTGGGGTGATGCTTCTGCAGAGCCTGGGGGCTGCATCATGGCAAAAGCAGCTGGAGCCGGCACAAATCTTTAGGTCAGCTTTTCTCGCTTTTTTTTTGTTTTGTTTTGTTTTGGTTTTTTTTTGGTTGGTTGGTTTGTTTTTGAGCAGGCAAAAAAGTGCCCCAGGTATAGATTAGACCAGAAAGAAGAGTGTTTCCTTGCCTCATCGAAGCCAGCGAGCAGACACCCATCTTCCTCCGTCACCTTGGGGAGGTTGAGGTTGTTCCTGACGAGCATTTCCATGCTGTTCTCGCAGACGGTAAACTTCTCGCACATCTGGGGGAAGAGACACCAAGAAGTTTGGTCGCGCCTCGCCCGGAGGCAGCCACCCCAAACCCGGGCGGGCTGTGTGGTTGAGTCAGGAGCGTGGCAGCCCCAGGCCTCCCCGTTACCCACCTCCTGCTGCAGCTGGGCCGCCCGGGCATGCAGCAACCGGGCCAGCTGCACGCAGTCGGACAGGGCCGCCCTCCGCCCCGCCGCCGCCGCACCCTCCAGCTCAGCCTCCCCTGAGGAGTCGGCGGCGGGGGGCAGCGGGGAGGCGGCGGCCGCCGGCAGCAGCAGGAGGAGCAGCAGCGGCGGAGGCAGCGGGAGGGAGGAGGAGGCGGCGGGGCGGAGGGGGGGCGGCCGGCGGCGGCTGCTGCTGCTGATGGCGCGGTCATGGTCACGGTGGCAGCCCTGGGGAAACTTCATGGTTTGTCTTCTCGGCTACGGCCCCGGCCCCTTTCTCCTCGTTGAGGCTGTCGGGTTGAATGAGCTCCGGGCATCCCTGAACGTGTATTTATCGAGGGGGCTTCGAGATTATTCATGGCCCGGGAAAATCCGGCATGAGAACACGGGGGTGTGTGCGTGGCGGAGCGCGCTGGGCTTGACACAGAGTTCGTCCCATCCGAACACGGCGGGATTGTGAAATTGGGCCGGGGGGGGCCAGCCGAGAGCGGCCGGAGGGAGCATGAAGTCATCGGGCTCCTGCACCGTAACTCCTTGAGGACCGGGCTACCCGCAGCCCCCCCTTCCCGCACACCCGCACACCCGCAGCCCGCTCACCTGGCCCGCGGGGCCGGGACCACCGGGCTTGCGGTCGGGTTCGGAGCCGGGGCTGGAGTTAGGGAAAGGGGAGGGTCGGAACCGCCCGGTCCCGCTGCCGCCAGGCTCTGAGCCTGCCAGCTCCAGCCGCATGGGGTTTTTGAAATCGTACCTCCCTCCTTCCATGCTTTATACGTGTAACATGTTTTAATATTTTTTAAAATATATGTTTATATTTTAATGTGCTTTAATGCTTTATGCACTTTTTGTTATGTATGCTTATCTCTGTGTTTCAGCTATTTTTATTATTTATAGATGTGAAACTAAATGCACGCGTTTAGATGCTGGGTGTGTGGAAGCTGCCTCCCCTCGCCCTGTGAACTACCTACGGGCTGAATGAAATACATCCCGTTCCTGTGCTTTAAATGCATAAGGGATGGACCAAAGCCAGCTCCTACCATAGGAGGGTGGCTGCAGGAAACGCCACAAAGTTCCCCGTTATCTCCAGCCTTATCTCTTTCTGCCTACCTGGGAGGTGCAGCGGGAATTTTAGCCTTTCACAGAGGAACTCTTCACTCAGGGCAAGTGTGCCTATTTGGCTGAGGCATGTAGAGCATGGACTGAGTCAAACTGTGCAAGGCATGCTGACACTGAACTTTTGGAATGTCTTGGTCTCATTTTAGCCAAACTGAATTTTTTTTTTTTTTTTTCTTATGAAATCAGTGCCATTTTTTTCATCTAAGGAAGACCAGAGAAAGACCTGATTCTGCTTTAGGGGGTGCTAACAGGAAGATGAAGAGTGGGGAGAACAGAACATGGGACATTAAGAGAAATGAGAGAGGGAGAGACAGTACAGTGACTGAACTCACATGTCCTCATTTGGACTCTCCCTTTAAAAAAACTCAAATGCAGCTAATTCACTTTCTAAGAACAGCTTGGATAGACAACCTCATAAAAGAAGCAGACTACTACTATTTTGTTTTTTTTAATTAAACTTTCCGTTTTGCCAGTAGTGGAAAGGCAGCTGCAGTAGTTTTGTCTGGTGTAGAGATATTAGAACTGAAAAGCAAGTAAGTGACACTGAATTTTCAACAGCAGCAATTGGCCCCTGCCCAGTTCCCTGAGTGAGGAAGCCATAGCAATAATCTTATGTAATGTTAGTTCTCCCTCAGCTGCTTAGTGGTGGTGAGTGTAAGAATAAGGCATATTGCTCATGGTATGTTAGACTACTACTAAACCAACTCCAAGGTGCCAGAGGATTAAAACAACCAGACCAGGTGAGCTCAATGCTCTCAACAAGCCTGGTATTTGCCTTCTGATAACCATCAGGTGCAGATACTGGAGGGATGGGAACTCCTGATATGGATGTGCATGTTTCAGAGGGATTTCCTTCTACTGTCAGGAAGTTCGTACATTGGAGACAGCCAGACTTCTCCTTTACCAAACCCAAGTGACAATGCTGACTAATCCTAAAATAGCCAATAGTCGTCTTGGTAGAAGACTACATTTCCTTACAAATGTGTTTTCAGCTGGCATTCTGTAAATTAGTCTTGTTTGTAGCTCTGCAGTTTTAAATTTTGTAACCTTAATTTATGAATTATTCTTTTCTCCTGGTGTCATGAAAATGTCAGTTCCTCATCAATTTCCAGAGAACATTTTTTTGGCTGACCACTGTTATACAGGGATCAGTCTTGCTGATGTGTGTAGTTACATCTTCAGAGGGAAATTAATTTTCAACTGTTATCCCTCATCTGAAAGTCTCTAAGCCTTCAGCTATTATTGTCTCCTTTTGCATTTTAGGGTTTTGTTTACTCTTTTATATGATTGTCCATGTGACTTTTCAGAAGTCCAAAATATACTTACATGCTCCAGTGGAAGTTGCTCATTAAAGCCTTAGAAACTCAGTTTGATAATCTAGGACAAAGGGCAGCATTCAAGGAAAGGAGGAACTCAAATTTACTCAACAGCATTAAAATACTTTTGCTATTGCTCTGGACAGTTTCTTACGGAAAAGCACTTTTTTAATTGGGATAGCACATAAAAGAAATACTTTGTTATGACCTGTCTATAACGGTGGTTAAAGTTTGGTGAGGATTTAAGGGGAATTAATTAATCTGCAGTGTACTACACTGATTTACACTGATTCATCGGTAGCCACGTTGTTCAAAATGTGGTAAGCTGTGAAGAAACAGCTCTTGCTCATGAGTTAGCTACAGATCAGGAGATTTGCCTGTAATGTGTGTAAAATGTGTAAGTAGTATTACTGGGACTCTAAGGTGTAATTTCTAGGTACAGAGGGATTTTTTTTTCCTGCATAGAATCTTTGCAGATCCTTCAGATTACTGTTTTATCCTTTTATTGCCACTGTTCTTCATTTCACTGTACAGGTTATTTTATTTTTCTTGTCATCTGTACTATAAACCAGATGGCTGCATCCTGACATACATAACCTTCCTAAAATGTTATTTCAGAAATTTTCTTTTTTCATTCAACTTTTTCTTCTGCCTGGGTGATGAGCACTACTACTGTACATTCCTGTGGGAGTAGAAGGGCTGGTTCTGAAGGTTGTAAAGAAAATCTCTCCTCTCACACTGTCCACACATGAATTTTACTCCCGGTTAAAGTCAAAGATGGGTTTATAGCCAGGGAGCTGTTCCAGGGTAATTCCACATGTCAAACTCTGTTTTCTAGGTTTGTTATGGCAACTCACAAGCCCATTCCAGAGCATGTTTGATTTCTTCTAGAATTACTGTGCCTGGGAGCAAGCCCATGACACTTTTGCTTCTGATAACCTGGGAAATTTGCAGACAGGGGGCTGTTTTGGGGAGAGCTGTGTGACACCAGCATGGAAATGCTGCGGCTACTGTAGGATTCTACGGAGTTCAGGGCTGTCCTGGTCAAAGCTTGTCACCCCACTTCTGTCAGCCAGCAGGTACATGTCTGCAAGGAGCCCCACCATGGGCTGAGGTAAAAACAAGTGCTACTGGCAGCAGCAGGAAACCTTGTTTGTGGAGTGCTACGACTCAACTAAAAGGCTATGTAAATGGCATTTTCAGGTGGAAAAATAAGGTATTTTAATAAAGAAGGAGAATTACTAGGGCTTCAGTATGTTCCATACTGATTTGTGTGGTTGGTTTGACTGTTTCTTCTTTCTTTCTGAAAACCTCCACTGTTCTGCAATTGTAATTTGGAGTTTATGACTTCATATTGTACTGTTGATAACCAGAGAAGGAATACAACTGAAAATGCGGTGTTCTTCTGTAAAAGTGTTTGTATGTGGAACAAAAGGCCAATTGTTGGTAGACTGCTCAAGTGGGATTGTCAGAATGACTAAACAAGTAACTTCTAAATGTGTCAAATGAGGTGGAAAGCTGATGTCCAGTTCCCCTGATATACTTTTGGTTGAATCCCTCAAAGCTTGCAATGAGATTTCTTGAGCTTCTATAGATCTTGGAAAATGTGGAGCTGTCTTCTTTGTAGTACATCAAGATATGAACACATTACCCAATTCTATATCTTGTTTCTTTTAAGAACCTCTCTATTGAACATTCTTTGGCAGTACAGCAGGGCTTGTAAATGCTTATTTGCCTCTCTACGTTTTCTGGAGTTTTTGTGGTACAAAGAACTACTAGTATAGTTTTCAACAGTGTTCATCAAAAGTCCCAAACTTCAAATATTGGAATTTTTTTTCCTGTGCATTTTCAAATACATGGTCACCCCTGGCTCCACTGAGAAAATGAAAGTGTGAGTTTTAAGCCAAGCTGCCCTGTACTGTATTTAAAGTGAACAGGTTGAACAGGTCCTTGATATCCTGTGATCATGTTTCTCATAAGCAAACTTTGCTTTGAGAAGCTGCACGTCACCAGAGTGATGGTGAGCTTGGCTAACAGCTTTTGTGGCTGTTTTTTGTGGTTTTACAAGTTCTTTGATTGTCTCTTGGTTGTGTGCCAGGGAACTGCAGAGTTGCTTGGGGATTTTTTGGTGAAAAGCTCTAGGGACTGCTTATTTTTCTTCCCCAAAGGCAGACTTGCATAATTTTTAAACAAGACTAGGATGTGTAGTAATAGACTTAAAAGTATTTTCTTGAGTGCATCATATGCAAATACCATGAATTTCCATGCCTTAAGCCAAATCAGAGGTTTAGAGGAAAAAAATGTTAGTTTTAAATTCTGTTATGTTTTTCAGCTTTATCTGTTTAATTTTGACAAGATAAATCATGCCATGGTCTTCTCTAGTCAACTAGCAAGCTGGCAGGTATTCAGTCCTAGGCAAAAGAAGTCCTAGAGGTAACTGTTCTTGGGGAATATCCAAATGCTACAGGTCACATCTTCAAATCAAAATGATTGCAATCATTTTAACTCCACTATAATACTCAAGAGTGAACTTAGATTTGCACTAGGAGCACTTCACTGCTGTGGCAGCACCAATGAGCATCAGGAAGTCAGTCCACAAATAGACTCATAGAAGGAAGGCAGCTCTTGCTTTGTCTCCACCATGGTGCAGTGTGCCTGGTGTAGTAGGTGATGCCTCTTTGTAGGGCTGCATGAGACCCCAAAGCAGAGAACTGGCCAAGTTAGAAATAGCCCAGTGGCCTCTCACAAGCATGATACCTGCACAATTATTTGGCTTGTTTGTGATCATCATCCACTGTTTTGACAAGGATCTGTTTTTAAGAGTATTGTGTTTTAATTATTGTTGAGATGTGCTTCTATGGAAAATTCTATGTCTCCTTTTAAAACTAAAGTCACTGTAAATTCCACTTGTGTTTAAGGAACTTCTTGTTTCCCTTTGAGGTCTTTTCTAAGCATGAAAGATAAAAATTCAAAGAAGTTGTGTGACAAAGAGGAAGAGTGAGATTTTCAGTCACCAGAAAAGATGACGAAGCTGAGAAGAGAACACCGTGAGGAGCCTGAGTGTATGGCAGGTACCGAATGGTAAAAGTATATGTTATCATTCTTGTTTGCTTGTTTTAATGTAGTATATTATATGTGGACTGTGTTTTTCACAGCATCCAAAAGGCAAGTTCTGTCTCTGAGGAGCTTTCTCAATGTCAAAGGAAACCAAAAGGGTGTTTACCCATAAAGTAATAACACTCCTGAATGCACACCAAGTCTAGTGTAGTTTAGTAACCATAGGATCTATTTCATTCTTATGTAACAGTTTGATGGGTTGCTGGATGACATCTGTAGATCTAAATGTGTTTACCCTCATTCATGCTTAATTTTTTGGTGTTCATAATCTCTTTATTGGATTATTTTCTTGCTCCATTTGACATTTAGCTGTATATCCTTGTTCTGCTTTTACTGGTGATTGCCTTTATATAACTTGATAAATTACTTGCACATAACCCAAATCACTTAACAATATTTTTGTATTTTTTCCTGGATAGCAGCACTTTCTTTCTGCCCTGAGAACAGAAGATGGGTGGTACAAGCAGTCATTTTTGCCGCTGTTGTGCAAAATGACGCAAGAAATTGCATTTCTTGTTCTTCGGAAAGCTTAATTTCTACATGAGAGGTTAGAATAGGGAAATAGATCTGAATGTGGGTAGATGAAATTTATATCTCATGTGAGTATAATGAGTCATGTAGACTGTCCAACTGGAGATCTATCTTTTACATCTGCTATGATGTGGTAGTAGTGCTGAGCAGGGCCACTGATAAAGTGCTTGCAACTCCTTTGCTAGAATCTGATGCAAGGCTTCAGTGTTCTCCTTCTGGGGGATGATGTTTCTTTGACAGTTTATGTGTGTTGGAATTTTTAATTAGGAGATGGCTAACTAGAAAACCATAATGTACTATACACCTGCAGTAACTATTGTGCAGTTTCATTAAGGTTTTCTAGCTCAGGGCTCCTGTAGTGACATGGTGGAGCTGCTGTGGTGTTTGTCACTTTAATCAGACATTTGTTGAGAAACCTGAATATCCTAACTCAGAAACCCCCTTACACATTGGGGTTTTTTGGTATTTCTTCCTTTCTGGGTGAATTCTAGCAAACTCCTTTACGGTTCTAAATTGAATTTGTGAAAGAGAACCTACTTACTACAGTGGGAGCCCTTTCTAATTACATGCCAGCACACGATAATAGGATTAATAGGTTGGATCTGTGATCTTCACCCTTCCTGCTCTACTGTTTTTGAAGCAAAAGCATCCTGGGAACTAGACTGGCTATAGCAGATTTGATCCCATCACCAAAGTGGTGATGGTCCAACTATTCAAGTAGTTTAGGTCCAACTATTTTTAGACCTTCAGATGGTCAGTTACATGGTCTGATGCTTTTGATTCAGATTGCCTAACCAGGATGTGTGGGAGATGTTGAATCATATCCCCTCCCTCTTTAAAGGGATTATGAACCCAGATTTTCTACTTTACAGGAAAGTCCCCCAGATCCCTAGAATAATCTTGGCCTGGATATTTTCCACTTGATCCTCTTAAAGTGAACTATTTCTTTAATCAGAAAGACAAGGTTAGGAGTCCCTTTGCCACCTCGAAGGGCTGACCTGGATTCCAGGAGATGGTTGCTCAAGTGTGCAGTACAAGAAATTTGGCCATTGGGCAGAAATAGAAAGTAATTCCCAAGGAGTGCTGTGACCTCAGAGCAGTTGTGTAAGCTAGGGCAGGAGTGAGGGCCTCACTTCCTCTCTGGGCTGCCTTTTGGAAGGAAGAGCTGGTCTGTATGGTGAAACTCAGGAGGATTTTGGGTGCCTGATTCTCAGTGAGAAAGCATCCTGGCTGCTCAGGAGAGATGTCTGAGTTCTGAGGGGGAAAAGCTCCTCTTCCTGGACTTTCTTAGGGGCTGGTGCAAGAGCTCTTCATGCGTCAAAACAGCTCTCACTCTACTTCTTCCTTGGTGGGGGCTCTGCCCATGCCTGGCTCTCTCTGTCCCAGTCAGGTGCTGTGTGCTGTGAAGTCCCCTGGTATCGCTCGTCCCCAGTGCAGAATTGTACTCCATTTCCCCACACTGATGTTAAAAATACACGTGAAACCAAAAGTTGAAAATAAAAACCAGAAGCAGTCAAGTTGAATTTCTGTGATCTGAAACCCCCCATCTCTTCCCTACGCCTGAAGCTACGTGTGGTGTGGAGAAGGAACATCTTGGGTATCTCCCTTTGTGCTTCAGCTCTGCAGCACCAACCATCACTCTCTGTTGCTCTTGCTTTATTTCTTCACGGCTATTTGTAAATGCTTAAATGTTGGGATGTCTATGGTCTATTTTTTTCTGATACTGCTTGTCTGGACTTGTCAGGATGAAGTGCTTAGGCTTTCAAAACATGCCTACGTGTATGCAGGTATTCTCTTTGTTCTCTGTGAATGCAGTAACCCTTGGAAAACATAAACAGAGAGCAAAGATGTTTTTAAGAAAGGATAAGTGAAACTTCTGTGTTTCATTTCACAGTATTCTCTTATGTGTTTATGACAGTCTGAGTGAAATTTCTGGGGTGAAGTCGCATATTTTATACATTTTTAAATACTGCTACTTTAAAAAAATTTATTATCTACTGATTTTTTAAAGGAATTTTTTAAAGTCCTATTGAAGATATTTCTTGGAGACTGCTATGCAGTTATGAGCTATGCCTCCCATTTAGCCTGGGTGCCACATGCCTGTTTAGTGAAATCTGCTGCTTTCTGCCTGACACTTAGCACATGGTTCCACAACTGTTATGAGCTGATATCAATGTGGGAAAGATGCTACCAAAAAGAGTGTCACTGCCAGTCTGTAGTCTGACTTCTGCCACAAATCACTTTTTCTCACCACCTCCCATGTGTGTTAGCACTGGGGTTTGAACAGCTGTGTCAGACTGGGGAAAGGATCTAATTTGAAACTAACCCACTAAAGGAATGTCACAAAAAAACAGTTTTCTTTGGGATCTGTTCTGTTATCTAAAGCCCTGCATGTCTGCCAGAACACTTGTGTCAGTATGATGGATGCCTGGCCCCTAGGACTGTATTTTAATAACAAATATTAAAAAACACTGGCTTTGTGTTGACCATGAAAAATGTTTTGCAGCATCTCAAAATAGCATTCACCTCTCGCACCTCCAAAGCAGCACAGTCTTGAAACCAGGTAGATTTAAAAAAAAGGAAGTTTTGAGACACTGATATGTTCATTGCTTTTTATTAACAGGCAAAACTAGTAGCTAAATGCAATTTGAATTTCTGAAGATTTTGTTTCCCTACCTGCTTCCAGCTCCAGATTGTAATTTGGACCCATGTACTTCACTGAATGGTCCTTTTCTTCAGCTCTACACCCTCACCCACAGGAAACCATTGCACATGTTTTGTGCTGATGCAACTCCACAGATTGTGGCAGGGCTTCTTTTGGCTGACAGAAGAGCAAAGAGAGACGAGTTGAAAGGTTTTGCAGCCACAGACCATTGCTGGTGCATGATTTGCCATCTGAATAGGTAAGTGCACAACTGACAATTTTTTCTCCTAAGCAATGTGATGGGATTGTAAGACCCTTTAGACCCTCTAGAGTGCAAATTTCAAGAGCTCCTAACCCCTGGAGAGCAGGGATTTTGGAAAGAGTTTTTCTGTGATGATAGATGGTGTAGCCAGAGCTCCCAGAACTCTTGGGTCTCACAAGAACCTCTGCAGAATCAAAAGTCTTCAAACAGTCATCAAAACAAAGCTGACATCTTCTGGTTTCTGACAATGCTAAAAAATATGTGGGAGGCTCCTGTAACATCTCTAAAATTCCATTACTTTTTGTTTCATAGCTTCTTATTGTGTTGAGCAAATTTTTACATGTTGTAACAGAACTGGTCACAGGGGTAATGAAAATAACTGCTTCTCAAGAAGGAAAGAACTGTGTCACACAGAGGGAAAGCTGTTTTAAAAATTTTTCAGTGTTGTAATAAAATTACTCTAAGAGGGTGAACTCAATGGCAACATTTCTATTGAATTAATAATGAATTTGGCCCTTTCTTGTATGTACGTGTCTTGTATGTCAGACATTGATAAAATGGGCAATGTTTTTTACCATCCTTTCTACTTCCTGTACAATTTGTTCTCTCTTCTGAGCCTCAGCTTTCTCATCTTCCTTTGAGAAAATTTTTCTAAAAGTATTACAGTGAGAAGTGTATCTAATTTTTTTTTAACTACCACAAGGAAGAAAGTGAATCGGATCAGAATAGAAAAGGAGGAACTACTGGTCCCAAACATTAGATGACATCTGCTTGAAATCCCTTGCTTGCCATTGACGCAAGATATTCCATTGCCAGGAGACAAAGTCGCTCTGCCTGTTCTGCCACTTCTTCCTTTGAGTTAGCCCCTTAAGCACTGATAGTCCTGACATGGCCTGGAGTGACAAGAAGGGCCTAATGATTAGGTGTCACAAAGTACACAGTGGGACCATGGCATTTCATAATTCCAAAATGAAGTTCCAGGTTTTTCTGGGGTGAAAAACATTTTGGTTTTGAAATAAATTTTCTGCAGCCACTTGCCAGAAGTGGTATCTTTTTCAAGATTTTGAAATAGGAAATTTTTATTTTAATTTGAAAAAATTATTGAAACATTTTTTCCAGCAAGGACCTTTTCCTGAATGGCTCCTCCAGACACCTGTAGGAATCTGCAGTTCTGCAGTGCAATGTTTCATGATAGTTCTGAAGTTTGTTATTATATCTCTACAGATACACACATACTTTTTGTATCCTCAACCTTACACATGTACCTGGGTTCTCTTTCAAAATGTCTTTTACCTTAAATCAGCTCTTGCCTAGGATGTAGGCTTCCTTTTGGTGTTTATAAAACATCACACTATGAAGTAGACACATTTGTAGGTAGCGGCAATTTTGGCCTGGACAGAAAAAAAGTCATGAGATATCTTTTCCTCATTTAGCACCAGAGAATACTTTTTTTGCCAGTAAAGCAATGGCAAAGTTTGTACAGGTCTTTATTCTACTTTTGCTCTTTACTATTTTTTTTTTTTCCTCTTGCTTTGGCAGGAGTTTATCAGGAAGAAAAGGATCACATGAAAAGCATCCTTGAGTTACACTACTTCAGGCCTTCTCTGCAGCCTTGCAAAAGAAATACCAGTGACAGATTTGCATCACATTTGTTTTCTTCCCTTTGGAGATCTGGAAGTTGCTTAGCAAGTCAGAAATTACTTATATGAAATAGAAAGAAAAAAAAAAAAAAAAAAATATATATATATTAGTTGTGAATGCTCTAGAAATCAATAGTGTCTCTTAGAGTCTTCAAATTCTAGGATAGCTGCAATAGCTGGCTTTCTTGTCTTGACCAGGAAGTGAATTAGAAATGAGAGTCTAGAATGTGTTGGGTTTGTGTGCTAAAACTTGTCCACATTTGAAGAGGTGGCTAATTAGAAACTTACTGTATAGAAATAGATTTACAGAACAATAGCATCATTCTTTTTGGAAAAGACCTTTAAGATGCCCAAATCCAACCATAAACCTAGCACACTGCCAAGTCCATCACTAAACCATGGCCCTAAGCACCACATTTACATGTATTCTAAATGCCTGCAGGAATGGTGACTCAACTACTTCTCTCCGCAGCCTGTTCCTGTGCCTTAAAACCCTTTTGGTGAAGAAATTTTTCCTCATACCCATCTGAAACTTCCCCTGGCACAACTGAGGCTATTTCCTCTTGCTCTATCACTTGACACTTGGGAGAAGAGGCCAACCCCCACCTCACTAAAACCTCCTTTCAGGTAGTCGCAGGTCTTCCCTCAGCCTCCATCCCTTTTCTCCTGACTAAATGATTCCAGTTCCTTCAGCCACTCCTCATAAAATGCATTCTCTAGACCCCTCACCAATTCATTGCTCTTTTTTTGAACTCACTCCAGCACCTCAATGCCCTTTTTTTACTGAGGGGTCCAGAACTGAACACAGTCCTTGAGGCGTAGCCTCACCAGTGCTGAGTACAGGGTGGCAATCACTGCCCTTCTGCTGCTGGCCACACTTTCTGATACAAGCCAGGATGCTGTTGGCCTTCTTGGCCACCTGGGCACACTGCTGGCTCATATTCAGCCTGGTGTCAACCAGCACTCCCAGGTCCTTTCCTGATGAGCAGCTTTCCAGCCATGCTTTCCCAAGCAAGATGTCTCACAGGTAGTGTCAAACAGCTTGGTGGTTTGGGCACTGCCAGGGGTTCACACAGAGATCACTCTTTTATTGGTTAAAACAGAAAGCATCACTGATGATTACGAGGGTCCTTCAGCTCATCATGTCCCCTGCTCTGGAAGTTGGTAACAATGCTTTGAGGATTATGAGGTTGTCATTCCACCTCAAACATGAATGTCCCCAGGCCGTTTCTTGCCTCTGTGGTGACACAGGGCCTGGTTGGCACCCAGTGCTGTCAGAAAGCAGGTAACTAAGTAGCCACAGGGAGAATTTCTCATCCACAGCTCCTGTCCTCTTGATGTCATGCTCAGTGACACAGCTGTCCTCTTCCTGATGCAGAAATGGAGCATAATGTCTTCAGCTATACCTCATACCTATACTATAGACAGTCTTTATACTACACTATATTATACAATCAGATGTACTAAATGTCAGCTACACTGGCAGTGACAGGAGTGAGGAGGAGCTGGAGCTGTTCACCATCTGATGGTATTCCCACCCCTTGGGTTCAAGCTCTCTTGTGCTGATTCATAGCAAAGTTGCTGAAAACTCAACATGGTGTTTTAAAGGTGCAGAGCAAGGAGAAATTGTCTCTTCTCACTGCTGTGGGACCAACAGGAACTATGATCACACTTCACTTTGTACTAGCAAAACTCTGGTAGAGGGATGGTCTGTAATGTAAATTTTAGCTTTGGCTCTGAAGGGAGCCAAGTGAGGGCCTCAGGCAATTCACAGAGTCTGGAATTTTTCTTGAGTGTTCACCAAAGGGTCCTGTTGTGAACGATAACTTGAGATATTTAAGTGTCTCTGTTTGCATTTCCATTTCTCCAGCTCCTTTCACAGTGTTGTCTTAGATGTGGAAGATCTGCAAATAGGTGCTGATCCCTGTGTCTCTGAGTAATCCCGTTGACACTGGTGGTGATGTGATGCCCACACAGAAGTAAAACAGATGAGGATATTTGCTGCTCCTAGAAAGCCTTTTTGAATGTATGCTATCCGAAGCCTTCAGCTTCAGCATATATCTCTCACCAGGCAGATGTAGTTACCTTTCTTGCAGGCGGAATTCTATGCAACATGTCAGGAATACATTAAATGTTTCCTGAAAAGAAATTAAAGCTTTACGGGATGAGCCAAGGAGCACCAGAAGAAAAAAACATGATATCCTGGCATAAAACATCATTCTTAGGCGTAGTAAGTAGTCAGCTTTATGTAAATAATGTAGTCTTATCCTATTACAAATAAGCATTCACATTCATATGATTTGCGTCATTTCCCCCCGTTGACTTCTAACTTTCCAGTCTTCTGTGTTTTATTCATTACAGTTAGTTTACAGTACTGGTAAATCTAATTTTTGAGAATTCATACCATGCAGGTACCATTTTTCCTAACTAAGTAGTGGTGGCCACAAAATTTAGCCTTTAAGCTTAGTCTTCTTACCATTGAGCTGCTACAGAAGGCTGGAGTTATTGTTGTTGGCAGTTTTTTCTTGTGCGATGTTTTAGAGGTTTTTAATGATGGTTTTGTAAGAGACTTAGTAAATGAAAGAGTCAGGTCTGTTTTAAATTTGTGGGACAAATTTCAGAATTTCCACTCAACATGTGGTAGGGTGTTTTTATGATATGTTTTGAGCAGAAGATCAGAGATTTTTTCCCCTACTGTAAACTTAGTGAAACTTTTAAAATGTGGACTATTACGTTAAAAGTTTTTAAAAATCTATTTCTATATGTAGATTTCTTAAAGAATACAGGAGAAAAGATTTTCTTGTACAGGCATCTCTCGTACCACGGGATTTTTTTCCACTTCAAGAGTGTTCAAGAAGAATTCAAGAAGACTGGGAAGAGGCCAGCAAAATCCATCTTGTTGATATTCCCCATATTGCAAAACTACTTTAGCTAATAGTACTGTAATAGCAGTGCTGGTAACTGAGAATTTTGCTGTGAGAGCTGATTGAAAAAGATAACACAACTTGGATAGAGACATGTCTCAACAGAAATAGGAAGGGAACCGAAATCTTGCCTACTGGTAGCTAACTCCTCATCCATGATTTCACTTCTTCTCCTCACTGTTTTTCCAGCTAGTAATTCCAGAAATGAAACTGCAGAGCTATGGTAGAGTTTTGAATCTCTGTAACCCAACAGATAAACTCTGACAATAGATATAAGGTGGAAGAAACTACTGCCTCCACATCTCTGACCATACTGCCAGCTATTTGCTCAATTGGTGTCTTTTTTGTACACTTTTGGGATGATCGTAAGTCATTTTGGATCTCAAGTGTGTCATCTTTTTTCTGCCCCTTCTGCTGCTGAAGATACAGTGAATCTGGCATTTTTCTAGAAAACTCACGGATTATTGTGGGGCAAAGTGTACCTTTTTTTAGGCACACTTGTGAATTTTGGAGGAACTGGTACATGGAAACTGCCTTGGTAACAGGTATTCTTAGATTAAAACCTCTCAGATGAGGACAATAACACACATATGAAGAAAAGCAAACCTTTAGTTAAGATGGGGAGAGGATCCAAGCAGTCTTCCTTGATTGGCTGAAATTGTATGCAAAGGTCTCCAGAAAATTTTGAATGAAAGGACAGATAGAGGTTGGGAGGTGAAGGAGATAAAATTAAACTTGACTCTAGAGTGTTAGACTATGCCCCACTAATAGACTCTCTGAGAAGCTATTCTCTGTACAAAAGGAATATATATTTCCTTCCTGGCAATTTCAATTGAGCTTTTTCATGGAGTCCTGTGGGATTCACTGACAAAGGAGCTGTAAGAAAACAGGGACTAAGTGTGCACAGAGCTGGCAAAAAGTGAGAGCACTGCTGAGTGTTAATAAGCACTTGTGGAGAAAGGAATTCTTGTGCTGGTGGTGCAATGGCAATACATGTGCTGGATGGAAATGGCTGTGGAAGGGAAGGACCCTGGTGTTATGGTGGATGTGCTGCTAATGTTGTCTTAGGATGGTCTGATGAGATATGTCCAGCAGAAAAGAGGAAAGCTTACTGCCCTGATTCAAACATGTTCGTGAGATTTCATTTAAATGTTGCTCATGCTTCTGATTGCCTATGTTAAACAAAGATGGATTGAGAATGAAGGGTGCCCAGAGTGAGCAGAAGGAGGAAGAGCTTTGTGCTGGACTGGGTGCTTTGTTCAGTCTAGAAAAACAAGTTCTTAGAGGAGACCAAGGCTGTTTCCTGTCAGCAGTGCAAATACCAGAGAGGACATTAATGAACACCTAGATCTAACCTAGCTTTGAATAGAAATGTGTGTTTCAAATAAGAAGGTGGTTCCTAACCATGGAACAGGTCTCCTAAATAGGAAAATATTTTGTGGTGAGATTGGTCAAGCACAGATCCCTGCAGCCTCCTTGGAGGTGTGCAAAGCTTGATTTGACAACTGAGCAACTTGATCCAGTTTTGAACTGAATTTTTAAGTAAGGTAGCCTAGATGACCTCCAGAGGTGCCTTCCACCTGAATGATGCCATGCTCCATTAGAATGAAGAAGGTCACAGATGTCTTTCACAGCACATTAGCAAGAAAAAAAAACAAAGAAAGGAAAATCCCTCAAAAGCCAAAATGCTGTTAAAATAGACTTCCAGAAAGATTATTTTGAGTATGTTGATGATAAGCAGAAACAGACCCAAGGATCAGGCTGTGGTTTCCATGCTGTGGGACGTAGAGGACAAACAGGGACAAGACAGAACATGTCTTGCTATCTCTTTTAGAATTTGCATCTCACAGCTTAGCAGCAGCAATTATGCCTTCTAAGCTTTTTTGATAGAGAGGAATGTGGAAAATTATTTATTGTGTCTTTAACACTCATTTCCTCAATATAGTTTTCACAAGATTCAGGTGTTTTGTAAGAGAGCTGAGAATAGCCAAGTTATGGACATAAAGTCCTGAGGGTTGGGAAAAATCACCTTTGTCAAGGAAAAAGAGTACATCTGAAGCAGGATTAGAATAGAGAAAAGGAGTAGGGGGGGAAAGGAAAGAATCAAATGAGAATTGAAGAGTGAAAGGAGGCTAGGAGAAGTACAAATTTTCTAAAAATTTTCACAGATTTGATTTTCTTTGGCAGGTCCAATGGCACAATCTCTCCTAAACCATTTAAAAAGTGAAATGAAACAGAGATGCAAAATTGACCTGGATTTTATTTTTGAATCATGGAATTACAGAGCTTACAGAAGATGGGCACTAGCCTTGGCAAAGCCAGCAACAACAATGTGACTCAGCCCTCTCTCTAACTCCCTGTCTTCCAGTGAACCCATACTGAAGTTGGTAGGACCATCTCTGGGGGAAGTGGCAATTAATACATCAGGCCCATCCCTCACAGAGACCAGCAGTAAGGATCCCTTTCTAGTTTGTAACTCAGTTTTCTGCCATTGTCATTCCACTGACAATTTGGCTTTTAGTCCAGTAGACCTACTGTCAATATAGAAAGACATGCAGGGATCAAGTTGATACTTTACTGAACTCAATAGGAATATTATAATTGGATACCTAGAAAAAATGATTTTTTAAGTCAGTATTTTTTAATTTTACATTGAAGTGGCAGGGAAAAATAAACATAAAAGGGAAAAACAGAGTAATGTAAAAGATATTTTCATGTGAAAGGATGTCTTATTCACTGCTTTTGTTTGCATCTGAAAGGAAAAATTTCAGGTGCTTTTGCTAATCTGTAGATTGATCTCCAACTGTTGTTTCACATGCTAAAGAGGTACACAATGAGTTGTGTGGTTTCCAGGGACTAAGTCTCAGCTTGCCCTAAGGTATGTATCCAAAATATATAAACCTTCACTGAGTCATGCTGCAGTTACCCTGGCATGGCCAATGGGATGCACCCTAAAAAGCTGCAGATCTTGACATCTGCGAGGTGCAGGACAGCAGCAGGGTGTTCAGCACATCTACAATCTGCACCCTCTTCCTTTTCTCTTTATTTTACACATCCATGAACTGTTTCAGCCTGGCCCCAAGGGCCAGGGCACAGCTTCCTGCCTTCTTGTTTCCTGCACTTTGTGACCTCTCAGGTGACCATCTCCATCCCATGGGTGGCTCAGGGTGGCTCCTGTCCCTTGCAGCACATCCACCACCATTGCTGCTTTGCCTGCATCCCAAGCTCTGCATACGCAACGTGTGTGCCTGGCCAGGGACCAGGAGATGCTTGCAGGGTTGGCAGATGCCCTCTTCTCTGAGGGCAGGGAAGCAGGCCTGAGCACTGAAACAAAAACCTACCTAGGGGAAAAAAAAAAAAAAAATCCCAAAAAACAGTCTTTCGATTTCAATTGCTTGGAAATGCCCTGTGCTCATAGCCCAGGGGCAGACAGCAGCACAGGGGATGTCTCGGAGGACCAGGGGGTTTAGGCATCTGCTGAAGGAAGACACCCACGTCATGCTGGGGAAGGCATCAGGAGCTTTGGGTTGGATCGCCTGACACCCGAGGACACGGCAGTAGACAAGTATGCTGTCTTGGCAGCTGGACACTGCAGGAGGGGCCAAGAGAAAAAGGAAATGTGTCTGAACACACAAGGGGAATGGTTTCTTCCACTTGTCTCACACGCTTTTTTTCCTTTGCCACCATGGTCAACACAGAGTAGCTCTCTCATAAGCAATGACCTCAGTCAGCTGGAGATGTTTGCCCCAGATAATGTCTTTATGTTGTACACATTTCCTGTCACGACATGTTTTCTTTCCCACCAGAATTATAATTAGTAGGGTTGATACTCTGAGAAGCTAAAAGTTTGCTTTGTGTCCTCTTCTATACCTTCTGGTCTTTGAGGATCACCTCTTGAATACATCCTTGCTACTACTTATTCCAATGTCTCCTTTCAGCTTTTGGAGCACTCAGTTTCAAGTAGTCTCTGGAGCTGTCTCTTGCAGTGTGATCTCTGTGTCTGTCTCCTGCTTTGCATCCCAAAGACATTTCCATAGTTAATCCACCTTTCCCAAGTGGACTGACTGTCCTCCACCCCTGGACCATTTGACTGTGGCTTTTCCATCTTAGTGGAGGATGCAACATATTTTAAAGGCCCTCACTGAGTTCAGACCAAACACCTTCTTCTCCACAGAGAGTCAGCCATTGGCAGCATCACCAGCCTCATGTGGGCTTACATGGTGCACACATCTTAGGGACTGCAGACAGGTCTAGCAAACAGAGACAATTGCCACAGGAATCAGTTGTGTTCCTGACATGCATTGTTTGTTGGGAGAGGTCAATATTGCTTCAGGAGGAGGAAAAATTTGCCACATGGTCAGGGGGGTGCAGTTTACATGCAAGTTCTTTGGTAATAACACTGCAGTGGTGGCTGATACACGACTCTGCTTTCCCCAGAAAACTAATTGATAGATATACTTGCAGAGAGCTTTAGCAGCTGTTTTAGGCTGATACCAGACAACAGGCCACAGGATGAAAAGGATTCATGGCTATGATTTATTTTTTTATGTTTTCTAGTTACACCTCAAAGGAAACAGTGAAATAAATGATCACGCCAAAGTGTGGGATCAGAGTTTAGTATCAATAAAGTTTGAAAGAGCTTGGAAAAGCAGCCAAGCTCCAGGCAGGTCACATAGGTAGGTAATCTGTATGCCTCTGAACCTAGTGGCTTTGGCACTGAGGGCAACATTTATACACATATGTCTAGAAACAAGCGTGTAATTACCTAAGTTGTCAGGCTAGATGTGCTGAGAGATCTTAAGTTGTCTGAATGTAGTTGCCTACTGATGTGGCTGCTGTGAATACTGAGGGAAGGAGAAGAATCAATGAAATGAATGAATGGCAGGATGTGTTAGCAGTGGGAAAGCCTGGGGCATGAACTTACTGATCCAATCTTTTGCATTGAGTGAAAACCTAACCTGTTTGGCCTACCTTGTAATCACTCCAGACCTTATTTACCACCTTTGCCATGCACTTCCACAGCTTTTCTTTGATTTGTAGGGACCTTGTAAGGTAGGAACCAGATTTCACTCCTGAATAACAATAATAATAAAACCAATAACAATAATAAACAAAAAATAAGTAAATAAATGAAGGAAAATAAACCAAAATTTCTATTATAAAACCAAGTTCTATAATTTGACTTTGTACCTCCACTACACACAGTGAAGAAACGCACAAAAAAAAATAAAGAAAAATTATTAGGAGAGATATTTGCCCTCCAGCTGAACTACGTTCTTGTAACAGCAATAATCTGCGTCAAAGTGGTCTAAACAGAGCAATCAGCAGAGGAAATTAAAACTGTCATTCTTTGACATAGACTACTACTTGATAAGAATGCAGAACAGCTGTAAGCTAAAGGAGCCACCTAATACTTATTCTTTCATGTTGCCTTTTTTTACAGACTTCACAGTAGTGTTCATAGCCTATGGCTCATGTCTGGTAATTAAATATATTTCTGCCATTTAAAAATTTGACTTTCATATTCTCTTAAAAACAATCAGGAAAAACTGTAACTGGTAACTGGTTTTGAACAGTGAATTGCTTTTTAAGTCTTCTGAGAAAACAGTTTCCAGGCCCCAGTCCCAGAAAAGTGAAACCCGAAACAAACTCACATTTTAGATGCGTGTTTTTAGAGAACAGTTTTCACTTGTTGTTCTTTCTGCTTCATCTAGACATGTAAGTTAATGCATACTTTAAAAACTAAATGAAAAAAAGATGGAGCCCCTCCAAACACCCCAGACAAACTCTATTCTTTTTTGGCCTGACTGCTTACATAGTTTTAGGAAAGAAGAACTTGGCAAAGTTAAAAAGCTAAAGTTTTCCCATTTTAAAATGCTTTATCTTTCTTCTATTTCCACTGTAGTTTCAGGCAAGTTTACAAGAATGATTTTCTGGACTTTCTTAGAGTTGTCCTTATGTTGAATGTATTCTTCCAGCCCTTCCTTCAAAAACCAGACTCTCTCCCCACCCTGCACTGAATGGCTCTTACCTTGGCAAACATTTTCTTTGCCTTCTCTTTTGGACTCAACAATGCAAATAACAAAGGAGCCGTGGCACGAGTCAGCTAAGGAAATGCTCTCTTTACTACAGTTCCAAAATAGAAAGTTCCCCATCCCTTAGGACAAAATGGTAGTGGAAACATAGGATGCAGCACCAACCCAAGTGCCAGGGAGCGCAGTGCTGCCAAAGGGGCAGCCAGGGGAGGATTCTGCCTAGAGATGGGAAGATCCTCACCTCTTTTCTTCTCCCTTCACTCGAGCCTCATCAGAGAAACTCACCTCCTTTTTGCTCTGTTTCCCAAGTTCTTTCTTAAACAAGGGAACTCAATTAGCTTGTTGTTTGTCAACCAGTGTTGTGTACTGCATTTGGTATGGATCCTGTGCTATGGTAGCAGCATTGGCATTCTGACACACCATGCACTAAACAAGCATTCCATAGAGCAGGAAGCTAAATATATAATACGTATTTGTTTCTTCCTACACCTGCTTTACTGGGTTTGAATCTCTAGGGTATATTTAACTGGTATTCAAACTCCCATCTGTCAAAACAAGATTTGAAAATTTTATTATTGTTGTTGTTATTATAATGTTTAAAATCTAGTCCACCTTAAGGACTCTGAGGCAAATATGGCTCTAATAATGGTACCACTCAAACTCCTAATAAAGTACTGGGAGCTCATGATACTTTAAAAGTAAATGAGACTGTAAAGAAATGCTTGCCCTCAGCATGCTTGTAGTTGCTCTCCCTGAAGTCAAATTGCCTGAGGAAGAAAATACAAGGCAATTAGGGTAGCTATTTTATTTTTATTTAAAACATGCAGGGAACAACTCTCTATCAAGTAAGTGTATGGACTTCAACTGAGGAAATGTCTGCTGGCATCAGTTTAGTGTAACTGGGTTTTGCTACATAAAATCTCAAAAGTTTCTTTTGTCTTTCTGACATTCATGGTACTAATACACAGTAAGGGTTAATGAAACTTATATAGTTTTCAGGAATTTAAATTATTTCAAGAAAAGTATAATTCTGCTTCTCAGCTGCTTTCAGGATTCTCTGTTATGCAAGGGAGTCAGGGGTTCTCCATTTGGTAATGTCATTAGTGTGTTTGGGAATTAGTAAGCAAGTAGGGAGAGATTTTCAAAAGCATAAATAACAGTAACATCTCCCATGAATGTTACAACTGGTCTTGGCCCTGGTCTGCTTGGCACAACCTCATAAACCTCATAGATGAGGAGATGAGAGATCTGCCCAAGAGTTTGGGTGATCTGTCCTCAAGAGGACACCAGGAGCTGACTGGGACCCTAATCTCACCAGGATTTGTCCTTTTTACACCCGAGAATTATGGCTTGCTGAATTGTTCTTGTCCCCTTCTGCCTGTGTCCTTCCCTTACTGGACCACATCTCGTTCTCTGGGTGCTGCTACCATGTGTAGGAAAGACCTCAACTAATTGACCCTCACATCACATTGTAAAAGAAAAGAGTAGAGCTATTTGGGACCCTTGTCACCCTGTTACAGTCCAGCAGCCTCTGAGACAGTTTGTCAGTCTTTTCTTCCAGCCTGGGACATTTTTCAGTTTATGAATATTCACTTGCATCAGTGAGACTGTGAGGGTATACTGCATACACTGGCCTTGGGTGACTGAAGGGGACTACACAGGGATCTGAACATCAAACTACCTAGCCAACAAAAGTCTGTGTAAAGATGTTCAGGGTTTTTTCTTACGTCTCCTTGGTATTTTCTTGCAGTTCTTTTTGAGTTTTTGGGGAGCAGTGTTGTACCTCTGAACCAAAGCAAAGGAATGGCAATGCAGGTGAGTCAGTAGACTGGTGAATAGTCTTGTGTAAGTTTTTTCTTACACTGAATTTTGATGTGCATTCAATGTAACATAACTACCCCCCCAGCAAACAGAAACATGAGGTGAGATATGGATTTTGGCTGAACCATTTCCAGATGTACTGGTAGAAAGAGGGCAAAAGGTAGGAGGAAGAAGATGGGATGGGAATGAGCAATGTGGCACTGGAAGGGCTATTGCTGTCCTTTTGCTTGGCATAGACCTTTCCTTAACACATGGTAAGCTATGGCCTCTGTTTTAAAAGAGGGGACTACTTTTCAGAGGGAGATATATTTTCCTAAGAGAAGATATGGGCAGCTTTGAGCTTGCACACACAGCTGTCCCCAGGAGAGACACCAGTGAAGTCATGGTGGTCCTTGGATGACCTCTGCCAGCCTGGGCTGGCAGCTGTGCTGCTCAGGCAAGACAGAAAGCAGGGTCTGACCTAGCTACATCTGTGAGCATGCAGTCATGTTGTGTGGTTGTGAAGTTGAATTCAAGTCACTCCTGTGATTTCAGCTGTAAGGATTGGTGATGTTTCCCACAGCCAGTTTCTTGGCTCATCCTCTGGCAGTGGCCCAACACCAACAGTGTATTGTAACACGTCGCCAGCATTTGTCAGCAGAAATTTAGGGGAAAAAAATCTCACCAGAGCTGCTCGTTTTAATCTTTCCGAAGATGCCAGAGTGCTGAGCGTTGAGGCTTAAATGAGAAGACCAGAGACAAGGAAGGAGTGATTGTTAACCATGACTGATAAAAATAACGTTGCAGATCCCATCTTGAATTTCATGGAATTGTAGCAAGTAAATAGAAAATCTCACAATTCTGCATATTGCATTATTTCAAACACATAAGAGCACCATCTTATGTTCACAAAGTCCTACCTTTTGTGTCTGCCACACAAATGATCCAGAAACCACTTGTAATTACCCAGGTCTCTGTGGTGACTAGGTCATGTAATCGGACCTGCCTTCACTGTCTCTATGTATCACTTTTTCCTTGCCTCCAGTTTAATTTTATTTAGGGTATTTATTTTGCTTAGCTTCCTTTCATATTTATGTGCTGTCTATTGTCTCTATGTTGGGTTATAAGATCTGTGGAGAAAAGTGAGCTCCCCAATAAGTTTATACACTGTGACTGATTGTGAGATTTGATTCTGGCTGGGGTCTCCAGACTGTTGTGTGACATCAGTGAAAGGAAAACCACTATGTGGGTCATCTGAAGGGTTTACAAAAAATTAAACTTTACTAAAAGGTGAGCAGGACAGCCTAAAAGTCTAAAAGCCTCCTTTAACTCATGTTCTGACTTAGTGCTCATCTATTCAGATACCATTCATTGCTCTGCTGCACCACTTAAGTAAATCAGACAGGAGAGAGCAGTTGGACTGAGTTCTACCCTCTCAGTGTCTTTCTTGGGTATGAGACTTATTCCTATCGTCTTTGGACTACATGAGATGAAAGGTCAAGTTGGGTGACTATCTTGTAAACACACTTTATTGCTTCAGCACCCTTGCAGTGTCTCTCAGAAGAGCTAACACGTGATTTATTGGGCAGTATATCCTCTTTTATGAGGGATCTTCCCCTAAAACCACAACAGAGTATAGCACTGTCGTGGTACCAGGTTTTCTTCTTCACATTTTTTTCCTGTGGACAAGATGGTGATCTAGGTCTGTGTAACTATTAATTTACACTACTGTGCATGCTGGAGGGCTCGTGCCACAGGAGCTGCCATAGAAAGATCAGTGCCAAAAAGCACTTCACAAAAAGGGAAATAATGTTGCCTGCTCTTCTATTTGTGCTGTACAGTCCAAACCCATGCTGGCTACACATGACAATAGGAGATATCTCTTTGTAAGTGATCCCCTTATTCTCAGTTGCTCCGATGGTTAACTGAAGGCTGGAGGGAGGGGTGAAGGCAGCAGCCCAAATCCCAGGTTTCCCTGACTCACTACTGTGTTCCGGCCACGTCCTCCAGCTGCTTCCAAGCAAGTAATGTTTTCTGCTGAGTCACGGTATTACAAGGCATTTTCCCCTTGTGATTAATTCCTTTAACCCAGAGAAGAAACAACAAATCTGCTCCTCATTTCTCCTCTCTCATGTTCTGAGGAAAGCTCCTGGGTCATGGAAAATATGGATTCTACAGTGTTTTGTATCACCTCGCCCTTTTTCCTGGCTCCTGGTCACACTCAGCCTTATCTTTGGGGCATGGGAACCACCATGGCTTCCTTAGGGAACCACCAGTTGTCCCACTTACTATCCATCTTATTAACCAGCCTCTTCCAGAAGACAGCTGTGAGTACTTTTTATAGGGATTTTCTTCAGCATGAACTGCTGTGTAGTACTCCTACTGCCTTTGCTGCTCTTACTGTATGTTGCAACAGCTTGCACAGCCAGTCTCCGTGCACTGTCACATGTTAAATCACTCTTGACATCAGCAGATAAGCTTTCCAGAGCTTGTAGCCCAGCCCTGACCAAGCTAGGACAGGAATCCTGGTCCTGAAGTTGCATTTTCTCATTCGAGTGTTATGAAACCCTTTTGGACTCGTGACACCTCTGGACTGACCTCGCTTCATCTGCAGAGCAAGGCCCCTGAGGAGCACATAAGCCTCCAGAGAGACAGAGCCAGAAGCACCTATGGTCAGAAACTGCAAGCAGCATGTGCCAAAGCAGCTTGGCTTGAAAAGCAAACCATGAGGCTCAAATCCTGCTTTGAAGAGAACAGGTGCCATTATGGGGCAGTGATTTGTTTTTCTGTTTATCACATTTCAGAGAGGAAAGCATTGAGTTTTTATTGGTTTTGGCTAAAGGTTCTGTGGAAAGCCTACCCAGTGAACCCTGTGAGTTCACCTGTAATAAGCTAACATAGCTTGTTATGCCTCTGGACATCCATGTGTGTCAGGCACCCAAAGGCATCACAGCTTGACCAAACACTGCAGTTTGTGGAAAGAGATGTCACTTCAGACATCGGAAGGGGAAGGCAAAGTTCCTCGCAGTTAGAGACTTGTGGCCAGGGCTTGATAAAAAGTTTTAGAAAATGCAAAGCTGTGCAAATAGTAAAGCACTGTAATTGAAAAGTAAGCATTTGTATACACATTGGAAAGCTACCAAAATGTTGGACAGATTAAAAACACAATCCCTAATTTCCTTTGTACAAAACTGGTGTCACAACAGCCTTTTGTTGTGTTTATTTCGTCCCCCTGTTCTCCCCAGCCAGCCAGTCCTGACCCAAGGAACAGCTGTCACAACACTGCTACAAATACAAGGTTAGGATGAGTGGATGTCAGGATGTGAGCTGAATCTACTGTATCTGAGGTCTGGAGTAAAGTAAGCTGGTCAAGAAGGTGAGGGAAATGTGCCTGAAATTCGGCAACTGATGTTGAGAAATTTTCAACTATCCTAAGTATGGGCAGAAGAAGAAACTGACTTGATTTTTTGAACTTTTTTCTTTCTTTTTGTTTCCCCCCCCCCCTCAGATTAGGCAGCCCTTGCCAAATACTGGACGTCAGAGGCAGTAACTTCCAAGCAATGAACTGGTGTAAGATGTCATTAGAAGATGTGTGTTGCATGAGAAGAAATTCCTGGGCAGCCTGGCATTGGAGCTGGATGAGCTGCTGCTGAAGAGGCTGGCAGCACTGCTTAACGTGCTGCTGCTGCTATCACATCCTGTTATGTTTTGGGAATCCTTGATCATTCTTACTGAAAGTGAACAAAATAGTATTTTCTCCTTACTTTGCAGACTTCCCCTTTTTGTTTCATTTCAGAGGAAAAAGAGAAGGTGAAACACCTCCCCTTGACCAGACTCTCGATATACCTGTTGAGAATGAAACAGAGAAGCCACAAGGTTAACAAATGGCTGAAATGTTAGAGACATTGTATCTCCAGGGAAGCCACTAAAGAGGAAAAAGGAAGTATTATCCCATTGTCTCCCTTCCTAATTTCCAAATGTCTGTGATCTGATTTTTCACAGGTTGGAGATGACTCTCCGAATAATTGACCAAAAGGTCTTCAGTGCCTCGTCAGAGCTGTGGCTGGTCAGTATAAAACCAAACCTGCTAAAGGGAAAATGCAAGAGAAGACAAGAGTGACTTCTTCCAAAGTGAGAGCAAGAGCTGTTGTTCAAAACTTTCTAGGGTTGTGCAGGGTCCTCTCCTGCTTTCATTTTCTGTCAGAGAGGCTGTGATGAGCCATGGTGCCCTCCTGTCTGTGAAGAACCAGATGCTTGGCTGATTCTGGCTCCCAGCTGCTGTAATACTACAATAATTAAACAAACTGGCAGTCCCTAGCAGATGAACTACATTAATTCTCTTTGTTGATCAGGTGCAGGGAAGCTCTCTTGTCAAAAGACACTTAATGACTTAGCCTGAAAGACTGCATGAAAATCCTAGAGGCCAATGCTAATTTCAGATATTCACATTACCAGTTATATACATCTTAAAAAGCATTTAACTGATGTTTTGCATGCATGCATCTTTACTGATAATTCACACCCTATGACAATTTAGACAAATCTAGCATCAGAATTAAAGGTAAGAAAACCTCAGGCCTAGAGATTAATCCCAAAAATTCAATGAACCTGAACCCTAGGGTAATTTGCTGTCTGTTTTCTAGAGATGATGTTTCAATGGCCAGGGTTTCTTAATGAAATAATCATAATCTTGCTCAATGTGAATATGCAGATTTTTCCCTGGTAGCATAGGTTAAGAAAGATCCCAACCAGCTCTAAACAGAAAAGCAGAAAAAAACAAACCATTGCAATTACTTAGCAGGTTTTTCTAAGCATCCCTCAGAGCAGGTCTCATTACAAATGGACTCTTTACAAAAACTCTTTTCTTAATATTCACAGCACTCTATTATCATTGACTGACAGGTGTTTGGAGTTTAAACACATATTCATTAGGATTATGATAAGCATTTTGTCATATCTCTAAATGTCATTCTCCATTCTTCTGCTCTGAGGTTGGTTTGGCTGAGAGCCAAATTTGCTCTTTACAGCTTTTAAAAGAAGATACAGAGTTTTTTGAATTTTCTATGTTGACATAGACTTTATCTCAGATAGTGGGGGTTAAATAAGTTTCCAGATCTTCTGGGCTAGAACAGGTATGGAGATAGCACTGTCTGAAGGAAGTTATAGGAGCTGGAGTGTGCAGACATTCAGCCTATACAGTTGTGTATTCAGAAGCCTGTCAGAGCAGATCTAAACTTTAACTTCTTTTTTTTTTTTTTTTTTTTTTTTTCCCTTTTTCTTTTGTAATTATTTTGAAGCAATGTAACAGGGTCACAGAATCCACCTAAAAAAAATGGACAAGACACTACAAGTGCTTTGGGTTTACTTGTAAGAATGTGGAACATGGCTGTTCCTTATGAGGAATGTGGCTGATTGCTTCATCCCAGGATCACTTCTTCCAGCCTCCCTCATATCTCCTTACCATGTACCACACTATTGAACCACAGCTTTTTAGACTGATTTTGGAGCTTTGAGCCTTTCAGCAAGGAAAGTTGTACTATTTCTTCACCTTTTCACTGAAGCTGCCATCTTTCCTAATTTCCTTGTATGTCCAGGAGCACTTCGCATTAACACTGCCTGGCTTTGTGTCTCACTGCTGGTCTTTGCTCCTGAAACATTAACATTTCTGTCCTTATGTGTAATTCTCACTGAGAAAATCTGTCTGCTTCTTTTTCCTGGCCAACAACAAGGTTGGTTGAACAATAAATTTAGTAAAGCATATTCTGAGGTGGGAGGGTTGGGAAGATGCTGGTTCCCCAGCACTGGGCAGTGGTGTGAAACTTGCTCAGTTCTCACATTAGCTCAGTGACACTCATACTGGTTTTGACAGCTCTGCATACACTATCAGGACACATTTATGAGTGAAGTTGTCCTGGACTGGTGCCATCTCTTTGGCTTTTGATGCTGTTGCTGAATTTTCTTGGAGCCAGTGAAATCACAGCCTCTAAACACTGCAGCTTCCCAGCAATATGCTGGAGGAAAAGACTTGATCACTAAGTCTTTTATAATTTTTTGGCTTAATATCAGTTGAAATGAAAAACAAATTACATGCACGAACATCCCCTCTGAAATAGGATGACCTTTTCCTGCAATGGTCTGAAAGTTATGTACTCTTTTCATCTCCCTGTTTGACTACTGTCTTGGGTTTTCAGGGGACTATATTTCAGTGTCCTTAAGAGTATCCTGTATGCACAGCTGGGTACAGGTCTTGCTTTTTAACTCTTTAGAATCTGAAATAAAAATTGAACAGAATTCAGTGCACAAGAATGGTAATGGATCTAGCTTTTCTGTGAATTGTGTCAAAGAACAGCATCTTGGACTTCAGTTTTGAAAAACCTCATAGTGTCTCTTCCAGTTAATCCTACCCCTCAGAAATCATGTTTTCAGTAGCTCCCTAAATTATTTTAAAGTAACCTATTTGGGAAAATCTCTCACTCCACTCTTCTAAAAATGGTGATCTAGCAGAAGCATTGCAGTACTCGGTCACTGGACCAGTCATAGAATCATAGAATTTTCAGGGTTGGAAGGGACCTTTAAGATCATCTAGTTCCAACCCCCCTGCCATGAGCAGGGACACCTCCTGCTAGATCAGGTTGCTCAGAGCCCCATCCACCCTGGCCTTAAAAATTTCCAGGGATGGGGCTTCCATCACCTCTCTGGGCAACCTGTTCCAGTGTTTCACCACCCTCATGGTGAAAAACTTCTTTCCAACTTCCAATCTAAATCTACCCTCCTCTAGTTTGAACCCATTCCCCCTAGTCCTATCCCTACCTGACATACTAAAAAGTTCCTCAGCAGATTTCTTGTAGGCCCCTTCAGATACTGGAAGGCTGCAATAAGGTCTCCTCAGAGCCTTCTCCTCTCCAGACTGAATCCCAACTCTCTCAGTCTGTTTTCATAGCAGAGGTGCTTCAGCCCTCTGATCATCCTCATGGCCCTTCTCTGGACACACTCCAGCACATCCCTGTCTCTCTTGTAATAGGGGCTCCAGAACTGGACACAATACTCCAGGTGAGGTCTCATGAGAGCAGAAGGGGAAAATCACCTCCCTCGACCAGCTGGCCATGCTTCTCTTGATGCAGACAAGGATGTCGGTGGCTTTCTGGGCTGCAAGTGTACAGCTCATGTTGAACTTCTCATCCACCAGCACCCCCAAGTCCTTTTCCTCAGGGCTGCTCTCAAGCCAGTCACTGCCCAGCCTGTATCGGTGCTTGGGATTGCCTCTACCCAGATGCAGGCCCTTACACTTGGTCTTGTTGAACTTCATGGGGTTGGCATGGGCCCACCTCTCCATTCTGTCAAGGTCCCTCTGGATGGCATCCCTTCCCTGCAGAGTGTCAGCTGCACCACACAGCTTGGTGTCATCAGGGAACCTGCTGAAGGTGCACTCAGTGCCACTGTCCATGTCGCCAACAAAGATATTAAACAGGACTGGTGCCAACACTGATCCTTGAGGGACTCCACTTGTCACTGGCCTCTACTTGGTTATGGACTCGTTGACAGCCACTCTTAGGGTGCAGCCATCAAAACAGTTCTTAATCCACTGAGTGGTTCATCTTTCAAACCCACGTTTTACCTCTTTGGAGACCACGGATGTCTGTGTCAATAAGCAAGTCTTTCCACTTCTGAATGTACTGTGGTGTTACTCTGGAATATATTATACTCATCTATTTCTCCTCAACATAGTGAACGTTAAGACAGCTGACTGGTTTTGAAAGCACAGAAAGCAAGTGGGTATTTCTGTAAGTAGATAGGAAGTAAGTAAGTCGCTCCATCAGAGTGGTAGTGGAGAAAATTGTGCACTGAGGCAGCATGGGCCCTGGAAATGCTGCCAAGCATTCCTAGTGTCCTCATCCCACATAAAGGATAAAGTAAATCTCAGTTACAGAGATAAAAAAAGGCTCCCCAGTAATGTGGTTACCTTGGTCTCTTCTCATGTGCACTTTTTTCCAACCTTCCTTTTGTTGTGTAGCAGAATCAAACTCCAGTAAATAGTCTCTCTTTGACTGAGGTTTCACAAGGGCTATGGATGCTGAGATCATTCTGACTTACTACCTTTCTCTGTGTTTTACTCCACTGGGGAGTATGAGCACCAAGGGAAATGAGAGCTTGTGAATGCATTTGTCTTTTTTGGCTCTCATCCCAATGTTTTGGTTTTTAATCTGTCTGAATAATACAGTTGTATTTTGACTCTTTATTCTCATTACCCTGACCACTGATGTAGCTGTGACAGAACCAATTCTATGCTGAGCCACCTGTTGTTCTGCTGTGATTCATGTGCAGGGCTGCTCTGCTCCGACCACGCTGGCTGTGTCAGGCTGTGAAGTCAGTTGTGAGCTATTTCCCATCTCAGTGCACTTCTAAAAGATCTGCATGTACTATCTGTTAGCAGCCTGACTCACCCATTTCTTTGGCAAAAAAAATTCAACTCCATGGTTTTCGGAAAATGGACACTTGAAGAATGTCTCCTCTCTTAGAATGAGAAAAAGCAAAACTCACTGAGGACTGGTGGGTGGTATTGTTGCCAAGTTATTCCATTGTTATGAGGTAAAATAGAACAAGGATCACTCTTGGGCTGATTTTGGAGAAAATAATGACAGTAGAATAAAGCACATTTGTAACATGAAATACAGTATTAGTAATCTACAAGCACATGGCATGCGTGCCTGTTCTGGAAGGGGAGTTCAGCACTTTTTGCAGGGAAATGAGGGGGCTGAGATTGCTACATGTTCACACTCTATAATCAGTGAGCAGGTCAGGACAATACCAGACTGACCATCTTTGACCTCTGCTTAGCACAGGTAAAAAGCTGCCATTTCTTTGGGATGAAAATCCCAAATGGATGATCCAATTCTGGGGATGGATGTTACTGAAAACCAAAGGCAGTAACGAATGGATTCCACTCAGCAGGGCCACATACTGGTGTTTTATGAGGTAAATATAGTGACTGACGTAACTGTAATTTAAAGCAGCTATCTTGAGCACCTTTTGGCAATATATTCAATAGAAAGTGTGAAGCTTTCCTAGAAAGCTGGGGTTTTAATTGACTATTTATCCTAAACTCTGTATCACCATGATTAGTTTAAAAGCTTAGGCATAGCAGGATATAGCTATTTAAAATATCAACCTTATCTTGTTGGGATTTAAGATCTGACTCTTCACCTCTATCTTATGTTTCTAAAAAGCTGCTAGAACAGAATAGCAGTACTGTATGCAGTCTTTCTGTCAAGTGGGGAATGGAGAAGCACATGACAAGATTCCCACTGTGTCAACCTTTGGTGATAACAGTATTCTATATTTACATTTATGGACAAAATAAAGGGATAGGGAATGCACAAAACATTGAACTGTCTGTGGTAGACTGCTATGCAGAAAGGCTACCAAGACCAGCAGCTATCTTTGTGTAAGGCCTCCATAAGTTTAATTTATTCCTCTGCTACAGAGCTGGGGAAGTGATCCTCTCAAGCACCTCCATTTCAGTTCCTTTACCAAATACATATATTTTCTATAGAATGTATAGCTCATCCTACATGTCTCAGGAAGGCAGGGGAGGTCTCTGAAAGACAATCACAAGATAAGTTTCTTAACTATAGCTGAGTTGTTATAGGTAGCTTTTAGGACCATCTGGAGTACAAGGAACTTAAAATGGTCTCTGATATAACTCAAAAACAACTATTCCCAAATGAATTACTTAGTTTGAAAAACTACTTATTTCTGGCAGTGGAAAACCACTTGGAGGAAAGCTTTAAAAAAAAAAGTTTATCAGTCTTCCAGAATATTTTGCATTTCTTAGGAAAGGCGTGGGTTTTTTTGGATCAACAGAGCAGGATTTTAAAAATAGCTACATGGACTCCTACTACCCTTCTGATAGCTAATCAGTAGTTTTATGCCAAGATGAATTCCTTTTATCAAACATATATGAAGTCCTCTCTGGCTGCTCTGTGATAACTGCTTAGGAATTCCTAAGAATAAAGAAAATTACTCAAGTCTTATTTAAATAGCAGAAGTCATTGTTGGCCAAACAGTTGAAATGTTTTTCTTACCTTAAGATACTTATGAGGTCTTTTCCTCATTTACCTTACATAATATTGCTCCAAATCCTGCCTAGCAATTTTCTTGAAAGAACATCTGTTTTATAAATGTGCTTTAAACATCTTGTGAATTCTCTGGCTGCTGACAAAGAAGATGCATACCACTAGTCTTTGTGCAAAGTCCTGTTTGTAGTTCAGCATAAGGTTCAGTGTTTAATAGACCTCGTGTTATTCCTTGTTATTCCAACACACAAAAACCCTAAGGTGAACCTTGAATAAGACGCAGTCTGAAACACTGTGTTAGGAAGGTGAGGTATATTACAAAGGAAATACAACCTTGACTATGTTTTGAAAAAGGTTTAGTGTGCTTGTTGAATCTTGTATAATATTCTTTTAACAGCAAGCTTAGGTATATTGTAATGTCAGGTTTAATCTCTAACAGTCTTACCAGATGTGTTCTGACTTTATGAGTGAAATGATTTAGGAAGTGACAGACAGAGGAAGAGGGGGCAAATTTAGCTATTACTTGAGACAGTGTAATAGTTAGCTAGTTTGGGAAATTTTGCAGAGATCAGTTTAAGAGAGACATGACGGCTGTGAATTGTGGTGTTGGTTACCTACGTTGTCACAGTAGGGCATGCGTAATTGGGCTTGTCCATTAAACTGTAAAAAAATTAGCAGCTTGTGCAATCCATACAATTTGTTCCTTTTAAATTCCCTCCCTTCAAGTCTCTATGATAGCGTTTTCCAGTAAGTCATCAGCAGAGATTTTTTTTTTTCCTTCCTGGTATTTGTCTGAAGCTTCAAATAATGTTGTTTTAGCCCTTACAAATTGAGAGCAACCAATGGTAGTTGGACACATCTCTCATTTCAGACTTGGCAGACAACCCTGTGAAATCCCACATGTTTGCCTCTGCCAAGTGAAGAGGGAAAGCAAAGTGAGGGAAGGAGAACCAGAGCTATACGGTACAGTGGGCTGGTGAGAGGTGCGTCAGCAGAATGAGTCTTGCCTGACATAATCAAGTAGGAGATTGTGGGGGTCCATGTACAAATAATTTGGTTATTTCTCCTCAGGGATTTGTTCACTGCTGTAAACGGTATGTTAAATGGAAAAAGCAAATTGGGAATGAGGTCTGAGGTGATACTATTGGAAAGTCTGCTCATACTGTAACCACCTTCACTGAAATAGAGAACCCTAAGCTTGATTTGCTTCTGCAGAATGGTCTTGACCCTTTTAAAAACAATGAAGCAACATTGAAAACTTCTTTTATTTTTTTTGTCTTCTTCATTTGTATCATTGTAAAATGTCACCTTCCCTGAAACATTTTATAATAATTTAGGTACTACTTATACACTGCCTTTTAAGGATACAGCAGCTACCCTCCAAGACTTAGGATGCAAAATGAAGGTATTAAAAATGATCCACTTCTTTTTCAAACCTAAAACTCAGACTGAGAGATACTTAGTTCAAAATGAAAAAATCATAGAATAATAGAATCATTTAGGTTGGAAAAAACCTTTAAGATCTCCGGGTTCAACCATTAACCTAGCATACAGCCAAGTCCATAACTAAACCATGTCAGTAAGCACCACATCTACACGTCTTCTGAACACCTCCAGGGATGGTGATTCAGACATCTCACTCAGTAGCCTGTCCTAGTGCCTGACAACCCTTTTGGTGAACAAATTTTTCCTAATACCCCATCTAAACCTCCCCTGGAACAATTTGACACTGTTTCCTCCTATCCTTGAGGAACCCCACTACAGCCTCCATTCACGTAGTTGTAAATAGCAATACGGTCTCCCCTTAGCCTTCTTTTCTCCATACTAAACAATCCCAGTTCCCTCAGACATTTCTCCTAAAACTTGTTCTCTAGATCCTTCACCAACTTCATTGCTTTTCTTCGGACACACTCCAGCACCTCACTGTCCATCTTGTAGTGAGGGCCCCAGAGCTGAACACAGTACTTGAGGTGCAGCATCACCGGTGCTGAGTACAGTGGGACAACCACTTCCCTGGACATTTGGCCACACTGTTTCTGATACAATCCAGGATGCTGTTGGTCTTCTTGGTCACCTGAGCATACTGCTGGCTCATGTTTAGCCAGGTGTTGACTAACACCCCCAGGTCATTTTCCTCTTGGCAGCCACTCTTCTTCAGACCTTTAGCATTGCATGGGGGTTTTGTCACCCAAGTGAGGGGCCTGGCACTTGGCCTTGATGAATCCATTCAACTGACCTTGACCCATCAACCCAGCCTGTCCAGATCACTCTGTACAGCCTTTCTAACCACAGGCAGATCAACACTCCCTCCCAACTTGCTGATGTCGGCAAACTTCCTGAGGCTGCTCTTGAGCCCCTTGTCCAGATCATTGATAAAGGTATTAAACAGAACAGCCCCAACAGTGAGCCCTGGGGAACACCACTTGTGACTGACCACCATCTGGATTTAACTTGGGTCACCACAACTCTTTGAGCCAGGACATCCAGCCAGTTTTTTTTCCCCAGTGAAGCATACAACCATCCAAGCCATGAGCAGCCAGCTTCCCAAGCCAATGCTGTGGGAACCTGTATCAAGGACTAGTAAAGGTCTAGCTAGACAATATCCACAGCCTTTCCATCACCAACTAAGCAAGTAATCTTGTCACAGAAGGAGATTAGGTTAGTCAAGTGGGACCTGCCTTTCATAAATCCCCAAAATAAATGAAAGATCTTAGTTTGAAGTCGTTGTAGAGACACATTAATTCCTATAATTGCTGCCTTTTTGTTCTTGGCACCGGAAGTTACCACCAGTAGGGAAGGTCCCAGGCATGGTCCTTTTGTTAATTTTGTACTACATAAAGTGATTCACTGGTGATTTCTTAGTTGCCATAACAAGCCCCTGTAGCCCACTGATAATCACCAGGCTTTAAAAGCAAAAACAGCAATGTTTTTCATTTCCAGATACCTAAAACCAAAGTTATTGCAGCGTTCTGTATCTTAGCAAAGAAACTGTGATATCTGGAGGAATGAAGAAATCAGAAGGTAGGAAGATCTGATTCCTCTGCCATTGGTTTCAGGTCTAGCTGGAGCCATATTGAAATTATTTTATATCACAAATGAGACAACTTTTGTGAATTAAACTTTTTAAGAAAAATACTTCTATTTTTAAGTCCAATCTATGGATAGCCTCTGGAAAAAAGTCTTAGTCTTCATTTTCTCATGGAAAAAATAATAATGCCATCTTTACCATTAGATAAATTCATATTTCTGAGGTTTTGGAAGGCTGTAGTTGAAATCCTGCTGAGGTTAGCACCTCTCCATCATTCCTGGAGTAGAAAAATTCAGGAAAGAACAAATGGTGATAAGTGGGAGCAGGATCATTTGTTGAACAAAGACTGAAAGTGCTGAGCAGCTATGCCTGAGCAGCACTCATCCTGGACTTGCCATGAGGTGAGAATCCTCCAGGGAAAGTACTTCAGATGCTTGTGGGTGAAGGCAATCTCACAGTGTATATACCCAGGAGGAAACACCATGTCCCAGGCATGTTGTGTACTTCTAATTAAGCAATATTCCTTTAAGCCACTTATCTTTAATTGCTATGTAAAATTTATCATAGAGAGTAGCCAGGAATTGAAGCGAATGGATCTTTTTGCATCTCTACTAAATACTTTTTAAAGGGCATGTACACATGTAACTTCACTTGTAAAACCTAAGTCCTTTTACAAGTAGAGAAAATGCTTTAAATCTGGTGGTTTGTTTGAGGTTTTTTGTTTATTTTTTTTTTAAAGCAATGATATTTATTTCCATGTCTTTTATAAAGTACATTATCTTTGAATTATCCTTTTTAGTGAATTTGAAAGAATGATATTTCTGTTAAAATATATCCTCTTTTTTCTTACTCCTTACCTTAACTGTATGGAGCAAGTCAGCCAAGATTTTCCAAGGATTTCTTAGATCAGGCTTTGTAAGATCTCATGCTGAAGAGACAGAGATTCTGGTTTACCGGCCAAGATCTTTTTGCCCTTCCTCTCTCCCCAAAATTAACCTAAGTTAAAGAGCTGGTAAGCTGAAAATAGTAAAAGGAGAAAGGATCTCATTCAAAATAGTCATAGCTGCTCAACTTTCACTTTGCAGTGGCAGTAGTTATTTCCCTAATTTTCTTTTCATCATGGATTTTCCTAGAGCAAACAGAGCCTAAAATGTCGCATTTGGGAGGGTGTTCTTAATCTCTTTTCATGGTTTTTAGCTAATTTTTATTACTAATGACAATCCAGCATAGACATTATCTGTTAGAATTTTCTTTAAAAAAGGTAATTACTAGACAGCATTAATGGGGTGAAGGCATACACTTTGCATGGATGACACAGAAGTAGTCTGCCAAGTGGAAAGGAATTTTAAGGGACATCCTTGGCTGGTTTAAGTGCATTATAAATCTGTTCTCATTAAAAGTTGATGCCATAAAAAAAATAAAAAAATAAGCAGCAGAATGCTGTTATTATTTCTGCTGTTCTTCTAAACATATGACATCAAAGCAAAGGGGAAGTAGGAAGTGTCCCATATTAGTCAATCTTGTAGCTTTTTATTTTTTCAGCAAAAGCTTTATCCTATTGCGATAAGAAAACTGCAAACATCCTTTAACCTCAACATGATTTGCTAAATGCTCTTGCCACATACAAGTGAATGGTATTGCAAAAGGCAGGACAGAAATTCTGAAAGATTGATATCCTGTTTCTCTCAGGGCAAGGAGAAACATGCTCATATAAGAAAATGAAAGGAAGATATGTGGTAATGGATTCCGCAGTTCAAGAAAGCAACAGTGAATTAAAACCACAAGTTAGCCTGAAAAAAAAAAAAAAGTCTGCCTGATGTTTTGGTTTTCATAAGATCTTTTATTTTAAAAGGATTTAAAAAGATGCATAGTATCTCATTGCATGCCTAGTTGATGATGAGAAATACTGATTTGCCAGACTACTGTAGCTTTCTCTAAGGTTCTTCTACTCAAAACTGGATTTGTTTCCAAGCACATCTAGTGTTATAAACTTTATACCTCTTTAGTTGTCTGAAACATTTGATTCTAAAACTTTGTTTTAAAGTGCTTTTTCCTCTGTCTTGAGCCATGGTATGATCCATTGAAGTAAAATTTATAGTCTGGTGAAAATGTGACTTTTTCAATTGTCCTTCTGAGACATGGTTTTGATGTATCAGCCTTTGCTAGAGAAAGAGTCTCTGCCTGCATCAGTGTGAAAATGGTACCCAGTGTGTGGATGTGAAGCACACGAGTACTGGAGACTGTATGTGCTGGTTTCAGAAGACATTTATCTGTGAGGCAAATTCATGATGCTGTTCCCCTCCTGTTTTGATGCCTGACCTGCATCATGTGTGTGCTATGGCTATGCTGTCTGGACACAGCTTCTGCAGGATCTCTTTCTGGTGTCCTCTGCAGCTACAGGTCCACAACACAATTAGACATGCAGAATGGCCATCTCCACTGCAAACACTTGATTTTTTTTGTCTTTTCTGACCAGATTAAGAATTTTATGGTAATAAGGATCCATGCTGGTCTTGCTTGCTGCTCATACTCTTAAAGTTGCACCAAGCTCTCATATAGTGACTGTTGAAAAAATGTTTACATACCAATTAGAAGGAAATTGAACATTGTTTAAAATCAAACACCTAATAATGGCTGCTTGGAGGGTCTATCTATGGTAAACAGATATTTACAAGAAGGAAAACAGTTCACTGACAGACATAAAGCTAGCTTATGTTAGCTAGTGACTTGCATTCAGGACTGCAGAATATAATCTTAAATTTAATTCTTCTGCACTAAATGTTTATTGGAGCTCTTGTACATCTTGTACTGTTAAATGAAATGTTAAACTTATGCAACGTTAAATACTGTATGTTTTTCCAATCTGTAGTTGGTAAGTGAACACAGCCATGATTTCAGTGGGAATTACATGCATATGTGCCCTGATTCTTACTTGTCTGTAGTGGACAGGGGCGGAAAACTTGGTAGACAATACAGCTTGTGCAACATAAACCATGGGTGACAATAAAGTTAGAAGGAGATGCTGAGATAAAGGGGAGAGGAACAGAGGTTTGTCTAGCTCAGGATCTGTTGGTGCCTGGCTGTTCCTTTATTTTTTCCAAATGTAGAGGCAGAGGTGAAAGGTGGGAAACAGAGGTACCGAGATTCTTTTTGCAATGTCTAAGATTGAGCCCATTTTCTGTTTGGCCCACCTGTGGCAGTGTACAGTGCACCTCACATATGAGGCTTATTGGGTGTTGAAGGTTTTATAGAAAATGTCATAGCTGCGGCCATCACTGCACACAGAGTATGTCAAGGGAAGACTGTGATGACTACAAGTGTGGTCTGTACCTCTTTGCCAAGGCCGGATTATCCTTGGGGTTGCACAAATCCCTTCTGGCAGAGAAAAGAAGGAAGGATGATTAGTGGTCAAGTATGACGAGCCCAGCTACACAGTCACACTTCCCTGACATTCTCTCAATCTCCAATGATTTTTGATCAGTGATTTTATCATTGTACTTAATAGCCTTTGATGAGCAAACTCATGAAAAAAAGTCTGATCCTTTCTTGAGTCCATCTAAGCTTTTAGCAGATACAATGTCCTGTAAGGACCATTACAGCTTTACTGTTCATTACTTATTTTGAAATTTCTGCTTGCTATTCACCTTTCAAATCCACCTCCCTCTGAGTTTGTACTGGAAGATACAAGGCTTCACCATTTTTACACCATATGTGGTTTTATAGACATTTGAAAAATCCCTTCTGAAACTGTCTCCCATGCAGAGGAGTCCTAGACTTTAAAATATTTTTTTTATTTAGAAGCTAGTCCATATATTTTATTGTCCCTAGCAGTCTTTACTGTTTTCCCTTTCAGTTATTTCACCTTCTTTTCAGATTGGAAGTCTATGAAAATATTCCAAATGCAATGAAACTCTAAGTGTAATTGATAGCATAATGATAATTCCTGTCATACTCTACCCAACAATTACTTTGATTGTTTATGCATCTCTACTGGATACTGAACAGATGTTTCCATAACACTTTCTTTTATAACAACAAGATCTAAATTGGGAGTAATAATACTTAGTACAGAGGTCATCACCCCGTTTGTGAAGTTAGGATTTTTATTTTCATGTGAACCACAGGCAAATTCATCCATCAGCTGCTTTATCTTCTAGCACCTCAGTACTGCCTCTGCAGTTCTTATTTAGCTTGCATCTGTGCTATCCTGAAAAAGTCAGTGTACATAAATATAAGAAACTCTCTAGTAAGAGCAATGGTCCACCAATTCTCCAACAGGGAGACCAAGTGATGCCACTTTGTTGTCCTGTCAGTTCCTTACTTACAGACAAACTGGCCCTCTTTTCCTCTGTTTGCCTGATCTTTTCCTGAATCTGCTGATATTCTCTGCCTCAGCAATTTCTCATGGCAACAGTTTCCAAAATGTCACTATTTTCAGGATACAGAAGTGTAATAGTGTCATCAGCAAATAGCACTGCTTCAGTCATTGGCCTTTTTTGCACAAAACAGAAACACATTAAATAGTACAGACTCTAACACAAGACTGGAATTCAGTTAGTGATTTTCCTCCACTGTGATAAAGACTGCTTATTCTTATTTGTGCTTTTTAAAAATTTTTAATCACTGCTTGGTGACAAAAACTCCTTCTCTCCTATCCTCCGATAACTTCATTTCTTTGAAAGCCAAGGTCAAATGCTCTTTGGAGATCTGAGTGTACTGTCTTACCTGGATCTACCTAGTGAGTCTACCAGCTTGTAGGTTTCTTCAAACAACTCCAATAGATTTGTGAAACAAAGTAGGAAAAGCTTTGCTGAGTCTGTCTCTCTCTGTCATATACATCTGTTTTCACACATTTATTCAAGTGGTTTTTTTTCTACTCTTTTCCCCAAAAAGTAAGTGCTGGGTCTTAGCCTAACATAACTCCAAGTACTGTGGCATTGTGTGAGCAGTTATGAAGTGTAGCATACACATAAATATACTGCTATGTATATACATGTATACACTAAAACACAGGTATTTTTATGTATTTTGTATATAATCATATAACATAACATTATATTGTATATTATTATAAATTATGTGTTACAATAAGTTACATATATATAAAAATATATATATTTTAACAATCTGTTTCCCCTTCCTACTGTAACCACATATCCCACAATTGCATGGATGATCTGAGGGAGTGACATGAATGCCATTGTTAGGAACTTTTCATGGAATTGTGAAACTGGTACTAGAAGAATTTTAATTAGGGGATTTCTCTAAACATCAGAGAACAATGACAGCCCACAACAGTTATCAGTAAAACCCAATGAAGAAATTGCATACAGTTGTAGAGGAAGGAATAGTATAGTGCAGAAAGTATGACTCCAATGGCACTTCCATGATCAACATTTCATTTTTTCCATGATTCATTAAAAAAACACCAAGGGCCTCTTTGTGACCATGCAAATTTGAAATGTTCATGGAGCTGGAGCAGGTGATCATTCCAGACAGTGGCAATAGAAAAATCCCTGTGTAAGGTGTGCTGTGGCATTGGTGAGGGGCTCAGATAGATCTCGTGGCAGATGGAGCAAACCTTCCTGGTTAGCAGATGTCCCTGGGAGTAGCAGGATGTGGTGAGAGTCAATCAGGCTACAGAGACCTTCAGTTTTTGTTGGAGTTGATGCCAGCACAGAGCATGTCCCCAGATCACAGCAGAAACCCCAGGGAGTGCCCCTTTGCTCTGGTTCCATGAGATTAAGGACATGCATAGTTCTCAGAAGGATCCGAGGCCACAAGGTTTGTAAGGAGGAACATTTTGATGGTAAAACTGCTTACATGAGTACTTTCAAGGGCCTGTCTAGGAATTAGAGCTTCAGTCATAGTAATGAGCTTCACTTGAATCATGTTTGAGCTTTGCAGGAAATGGTATACGTGTTCAATTTTAGAAAAAGTTCAGTTCTTTTTGTTCTGCAAAGTACTATATGCAGGAAACACGTTTTTTTGATAGAAGAGTTCCTCATTTACAAAACTGGGTATGACTTTCTTTTCAATCCATTTAGATTTCCCTTTTTTAATTTAAATAGCTTGCTACATTGGTATATTTTGCCTTTCGTATTTATGACCTGAATGTAAAAGAAATATTATGCAGAGGAACCTATGTTTTCTCTGCTTTAGAGGACATTGAAACCTTTCCATAAAGAGCTATAGCTTTTATGGTTTGAAAAGCATTGTGACTTGTGAAGGAAAATATTTCATCAGACTTAGGGAGATGAGAAATGTTAGTACATGAGTAAGAAAAATAGTGTCTAGACATTACCTGTTTTTTCTCAGTACACTCAACCTTTAACAAAAGTTGTGTTTTATTTAACAAATGAAGATCTCATTCCTTTAGCAAAGTGGTCATCCAATTTCAGTGCCCAGATATAGATGTTACAAAGGCACTTCTTGCCACCTCTTTGAACAAGTGGCTCTACAAAAGCTGCTGCAAGACTATTGTGGATCTTCATTGGCATTAGAAGAACAAGCTAACTGTTTTAATGCATTGTTTATCTCCACCACTTGGAGGTCTGTGGTCCATTTGTGAGATTTAGAAATAGACCTGGGAAAACCATCAGAACTTAGCACAAAGCTGTGCATAACAAAGAGGAATTCTGCCCTGAGGGGGTCTCAGTATGACCCCCTCCCTTGACTGATTCCTTTGCTCAGCAGTGGACCCTGAGACACCTATTCCCTCTGCTACTCCAAACAAATTACCACTGAACAGCACAACAACCAATTGTCTTTAGATGACAAAATATTTAAGGTTGATTCCTACATTTCTTTGAAGGAGAGATTATGCTTTCTTTGGGTCTATCTGTGTTGGACTGACAGAAGACCCTCCTGGTGCCACGTACACTTTGTGAAACACAAGGTCTCAGCACTGACACTTCCCACAGTCTTTCTGCTTGGCCCAAATCAACAATACCTCCCCCCTCTCTGCTCTGCTGCTCAGATGAAGGCAATAAAAAGAAAACTGGCAGAAGAGGCTTACTACTTAAAACAAGAAACAAAATCTCACAAGACCTTCAAGGGGAAACACAGAAAAAGATACATTGCAGGACCAGGATCCTTGGCTAATCCAGTTTAGGAGTCTATATGTCAAGTGGAATTGTTTAGGATGGTCTGTGGAAGCTGATCTAGATGAAATCTTTCAACATTTTTTTGTTGTGTAAGGGGAACATTGTGCCTTGAAAAGCTTTGTTGAGACTCAGAACTTGAGATCTCTTGCCCTGCCCTTATACCCAGAATGAGGCATCTCTTCAGCGATCAGGTTAGTGATCCTTGATTTGCCTTTGAAGAACCTGTGCTGGCTTCTCGCAGTCATCTTTGTGATCTTCATGTGTCTGGAAATGATTTCCAGGTGGATTTGCTTCATAATTTTCCCTGAACCTAAGGCAGCTGACTGGATTTCACTGGGTTATCCTTCTAGAAGATAGCTGTGACATGTTTTTTCTAAACATCAGGCATCTCCCCCACTCATTGTGACCTTTCAAAGATAATGGAAAGGGGCTGCATAGTAAGTACTTTAAGACTTTCAGATGTATCCTACCTGGTCCTGCTCCACTAGTCCTTAACTGTATCTTTCTCAACTCTGAACAATTCCTCACTCTGCCAAGGCCCTGAGTGCACTAACAGGCTGTAAATGTCTTGATCACCCTCACCTGGAACTTCCACCCACACACCCACTGACCATGGAGCCAGGAACTCTTTTAAGCCCAGGCTGAGGAGGTGTCCTTTCCTGAGCTATGTTACAGCTGTAGGACCTATTTCTAGTTCCATTTCTTGGCAGTCAAGAGTCATTATTTGAATTTTCTGGGCTGACCTTGGATCTGACTTATTACCTTACTCTTTGTCTGATGATCACTGGATGGCTGATGGAACCTGTTACTGCTCCTGCTCAGTGGCTGTGGGACTGTGCCCCAAAGGTAAGATCCCTGCCTATGCTGTCTTTACCTTCAGATCACCCTTCCTGGGGGATTGGCCCTCCCTTTCTTGCCTCCTGACATCCTCTCACAGACTAAACTAATAGGATTAGAGAAATGTGAGACCAGATGGCAGACCTTTCTGTTTCAACTGAAGGCTAGAAAGAAAAACATTGAGTACTTCATCCTGTTCTCTGTCTTTCATCATGTGGTTCCCTGCCCTGCTACAGTGACATGAGTCTCCCTTAGATTTCATTTTGCTGCCAGTGTGCTTATGGAAGTCCTTTTTGCTGACCAACATGACCTCTACATGCTCCAGCCTAGATGAGCTTTGGATTTCCTACATGCACTCTTGCAAATTCAAACCAAGTTTCTGTATTGCTCCAGGATATACCCTGCCTTCCTTCTTCTTTCTGGGTGCTTTTCTTTTGTGTTTGCCCTCTGCTGGGCCCTTCTCCTATGCCTGATTCCATAGGCCCCTTCTCCTATGCCTGCTTCCTGTGTATTGCTTACTTGAGAACTCTCCTCAACTCTCCTCAGGCTTAGCTAGGAGCTTTTGAGTCATTCCAGTGCAAGCCAAATTGGTTTCCCGGCTTTCCTGTAAACATCTCTAACTTAAATAGAAACCGGAACATTTGAGACTGTAAAAGATATGAGTTGGTAAAAGGAAGTAGTGGTGGATGGAAATATAAATGCAAATTAATTGTATGTACTTTCAGTGTGAATCCTGTGGTTAAAATGCTATCCCTGCCCAGTGCTGCCTCTTTTGACCTACAAGTAGAGCTGCAACGTGTATTCTTATATGCAGGGAATATTGTAAATTCTCAGTAGTTTCAGTTCACTCAACCTCTAACACAAAACCAAACTGCTGCTAGCCATAGTGCAGGTTACCATCATGCTGTCTGGGGGCAGGATAGCTATCCAGAGGACATCTGAAGGTGGCAGGAGCTTGGGCAGAGTTGTGTGGGTCCCCATTGCCTGCCCCTGCTCACAGTGGTGGCCAGGTGGGATGCTTGGGATGCAGCCAGACAATCACTCCTCAGAGTAACAAGTGTCTGCCGAGGCTTTTCAGCACCCACTGCAGAGCACCAAGGCTTCAAATCCTTTTCTCCCAGCTATGGACATGCTACCTGGTGCTGTAGCTCACCCTCAGGTGTCACAGCAGCTGCTGCTTGCTCTCTGCTGCTCCCACTGTGGATTGGGGCAGTGTAGTGTGAACAACAGCTTTTCAAAAGCTTGCTCAATTCTGCTGACTGGTGGAGCAGCTGACTTGCTGATCCTTCATAGCTTTAAACAAATTCCAACCCGTAAGCAAGTTTTTCTGTGAACCTTTATGGAAGGAGCCTCAGTTGGTGGAGAGATGTGAGGTGACATTGCCCATCTCCTGTTGCAGTGGAGAACTCCCGAGTTCTGAACGTGCTGAGACTGACGCAGTGTTTGTTTCAGGGGAAAAAAATTCATATTATACAGTGATATATATGCCACCACACCTTTGCAACACAAGTGTTTTCATATTGGAGAAAAATAGTGATTACAGAAAACACAAGTTCTTTTGTGGTATGGGAGTGGCGGCAGCAAGTGATGTGCTCATCCGCATCCAGAAGATGGGACTGGGGAAATGATTGATTTCACATTTGCTTAATACCAGCTTATGGGCATGGGTCACACCAGTGGCTCCCATGTCCATGCAGGGATATTGGAAAGGTTTGCTGGGCAATGTCTCGAGCATCAGGTAAGTAGAACTGGGAATTTTAAAGAGCTGTATCAGGCCAAATTTGAGGAGAGAGGATAGATGATCGAGCAACTGGGTATAATGACAAAACAGCACTAATTTCACAGACGTCAAAAATGTTTTAGTTTGCCTGTGGTGAATTCCATGAAAATATTTTTCATTTGGTATTAGCTCAATTTGTGTGAGTAACAGCTAATTAAAGAAAAACTAAAGGATAAAAAACCCCAAACCTTCTAATAATCTATTAAATCCTCAAGAGCTTTTTTCTTTTCTTAAGAGAGCTAATATGTATTTAATGGAAGGGGTAAAAATATAGCTGCATGTTATCAAGGCAGGAAAAAATTCCCAAAGCCGAACTGTGAAGCTTCCCCAAAATGGTAGTCAGTAAATCCTCTTTAGGGAGAAGGAGGAGAGCAGGTTTTATATTACATTATATCCTTCAAGTGCCTTCTGACAGGACACTTCCAACCTCACTCCTCATGGGGCCATCAGCTCTCTTTTAACCTGAGTTATCCGGGTAAGAGGATCCATCTGTCAGCCCAGGAGCAGGTGGATAATGGAGCCTGCCCCTGACTGTCAGTACTGAGAGTCTGTGGCAGCTGCTTTCCAGCCCTGCCATACCTGGAGCTCCAGGTTTTTTCTGCCTTTCCCCTGAAGCTTGGTGGTACTGTAATCCAAGCCCTCCCCCAGCATTTGTCAGAGGAATGGTCTTTCAATTAATTATTTTGGAATTTGATTTTTGAAGTATCATATAAAATTATCTGTGTTGGAAGGGACCTTAAAAATCAACTAGTTCCAATCCCCCCTGCCATGGCCAGAGACACCTCCCAGTTGACCAGGTTGCTCCAAGCCCCATCCAACCTGGGTTTGAACATTTCAGGGATGAGGCATTTCCAGCTCCCCTGGGCAACCTGTTCCTGTGTCTCAGTGCCCTCACAGTAAAGAATTTCTTTGCAATATCTAATTTATTCCTAATATTGAGTCTAAAGGTACACCACTTTCCTTATGCCCTGCTTTTAAAAATGATGATTTTAAATTTTCGTTTTAAAAATCTTTAGGTTAGCCTAGTTCTCATTTTAAGATTCTGAATGATGATTACAATAACAATGATATTAATGTTAATAATGGTAACGTGAAGAATTACAGATAACTTCCCTGCCTTTGAGAAACTCCATCTTTCTGCCCCCCTCCTCCCGTACTGTTCCCGTCGGAACCAGGGCAAGCGGTGGCCGGTCCGAAGGTTTTTCAATGCCCTGCCCCATATCCCCCCTCTTTATCCGCTACCCCGAGCTCCCCCGGCCCGGGACGAGCCCAATCCCGGCTGTGAGGTGCGGTGCCGATGCGGGGAGCAGCCGGCACTAGATGGAGCCCGCCCGCCGCTCCCGGTACCGCCGCCGTCCCGCTGGCTCCGCACCCAGCTCTCCCTTTGGCAAAGCAGGGACTGTCCTGGGGGGGGAGGTGACACGGCCTGGGGGTTTTGTTCCCCGACCTTCCGGAGCTGCCTTGAGAGCTGGGGGTTTAGTTCTGCGGCAGCCGAAGGAGGAGATGAAGTTTGATGTAATTAACTGAAAGCAGAACGGGCCACCTATGGCTGGGGGTAAACAGGAGTAATAAATGGGTTACAAGAAAGCCGATAGTGTGGTTATGGTTAGGAGATAGGAATCTAAGTGTTAAATAGTTGTAAACAATGCTTTAAAGAGTATGATTTAAGTACTCATCACCATTTAATACTCCAGCCAAAATTTTCCCAAGTATCTGATGAACTGTGTTACTCAGTCAAACATATCCTCAGGGTCCAATTTTTCACAGGATGACTGTTCAGTAGTATAGAATAATTCAGTGGTCTACAAGTATCTGCCCCTGTACTCAGCCCTGGTGAGGCCACAGCTCGAGTCCTGTGTCCGGTTCTGGGCCCCTCAGTTCAGGAAGGAGATTGAGGTCCTGGAGCAGGTCCAAAGGAGGGCAACCAGGCTGGTGAAGGGACTCCAGCACAAGTCCTGTGAGGAGAGGCTGAGGGAGCTGGGGGTGTTCAGCCTGGAGAAGAGGAGGCTCAGGGGAGACCTCATCGCTCTCTACAACTCCCTGAAAGGAGGCTGGAGCCAGGGGGGGTTGGACTCTTCTCCCAGGCAACTTTCAACAAGACAAGAGGGCATGGACTTAAGTTGTGCCAGGGGAAGTTTAGGTTGGATATTAGAAAGAATTTCTTTACGGAGAGGGTGATCAGACATTGGAATGGGCTGCCCAGGGAAGTAGTGGATTCTCCGTCCCTGGAGATATTTAAAAAGAGACTGGATGTGGCACTCAGTGCCATGGGCTGGTAACCACAGCGGTAGTGGTCAAGGGTTGGACTTGATGATCTCTGAGGTCTCTTCCAACCCAACCAATTCTATGATTCTATCTAAGGTCAGAAATCAGAATTGCCCATCTCATCAGAACAGATTAGCCAAGGTGATAAGCAGGCTGAGAGCCTGGCTTCTGTAGCTCACGGGGAGCAAGGCAGCTCTCTGGTCCCACACTGAAACACAAATGGGCTCTGGAAATCGTAGATCTGTAGAATGGTTTGGGTTGGAAGGGACCTGAAAGATCACCTAGTGCCAACCCTCCTGCCATGGGGGTAGGGACACCTTCTACTAGACCAGGTCATTCCTTTCCTTCCAAGATGGGATCTGGATACAAAATCTAGGCCAAACTTTACTGAACATTATACTAATAGAAGAAAGAGGAGTACAAGAGGGTTGAAATAAACCTCCTGGATTAATTCAAAAGCATTTTTTGTCTGTTTCTATTCCAATGGCTGTGACAATATATCTTCAAATATAAGGGACAGGGCAGGGAAAATCCTAGGAAGATTTACTTGACATAAAATGGCAAGTGGACTGTATTAACAGAGACCAATAGAAAGGCATTGAATGCAAATTAAGTTAAGTAGACATAAGTTCAAAGTTAGTCTTTTTCAGATATGCCCTTTGGTCAAATGCTGAATAATTTATGACCAGAGCTGGTGTTTTATTCAGCTGAATACTCCCTGAGGTTCTGAGCTCCCTGCTTTAACTTCAGCTAGGAGAAGTTACTGGAGCTGGTGGTGGGAAAAGACATTGAAGTACTACAGTGTTTAAAAATGCTATTTAAAATACTACTTTTGTTTTAAAAAGAAAATTGAAAACTTGAGCTTGAAAATCCTACAGGAAATGCATCTATCTTGTTTTTTTTCTGTGACTGGATGGCACCACTTCATCTAGTTGTTTGGCCTACACTTAGCTAAACAAGTGTAGTTTAATGGCAGTTTATAATCCAGAGGGGAGCTTCAGCCACGCAAGCTACCAATCCAACTTGGTGTTGCAGGAAATTGCAGGGAGGCAATTAGGAAAGCTAAGGCCTCCTTGGAACTTACCCTTGCAAGTCAGGTTAAGAATAATAGAAAGGGCTTTTTCAAATACATAGCTAGGAAAACTAACACTAGAGGCAATATTGGCCCATTAAGGAATGAGCTAGGAGCCCTGGTGACAGAGGATATAAAGAAGGCAGAGGTGCTGAACGCCTTCTTTGCCTCTGTCTTTACTCCTGCAGAGTTTCTGCACGAGCCCCAGATTCATTTAGCCCCAAAAGTAGTCAAGATAGATGAGGAGCTTGACATAGTAGATGAGGATTGGGTTAGGGATCAGCTGAGTAATCTGGACATCCATAAGTCGATGGGTCCAGATGGAATGCATCCAAGGGTGCTGAGGGAACTGGCGGAGGTCATTGCTAGGCCACTCTCCATCATCTTCAGTAAGTCATGGGTAACAGGAGAGGTGCCTGAGGACTGGAGGATAGCAAATGTCACTCCAGTCTACAAGAAGGGCAAGAAGGAGGACCCGGGTAACTATAGACCGGTCAGCCTCGCCTCCATCCTTGGAAAGGTGATGGAACAACTTGTTCTTGTCACTATCTCCAGGCATATCATGGACACGGGGGTCATCAAGAGCAGTCAGCATGGTTTTATCAAGGGTAAATCATGTTTAACTAACCTCATAGCCTTCTATGAGGAAATTACTAGGTGGATAGATGATGGAAGAGCGGTAGATGTGGTTTATCTTGATTTCAGTAAAGCATTTGACACCGTCTCTCACAGCATCCTTGTAGATAAGTTGATCAAGTATGGGTTTGGTGATCAGGTAGTGAGGTGGATCATGAACTAGTTGAAAGGAAGGAGTCAGAGAGTTGTAGTCAATGGGGCAGAATCTGGTTGGAGGTGTGTGACTAGTGGAGTCCCTCAAGGGTCGGTACTGGGACCGGTGTTGTTCAATATCTTCATCAACGACTTGGATGAGGGTATAGAATGTACCCTCAGCAAGTTTGCTGATGACACTAAGCTGGGAGGAGTGGCTGACACACCAGAAGGCTGTGCTGCCATCCAGAGAGACTTGGACAGGCTGGAGAGTTGGGCAGGGAGAAACAAGATGAAATTTAACAAGGGAAAGTGTAGAGTTTTGCATTTGGGGAAGAACAACACGATGTCCCAGTATAGGTTGGGGGCTGACCTGCTGGAGAGTAGTGTAGGTGAAAGAGACCTGGGGGTCCTGGTAGACAAGAAGATGACCATGAGCCAGCAATGTGCCCTTGTGGCCAAGAAGGCCAATGGCATCTTGGGGTGCATTAGAAAGGGTGTGGTTAGTAGGTCAAGAGAGGTTCTCCTCCCCCTCTATTCTGCATTGGTGAGGCCGCACCTGGAGTATTGTGTCCAGTTCTGGGCCCCTCAGTTCAAGAAGGACAGGGAAGTGCTTGAAAGAGTCCAGCGCAGGGCTACTAAGGTGATTAAGGGAGTGGAGCATCTCCCTTATGAGGATAGGCTGAGGGAGCTGGGTCTCTTTAGTTTGGAGAAAAGGAGACTGAGGGGTGACCTCATCAATGTTTTCAAATATGTAAGGGGTGAGTGCCAGGGAGATGGAGTTAGGCTTTTCTCAGTAGTGACCAGTGATAGGACAAGGGATAATGGGTGTAAATTGAAGCATAGGAGGTTCAAGTTGAATATCAGAAAAAATTTTTTTACTGTAAGGGTGACAGAGCCCTGGAACAGGCTGCCCAGGGGGGTTGTGGAGTCTCCTTCACTGGAGACATTCAAAACCCGCCTGGACACGTTCCTGGGCGATGTACTCTAGGTGGCCCTGCTCTGGCAGGGGGGGTTGGACTAGATGATCTTTCGAGGTCCCTTCCAACCCCTAGGATTCTATGATTCTATAGAAATCTCAATTTTTTTTTTTTTTTTTTGTAGTCAAAGTTTATTTTTTATTAAAAATCAAGTTGTTTGTGGGTTTTGTGGTGGTGTTTCTTTGGTTTTACTTTTTTTTTCCTCTTCAAATTTGGAAAATTGCCTGACTTTTAAAATAAGAAAAAATAACAATTTTCTAGAAATAGTAGAAATTTCTAATAAAACCAGTAAAGCCTTTCAACTATGCAGAAAAGAAAATTTAACAAACCTTCTTGTTACCTTTGGGATTTGATGCCTTATTTACATAGATAATCCTAAGCATGTTTAAGGAGAACTAGGGAATTACTGTATTTTTAAAGGTAGCTAAAACTGGAACCATGTCCATAGCTGTTAGTAGTACAGATGATGTTTTGGGATTTAAATTTGCAGTGCAACTACCCAGTGGTTTGGTGTCACTGCTAACTTAATAGATGAAAAAAAGGTGATTGTTACCTCTGGGAGACTGGCTAGGGGAGTGTGAAGTGGACAGCAAAGCTGGAAAAGAGTCTGCAGATCCCTGGGTGACCCATATCAAGGCTCCATCACTCCCATGACTTATAGAGCTGTAAGGTGACTGTTGTAGCTGATCTGTTGGTTCCAGATATGCTCAACAATCAGGATGTAGATATGATAATTTGCAGCATATTACTCAAATTAATAGTTCCAAAATAATATTATTTCCTTGTTATCAGAAAAGACAGACCCTGACCTTAAGTAGTGGTGAAGCTTTATTTTTATGTGCTTTTGTGATTATATTCTTGAACAATTCTGCATTACTTTAAATGGTTTATAATCCACCAGGGCCAGATTTGAATATCATATGTGCCAAGACAGAAATGTTGTGGTGGAACACAAGTTAGTAGGCATGCCTACTGGGAGCTTTTAAGACTAATGTGCTACATAAAGTATTGTGTGCCTTCAGCTGAATACAAACAAATACAGGCAGTTTTGTTAATTTTTGGTAATGTTGGCCAAGTCATTAAAATATCACCGTTATTGTTGTCCTAAGTTCTCTACTTCTAGTCAGTGTGGTTTCCCACCTGCAGTCCCCTGCTTGGCACCCTTATTTCTGGAGAAAATTCAGCTGGAAGGTTGCAACCCTCAGAAAATGCTTCTTCAGTATTTTGTGGGATGGGTGAGGCCCTTGGTCAGATCCTGCCTAATGTTTGCTCTCCGTGTTTGTTATTGATCTAATTTGCCTCTTGTCATGGACTCTTAGGGTTGTATGTTGGAATATATTGTATGTTAGACTGGAGAGTTGGGCTGATTCCAACGGGATGAGGTTCAACACGGCCAAGTGCCGGGTCCTGCACTTTGGCCACAACAACCCCATGGGGAGCTCCAGGCTGGGCACAGAGTGGCTGAGAGCAGCCAGGCAGAGAGGGACCTGGGAGTCTGGATTGACAGGAAGCTGAACAGGAGCCAGCAGTGTGCCCAGGTGGCCAAGAAGGCCAATGGCATCCTGGCCTGGATCAGGAACAGCGTGGCCAGCAGGTCCAGGGAAGGGATTCTGCCCCTGTACTCAGCCCTGGTGAGACCACACCTCGAGTCCTGTGTCCAGTTCTGGGTCCCTCAGTTCAGGAAGGAGATTGAGGTCCTGGAGCAGGTCCAAAGGAGGGCAACCAGGCTGGTGAAGGGACTCCAGCACAAGTCCTGTGAGGAGAGGCTGAGGGAGCTGGGGGTGTTCAGCCTGGAGAAGAGGAGGCTCAGGGGAGACCTCATCGCTCTCTACAACTCCCTGAAAGGAGGCTGGAGCCAGGGGGGGTTGGGCTCTTTACCCAGGCAGCTATCAGCAAGACAAGAGGGCATGGACTTAAGTTGTGCCAGGAGAAGTTTAGGTTGGATATTAGAAAGAATTTCTTTACGGAGAGGGTGATCAGACATTGGAATGGGCTGCCCAGTGAGGTGGTGGATTCTCCATCCCTGGAGGTTTTTAAAAAGAGACTGGATGTGGCACTCAGTGGTCTGGTAACCAGGGTGGCAGTGGATCAAGGATTGGACTTGATGATCTCGGAGGTCCTTTCCAACCTGGCTGATTCTGTGATTCTGTGATATTTCAGAGCAGTGTTCCATTTCTTAAAATTTCTTTCTTACTGAATTTGTGATCTGCCTCCCATGTAAGGAATGACCTGAAGATTGTGACAGCTGGGAAAGAAGGTATTTCTCTTTTCTCCATGGTTTTGATGTTCTTTCAGATAATTTAATTCAAAAACATTAGAAGCTCCAAGAATGTCTGATTAGTACTAGAACGCATTCTGATGTTGAGATAATAAGGGTAGCATAAGATTTAGGTCAGCTGTTTTAGTGATGGTCACTGTGGTATAATAGGAAGTTGCCATGTTCCCAGAACAGAAAGTGTAATGTCTGTGTTCAGAAAACTTAAACTCTGCATGTTCTGTGAATGTAGCATCTAGATGCTCCTGTCCTTGGATCAAAGTAAGAAAGCAATTAAAATCTGAGAAGATCATCACTGTGGTCCTCCTCTAGGGAGGCAGAACTCAGAACTGCCAAACTCCCTGAACTGTGTGTAAGCCAACAAATAAGATAAGCCAGGCACCCTCATAGAGGATGCCTTTGGAATAACCACTTGGTTCCTCTCTTGTTTGATTTCTTCTAGCTGAGTTTTGATGCTTCTTTGACAGGTTCTGGAGAGTCGCATCCAGCCTTGTTTGGCTGGTGATGGAGAAAGTTAAGGACCCTGGTGGAGTGCCAGGAGGTGAAAAGGTCAAATTGTGAAAGATCTTGCTAACTCTGCCTCTATAGAGGGAATGCACTTAGAGGAATAGAAAAGACTATCTGAAGCGATGAAAACTGACATAATTTCTGAAGGGAATCCATGTCTGAACTATATATTGTTGCCTTGTTTTCTGGTCTTATGTATGTTTTCCTATAGCTTCTGCTGACTATTTCCAGTCTTAGGATGTAGATGCTGTTATGTCAACTTGCTCAGCAGCTTTTGCATTTCTGACTTCTATGTTTATGGTTGTGCATAGTGCAGGCTGCTACTGCTGCATAATTCACCTGTGTGAGGCAAGCAAAGAAGAGAACAAATTCTTTCAGGATATAATGAAAACCAAACTGGAAAAAAATCTTTAGAACATGGGGATTTTGCAGTAAAGTTTATAAAAATTCTGGTCTTGGAAAACTGAGACTTAATTTTGATTAGAATTAAATGAGCAATTTCATGCTGTTGAGGTATAGGCAATGGTTATTAGTTATTCATTTGATTCATTTCAGAGTGCTTTGATCCTTGCAGAAGTAGAGTTGCAGTAGTAAGGCCTCAGCCAGCTATGCATTGGATATTCATGATGTTCTGTTGCATTGGGTAGTTCTGGTTGCACTGCTGAATACTGATTTCTTAGGGGTGTTGCTGTTTCTGCTGGATCCAGGAAAAGAGAGCCAGGCTGTAGCCTTTTTTTCTCTTGGTTCAGTTTCCTTCATTGCTTCTCTTCATCTATCATCAGAGTAAAGCATTGATGCTTTGGCTGAATGAAGTGTATTTGAAACCTTTCTTTATTATGTGTTTCTTAGAGAACCTGAGCAGTTTCTTTGCCAGAACCTCTTACATTCCAGCCAGCAGCAATAGCCACAATGCAATCCAGCAGTTCCCATGGCCTTATCCAAAATTTGTGATTTGTTTAACATGGTAGTTGGGCAAGCAGGTTGGTATAGAAGGACTATGCAACGTCTTCCATCACAGCTTCAAGGAAAGGTAAAACTAGAACAGCACTTCCCTTAGGCATGTAGCAGTTCATAAATTAAGTTGATTTCCTGGACAAGGCTGCCTCGTCTCCACCAAATGCAATGCTTATTGGAAAGAGCTGTCACAGGTTTGTGGATGAGATTAGTAGTCTCAATGTCAATGCAGTACTGAAAATATTGATGCCAGGATGATGTGAACTCAAAATAAAAAATATTAATGGGAACTTCATGCACTGAACTGACACTTAGGAAAGACTTAAGCGCAGAAAGGGAAAGGAATGGAAATTGAGGAGAGAGATTTACTGGTTGGAAAATAAACTACATAGATTTAATGAAACAATAATGGTGAAAAAGATAAAATCATAAAATCATCATGATTGGAAAGGACCTTCAAGATCACAATGTCCAAATATCAGTCCTACACTACCATTACCACTAAATCATCTCCCTAGATGCCACATCTACCTCTACCTTTTTTTTTTTTTTTTACCTTCAGGGACAATGACTCCACCACCTCCCTAGGCAACCTGTTTCAGTGCTTCACAACTCTTTCAGTGAAGACATTTTTCCTAATATTTAATTGGAACCTCAAACAAAGTAATGAAGTATGTGCAAGTATACACAAAGCCACAGACTACTCTGTCCCCAGTAATGAGGCTGCAGCAAAGCATGGATCAGGATCAAAGGCAGAAGAACAGAGAGAGTTCTCCTGGACTGATGGTGGTGGATGAAGCAAACTTGACCTTTGCGATCCTTTGATTTTGAAATGCTTTTTTTGGTCAAGTTTGGTTGCTTGTCTGGTCTGCTCCTCCCCACAGGAGTGTTGCAGGTGTGATCCCTTTTCCTACCTTTTGTTTCCAGCAAAAAATTTTAGCAGAACCAAGCACAGACTATTTCTATTCTGTAAGAATAAATATTAGCAAGAGCCTTTCTGCATACCATTTTCCAGGAATAACTGTAAACACTGAGCTTTACCAGTCCTAGAAGCAGACACTGACTGAAGAACATGCTGTTAATTTCAGAAAATGCAGTTTATTAGAAGGGACTTAACTAAAGGTTAAAATTACTAAAAGAGAATTGGTTTTGTCCTGGCTCAAGCCAAGACATTTCTGTAGAACAAAAATTGAAATAGGACATGAGAACATTTTGGCTTTATTTTCTAAGTTTTGTTTTGACCTCTTATGCAGAGGAAGAAATCACTTTAGTCTGGTACTGTTTTTTTTTTTTTTTTACAGGAGTAGAAGGGCTGAAAAGAGAAGGGGCTGTCTGAGAAGGGCTGAAAAAAGAAAATACTAATTTTCACCCTGCGCTTTGGTGGCCTAATCAAAATGGAAATGGCATTTGGAGGTCAAATATAAGAACTGTCTGAGACTCTCTGACTGCCTTAGAAAATCCTAAATAGCAATTCAGGATTTGTTGGTTGCGTCTGCTTTGGAAGCGATTTATGTAGAAACAGCAAGAAAAATAGATTATTCTAATATGGAGGGCTGGGAACATTGCAGTCAGAAAAAAAATTTTGCAGAAACCCCCTGGAATATTCTACCCTATGTGTACTTTTGGTGCACTTTTCCCTAGATATTAATTGTTGATTATTATGCTCTTGTTCTTATTGCAGTATTTGCTACTAATTCATTCTAGACTGTTGAAGTTATTTATCCCTATAACCACAGATTTTAGGGATATTTTTGGACATCATTAGCCTACACTAATGACTGCTTTCAGGTTAAACAAAATTTTTGTAGTTGGCTGTATAGCCTTTGGGGAGACCATTATAGACAAGTTTTGTACTTAAAATTGGTGTTCTGTATTTTAATACACAGGACAGGCTCATCTAGAAGAGTCTGGTATTTTTTTGTTGTTGGAGGTTTTTTAAACCACAGTTCTGATATAATTCATTATTCATTTGAGATGACACTAGAATAAATGAATATTAAAATATTTAAATGTAGAACAAAATGTTTGAGAAGTTACAGAGATTGATCACCTGAGATGCAATTTTGGTGCTTCATTAGTTGTGACTTTCTATGTTGTCATGCTGAGGTACTTCTGTTTCACCTCACTAGCAATTTTTTTCTTTAATGCTGACTGGACTGTATTCAGGGTGGGTTGATACAATCTATTTAGCAGGGACTCCTATTGGTAGCCTGATTTTCATGTACAAACTGGAATACTTTTTGCCTGCAAACTTAGAGCAATCTAGAATTTTATAAAAATAAATTCTTCACGGGGCTTGGTTTTTTCTTCTTGCCAAAAGTTTACATTTCCAGGAGATTTTTGAGATGTGATGAGTTAAGGTACATCTTATGCTGCCAACTGAGGCTCATTTCAGCCTCCTCTTGATGTGAGATCATAGAATCATAGAATTGGCTGGGTTGGAAGGGACCTCAGAGATCATCAAGTCCAACCCTTGACCACTACCGCTGCGGTTACCAGACCATGGCACTGAGTGCCACATCCAGTCTCTTTTAAATATCTCCAGGGATGGAGAATCCACTACTTCCCTGGGCAGCCCATTCCAATGTCTGAGCACCCTCTCTGTAAAGAAATTCTTTCTAAAAGACCTAAAAGATCTAAAATATCTAAAAGATATTGAGGATGTTCAGACCCATAAACATGACAGCACAACACATGCTCTGGAAGTGTTCATGAAATGTTCCCATGGCCTTTCTAGTGTCCTGGAAAGTGTGATGTGCAGCTGGGGCAAACACTCCAGGTCAGCAATGTTTGTAGGTTAGTGTTATGCATGGTACAAAGGGGAAGGCTTCCTTCTTCTCTTCCAGGCATGTGGTCTCAGATCTCAGACTGTGGGGAAATAAAGCTTCCTGAGAATTAGAGTCTCTCAGGAAAAGCCTTCTGCTTCACAAAGCAAAGCTGCCTGGTCTAAGGGGAAAGAGCTGAGGTTTTGGTGCTAGCTACTGCCAAAGAAATATGTTTTGAAGATGTCTCTGCTGACTCTATCACCCAGCCATTAAAAAAAACAAAACAAAACCAACATTTTAAAACAAGCTTTAGCTTCTGTTCTCTCTCCCTTTCCCCACCCAAGAAAGTTTCCTTTTCCCAGGCATCAGTAAAGCAAATGCAGAATTATCTGGGGGATTAATGTACGCAGAGAGAGCAGCAGGACACAGAGAAGACACCCACGGGAGGAGAAGGACTGCTGAGATTAATGTTTCCAGGAGACAAATTAAGTATAACTTTTTACTTTCATGAGGGAAATCTAGCATTGGTTTTAGAGGCATTGTGGTGCAGATCACAGGAGCAGAGGGACTGCACCACATTCAAACTGTGCAGCCAAAAGTGAGCTTGCTGGCAGAGAGGAGGGAGTCTTCAGATCATCCAGCACCATCAAGTCTTCACATATGTTCCCTATCAACCCCCTGCATGAACAGTATGGGGTCAATACACTCTGCATGCATTTATCTATCTTTGGTATCCAGCTGGCTAATTTGATTCAAGTACTCTGCTTTTCTCCACCCCTGCAGCAGAGAAAAGGCTTTTTATCTTTCAGATATGACAATAACAAATCTGGGAGCCATCTCCTTTGTGCCCTTTCTGTGACATGGTCTTACGAAAGGCTCACAGGTAACCTTTCTTTGGGAGGCATTTAAAAAAAAATTGCCAGCAAGTTACTGACTAATTGCTTAATTTAAACTGATGAACAAAGAGGTTCACATTCAAAACTGAGGGACTCTCAAAGAGCTGCAGGTGCTTTGCTCTGACTGACTGCTATTTTGTTTCTTCTTTAAAATTATGCTAGCTGGTGGAACCAATATTTATGTAAAAAAAAATCCAGTTGATTCCTACCCTCTGCTGACCCACCCTGTACTGTGTTTATCACAGCTTTTCACAGGTACACTGCACTTACATTTCATGAGCTGGGCAGTGCTGCTAACAGGAATCCTTCAGAGTAGAACATGCTGCTAAAGGGAGGGAAGACACTGGGAAAACTGCAGCTGAATGCTCTTTTTGCCTCTTCTTAAAGTGCATCCAAAAATACATCGCTATCCTTCTCTTGTCTTTTAATTGATCATTGAAAGCTTTTGGGAATTCTTATACCCCGTCAATTTAAAGTCTTTGATGCCCTATTCCACAATTTCTGGTGGCAAATGTTGAGAGGGCTTCCCAGTTTCTCAGGACTAGGAGTCCTCTAGGGAGTTTGGCAGAAACACCAAGCCCACTGTAGGAGCCTGGAAAAGCAGGTTTATGTGATTCTTTGCAATAAGGTTGCAGCAGAGGAGAGAGCTCTCTGTGCTGAGCTGCTCCACCTCACCTAGGGAGGAACATTAGGCAGAACTCTGGCTGGAGTGACAGTGACACTTTTAACAGGTACTTAGGCAGAGTCAGGTGCTTGTTAGTGTGTTTATTATCTGTCATGGGGAGATGTCAGAGCAGTTAATACAGTTTATGGGAGGGGGGGGACACGGGCTTTGGGGGGGGATATAGCTACTATGCGTAGCATCGCATCTGCCTGTAGAGAGTATCTGTTCCATCACTGCCCTAGACATTCACAGTAATTTGCTTTCTACATTAAAGATTATACATTTAATGTTGGGCTTTGATAGTAAAATAATTGCTATCTAGGTTACAAAAACCCAAAGTGTTGGAATAATAGAATCCTGACTACTTCAGCCACAAGAAAACCTGGAAATATTTCATTTATCTCATGCTGTGAATTTAATATTGGAATGGGTCCAGTCTTATCTAATGATAGATTAAATCCATGGGATGCCCTGGGGAGGCTGCTGCTCAGTAGGTGTCAATGTCAATTGCCAGAGTTTAGCTCCCTTTCTGTGTGAACATAACACTGAAAAACCACTATCTGGGATTGCTGGAGGAGCATCTGCCAAGAGGAGAATGGTGGCATGCAGACAGGCAATCTCCAAGGCTTGCCAGCAGTGCCTGGAAATCAATGTGCCCGGGGGAGGGTGGGGAGAGGTAGAGGTCAGAAAAGCACTCACTTTGCACAGGGACTTACCCAAAATGGCATCAACATTGCTTTGTCAAATTTAGGGTGGAATTCTCTTAGCGAAACTGGTGGGTTTTATTTAGGCTTTTGTTTTGTGTTGGGTTTTTTGTTTGTTTTTTTCTGATCAAATTAGTTTGGTGTGGTGTTTTTTTTAGTTTTGTTTTGTTTTTTGGTTTTTGTTTTTGCTTTTTTTTTTGTGGAAAGAATTAATAGATTTTTTTCCCCTCTCCTTTCCCTCCTTTCCCCCCAGCCTTTCCCTCCTTTTTCCTTCCACTTTTTTTTATCCACCCCACCCTCGTTCTTTCTTTTTCCTCCTGCCCTTCTGTTCCAGACCCCTCTCCCTATCCCCCCCTCTTTTTTTCTCTTAAACCTGAGAGGGCTGAGTTCTTGGCCACTCCTAGGGTTTCTAAGTCTCATCCCATCCAAGACAATTCAAGCACCAATGCTGAAGTCGATTTTAATCAAAATTCTGAATGAGGTTTCAATGTATTTTATTGTTGCTGGTTGCATTATAAATATAATTTTAAAAAACATATTGAAGGAAAATAATTGCTTTAGTCACTTGGTGTAAACCTCTGTTGAGGCTGTGAGAACTTGGTCTGAAGGAGTCCTGAAGGATCATCCTAGTGCACAATGGATCAAAAAATTGTTTAAACTGTGGACACTTTTTATTGTAAGATAAAGGTTTCTACTCTTAGTGTTTAATCGCCAACCTGTCTGGCTTCTGGGGGTGTTACCACCTGAATCTCTAGGATGAGAAGGGCTTCTGTAAGTGTTACTTTATTGCAGGACAAGATCAGCATCTTAACCTTGGGTTTGCAGGGGATTAATTCATGGTGGCATTGACACTGATGGAGGTCCATCTGCTCAGGAGCTGGACTCTCCTTTCAGCTCTTCCTGTCCATGGAAAAGAGAATGTTCTGCTCTTCCACTGTAAGCAGGTTAATGTGCAGGTATTGTCAACCAATTTAGAGTTTAATTAGCAATAATTTTATTTTCCTATTGTTGCTTTTGAAGTTGAGCTCTTACTACAGGTAAAGCCTGGGCACTGTGCAAAAAGTGTTTAATTGGGAATCTGCCCAAGGTGCTTGTGTGTTTGCTTTTAAAGAAATTAAATCTAAATTGAGTCCCATAGGTGTAAAACAAAGTAGAAAAAGTGTATTCTGAAGTGTTTTTTGTTTTTTTTTTGTTTGTTTGTTTTTTGTGAGGTTTTTTTTGTTTTTTTTTTTTTGTTTGTTTGTTTTGGTTTTTTTCCCCAAGAGCAGAATCTTTTTAACATTAAGCAACAAAGGGCACAAACAGATCTGGATACTTTGTGACCATGCAGATGATGAGATTCTACTGTTTTCTCATCTGGCAAAGAAAACAAGTGCTGTTCATCTGTCCCTCTGGGAAGGGCTCAGAGTCTGCTGATGCTCCCAGCCATCTTTATTGCTGGAAGCTCAGCTCACATGTTCCTGTTTTGGGGCCAAAGCCGGGCCAGGCACAGAGAAGCAAGCAGCTCTCTGGGCTGCAGGGATCAGTTCTGCACCTGTCTCTTGCTTCAGGAAGGGTTAATCTGGGAGAGAAGCTTTTCTACTCATGCGTAAGGAGTGCCCAAGGGCTGGGATATTTTGGTACCTCAGTTACTACCTTCCTACAAGATGTGTGCTGCCAAGTAAAGATGGCTCTCCTTTTCATATCATTTTGCCACCTGATTCAGATTCAGTATTGAATTTTTAGCTATTTTCCTCATTTTTTTTACAAATGAGGGATATCCCATAATGAGCATGGTGACATCCTCAACTTTTCCTTTGTTCTTCCTTTATCACCTTGTTGTGCCTAATTGTTAGGAGAAAACATTGGGACATCAAGTCACACAGTAATTAAATCCTTGTTAGACATTAAGTGAAAGTGTTTAACCCTATTTGAATGTGCTATTCTAAATTTCATGGAGGGAACTTATTTGGGAGGGAAACTTATTGTGTTTTGCTGAAGCAAATGATTAATTTTATAGACTTTTGGGCCGTTTGAGAATAACGGGGACTTGGATGCTGGGTCAGATAATGCAAGTAAAACATTTTCACCACATTAGTGATATTAAAAAGACATATTTTGTGAAACTGAATTTAAAAATACGGTTGTAATAACTTGCTTATTAAGATGCACACCATGTGCATAGTCATGGCAATCAGCCTGAAACAGAACAGTTTCTCAGCTAATAATCTGTTGTGTCACAAGAAAGGCAGGTTAGAAGTCAAGACTCCAGGGATTTAATTGAGGTCTCTTTGAAATTGATAGGCATCTTGCCAATCACTTCAGATTCTGCTCTGTTTTCACATGGATTCTGTTCTTGATTTTTATCAGCCACTGGTTGTGGGACTTCAGCAAGTTATTTAACTCTTCTAATCTTTTACCTTCTCCAGTAGTATTTCATAACTCTTTGTATTATATATATTACACAGTAAGAACAACATATAAATACATTAGATATATGTATAATATTAAAAACTTGAAAATGACTAAACATGCCTCTGAAGTCTTTCTCCTGACATGCTGATTTCCTGTTCAGGATTGTGGGTAGGGATAACCAAAGGAGTTTGTTTCCTACATTGAGAAATGTCACTTGTGTAGGAGAATGATATTTCATTCTGTGGGTAATTTTCTGATCTCTTCTTTCCATAGGTTCCGTAAGTAACTTTCCTTTTGAGGTCAGCAACAGGACTGTGCCAGTAGAGCTTAAGGGCTTCCTTTGGCACCTGGGCCACACAGACCAAGATCTATAGCAGCACATTTTCTCCGGCATTGTAGGGTACAGCAAGCAAGGCTGGTGCACAGAAGAGCAGGAACCATGTTGTTCTCTAGGAACTGCAAATATCACTTATTTCCCTTCACTTCTTACACCTAAGACAATCTGTTTGCTGTGGAAAGGAGCATCCCCTTCCTTCTTCTCACCAGCTTTTGCTGCATGCCACCCTGCTTCACCTTGTGATCACACCTTTGCTTGGTATGTTGATTGTCATGATGGAAAATGGTGCCACCAAAACTGGTGAGAAATGGTTGCAGAGCAGGGCAATCCTAGTGGAGAGTGACATGAGCCGTGACAAGAAATCATGCTTTCAGCATTATGGTCAAATTCAGCCTGTGTTTTTTAAGGTGCTTGTGTGTCTGAAATTAAAGGCAGCTGAGCACTTGAATACTTTTGGCTACATCTGTGCTGCTTGGGGCATCTGCCCCCACAAGCAATCCCTCATTCCCAGGTGAAGGCATGTGAAGTGTTTCATTTTCACAGAATGGCACCAGGGAACATCTTTGGGCCTTGCATGGTCAACTCTAATGTGCTATGTGCTGGCTCTGGCCATCCCAAGAGGATGGCCATCAGCACAGCTGATAGAGAAGCTCTTTCTCTCCAGATCATGGTAGTTTTGCCCATCTTCTCTCTTAACAATATTCACTATATTTTGATGTCCCCTGAAGAGTCCCTGGGCATTGCCTGGGAGATGTAACTGGGCCAGGGAGCCTGTTGGAAATTCAGCAATACAGGCAGTGCTCTTGTTTGTGTCCTGCCTCTTCCTACTCAGGTCCTCAGTACATGTGTTTACTTCATGACTCAAGATGTCATTATTGTTCTGTGATACTTTTGCAGTTCAGAGTGCCTCAGATGTGTGCTGATTAGTGTGTGATTCTGGTTAGGTAGCATGCTACTAGGCTGTATGGCTTGTATGTCCTGGCATGTGTCAAGCGGGCATCTGTGGGATATTTCCTCGTTCAAGTTTCTCTCATATTTTTAGAGTGTGAGATGATATACTTTCAGCTGAACTGAGCCAGCTTTTGATGCATTTATGCAGTGTGGGTGATCAGGAGATGGAGGGAGTGAGCTAGAAAATGGCATTATTTAGTATCACAGAATTGGTTTGGTTGGAAAAGACCTCTAAGATCATCATGTCCAACTTTTAACATAGCATGCTGCCAAGTCCACCACTGAACCATGTCCCTTATCATCACATCTACACATCTTTGAAATGCCTCTGGAGATGGTGACTTGACTACTTCCTTGGACAGCCTGTTCCAACAACTGACAATGGTTTGGGTGAAGAAATTTTTCCAAATTTGCAGCATAGGTACCCCTAGCTTTGTGTTGGTGAGCCTTTCTGTGCTCTGGGATGCTGGAGCTGGCAGAAAGCAAGCCTGATGTAAGCACAAGGCAACAGGATGTGCCAACCCCAGGACCACTGGGGAAGTGGGAGTGGGATTTTGCTCTGCACGTGGCTGTAAGGTCTCGGGGCTGCCATGGCCATCTGCTTGCACATCTGACCCATTCAGTTCTCTTTGTCTGAACTGAAAGAGCAGCAGCAGTGCCCCCCTCTCTGCCAAGTCTCTCAGGTGCTGCTCCACAAGCTAAACCAGAGAAAGAAGTGCACATTTACGGAAAGTCGTTTTCCCTCCCTTTCCTTTCCCTTTTAAGGCTCTTGGCCAAGCTGTGTGATTCTTATCTGGTCTCTGCAGAGCCTTTTAGTGAGGTCATTCAGGAAGTTTAATTAATCCTGTACAATTGTCACTATATCCTTGGCTGCACATTGTTCTAGGGCCCAGCCCACTACTACAATGCATCTTACGACAGCTGAACATCTGTTTAAAAACTGTTTGCCAAAAAAGAAGTACTTGCTCAGCCCAGTTTTCCCTCTGGCTGTATGTGTCCAGTTCAACGCAATATTGTGTAACAGCATGAGGAGAAAAACCAAAATTTTCCCCTTTTTGCAGGATCAACTGCTAAAGCAAACTAGAATTATTTGGGAAATGCTGGTTCTGAAATATAGTGGAAAAGAAATGGGCTGGCATATGCCAAGCTGATGTCACCAAGGGATCTGGGCTGTGAAATGACACAGTGAACTGTGGGACTTGTTGGAATGCTGGGGTGGATTCACCAAGGTCTTCAGTCCCTCACCACTGCTGCTCTCCTGCCTCAGTTGTAGGACCTTGCACATCCCCAGGACTGTGCCCTCTTCCCCTCCTTACCCTCTCCAACTACAGTGAGGGATGAGGAGTTTCTGGTGCCCCTGAGAATGTTACACATTTGTACACACATATATGAGTATACACACAGATACAGCATTATCTCTTCTTTGCCTCCCAGCACATTCTTTAAAAAATTATCTGGAAGAGGAAGAAAAGAAGAAAGAGAATGATAACGAAGGGGGAGAATTGCAAGTCCTTTGCAGAAAAGGAGCAATCACTTCCCGAAGAAGGGGGAAGTGGATGTGAGCACCAGCAGAAATACAGGACAAGTAGCACCCAAGGTTGTAAGGGCAGAGTCAAGATGATGGGGCATGTGGACGGTGTGTATGCACCTTTATCTGATAGACTAGTAAAGTACCTTTGGAGCCTTTTAATCCATCTTCTTTTATTTGCTCCTCTCCCTTCCTAAGTTTCCTCCGAATACCTTGGTGTGGTGCAAGAATATGAAGCATCTTAGGATAAAATCCTACAAGGAGCTGCTCTTTTTAATTGCAGGCAAGTACTGGGACCTGAAATGACACAGCTCAATTTTCAGTGAGAAGCAAAACTTGTCCCTGCTCCCACAGACAGAAAACCTCACGTGGCTGTGTCCCAGAGCCTGCTCAACTGGGAAAACAGCTCCTGTTCCAGAATGGTGGTGGTGGGATGATGCAGCTCCTCCTCCCTAGCACTCACCTGTCCTCCTCTCCTCCAGCCCCTTGCTGGCACAGGGGGCTGCTCTGGCTTGCCTAGGAGGGATCTAACCTGAAAACTCTAATTTGGCCTCTGTGATGAATAATGGAGGGGGAGAGATAACACAGTGAACGAAAGACTTTTTGAGTATCCTGAGGTAATAATCCATGCTTTCAATTTCCTGAATGATCCCGCCTTTTGGCTCAGTAATGAAATCTATTTTTCATAGTTTGGCCTTTTTATCTGATTGATTTAGCTCTTTGCATTTGTTCAGGGGAAAAAAAATTGCTTTATTTGAGGTTTTGCAGAGTGATTATGCAGCTGGATGGACAGAGAGATTTATTTACATTCAGGTAGAGTCTTCAGGTTTAATAATCCATGGATGTTCAGGCTTAACACCATACTGGGACAATATTCTATTCTACAATCAGCAATACTTGTTTATCTTGAAATAAATTCCTCTTTCTCTGATATTGGAATGTTCATTCTTGGCGTTTTTAAAGAATATAAATTAAAATTAGCATCATACCCTAATTAATTTAATTTTCTCAATTTGCCTTTTTAAAAAAGGCAACTCTTAAGCAGTAAACACTTGACATAACCTTCAGTATATAAAGGTATCAGATGTAACTGTGGTGTAATTTATATACAATTATATATGTAATTGTTTGTGTCATCTCTGAAGAATTGAGATCTGTACTGACTTCAAGCACAGAAAGATGCCTGCTGTGCATTGTCTGAACAGAAATGTCAGGGGGGGGCTAAGCTTCCCAAATATTGCCTGTGTGCAGATGTTAAATGGATGGCTTAGGTAGTGTCCTTAGATAAAGCACACAACTGGTCTCACTACAGTGCAGTGGTATAATTATGTGGCCAGGGACTGCTCCTGTTGACAGGATGTTTTCTTGGAGGAGGTATTTGCTCCCACCCTTACAGCACTTCTCTGTAGGACAAAACCAAGCCCAAAGTCTGCCACCCCTCAAGGGATGCCTCAATTATTCTTGACTTCAGGCATCCTGCTGTAGAGGTATACTGGAGAGCAATGAACTCAGCTTTTTTTTTTTTTTTTTTTTTCCCATAAGAAACACGTGAAGGCAAGCTTAAAGAAGGGTGTAAATACTAAGTGTACTGGACTATCTTTCTAGGAGGATTTGTATTTATTGATAGCTTTCCAGCCAGTATTTTCCTGTCTCAACACAACCCTCTCAAGTACACTTATGGGACTGCATGGGCTGTATTTTAGGGTGTTTATCCATCTTATCTTTTGACATTAGCACAGACGTGTCTACATCCAGTTTTTGTCAGGAGTCAGCATGGTCTGGATATGTGTCTTTCATAGTGTAATAACTCCCCTGTTGTCCATATTTCTGTACTATTTCTGCCACTTTTGTGTTTTGTGTATCTCTGAGCTGCCTGAGCTTGTTTGCCCCTCAGTGTATCTTGTACTGCTTTATGGCTTGTGTGAAAATTGTAGGCAGTGGAGAACTGCTTTCTGTGGGTGTAACATACCTCTTGTTTGTATAAGAAATATTTTTCTCTGCCTTGGGGTAGAATTTACAGTCAGAAGGATATAGCAGATGGTAAAAGCAGCATTTTTAAAGTTTAAAGGCCAAATTATGCCTTAGTCTTATACCATGTCTTTATTTCAGATCTCATGGTTGAACCTAAAGGGTACTGGAACAGTCAAATGCAAAATATGCCCCACTACCCCTGGAATAAAAACAGCTGGCACTGATATATACAATACTGTATGTCTTCAAAGAGCTTTACAGACATTAACTAATTAATCTGATAGTGCTTTTATTTAATGAGGTCTGAGTACCACGACACTCAAGGAAGAAGTCTATTCACTAAGCACTGCTCTCTGAAGAATACTGCCTTTTGTTTTAAGTGCCACAAACAATAGTATTTTACTGATTACTTTTTTCTCCTACAGTGCTGTAGGATTTTCACGTAGCAACATGGTAGAGAACCAGCTTTACCCCTCATTGTTAGGTGCTGTGACACTGTTTGCTAGTACTTGACATTTCTATTTAAATGCTATTTGAAACTCCATGAATTCTCACTGAAATGGAAAAAAAGAAATAAGTAAAACCATCAGTCCTAGGAAAAGTTATCCTCTCTCCCCTCTCATCCTGGCTCAGTTTGCTGCAGCATCAGGTATTTTAGCGCAGTGGTTCAGATGCTTGGCATACAGTGAGATTTAGATGAGTTTTGCTTTCAGGCTGAACCTTTTGTCCTTTCTGGGTGCTGCCTAGACCCACGAGGTTTGTTTCTCTCCCCACACAGAGAGCACACCAGTCCTCACCTGATACCCAGAACAACCCCTGAGGCTTCCTGTGGTGTTTTGGGGGCTCAGCAACCTGACTGCCCTGCTGATTGCCATCATCTCATCACTCCTTGGCCCTGGTGAGAGGGATGCAGCTGTCTTGGGGGTGTGAAATATCTGCAGACCATGGTGGGGTGCCTGTCTGAGACTGTCTGACCTTGGGGCTGGCTTCACATCCTGCTCCAGGTGATGGCTCCAGATGGGTGAGAGGAGGAACACCCTGCATGCAGCAGGAAAGGCAGCTCGGTGGGCATCTGTTTTTACAGACTGCTCAGAGAAACCTTTTATCTGCACACACAGAGCTGAAGTTTTTGGCCATCGCTTCCAGATAAGTTGGGAACAAGACAGATTGGAGGTTTTCACCAGACAAGTCAAATCATATGTCAGATCAGTTGGGATTCTGCTCATTAAACAGCCAAGGTTTGGTTTATGAGGTTGCAGTGCCACTGGCTGACACTGCTCTGATTTTTTAAAAGCTTTTAAAATGTGTAATATGGGGAAGATTTCTTAAAAATATGTTTCTGGATACAAGCAGCATCACATTCTCTGAAAGCAACCTAGTCCTTGCCCACCAAAGCATCTGCCTTACTGCCCAAACACCTCCAAAATGGTCACTGTGGCTGCCCTGAGCTGTTTTGGGCTGCCCTGTTCAATACCCACAGCCTGAAACACAGATGTGCAGATCCAGCCAAGGCAGCCTAAAGGATATTGAGTTTATGCTAAATACAAGAAAAAGATTTTGTCAGGCAGAAGAGAAATCTGGCCTGAAATCAATAGCCCGTTTCTGCTGGACTAACCATGTCTTCCAGCTAGCTGGGCTGCCATCTTCCTTCTGATAAAAACTGCTTTGTTGAGTGTGAATCACATGTGTTAGGAATGTGGGATTTCCAACTGAACATTTGAAGAGGAAGTAGAGGAAACACTGAGCTGGTTTCTTGCGTGTATTGGAGAGCTGTTCCTTGTGCTTCTTCAAACCATGGGGACAGCCCCTGACCTTAGGGCAGTATTTCCCTCTGGACACACCTTTCCCCCATCCTCTTTTTGCAGAGTGGTATGTTGGGTGCAAAAATTTACTACCCTGCTTAGCAGAAACACAGCAGCTTCTGTTCCACCCGGGGCTGCAGGGCCTTCATCATCTCTTTGTCAGTGGTTTTAAAAAGTCTTACGACAGCCCTGACGGGGACCTGACCTGCCTTGGGAAGGAAACAATCACACAGTCTGTTCTACCCTCATCCGGTTTGAAGCCAAAGATGTCACTTCACCACAAAAGCAGAAAGGAAGAGGAAGGGGGAATGACCTCACCCAGCCACAGTGGAGAGAGCACAAAGGGGACAAAATTGTTGGAGACAAGCTCATCTGCTCTGGGAACTTCCCTTCATTGGCATCATCAGTATCTCCAACCAACCTGGCAATCTTACATCTGACTCCTCCCGTCCCAGTCTGACCCAGCTCTTGGTCTCCCAGCACAACCCTTCTGTGGCAGTGGAACACCCAAACCTGTGATATATTTTCCAGGATGCCTCTTGTGTGTTCTGGCATCAGCCACCTTTGCTGCCTTCCCCCATACAGCAGCCTTTGCTGTACCTGTTGATGTACCCTGTTGTACCTAGGACAGTTTAGGATCAGGCCTTGGGTAGCAGTCTTGGATATGACTGAGCCTTGGCTATGAGCCATAAGTCATGAGGCCCTCCACTTGTTTTCCATTGAAAGGTAGAAGCTGTCTTGGGGAAGGGCTGGTATTACACAGTCTGTATCACACATACATTTCTGGAAGTCAGACAACTCCCAAGGAATGCAGATGTTCCATGCCTTTTTTTAATTTTTTTTTTACTGCCTAAGAGATGAATGAAAAATAGGCTTAAAACATTTACTTTTAAGAACTTCCAATCTCCTTTGATGGGGGGGGGAAAGAAAAAAAAGGCTGGGTTTTGTCAAAAATAAAACCAGAATAGTGCATTTTACATTCAAAGAAATTAGAAACAACTAACAGGTGAGCTAAAGATGTGTACATGATTTATTTATGAAGGTGAGCATTCCTTTGGATATTTGTTGTCTATTTTATGTTTATGGATTTCCCTGGTTCCTGGATTCAGCTGATCTTCCAGGGTATGTGAGTGTTGGCAGGCTATCAGGTGTGTAAATACCACAAGGTGAGATCAGTTTTACCTGGGGAAAGCAAGGGTGGAAAGTTAAATTAATTTTTTTTCTACAGTAGTTGAAAGGTTTGGGTCTTATTTTACTGGAACTAATTATCTTAGATAATTAGAGATTGGTTTAAGTTTGTCTAGCTTGTGGAAATAAGCTGGTGGAAATAAGAGTAGAGAGCCCAGGGACCAGAAAGATTTATTGAATTCTTTTATATCCATTGGCTTGTTTTTAACAGGTAGTCTGCAAAAATCTGTGACAGCAGGGGTATGATGAAGCATGATCAGTGATGTAAGACTCAGTAGTGATTTGCATACTGCAGTTACTGTATCTTTGGTGGTAGAGGTTTTGGCTTCAGTAGATATCAGGATAAATTCAGGTAAAGCTTCTAAGGTATTTTGTACTGTAATCAGGTACATATCTCCCAATATCATAACTCCCAATGTTACAGCTTTTTTTTCTTGCACTTTTTTTTTTCCTCCCCTCTTCCATCCCTTCCTTTCTGCAGAGGAAAATTCTTTTTGAAGTCTTAGGACATGGTGCTTCAAAGAAAAATTATAACCTTAAAGATAAAGTTCCTGCATCTTGAATATTTCTATCTTCTCAAGGTGATGAATTCTAATGCTATTCTAATGCTATCATCACTAAAAAGGCAATAAAAAAAAATAATGAGCTGTCAGTCTCATCAGTTTTTTTTAGAGGAGTGATGAGATAAATTGCAGAGTGAAGCAGTTAAAAGTTGGAATAAAAATACATTTATTACTTTTCTGAAATCAATGTGTTTCAGGAACATCCAGCAACAGGCAGTATGCTTTGGACAGAGCACTCTGCTTGATAGAATTCTAAACCTACTGAACTGGAATTTAAATGTGAATATGCATGTGTCAAGCTCAAGTAGCTGTCTCTAATATTTAAAAAGGAATTGGTAATTCTCTTCCTCAAACACCACCAATAAAACCATCAGTATTTTCCCAGATACAGATCTGGACCCTCTGTGTGATTTGATCCATCATCAAGGGAGGCTTCCTCCTCTCCTAAGATGTGCTGGAAACTTGGTTCAAACAAGTATGGTAATGAATTCATACAACAGCAAAGTACCTATCAATATATTTGGAGTATAAGAATTATTTTCTTTGCTAAGCCCACTCCTATCAATAAGTGCTTTGAGGCTGCTGTTTCACTATTTTGATTTCCACTCTGGTGTTTCTATTTAAATTATGTCAAAAGATGACATTTTATATAGCCTTTCCCCTGGCCATGTCTCTCTCCACCTCACCTGACCTTCATATAAGAATAGATATACTGGACACCAGAAAGCTTGAATTTTGCTTCCAATTTAATTTAATCCTGAGCCAAATGGTGTTGAAAATTCAGAGAACCTCCAGAGATCTCTTGGGTTCCAGGCCCGACGCTTACAGTTTGCATGAGAGTAAAATTGCAAGGGAAATACTCAGGAATGAGGCATTTTCTCTGCCATTGAAAATACCTTCCTCTGATAGCTACAGAATATGTGATTAGTCTTTGTCTTTCACATCCTTTTCTAGGGATGTTATCTGTGCCTGGGTTGTGTATGTGTAGCAAGCTCCAGCAAATGATTTATTTCCTACTGTTGCCAAAGAGGAAGGATTATAACAAGATGTTGATTGCTGAACTGTCCTGGTTTCTTCATTACTGGTGTTTGGGAGAGAACTGGGAGAGGACACCTGGGTACTGGTAGCCTGAGAACTGGCACTCTTGAAACACAGTGAAAAAGGTAATGGAAAGAGGGAGGAATTTTCTTGCAGTGTGACAGGAATTGGGCAGTTCCCCTGGCAACAAACTATCACTGGAGACAAATCTGCAGCACCTGAGGGGTACTTGAGCCCAGGAGGCCAGAGCTTCCTTCCATCTCTGTCCTCAGACCAAGCTGTGGGATGCTAGTGTAAAGCTTGGAGGAGACTTAAGGCAGAAGTCTGTGCTCTCTGACCAACCCCATCTGTGTGGATATGTGACAGGTGGGTGACTCTGGGCATGGCATTATCACTGAGGAGACCAGAGCTGATGGTCCATCTTGCAGTCACCTGCATGGTGCTCTGTCCTGGAGATGTTTAGTGCTACTGAGCCCTTGGGTGCTGCAAAATATCTCTGGAGACCAAAGGGTCCCCATTACACAGGAAAAAGGGTGTTAGACACACGAGATGCATGGCTAAAGCCCTGCTGAAATACTGCAGGTGGGGAGAGAGAATGGGTTTGTGGGGCCTGCAGACTGTGCCAACACAAGTAGTGCCTGCTGAAGGATGAAGAAAGCTTCCCTGTTTATTGCCATCCTGGATGAGTTCATGTGTTTTTTTTTTTTTACCTGCCATCTGCTGAATGTGGGAATCTCTATTCCACAAGCTCTGTGCTGTCATGCCAGTGGCTTAAAATCTGCTTCCCTGTGTAGGGCTTTCTCCTCAGCATGTATAGGCTGGAAATAAAAAAGCATCCAGATACCAATTTGATTCGTTCCTTCGATACAAATTAACTACACAAATTTGTGGACACTCTCCAGGGCTAAATTCTTGAGCTGAACTCAGCCAGTTTGGGGGAACAGGAAAAGTTTGGGCAGGGCTAAGCATGGGGGCAGAAGACAGGATCTCCTTCTTGGGCATGGGGAGGTGGGAGAAGCGCTGTCTAATGAGCATAATGATGATGGAACTGTTCCCACGACGTGGGCAACCATGAAAGGAAGAGGAGCCTGCTGGGTTTTGACATCTATTTTGGGAACTGGCTGCAATTTCAAGTGCTTTCAACCCAGCCCAGACTCCTCTCCTGAACGATCTGTTCCTTCAAAATAGGAGGAACGAATTGCTCTCCCTGCTGTAAAAAACAAAAAATATAAAAATTTATATATATATTGTGCAAAGTTTTTTTGGAGCTAGAATTCTGATTAGAGACAATCACAAGGGATGAATAGGTTTAAAAATCAAAGTGGTGGATACATGTGTAATTATTTTCCCCTTTTCTTTGATGTGAAGATATTTAAATGTACAGCTCATCCAAGGAGGATTGACCTTGGGTCCTGGGGTCATTCAGATCAGGGTTACTAGTGCAGTGCTGTCTAGCAATACCTGCAGTGGCACAGATGTGGCTTATCATCAGTATTCCCTCTCTAAACACACCTGTTTTCAGGCATTTATATAACCACTCCTGGAATTTCCTCTTGACTGGTTGACACTTGTCAGATCTGTTGAAATCATTTCAGCAGATCAGGAGAATACATGTTTTCTGTTGCATAGAATGGAAAACCCATTTATGGTTTGTTTTGTGGGTGGTTTGTGGGTGTAGTTTTTTCAGGGAGTGGGTGGGTGTTTGTTTTGGTTTGGTTTTTTTGTGTGTGTATCTGTGTTTTTTGTTTTGTTTTGCTTGTTTTTAAAGAAAACTGAAAATAGTTATAGTTGAAGAGCTTGCCAAGAGAAGCTGTGGAATCTCTGTCCTTGGAAGTTTACAGAGCCTGACTGGGCAAAGGCATAAGAAACCTCAGCATGAGGGTGTCTAAATGCCTCCCAAGATCCCTTCCAGCCTCAGTGGTTCTGTGATTGTACCAGCTGTGAAACCTGGCAATGTGATGGTAATGTTCTTTCAAAAAAAAAATGTTTTAAAAATGCAGCATTGAGGATAACAATGCCTGCTCAAGTTTGGCATTATGTTAAATGCTGGAGGTGAGACAGGATATTTACTGGCAAACTCCACACCGTGCTGGGAGGAGCTGATTTTTGGGGGGCAGTGCTGTACTTCTGTCAAAGATACCCTACTATATTGTCTACTGTGGGTACACAGTGCATGTGTACATTGCAGTCCACCTACACAATATGTATGCATAAAGCATACTCTTAATAGAGCAATGTTCCTTTAGGTATTTAGGTATTATCTGAACTCATCTTGATGTGACAAACTGTGACACTGTGCCTCTCCCTTCACCCATCCCTTCAGCAGAGTATGCAGGGTGTCACAGAAATGGCAAAGGAATTTTGTCAATGCACAAAGTTGAACATTTTCAGAAGAATTGTGTCTGTGTTTGGCAGAATTCAAATTGTGAAAACCTGTAGTTAAATATTAAAAAACACAGTGCCTTTTACTAGGTAGCATGCAAAGGGAGATAGTAAAAGCCACGCACACAAAATGAGGAGGCTGTTGTACAAGCCAGTACACAGCTTCTTATGCAGCAAGTGTTGATGCTAGGTACGTGATTTGGCCCAGTGGACCTTCAGATCTGAGATACCTGGTCTCCATCTCAGACACATAACTCACAGAGTTGTGTTTGACTTTTTGTGGAGAGTTTTGCAGGGGAGTGGCTACGTGACAGGGGGCACGACAACATGCAGCTGGTCAGTGTATAAAGTTCTAGAAACCGCAAGGCGCCGCCTAGCTACAATTACGTCAGTAGCTACGGACCAATTATAAGCTTAGCTTTGTAACCTGCACCTTATAAAAATGCCATGAATGTTCAATAAAGTTGAGACTTGTTGACCATGATAGCATGAGTGTCGTCTCCCGTGGCTCCGGTTATCCAACATTTGGCGCCCGAACAGGGACCTACCCTTTCTTAGAGCTACGTTGGGTGCAGGTCTATCTGCAGGCGTAAGGCTTTCCCCGCCCGACGCGCCCAGAAGACGGCGTAAGGCTTAAACCGCCCGACACGCCCGGAGGATTACATCGGTGATCTCCGCCGCTACGCGCTGCCGAAGCTTGGGGGGTTGCAACGGTACCGTCACGATGGACAGGCAAGCAGCGTATGATTTATTTACCGCGTTTCTTAAAAAACGGGGCATTAAAGATTTAGACCTAGATAAGGACCTTCCGCACCTTTTAAAACATGCAACATCTCACGGTTTCTTTAGCGACCCACACTCAGTTCACGATTTACACGAGTGGCGCCGCTATGGCGACCGGCTCTGGGAGTTAGTCCTAGATGATGATAAAATAGCTAAAAAAGTGAGTAAGTTGTGGAAGGTCGTACAGCATGAACTCTTAATGTCGCAGGCAGAGAGACGGGCCGCGGACAATGCCCGTCAGGCTCACGCGAAAAATTTAAATTACACAATTACCGACCCCTCTGCGCCAAGTCCCCCCGATCCCTCCGCGCCAAACCCCCCTGTTTTTACCTCGGTTGAAGTGCCCGCACCAAGGTCCCCGCCCGCGCCATTTTTGTCACCCCTTGAGCATGCGCACCCGTCGGGTTACACTCTCACTGCGCCGCCCCCCCCCGATGCCACGAAGCCGCTCCTCGGAGCTGCTTCGGACCTCGCGGAGGCCGCAGCAGAGAAGAGACGGGAACTATGGGCTAGTCTCGCGAGACACGGGATCGAGAGCGGTGACCTCGCCTTGGTCGAGGCGGCACAAGATCACTCGTCCCCTTTGGCGTTCCCTGTTGTTTTTAACGGGGACGGGCCAGATGGCGCTTTACGCGCCCAGATCACACAGCTTGATTGGAAGCTGTTAGCGCAGCTACGGGCCACTGTAGTACAATTCGGAGTCACTAGTGAGCCTGCAAGGCAGATGATTGATTACTTGTTTAATTCGGCCGTTTTACTTCCTGCCGACATTAAGGGAATAGTCCGTATCATATACACCCCCCATCAGAAATTAACATTTGACAGCCGATGGAGGGAAGAGGCAGCTAATAGCGCCGCCCAACGGCGCCAGCGAGGAGACCCTTTACATGGCATTACCATAGATGAGCTCATGGGTGAAGGAAAATATTTTCTTATAGAACGTCAAGTGGCACTAGGGGTGGAAAAGCTTAGGGAGGTCATGGCAGTTGCCAAAAGGGCAATGCAAAAGGTCCGCGAGCCTGGAGGAATCCCCATGTATATGGGAATTAAACAGGGTCGTGAGGAACCTCTTGGGACCTTTGTAGATAAGATCATAAATGCTTTGACCAAGGCAGGTATCACAGATCACGTACAGGATGCCCTTGTTAAACAGGTTATTATTCAGAACGGTAATCCCATCACTCGTTCATTAATAGCCACAGCCCCAGGCAATTGGACAGTCCAAGATATTTTGGATAAGGCTGCAGCAATGCCTGCAAGCAATCAAATCTTTTTAGTCCAGGCCTTACAAAAGATAGGGGACTGTATAGACAACCAGGCCAAAGCTCAAAGTCAGGTTCTGGCAGCCCTTGCACCCCTCCAAACTGCCTCATCGCAACGCCGACTGGGAACACCAGGAGGCCGCATAAAATGTTTTCGCTGCGGCCGCCCAGGTCACATTCGCCGCGAGTGCGACGCCACAGGAGTTTGGTGTGAAAAGTGCCAATCCAACACTCACAACAACAGCGCTTGTCGTCGTCGCTCGGGAAACTCCAAGAGCAGCGCGAGGGCGAACCGCGCCGAGACACAAGTAGCGGCACTTATGGTGGCAGGGCCGGGGATGGCGGCGGTGCCCAGCGACCTCTTCCCGCTGGTGCTCGGCTTCCTGAGGCAGAACCGCTTCGAGGCGGCGGCCAGAGCTTTCGCCAGGGAGGCGGCGGCGAAGGAGCAGGACCCCAACGCCGCCTCGCTGCTGGAGATCTACAGCGACTGGCTGAGGTCTCCAGGGGCCCAGAAGAGAAAGCTGGTTACCAATGGCTCCCAGGTGAAGAGGAAGCCACCCTCCAGCAGTGAGAGCAGCTCCAGTGAGGAGGAGGATGAGACCACCCCAGCCAAGAAGCCAGCTAAAGCAGCAGCTGTGCCCAAGACAAAAGCAGCAACACCTAAATTGAGAAATAAAGCTGCCCAGAGGGCCACCAAGGTGGTCAATGGAAAAGCAGCAAGCAGCAGCAGCAGCAGTGAGGATTCTGAGGAGGAAAAGGCTGCACCAAAGAAGGCTGTTCCCAAGAAATCACCCCTGCCAAAACCTGCAGCCACTCAGCCATGTCCAGGGAAAAACAAACGTGCCAAGGAGAGTTCCAGCAGTGAGGACTCATCTGACAGCTCAGAAGATGAAAAGCCACCTGCAAAACAGAAGCTCAAGCCTGGTCTGTACAGTGCTGTGCCACCACCTCAAGCTCCACAGACAAAGAAGGGCCCTGCCAAGGCTCCTGTAAAGAAATCTGAAAGCAGTGACTCTTCAGACAGTAGTGAGGAAGAAGAGCAGGTGACCCCAAAGGCAGGAGCAGTCAAAAAAGTAGTGGGTAAAACAACCCCTGAAGCTGTGACTACCAAGAAGGCTGAATCCAGCTCTGACAGTGACTCAGATTCTAGCTCTGAAGATAAGGGAGGGAGTAAGCTCCCAAACTTTAACCAAATCTTCCAAATCTTTTAGAGCATCTTCCTTGTTCTCTTTAAACTGATACTCTTGGACCTTTAGTCACTATATCTGGGCTACAGTACAAACTGGGGAAAAGGCAATTCACGTAGAGAGACACTTAAGCAGCTGTATGGCGGTCATGGGACTGCCTCAAAAAATAAAAACAGACAAAGAGACTGACCCAACCCCTGGCCAAGAAGAAGGGTGTGAGGCGGAAAGCGGACACTCCCACCCCCACCACCACCGCCATCATCACCACCGGCGGGGAATCCTCCCCCTCGGCCACGCTGCTGGAGGCCAAAGCTGCCAAAATCCCTGCTCGCCGGGAGAACGGCCGCCCCATCAAACCCCCCAGGAAAGATTTACCGGATTCCCAGAAGCACCAAACCTCCAAAAAGGGGAAAATTATCCGAACAGCTCAAATACTGCAACGGGATCCTCAAGGAGCTGTTCTCCAAGAAGCACGCGGTCTACGCTTGGCCCTTCTACAAACCCGTCGACGCCTCCGCCATGAACAGTCCGCTGGCCCGGAGACAATACCGACTCCAGACGACGCTAAGACCCCTGCTGGCCCCGGTATTGCAGAGATTCCAGATTGACCTCTCCTTTGAAACCGAAGAGGATGTGGAGACTCATGTTATCCCCTCTTTGGACTCTCTGCAGTACAGATACAGATTGCCTCCCTATTGTATTGTTTGTTCTTCTTATGAACATCTTGCTTGGGTAAAATTGCGTTGTGGGATGTGTAACAGGGAATTTTGGATTTCCCAACGTAACTTACGATTTATCTTTTGTTGCTTAGCATGTGCTTTGGCTAGGGACAGGCAAGATCCCTCTCATGCTTTGGCTGCTTTGACAGGAGACCCCTACCCCGTAGCGATACGTAGAGTAGAAAATAGAGAAGATCTTTTGTTAAGGTTTCTTAAGTGGCAATTGCAGTATACTGTAGAACAGCTTTTAGCAAGCGTTGATTCGGTGTTGTTAGATTCTGTTTGTGGGAAAAATATTTATGTTCCTATTGCATGGCAAGTGGAGCCCCAGGAGTGGGACGACACTTGTCGTAGGTTCCAGCCTCGCCGGCATCGTCACCCCTTGGGGAACGATTCGGACCCCCTTTAGGACCAGCAGAAAGCTCGAGAGCAGAGATGGTTGTATTGAATGGTTAACAGGTCAGAAATGATTGTTGTATTAGTCTTGTTATAGGTATCACTATAGGTTTAAGTTTTGGTTGTTTTGTTTACTGTTATTTACCTTTGTGCCAATTTAATTAACACCACAATCACCTTTTATTACATGTTTATAAAGGTGTCATGAAACGTAAAAAGTTCAACCCTGACATGTACCCTCAGAGACCCCAAGAAGCATCATGAATATTTTAGTCATATGTTATAATCCTAGGCCTAGGTCTTTTATATATCAATTCGGTAATCATGAAGGAATTTCCATCGTGATGGGAGCCAGTGGGGTTCGGGAACACCTGTAAGGGGCCCCTCGACAAAAATTCTGTCGGACAGGTCTTCCCTATCCTCCCTTTGGCCTTACATACTGATGGACGCCACACCGTATGATAAGTTAGTTAAATAAAATTATGTTGGTAAGTCAAGTTGCTTAAGGAAATGTTTTATCGTTGTTTGTATTCACAGGTTTTGCAGGTTTTGTCGTTTGTATAAAACCCTCTTTGTTATAATAGTGATAGTTATTTTGCTTTTGCTTTTGCCTTGTGTATTGCAATGCATTCAAAAAATGATAGTATCAGCTTTTGCAAGTAGCAAGACAGTAATGTTAGCTAAAGAAAACGGGGGAAGTGTGGAGAGTTTTGCAGGGGAGTGGCTACGTGACAGGGGGCACGACAACATGCAGCTGGTCAGTGTATAAAGTTCTAGAAACCGCAAGGCGCCGCCTAGCTACAATTACGTCAGTAGCTACGGACCAATTATAAGCTTAGCTTTGTAACCTGCACCTTATAAAAATGCCATGAATGTTCAATAAAGTTGAGACTTGTTGACCATGATAGCATGAGACTCGTCTCCCGTGGCTCCGGTTATCCAACAACTTTTCACCGTGTGTGAATAAAATGCACATTTCTCTATGCCCATGTTCTCATTTCAAGGTATCCTACTGGCTTCTTGGCTCCAGCTTCTTGGGAAAGGTGTCATCTTTCTAGTGATGGCTGTCACTTGCTAGTGATTGCTGCTGGAAGCTGCTCTCCAAGCATCCCTGCAACCAAGATTTCCTTTTCATACATGTTTCTGCCATGCCTGCCTATAAGCAAAATGGAGAAGCCAGAACATCAGCAAAAGTCTGTGAAAGTCAGTATTGCACGATTCAGTTGTCTGCATGAATTACAGCAATAATTTTGAATAAGTGGACCTTCTCCTATGGTTTACTTGAGACAGCATCAGTATTGGCTGGGTTCTGCTGTTGCTGCCTTCTGTCATGATTCTGTGCCACGTGAAACTATGCAGTACAGTCCACAGAATATGGCCTCAGCAGCAGATATTTGCAAGACTGGGTCCATACTAAACCAAAATTATTCTCCTCCATTTATTCACTTCCTCTTTCACTTGCATTTCCCACTTTCTTCTCATGTGCACTTTCGCTAAGACAGGAAACGTACTCTCCCTTGTACTAATATTTCTTTATTCTCTTCTGATTTTTGTGCCACCCACATCAGTATGGTGTCTAACTATCACATAAAGATTTGAGAGAAGATTGAAAAAAAAGTGAAAATCAGTCCTGCTAATTAACATTCCGCTAGTGATGGAAGGGAGAGAAGGGAGAAAAACTGTTCTGTTAGCATTTCATTTTTGAAGAGCACTCAGTGTAAAGGTTTTGGGAGGAACTTTCTAAATACTTTGCTTAATAAAGTGACAATTATGTGAAAATGAGAATAGAGAGTGATTGCAGAGACAATGAAATGTGATTTCTGGAAAAAATACCCCGCTGTGCAAACTCAAGTCTGCTAATGTAAAAGAGAGAATGGCATCGATGCTGCATTGACAAATACACTCAAGGAAAGTAAAATACTAAGTAATAATCACCTTCCAGTCACTGTAAATTAAAAGATACCTTTTTGTTGTCTTTTGAAGTTGGTACAGAAAAAAAGATGTTTTATGGAACAAGCTTATGGGAAAGGACATTTCAGATAGTGAGCTTTTAACCTTGTAGATATGGGAATCAAAAGATATTGGGGGGCTAGTACCCATCTCTCTGCCTGTATGGTAGTCAGTACCCAGCTGTGCAGTTGGAGTTTTGTGAAAATTAGCATGAGAAGAGGAGACTGGAGGATGACCACGGGAAGCAGCTATGACCTGTAGCTTCCCAAAATTATGCTGCAGTTCTTTGCTGTTAATTTTCAGAGATTTCTGTGTTTGGGTAGAAACTATGTAGACAAAATTAGAGCAAATTGTAATTCAAGATATTCACTGCCATTTCTAACAGGTTTGGTTTTGTGGTTTTTTTTTGTTTGGTTGGTTTTTTCTTTGTTTTTTGTTTGTTTGTTTTTTCTTTTGGGGTGTGTGTGTATGTGTGTGTGTGTCTTATTGTAACATTCCAAATAAGCAAAGACTGAGAAAGAGAATGAAAACATACGTTTGCTCATTGCAAATGTCTCCTAAATTTACCAGTAACAAACTAAATAATTCATTTCAGTAGCACCTAGAAAGCATGAATGAACTTTGATCTTAGCTCTATTTTTCAGAGCAAGCCTTCACAAGAACATCCAGTACTGATACACTCTACCATTTGCTTCTGAACACAGAGAAACAGACGGAAATAAAATAAGATACAGAAAGTACAAAGACAGAACAGTCAGAAATGTAGCATACTGTGACATGAGGCTGAAGATATTTTTATCATAGCTGTGAATCTACTTCTCAAAAAAAAATACCCCAACCAAATCCACTAGTACATTTTTTCCTTGAATTTTTATTTTAAAAAAGCTGATTAGATTCAATAATTTCTGGTTCAGACAAAAGGAACTGGAAAAGGAAATCCAGCATACACAGAAGAATACAGGGTATTACCTTTTCAGTTTTAATAAACTCACTGGCAGCTGTAAGAATCAATGATGAAAAATTATGCTAAGTGCAATTTACATCTCATCTGATGCCAGGTAAAAACAAAGCAACAACCGAGACACTAAAATATGCTAGGTTAAAGTATAAGGAAATGAGAGCTTTTTCCTGCTACAGTCTGTAATGTGAGTTCATACCTAAATAATACAATTAAGGGTGCACTAGAGGTACCATGGGTATTTACAAAACTCAAAAACATGTAGGGAGGGATTCTACATTACAAGTGTATAGTAAAGCAAGATCTGACTGAACAGAGCCAGGCTTGCCTGCACAGAGATAAAAACAAATATTTGGGCAATGGTACTGCAGCTTTTGTATTATTAAACATACCTAACATTTAGAAAAAAAAAGTCTGTTCCATGCTGGAGGAGTCTGTTCTTCCTAGGGAATCCAGCTGAGTTTACTTCAATGTCTTCCTTGAATCTTGTTAGGGCAAATTTTCTGTTACTATTGTTTGCAGCAAGCAGGGGATGTTATGTTGTGGTGGGGGTAGATGTATCCTTTGAAGCCTCCTTTTTTGTTGTTTTGGGGCTTGAGGGGTTTTCTTTGAAGGCTGGTGCTAATACCTCTGTGAGCATGCACCCTTGTGAGCTTCATTGATCTGAGTTCATCTTGCCTGGGCTATATGAATGTCAACATCTTGAGAAAAGAATGAATTCTTTCAGCACTCAGATGTCTGCACAGGGGTGAGGAACTGGGGAGATGATTCTTGTGTTATAGAGGATATTGTGCAAGAGGGAGGATTTGGGGAAACAAGGTAGTACTTGTGTATCTTCTGCCTCGTGGCTGGTGGGGGGCACTGGTTCAAGTGGGAAGTGACTGAGGACAAGCAGGAGAGCTGAGTATGAAAAGAATGTGCCCAACATCAGAGAATCCACTTGTCCATAGCTGGGAAAATTGGTGCATGCCCATGAACTATCTCATGTCAAAATCCCAAACCATGAGATGAGTTTGCTGGAGCACTGAGGGAATGCCAGGGGGCATTCATCTGAGGAAGAGAGTTGTGGTTTCCTAGGGGACACTTCCACGTGCTCCCTGTTGGGAATGCTGGCATGCAGCTGGGTCCTTGGGAAACCCAGCCATGCTGATCCTGGCCACCCTCGTTGTCTTATTTCTCTCCTTGGCTTGAGATTTGTATGCTTAACCATCCCCATGCTGCCTCATGCCTGCTGCAGGATGGGTGACGTTGAAGGCCAGGTGACATAACACGGGCATAAGAACTATGCAGGGTCTATATATATAGGTCTTACAGACCTCAAGATTTGCAGGTTTTCTATGCTTACATAACTGCAGGAGAGTGCAGATGTTGTGGTCCATGAGGTGACCACATAAAGGCACTAACATCAATTCTCCTTCTGTAGTTATCTGCCCTGCATGCAGCCCAAATACCAAGTGCAGCAGGGAGCCCTCTGCCTTAACAGCAGAATTATTTCCTTCTGCCATTAAAAGAAATTCTAATGCACAGCAAGCTACATTGAAGTGCAAGTGAAGGGCCCAATTCATGAAAGATTTAGGCACCATCTCAGTGCATACTTAAGACTTGTACAGTAGGCAGGTTGCACTTGGGGGGAAAAAAGGGTGGGGGGGAGGATTTTCCTTCACATGACAGCTTTTTTTCTCATTTATTTTGCATTCAAAAGCCCAAATATATTTTCTCTCTCTCCAGCCTTGATTTATGACCTTATAAAATGAGATAGAATCAGCCCAGAAAGAAACAAAGGTTAGGTCTTCCCAGAGCCTGAAGCCTTTGTGTAAGTCCCTGAAGCACAGCTGTGCAAATTACATTTGCTGCTATCAGATAAAGTGGAGACAGAGAGCAGCTTTTCTATTGGGATCTGGACAAGATTCCATTTTATTTTGTCATTTTGAATGCAGGTTTGATTTTGCTTGCTGGTAATCACAGCCTTTAATGTTACCTTGCTAAAAATGGCTGTTGCAGGAGAACTCACATCAACATGATATCAGTACAGGCAGAAAGAGAAACATCCTGTTTATGTCAATGTCCCTAACAAAAGGAGTTGAGATCTAAACAGATAGAAGAGAATGCCAGTAACCATGAAACAAACTACATGCCAGATGTTAGTCATGCTGCTTAGAGCACTACCAGAAGTTGATCAGATATTATGTTGATGAGTGCAGCTTATGAACCTGTAGAGGAGGAAAGCAGTAGTTGTCATTTGCATGATTAAAGGCTTGTGTAGTACTTGTACATTAAATCATAAATAATTTCATTTTAACTGATTGTATGAATTAACAGGCTACATTTTAAGGGATACATTTTCTTTATAAATTCATATAAACCAGTTTAAAGTAGAAACTGAAGAGTCACAGCATAAAAAAAAAAAAATAATCAGATTGAAAGGGACTAGTGGAGGTCATCTGGTCCTTAGGACAGGGCCAGGTTCAAAGTTACATCAGATTGCTCAGAGCCTTGCCTAGCTAATTTTCAGTAGCTCCATGGAGTCCACACATTTTTTTCCAGAAAGCCTTTTTTGCTTAACCACCTTCACCGTGCCATTATTTCCTTACAGCCAGTCAGAATTTCCCTTGTACCTGTTTCTTCTTGTCCTTTCACTGTGCACCTCTCCAAAGTGTCTGACTGCATCTTCTCTGCTACCCCCCCATGGCCCTGCCAGGCTGCTTTTTAGGTCCCCCTGAAGCCATCTCTCTTCCAGGCCCAGTTCCAGGCACTGGGCAAGTGTTCCATCTCCAACTGTCTTGGTGGTCCTTTGCTGAACTCACTCCATTTTTTTTTAATCTCACTTCTGTTCTAGGGGATGTAAACCCAGGCACAGTATCTTCACAAATACTAAGGAGAATTGTCTCCATCCTCATGCTGACTATATTGGTCTGCCCTGTGTATTTGCTGAGGATGCACTGTCCCAGTATCCAGGCTACTGATGCAGATGTTTAACAGTGCCAGCATTGGTATCACCATTCATAACTGGATGTTAGTTATACTGATTGTTGAATGTTGTCTTTTGAACCCAATGATCCTTCTGCTCTATCTTCTCATCCATCTTGTATGAATTAGTTGAGAACTATACATAAATTCTGCTACTGCTTCTCTCTCTGGTAATGCAGATAACTTGGCACAGCATATTCAGGACTTGCAGAATTAAACCAGCTGTCTGAATGAAACCAAACTCTGATTATTCAGCCTGCTTTCCATCTTGAGACTCTTTAGAAAGTAGCTGTGTTTCTCAAAGTCAAATAGGAGTTTATTTTTGTTGTTTAAGTTTCCTTTGGGTTTCCAGAAATCTTTGGGGAAGTGAAATGTGGGAAAGGCTAAGGCCTAAAGTGAAGGGACTGAAGCCAAGACCAGGGAAGTATAGATTTGTATGGGGATAAGACCTGAATTGTCACAAATATATTTGTAGCTAGCAGACACTATAACCATTCTTACCACTCACTCTGTATAATTTCACTGTTTGATTAAGTGAAGAGACTTCCCCTGCAGCAATACATCTTGGTTGGTTTTTTTTTCAGATCAAGTGTTATCACAGAAGCTTTGGGATTTTGCTAAAACTTTTGATCAGGTTGAAAAGATTCACCTGATTTTGCTTGTTTTATCATTATTAGGCAGATTCTTCAATACTATCAAATAGCCTGCATGACTGAAGGAGTAAGTAAGCATTGTTTTGGATTGTGTTAAAGGAGAGGCTAGGAACAGTAGGAGCATTATTGTAACAGAAAATCACAGAGTTTGATATACAGGTTATGTAGAGAAAATGAAACACTTTTATACTGTGAACTCACAATTTAAAAAACAGTTTTTCATGGGAGTTTTTGAAATGTTGGTTTTATGTTTCAGGTATCTTTATAACTCTCTGAAACTGCTGAGAGCTGAGGTGGACCATGCTTCCAAGAATCACAATTCATGACATGATGAGATTGCAATGTTTTGACCAGCCCAAGGTGGTGATGGCTTAGTCCCATTGCTCAAAGCACCAAAGCAGTAGTCATCTGATAACAATGAACAGCTCTTATGGATCTTTTTTACCTGGCATTTAACAGTGGAACCTTCCAAGCTGTACCAAGGTCACAGTTAAGCCTGTCCTAAGATATGGTGATAAGTGTAAGTTGTAATAAGCACACTGCATCCTATTGACTGTTTTAGGGTGCGGGCACCTTCATGGTGGTTTAAACTAACACATTTTACTTTGCAACTGGGGCATGCTATGAACATTTGCTTGATCAATTATTGTGTTAACAGCTGATGGGCTGCCTGTGCCAGTTGTTTTTAACCTAGTGCCTCTTTCCATACAATTATTTATGTAAAGTTTTGCACTGCACTGCCTTCAAAAAAATATGCTTATAATGGCGATTAATTGATGCCAGTGATATAATCCAGGTTGATGCATACATAAAAGGCAGGGTGCTGATATAATCTCTAGACTGTTCTTAGGGGCAGTAACAGGTACATTACTCAATGTTTAGAGACTGCACTGCAAAAGATAATTTATTATGATTGCAGACATGTACAGAGATGCACATGGTGAGTTTACACAAAGGGACATGACAAAATATGTCAAGTAAGAGTAAATAAAATTTAACACACTTTCAAGGTGCCTATGTCACGTGAGTACATCTGTGCATTATCAGTGTATTATTCATGGCACATTTTTCTCAGAAACTTCAGCCACAAGAGCAAAAGCAAGGTGACATTGTAGCACAACATGATTTTCTCAGTGCCTGTCAATGGGGTTAGATTTCAACTCTTCTCTCTATTGACACTCTCTTGAATACCAAACGGCTTCTGGCTGGGCTGTTTAAAAGATGCATAAGAAGAATCAGCTTTATTTTTAATAAATTTGTAAAACTTCAGGTGAGGGAAACAACAACCTGTAAAGAATTTCCAGCAGGAATGCATATGTGAAGGGGTTAGAAAACTATTTTCTATATTGACCAAAGCCTTCTGCATGGCTGAGCCTAAAAACTGCTGCAGTCACCCCACAATGACCCCCCCGCTGGTGTTTTACTACTGCCCCTATATTCACTAGAGCAAGCAAACACAGAACACTGTGAACTAGGTTTTTGAAAGCCAGGATGTAGAATTCAGTCTTTCAGAAAGCAAAACACCATCAACAAAAGACAGTGATTATGCTTTACGCCACCTGGGAGCAGAGAGACAACACATGCTCAATCATTCAGAAAGCCAAGGCAGCCTCGTATTGTTCTGCTCCTGGTTTTGCCACTGAGATGTGAAACTGAAACAGTCGTGTTGTCGTTGATACAGAGGAAAATCAAGTAGTGACCTTGAGGGACTGCTCTGCTCCTAAGATAGTCCCATTGTTTCTTCTCCCGCGCCTCAAGCTGGAATAAAACAGGAGAATTATAAGGGTGGGGGATGAGGGATGCAGACATTGCCAGCAGTGTGGGAGTCTCAGCAGCTTTCAAATGCCTCCTGGGCCCCTGCCTGCACCAGCACAAGAGAGTGTTGCACTGCTATGAGAAGAGAGCAGCCTGTAGAGTTGCCCCAAAGTTGTACAGAACTGGATATACTGGAAAATGATTACTAAGGAAAATGCAAACTGAATTTTAGGACTGAAGGAGTAACCACTGAAGTCACTAGATGGTGAACATAAGGCAAATTATAACACTTAATTTTGCCCTGAGACAGTAGACAAGAAATGAAGCATAGGAGGGGATTGTTTGTTTCCATCCAGCACTACTAGTTATTTCTTTACACTTTATTAGAAATAAAAGAGAAACTTTGGTAAAAGTGAGTCATATTAAGCCAGTTGAACACCCTTTGCCCTGGGAGACAGGTTGGCAGAAAAATGGGGAAGACTGTTGTGATGCTTTCAAGTGTTCCAGGAAACAAGCAATACTCAGGAAATCAGAGAAGCTGGAATCCCTCGCACGGATGTGTGCCAGAGACAAAAGCATTGTTGCAACAGCTGAAATCTGTTTCTACAGGCCACATTGAGCAGAGCATGAGTACCTATATAAGCCTATCCCAAGCCAGCAAGGAGCAGAAGTCTGGGCTGAAGATCCAGCTGTGCTGCTTATTGCATGTTGTGTTATTATGAATCTCATAAACAGATTTTCTCTGCTTCGATGTTTCTCTGCTATATCAAAAGTAATTATATGAAGGTGGTAAACCTGATCTGGAACGTGGCTTTAGGTTATCATAAAATAATGAAGGCAAAGTGATATTCACACTGTCTGATTCTACACATCTATTCAGGTGCTCTGAGCCATGTGCTAGCATCTCTATTTTTCCCCTTTGGATATCCAGGAACGTTGGGCTCTCAGGCTTACATATTCTGAATCACAATTTAATTAGATGACTAAAATGCTTGTTATGAATATCTTTCTAAAAAGGAAAGTTTCAACCATGAGAGTAATTAAGTGTTGGAATCAATTTCAAAAGTAATTTCAATTTGTTATCACCTGCAGTCTTTCAGCTGAGAGCGTGGATGTTCATAAATACACACCCTCTCCTCCGCCTGTGTGGGGTTCTCATGCTGCAACTCTATTGCACATTCTCAAAATGTGCAGAGCAAACTCAGGTCCGTGGTCTGCTGTACCGTGTGTTCCTCCTGAGGGGACAACTGTGTATGACAGGGTCACTTCTTGTGGTAGCAAAGTTTGACATACTTGTAACAACCTCAGTTTTTGAGAAGATACCTGGCAGCGTTTTAAAGTAATTGCGTTTTCCTACCTTGCTATAGTCAGATGATGGATGATCAAGGCATGATTTACTAAAACCAGATAATAATCTAACAGGGACAAGTTTCCCAGCCAGCTAGGAATGACTGTTAGATGATGCTGTGCAAGGTCTTGGTGTCAGAAAGATAATACAAGTGACTTCTCAAGTAACAAGTCTTGCAGGAATTTATGACCCGGTTTTCCAACTGCTGTATTTAAGTGATTGCTTAGTGAGGTTGAACAAGAGCTCTGTGAAAGTTTGTGAAGTTTGTGATAAAGCTGCAGTTTTATCTCATTAGTTTTAAGTGCCCTGCTGCAGAAAGAGCTCAGACCACTTCATATTGTTACCCTGGATCTTGTTTTTTTTCTTTTTTCCTCAGGAAAAGAGCCTGTGTCTCTGCGACATCAACCGCTTTAGGCAATTCCAGTAGTGAGAAATGTTGTCTACTGCCTACCCACTGGCTAGAGGAGATTTTGCATCTGCTTAAATGGTTTCACATCCAAGTCCTGGATATGAATATGGACATTAAGCTTCAGTTATACAAGGCCACTTTTCATCTTTGGTTATTTTATTTGTGAGCTTGCTTAGGTATAGAGTGGAGAAGTGTCAACCATAATCAGTAGCAGGCTGTTACCCATCCACTCAGGACACTTTCCATGTCAAATTTTGTCTTTGAAGCAGAGAACCTTTTTTGTGGGTACCATGTCAGTTTTTTTTCAAGTGGCACCTGCCTACCATGATGGAGGAAAAGCAACTGTTCCATCTCCTCAGCATAAAAAACTGTGTTGGTTGAAGGTAATAGGGACTCGAACCCTTGATGGACTGCTGGGTATGATAGTGTTCTTTTATCATCTCTTGCATCTTTGGTGCTTGTTTTATCACAAGATCTATCTATTCAGCACTGATTAAATAATCTGTGAATCACAAGAAGGCTTGGGTTGACAGCATAAGTGAAAGAAGGTGGGCAGGAAAGTTTTGTGGGAATGTGGGACAGCTTCAGCTTTTATTTTCTCCCACTTGGCACTGGTATTTCATGTCTCTGACAGGGGAGCACATGAAGTGCCAGAAAGCTAGGGAGGCGTATGTAGATGGTAGAAAGACAGAGCTGGTAGCCAGTGTGCTGATTGTCAGCAGTGTCAGTGGTAATGCTCACAAGCTCTTTGTTTTCCTCCAATGAAGTAGACATTTGCATTTTAGCAAACCCTGCTGGTTGTGGAATGAGGTCTTCGTGGCCAGGTCAAAAGCTCTGGACTGTGGCAGTGTTCAAATGTATGATTTTACTCTTCCTTCCTTCACTACTCCTCTCCTTCATAGTGCCTACCACCTGAAAAACACAGTCAGTCTGAATGATGTCCTCAGACTAAGTGCTGCTTATTCATCTGTAACAACACAGCCTCCAGAGAACAGGTAAACAAGTGGCCTGTTTGTATATGGCTTACCTTAAAGTTAGTGTTCACCCTATAACCTAGGTAGGACAAAGGTTTCAGAGGTGAAGGCCATCATCTCACAGATCCTACCAAGTATGTGTAATTGTCTTGTGATGTAACAAAAGATAAACTCTGTTTATTTAATCAAGGCATGTAGTTGATATCCAAGACAATGAATGTGTTGGGCAAGTATGTTATATGCCTACCTGAGAGGTTTGTTAACTTTGGCTGAAGTAATTCACTTTCTTTTTTTGGCATAAACAAGCCAACGACTGATATACTGATAAACAGTCAATCACAGGCACTGTACAATGAGTGCAAAATCAGTACAACTCCCATCAGTGACAAAGAATTAGTGACAGCAGATTTTGGACTTTGCAAAGAAAAGAAAAGGGAAAAAAAAAAAAAGGTAAATAAACCAGCAATATAGATGGGTTCTGCTCGTAACAAAAATCTGTGCAGCTTTTGGTAAGAACCAAATAGCTGTGGAGCAGGCCTATAAAGTCAACTTTTAAAATACTGTTATGTGATCTATCTGCACTGCCAAGGATAATGTAAATGTTCACTCCTGGTTCTCTCCATTGACAGGAAAGGGGGTCTGGTTGATTTGTTGCTTGGTTCAGGTGTAGATTCACTGTGGATAAACAAAAGCAGAATCAATGTGAGGAACTGTTTCTCTATAATTTTTTTTTCCATTTTGAAATGCAGTTATTTGGTCTTTAATGAGAGCTAATGTGCTTTGAAGTTCTTAAAAAGAATAAGAAGTTCTTAGCTGTTCTCCAAGTTGGCTCTGTTTTGTCAGTGGAGCTTGCGGGACACATTGTCTGATTTTACATGACCCATTTAGTTTTAATAACTTCCCTTACATACAGCATTATTGCTTGCCAAAATAGAATTTTTCATGAATTACTTAATCAGTAATCAGTATTTACTGACTGGCAGACTCAGTGAAGGCTGATACGAAGATATTCTTGGTTTGTAATAAAGGCCTAAAAAAGGCCTAAAAGCTTAGAGGGACTCACTGTACTTCATCCTATTTTTATCAGCCTTCTCAAGCCATTTACATTCCTTTTTTCCCAAGTGCCTTTTATTACCTCATTGAAAATCTGTGGGAAGTGAGACACTTGAACCTTTGAAAGATTCGCAACAGGTATTTACTCTGTCCTCTTCTAAAAAGTCAGAGGAACCAACCAATATGCAGAAATTGAGTCACTGGAAGCCAATAGGAGTAGCTTACCAGTACATTAGTTTATTATTGCCAGAAAGTTATCAAGGTCTTAATTAAACAGCAAGTCAATCTCCCTGAAACAACTGTAGATTGGAAAGAATAAGAAGTTCAAGTATACAATCAAATGTGTTTCTGTTTCCTTCTTCAGTGTCTGTTAAAGTTTTTTTTTTTTTTAGAATTGCTGCTGAGTACAACGTTTAGAAATAAGTGTCTAGCTGTAAATATCATGACTGAGTGGAGGTAGTCACAAACAAGGCTGGGGTAACAACTTATACCTGAATCATCTTAAAGGCTTGACTGTTGTGATGTGGGATGCTGGGCTGGTATTCAAATTATATTCTTCACAAATTGTGTTGCAAATGAATAAAAGTACTGGAAGAAAAGAGAAGAATTGCTATTGTCTAAAGACAAAACTTTAGGCTGGCTGCCATAAGAATATTATTTAAGTTCTAATTAAAAAATTAGTCTCAGCTACAAATGTATTAGTTTAGCCAAGTCCTCTAGTTGGAAGAATGTCTAAAATTTTCTTTCATACATGCTGTTGTTTGGGCTGTTAGCTCAATACATCATTAGATAGTTTAGAAATTGCTTGTCTGTAAGTGAATATGTTCAGTACCAGCTTGTTAATTAGATTAATTTGGTTTGGTATTTTGTTAGAAATATCTTAACCTTTATATGGCTTTATAAATGTTTTCATTAGAGTAATAGATATTACATTGTTTACAATACTAGTGTATTCAAGCCTCAGGAAACACTGTAAATATCTTGCAGAGTACAGAAAAGGCCTTTTTCTAGGGCTTCAGTAAGAGGGAACAATTTTTTTTCATGGACAAAGAATCTTACCTTACAACTTTCTCATGCATGGGTCTAGAAAAATGCCATGCATTTACTGTGACTCTCCTCTGGCAAGTTTTACATGGCTGCTGATGTAGTTTGTCAGGGGACTGGACCTCAGGTGTCTTGTTTTACAGTTCTGGGCACTCTCAGGTAGCATAAACACATTTCAGACAGCTAAATGCATGCTCACCCCAGAGCTAGTACTGATCTCACATAGAAGTACACCTGGCAAGATCAAAAATCCTAAGGGCTTTCAGCCTATGTAACCAAGGTTCTCACCAAAAATCATCCCTCTTTACAAGCCAACATCCATAATTATCCACAGATGCTCAAAACTGGACGCACCAGTTTATGACCAAGGGCAAACTCTCTTGCTCTCCCGATTTCTTTAACTTCTTGACCCCTGTTGCCTTTTGGAAGTCTCCAGAGGTGTCTGGAAGCAGTTAGAGGTGGCTGAAGGGGGAGGAGATTGGGTTGGGCAGAACACAGGCAATTTCTTCTTTTCTCTAGGTGTGCTGGATATCTCAGCCCAGGGAGAGCTGTTCTGGTCAGCCACCTCTTTGTCCTCCCCCCTGCTCCTGCTACTACTTCCCTGAATAAAAAAACCAAAAACACAAGATTGCTCTGATCATGTTTTCTCACTACCCCTTTAAACAGCTGTCCCACAGGACAACTGAACAGTAGGAATCCCTTGTGTGGGTCCATTCAAAAGCCTAGCCCATAGGAATGTGCTCTCTGCAACAGCACTTGGTCTTCCCATGCTGGAAGATGTGGAAGGCAATATCTCTCCCTGCTTATGCCTGCAGACTTGCTGGACTGAGCCCCTTCTCTTCTATCACTGCTCAAATGGAAAGCACAAAACCATCTGGATTTCTCTCCAGCCTTATTAACTCTGCTGGTGCTGGTCTGGTGGTTCCTCTCTCAGGAGGAAATGATATCCTTAACAAAACCAGAGGAACCCATCTAATCACTGAGCAAACTTATACCTTCCCTTGTACAGCAGAGACTCTCTTCTGAACCCCTGACTGGACTCAACTTTCTCTCATAGAAATCTGCTTTGCTGTTTCTGCTCAACAGCCTATTCAGCAGGAAAAATCAGGCACATAAAAACAAAACAAAACCCAGAAGCATTTCATTGCTCACAAGTTGTTGTGAGATGGTTGTATGTTTAAAATGGCAATATTATTTCTGGCAATGGGTCTCATGCTATTCTTTTGTTGATTTTTCCAACCTCTCAAGAAACTGGAATGAAAATATTTTACTGATGCTACTATTCCTGGGAAAAATTTGTCAACATGGATCCAGGTTTATGCTAAAACTCCAAATATTTGGCATGTGGTTTTGTATTTTCCCTTCATCAAAGAGACTATGTGGGGCTAAGGTCTGTTCACATGGAGGCAGCAAGAGATACTGACGCTGTACTTACAACAAAAGGCAACCTTGTATATGTGCATGCACATATATACAAGTATCTCTTTTTGCAAATGATAATATAATATGAGAAAGTCATTGCTGTTAAATTATGGTACCTTGCTGAAAGCTGAGGGGACACTGAGGGGACATATACACTGTAGAAATGTGTGTGTTGTCTCTGTCTCTCATCTGTCTTTCTATCTATCCATCCTTATCTCACAGTTCTGTAGTGATTCTGTGAGCAGACTGATCAATGAAGCCTGATGTTCTATGGATTTGTGTCTTGAGGTTGAGACCCTATCTGTATTTCCTAAGGTCTCATATGAAATGCTGCACTTTTAACCTTAGTGAAGCATTAGCCACCACTCTTAACTGGCTGCCTATTTTCAGAATACTTTTAAGGACTTAATCGTTTTTGGATTTCCATGCCTCTGTCAAATGTGCTTGACAGCTGAGGCATTTGAAGATTTACAGAGAGGTCTCAGACCTGCAAAGAGGCAGTGCAGTGTCTTAAAACTCAGTTTCTACAAAATGAGGATGACACATCCTCACACAGATAGGAAGAAGAAACATAAAATATGTGTTAGAACAGAAAACATGAATTTGAACATAAATATGGAATGTAACAGCTAAGGAAGGAAAGATAAATATGTAGATTAACAATCAATCACACATGGAAGATTTTTTATTGACTCTCATTGAGAATTTAGCACCTAATAGTAATTTGTCTCTTTCAAAACCTCTCACACAATTTCTTCTGTAAATGGATGCAGACCTTCTCATAGTGGGCATTTTAAAAAAAAATCATGCATATGCCTGTGTGCCTTAGGGTAAATGAACTTGAATTTTGGTTGCAGCTGTCAGAAAAACTTCCTGTTTCCACAGGTGCATTTATGTATTTATTTTTAAATTTTTAATTAAAATATATTGATTTATCATCATAAACGATAATGATTTGTCATTTTGAAAATTCTGAACAAACTCCACTGAGGATCTTACTGGCTTTGGAGTTCAATTTTGGTCTGTAAGAGAAAAAGCAATAGCTCAATGACAGCATTGTTTTGACAGAAAAGGCCAGACAGGAGAGCTTTAAGACGTTTAATTTCCCTGAGAGGTCATAAGGTCTCCTGCTTCCAAGTATGTTAAAAAGACAAATCAAACTGAAGAGTCGAGACAGGTTCATTAGCTCTGACAAATCACACTTACCACAGCAAATGCATTCTTCCTTGGGTTTATGTTCAAGCAAAAGTTTTACTATGCACCAAAAAATGCTTTTGGCTGCATTTACATTAGTTTTGCTCTAGTCATCATGACCCAGTGATTCTTAAAAAGGGCCAAATGAGTAGAGGAAATGCAAAAAAGAGACCTATTTAGGATTACAAATACCCTTCTGTGCATACCCTTCCACCTGTCCTCTGATGAGTGCCTTAATTCTGGTTTAAACAACAGCAGCAACAAACACAGCAACACAGGATGTTCTTGAGCTCTCTCATTTTTGAGTGCTGAAGAGTCAGTGGCAGAGACCATGTTCCAGTTCCTTGGATGAATCATGGGCAGGACATGGGCTGAACAGTCATTTGAAGATGCCTCCAGTTAAAAAGCTTGGAAGAGGCCCTGGTGACAGACGGGCAGGCAGCTGTTCGTGCAAGGTAGAGGGGAAAGGGTTGGATGCTGAAGTGGAGAGGTTCACAGACCATCAGGAGAAAATGGGGATTGAATGAATAAAGAGGCAGCTGAAGCTTTTCCAGCTATGAGTCATGAAACTACTTGAAATATTTCACCCACTCATACATCTCCTTTATCTTTCACCTCTTCCCTCTTTTTTGTAGTTATTCTCCTGTTCTGCTGTCTTTCAAGTCACACCCTGCACTGATCTCCTGCATCCTAGTCCCACATTCCCATTTTGGTATCTTTCTGTTGCTGAGCATATGTTACATTTTGCAGGCTTATCACTTCTCAGAAATGCTGCAAGCAGTGCTTCTTAGCTTCAGTCACTGAATATTTGGTCTATGTGATGACATCATAATAAACTAGATGGAAATTTTTCTTTAAAAAACAATTACTTGAGAAACTAAATCAAAGGGTTTTTAAAAAAAATTATGCCTGTGACCTTGTACATGCCTTTTATGTATGTGGCTCTGATAATACATTTATACCCAAAGTAAATTGGTGATACTCAACATTCAAAATGCAACTGAGATCCCACTCTGTGATCAGGTGGAAGCTAATTGACAACTCAAAAGCCTAATGCAAGTTATTCAGCCAAAAAGCAGATTCCTAGCAGGCCTGAGGATCGACAGGTTGGTTTTATTTAGGACTTTGATGAATAGATGAAGAATTAACAAAACAGAAGGTGAGAGGGGTGCAGGCTTAAGCAGTGTCTCCAGCCTACAGTGAGGTTCCTGAGTGGTCATCTGCCACACTGGTGCTGTGGGTGAACTGATGTGGGGCACACATGTCCCTTCTTGGGACTTGGGAATGCATCCTCGAAGTCCTGTGAGGCACTACAGGATGGTGCAAAGCCTTGCTCAGCCCTTCTCTTTTACAACATTATTGCACAGTGTGTTGAAGGCAAATAAAAATCTTGCCAGGCCAGGCTACCACATGTCAGGAACCTGTGAGTTGGCAGGAGAGCATGATAGAAGCATTTTGTGATTCAGATGTATTGGGCCTGGATCAACATTTGGCAAGGTAAAGTTTGTAGGATATTATTTTTGTGAGAGCATGGGATGAGTCCTGTAGAAAGGGACCTTCTTTGAGATTCATCCAGATGTGATACAGGGAAGTGGGCAGCACACAGCTCACCTCCTGCAAGGGAGAAGGGGCATTATGACAAAAAACCTGCTTGCTTGTTTTCTGAAGAGATGGAAAGAAAATCAGCTCAGTTTCTGAAAGGGTAGAAAAGCATCACTCTGCTGTACTCACTCCAGAAGAACCACCCAGGGAAGGGGAAGTGATGTTTGGCTGATGTACAGCAGGGTGGTGTTGTTTTGGAAAAAACTTGCTTTCTTTTGAATGCCTCCTGCCTGGTCAGGGAGAGCAAATATCCAAAAGGACTCAGCATCACTGCCTGTTAATGGGTTTCTCACATTTGGCTCCTGCACGCCACTACCCCAAAATTGTATCCCTGCACTACCTGTCTTCACTTCATGCAGGGAAAACCAAAGTGGCATCTAGTGGTTGTTCCAACAGAGCCAAGAACTCCCAATACTTTAAGTCCAAAGTAAATGTTCATTATGCTTCGTCAGGAAATGTCTGATTACGAATAATTATTTTTTTTCTTCAATGATCTACTTAAGCACTGATGTGAAACACAAACAGGCATGAAAAAACTTGTATTGTTTTTACTGCATGTCTTTTGATTATGCTACAACATAAAAGAAAACCAAACACATTAAAAAAAAGCCAACAAAAAAAGCAGACACTCCCATCCCAGGCACTACATCTATAAAGCTGCAGTAAACATCCTTAGGTCTCCAGACTCCATCCTGTATCCATTTAAACATAAATGTTCCTATATTTATATGAAGTCCCATGCAAGCAAGAGAACAAAACCTTGTCCAGACTTCACTCTGGGAAATATACACAAACCTGAATTTCTTGATAGAAGCACCAGAGAATTATTTCTTTGGGTTTGCTTTACACTGGACCAAATTAAGTGTGTAAACTGGAGACCTGCAAGTTCTGGCACTGGAAGTTCTCCAGTGCCTGCACATGGTCAGTGGATCTGATATCTTTCTGTGTTACTGCTGGTGCCTGTGAGGGGCAGGAAATCCACTGTCAGCCAGGGATCAAAACTGCCCAGATTACAGACTGTTCCTGCAGAGCCCTGAACACAACATTTTAGGTGCTAGACTTTTTTTTAATTATTTTTTTATTAGCAGAACTGTTTTGCTGACTGCTTCCTGGCCAGGTCTAGTTTTGCTCTTCCCTCCCTTCCAGCCTTCCAGTGAGGGAAAAGAACAGATATCAAACCCATTCACCAAGCTAACTTAACAAAAAAAGCAATATAAGATCTGATTTTAAACAATTCCTATCACAATCTTCCCCAAAACTGGAATATCCCAGCTAGCTAGAAGATACCTAGCAGCTATCGAATCAATGTTCCTGACAATTGTTAGTCCAAATTGTTATCCAGAAGTTGATTATTTTAAATGTACTGCAGAGCATAATTATTTATCTTTTGACACTGTTCACAAGTTATACTTATCTTGCTCAGTTAAAAAACAAACTAGACATTCTGAGCACTAGAATCATTTTACCCTTTCTTAACATAATCACATTACTTCTGGTTATACCTCAGCTTGTCACATGCAGTCACACTTTATTGAGTTGTCTTGCTGCTGTTTGTATTGTAGCAGTGCCTAAAGACTCAGAGAAAGAATATGGTCCTTATGTGAAGCCCATACACCAAAGAACCATTATTCTTTTGGGTGCAGATATACCTCTCCTCATAATTACATCCTGAGATGTGACAAAGTGGCTGCCAGGCAACACAACTGTCAAAGCCACACTGCAGGGCAGCTGGAGAGCACAAATCAAGTGAAATAACAGAAATGTTTGGGACATGAGACATTGCATGGAACGGCCAGAGCTCTTCATGTTCCTTATGCCTTGGCTAAAGCACCTTTATGGCATGAGCCCACCTGCCCTTGCAAGAGTTGGCATTGATGCTGCCATCTGGGGCTCACAGGTCTCCCTGGCGTTTTGGAGTTGAGGTCTCTGCATCTCACTTTTCATCTAGGTTACAACTGTCACATGTCAATTTCCTGTCCCTTTTCTGTCTTTTGTATCATATAGGCGTATGTGACAGCCCATATTATTCTGCTAAAATAGCTGATTTTTTTTACCCTTAACCCTTCGAATTTGGCTCATGTAATAGGCAGTGATCAACAGGAAGTATCAACAGGAAGAAGATAGTGGCAGAATGTGACTGGAGCAAACCCCATCCTTTTCACAGGTATCTGGGCTGGCCTGGTTTGTACTTCTCACAAAATCATGCACATAGAATGCAGTTAAGCTGATTTAATGATGGACAGCAGTTGAAAGGCACTTTTCCTTACTTCCAGGTTTCTGCCTTCCTCGAACCTGCAGATGTATGGTCACAAGGTGGATCAGTTCAGATGGAAAACATTTCTTTTCTGAGATGTTATTTTTCCACCAGATCGATCATCTGACTGGAGTCAGATGGTTACCAGATCCTGCATAAGGGATGCAAGGGAATGCACAGCCATGGGTCACAGGCAGGATCACATTTTTGCAGCCTTCCACTCTCAGGTCAGTGCAGCCCAAAGGCCAGGCTACTGCTGCTGCATTCAGGTGATGGATAACCCAATGTCACACTGATGTTGGAAGGGGCCATTCTGTGTCCTGGCACTCTGACACAGGTCAGGTACATCTGCCATCTCCTTTCCAGTACAGGTACCTCTGTGATTCTGGAGGTGTTGGTTTAGGGAGTATAACAGTGAGGAAAAAAAATTATTCCTTTTTTTTTTTTTTTTTTTTTTTTTTTCCCCCAAGGTCAATTTTATGGTTAAATCTGTTCCCTGCAGGGCTGGATGAGTACTAGGGTCAGTCCCTGAAAGAGTCCAGAGGACCTCTTGGATAGGACAGGGCAACAGCTTTCACATTGAAATCACTATTGCCTGAATGTCTTGGTAAATGACCTTACGAGGTAAGCCAGTCTCACAGAGATGATTCTGGCAGAAAGAAAGCAACACCGATACCACCAAGGTAGAAAAGGCAGATTCCACGGATTAAATAAGGCCCTATAATTCAAAGTACTTAATTGTAGACAAGTGCCTTGAATGTATCTTTATTCCTTATATAAAGAGTGAAGGAACTGGTTTCTGGCATGGAGAGTTCCCTTCCAGGGATTACCTGAGTGACTGGCAGCAAGTCATTCACCAGGGGCGAACTGCTCAGTTTTTCCAGTATGATCAGTGCTGACATGGAGGACAAAGCACCTCCCCGAGTCAGGAATCCACTGGAAGAGCTTCACCTCTTACAGCCATAAATAAACCCTGCGGATCATAAGGTGATTCGGGCAGGTGGGGACCCTTGGGGGCTTCCAGTCCAGGCAAGCTCAGCTCGGGGCTTTCTCCAGCCTGGCCTCGACAACCTCCGGGAGAGAGCAGAGACCGCCCAGTCCTTGGGGGAGCCTGAAGCCCTCTGACCTCAGCTCGGATCCACCGCCCCTTCCTCGTCTACTCCCCCCCCTTCGTGGATAGTGCGTCTGTGCCGGGCACAGGACACCGGCAGCGTGGGGGGCACGGCCCGGGCGGCGGTCCCCGAACGCAAAGGAGTTAACAGGACCTTCTGCCTCTTCCCGCCCGCACCTCCTCCACCCGCCTCATTACCTGCCCTTTATCACCGCCGGGGCCGCGGCGCGGAGCGGGAGAGGCGGAGGGCCGCCAGGCCTTCCTGAGCCCGGGGCTGCTCGCCCGGCGGGGCCGCGGAGTGCGGGGGAAGGTGTGCCAGCCTCCCGCCTGCCAGCCTCCCGCACGCCTGTGGGTGGGAGCGGGGCTGGGGCGACGCGAGGGGAAGGCGGGCGGGCAGAGCGAGCGACTGAGTGAGTGAGTGAGTGAGTGACTGAGTGGTTGGTTCTGCGCGCCGCAGCCCGGCAGGGATGCGGCATGGCCGTGGGCTCCGTGAAGATGCCGTCGCCGTGTGAAGGCGCGGAGCTGGCCCGCAGCTGGAACCCCGGCGGCGGAACCCATGAGCCGCCGCCGGTACAGCTGCGGCAGAAGCTGCGGGAGCTGCCGGCGCTGCTGCGGAGCGGACTGACGCTGCGGAGGAAGAGCGCTGCCGCCGCCGGCCGGGTGAGTGACCGAGCCAGCGGCCGGCCCCGGGCAACCCCCCGGCCCTGCCCTGCCCTGCCCTGCCCTGCCCTGCCCGCCGGGGCTGCCCCCGCCCTGCCCGCCGGGCGGCCCTACACGGGGTGGGTCGGGCCGCGGGGTAAGGGGGAACGCGGCGGGGTCCCGGTGTTGGCCCTCGGCGGGGAGTGAGAAGGGGAGGGAGGGAGGGAAGGAGGGAGGGCGATCGGGCGGCCCCTCGGAGGGGGTGCCAGCAGGCGGCCTGAGGCTCGGCCCGCCTCTGCCAGCTCAGGTGAAAATGAGATATCAGTAAGGATGAGCGTGTGCCCCTGCCCTGGTCGCCTTGTTCCTCCCGTGGTTCTGCTCTTCCTTCTTTTTCCCTCCCATGTGGCAGAACTTGCGTGGGCCAAAGCGTGCGGTGGTGTGTCAGGAGGTGGTGTGCAGGTGTGCACCGACACTTGTGTTAAAGCAGCTTCAAGCGGCACTCGGGTTCCTGAGGCTAGGATGGCTTTACGGGCATGCTCCATCGCCGATCTCCTGTGCCTCTAGAGACGGAGGCTGTGGGGTCAGGTGGGCATTGTGAAAATCACTTGCCAAATTTCGCTAAGTTCACTCATTTTTAGAAAAGCTGATGGCACAGGAATAGTTTGGTAGGAAGCAGCGTGACACTGCCACAGCTTTGATGTCTCCCAGTTGTGACTGCAGGGGTGAGATTGCCATCAGGTTGCTGCAAACTTTCCTTTCAGGCCAAAACTGGAATGAAAGCCACCATCTGATGAGCTGAAATGAAGGGGTTGAGCTTACCTACTTGGGGTTGGGTTTGTGTACATGAGGAACAGAGCAATCTGCCATGTGGTTTGGGTTCCCTGGTAAGTGGCAGCGCAGGGAGTTAGTGAGGAGAAGTCAGCATAGTGTGTGTTTGTACCCTCCTCAACCTTGCAGTACTTCAACCATACAAACAAACGCTTTCTCTGCATGGGCAAATTGTTGTGAAATATAGTAGGGTGTGAATTTTAAACTAAACTTCCTGGGTGAATGCTTTGTTATCAGGAAATATACATACTAAGAAGTTAAATAGGATTAAGGTAGTATATAAGTGGCACTGGAACAGCTATTTCTGAGTAATGTTTTGACTCATATTCCTGTTCTACATTAATTTCTTTCACCAAGTGAGTTTAACCCACAGAATAAGGAGTAGTTTGTATGGAGGTGCCTAGTGATTTTTATTGTTCTGGTGAAATTGTAACCCACTTGACAAGTGTCCATATGAACACAGACCTAAGGGAATTCATATAAATAGCCAAGTCTTGCTCTGCCCTAGCAGGATGTTTACAACAGATACCCATCTTTCAGTGAAGACCTTTTCTGAATGGAGTTTTATTTGTTCAACATTAAAAGCATACTATCTGAGAAGTGGAGTAAGCGTGCAGTGAGGAGATAAGAAGCAGTGCAGAACCAGCTGCTGGTAACGTTGATTTGTAGTCAGCCCTAAAATACTGTGTTAGCACAACAAATTCATGAGGCTTCAGGGAGATGCCATGCAGAGCAGGCTGAGGTTTATCCTCATGGTTATTACTCACTGCTTCTGAAAACATTTGTCAAGTCAGTGGTACAAAGAGTTGCCCAGGAAATGTTTGCAGTGGGTGAGTTAATATCCCAGTGAGGTGCCTGGTACCTCCTGGGTCATGCAGCTCCTCAGCTGTGCTTGCTGAAGCCTTGGTCCCATCTTGCTTCATTCAGTCCCAGTTGAGACTCTGCCTGTCTTTGCTGATGGGCTGTGTTACGGACCAGCAAACACAGTGTGACAGCTTCAGTGGTAGCGTTCATCTGTGACTGCCTCCGTGTACCCTGTGGGTCAACTTGCAAAGTTTTTCTTGAACTTATCCTGATTGGAAGAAGGCTGGGGGGAGGATGGTAACTTTGTAAGTCAGTCTGGAGCCAAGCCCAGCAGATCTTGGATCAATGGAGCAATGCTGTGTGGAGATGCTGTATGGTTCCAGCAGGACCTTCTGGCCAGTGGCTTGGTCCTGTGTGGTCTGCTGTCTCTGGGTTTGAATAGATTCTCCTGCAGGTGGAATTATTCTGAGGTGCAGGTCATGCTAGGAGTCCAGTAGTGATGCTAATGCCACTCCCTTTGGAAACGAAGTGGACACTTGGGGCACATGGAGTGTTGCTCCCATGTGTGCCATACTCCAGGGAGCAGCCTGTTCCATTAGTAGTGCCCTGGCTTGATTCTTGTCCACTCTGTGCATGTGCCTTTTCCTCCCAGAAATGGAATTTTAGGGGCATGACACATTTCTGTGTAATGTGAAGAATTGTTTCAACCCCGAAAATGACAGCATTTTGAAGAGGGAAGAAGTATGTTAGATTATTAAAGTGCAGCATTTTTTATGCTTTCCCTTTTTAACATGACTCTTTAAAAGCCTTAAAATAAGCTTCAAGGAAGGTTAATATGGAAAAAATATGAAACAAAAATTTTTTTTTTGTTAAAAAAACCAAAATATTGCAGGTTAATCCAAAGTTAACTTTTGGAAGGTTTTGTTTGCTTATGAAATCTCCATTCCCTCGATCTCTTTGGAAAAAAAATAAAATTTAGTCTGATCTTCCTCTCCAGTGACATTTTCTTTGTGCTTTTTTGTTTGTTCAAACACCAAGCTGAGAGTCTTATTTGTCCAGCTGGTTTCATCAGGAATGTTGCTCACTTAGGTGAGCTGTTTTCAAGTAAATGCTGACCAGCTGAAATTCTGGCTTGCTTAATTTCCTAGAAAAATATTCTGCCCCCTGAGCAGGAGGTCTGCCTCTGATGCTGACTTGCCGAGGGACCGCCTGCAGTGCAGTTTGCTTCCTCATCTATAAAGCAGAGATAATTTGCATGTGTGCATGCTCGGGGACTACAGATAATAAAATATAATGGAAGTGTTAAGGGTGCTATAATTGTTTTAAGGATATACTTCACTGCATGCTGTTCAAACACTTCCCATGGTGTGTGGGGGAGGTAAGCATTGCACAGTAGAGGGTAGTCTACAAAAAATGGAATAAATTTTGCAAGCTAGTATGGGGTGGATTCCTTTTTTAAAAAAATCATTTGAGCTTCTCAGTCCTTGGCCCTTGGCACTAGACTGTTTGATAACAGCTAAAACTAACCTCCACTTCCTCTGCTAGTGAAGCCCATTGTTTTTATTAAAGCTCCTGAACTTTGAACTGAACATTGGCCTTGTTCCTGATTCTCTTATATTCAGTCTTAGGGCATGCTGCACAGCCATCCAAGACAGCACTGGAGATTAGTGTGTAGTTGCACAGTGAGGGGCTTGGATTTTACCCCTCGTCCTCTGCCTGGTGCTGCTTTGTGCTGCATAAAACTGCAGAAGATGATGGACTCTCTTGCTGGGGTAGTTGTGTGTGTGTCAGAGCTTGTGCAGAGGCAGAGAAGGGATCTGTTGTAGTGAGTCACTGTGCTCTGTGGAACTGTTCCCCTCTGACACGTTTCTCAAAATCTTTGGAGAGTGAGACCCTTCTGTTCCCTACTTTGTCTCCTTGAGGTATGTGTTATGTGTACATGTAGCAGAGCATGAGTATTTTGTTTACAAACTGTCTTTGCTGTTCTTCCTGGCGCTTGCTAAAGATGTCTTCCTCTCCTTCCCTTTTTCTTGTAATTAGTCATGAAATATAGGTCTTGGCCCCTGGAAGCACCAGGAAATCCAGTGGCGAAGTCCAGCAGGCACATCAGTGCAGAAGTCACTCCATCATGCTAAAACTCCTTTTCATAGCACTCAGTTGAACTCTTAATGGAGATAGTGCTGTTCCCAAGTGCCTCCTGGGAGAGCAGGGAATTGTTCAGAAGTTGGAGGAGGATTTTCTTGCACAGAGACACACACACACACACACACACATTTTTTAATGACTTCTGCTCTATAGGTTTACACAGATTTGCACACAAAGAAAATATAGTTATACATGAGCATGGATGTTACTCTTCATCACAGTAGTGGAGATGGAAAACCTTTTGGATGTCAGGGTGTGAAACCCCATTGCTTGGATATTGTAAAAGAACTTGCTCTCCTGTACAAGCCTTCACCATGGGCCATTCCTTTGGGCTTGCTGGAAGTTGAAGAGATGCCATTACTCTTTTCTGTAATGACTTCTGTGGCCTTCCAAGAGGTCTTCAGCCAAACAAATGTTCTCAGGCTAAGTTCTTCACCTTAGCTGTGTTTTGAGTGGCAACTTTGCTGTATGTGTATGTCAGGATAGAAACTTATTGTAGGGTTACTTGTTGAAAACAAACCACAGGAGTTAGGGTAGGGGTGCTGAAAGTTTATACAGGTTGAGGGTGAGACTGAATGAGTTCATGGAAGGGAAATATATAACTTATAGAATCCCCATCAGGCACAGAAGGTTCCCAAGCTGAAAATAGCTGGAGGGTTGGAACATATTAGAGATACCCATCATATATTCTGGCCCTGGCAGCTGTCATGCTGTTGGAGACAACTCTTCTTTGGCAGAGGAAAACCATCAAATTATATGCAATCTGTTTTAATTAAATGGAGTATTCGAACCTCTCAACCTACATTTTGCTAAGCTATTTATCTATCTTAAGAAGCTTCCAGTTGATTATGTAATTTGAGTTACTTTCCTCTATAATCAATTAATCTTGGGGTTGAGGAAACCATAGTGTCATAGATGAGGTTTTGCCCAGACAGTAGAAATTCCCTTCTGGAAGTACTCAGAATTTCTAGTACTTCCTTCTGTGGCTACATTGTGTCGGTGGTTGATTGTTACATTTTGATTGAGCCAAGCATAAAGATTAACCTTGTACTCAGGTGATCTTTCCACCACTAGTCAGTAGGAGTCCATATTCTTGTTGTCAGTTTCTCATCTTAGTAGTGTCTGACTGACCTTATTTTTCATGTGGCTAGATTACACTCTTTGCTTAATATTCCAGTCTTTGAAATCATCTAATCTTTCTTTACACCATTCCATTTTTTTGACAATGCCTCTAGTTTTGTGCCATCAACACATTTCATTAACACCTTTATACTGATTTGACCAGTGTTGCTTAAGAGAGGAGGAGAAAAAAAAAATCAGAATGACTGCTCCAATACCTATGTTTATATATACTACAAAGGCTTTAATTTTGAAGTTTATCTTGCATTAAAAAGATGGGGTCTTGTGGTGTGTGCTTTACTGGATGAAATTAGCACAGAAAATACTGGATTTGCTCTGTGAATCGAAAGTTTCACTGTCAGAAGTATTCTCAAAGTAGGCTGGTTGATATTGGTGACATTTTGCTTTAAAGCCTGCCATGGAGGCTTTAAATAATAATACCTCAGTAACTTAATACCTTCATCACTTTGGCAGTTATTATGCTACTAAAAATAGCCTTGCTGTGAAGTCTTGAATTTTTCCTATTGTAATCAGGCTTATTATGTATTCCCACTAAATGTACTTGATTAAGATAATTGTCTTTCACAGTGTCCTTTAACTTGTCAGGTCTGTGACTGCTGACACATGAAATGTTGAGTAATGAGTAAAATAGCTCAGTGACAGTGACCACCGTAGCTGATGGGGAATTTCTGTGTCTCTTGTGTTTATTTGCATAATAACTTGTTTCATAGTCAGTGAATTACTGAATAGAGAGCACTTCTTAATTAGCTCATGTGTTATGACATCTAAGAACTGATGCCATGGTTTGATTAAGTACAGTTGAATGAAATGTAAGGCAAACCCACTCTTCTGCCCTAGGAAGTTTTGTAGAATGCAAAGTGATTTTTCTCCCTGTGGCTGGGGATTAATCTGATTGACAGAATGATGCCCACTGCCTGTGGTCTTAGCCTGGCACAGGATATGAGGCTGGACTGACATCTCAGGTGCTTTCTAGCATCCCTGGCAAGGGTCAGGTGCAGCAGTAGCAGCTGCCACTGTCAGTGCATGGGGAGAGGTGCCATCATGGGGCTCATGGAAGGTGCATAAAATTCACATCCACCCCTTGATACAGAAAAACTGCAGCAGCTTGCTCTAAGCTATGGTACAGATTCTGTTTCCTTTTGCTCTTCTGGCCAGAGTGTAGCCTGGTAACTCCCTCTTTGACCCAGAGCTGGCTGCTATAAAACACTGGTCTTGTCTTTAACACCTTGCCCATGTTTCAAATGGAGTTCAAGCTTGAATTAATTTTGCCCATACTGTCTTAAAGTCCTACTTTTCTTGTATAACTAATACCCTCAGTATTTCTTTCAGACCTTAATATTTCTTTCAGACTCTGAAAGAAAATATTGATCAACCCTGCACATGTAATTCTGGTAGAATTCTGGTAGAACAAGGATCTCACTACTTTCACTTTTGGTTTTGCCTCTATTTCTAAGAGACAAAACCTGCAGGTTCTCAGATGTGGTACTGCCACTTGTGGCTTGGAAACTTATCAAGGAAATTTATGTAGGAAATAAGATCACCACTGGAATTAAAAGGAATACCTGTATATTTACAAAAATTTCTGCTCGTGTTTCATCTTGATGAAAGGCTCACTTTAAATGTGAGTTAATTGTCCCCTTAGTTATATATTTAAAGAGAAATAAAATTCACTTTGTGGAACTGTATACTTTAATTTGCTTGGTTGCAAACCTGCATTATTGCTTAATTCATGCTAGATTTCCCAGCTGCCAGGATGAGTGAATAAGGCCACACTGTACAATTATGACAAACCCTGTTAAGGTTTCTATTCAGCTGTTGTTACTCATATGGCCCCAGTGGTTTGAATTCCATTTGCTCCTTGAGGAAATTGCAAAACGAGCTGTGCATTTTTATGCTGATGAAAATGCTGAAAATAGATGGCGATAGCTTTTTAAAGGGGAAAAGAAAAAAAAGGAAAAGCAGAAAATGACATTTCTTCAACCTAACTCACAGAAAACCATGGTAATAAAACAATACATAGCAATTAAAGTAATATTTCATATACAGGAAAGGAAGGTCCTTGTTCCTTATACTTCTACTAAGTAACTTTATACTTACATAACTTCAACATAGATATATGTATATATATATACATATACACACTATATACATATATCTCTAAATTATATATCTTTATACTATAAAATTTGCTTATTCACTTAAAGCTGAAGTGCTTCTGTCTATCCATGGTTTCTGACCTGGCCCCAGGCAGGTGCTGGGTGTAAAGGCCAATGCATGAACCAATGGGGTTTTTGTACACAGACTTTTGGTCTGGCTCTGCTGAACTACTCAAGACTGTAGCTGGTTCTTGCCATGTTCCCATGCCTGATCACCAGCCAGCCAGGTGCTGTGGGTCTGGTCACACAGTCATCTCCTTGGGCTGTGAGCCATCCTCTATTAGGGGCTCATATTATTGCTTAGGAGAGCCTTGGCACTGGTTGGAGATCGGCATAGTGCAGTAGGACTGAAAAATAAAATGGAACACCTTTTAACTTTTGACAGAGCAAGAGTGTCATGTTCTTCTGTGGTCCCTCAGGGCTGCCTTGGATGGGCCATCCATATGTTACTCTGGTCTTTGTGCACAAACTCCAAAATCTCTTTTGCTCCACATCAGGCTGTCTTGAAGATCCCATATAATCCATGTGCATAGATCCACTTCACTGGAATATTTTAGGTTGCCTTTTTTGCATCTGTGATATAAACTTTACCTATATGACATATTTTGATTTAAACATTTTTCATTATATCTGCCCTTTTGGCAAAAGTTTAAGGATAAAAATTGTCATCTGAGCTGTAAAGTTAAAAGCCATGGAAGCAGGATCTGAATATTTGCAACTGCCAGGTGTAAAAAGTAGTAGCTATTCATGATTGTCATGGTGTCTTTTATCTCAGTTGACCTATAGTTTGACTTGGGTTAGTCTGACCTTGTAAAATGTTCTACTTGTGGCTCTTATATTAAGTTAGGGTCAATTATTTATATGTAAATGCTATAGTATACAGTTTATTCTGATGAATTCCTTTTTCACAAGATGTTTTCCTGGAGAGGACACAGCAGGCTATCTGATTAAAAGTCACTATACTTTTTATAGTGCAAAAAAGAAAATATTCTGCTGATTACAGAGAAACCCTTCAGTCTGTATAGATACCAGCAGAACTGAATTCATAGCATCTGTAATAATTTTTTGCCTCGAGTTTTAGAAAGAAATTAACCCATTAAACTTAAAATGTTGGGGTTTTAGTTTGCCTTTTTAAAATGATTGATTGTGAGGCATGAAACTTTCTTTGTTTGGGATAAGGGGTTGCCTTTCTTACCTTGTTCCCTGAACATCACACAGTATTTATGTGGCTGAGACACACATGGGCTACATGACTAGAGCAGTAAGGAAAGAAAGAAACAGTTCTGAGGTTCTCCAGCAGTCCTGTTGCTTAATTATGGAGTGGGTTTTATATGTGTATGCTTTATTGTAATCAGCTGGTAGCTGCTGCTGCTGCTGCTGCCTCTTCTGAGCATCTCTGCAGGGCTTGTGTCAGAATCATCCCTGGGGCTCTGGAACAAGCAGCACCAAGCAAGGGACTGTGACTGCTTAGAGTGATACTCCTGGTCAAATCAATTTATGGCAAACCATGGCTTTCATGATGCAGTAGATAGTATGCAGTCTGTAGGTCTGCCTTTTGGATTAGCCTACACTCCTCCCCCAAAAAGCCTCCCCAAAACCCACCAAACAAAACCAACAAGAAGGTAACAGAAAATTGACGTCCAGACCATTTGCCAGCATCAATAATTTATGCTGTTGTTTGGGGTAGGGAGCAGGGCAGAGAGCAAGTGTTTGGGTTTTGTGTATTTGTTGTGTGTGGCATATTTTCTTTTATTGTGGTTTTCTGACCAAGTTCTGGCTGACAGAATTAGACTCAGTGATCCTAAAACACTTTGTAATTTCAGATGGATGTGGTAATCATTCGCTGCCATAGATTGCTGCTGCACACTGTTAAGCAGATGCTCCATTTCATCCCATAGGTGAATGCATTTCAGTGATGCATAAATTGACTTTTAAAATATGGAAAGAAGGGGAGAGAAACAATGCACATCCTGCTAGATTAATTGTTATAAACACTTGAAAAATTAACAAAAATTTAACTTCTGTTCACAAGGAAAAGATATAGTCATGTCCAAAAATTGAACTTAAAAAACTTTACAAATTACTTAAAAAATTATATCATACAAGCCACTATAATGCTGTTCCCTGACAGGTCAAAGAATGTTTTCAAAAGATTAAAAGACCTGTTCTCTTTTTTTTTTTCAGTATTGATATGTATGAAAGAGATTGATAAAACTGGTCAGCCTGTTAGAACATAGTTATTCATACATACTGTTCTTGTAATTGACTCTGACAGCAATTGCTGGAATAAAATACATTTAAAAAAAAAAGGTAGTTAAATGAATAAATGAATACCTCTTTATTTATATTTTTATTATTGTGTTGAAAGATACAAGGAGGAACATTCAGCAGATATTTAATTTCTTGTTTTATCTCATTAAACAGACAGTCCCCAAACAAATGACTTTCAGGTTAGTTTTACTAAACGTATTTATCTAATTATGGCTTTCACTGCACTTTAATGAATGGCTGCAAATCAATAGGTCTCTTAGGTTGCCAGGACATGCATTAAAACTGGTGAGTCTCCAAGCCAAGTAGCAGGGTTAATGTCTCTTGTTTTTTTTCCATTGAGATGTCTCTAATCTTAGACCTCCCATTTACAGAGATTGTGTGTGGGGTTTGGTGATAATGACATGACAGGGGAAAGGAAAATGTTTTGTTTTATTCTGTTCTTAATGAAAGCATTTCTTTTTGACCAAATTGGAATATTCCACCTTTTATTTCAGTGACCTTTCTGCTGTTCTTAAGAGATGGGAAGTTCCAACTGCTGTACAGTTAGTTTTTATGGATTCTTTTATGCAGCTGTTTTTCAAAGCAAGCAATCTGAGTCTCTCTAGATTGCTCTTTCCAAGCTGTAATCATTTTTGTTACCTTGTTTTGAACTCTATCTGGTTTTGCAGTGTCCCTTTGAACTTGTGATGGCTTGTGCTGAATGTAATATTCTTGATGAGACTGTACTGCTGATTTATATAAATCATGCAATTCTTCCCCTCTCTCCATCATGTAGGCTTTTCATCCTAGCAATTTGCTATCTTTTTACAGTTCCTGGTGGCACAGATTAGTTCTTCACTGAAATGCTTTCACAGACATTCAGGCTGCTTTCTTGAAGTTGCTATAGCTAATATAAAACCATGCAAGTGGTCAGCATTTTCTCCTTCCAGTGGGTGTTACCTTGCATTTGATGTGGATAAATGTAATTTAACACGGAGTTGTCCACTCACCTACATTGCTTAGGTCCATCTTAAGCTGTTTGTCGACTTCTGGTTGAGACTAATCAAAATTATAAAAGCAAAATTTGCTTATCTGGATCCTGACATCACAAGTCCTTTTTATTAAACAACTTTCAGCCTAGAATATAACATTGAGGTGTCCTCATGCTTTCCTTATCTTAATGGAAGCAGCCTGTTTAATCCCATTCTTGTCCTTCATCACCTTGCTATCACTTGATCATTTACAGTATTCTGTCTCTCCAGGAAACACTGCTTTAGCTTCTTTGGAGGAATTTTGTGTGTTAGGGTGAGTCTGGACTATGCTGAAGTTGGAGGTACAATGGCAGAGTGTTGCTGTGTGTAATGTCTCTGAACATACAAGAAAGCCAGCTCATATCATGATGAAGTAGAGAATATTCTTGTTAAGAAGTAGCTATCTGTCTGATACATCAAAAAAGAGCAGGGCAGGTGAAAGAGTGGTTTGTTATTTTATTTTTTTAAATATTTTTCTGCTTATGCAGCCTGATGGCAAAACTGCTGCTAGGAGCAAAACTAGCTAACAGGCATAACACTTACCAAACATTTTCAAAGAATGTCACATTACAGACAACTGCTTTCTAATCTTGGAAAGCTTTTTATTAAAAACAGGGACAGAAAATATCCCTGGAGTAGAATTTTGCATTTAAACACAAGGTGTAGCTCTCAAAGAAACACTTGGTATTCAGTCAAAGTTGGGGTCTTATTAAAACAATTGTAAACTTATACTCTTCAAGAATCCATTTATTGTGACTATAGAAAAAGCCTTTAATTGCTTATTAATAGTAAAACACATTACAGGAAAATTAATGGTGGGAGTAGATAAGGGAACACAACGTTCTTCCATCTTGTATGTATAGATCATTCTAAAGAATCTATCCAGAGACAATAATAATTTCTTTTTATAAAACTCAGTTAGAAATTGTCCCTTGTCACTGAAGAGCTAACGGTACAACTTTGCAAACTGGAAGCCTAATTATTTTTTTTAATTATTATTATTTTTTGTTTGAGTTAAACAATAAACCAGACTGAATCTTCTTCCCTTGCTTTAGCAGTTCTTGACGTTATCTGACTTTTAGAAACAAACCTAAATACTGAGGGTCTGTGAGTCATCTTCTTTTCAGCCTGAGCCAACTCCAGTTTCAGTATGTGTATTCTTGCTTCTTTATACTGTGACTTTTTCCCTCCTAAGTTAGTCATTGTTATCTCTTGGCACAAGTGGAGAAGTTAAAAACATCAACAAGCATGAGGCACGCTGAAAACATGCAAACAAACCTCCCCGTGTGATCTTCTGAACCCCAGAGCATTCCTGTTCCCGTTACTTTGTTGTTCATGAACTCTTATGATTTTTTGATTATATCCTGGTGGATATAATCCTGGTGGAGGGAGCAGAGAGGGTGAAGTCCAAGGCAAGTGTATACTGACCAGGAATGGTGTTCTGGAGGCCCTCTTTGGTTAACTTCTGCTGATGTGTTCAGTGCCTACATTGTGGCATTGCGTAGCAAAAAGGCAGCAAATAGATTAGAGCTGAAAAATTTTTTTGCAAGCTTTGATTTTTGAGGTCTCTCCATATGTATCTACATACCAAGAAGGTGCTGAAACTCTGTTCAATTTTGCTACGGTTATTTTTGACATGTGAGAGGTGACAAAATAGGTATATTACCCCAAAGAGCTAGACTGGCTTACGTGAAATTTGTGAAGACCATGTAGCTCGTGGTGGAACTTCCACTGAGACAAGGACTGGCTTGAAGTCCTATCTAAAAAGCTGTTATGGACAAGGATGGAGCAGTAAGCAAGTTGATAAAGGTGAGAATCAACCAGTTCTTGAAGAGAGTATATCTCAAAATGAAGGTCTCTTTGCCATCAGTCTGCTCTGGTACCAGAGTTTAGCCAGTGGCTTGGGCGTCCTTGCTGCAGAATGAGCTATTGAGCTGGATGAGCTTTTAAGATTGGCATGGCAAAGGGGCTGGTAGAGTCTGAACAGGTATTAACTACTTTGATTGAGCATCCAGGCTGACCTAGGTTTCCTTGGTGAATTGATGAGGTGTGCTGTTGGAATGTCACTGACACCTTGCTCTTCGTTAGTGTTTATAGAAACACAGGTAGAGCATCTCTGACAGTGTCTGACTCATCGGTGGGGAATGTTGCAATGTATTAATATTTTGGATCATTTTGCTACCTTGATTTTGGTCTAAATTCTCCAACAAATTAGTACCTTTCATGGACATATTGCTTGGACCAACTTTTAACAACAACACTTCCCCTTCTCTCCCCTCAACACTCTCTTTCTCTCTCCCGCCTCCTGCTTTGCGTAGGTCAGAAAACATTTGCTGACTGAAAGTGATATTTATCACTCACTTTTAAATCTGAGTGGGCTGGTAACCAGGATACAGTGAGCAAGTGAAAGGAGGATAACTGTTTTGAAGTGATTGATGCAAGCATTTCCTATGATGCAGAATATTAGAGGAAGAAAGTTCAGTCTTTTTGCCCCTAGACCTAAATAAATGTGGTCAGTTGTTACCACTGGTCTTTCTATTTCCATGGGACAAAGAACCTTTCATGGAACTTAGGATGAAGACCCAATTTGGTGAGGCAGAGGAAGCTGGTTTAGTTCTGCAGTGCTGTTTTACATGGATGTGGAGCCCTGCACAGTGGTGTGTGCTTGGTGGGCCAAGGAAGTAGCACAGGGAATGTGTGAGCTGCTGCTAAGTCTAGTGCTCAGAAGCTCTTCAAATATACTTTTTTCCTAGAGCTGGCTGCCTGGCCTGTCTGTCCTCAGGTGCTGGAAATGTGACCTTGTGGAAAGGCAGTGATGTGTGAGTCCTTTCCTCTGATTGTACTATGGCATCAGCAGACTGTTCTGCTGGCTCTTTGAGGTTGCTTTATTCAGGATGCACTCAGCTATACTTTGCCTGTGAGTAATGCAGAGGCTATTCTACTTTTCTTTCATATGCCCTGGTTCACACAACTGATAAGCATGCTTATGTTCCCATTGTGTCCTTCTGCTTCTCTCTTACGTGTTCTCATGAGTATTTCTTTAAAAATAGTTATAGTGCTACCACTGCTGTCTTCAGTGAAGGATGAGGTACTTTTCTAGGTTTTTTTTGCAGATTCTGCAGGTGCTTACTGCTTCATGTATGATTTGAAATAGCCTTAGAAAGATCATCCACAACTTTCAAGCCAAAATGCTTCTGTTTTAAAATACAAAATTTAAATCAGTTTAGGAGGAAAACTGCTTAATAGAGTTTCACTGAACTGTGTCAGGTACAGTTAAAGTCTTCGCGTGATTTTCTGATACATATTTTCTGGACTATCTGGTTAGAGGTCTGGCCTGTTCTGTGGTGAACTATGTAACACCCAAACAGTTCCTCTGGAGGAGCAATCTTCCTTACAGTACCTGATGTACAGAGACCTTGTTGAAATCATAGAGAATTTAATCTCTTTGTCAAGAGACACATCATCTTACACAGGAATGTATGTTTACCTTTTAACTTCATAACAAACAATTCACCGCAGATTCCTGCATGGCTGTGATACTATGGGCTTCTTTTTTCCAATATATGAATTTTTTTTTTCCTGCTAATGTAGACTCTAGCACTTTTTTTTTTTTTTCTTATATATCCCCTTAATTATGAGAGTAAGATTGACTCAGATATAGACATCATATGGTAGGACTTCTGTTGGGATGCAAAACTAGATAATAGTTCCAAATGTAATCAAAGTTTAATTAATTCAGATAATTTAATGAGGTGTAAAAGTAGAAAAATCTTCTAGTCTTTTGATTCTCATAAGGTGAAGGGCTTTTTCTGTTTAAGGAATAGTATGTTTCATGCAAAGGAAAAATTGTGCTTTTTTAATACTTTAAAGGCAATCTAATGCATATGAGGAATTAAGAAACGGGTGTGGAACAAACTGAAGGAAGACATGTATTTGTTTACTTAGTGAGGCTGCCTAGGATAGTTTTTTCATCTGTAGCTTCTCCACAAAAGGCTTAGTGCAACATAGTTTAGTACTTAATTTTTCTATTAATTTGAGTGGGGTATCTTCACAGAGGGCATTAATCTCATTGTCAAATTGGCTTTTTCACTTAAACTGAGCATCTATTGAACATTTGTATTCTAAGCCTGGGGACAATTGCAGGGATCACCTGTGCAGGCCTTGTCTTATCTTGCCTGTGCTGGCTTGAAAATAAGTTATGAATGCCCCACACAGGGGGGTCAAACTTCCACAGCAGTGGGAAGAAGGACTTGGAGATTTAACTTTTGTTTAGAGTGAGCAATTCAAAGTAAGGCAGCACAGGCATGATGCAACATTTCCGTGTACTTAAGTAATATCAAATGTGTGTGAACAATGAATAAAGAATGAAAATAAAGATATATATCATAGGAAAGGCAGGTAATTAAAATTAAGTGTAAAAAGTATCAGTAAAGAAGAGAATCAGATAATAGTATCATAGAATCTATTTGGCTGAAAGGGACCTTTTAAAGGTCACCTAGTCTCATCTCCTACTCTGCTGTGAGTAGGGACATCTTTGACTAGATCAGGTTGCCCATCAAGCCTGACCTGAATGTCTCTAGGGATGGGGCCTCCGCCACATCTCTAGGCAACCTGTTCCAGTGTTTCGCCACCCTCATAATAAAGATCTTCTTCCTTATATGGAACTTAAATCTACCCTGCTCTAGTTTAAGACCATTGCCTCTCATCCTATTGCTACATGCCTTCATAAACAGTCCCTCCCCAGCTTTCCTGTAAGCCCCTTGCAGATACTGGAAGGCCACTGTTTCCTCAGAGCCTTCTCATCTCCAGGCTGAACAACCCCAACTCTCTCAGCCTGTCTTTGTAGGTAAGGTGTTCCAGCCCTTAGATTGTTTTTATGGCCCTCTTCAGGACCTGCTCCAACATGTCTTTGTCCTTTTTTGTGTCAAGGGCTCCAGAGCTGTACTCAGTACACCAGGCGAGTTCTCACCAGAGCAGAGGCTCAGAATCACCTCTTGGTCTGCTGGCCACACTTATCTTTGAGGCAGCCCATTGGCCCTCTGGGCTGTGAGTGACCACTGTTGGCTCATGTCCAGCTTTTCATCCACCAGTACCTCCAAGGCCATTCTATATGCTCTCTCTCACATCACCCCCCAGCCTGTATTGATACCAGGGGTTACCTCGAGCCAGGTGCAGGACCTTGCACTTCTCCAGCTTGTCTGGATTCCCCTGGATGACATCCTATCCCTCTGGCATGTAAAATCTGCCTCTTTAGAGTGGAGGTCTAACCTAACTTCCAAGACTGTTCTTTTCTTGAGTCTATGTTCATGAAGAAGGTCCCTATCTAAAGATGCTTGAATTGTTTCTCTGACTTTATGGAGGTGCTAAGCACATCTTTTGCATTCTTAACAGCTTAATATACATAAGATATGTAACTTAGATTACTTGGTTATGATCTTATATATTAAGTAAAACTTGTATCTGTTGGGTATTTGGGACAAAAATTTACAAGACTCACCTGTGTTTTCACCTATGATATTTTCTGCTCAGTCTAGTGAAAGATAAACTTACCTGAGCTGCTTTTAGTGGCTGTTTGTATATGTTAGACTCCAGTTCATGTTCTAATCCTCTTTCACATGTAGTAGTTACTGCACACTGCTCCCCTGTTACTCCATGTGCTAAGCAATCATGAAGGAATGGCTGGCCCATGGTGGTTTCTGGCACACAGGCAGAGACTTTTGAATTGCTTTGTTTTTCAAGTCCCTCCCCATTTCAGAGGTAGCAAACCTCCCTTTAGAAATGGAGTGCACTTGAGTTTTCATTTGTTCCTGCTTCAACAGCAAGAGCAAAGGTATTCAAGCATAAAAAAGATGTTATCAGGGTTAGTGTGATGCCATTCTGTAGCCTGTTTGAAGGTGCCGGTAGCAGAGCTCCAAATAGTGCTGAGGCTCTGCCGAGAGCAAGTGAGGAGTTCCAAGGATTTCCTTTGCCAAGGAGCTGCTTGTGGGTTCCAAGAGAACAATTTCTTTTCTTTCTTTGCATACCGAGTGCTTTTTAAGCTGTCTATGCAGTGAGGCTGTGACTGTATCATGAAACTAAAATAGTTAAACTTTAATGGTTTTTCTGCAAAAATCTAAATTACAGCTGTTCTTCTGGAAGTGGTTAAGAACTCCCACTATCCAGTCTGTAGTAAGTTGGCACTGACTTGTGCCAAGAGCTACTGTCAGTGAAATTAATATTGTTCCCAAGAGGTCACATAACGGAGTGATGCCAACACAAACACCGGTACTGCAGATTCTCAAACTGTTAAGGCTTTAATGCAATTTCTTCAACCAGAGTTTGTTCACCCAGCTTGGAGGCTGTTCCCAGTCTCTGAAAATCTCAGAAGCAAGAAAAGCAAAAAATCAGAAGTTTTATTCATGTTTTGTGGTGTTATAAATGTCCCATAGGTATTTGAACTTAAGTGGGGCTACCCTGGCTAAATGGCAGAGAGCTTGGGTGCTTCAAACCCTGAGGTGGTATCGGATCTGAGCCAGGAAGTCTCAAAGGGTTGAGGGCTCCAGAGCTCTCAGAGTGCTTTGTCCCATTGCACAGGAAGGGAAATCATAGTATCTCTACAAAATCAGAAAATCAGTTTCTTGGAAACGAAGAGTAAAGAATTTCAATCTCTTGTACCTGAAAGGAATAACTGTGCTCTACTTCTAGGAATCAGGTTTGGGAAATTACTAGGTGACCTTCTTTTTGTGCAGGCAGTGGTAAAAGTGTCCTCTTTGATAGAAGGGACATTCAAGAACAGGGGCATTAAAAGCATACCTTCTCACACTTGTAAAGCAACTAATGGACTATTTGTGTGCAGGTCACAGGGAAAAGAAGTTTTCTATAAATACAGATATTTTTCAGACTAAACTGGTGCAATTAATTGTGAGGTGTTTTCATAAATCATAAAGCGCTGAATTTTAACTTTGTCTTTTTTTACTTGAAACATTAAATATACTGTGGTTATTGAAATCTATAAAACTAGTTATTTGGCAATTTCTTCTGAATAAATTAAGATTTTTATATATATACTTAATAATATATATACTTTCAATCGACATTTTAGCTGTTTATTTTCAGCATCATTCACAGCTGATTTGATGAATATTTGCTAGTAGTTGAAGTTTTACTCCTGCCTCTGCATTAACTGAAATAGTTGCAGCAATATTGGATGTTTTTCCCTTCTGCTGCTTGTCACAAATCTTGTGGCAGAGGTGAGTATCCTTGCAGCAGGGTCATGGGGACAGTTCACAAGAAGCCTCCTGAGCCTGCACGGGGGAAAATCAAGTACCTAACCATGCTGACTTTGCCTAACACCAGAGAAGGGAGCATTTAAACTTACATATATATAATGGGTGGTTAGTAGTAACAGGTCAGATGAATCAATTCTTTAGCTGATTGTCTGTTTTAAAAACTTTATTGTAGTTAATCTCTGGCAAGTATGAGTTGCTGAGGGCCAAGGTCTTGCAGCAGTGTTATGTGCAGTAATGATGACAGCAGAAGTACATCAGCTCAGCCTGTCAGCAGTTGACATCTGGCACCTTGAGTGATGTGATAGGAAGAAGTTTTGGTAAAAGGCTAACGTGAAAATATGTGAGTTTTAAGAGCATTTTTTAAACACAGGGTGCATCTACAAAAGTGTTTCTGGTTGCTCTGTAGATCTACAGACTTTCTTTCCCATGCCTGCTGCAGCTGGTTAGAGGAGCAGAATTAAGCTGTGTATGGCAGTTATGAAGCAAGAGAGAATTACAGAATAATTGGGGCTCAAAGGGGCCTCCTGGGGGTTGTCTGATCCAGCCCCTGGCCTGAGCAGGGCTGACTTTGAAGCCAGAGCAGTCATGAAGGGCCTTGTCTGGTCACATCCTGGGCATTCATTCTTGTGTTTGACACAAAATTTTACTGTGAAATTTATTTTCACTAATGCATGCCTGTGAGTCCGGCTGGCTGGCTGGCAGAAATGTCTTTGCCAAGATGATGATCCTGCTTTCTTTTTTCATTCAGAAATGTGTCGTGAAAAGGTATTTCGCTGCCAACACAAGAAATGTGCTAACAGAGGCACTTTGAAAAGCTTTTAAGTATGCATACAATCTGCATTTTCCTACTCCTGATCTCTCTCTTCACTGTTTTGTCAATGTCTTTGTTTAGATCACTCAGAGAAGAAATGGTAACCTGTCACCGGGAATATTTTTTTTATTATAGCATGAAATATCCAGTGCTCATTCCTCTGAAAATTCAAAATAATATATTATTACGTTATAACTTTCCTCATTAGGAATATTAATTATGGCATGAAATTTTAATCATCACTAAAAACCACCCCTCCTGCCTGCTCTTGAATGCTGCCCTCCACATCAAAACCAAACCAGATGCTGATGGTTGGAAACATGATGGTAGATTACAAAGACCATCTACTGTATTTATTAGGTGCTGAGTTTTAAAAGCGAAAGAAATGCAGCAATGCTGCTAATCTTTTGCAGTGATAGTCTGTACAGTGCCTACTTGCCTACTTTGTACTGAAAAAGGGAGGATGCTGCTTTCCTGTGAAATGTTGCTGACAGCTGGGAAGAGTGAAATGCTCTGGGAAGCTTTTAAGGCAGCATTTGGAAAAGAAAAGCTTAAATGGCAAAGTAGAGCACAAGTGCTGTAATAAAATTAAATTAATGAAGCACCACGAGTAGTCAAGTAAGTGTGCTCTGAATATCTTAGTGTTGTATAAATCATGATAAAAAGCAGTAAAATTCTGTTTCTTCTTTTCGTGTTTAATAAACTCTCATTGCAAATATTGTATTAGCAGATGATTTGCAAAAGTTTTTGTAGGAAAGAGAAGACTTCATAGAATCATAGAATGGTTTGGGTTGGAAAGGACATCAAAGATCATCTAGGTCCAACCCCATCCCCCTGCATGGGCAGAGGCACCTACCACTAGATCAGGTTGTTTCAAGGACCCATCCAACCTGGCCTTGGACACTTTCAGGGAGAGGGCAGACACAGATTCCTTGGGCAATCTTTTTCAGGGTCTCGCCACCTTCACAGGAAAGAATTTTTTCTTAATGTCTAACCTAAATCTCTTCTCTTCAAGCTTGAAACTATTTCCCCTGGTCCTCTCGCTACACATCCATGTAGAAAGCCCTACCCTGCCTTTACTGTAGGCCCCCTTCAGATATTGGAGACTTGTTTAAGCTCTATTTCTGTGTGGTAATCTGCACTGTAGCCCATGCAATCTACAACTGATCTGCAGAGTTAAATGAGATAGGATTTTTTTTACTTAAACTGATGCACTTATGTGAACATGAAGGCAGAAGGTGAAGTTGCTCATTACTGACACCTTCAAATTTTGTTTTAACTTTTTGTGGGCATAGTTAACTTCCTTTTTATGTTGACAGAGCAGAGACACCAAGGATTTATTAGGCGTGTTTTTTGCCATCATTCCTTGGATAGTTTTAATTCAGCATAAACAAGTGCTTCCTCTGAGCACAGCTGTCCCTTCCTGCCTCCCTCCATGTCCCACGGCTTTTGCCCGTCCCCCTGCCTTGCTAGTGATCGTGTCTGTGTGGCTTCCCAGTGACCTGGTGGGGGAAAATAATCTGGGTTAAAAGGAACTGTTATTTAAGGAACCAGTTTGGAGCTCTTGGTCCTTTGACTTGGGTCAGGACATTGCTTGGCTGACACGGGTGGAAGGACAAAGCTTAAGAGCAGTAGGGATAGGAAAGTGAAGCAGGAGATGGAAAAAGGACACGACCTCCTTGTCAGCAGCCTCATTTTATGGTACTTTATTCTGATTGTGGAAATGCATCATTAGCAGGAGAGTGAGTCTCCTTTTTTTTAAGGATCATAAAGTTTCTCTAACCCAGGCACCCTCCTCTGCCAACTCACTATTCCTCACTTTCCCTCAAATCGAGCTGGCTTTCATGTGAGGATGCTGTGAGTTTATCTGAGGCACAGGATAGGGACAGAGGAGATTCAGGCCTCTGTCAGTGCCTTCCCGAAGCTGGATTTATCTGGGGCTTTTCTCCCATGATAGGATTGGGGAAGTGAGAAACCAGATAGGCCTGGTGTATTGTATTCTGTGGTATTCTTGTCTATTCTTCACTTCTAGGAGAAAAAAAAAAGCATTGCAAACAAAATTCACACTTGTGCACTAAATTGCACTCCTTGCTAGGCTATGGAGACTTCAAAAGTGTCTGGCTTTATGCCAGATTAATAAAAAAAAATTTTTTGAAACATAAAGCCATTCAGCCGCATTTGCTTTGGTAGGCATTGGGAAATACAGCAATGCTTCTAAATGCATTTCTTTCCTGACTGTAGTCTTCTCAGAAATAAATCTTTAAACCTCAAAATCACTGCCTGTCTTTACAAAGTTCCCTTTACTGTTTTGGGGGAGGTGAGGCTAAACCATGAGCTGTGGATTTCCCTTTTGTGAAATAACTTACTCAGATTAATCGCAGCTCCTTTTCATACAGAAAACAGGTGACAATACACTCTATGGTTTCCTTTCACTCATGATCCATTTAGGTTTTGAGAGAGCTTTGCAGGCTCACCTGGGAAGCCTACACTGCAAACTCTGCTGAGTACAGATTTCTTTTTTACAGCTTTTTGACTATTTTATACTACACCTAAGTATATGAAGTTCAAAAAGGGCAGGGGAAGTTCCTTTGTAAAGATCTTTCTATAAAAGATTTTATATTTAATCTTAAATAAATAATAATGCAGAGAACTGTTCTACTGGTTGTTCTATCCACGAATCCTGAGAGGGGCTTTCAAGAGGAGCAGTGGGGGAAGGTTGTTACATATATTATTTGGCAGAAAGTCAGGCAGATTATATGCTTTCATATAACTGGTATCTGCTGAAAGTCAGCTTCCCAACCAACTCCGCTTGCTGTGCCTTAGCAACCATGAGGAAAAATCTGCTGCCACATGGAAACGGATTGGGATTCATGACAACACTCCCTGTATCCAGCCACCCTCAAAGAGCAGTACCATTTCATCTGCTAAACATGGCACCTATGGCCTGTTCCCCCTATAATGTAGCCGGTGATGTCAAATGCAAGAATTTGAAGGGGGGGGAAATGATAAGTGCAACTGTTCTGTAATTTTCTCTCCCTTCCCCCACTCCTTGCCTGGAACAAGTAAGCACTAGGAATAAATGAGCGTTTACTCCTGCACCAATTGCTGCCTTCTTATGTTGCAGGTTGAGGAGGGTGTGTGGGACAGGTACAGCCCAGCTTTGTACCAGGATTCATGTTCAGATCAGAGCTGGAGTGGAAACTCTCTAATTATTATAGCTGTTTGCTCTTAGCAACCCAGCACATCTTTCTGAAGATAAAAGCCCACAAGGCTCCATCAGTTGTAACAGTTGCAGTAGTCTGCATCACTGTTATGGCATTATCATTGTCATGGTTCCTAATGAGAGAAAGAAATCTGTCTAGGAAAAAAATTATTACTTTTTGATTTGTGAATGGAGTGGGAAAAGAAGCCTGAAGAAAATTAAGCAAATACAGCTGGTGGATTTTTCTTAATGTTTCCTGACCCACTGTATCGAGAGAGTGGAATAATTTGTGAAGAGAGAAAAGCAAAAACAGACGATTTTGGGGGACTAAATTTGAATTCAGCTTTGCTTGTGGTCCTTTTCTGAATGTTGTTTCCCATGGTTGGAATGGGAGAAGTCTCCAGCATGAATACTTGTGAAAGTGTATTTTAGGCCTGGATGCTTAAGTGCTTGTTGGAAATATCTGAATATATAATTTTCTTTGTAATCTCATTAGCCAATTTAGGATTCAGGTGTTGAGTAGTTTCAGAAATTCCCCTGTCAGGGAATAGAAATGATCTCATTACCAGGTAGAGTCTGTGCTATACAATGTGCATTTCAAAATGAGATTTTTTTTTTTTTTTCCAGGCTATTTATACGTGGGGAGTAAGCCCTGATACAGCACAACACTGAAGCATTTGCTTAATTTTAAATTTACTAAGTAATCCAATTTGGAATGCATATGTGCTTATATAGAATTCTTTCAGGACATAGTGATAGTGTCCTGAAACTATGAAAAATTGTTTAATTATATTTGTGCAAAAAAAAAATTCCTAGAACTGTGTAGCAGTTTGCAAATTAAGCCCTGGCCAAACAGATAAATCTTTAAGTGTTTCGTAAACCGAAGACAGGTAAAGTTTAGTTGAGCATTGCAAACCCTTAAGGTAGCACTATGATCAGTTTTTGGTAATGCAACTAGTTAAAAAGCTATTTATTTGAAAAACTTGGGGTGGAAGTTTAAATAACATGCTGGGAGAGAAGAGTCCTAGTTCTGCCTTTCTCATTTCTGTTAGTTTTAATATAAATCCTCCTTTTAAGAAAAAAGATTTAGGAATAATCTTGATTAATGAAAAAAAAAAAAAACACCTTACTTCCTTATTTTTGCCAAAGTTGGTTTTTTTTGCTAACTGCTCGGGAATATCAGGAAGCTCTTAGAAATGCAAACCATTTGCATCCCATGTCTGAAATTATCAAACATATAAACAATTTTCTTAAAATTTTTGTGGCTTCTTCTGTAGTGTTGCAGTGTGACTTCTTGTGTAGTCAGGCTGCTGGTTGCTATCACTATACTAAATCCCAGCTGAGGGTAGCACTTGGACTGGAGGTCTCTTGCTTTTTTTCTTTCTGAACATGATGGTGATTAAATTGCTAGCAGATGTATGGAGTGTTGCTGATGCGACTGTGACTGCAGTACTGGCAATGACAGAAATAGCAGTTGCTGGAACAGCTTGGGCAGGAGGCAAAGCAAAAGCAACTTGTGGGCAAGTCATCCTCTGAAGCTGAGACGAGGCCAAAGCAAAATCCCAGCTCTGAAAAAAAAGGAGAAAATTCAACTATATCTCAAAAGTTATGACTGAAAACATGCTCTGTAGTGTGTCCCTTGATTAGAACATTGGCCAGGTTGTATTAAATGCATAGGGAGTTACTACAGTAGAGCCAGTTCAGTACTAAGTAAAGAACTAAGTTGGCATCTCACAGTAAGATAGAGCTTGATCTTTCCAATAGAGACTGAAGTATGCCTTCATTAACAGACTTTTTTTTGCTGTATTGTATGCTGTGGAGGAATTTCTTTCCAAACCTTTCAAAAATTGGTTTGTGCTTGTATATTAAATTGTTATCATCAATATCTTTTTATGCTTAACTTTAAATAATGGCAGAGATTCTCAGCTTATTTTAAAATAATTGTCTAGTTGAAGCAATACTAATTTAAATGTAGATGTAGACTTTGTAGTAGTAACAGTCACTGATTAGCTACTGCTTTTAAAAATCTATCTGGAGTGTTTGATTCTTTGGCTATTAATTCCATGAGCTGTTCCTATGGATTGTAAAGAAGTATTTCCATCTGGTTTTTTTTTTGTAAGTTACTTACTGGTCCCTTTATTGTAGTCCTCCTCTTCTTTTAACACCATTGCCCAACTCACACCTCATGTTTCTGATGGCCCAGATCAAGGCACCAGTTCTCTGCCTTTATTTTCCTGCATCCCCAGCAGGGAAGCTGAAGCCACCTATGTTCATCTACTTGAATACGATGGGAGAACCCTCATGGAGGACACCCAGTGCTCTGGATCTGCTCCACATATGTTTTCCTGACCATATCTGCTGCCATGTCCCCTGCTCCTCCCCATCAAGTGATTTGGCAAAGCTTCTCCTCAAGTTGGTGAAGAGGTACAGGGGCATGCCTGGGTGGCAGTGCTTGGTAAGCAGCACTTGTTGTGGGCAGCAGTTCCAAAGGAGTTTTCACAAGAGATGAGCTGTTGGCTTGATGACTAATGATTTTGCTTTAAAAGCACATTTTGACTCATTCTAAGAGTTACTTGCAAATGTATTTTGAATTGGGGGGGTGTGTCAAAATAATTTGGGAGGAGCAGCTTATAGTTACCAAATAACTTCAGGGAGGAGTGATGCTTCCCCTGCACAGCATCCTGAAGGCTGAGGTTTTCAAAGGAACCCTGATCCACTCCCTCTCCAGTTTGTCCTGAACAGCAGAATTAGAGTTTGGTGAACAGAAGTGTGCTCAGCAGCAGAAAATGAAGGGATTTCATGCTAGCTAAAACTTGAGACAAGTGGTTTTTTTGTGTGGTTTTTTTGTTTGGTTTTTTTTTGTTTGTTTGTTTTGGTTTTTTGTGTGTTTTTTTTTTGTTTTTTTTTAATGAAAAGAATATGGGATCTAACTTGTTAGCTGGGAAATAAGGTTTGGTATGAATACCAGCCTAGCTGCACTGACTGTCTCAACATTGCTGAGGCTGCACTAGCATCAACAGGAAAGACCTTTTTTTCTATTCATAGAATCATAGAATCATAGAATCCTAGGGGTTGGAAGGGACCTCGAAAGATCATCTAGTCCAACCCCCCCTGCCAGAGCAGGGCCACCTAGAGTACATCTCCCAGGAACGTGTCCAGGCGGGTTTTGAATGTCTCCAGTGAAGGAGACTCCACAACCCCCCTGGGCAGCCTGTTCCAGGGCTCTGTCACCCTTACAGTAAAAAAATTTTTTCTAATATTCAACTTGAACCTCCTATGCTTCAATTTACACCCATTACCCCTTGTCCTATCACTGGTCACCACTGAGAAAAGCCTAACTCCATCTCCCTGGCACTCACCCCTTACATATTTGAAAACACTGATGAGGTCACCCCTCAGTCTCCTTTTCTCCAAACTAAAGAGACCCAGCTCCCGCAGCCTTTCCTCATAAGGGAGATGTTCCACTCCCTTAATCATCTTAGTAGCTCTGCGCTGGACTCTTTCAAGCACTTCCCTGTCCTTCTTGAACTGAGGGGCCCAGAACTGGACACAATACTCCAGGTGCGGCCTCACCAATGCAGAATAGAGGGGGAGGAGAACCTCTCTTGACCTACTAACCACACCCTTTCTAATGCACCCCAGGATGCCATTGGCCTTCTTGGCCACAAGGGCACATTGCTGGCTCATGGTCATCTTCTTGTCTACCAGGACCCCCAGGTCTCTTTCACCTACACTGCTCTCCAGCAGGTCAGCCCCCAACCTATACTGGGACATCGTGTTGTTCTTCCCCAAATGCAAAACTCTACACTTCCCCTTGTTGAATTTCATCTTGTTTCTCTCTGCCCAACTCTCCAGCCTGTCTAAGTCTCTCTGGATGGCAGCACAGCCTTCTGGTGTGTCAGCCACTTCTCCCAGCTTAGTGTCATCAGCAAACTTGCTGAGGGTACATTCTATACCCTCATCCAAGTCGTTGATGAAGATATTGAACAACACCGGTCCCAGTACCGACCCCTGAGGGACTCCACTAGTCACACACCTCCAACCAGATTCTGCCCCATTGACTACAACTCTCTGACTCCTTCCTTTCAACCAGTTCCTGATCCACCTCACTACCTGATCACCAAACCCATACTTGATCAACTTCTCTACAAGGATGCTGTGAGAGACGGTGTCAAATGCTTTACTGAAATCAAGATAAACCACATCTACCGCTCTTCCATCATCTATCCACCTAGTAATTTCCTCATAGAAGGCTATGAGGTTAGTTAAACATGATTTACCCTTGATAAAACCATGCTGACTGCTCTTGATGATCCCCATGTCCTTGATATGCCTGGAGATAGTGACAAGAACAAGTTGTTCCATCACCTTTCCAGGGATGGAGGTGAGGCTGACCGGTCTATAGTTACCCGGGTCCTCCTTCTTGCCCTTCTTGTAGACTGGAGTGACATTTGCTATCCTCCAGTCCTCAGGCACCTCTCCTGTTACCCATGACTTACTGAAGATGATGGAGAGTGGCCTAGCAATGACCTCCGCCAGCTCCCTCAGCACCCTTGGATGCATTCCATCTGGACCCATCGACTTATGGATGTCCAGATTACTCAGCTGATCCCTAACCCAATCCTCATCTACTATGTCAAACTCCTCATCTATCATGACTACTTCTGGGGTTAAATGAATCTGGGGCTCATGCGGAAACCCTGCAGGAGTAAAGACAGAGGCAAAGAAGGCGTTCAGCACCTCTGCCTTCTTTATACCCTCTGTCACCAGGGCTCCCATATTCCTGAATATGCCACTTCTACTTTTGTTTTCTCCTATGCAATTTTAATTTCTTATATTTTGTAGGAATTTTATGTGTGTGGATTCCTAAATGGCAGGCTAACTGTACTCTCCTGGGCTTCCCAATGTCTTATGCTTGCTCCAAGCTGATATGAGTTCAGGCTACTAATGACAGGAGCTGTTGTCCTGTCTTCCTTTCTCCAATTTCAGGGCTGTGAATTCCTTCTCTCTCCCCTGAACCAGAGCTAGCACTGTGGTTTGAAGGATAAGTTAAAAGACTTTATTTTCTGTCTACTGGATTCCAACTTCAGTCAACTTTTGCAGGCTGCTTGGACTTTCTTCCTAATATCTAATGTAAATCTACCCTTTCTTTCAGTTTAAAATCGTTGACCCTTGTCCTATCACTACACTCTCTGATGAAGAGCTGCTCCCTGTCTTTCCTGGAGTTTCTCTTCATGTACTGGAAGGTCATTCTAAGGTCTCCCTGGAGCCTTCTCTTTTCCAGGCTGAACAACCCAACTCTCAGCCTGTCTTCAAAGGAGATCTTTTCCAGATCATCTTTGTGGCCTGTCTCTGGAGCTGCTCCAAGAGCTCCATGTCTTCCCTGTATTGCAGCTCCACAACTGGATACAGTACTGCAGGTAGGGTCTCATAAGAACAGAGTAGAGGGGCAGAATCATCTCCCTCAACTTGCTGTTCCTACTTCTTTTGACTCAGCCCAGGATGTGGCTTTCTGGACAGTGAGAACACATTTTTGCCTCATATTCAGTTTTTCATCCAGTACTGCCAAGTCCTTCTCCTCATGGCTGCTCTCAATCCACTCATTGCCCAGACTTCACCCATGTTTGGGATTCCCCTGACTCAGGTGCAGGACCTTACACTTGGCCTTTTTGAGCTTCATGAGATTTATATGGGCCCAGCTTTCAAACCTGTTAATGTCCTGCTGGCTGACATCCCTTCCTTCTAGAGTATCAATCACACCACACAGCTTGGTGTTATCTGCAAACTTGCTGAGAGTACACTTAAACCCACAGTTTGTCACCAACTAAAATGTAAAGTAACACTGGTCTTGGACCCTAGATAAAACTCATCACTGGTCTTCAATGAGACATCAAGCCACTGATTGCAACTCTGAGTGTGACCATCCAGCCACTTCTTATTCACTGAGTGGTCCACCCATCCAGTCCATCTCTCTCCATTTTAGAGGCATGGCTCTAAATTGGTCCTTTTGGCTTAGTTTCCTCTTATGCTGTCATGTAAGTGTACCTCACTATAGCAGGATTTTCCCTGGCTGATGCTTAACTGTCCTTGGAATGCTGGGGCCTGGGTGAGTGCGATGCCAGGAGCTGTAATTCCCACTGGAATTAGCCTGCTGAAGATAATGTCATTAGCACCAGCCTGAACAGGGAGTGAGAGGAGGGGGAATCGATGTATAAGCTTTGACCATGGTGCTGCAGTGAGTGAGGTTTGTTGAATGAAAGACTTGGAGAGAAATCAAGTGAAGTGGTGGTATGTGGGGCTGTTGCAGATCTTAGGTGCTGGCTAGGAAGAGTAGGTGAGATCTGAGGCACTGTTGCACTCTTACAGCATCTTTGTTGGGTACTGGAGAAGGGAATTAAGCTTTTATGTTATAGTATATCCATATGGAGCTACTGTTATTCATGGAACTACACTAGCATTTGTGATGAGTGTGGAAGGGTAAACAGCTTTAGATGCTTCTGTGGTTACTTGTTACTTCCCATCCCTGTCTAAAAATACAGTAACTAGAATATAGGAGGGGTGGGAAAGCAGGTGATGTTACTGAAATATAGATTCCATAATTCTTAAAGGGTGTGGAGGACAAATTTTGTCTTAATTGTTACAATATACCAAGTGTGAATTGGAGCCTTTTCAAAGCGAGAAATTAATTATACTGCCTACAAGTTGGAATAATTTGAAGGAGCACAACACAAGCCTCCCATTGTGCTGCCAGTGCACCTGCACAACATCTTCTGTTCCATTTCCAGACTTCTTTTAGGCAATGTTTATTTGTGTCTTGTGTGGCTTCTAGTAAGATAGAGAATGCCAGTAAGCATTAGAGTAGACAGCATCTTATCTTTTAACACGTGATATCACGGAGAATAAAAGCTGGGTAACTTGACTCTTGTGGAGATGTATTCATCCTGTCTGTTTGCCTTCCAGAGTTTTGGTTCACTGCTAATTTTGTACCTTTAAATCTCCAATCTTTATTGATCAGCAGTAAGGTTTTGGCATTTGTATTTCCCTGAAGATTTATGTGTAATTTTTCTTCCTATCTCCTCAAATACAAAACCTCTCTAATTTCATTGGGTGGTCAGTTATTCTCCTATAACATAAAAAGAGCATGGAAAGGCTTTTCTCTGTGTCATTTCATTATATTCTGTAATTGCATTATGTTTCCTGTAATCTTTCCTTTGTAAGGTAAATAGTCACAGTCTTTTCTCTCTCTTCTTGTATTAAAATCTCTCCAAATCCGTTATTTCTACTACTGCTATTGTCAGTATCCCCTTTAAACTGCAACATCCATTTTTTGAGATATTGCATCCATTTTTTAAGATATTGCAGCATGGCAGAAATGATGCTGATCCACATTAGAGCTGGTGTAATGTAGATTACCTTCCTGCTGGGCACCATTTTATTCCTTAACTTAATTCCTTAACTACAGTTAAGAATTACATTTAAAAGAGTGGTCTTCCTTGAAAAGTTTTATTTGATGCCAATACATCTTTTTAAATTTTTTTAGGTTTATCTTGAAATTCTCTACTGTTGTTTCTGATCATTCCTGACCCAAATAGTTTTGTATCTACGGACTTTGTCACCTCTTCACTCATCTTCTTTTCCAGATCAAAAATAAATGTAAAAACCAACACAGAACTGGGTTTACCAGACCTTTTTTCCTGATGTGAAGAAAAAATTATTTGGAGACTTCAGTCAGACTACTCAGATGATTTGATAAATTCTTTTTATATAGATTTCAATAGCTAAAAGATCTAGATTGCTGCTACTTTTTTTTTTTTTTTTTTTTTTTTTTTTTTTCTTCACTACAAAAAGCACAACAAAACTAAACCTACTAAATTGTCTTACAGACCCTGTCCAGAAGAATTTCAAATCCCTATTTGGAAACTTCTTCAAACAAGGTACTTGTCAAGCTTCTTTTTAATTCTGTTTCATCAAAAAACATATTAGGAATATTTTTGCTTTGATTCAACCTCTTAATCATAGCTTTGAAGACACTTCTGAACATGCCCTGTGGTTAGATCCAGTTAACAGGTTTGTGTGTGTTAGAAATTGTGTACTTCTATGACTGAATTTGTTGTGAAATCCAACATGCATTCACTTCCCAGACATTTAAATGACTGCCACTGTTTAGCTTACTTTTGCACTATTTGAGATCTCTGGTTTTGCATTTTAGAAGACTTTACTGTGTCAGGATAATTTTATATTTCTTCAAGGATTCCTAAACACAGGAAACAAGCTAACAAAAGTTGAAATGGAGGGGCTGTTTTTCTTTTTAGTTATTTGTGCTACTGATATATTTTGCTGGAATGCTGAGGAAGCATCATAAAGGAAGCCTGAGTTAAATACCTCAGTGAGGAATGGTAAACAGAGTCCAGGGGTAATAAAATTTTATGGAAGATGGAGCTGAGTCCTGTTTTGATAGCGTATCTGCAGCCTTGAGGTGTAAGGTAGAAATCAGGTGTGGGGGAAGTCAGAGGTGTATCCATTCTGAAATACCACATCTTCCTGGCAAGGTATGAATGAGGTGACCTGTAGCTATCATGAGATACCTTCAAGGTTTGAACAAAAAGAAAAAAACCTATGAAATAGTGTTTTGATATACATTCGGTTTGTATGAAATTATTTAACTCAAGTACATATGGAATAATGTTTAATTTCCACTGTATTTCTGTGGTTTTGCAATGGTTAATGTAGTCTTTCTGCTTTGCTGGAATAACACTTATTTTCATTTGAACTTGTCTGTTGTTCAAGGGTAACACTGACAGATAGAGTGAAACCTCTGCTTTTCTAAGGTGGAAAAGGAAAAAGCATCCCAGCTTGTGGGGCCATCTGCATCCCGTGATAGAATTGGGTATGGCAGAAGTTGGGGTTCATTTCCTATGAGGTTTTGACTGTTTAGTTGGAGAGAAGGCAGTGCTCAGAGGGAGGGAGAGGACAGAGGCTACACCAGGAATAAATCTGTTTGTTGCAGTTTTCAATTTCTCTTTTCATTCAGATTTATGGAGAAAGTTCCTCGTGTGCTGGGAGAGCTCTCAGGAATATTTTCACTCTACAAGCATCTGACCTGATTAAAGACAGGGTATACCTTTCTGGCATTTGCAGGTAACCCAAGATGATTTGTTTTAATCAACTGGATGCATTTGCTTTGCATTTGTCTATGCCTTAATTTAACCCTAACCCTAAATTCTGAGTGTCAGATTTTGTGTGTGTTGCCAAGAATTGAAAATATTTTCTAAACAATTCTTTAAAGTTGTGTATTTTAATGGCTTTTCTTATGTAGATGTCAGAAAGCAGCAGTGTCCTGATTGTATGTCCATTAATTTAATTGCTTATGACTTCATATGCAGTTGTATTTGCCTGTTATTCTCTTGAAATGAAAGAGTATTTAATTCAGTCCTAGTCTGAAGTTATAAAAGAGATTAATTGGATTCCTAAATTTAGTTACCCAGTGATTTTTGCATGTATTTTATGGAATATTTCTGTGATGAATTGATTTTCCATTTGCGTTGCATTACAGCATAAATGCTTCCTCCTATTTTCATTTTTGCCAAAAGATGCAGGTCTCTGTTATAGCACCATTCATTCATATCTGTATACTTAAAAAGCCACAATTTCTCAACTTCTTTTTTTTTTTCTTTTTTTAAAATGATTTAAGGAGGTAAGTTTACCAATAATGTGAAGGATTAAATACCTCCTAGAGCAGCAGTCAAGGTCTTACACATACAGTTTGTAGCTGTCTTACTTATGCCCATGCTCAGAAAGGAAACAAACTCCTGAGCCTAAAAGCTGGATTTTGTACAACTCTTACACATCTTTGGATGACTGTACGCAGCACAAATTGATAAAAATATTACACGTTGTAAGGTGAACCATGTGAATTAAATATGCAAGGGATCTTACTCATCTAACATGAGTTCCCTTGTTGTAACAAGGGGCATCCCCTGAGACTTGCCAGAGTAATTTCTTTCTTTGAAATGAATAAGGTTATAGGAATTAGTAATAGAGAGGAAGAGTTTGCTCTGCTGAACAAAACATTCACTTTTAATAGCTTTAAAAAATAGCTTTTTATTATAAAAGAGCATTTTAACATTTCTGTAGTGTAAGAGGTGATGTTTTCCTTATTTTCAGGAGAAGCTGTGTTGGATCAGAACTGGTAGACTGGCTCTTGGAGCAGTGCCCTTTTGTTAAGTGCAGATCTACAGCAGCTGGAGTGTGGCAGCTCCTCCTGGATATGGGCATTATCTTATCAGGTCAGTCTTCATGGTATTTGTAGAATGAGGAAGGCTACCGGTGTCTGCTGTGTAGGGTAAAGCTTCTGGTTTTGATGGGAGGGGAAGGAGGGAAAGAAAGAAAATGCAGATTGATTCATTGTTACTGGCAGTTGTTTCTTTTGCTATCTCTTTGGTAGGCTCACCCCTGTGACCTTTCATTTCATAAAGACCACCTTTCTTTTTTGCAAATGTAATTGCCTGTTACCAAGTTGCAGACAGCATGTGTATCTTTTCCAGCTTATTCTTTTTTTCTGCTCACCCTTTTTCACAAGATAGCAGCTGTTCAGTCACCGTAGATCATGGCTTCACCAGGTGACTTCTATAGCTATTAGTGATTTTCCCTTCCTCTCTCTGTTTTTCATAGTTTTAGATTATAGTGGATTGAGAGAAGATTCATCTCCTCAAGACAGTGATGATGCCAGGTTCTACCTGGCTGTTCTCACCTTCCTCACCAAATACAGGGGTTTGGTCCAGCTAATGTTTTTGGTGGTCGTGATTACACTGGTAACCAACCTCTGGAAATCTGGTGGAGTTTAGTTTGCCACCAGGAGTACTTGGGTAGCTCAGCTCAGAGCCCTGGGTCTGTGCTTAGGCACTTAACTTTCATCCAAAGAGGTGAGGTGTTATGGGAGATTTCTGCTTATGTATGCTGATAGTATACTTCAGGGTTTTCTTCTGCTCCAGATACTCTGGCAGCTGTCTGATCATGCAGCCTCAACAAGGGCTGAGTGACTGTCCTAGAAGGACCATGTGCTTTGGGCTTTGGACCCTGTTTTTTGAACCCAGTTAATTTTTGTTTATGCCAGGAAAGATTGCAGCAGCTCTAATGGCACATCATCTTACCCAGGTCTAGCCTACAAGTGTAGCAATCCTGAATGTGAGGAGAAGCTGGGATAATGATGGGCTTCATCTCCATTATTGAAATTTGTTTAGTGCCTGACCATTAGTGAGAACAGATTAGAAGCCAATGGAAATTGAGGCTCAGAACTCTGACAAGTGAAAGGTTGTTTTTATCCACTAATTCTGAAGAGATTCCAAAAGTGATTAAATACTTATCAATCTTAATGCTTCACTTTCAGGATCCTGGAGATCTTCAAACTGAGGTTTTGGGGTTGTCCTGTTTGGATGCACTGGGTTAATATGAGAGGGCAGAATTATGTTTTTCCTGAGTTTGCAATCCTGTTGTCCTCTGTGATGGTACAACTTGGAATTTAAGTGAAGTGCAACACGGAAGGTAGTGGGGACATAGAACCTTTACATGGTAGAAGCTCAAAGGCTATCTAATTGTTGTTTTTTTTTCTAACAGTGGACAGACAACTCTATTTTCAAGACACTCATGCTTTCTATCAGTTCTCAGCGGATGAATGTACCTACCTTTTCTGTGAATTTGAGAAAGAGGAAGAATGGAAGAATGGAGTAAAGCTCCTGCTTCAACTACTGCCATTGTCTCCTCCCAGGATTGACATGTGTACTCTGTAAGTGTGCATATAAAGCTATTTGCAACTTTTGCTGACTGTTTTCCAAGTGGCTGGCTCATAATGACACTGTTTACCCCCAAAACACCAGGCAAATGAGCCAGCTTTCTTTTCAGAGTTGGTAAGCTTTGTGGAGATGGAGGGGATGGGTAGAAATGTGGTAACCACAGTCACCTGATGTTAGTTTGCTACCGAGAGTTTGCCAGAGCTCTGTAATCTCTCATTATCATTCCTTTTACAGAATATCTCTTTTAAGAGTTTCTCTTTCCATGTCTGCTCTTTCACCTGACTATTGGATGTTATCATGCTCTCTGTGCTGATAGAGCTGTGCTCTAAATGTTGCCTATTTAGAACAGCTAGAAGAAAAACATAATTATTTGTGCCACAGCAAGAAGGCAATACAAAGGAAAAAGGTGGCAGTGAGATGTCTGGAGGCTTGAGACCCCTCCTGCCTTAGCAAATCTGCAGGAGCTGGCCTGGATAGACATGTGGGGTTAAATTCTTTACTTCTCCCTGGCATGGTGAATCCTCAAACCTGACACTTATGCTGTGGAGAACTATTACTCTGCCAGTACTGGGATTTATTCTCTTTCATGTCAAAGACAGAACTTTCTTCTATAAATACTTTCTTTCTCTACGTATTAGACTTTAAAAACACATTTGCTCAAATAAATGTCCAGTGGGAATATCTTAAAAGAGTGCAAAGCCCGAAGTCCTTGTAAGCTCAGCTTGAGTCTTAATTCAGACATTTTGAGCTGATAGGAAAAAAGTCTCAGTAATTTCTTTGCATGGTTCAGGGTGAAAACTTGATTCCCTCCCTTGTTATTGACTGCCCTCACCCACCAGAGATTTGCAGTTCTGGAGTGGGGATTCCCTTGAAAACACATTTGTTGTTCAGCTTGAGTCAGTGCAGTCAAGTGACAAGAACCTCAAATTGGCTAAAGCAGTGGACTGATCATCTAAGCAGATAACTCCTGTGGGAGAAAAGCTTTGAATTATTTTGCAAAATAAAAATTTTTGTCTTCTCTTGTGCTAAGCAGCTTAGATGTCCCTAAATATCAGGGCAATTTCATCTTCATTTCAGGGGGAATTGGGGTTTTTCTCATTATCACTACAAATCAGGCCACTTTTCATGCTTCCTGACTATGTGCACAAAAGCTTTGGATCAAAAAGACAGCACAGATAAGTCACATTGATGGGTTACCTGAAGGATGCTGGATAGGTAAAGGGATTGAAGACTTCTTAGGTTTGATTTAAGAATGTCTCCTGCATACTGACCTTGGCTGGAGAGTAGCACTTCAAAGTCTGCTTTGCAGTCTTATCATTCCAGTGCAACTGTCATGTTGAGTGGAGGATGATCCCTGTCATGTGAATTGAACAATTACTCGTTAATGTACATTTCCAGCTCCTTCCTGCTCACATTATTCAAATTTTAGTTGAAGCTAGTTTCCTTTTGGGACCACTGTCACTAAAGAATTATTTTCTGGAGGTTTTACCTGTCAGATTGTGAGGGTGCTTTTAGTAGAAATATATATTGAAGGAACAGAATTTTAAATAATGTTATACTCTTGAGGGAGTGTGATATTAAAGGGAAAGGAGGGTTTTCCAGGTTCAAAATTCTCCGTGCTTGATGCAAATAATACATCTCTAAAACTCAATCTGAAAGGGAATAGATTTGATGAGGTGCTTGTTAAAGTTATCTGACTGGGTTAAATAAACCCATGTACCCTTTTTAATGACAGAAGAGGGCAATTCTAAAAACCCCTCCTTGCACTGAGTGTTTGTCTTTTCTCAAATATATGAGCTGTTTTGCATACCATAGAAGCATAATCTTTCTTGTAATTTAATATTTTTTTATTCATTTTTCCGCCTTAGTTTTTCTTATAGTCTGTGTATGGCACTGATGGAATTAATTCCGCATGCACAGAAAAATTCTTTCCTTATTAGTTAGATTGCTTGCTTTTGATGAAATCAGAAGTGACTGCCTGCTTGTACACCAGAAGGCAATGTTGGGCATCTCCTGGTGGTCCCAGGAGCCAGGCAAGCTCTGTCTCCTCCCCAGCTGGTGGGCAGCAACCTTGCACTTGCTTGTTCTGCTGTGTGTATCAGTGGGTCTCTGTGGAGCACCATGGAGATGTTCTATCAGAAGGAGTCTGTAGGCCTGAGTGGGCAGTAGAAGCTCTGAAGAGTTCCTTCAGCAGCTCTTCAGGAAACCCTATTAAATAAATATGGTGGGGACTCAACTTGCTGTACAGATTTTTGATGGCTGTGTGTAGGTTCCTGGTCAGTATTAGCAGTGTTACCAAATAATACTTTAGGAAGTTTGACAATGAAAATCAGCATTCTGAAGCCTGAGGTGGGCTTAAGGTTCCAGAATAAATGTTCCATATTGCCTTTTGAGCTTGACAAATTCTCTACTTTAAACATAACATTTTGATGGGAATTTACCATGGAAGATAAGATGGAGCAGAGCAGATTTTTAGCAGCTCACACTAAACTGATGGCTGATAATGTTACATGTATTCCACAGGACTGAGCATCTGTAAATATTGTCAAATGACATGGGGCTGATGCAGAGGCCTCTTGGGGTCATTAAACACCCTGTGTTAATCACAGCCAATTCTACTGGAACTGAAAAGAAGTGAATTGTTGTAATAACCTGGGAACAAAAATCTTTATTAAGAGCTGTGCCATGGACTTCTTTAAAAACCTGAACTGTTGCTTAGGCTCTCATCCAATGCCTCCTGAATTCTTTTCCAGTGACTGCAATGGCTTTGTATCAGGTGTTTAATCTTTGTGTGTTTCTATTTCCTTCTTTGTAAATGGGGGTGTTTATATTTATAACAACACCTAATTCCCAGAACCACCAATTCACTCCGTGAACATTTCAAGAATGTTTCATGTAGCTTAAACTATTGAAATGTATCCCTTTTTAAAAAAAAAAATATATATGAAGAGATGTTAACAGGGGATTTTTTAAAATCTCTTATTGCTTATTATTTTCTTTCCAGAAGTGTTACACTGTATTCTGTATCTTCTATTCTGAAACAATTTACATTTTTTTTTAATTTCAAAAAGGAACCATTCTTAGAAGTAATTTGTTTTTAATGCAAATAGACAGACTGGGATATTGATTTAGTTACTGCCTTATGGAGTTCCTGGAGAGCTTTTGCTGAATGCATAGGTCTCTCATTGGCATTGTAGGTAAAATACAGATAGAGATATATAGAGATATATGTAGTGGCTCTATACTGGACTAGTTGAGGCCCAGGCCCATGGGTGTATCCATAGTGGTTCAGTGGGTCAGGAGACACTGTAGTGGCTTTTATGTGGTGTACAGAAATAATTGTGTGGGACCTGTCTTGACTGCATGTGGATCCGGGGCAAGCACCTCTATATCTTATTCTACTTAACACATTACTGAGCCCACAGATCACTGAGCTGTTTAAGCATGAGGTTTGTTTGCCTGGGCTTTGTGGCTCCTGTTTGGTACCAGCCCTACTAGGTCTTAGCTGTCCCCTTTTGAATAAAATAGGGTGATATCTGTCCTGATTCTGTTCCTCAGTATCCATTCTGTCTTGTTTTTTTCCATTAGCTTGGGTATCATAATAAATTTTTCCTCTCTGATTCTGGAGAGCTGACTATAATTTTTAGTAGATTTGTGATTTTAAAAGCATTTGATGCCCATATTCAGATGAATACTAGGGGCATTTTTGAAGATGAAGTGATAAGTACCCAAGATGGAAATAGCTATGCTATATACTCTTCTGGGCTTAAAGGTGGCATCTGTGGCTGTGTGTAATGAGCAGCTATCTATTCCCTCCAATTTAGAACAATCAGGTCATAGCCTGTGCAAGGAAACATAGGCATCTGAAGAAGTTGCTTATTATAATCTCATTTCAAATGATAAAGAGAAAGATTTAATGAATCAGTCTTTGTAAATAAAACTGCATTAAATTTTCGGGGTCTGTTTCAACTATGAAAATGTTAAATCGCATTTTTCTTTGAACAGGAAAGGATGTTGTGAAAATAATTGTGATCTCTAATCTGAATTACTGTTTTGTTCTGAATATGCTTGCCCCAAAATGAATGCATATGACATTCTGAGCTTTCTGACCTTCATTTTTTAACCAGAGAAAGAAAGTTTTGGACATGAGACATAAGGACCATGCTATACCAGCTGCATATTCCAGACATGTTGTCATCTCTTACTCTGAACACATCAAGGCACATAAGCAATTAAATAATTTAGTCAAAGATAGAAGCTTCTGATAATACCTGGGATTTGCAGTTATTACAGCAGTTGCAGTTTTGCATATCAGCTCAGTTTGCTGGCATGCCATGCTTCTTGAATACCATGTAAAGTAAAGATGTCAAGGGCATTTTCTTTTTCTTCTTCCCATAGTAATGTACCTTTCTTCTGATTGTCAATACTCCTTCTGAAAGGCTTGCATGTGTTTTAGTGATGGAAATTAGATTGTTTTAAAGAAGCCCACAGTTCTGTCCCATGCTGTCCACAGCAGCTTTTGTTTGGCTTTTTCCAGATGAGCCAGACTTCTGTGACAGTCTCTGGAAGAGTTCTTCCTGCACTACTCCACCTTGGTGGAGACACAGTAGGTCTCTATCTTGCAAATAGCAGTCAAGACAACCTAATAGTGTTCTCAGACATTGCTTTAGTTTGCTAATTTATGGCCTCTTACATGTATTCTTTTCATTTTGACATATTTTTTTTGATCTATCAGACACGATATGTCACATAATGATTTTGATGTTGTCTGCTTTTATCTGTGTGAGCTTCTATTCAGTAGGTGTTGCTCAGCAGAGTTGAATGGTGAGCAGATGGAGTAACTTTTTAGCAGAGCAAAATATGCATTCAAATAAGCAACTCCCAGCTAAGAGGGTCCTGCATTCTTCAGTTTTTTATTATATTTTTGTACTGGAAGAATTCTCTCACAGTTTTACATTAGTCCTATCAAAAGAGTTCTTGACAGTGAGGGACAAAGGGTGTACTCTGTCATTGCTGACACAATTAATTATTGTCATGTTGCAGTCATCATTTTGATGTGGAATCTCAGAAGCCCTTTTACATTTGTGCCTGTGGCTACACAGTTCCTTGCTTTTCAGGAATCAAAAGATGTTGAAACAGAATTAAAGAAATAATAAAATCCTATTTTTATTTTTTTAAGGCCTGATCAAAAAATAGAAGATACGGCAGAAACCGATGCTGAAATTCTTGCTCGTCTCACTTCTGCGGTAAGGTCACTGCATCAAAGTTTGCACTGATCACGTTTGAAATATTGTCATGTTTTGGATTCTTTCAAATTAAAGACTTAGTCTTAGTGAGCAGGGGTTTGTAATGCAAACTACCTCTTTTGTCTCTGAAAGGAGGAAGCTTTACTGAGGTCTTAGTGTACAGTCCCAAAGCTATTAATATCAGTCCAAGCAAGGACTGCTGTAGCCTATTCTTCTTGTAATCCATGCTGTTCAAGGCCCAGAAGAAATTAATCTGCAGGAGCATGGTGATTTTTCTGCCAGGGAGCAGACACTCAGATCTTGGTCAAGTGGACATCAGTGTGCTGACAATGATGGGATGGGGGACAAAGGGAGAGAAAGGGCCGCAGCAGCCCTGGTTGCTTATCCTAAGATTCTGAGGGGTTCCACCTGGGAAGCCTGAGTATCTGGCTTCCCAACTGTGTTTAGCTTCAATAAGCTCTATCATAATAAACAACAGCTTTTCCTGTCTGTGATAGAATTTGGTGCATCTTGTTTATTTTGTAAGATGATTTTTCTGAGAAGCAAACAGACAGGACCTCAGAAGGCTAAGCAAGATTCATTCAATCTCATGCTATCTCTACCATGGTACAGAGTGCACCCTCACTTTGTGGGTGATGCCAAACTGGGATAAATGGTTGATGCACCAGATGTGTGTGCTGTCATTCTAAGAGACCTTGAGATATGGAGATATGGACCAACAGCACTCTCCAGAAGCTGAACAAAGGACAATGCAGTGTCTGCATCTATGGGAAACAGCCTCATGCTCCTGTACAGTCGTGGGGCTGACTGGAAAACAGCTTTGCAGAAGAAGACCTGAGCCAACTGCTGGGCTGCATTAATCAGTGTGTTACCTTCATGTTAAAAGAAGTAATCATTCCCTTCAGCACTGCTGTGACATATCTGGAGTTTTGGGTCCAGTTCTGAACTCCCAGTACAGGAGACATGTGGATGTACTGGAGTGTAAATGACCATGAAGATTAGAGAAGTAGAACATCTGATTTACAAAGAGAGGGTGAGAGAACTGGGGGTTGAGTTTGGAGAGCAAAAGGTTGAGGATCTTTTCAATGTGTATTAATACATGATGGAATAGAATAAAGAAGATGGGGCCAAGCTCTTGTAGGTAATGTCTTGTGACAGGACAAGAAGCAGTGGCACAAACTGAAATTCAGGAAATTCAAGAAAAAAAATTACTTACTGCGAGTGTGACAGTAGAACAAGTTATCCAGGGAGACAGTGGAGTCTCCATCCTTGGAGATGTTCAGAACATGTGTTAGATGACCTCCAGAGGTCCCTTTCTGCCACAACCATTCTGCAATTGCACAATTTTGTGAACATCACACCTAAATCATGGTATCAGTAAAACATGGTATTATTACTAGTTCTCTTTTGGGTATGTGAGAAAATACAGACATGAGAGGGAACTAAGCAGGATGAAGTTGTCATAAAAAAGGCATGAGGACAAAAGCTATTTTAAATAAAGTGAATAAAGCACTATCTTGAAATTGGTGAAAAATTGAGGGGAAGGAGAATTTGTGCTACATTTTCTAATGACAAATATCTTTACAAATGGTCTTTTGTAATTTTTTTTGAAAGACAGTGGTTCTCTATTCTCAGCCTGATGCAAAAATAATTTAAATTTTAAGACATTATAAATTTTGGTTTAATTTTTTTAAAAAAAATTCTCTATATAGTAAAATTCCTTTTCTCTACCTTTTTTTTGCTAACTGAAGTTGAAAGAACTCAGAACCTCAGTATCCTCCACTTTCAATTCTAGAGAGAAAAAATAGAAAAACAAAGAACACTTTTTGCAACATTGTGTCTTAAAAATCCGCAAACCCACCAACTCTATAAAACATCACCAGTATCCTTTAAGAACTTTGCCTTTCAAAAATAGAAGAGTAATGGTTTTGTATCAGTTAAAAAAATGGAAGCACTCAATAAAACAAACTTTCTGAGTTTAAGGACTGGATCTAACTGGTGCTGGATACACTTGGATAAAAGGCATATCCTTAAATGTGTGAGTAGCTGACAGTGAGTTTAGGGTGCTTCACATCTAGCTTACAAGGTCAAACATTTGAATTGCATCCTGAGAGGTTCCAGCAGCAGGGCACATGGACAAGTTTTCTTTTCATGTCTTTTAAAAATTATTATTATTTTTTAATTTTTATTTTACTTTTTATTTTATTTTTATTTTTAATTTTTAAATTTTTTATTTTTATCTTTTATTTAATGAACCATTTTATTGCTGTAGCTAATTAGCTGAAGAAAAATTAGTCAGTTTCATTTCCAGATGGCCTGAAATTCATCTATTGCCATGCTGGTGCTGAAAAAAACAATCTTCTCTCGTGCATTTTCTGATTTCCCACAAAACTGGGCAGGCTCTCTATAACAATTTTCTAGTCTAATGCTGGAGAAAAGAGAGAAGACCAGAGCAGAATACTCCAAATACTAACATCTCTATATGAACTTCTTCCTCCTACCCCTCCAGAATATTGCTTTTCTTCCCTAGACTGGGATCTAAAGTACACAGTGTGAGTTTATGGAGAGCTGTTATTGCTCCAAGGGAATTTGAACCCTCAGTCTGCACCACTCAGCAGAGGACTGGGCTCACCAGGATGCAATTTGCTTTTTGCTTCCAGCTTCAGAAACCGTATGGAAAGAGACCTGTGAGTAGGAAAGCAAAAGTGAAGGTATTAGCCATGACTGGAAATGTGTTTACACTTTCTTGCTTTTTGGCTCACTGAATGTCTACAAGTTTTGTACAGAATCAAACCAGTCTTTTTTGAAGAACTCATTAATCAGGATCCTGTTCACTGTATTCTTCAGCCCAATGTTTCAGCTGTGGAAAAAAAACCACACAAAAACCTTACTTCCTGCCTAAGCACCAAAGCAGACAGAAGTTGATTTTTTGTACATTTCCACATTTTGAAGTTCAAATTCCCTAAGTGTTCATAGTACCATCTCCTTTTCTTTTTGTTTTTCTTTTAATTGAATAAAACATTCTTTGTTGGGGCAGAAGGATACATCTGTGTCAACTTTTCTTTTGGGGGGGATTAACTTCCCAAAATTTCAAACCTAAACTGGTCGTGAAGATCCAGCCCAGGCAACACAGGAGAAATCTGTGTGCCTAAAATATAAATCTCTCTTTTAGCATTTGAAAGTACAGGGAAAAATGTAAGGATGCCTGCATGTAAGGTCCAACAATATATTTCTGTAACTCTGTAAAAGCCATTGCTGTTGTAGGGTGTGGAACTCTGTACCTCCCCTAAATTTAAGTGGCCTTATAGCAGGCATCTACATCTGAGCTAGCTGCTCCAGGCACTCCTTACAGCCAGGGTGTAGAAATAGGGATTTTTAGGATGCTAAATGATGCTATGATTAATTTTAGAAGTCTGCTTTAGGGAAAAGCAATCGTACCTTAGGCTGCCATGGTAAGGTTATAGAGTGATTGGCACAGACATAAACGTCTGCACATGTCTGGTGAATTCCTCTCTCCACCCCGTTTTCTTTACTGTAATCTGATATTCTTTGATGACATCTGTTTTAGATCTTATTCCCTACTGTTATTTCTTACCAGGTGTTATTTCTCTCCAGTAGTGTTCTACTTTTCATATTCACTGCACAATTTGTTAGTGGGTTTGTTTGTGGGTTTTTGGTTTTTTTTTTGGTGGTTTGGAGCGTCTAGAATTGATTAGTTACAACAACAGTTATGGAGATTGTAGGAGATAATAACAGTGAATTAGTGCCCCAGTCAGAAGGGCAGCAGGGAAAAGCTGCAGAAGTTTCTTTATCATCTTAATTTGTGCATAGCATATGGAATGCACTTCTTTTAAAAGCAGAATTGGATACAAAAGATTAAAAAATTAACTTGTCAGGGGTCTTACTTTTTCTTTATGATGGAAGAAGCAGAGTCAGTCAAGATAACTGAAATGAGCCTTCCAAATTATATGCTCATATCATATGCTCCATTACAACGAGGCACTGACAACACCATCAAACTTAAATTGTAAAGGCAGCTGACATGCAAGCAGTGCAAAGTGTCATTTGAAATATGTTTGCATCAGATAATCTTTTTTCTGGTCATGAAAACGCAATCATTACTTCTGGCTTTTAAAACAGCATTCCAGAGCTGTCATGCATCCTATGTCATGTCCCAAAGAGCATCCTCATATTCAGTGTCTTGTCAGCTAAAACTGGAGCACAGTGGGATAGCACACAGAGATGGCTCTGCGTGTTTCCTCTCCAAAGCTCTTACCTTCACTTTTGATGGGATAGAAAAGAATATCAGGATGTTAATGAAGTGTATCTGGAAATAGTTTTCTGGTACTTTAAGATGTCAGTCAATACAACGTTTATTTAGAGTCCATCAAACTATCATTACTTGAGATATGAAAATATGAACTCGTTTCTTTTCTTTTTCAAAACCTTGCTGTTTAGAACTTTCTGTTGGAGGATTTAATTTTGAGATTGCCACTTTGTCTCAAGATCTGAAGCCCTATTTGGCCCATTTAGATCTAGAATACTATTTCACCAAAGGCTACCACAGGCAGAAAGAAGTAGAGGTGGTCTGCACTGTCTACTAGGTGCACAATTAGGCCTTCTATGATAAAATAACCAGGTTCATGGATAAAAGAAGAACAGTAGTTATTGTCTGCTTTTGAAAAATGTCTTCTGTCCTTTGAAGATGAGAAGGTTATCCGTATAAATATGCCATTTGTATTTAATAAGGCAGAAGTATACCAGGTACCACTCTGTATGCACACCCTTGCTGTTTCATATTTTAAAAAACAATCCTGATTAAGATGTGGTAACATGCCAACAACACACTCAAAGTGTTCTCTTTCAGACTTTCATAATATTTCTGTAAATACTATATGATATGCTGGCCTTTAAGCTGCATCAGTGTTGAAATCTGCAACGCTACTAAAAATGAAATACTATTTAGATAGTGTTAGCCTTTTAACAACAAGCAATATGTATAAACCTTTTTTAAAATTTAACTTAATATCTCAATTTATTCGGGTAGGCATAGCTCTTGTTTGAATGTGTATTTTACTTTGAGTCCACATTATTATCTTCTATGTGATGTGCAGCTATCGATTTTGTCAAACAGGCGGTAACTGAAATCCCATTAGGAAGAAGTATGATAATGTGTAGCATGTGTGCAGTGAGGAATGAATGTTGTACATGGATTTCCATTGGTGTAATGGTGCATAGGAATTGCATGTCCAGATGAGTTGTCAAGAGCATTTATTCTAAAATTGGAAAAGCACATAGATTATGAAATCTAGGGACACACAGGCAAGTATCTGCTATGAGAGGGAGCTCAGACTACTAAAGTGAAACACTTTGATGAAGGAATATTTACTTAATATTAAGACTAGAGGAACCTGCTTTACCTGAAGTGTTCTGCTCAGATGAAGTAGTATGCCTGTTGCGTTCCTGATACAGAGCAAACAATGAGATATTTTGCATAACAGAGACAAAATACAGCAAAAGAGCCTTTTTATTGCCTGTGATGTTAGCACTGTCTTTCAAATTTGAAAAATGCTACATTATATGCAAAAGTAATACTGCTCTTCTAACTGTGGGATGCCATGATCCTGTTTTTAATTCTGAGAAGATGGGTTTTTCTTTACACTCTCAGAGATTTGCATTTTTCAATTGTTTGATTGTTAATTGGTATGTTTACAACTGTTGCAGATTGCAATGTCTCCTAAGGCTAATCTTGAGATAATTTATCTATTACATGCTAAAAGATAAAGATGAGACATCAGTGCACTGTTTCTTACTATTCATAACCTGTGAGAATAGCCCAGGATCAAGGCACTGACGTTGGTACCTTCTGCTGAGTTTAATGAAAGGTCTAAGCAGTTTATCCACAAAAAGTTGTGGGGTTGTTACTCAGAAGCAAGTTGGGCATTTATTGCAAATCCCATTCTAACTATGGATAGTTTGTATGTATTATTACCAGTGTATATCAATTGCTTGAAGCAAGCAAGCACACAAGTTGTTTTTCTACAGAAGAACTGTTCTTTCCCATCTCACTTGCAAGTTTATGCTTACATTAACCATGATTAACAGCTCTCCAGACATGGGAATGAGTGTACAGGAAGGAAGGAAGGAAGGGAAGGTAATACTGCCAGCTTGCACAATTCTGCTGGAAACAGGATGACATGTAAGAACACTGTGGCACTGCCTTCATATTTTCCTGCTTGGAGTGGCAGAAATCTCTGTCCCTTTCAGTGGGGCAGCATCAAGGAGTAGAAAATATCCTTGTACCTTGCAAGAACAGCAAAAAAAATCTCCTTGGTCCTTTGCCACAAAGAAAGGAAGTATGCAAACAGGGGAAGGATGTGACCTCTGGTATGACTGCCTTCTGCCATATGTAGAGTGTCCTGCTGGGTGGTATCTGATCAATGGATGCAAGAGTTGCCATTGTACTAAGATGTCCTGGGTGATTTTCTGTGTCTTTATGCTTAGACAGACTTGTAATGCTTATAATGTTAGCTACTCTTGTTTCACATTTTCAAACTTCAGAGCTGTGAGAGTGGGACGCTGATTTGTTAGAAATTGTTAGAATTTGTTAGAATTGTTAGAAATCATATTACTTCAGGGACACTTCATGGGCTTTGTTCCTTGTTCTGATCATACCACATGTCTTGTGAATGATGTTTTAAATTTTGTATGCTCTTAGAAAATGGATGTCAAAACTCCCACTGAAGAATACCCTTGAGCTTTTCATAGATCTGTCAGACAAGATGACTGCTATGCACTGCAGGACTTTCTACAGAGAGGCAACACAATTCCTAGAAAAATAGGAGGATTGTCCCATATCTTTTTTTCAATACTAAGGAGAGTCTGTCTTGGTAAAATGAGGAAAATTGGATGAAGATGGAGGTGTATGGAAGAGTTTGAGAATGGGGAAGAACACAGTAGCGAGTGTCTGGGAATGCTGTAGGTCAAGTGCAGGGCACTTCAAGCAGCTATAATGGAACAGGTGATGGCAGTGAGTATGAAGCATTCAAATAATGACTAACACAAAATTTTCCTGATAGAAAAAGGAACGGACCTATGGAGAGAAGTGGATATGGGCTTGAGCTACTGACAAAGTAGATGGTTGTAGAGAGATTCTAGGGAAAATATGAAGAATGCAGAGACAAGAGGATAAGGAAGGGAGCTGGGTAACATGGCAGGGCTGTTTCATCACAGTCTGGTGAGATAGCCTGTAAATCTGGAAATCAGATAGGTCTTACTTCTGCACATTCTTCTCAAGATAAATTTTCATCCTGAAATGCTCAGCCATAATATAAGGAGAGGCTGTTTCCTCCTGAAAGCTCCAAAGAGCAAACATCAATTATATACATGGACCTCAACATGGAGAACTTCCTTATGCTGGAGTCATACAATAAATCCAGCATTACAGTGTGCTCAACAGAGGCAAGACAAACATTTAACAAGGAAAAGAAGAAGCTTTAAGTGTGTGCTTGTGAAAGAGATGCTGTGCAAATAAATTAGAGTTCCATCTGCTGAATTATCCCCTCCCTAAGGAATGTGCAGTACTTACAAGAAAATAAAGTGAAAACCAAATAATTGTCATGGAATTCCAGGATGAAAAGGAAATTGCTTTGCTAGGAAAAGTGATTATAGTTTCAAAAGTAAGTACCTGAATAATACCATGTGCACTTGACTGCTCCAAATTGATAACTGATATCTAACCAGTGTTGCCTGTTGCCTTTTGTTTTGTTAGACTGTGTGAGTAACCATAACCATCCTTTCCTTTCCTGGTGTTTTAGGTACAGAGAGAACTGGCTGCTGTCATTGCCCTGAAAGCAAGGAAGTCAGGTGAGTTAGGCTGGGCTTCAGAGGAGGCTTGGAGCACTGTTCCCTTTTGTCATTTATTGAAGTATTTGAACTGTCATTGCTGTCTTATTAACATAGGGAAGGAAAGATAGTGGATCTTGTTCCTCTCTTGTTGAGAATTTTTTGTATATAGCACAGTGCAATTACTGCCAAGCTTTGCTTCCCCTAGCTCATCACAGCTAATGACCTTGCTGATAAAATATATGTTAGAGTTAAAGGTGAACTTGGGTCTCTTTCTGTCAGAAACCACTGTTTTCTCTGGGCTTACACTTTATAAAAGAAGTTAATGCCTTTTTTTGACTTACATTTAAGACAAATAAGCTGATAATTTTCACATGTTTTCTCACATGGCCCACTATCTCATGCCATTTTCACTGTATTTTACCTGCCGAGCCAGCCAGGTGTATTTTTTTTTGTGTGTTAAAGCAAAAGGATAGCTTCATGCATGAAGATGTTCTTTCCTAAGACTTGTCTTTACGTCCACGTGGCCGTAGAGGCAAGTGTCTGTTATCAGGGCACTAGAAGGGGAAAGGCAAATGGATAATTTGAAGTCTCTGGCAGTCTAAGCACTTACAGCAAATGCTGGCCATGCAGTGCAATGACCACTGAAATATTTGGTCACCTCACCTCTGTCAGGCTTTGGTAGCACAGCCACTTTCAGAAGGCACCTGCGTTGCTGAGCTGGAGTAGTAGCAAGGGAGCTCATTTTCTGGGCACAGCAGAGGAACCAACAAAACCTATGTGGTCAGACCTGACCCTATGCAGGGTTAACTCGGGTGTCTTCATGTATAATGCAGAATCTGCAGCAAGGGCAAAGTGCATATGGCAAAGAAAGAGTTGAATGTATTTCTACAGTAAACCAGAAGTGGAGTTGCCTTAAATTATTAGTGTGTTCCCAAAGCCAATGAGGTCTTTGGGTACCTCTTGAAATCTTCAGTAATTTTGCACTTTTCAAGCTATTTTCTGACCAGTTAATAATATTGCATCATAATAACTGTATCTGTCAACCTGTGACCTACAAATACATCACAAAAGTTATTACATACAACACATGCAGTATACACAATGTGGTATCTTACACTGGAGGTATGAAGATGTGGCTGGCATATCTGCAAATGTTTCCTTGTGAAAATGTAAGTATTACTAAACTATTATAGCCACAGCTCAATGCATTTTTGTCTGGAAATACAAATACCCATAGGTTATACACATAGTAATCTGTAAATGTAAGCCTGCAGAGAGTAAACACACATTTTAGTGTGAATTCAGACCTAAATTGCTTCTGTGGAATCTCTTTGCTTCTGAAACTGCTGTACGAGTTTACAATGTTAATACCCTAGAGCTACTTTCCTCTAGCTGGTATCACCCCAGTCCCACCTGAATTATACTGGCTGAACATGGAAATGCTTCTGTTCTGGTTTGGTGCAGAGATACTTAGATTATTTTAAGGAAGGGCTAAAGGTAACCTTTTGTTTTGCTGTAAAACAGGCTAAGAGTATGGTGCTGTGAACCTCTTTACTTAGTCCTTATATGATTCTAAGAAATCTCTTTCCCTGGTTCCCTCAGCAGTTCTGTTGGCAAATTTGCCTTCTGCTACTGGCAATAAATAAAAACTCCATTCCCTGAAATAGTTGATTTTTACCTGAATTAGCCTCTCATTTCCTTTTAGTGGATGTCTTCATAAACAATAGTGTCAGGAGAAAATAGGATGGAGGCTGGATTACAGTTGGATTAGCTCATGCTGCAGGAGATGAAAATGGGAAAGGAGGATAGCTCTTGGAATCTCCTTCACACAAGCATAATTGCAACCCACATAATACAGGTAGAAATATTTTAGTTAAAAATCACAACCTTAAATAAATGAAGCTCCCTGTAAAGCTTTTGAAGTGCTGACTGGCCTTTCCTAATACATTACTGTAAACACTTAAAATATCAATTTAGATCTGAACAAAAGATATCATCTTAGTCAGTTTAACTAGTGCATGCTTGCTGTGGAAATTTGCATTTCTTTATGCCTCATCTTGGACTACTGTAAAAAATGGCTACATGATCAGGCATAACTGTAAGGTTTAATTTAGGTTAATGCCTTTACTAAAGTAGGAGCAGAGTAAATTAGGGTGGTTGATTATGCTTTTTAAAATTTTATTTTATTGCTGATGGTTAAGTTCACAGCATAGCAGTTATTGTTAGCAATCAGTATATGGTATGCTGTGCCTGGTGAAGTGAAGCATATTTCAGATAAAGTACTTCTGAAACTAAAAGCCACAGTATCTTTTGAAGGTATTGTTCTTCTTACCCTCTCCAAGACTCCATATAATTCCAGGAAATAAACTATCAAAGATCAGGCAAGGAGTTTTTGGTTTGGTTTTTTTTTTTCTTTTTTTGGCATGAAAAGAGTGGAACATGGTTACTGGGCCAGCTGCCCTGGGTGGCTTCCAGGCTGGTGTGACCAGGATGGGCACCTGGCTCCTCTGCCCTGGATATTGTAGCTGGGGAGTGCAGGCAGTGGGCTCAGTCCTAACCTGCTGGCTGGAACCTGCCTGCAGTGGGTAAGCAGTTCAGTAACAAATCTTTCCTGGAGGTCGGCAGCCCAAAAACCAAAAGCTGCTGTGCAGAAGTTCCTGTACTCGTTTTGATGGTTTGGTGGTTTTTAAATTATGGTGTTTCGAAATATTTCCTCTATATAGCTGGTTAGTGCTACCAGTAAGAGAAGAGAAGAGCAAAAAAAAACAAGGAAAAAAATATTTTTTTTTTGCTTAATGCAAGGACTATGTAATTTGTTCCTGAATTACTTTAATTTCTGGGTATACCTCTGCCCTCAGAGAGGCACTTGACACTGATTTAATTGTAGCAGAAGAATTGGCTGATTAAAGCTTTCATATTTCTTGTCTAGGACAGTTATAGTAATCACTGGGTTTCATTTCATGGGAAGTGCTATACAAGCTCACAACCACCACAGCTCTGCCAGAGGTGAAGAGGGTCCAACATAGAAGGTTTGCTATGCTTGGAGGAGGGGAAACATTGCCTTTAGTTACCCCTGTGAAGCAGTTTATTTTTTTTAAAAAGAAGCTTATGTTTGCTATCTAGTATGTGTATAGGAAATGTAATAATTAAAATTATTTCAGCTCTTGGGCCAGAAGGGCTTTTTCAGAGATTTAGACACTGTATCAAATGTGCTTTGAAATGCTTTGAAAACCAAGGTAGAAAATGGAGCCTGCTGTGGGGTAGGGCAGACTATCAAATTCTTGCTGGTACAGGATCTGACTTGATGGAGAATGTCATCTACCAGAAAATAAAAAGTCAGTAGGGTGTGGGGGAGAATGCCTCTCCCCAAGAGGTTTTCTGGTTTTTGTTTTTTGTTTTTTTTATTGGGTGGAAGAACAGGAGAAATGCGTAACACTGACAGAGCGCTGAATTAAAAATACAAAACCTGAAGAATGAGAAACTTCTCTGCTGTTGAAAAAAAGCTCTATTTTCATATTTCAAATGTGTACTGCTAGTGTACCACTCCTGTTGCGAAGCATCAAAGCATAAGCTGATAGAGAGGTACTTGTGAGCCCTCATGCAGAGGGAGCTCAGCATTTTTAACAAAAACAAAACAAAAAAAATAACAAAACACAACAACAACAAAAGAGTAAAATTAATTTCTGTAATCCTGAAGCTTTGATAGACCTCAGTAACACTGTTGACTAGACAGGACATTTGTATTCCATTAGAATAAAGCCCTCATGATAAAGATGGCTTAAGAGGGGGAAATGAGCTTGTGTATTTCTCTGTGGCTTATAAAATTGCATTAAAATTGTTCTCTCTTAACCCTAGAAATAAATAGATTAAATGCTGTCTTCCTTGGTTTGGTAAAAGGTCTTGGAAAATGACATAGCTGGAGCAGAAGAGAACTTTGTTTTTAATTGTGGGTACTTAGCACTAGAATTGTGGTTATTTATACCTTGCCAGCTTCTGATGGCTTCCACAGATGTGCTAAAACATAACAGAAATGCAGCCTCTCATCTGAAGGTTTACAAGGGTTGGCATTTATCTCAATTGCTTGTCATGGCTCATGACATGTTTCCTATGCATTAGAGATGGTAGCTAAAACAAGGATGAAAAGCAGCAAATAGCCTAAGGCTGGAGGCTTTAGCCGGTGGCGCAGCTACATAGATACATCTGAAGAGATCAAAATCCATCAGGTAGATGCTCTGAAACAGATGCTCTGGTGCTAATTCCATCCACAAACAAGACACCTTGCATTTCTGTTCATGAGGCTAGCTGTACCTCCTGGCATCACCCAGCAAATTCCTTTAATTTTATATCTAAAGGAATTTCTGTAGCTTTATTCCTGCAAAGGGCCATTAGTAAGGATATGGCTCTGGTCCTTATGCTTCTGAATACAGGGACTTACTACAATATAGTTGACAGAGTATGGATGAGGTAGGAAGAGGGTGATTGCAGCTTCTACCCAGGCATTGTGGGAACAGCAGCAGGGCAGTGGGTGCTTCTCCTTTGCACTGTGAAGGACAGGCAGGCACAAAAGCCCTAGCATTTTTGTGTGTTTGTTGGTTTTTTCTGCCTCATAAGAGTGATATCCAAGTTTCTACCATATAGTTAGATACTTTTTACTCATGCCATTCTTAAATTGAGCTCTATTGATTTTTGTTAAAATGGGCAATATACATTTTACTTATAATAACATGACTTTTTCAACATATTACCTTTATGTTTGAGAACTTCTGTATTGCCTCCACCCAATTCTTACACATATGTACACATATCCACCTTTCCCTTTTTCTTCTGTATTGCTTTCTGTCAGGACTTAACTGCCTATGTGATTTGCTTAGTGTTTTTATTTTAGGACAGGCAATTCAATAAGAAGCAGTCACTGGGGCTTGAGCTTTGCCATCATGAATGAAAAGCAAGCTGTGAATAGCTATTTCTTTTCCCAGCCACCTCTACAGCACTGCTGTCAGACCTGATTGTCTGATTCGGCTTGAACACACTCCAGGCAATGTCAGCCTGGTTAAAAACGAGAACAGCCAGGCTAGGTCAGGTTAAAAGTCCATCCAGCTCCAATCCTACTGTGAGAGGATGCTAAGATTTAAGAGAAATAGAGCAAGTACAAACAGCCCTTCTTCTGATGTGCATACTCAGCATTTACCCGTCTGTGCTAAGAGGGATTTTGCTGTACCTACACTGTTATGTTAGGTAGCCCTTGGTGGACCTCATTAATTTATCAAATTGCTTTTTGAGCCTGCTTATACCCAAGAACTTCATCATCCCTTATGCTAGCAAAGTCGCACAATTCGCGTGTGTGGTATGTGAAAGTGATTTTTGTTTGTTTGTTTATTTTAAACACATTTCCCACCACCCTCACTCAGTTGTGGTAGCTCTTTGGTGATGGAAAGTGGTGAATAGCCCAGTCCTAATTCATCATCATACTAATCAGGATTTTGTGCACCTCTGTAATACTCCTGGGAGTTGTCTACTTTCCAGGCTAAATTGCTACTCATTCCTCGTACCAGCTCTATCCCATTAAATCTGATCCTCTTTGCCACATCTGTTACATTGGATTTGAGACAGGGCAGCCAGAGCAGCATGTGGTATTGCAGCAGCATGTGCTGGAGTTGGCACAAAACAAGAGTGGCAGCTTCTTATCAGTGTGGGGAGGTGAAGGGATGTGAGAAGGAGTGCAGTAAGACCCTTTTGGCAGCATTAAGCTGTTTTATCAGCTTACTTAACTCAGGAAACTGCATCTTTACCATTCAGCCCCTTTTCCCAAGCAACACAGATCCTTTTGAACCTTCTTGGTAACTTTACTGCACAATAATTAGCAAAAACTTTGTCATTTGTTGCTATATGGATGTCCTTCATTACGTCAATGGTTTTATTTACTTTTAGAACAGTTATTACGTAGACAGTGAGGAAATCCTTATGGGTTTGAATTAGATTTGTACACACACTTGAAACATGAGGTTAAAAATACATGATCAAGGGCATTCCAGAATGAAGCAGTTCAGTCTTGTGTTTAAATCCCAAACCTATTAAGTACCCTTTGAATTTACAGGTTTTGTAAACAGGCAGATATACAATGTCTCTGGTGTAAAATGTGCCAGTTTATTATCACTTATTTTATGACACTGAGAAATGGCATAAACAGGAATGAAAAAACTTGCTCCTGCTTACCAATTGAAGTGGCAGTTGTTTGTCAGAGGTGTGCATTTTCTCCCATGGAAATGCTGAAAGAGTTTGAAGGCTAGGAAGAAGTTAATATCAGTAGGATCTTACCACTTTTCTGTGTCCCCTTACCTTTCTTTTCAGTGGACTTATTTACTTGACTTATGGAAGGCCTTATTTCATTACACTGTTCAATTCCTCCAAGCATTCATTTCTTTAAAACAAAGGTCAAACTTAGCAAAATATGTGGAATAAGAGTTCTCTTAATAACAGCATCCATCCTGCAGAAATAGCCCCTCAAAGTAAAGATGCCAGAGTGTCATGTTTCCAATGTGTCTTGATAACTTTATCTTTACTTTTCCTTTGCCCACTTAAATGTGGTTCAAAGTAAAAGTTGCACCTGAAGATGTAGCTGGGAATATTTTAAAATTTATGTTGTGCTTCAAGGATATCATACCTTGAAGTAATCCAACCTTTTAAAATGCCTTACAGAAGGGAATACCCACCCCAATGGCCCAACGTCTTGTTGCATCCCATGGGATTTTTCCATTACTCATCACATCAGGCATACCAAGACACCATCAGTGCTTCAGAAGGGTAGGATCAGACCTCTTCTAGCCATGGGGAATGGTGCTCATCATGTTGACTGATCAGGAACACCATGGGTGGGACACACAGAATTCTGCTGTGCTGTCCTCAATCAGTGCCCACCTGCTTTGTGGCCACCCATGGCAATGATGGGTTTGGGAGATGCCCTGGACACTATCAGTGAATAGACTGCACAGTTGTGCTCACCAGCCTTTCTGTATTCAACAGCTGATGGAAAGTATAATGGACTCTGAGCCTTGGAAAAGATGGAAGAGGGTTCTGAAGAGCTCTCTGGTGGGGATTATGCTGAGGAACATTTTGGCAGCTTATGATCTGGTGTTTGCAGTTGATGCAGAATTTCAGACATGTTTCTTACTCTGTGATGTCTAAGGCACTTGCACAGCAAAAATGAGCAATGCAGAATAGCTGTGCAGGTGATGGGTGATTTGCAAAAATGCAAAAAGGGAATGCACAGTGAGGTCAGACAGACAGCAGTTGTGGAAAAAAGCAATTCCCAGGTGAATGTTTTGTTTCCAGTGCTTTGGGAGAGGCATTTACAAGGAGTTAACAGAATTTATTTATTCAGAGTCCTCTTTGTTTCCTGCTCCTTTCCTGGCCATGCCTGGAGGATGTTTCCATGGAATAGAGAGCAGTGTTTCGCTTTTACACCAGCCTGCTCAGCAACTGCCAGTACCTCCTTGTCTCATCAGTTCCCAGAAATCATTTTCCTCATACCTGCTCATCATTTAATGGGGTCTTCATCCTTCCCACATCTCATTTCAGGCAACACTGCTATAGATACATTAAGTCTCTCTTGATTTTTTTTCTTTTACTTTTAAATTTCATGCACATAAGAATGAAGGTCTAAAAGTACTGGGTAAGAGTTAGTTTTCTGCACTGAGCCATCAAATGTTTTTTTTTAACTGCTATTGCTAGAAAGAATATTGCTTTTGTCTGTTCCTGTAGTAATCCTACAATGTTTGCAACTAATTTTCTACTTTATTTTTTCCTACTAGATGAAACATATCATGAGCTCATATGTTCACAAAATGGGTGTACAATGTGGCTTTTCCTTTAAATGTATCACAAAGTGCTAGGTACTGAAAACCAAACCTCCCCTGGCCACTTGAATCAACAGTAATTGATAATCTCCTAAAAAAATGCCTCCCCTGTTTAGCCAGAAGTGTTTTACATATCATGTTCTTCTAATGCATTACCACCATGGAAGAAATATTGTTTTTCAAACACAGATGAAAGGCTGCAGTTCTGATAAATAAAATAAGAAGAACTTCCTAACAAAACCAGTTGTACAATAATGTGAAAAGAATAGCAGCAAAGGCTTCTGACCATAATCTGAGTTGGGAAATATTGTTGGCTTTACTTGGTACTCTCATTTTTTAATTTATAATGGCTATATAATGTAGTAAGGATGGAGTTTTGTTTAAACTGAGGTTTGTCCTTCCTGTGGTCATTCAGATGCAGTGGAAAGGAACAGAACCTTAATGGTGCATGGATCAGCAAGACCAAATCTACATCTGTCAGCCTCCTTTCTTACCACACTGGCTTTGCTCTGTTTAGATTGCAGATTCCTACTCTTTCTGTTATCTGTTCCTTTTGATAAACTCTGCAATGAGAGGAAATGTTCTTGCATCATTTGTGGGAGTTCTGTTTCCTATGTGAGATCTGAGAAATGGCTTGTAGCACTAAGACCCTTGGGAATTTATTTTTCTGTGTGGAAACTAGACCAGCATAATGAGTACCCTCTGTGTAAATTCAATATTAGTCCTAAGGTCAAGAAGAAGCTAATGACCGTTTTTTGCATACAGAAATCAGTTGCAAAACCAACATTACATTTCATGCTTTTGTCATTTTAAAATGAAATAAATTGTGGAGTAATTTATATTAAATTGATTTAACCATAAGGAATAAATATAACGAATGACAGATTAATGTTTGAGAGAAAAGGGCATCATTGTTGCTTGTGAAATCGTTCATTCCCCGATTTACAAGCACCTTTATTCCATCCCGTGCTTGCTGTGCTTTTTTAGATACAGAGGTGCTGAACAATGCCGTGAGCAGGAGTCTGTCTTTATTTTTTTGCATTTTCTTTGATTCTTTAATTAGCTGATTTACTCAGCTGATTGCACAGCTGTCTGGGCAACACCCCCCCAGGGGCCTGCCAACTGTTTCAGAGATATGTAGTGTATTCAGTGAAGGGAAATCTCTACAATAATTTGCATATATATATTACATATATATATATATATAAAAAGAAATATTGGGAAGGAATGAGAAAGCTCAAAGGCAATTTTTGTATTGCTAAAAAAAGGAAACATGTTAAGGGTGAGCTCAAAAAGCTCACTCTTTTCAGTACTTTCTGGGAAAAGATTACAGTTTCATGGTAAATAAGGAAGCAATTCTCGGTTGAGAGGTGTTGTTCCTGGGATTATTGCTGTGTTGTATGTGCAGCTTTGGGGGATTTTTGAGCTATTCAGTGCTTGCTGCTTTTCCCCCTTAAACTTGGAAATAGGAACTGGAAAATACAGTAGTATGCACAAAGACCTAGTCTGGTTTAAAATGGTCCCCAAATATGAGGTTTGTAAAGTGTTTACTTGCTGCTCATCATCCTTTCTCCCACTCAGTGTTAGTGCCTTACCTGAGCTGGAGGATCTTGCTTTTAGTTTCCCAGTGGCATCAGTATGAGCTATTCATTTTTTTTCCACTTTGATAAATTAATAAGCATCAGCAAACATTATAACACTTTCACACAGCTCAGAGCTGCCATAGTAACCAGCCTCTCTAGAGCTCACTGCGTACCCTCCACAAAGAATAACAAAGAACACCACAAGCTCTATTTTTCAAAATAATAGTAAAGTTTTCAAAAATCATGAAATTAGATTTGAATGATGTGATTTTTAACAAACCTGGGTTTTGCTAGTTGTTTCTGAATAGATTTGTGCTAGCAACTTCCTTTGGAAAAACCAGAAAAATACAGAAACCCAGAAAATAAACATGCCTCTCAGAAAATCTGGGATATATGAAGAATGCTAGAAGTGGTGAGCTTCCCAGCAGCTGACAATAAATAAATCAACTGGTGCAGGCTTGCTGGCAGTCCAGAGCACTGCAGCCTTCCCAAGGGAACATTCTTGCGGATTCCTGAGGACTTTCCAACAGTGATGGTTCGACAGGGACAGAAAAACATGCTATAACTATCCAGGAGGGATGGGACAGTGAAAATCTGTTGGCTTTTCACATGAACAAGGTTCTTCTTTTCAAGAAGGAGCCTCTTTACCACTTCCAAAGTGGTGCGTGTCTCCTATCTGTAGAAGGCACACAGGTGCCTTTGGCTTACTGGCTAGAAAAAATAGAGATGCATATATGAATTTTAATCACACAGCTCTGAAAGGGTTGAAATCTTACAAAGGGCAGAGTGGTTTGATGTTCTAGGATGATAGCTGGTTAAAGAACAACACTAAATAATAAATGAACATCCTCATTTGAAATGAAGGAGCATCACTGAAAACACGAAGGACACAGCCTAAGGGGTGACTGAGCTTTGTGCAGTGAGCAGAGGTGCCTCTGGAGCAGCTCAGGGGACTCTGGAGCAGACTGGGGACAGTGATGCCCTCATCCTGCCAGAGGCCAGGCTGTGCAGCTGTGTCTGGCAGTGTGCCTGCAGCTTGGGCTGCTCCCCAGGCTCTGCCTGAGCAGGTTCAGCCTTGGGACCAACCTAGGGGCAGGGCAGAGGTAAAACTGCACATCTGCCAAGGGCAAAGGCAACGTTTCTGGGCTCTTCACCTTCAAAAGTCAGGCAGCCCAGCTCCTGCAGCTGGACTCCACAGCAAGATCAAGGGCCAGAGCTGTGTGGAGCTGTGTGGCACCGAGAGGTCTGGCAGCAACACAGGGTTGTGGGGTGCCTGTTCCCTGCCCTGCCTGCCGTCCCAGGTACCAACCAGGGCATCAAAGCCAGCCAGGTTAAAAGTAATTCTTTGCCAACTCACAAAACCCAAATGCTTTAAGGTATACAGAGAGGGAATAGTAAGCACAAGAGGTGTGGGACAGCCAGCAGCAATGGGGAGCTAAGCTGGCTTTCTGTCCTGAAGGGCCTAGGGCCACCAAGAGTGAGATGGGCAGGTGTCCCTGCCTGCTGTTGAGCAGCAAAATGGTTAACTGGGGTAGCAGTTCTCTCTTAGGCATTTAAATAATTAGCTTGCAAAGCTAACACCCTATTAAGCCAAAGGGAGGAAGTTCACACCTCTCCTGGTGGTATTGTTCCAGTCTGGCTGGCAGCAGAATGACGCTATGCCTTGGTTTGTGTTGCGAAGGTTATCTTTGCAGCCAGAAGTGGTAGAAAGAAGAAACTTCATTTATAGAAAAGAAAGAAAGCACAATAGAGCAAAGCCTCTGGGAAAATTGCAATGCTCTGGGTTACAGGACTTGCTTGATGTGTGAATTCTTTTTTTTTTTTCTTTTTTTTAAACTCTCCTTTCCACTTTCAGTTGGGTGATTCTGATATGCTGAGTAAGATAAAGTGTTAAAATAAATGAAGTGCATTGTATTGTGGGACTTAAAAAATATTACTCATAAAATGTAATTAATTAAACTTCAAGTTTGGGGAATATAGAAGAGGATATTGTAGAGTCACGGCTCTGTGGGTAACCCTGGCACCCTTGGCAAGATTCTTACACAGTGCTGCAGGGGGCTGTTTGTGAAGTTCCCTGCATCCCAGTCTGTCTAGCTAAGGTGAGCCCTTTTGCATATCTGTAACACTTCTTGCTGCCAAGGAAAACAAATCTTATCCAAGATCTTAAATTTACATTAAAATGTATGGCATGGCAATTAAAGCAGGGGACCACTGTTGGTCAGTAATGGTGACACAAAGGATGTGTTCAGTTCCACTGTGACCAATAGTTACGTTCCCTTTCCCTTCACACCCCCATGTAGTGGCTTATTCTGCTGAGGTAGCTAGTACAAAACGATGCACTTTTGTTTATTACTTTTTCGTTATTTTTTCTGCTGATTTAATTAGCTGAAATGGGTTTACTAAAGGACAAGGCTCTCCCCCACAAGAATTCTCTGTTCCAACATTAGTTTATAGAAGAATCTGCTAGCAAAACCTCGCTCTGGTCCGTGGGGGCACAAGGAACTCAGATAAGATGATGGCCCTTGTGATCCTTAAGCAACCATTAAAAAATCAACATCCTGAATTCCCTAGGCTGGTATGCAATTGGATACATCTGAACTGCACATTAGCAAGCTAGTGCTCATTTAACATCTTTTCTTTCATGCATGCTGACCTCTCCTCCGAAGGAGGAGAAATGCTGCAGGTAGAGAAGGGAACTGGTCATTATTTTTGTTTGCATTTTTTTCCTATCTCTGATCTCAAGCCTGAACCCAAATATAAAATAAATAAATACAAATAGGTCAGGGTAAACCACCGTTGTCTATCCCTGGTGTTGCTGCTTTATTGTGCTGGAATATTTGTATCAAGGAGCAAAGCTGGGTTTATGGTGGCAGACAAAGATTTATCCCAGCTCTAAAGTTCACAGATTTTTTGTATGTGGATGTTACAGTTTTAGGGAACTGTCCTAGAATCAACACTCAGCTGGGAAACACTTTTCCATTCCACCCTAACCTCCTGCTCACTTTCCTGCGGTTGAATTTGCATGTCATGCCTTTTTATTAAAAAAATAAAGGGGCAACTGACAGTAAGGGGGAAGTCATTCTTGAATTCTTATATTTCTATGACAGAACTTGTATTGCATGCACAAGAGCATGCAAGGGCAGTCCCTGGGCCAATTTAAGGATTGTCTGTGAGCTGTTATGGGGCTAGGAGGCACACACTGTGTATAGAAATGCAGCAATTATTTTCTTACATGTGTATGATGATTCCCAGTAGCATGAATTTCTGAATACACTGGAATTTTAAAGCAATTTGTGTTTTTTCTCAGTTGTATAAAGAAAACACGTAGTAACCTTTTCACACAGAAACCAAGTAAATATAATTAAGTGTTGTTACTCCTCTGTCTGACCATTTAAGCCTTCAAAGGACCACATTCTTGTGATGGAAAAAAATGTATGAGATGGTGTGATTCCTTGAGTATTGCTCCCTGGGTGTAGTTAAATGGTTCAGTTGTGGCTGTTTCTTACGGGGTCATGTAAGAGCCAGAGACAACATAAAACTCAAGTTTGTGATGGAAATTTCATGAAAAAGAGGCCAACTGCTCCCTCTTTCCCAAGAGGGCTGCGAAGACGTCAGCGCAAGGTCTGGGATTTACATTTTTTTTTTTTCCTTTCAGAAAATATTTACTGGTTATTTTCTATGTTCCTTACACAATCTAAACAACACTGAAGCCAAGGAGAGCTGGGTTTGGTTTATGAATTTTTTCAGCTATTTTAGAGTTGAGCTATGAAATTGCTAGCAATCCTAGCTTTTTTTTTTTTTTTTTTTTTTTAAGCTGTTCACTTAGGCTATGTCTAAACCCACACTGATTTTCACATCTTTAAAATTTTGTTCATGCTAAAATTGTTCAGCATCCAAGGATACCTGTGTCCATTGGGCTTGTGGACATGCACCTTCTTTCTCTTTCCCTTTTTGCCAGGTAAAAGATATTACTGCTTTGAGCTGTGGGTGTCTGCTGCTTGTCCTTAGCTCCCCAGCCAGATTCCATCCCCTTGCTAATCTCCCAGCCCAGCAAGGTTAGCAACAGGGTGCTGCTGCTCAAAGGTCTGCCTGTTTGCTTTGGCTGAAGATGCTCTGGGGTCCTTGGCCTGGCACTGGGCAGGGAAGGGGACACTTGTAACCGAGACAGGTGACAAGAAGCCTGTTGGCAGCCACTAACCTTTTCTGCTGGCACAGCTGTTTGTGGAGCACCCATCTGCTCAGGCTTGTCTGAGAGGCTGGCTGGATCAATGTAAATCACTTAAACCTGGGCCTTTGGTTTTGTTACTCGCAAGGTTCCACTCCTTTAATACTGTGATTAATAGCCAGTGTCTGTGGACATTTTGCCCATCAGTGGCTCCAGCAAAATTCATTTAGGAGAAATCAAAAACCTGCAAGGAGAGTTGGGGAAATGTTGTGTTTCTGCTAATGCAACCACCGACTTGAAGCGATTTGCAATTGCTTCAGCAACACTTTTTTAACATTCATTAATGCCTTCAGGCATTGCACCGTTCCTGCCTCACACTGGTTGTTCTGAACAGCATTCAGCAAATGGATGTCCGGAGTGCTCTGAGTCTCCCCCAGTGGGTAGATCAGGGTCACACTTGTGGGCATGTGCAAGAGGATGAGGCAGCTCTTGGGATGAAGGCTGGGATGCAGGTGCCAAGACTGCACAGACCCCCCAGCCTGGTCAGATGGAGTAGGTTGCTTTGGGAAGCCCTGACCTGTGCTAGAAAATCAGGGGCTGTCCAGAGATGTTGAGGCAATCACAGCTTACTGCTTCATTGGGCTGTTACTTTTGCAACCGAGAGCAGAGATACACCACAACATCCCGAGCATGTTTTGGTTTTGCCTAACTGGCTGGGATATAACCCCCATCATTCATGCTTCCTGTTATAGCTACAGATTGACCCTGTGTTTTCAGCATTCACCTTGAATTTCAGAGGTTGGCTGGTAAAGTGATGCTAGCAAATCCACCAGTGAAGATTTATAGTAAGCCTCTGTTTTCCTTTGATTAAGGATTAAAAAATATCCCTGAATGGAGTAAACTGTGTTGACAAAATTACTTTTCCCCTTGTTATAATTACATTTTTATGACCTTTTTATTTAATAACACAACTGTGGGGGAAGAAAGAAGAATTATATCCTGTAGTGTATAGCAATAGCATCAGAAATCCTGCTGTAAATAAGAAAACATATCCATATGCTTTATTTTAGTGGTCAAGAACAGTTGAGTTCTTGACCTAAAGTCACTTTTCTTTTAAATTGCTGGATGCTGTCTAAAGGTTAGGCTGCATTTTGTCTGCAGCAGACCCAGAGCACCCAATCCAGAGAGTCAGGTTGATGGCTGAGGGTGGCTGGTGAAGGTTGTACTCCAGGCTGCCTGCCAGTCCTTCTCCTGCTCCCTCAACAGCCAGTTTGTTACTCAGGCAGATCTCAGGCTTCCTCAGCTCACAGATATAGTTTTAAGGCAAAACAGGACCAGTGATCCTTTCTGAAAACACTGTGCTGTGGGCTGTGGCTGTTCAGATGCAACCTGAGGACCAGCTCAGGTGTCCAGGTGTGAAGGAGAGAGAAGATGGACAGGAGGAAACACACAAGGTGAACCCTGCAGTTGATGGGTAGGTTACCTTGGGCTATAGCTAGTAAAACTACCTATGGATAGAGTTGTTAGCAATACAGAAGGCTGATGTTTTGGTTCAAAAGTGATCTTTGTTTCTTTGGCTAGGTAAAATGATAACTGTGGTTTCAACCCCTCTAGAGATTGCAAGTTTGATCCAAAACTTTTTCTTTAAAGTCTGGCTAAAGACATTTAAACATACTAAGCAATGTTAATTGAACTAAGTTACTGGTTTCTCTTATTGTGCTAGCAGCAAATAATCTTAATAGAACATCTTCTGCTACCAATTTCTGGAGAAGGCTTTCATGGACAGTAGTGGTGTTTGTTGGGATTGAGATCACTTTGGTTACAAAGAATTTTCCAACTTTGAAATGAGGGATTAACCTTATTTTGTTTAGCCTGAATTTACCTTCTGTATTATAATGAAAGTAAACAGAGGTCTGATTTTTTTTCTTTATGAGTCACCAGGTCATGTTATAATGTTTGGTAAAGTGGAGTTTCCATTAATGGCATCATTTTATCAGGTGTAATTATAACACGAATGTAATTATAACAGGAATGTAATTATTTACTACTGCTTTTTACTGTTTGGGAATAATGAGATATACCTTATTTAGGATTTGTCCCAAACCAATAAGGTATGGCTTATAGCTAAATTGGAATGAAGTTTCTTGAATGGTTATCCTACTTGATCTAAACCAGGCCATGCTGCTTTGCTGCTTCTTTTGATTAAAACCTGCCTGCTTCCAATATATTGCCTCTTTCTTACTTTAGCAATTCATCAAAATGAAGAAAATAGCAGTCAAGAAACCAGAGGAATAGAAGATCTCAAGGATACCCCTGATGCTCAGGTAAATGTGCAAAATTAATGGTGTTTTGGGAACTTTTCCAGATCTACAAGTTGAAGGATCTGCTTTCAATGGTTCTAGGAAATGTTTTTTCCTTGATGTTCTGGAAAGGGAGCCTATAAGAAAGAGAAAGTCTTCTGGATCTTGTCTCATGTGGCTATTTAGAATAAGATTGATGATTACTCTGTGAATTAATCCCATGATGTTGCAATCAGACAGCATTCTTCAAATATCTCTCTGCCCTTTTTAGATAATACGCATTGTATATACCAGATGTGAAAAAGAGATGTGTTTTAGGAGGCAAGAGCATGTGACATTTTGATTGGATTTTAATCACTATAAGTAGGCATGCAATGAAGTGAGGACACTTATTAGTCACTCCAGTGTAAGCAACAACCTTTTTCTTTCCCTCCCCTACTGCCCTCATTTACAACCAAAGCATCCTTCTATTGCTTAGAACAAATTCAGCTGCTTTTAGAAGTATTTTATTGTGGCATCGCTTACCCTATTTAAGCCTGTGAATCATTTCTGATTATTCTCTCGTTCATTCAATTATTCTGTTCACACATTCAAACTGAGCAAGTGTAACTACATTGCTTGTTGTATCGATACTGATAATTTCTTTTAGTTTAGAATTTAATTCTCCAAGTCTTGACTTTTTTTTGCTGTTGTTTTTTTGGGGTTTTTTGTTCTTCTAATCCTCTTGCAAGTATGTTGCCCACCGCCTGCCACCTTTCCTCCTTCCTACATATGCAATTTGCAGTTCCTGTCTCTGATTTATCTCCTAACAGCTTGCCCTCTAAAAAAATGTGTCTATGAAGGACAGGATTTTCATTTATGTCTTTGAGCAAGCCTTGCTGCCCCCAAAAATCTGGCTTCCTGTTTTCCTTTTTGGGTTTTCCACATATTCTCTGTTCTACTTGGTAGCTGGGGTTGACATGTCTGCTATGGTATGTCATAAACATGTTGACTATGACTTGTCTGCTCAGAGCTCTTAAGTAGCCAGCTAATCAGATTACATGGGCAGATTATAAAAAACCTGTAAAAAGTTATTATTGGGATATTGGTTTGCTTAGTGTTTATTTGGCTGGAAACCAGCTTCTAAAATTTGAAAGCATTTTGAAACTCACTTAAAATCAAGCAATTATTAGGTGAGCAGTTAACAAGGGTTCAAATGCCCAGCTGGGAGAAGAGCAGGAGTGTTATTAAAGAACCTGTTTCTCCAATTTGTTCATCAGTGCCATAAAAATACCATCCTGTGAACAGTTAATACAGTTTGATATAAGGGTGGGAATCATATATATATATTTTTCACTTTAATGAGACTGTGCATGTGACTGGAGCACAACGAGTGATCTTTTGAGGCACTGGCATGTGCTTTAAATTTTCAGGTTAATCAGAGGTGAAGCTTGCAATAATTCTGTTGTTTGCACCCAACATAGAAGGAGACAGAGGTGCAGTGGAAAAAACCCAAACCACCACAAACCTTTTCTGTTAGCAGAGTTGAAAGGTGTGGTGTCTGTTCTAAAATGCTGCTCTGCTGGATGTCAGCTGAACTTACATTAGAGTTTTTTAACAAAACTGGTAGAAGTGGGGAAAAAAAGTCACTACAGAGATTTCTTAAAAGCCAGCATGCTGTAAACAATGTAAATAATGTAAATAAAAAAATCTCATCCTGTCTACCTAGAGCTGTCTTAATTCACCTTCAACACTGCTACCATATGCATTTATGGCCTTTGCAGAGGGAGTATTTTCCAATGGATGTGCTGACGCAGAAAATGTGTTTTGTCAGCATCTTTATTTTTCCAAACTCAGTAGTGACTAATTTGCTTTCCTTCCCATTAAATGTTTTTACTTCATTTCAAAATTGCATGAACACCTTTAATTATAGTAATTTTGTGCCATGAATGGTAGTAAAGCCTTGCTATAAAGCTCCTACAGTCTTTCATCATTCATTAAATTAAAGACAGTTAAAATATGCAACTTTGTAATTTTCACCTTCATGTAAGTTAGGACTTGGATCTCTGTTGGTTTACATAAATTAGAGGACTAAGAACCAACATCTGGGCATGTTTTTGTATTTCGAAGACTGTGTCCCTGCACAAAATACAAATGGAAATTGTACATTGCAAGTTCGGTGGCTTGCCTTTACCCTTTCATTCAACAAACAGATTCAAAAGCACTTCTTGAAAATTAAATTTATATTGACAAGTGAAAATAACCAGTAATAGAAGACTCTATCAATATCTTCCCCACCAGGCTGTCATCAGTTAATTTATTAGTTGACCTGGATGGGTTCTTATGAATATTTGGCAGAAGGTTTTATAGTGGAAAGTCAGTATAAATGAAGAAATAAGAATTAAAAGTGAGGTATTCAAAATTGTCTTCATAATTATGAAAAAACATGTTTAGCCTTCTATATTTTGGTGCATTCTTTACTTCCAGAGCCAAGCCTGTATAATTCACTTAATAGTAATTACAGGCTGCTCAAAGAGGTTGTAGAGTCCCCTTCACTGGAGATACTCAAAACCTGCCTGGATGCAGTCCTGTGTAATGTGCTCTAGGTGATCCTGCTTTAGTGGAAGAGTTGGACTAGATTATCTCTAGAAGTCCCTTCCAACTATGATAATTCTGTGATTCCATGATTCTAGAATACTTTAGCCCTCCTTCCCCAAATTAGTTTACCCTCTGGAAACCAAGTAAAATAAATCTATTTTTCAAGATCTTCGTAGATGTGTTAAAATGTAAGATTTTTTTCTTGGTGGTTATTTGAAAGATGACAATATGATTCTGTAATGAAATTGCAAGTTTGAATACAGACTATATTTCTGGCAGGCCTAATGGGCTTGCATCTAGAGTTACTTCTACCCCGTGGTACTCATTGATGCAGAATGCAATATTATGCCCTGTCTGAACACAAGGGGTGAAAGAGCGGGAGGTCTGCGTGTCCCAAATGTTGTCTCTGAGATGTTTCTTCACCTTCAACACACTGAATCCAACAGTTACACCAAAGCTGAAGTCCCCCTTCCTCATCTGACCATAAATGGTTTTGACCATTAAGCTTTGCTTCATGCACTAAAGATCAATAAGTCTTTGTTCAGCAGAGTGAACACTGCTTTTCTGTCGATGTCCGTCTGACATTTGAAGCACAAGGACTCATGTCCATCTGCGTCACTCATACGTCATGGGCTGACTTGTCTGGGGACAGCATGATGGTGTGAAAACTGCCTCCACAGTAGTAAAATCCCAGATCTGGGGAGACTCTAAATCTTTATAGTCCCAAGGCCCCAATATGCCATAATGTTTAAGTTGCCCTGAGCCTACTAGCCTGGGAGGATTGCAGAGCACAGATATTGTACTCTTTTCAAAGCATCCCAAAGCCACTAAATAAGTAGGTTTGGCTCTGTCAGGTGTCCCTGAGCCATCAAGGTGGTGGGAAGTGCAGTCATTAGACCCCAGCCAAGCCTGTGATGATTGCCTCGGTTCCCTGTATAAATTACTGGAGAAAAAGGAGACTTCTAGGAAACAATTCTTCTGACCATTTTTAAAATGAAGAGTGAAAAAAAATTACCTTCTTAAGTACCTCTTTTTTTGCTGTTGATTAAATGGCTCTGGACAACTATTTCAGTATGTTCTTCCACAGCTGATAAAATCGGTCTCACTTCTGATGTCCAGGTAATATTAGTGTGTCAGAACTGGTTTATAAATCTGTGTCCTTGGTTTAGAAGATAGTCTTCAGAAAATGTAAGGACCTGCAGGTCAGGCACTGAAATTCCTTATTTTCTTGGTGTATTTTTGATTTTCAAATCGGTGTTTAGGTTCCTTAAATGGGAAAGCTGGGTTCCAGAGGAGGCTGGGTTCTAAGCGTAGGACATACAAAGCACAGGCTGTATCTGAAATTCTCCCCTCCTCCAGACCCCAAGTACCTGATACAGGTTTGTGGGAAGATGCCTTCATCCAGCCTGGATGAACATAGGCATGTAAAAATTTGTTTCAATTAATTCAGTACAGACGACTGTTTAGAAAGGCATGGAACCTATAATTTTTCATAAGCATTAAAGCACTTATTCAGAATGTGGAATTTTTACCCTCTCAGATGAAGAAAGCTTAACCCACATTTCCTCCTTCTTTGGGGAAGCCAGCAGACTGTAGGTTGGTTTGGGTGAGCAATCTCACACCTTTGGCTGCTAAGAGCAGGAGTTTCTCAAAGCCAAAGGAATGGAGCCTGCATGGCACTACAGGTCAGTGGTCAGGGCGTCCCTGTCTTTTGGTCCTGTTTTACGAGCTTTGGAGTACATACTGATTGAGAAAAACTCAGGATGAATGAACATCAGAAAGAAAAGGGTGGAAGAAGCAGGGGAAAAGGGTTTTTTGCAGGTTGCCCTTAAAGTTGTACAGTAACACCATAGACATGACACATGCTTGGCCCTCCCAAAGCATATGCTTTTTCATCAGGAAACATCTGTGCTAATAAAAGCCAGGTGGTATCTTCAAGCCAGGTCTCAGTTATGCAGAGGCCATATCCATGACCAAGTGATGGACATGGATATTAGCCACTGACTTTGGAGAAAGCAATTTATCCCTGATCAACTAACTTTGTGGTGGGTTTGGTATGCCTGTGTGCAAGCACAAATCTGTTTTACGTATACATATACATAGTATGTCAGTTTTATGAAGCCAACCAGTCCTGAATATTTTGATGAAACACAGTTGGCATAGCTTGAATAACTGGCAAAATATCAGCCAAAAAGTAGTTCCAACACAATTTTCAAAGCAAATCTCATTTTCTTCCCTAAACAGAATGAGGAGATACTGATTTGTTATTTACAGAAAAAATAAACAAACATGGCACAACTGTCTTTTAGCTCTTGAGGCTTGCATACATGAAAAATGGCTGGAGCAGGAGGGGAGGGAGCTGTAGCCTGTTATTTTTAGCAGTGCCTTGTGTGGCGCTTCATTCTTTTTCCAGGGCTGTTCCTGGCTAACTTTCCCATGAGTTTTTAACCTCTTGCTCTTGTTCTCTTATGTAACAGGAAACAGGCTGACAGGAACAAATAAAACACAGCGTATCTGATAGTCACACTCAGAGGAGCTGGCTGTGTTAGTTAGCTCTGCCTTCGTTCCTCCAAAGCAGATACATTTAGAGATTCAGATGTGCCTCATCTCTAGTTGTTTGCCAGGAAGCAGCGACTTGTCCGTGGCCAGCAAACAGCACCAAAGTACCGCAAATATGAGAAAACAGATGCATTTCTTTTAAGGGTGAAATCTCCGGAGGTGCCATGTCCTGGGACTGTGGATTTAAGTATCTGTTTGCTCTTTCTCCCACCCTAAAGGCAGGGGTTTTGTGCAAGCTTCAGGGAAGAGATGACATCGGACGGATTGAGCTGGTCCAGAAGCTGGCGAGAGAGAACTGCCAGTTTTTGCAGGCGGAGAGAAAACCACCGGAGAAGGCAGAACAAGTAAGACATTTCTTGTTTGGGTTTGCTGTTTCTTTCTGGTAGGGGAGGGAGATTTAGGTCAGAAAACTGAAATAACAAAGCTGAGGGTCAGAATCCAGGGCACACATTAGTTAGTCATGGAGCCGTAGCTGCTCTCCTCTGGCATTTATATTTCTCTGAACTGCATTCAGTTCACTAATTGTCAAATTATTATGTTGTCATTCACTGTCACTTACTGTTACTATTATCTTACACACATGAGAAATAGCAGATGATATCAGGATGTTTTCTAACAAATTGTTAGTGTTTATGAAATATTTGGGGTTTAGGGAATACTTAAATAATGTATAAGGTATATGAGTCCTTCAAGTGCTTACTTTAAATTGACTTAAAATTAGTTTGCTTCTCGTATATTTGGGTGCAGGTACTGTCTGAAGCTTTTCAGTGTGAATTAAAAAGAATGGCTTGGATTCAGAAGTTTCTTAATAAAAAAATGTGGTTTCAACCAAAAGTTACACTGAAGAAAGCAGCATTCTATTTAATGCTTCTGAAAGCACTTATTGAGATGATAATAAGCAGACTGAAAATTCACTAAAACTTGACTGCTATGCTTATAGCACAATGTATCCTAATTTTGTTCTCCTGGTAAAAATTTCTATTCTGATTGCATATTCATCTAAAGGTGCCCAGGATAATAACTGCAAGAAAAAACAAAAATCCCAGCCAGTCCTCATGTGGCTTGCTTTAATGTATATATAATTTATTCCATTTTCTGATCACTGGACAGTAGAAAAAGAGGCATGTGCTTTAGCAAAGGAATAGTTTTCAGCTCATCTGCAAGCTCATTCCTATTGAAGTAAGGCTGCACAAAGGAAAAGAAAAAGATGAAATCTTTTTGCAGAGCTTCATGCTGTTCTGTTTGACAGCATATAAGGTCTTGTCTGGTGTAGTTAAATATGTAACTATATCAGTAGGTGTGCATGAGAGAGGAGGGTAATTAGCCAGGCTCAGACCCCTGAGATTGAATTGTTCCTCAGCTGATCCACTGGCCACAGACATCTGACAGCATTTCGATACATCTTGAAACCTTATCGGCAAAGCACAATTAGAAGTTTAGGTGCTTAAGTAAAGAAGATTTGAAGTCAGGGAAGGTTTCTAATTGTGTTTCAGGATTTGGAAGCAAGATTACAGATACTGTGGGTGTAGGGGAGAGAGGAGTGTTGGGACTTAAGCTCCAGAAATTCAGTGGATATTTTTGCTGCTTACTCTCATCATAGCAAAGGGTGCTGTGGTGTCAGCTGCAGCTCTCTAGCTGCACAGATTACAGTACAGTTCCAAAAATGGAAAGGAAAGAAGTGCTCAGCTTTTCTTCTCCTTTGAAAAGTATGGTACTTAGCCATTGCTTCTATTTAGGAGATGAGTGGCTTCAGTTTAGCAGGAGCTAAAGCGAACTGCTGAGCTCTATAGCACAGAAGTCACTGCTCTTGGGGAAAAATGTGCCTTTAGACCTAGGAGATGACAGGAAAGAAAAATGTCACCTGAGAGACCGCAGAAGCCCAGGTCATTCCTTGTCTGCCCTTTATTTCTGGGTGGGGAATATCTTACAAGTATGCTGATATCAAGAACATATAAGAACATATGATGTGCTTCCCCCTGCCCTGTTCTGCACCTTGCTGGCTGTTGTAGCAGGGGGATGACTTGTCTCTTCCCTATGGTTCAGGCATCCCATGCCCAGATGTAGGAGAGACCTTTAGTCCTCGGCGTGGATGTATTTGCTAAGTCCCTGATCAATCTGTTGATTTCATTAGGGATGGTCACCAAAAAGACATTACTGAACAAGGAACAATGTCTGTCTTATGATTCTGAGTTTAGCTGACTCAGACGATTTACTTTCACTGGAAAAATCCCACACTTTGCTGTGGTGGGGGTAGTGGGTCACATACGTTCAGGAAGCTGTGAGCTTCCATCCCTTCCTCTCCCGCCCTTCCTCCCTTGTGGTCTGAGAGCTTCTCTGGCTCAGGTGCAGGTGGCAGGATTTGGCTGGCTGGGCAGAGTTCACTGCTCTGGGCATCTGTTCCCTTTCTTCTCCAAGGAGAAAAGCAGTGGGCTGGATGATAGTGAGTACTACTTGGATGTAAGCTTTCAGGCTTTCCAGTCTCATCCTGCTGCTCCAGAAGTGATGGCAGATTCACTGGCATCGGCTTACTGCCCAGTCCCTTTGCTCACTCAGTGTTAGAGGAACAACATGTTCAGGGTGTGGTGTCCTTACAAAATTATGTGTAGCGTGTCTATCTTTTTATTATTTTTTTTATTTTTAAAAACATAACTTACTGTTAAATTAGTTTCTGAGAAACACAGGGTGATAGGCACTCCATGTAGGCAGGAAAACGGAGCTGCTCTGCACATTCTCAATAGGGCCCTCATTTCTCAGCAGATATCCCCACGCTCTGGCTTTCATCAACTTTCCCTCCTGGGGAGCTCAAACTGTGTTTTTACAGATGATCTGTCTTCCTCAAAGGGATGGCATTTGGTCTGTAAGTGAAATGCCTGAACACTCTGGAAGCTCCTCTCCCTACTCTGGGAAAGTAAGCTTGCTGGGCTGGGCTCCTGGTAGCCCATCTCAGAGCAGGAATTCTGCTGGTTTGTGGGGCTGTGGGCTTCAGTCAGCCCAGGGCAATGTTGCTGTCTGAGGCTGGGGGCTTTGTAACCCCCCTTGAGGTAAAGCTGTTCTTTCCAAGATGGCCAAGGAGGAATTTTTGCCCAAGGCAGACTTCTGGTTCATTTTCCTGTAGTCATATGCATTAAAATAACAAAATAAAATAAAATAATAAAATAATTTGAAAAATTCTCAACCTGAATGCAGGGTTAGAATTGTGCATACATGATTCCTGTCTGTCCCATGCAGGTAATAGGAAATGGAGGCAGGGCTCCTCTGGTGCTACTCTCTTTGTTTCTAAAGCAGGTTTCTTCAGATAGCACAACCTCACACCGTTTTCCAGCATGAACAGCAAATACAAATGTGGTATGATCAGGCTTTGCTAATTCTTGTGCTTTTCTCTGGAGAAGAGAGAGCTATCAGCCTCACTGAAGAATTTGGTACCCAAAGTCTCCAAATAGTTTTTTCCTGTGCAGTGAATGAGACGTGGAGCTGCCTAGAGAAATAATTCTCTTTGTGTCTGTATCATTCTGAATGTGATGGGGAGCCAGGCTGTGAGGAGGACTGGTAAGCCCTCCTATCATTCAAAAACCTAGTTACCATCGTCATCTGAGTTTGAGGACAGAACTTTGTGAGTCCTGTAAGAAAGGCAGATGACATGGATACACAAAAGTCTGTTTTTCAATAGTTTTTGGGGCAGATTTTTACCTAATAGTCTGGTTCAAGGTGTGGTGTTGCAGGCTGTCCGGTGGCCTGCAGTAAGCAGGTGAAGCTTGGATTAGTTTGAGTCATGGGTTCAGAAAGAGATGAAATTTGATTATTTTTTCTCAGAAAAAAAAAGTCTGGAAGAGGGAAAATACATGACAACTAGGTGGTTCACTGGAGGAAACAGCTCAGTTTGGAGCTGTGGTGGCAGAAAGAAGGGATTCCTTCAGTTTGGCTGTGTTATGTAGGGTGTAAAATGGGATATATATATATATGTGTGTGATGATCTTATACATACATACATTTAATTCATAACTTAAGCACCCATATCAGAATGTCCATATTGCTTTTTTTTCAGGTTTCTGGTATTTCTTTTAAGGTGTACAGTCTAGATTAAAAAAATTTCTGAAAAAAGTCCTTTAATTTAAAAAATTTGGTGCACAAGCTTTATTATATGTGAGCTAGTTATTTGTTTCTGGCAATGTAAGCTTGCTGTGACCAGGTTAAACTGGTTTATTGGAACTGAGATTGTTTTTCTGTAGTACACTGTGCCAGGTTCCTCTCTAGTGAGTATAACATTTGCAAAGTGCTCTTAGTGTAGTGGTGCTCACAGACCTGTAGAGAACAATAACTAAAGTACTGTGATTTTTTTCCCTGTTCACACTTGCTTGTGTGTTAGAATAAGGTTTTTTATTAAAGCACTGAACCTACCCTACATGTGATGTTTCCTAAACTTTGGGTTTCCTAATGAGTGGAAAGCAAATAGTAGTAAATAAGCTTCTAAATAGGCAGATAAGCTTTTTCTCTGTGCTGTTTTATTCCTACAATGAGATTCACTGTATTGAAAAACAGATAAAATAAAACGGTTGTCTAAAGTGTATAGAGATTATTAAAATATCAAATGATGGGCTAGAGAAAAAATAAATATGCAAGCTTGCAGTTCTAATATTATCATTATATGCAAATCACACTCATAATCCCAGGGAAATATAAAACTGGATATTTTGATATTATTTAAATATTTCACTCTCTTAAGCAATTGCTTGAAATTGACAGAAAATACATGAAAAATTTGTGTTGAAATATTTAGGTATAGAAGAATGAGTGGGTGTTTTTTGGTTTGGTTTTTTTTTTTTTTTTTTTTTTTTTGAGAAGTTTATTTGCTGTTAGCATTGTTATAATATAGAAAGCAAGCTCTATACGGAAAGGCATTTAAAGTAATTTGCTATAGCTTTTTTTGCCCAAGTGTACATTTGAGATGTATTTGAGGTGTAGTTGCAGTAAACCATATGATTTTAACTCCTTTTAAGCAACATGTGTAAAGAATGCCATTGTAATAAACGCAATAACTGTACAGTCTTTCTAGTTATTATTTCAGTGAAGCATTGCACATCTGTTTATAGTATAATTGTCTTAGCAAAACTGTAGAAGTGTTTTATCCTTCAGCAACATGGGGAAATATTATTTAGATTATAGTACTGTTTTCATAATCAGATCAACTGAATAAGCTTTCTACAAATTTACAGTAATGTTCAAAGGAAATTTAAGATTCTCTAATGTGTTCAGTAAAGAACTAAAGAATATTAATTCCTTTATTCAATGATATAAATTATATTCTGGGCTGTGCCTCTCCCAGTATTTCTGTGCATCAGTGGAGAGGGAAATATTTCCTAAATCCACCTTCTAATTCCTTTACAGATTAATCTATATATCAGTTAGAGTTACATATTGTTGACAAGTATTTAAGTACAAACGGCTTGAATACATTGATTCTATGACTTATTTCAAGATGAAAGAGTTATATTGTAGGGAGGCAGGTGTATTTTCAGAAGGACAACAGGTCCTGCAGAACAATTTTGTTAATTTACTGGGTACTACCTTCTGTAATCAGTGGTCTCATTAAGAAGACAGATGATTTGCTCATTGAAGCAAGTTAGGGGTTGGGCTGTTAGAAGGCTTACAAAAGAAGATTAATGATTCAGAGCCTCAGGTAGTACAGATTACTCATGACTGAGGAATTTCTTGAGGAAATTCCAGCCGTGACACCTCAAGGTTATTTTAGGGTGTATCTACTGTCCTGCTGGATGCCTGCAAGGAGCCAAGAATGAACGTGAGGATGTGTCCAGAGCTGTGGTGTTGCACTGGTGTACTGCTGAACTGATGGCCAGCAATCAGGGCTCTGATGGAAAAATATGCTTTAAAATAATGACTTCAAGTGACATCTGAATACAGTCATTGACCAAAATCTGTGCTTTTTGTTTTTAAGAAATTATCACAACTTTTGTTGGATATCTGTTCTGGCTAGGTTAGATTTGTTGGGTAGCTTGAGTGCAGGTTTATTGCTTTTGGAGGCTTTTCTGCATCTCTTGAAAAACTGTGGATCAGATGGATATAAAAACTATAGCACGGTGAATGTTTTTGCAGAAACTTTCATGGCTTGAGTAGCCATGAAACGATATGGATATCTGAAGTCACTGAAGCAGAACATTTTTAGCATGTCAGCAGGAATTTGCTCTTTCTCCTTCTTATCTCTTAGATCTGCCAGCATTAGAAGATCTATACCAGAGTGAGATGATAGTTTATATCCTTGACTTAGTGTTTAACTAGAAGTCACAAAAACCCCAAAGAGTCTATCACGAAGCTTGTCAGCTTATAGTTACATGTTGAGCAAGAGTAATTAGTTAAGAGGTAGGTACATGCTTTCTGTGAAGTTACCCTGCAGTTCAAGTCTCTGGTCTGAAGCAGGAGCAGAGATTTAAATCTAGTTCTGTCATGTTCTGGAGAGAGTGTCCTATTCCAGACCATTGATCTTTCATCTGCTGAAATGAATGCATACCCCCAGGTGATCATCTGTTCTTTGTAAGCCAACCTCTTTATCTTCTTAGAAGAAACAACTTCTGCAGGTCCTAGGATTTGGTTTCGGTGCAGAACAAGCACAGGCATCTTTTTGAAATAAATAAATCTTACCTGATAAAGGCATCCTCCTCAGGTGTAGGACTGGGATCATTTGGCTGCTAGGAAAAGATTTGTTTCAGTCTCTTGCAACACATTTATTAAAATTATAAAACCAGATATTTTTATTTACTGTATACTATTCAGAGGACTTACTATTTCTTCTGTTGAGTCTATTTAATGTGGTCAGAGTTTTGGAGGAAGATACCCTCTTGCCAAGAGTGCAAAATAGCAGTGAGATGTTATGGTCCTTCTTCCTGTAAAAATAAAGAACTTGAGATCAGTCATGCTTGTGCTCACATGAAGTGTTTTAAGTGCAGTGTAGGAACATGCCAAGTGAGAAGCTCACTCTTTCCCTTTGAGTCAAGTTACATACTTCCATAATACTTTCTTTCCTCCGGATTCTTGGCTTAGTGCTTGAAAGAAAAGAAAGATGAATTCACTTTTCTTTGATTTATTCTGTAACATTAAACTACTTTGTATAGAAGGAAATTCCATGTACACATTTTTCACGCTGGGCTTTCTTTGGTATGGAACAGTGACTCATTCTTGTATGGGACAATACTGGGCTGAAAGGGGTAAAAAGGGCATGTGGGATTTAGCAGGACAAAACCTGGGAGTCAGAACACTGAATTTTAATTTTTGACTCCATTGGTTATTTAATATGTAATCTTCTTGAAATTGTGTCACTTCTCTGCACCCTTGTTTACCCAGATATAAAATGGGTTCTTAAACATGTAGGGTCTTGAAGAGGTGCTATAAAATCTGCAGTGGTTAATGAATGTTGATAATTTGCTTTGAGATCCTTGAGAGGGGGTTTGGGGATCCCAGCAAATTGGATGTTTGTTGGACTTTGAACTGATGAGGGCTAGGGGGATATTATTTTAATAGCTGAGCATAGCTAAGGCAAGAACAAGCAGTAGCAGTCACTTCTCAGCCTCCAGGTCTTTGGCAGCATCCCTGACCCAACTGCTTGTCCGCCATCCTTGGGCTGCCCCATGTTATGCTGCTTAGTGAAGACACACAGAGAATAATTCACCTGCAAAATAAAATAAATCCACTTTTCTTGTGGGCTTGTCTTCCAGCTGGATCAGTTTCCCATGTGGTATGGGAATGCAGCTATGGGGGTTGGAACAAGATGTGGTGTTAGGGATGGCCCTCTCTGGTGAGAGCTTTTCTGCAGCTGACAGTATAACACGGCCTTCTTCATTTGTGATTTACCAAAACCAGAAACAGATCTGGATCAGATTAAATGTCCTTACACTTTTTTTTTTTTGGTGGTGTAGTTTTAATCTAGATCCTGTGTTTCACCATGTGCCTTTGTGATGGCATGCATGCACAAATAAGAGGGTGAATGATGACTTGGGGTCATCAGCCAGGAGCAGGGAGAGGACAGGAGTGCTGTTTGCTGTGAGAAGAGGGACTACACAGTCCCTGGTTCTGCCTTCGGCTGCATATGTCAGTGTGAAAAAGCAGAGAAACTCTCATAAAGCTTTCACCCGCAAGTTACCACTGGCCACTGCTTCTGAGTTTCTCTCCAGATGTACCTCCTTATGTTTCTAGGCTGTCCAGTAGCTTACATAAAATTCATCTATCACTTTCTCCCTTTAAAGAAGTAGAGATTACCAGTGTATTAATTCAAAGCACCTGCTCTAATGTTTTCCAGTCTTAAATTTACTGTTCTGTCCCTCTGTATGATCAGTACATTTGATGATGTTCCAAATGTTCTTTTCTGTTTTTTTGAGTTCTGACATTGATAAACTTCCAGTTATGCTGATGATACAGTGGTTGTATCCTGCTGTCTACCTCTGTACAGTTATTTCTGCACTTGGTCCTGGGAACTCTGAATAACAGAAGTGCCTGGATCCCTCTGTCAAATTAGGGAAATTGTTATCTAAACTTGAGAAAATTAGAAGAGAAGTTGATAATGCTTTGAATAGGTACCATGCAAATGTAAATGGGAAATACAAAGTAGTTCCTGAAAGGAGATAATTTTGTCTTTCCCATTTCAGTGGGCCACATCTTTTCAAGTAATTCATTATTTTACTAGACTTTTTGCTTGGAATTTATCCTTTTATCCTAAAGGATATTTGGCTTCAGCTCACAGTGTGGGCCTGGCTGAGAAGAAAGAGCCAGGAAACTCTAACCGGGAAGCATTGATAAGCCACAAGCTTATGGCAGTTCACTACATCATCCTCTTTGGAAGTTGTCTAAGATTTGGTAGCCTGCCTGGAGATCAGAGTCATGCAAGAAGAATTCAGTGCTTCAGGTCTCCTTTTTTTTTCTCCTATTCTCCCAAATAAGTTCAGGAAGAATCTTCAGTTTCACTGAAGTGGAGATTTGGGTCAGTAGTGCAGAAGATACGTAGCTATTTTCATTAAAGAGGTGGACATGTTTCTACACGTCAAGCCTTGCTGCTCTTTGGAATAGAACTGCACCAGAGCCAGTTCTGTAGTAAGGTCTGCACTCTATGCTGAGGTCAGTGTGGTTCCTGTGGCAGGATGCTGTGGAGTCACTGAGGCTTCCTTTGGTATCAAGTGCTGCTGGGCTGGCACCACAGTGCCCCCCAACTGCCAGAGCAACCCAACTTTCTGCAGAGATCTGACAGCCTGTGTCAGGACTTCACAGGAATAAATGCCACCAGCATTTGTCAAGATTTGTGCCTGCAAAGCAGGTTCTGGAGACTAACTGGAGCATGCTGGGGTGAAGATTCAGCCTTCCCCTTACCTTCAGCTGCCTCTTCTGCACTGAGAGCTTTTTGGAAAAAGGGGATCTGTAAAGTCTCTGCCCACAGTGCTGAAACCTCCTCCACAGCAAGAAAAGAAGGACAACTTGACCTTCTTTTTTTTTTTTTTTTTTTTTTTTTTTTTTTTGGCAGGTTTCTTTTTTTCCAGGATTTATTTATTTTGATCAGGAGACATCCCTTAAATCTCCAGATGTTGTCCTTTTGCTGTGGCTGCTCTGTCACTCACCATGCCTGCATTCTAAAACTTAATTCAGCTCCTGCTGATGTTAATAGGTATTTTTTGGTGAGAGCAGGGTATAGCCCTTAGGGTCTAATGTTTCTGTCGTGCCTTGGAAGGTGGCTGCATTTCGCAAGATGGGCTTGACACACGGTCACCTGTGGAGAATGCTGATTTGGTAGCAGTTAATACAACACTTGCATTCATTTTTCCAGGTTGTATGTGGCAGCTTAAAGAGCAAAGGAATGAAAACCCAGGCGATTAGTGGTATTTTTGCTGACTGTCTTCCTCTAAATCAAAGCAGGTATTCCCTTCTCTTTCCTCGATCAGTGTTCCTACTGCTTTGTGTGACACCTCCTATATTCTAATTCACAGCACGTGAAAATGAGGTCTCGAGTGCATAGGGATGGATTTCGTGTTAACTACCCAGTGAAAAGTTTTAATTAGACGTTTCATGTGGAAACATGAAACAGGGCTTGAAATTAGCAATGACCTTGCGGCCTTCCTCAAATGTATTTTCTGATACTGTGAGGCAGGCAGTTCCCAGCTTTTTTTGTCACAGGCTGGAACGTGCACATCTGAGCGGAGAAGGCTCTGACATGTGGGAGGGGCAGCAGTTGCTGGTCGCAGGAAAAAGTACTTTAGTCTCACTTGGTGACTTGGAAAATAATAGAATGACCTAACTCAGGAAGAGCATGAATAGCAGCTGGTATTTCCTTGAACAGCTTGCTGGTGATCACACCTCAGATGGATTTCCAAGCTCGGAACTCGGGTAAGACCCGATCAGGGAGTGATGCTGAACTGAATAGCCCTGTCTGAGCAAGGGAAAGGCATAGAGCTTTCATCCCTTCTTTGGCTGTGCTGTCAGCTCTGTCCCCTGCCAGCCTGGCTGTCACTGCTGTCTCACCTGGAGTGGCTGGACTGAGATCACTACTCCTTAATTAGTCTCCATTTTCTCTGGGAGGTGAAGAGGGTAGACTTGTGTGTCCTCTATCAGGAGCAGTGTTTCTGCTTAGATCAGTGCTGGGAGCAACAAAGGAAAAACTGCTCTTTTGGTAGAGTAGGGGACAAACGCAGACTGCAAATATGCATCACATTTTCAGCTTGGCTGCAGTATCACAATGCCTCTTCCCTTTTTTTAGAGGTACTAAGATTTATCACATCAATATAGTATCAGTTTAGGCCTTTTTGCTAAATATTTTCAATATTGCAAGTAGGAGGTTATTCACCACAGGAACCTTTAAAACATGTATGTGGATACAACTACAGCAGTTGCATTGATTTAGTGTTTGCAAAATATGCTGTTTGGCCATATTTAGTAGGTTAATAGAGAGAATCGATGTGGTCGGGGTCAGTGGAGAAGACACTAATCAGAGCTGGCTGGAGTGGAGCAGTCAGAATTTCAGTTCTGACATGCAAAGCCTGATTGTTCAGGTTTCAAGCTAAAACCCAGACATTTTCAGGTCTGGATTTCTTTGTGTAGATGGAATATGGCTGGAAAGTGTACTGACACACTGGCTTTGAATCGTCATGTGTGAAACATGAATCTTTACAGTGGAATCAACACATTGATTCAGTCTGTCTAAATAATCTGTCAGTCTGTAGACAGTACCTATAGCAAGCTAATCACTGGACTGCACTGGTTTCTTTTTTGTTTCCTGGATTTGATGAACTTGTGTAAAAGGAGCATGTGGCTTCTAAACAAAACTTCTTTTGCAGTGAGTTCTTTAGTCCTACTTCCCACAGAGGCAGAAGAAGAAAATTAAGCCTGGTTAGAGGATTGTCCTACCTGCTTTATCACTGGCATCACAAGATTATCCAGAGGAGTTTGAGCAGTGTCCCACTGGGAACCCATCAAATCTTGAACATTGCATGATGCATCTTGAGCCTTTCTCAGGATGTGACCAAGGATATGATAGGGTGTTCCACCAAGGAACTTGGGGTGTTTGTGGTCCCCCGGTTCTCCCTCTGTAGAGACACATGCCTATTTTTGCATGTGCTATACATATACATATATACATATTTATTCATTAAACAGACTACAAATCTTGCTGAAGGCAAGGCTGATCACTTACTAGTGAGCTGATCACTACTTAGGAAACTTCTTTTCACTTTGTAGAACTAACCAGTCATTTACACACAGTCTCATAAAGAAGCTGCTTTCTCCTGGCAACCCATGTGTTCTAACACTCTTCCTCTCTTCAGGTTGTATCAGATTTTCTTCTAGCAGTTTTTGAAAACTTCCAGTCTCCTTTCCAGTTCTTCAGATCAGCACCTGAATCTCAGGCATCACATCTGAAACCTGTGCAATCTTCTATAACCTTACCTCGGGGGGCACTAGGGAATGCCACCTTCCCCCTGCAGGCTGGCTGTTCACTGAGTTATCTTGCAGATAACTTTGTAGGTACCCAATACCATAGCTGCCTCCCTAAAGAGGAAGGGTATGTGGTAGAGTCAAGGTGTCAGATAGGGAGTCAGGGTTCCCTGTCCTGAGCAGGATTCCTCTGAGACCTTGGGCTAATGACTGACTGTCTCTGTGCCTCAGATCTTTGGTTGTCCATGGAAGTGCTGCTTTCTGCTTTCAGGAACACAGGGAACACGGGATGCTCTCCCACACTGATGTGGTGTTTGTGTAGTTAGGGGTCACTGTCTGGCTGAAGGATGCCATAGATAGGTTCACAGAATCACAGAATTAACTTGATTGGAAATGATCTTCAAGATCGTCGAGTTCAACCATTAACCTGACACTGACAAGACCTTAACTGAGCCATATCCCTAAGTACTATATCTCTTAATTGACATTTGTGGGCTGAAGCAGCTTCTCTTTTAGAGTCTGAACAGAATGCTTCAGGTGGCAGATTTTTAATGTGGGACCTCCAAATCAGGTACTTTCTTAAAGGTAACCCTTATTTATGTATGGTGGTGGTGGGGGGTTGGTTTTTTTTTTTTGCTTTTTTTTTCTCTAGAGGAACAGCTATAGCCTTCATTTCAGAAGATGCCTAGAAATCTGCCTCTCATTTCATTTCCTCTCATTTCCTTTTAAACATTGCATTGTACATGAACTGAAAGAACATGCTCCAATTTTGCAACAGAGCTGTGGGTATCTGTGCTAATTTGTGTGGGATCTATAGCCATCCATAAAACAGAGTTGCTCTGTTCTTGCTCTTGGTGGCCATATGCTCCCTGTAATTCATCTGTTCTCACTCTCCCACCCTCAGCTGTTACCCAGACACACATACAAGAGTGAACATACAGTTATGACTATTTCTTCCCTAGTGCAAAAACTTAGTTTTGTACAAGACAGCAAAAAAGACTACAATTCCACTACAATGTTTTCTTTTTCAGCTGCAGTTGCAATGCACTTAAACTCTGTCTAATATTTGCTGGTTAATCAGTTGACACACACAGTTTTCACTGCAGTGACACGTAAATAGTAAATATTTGTATTAGACAAAAGCTATAGAGTAAATCATGCATATAGCTGTTGTTTTAAAATGCTATTAGTTTTTGATTTGTTTGATGTTCAATATACATTAAGGATCCCCTAAGAATAGTAACAGTAAAAGAAACAACGATTTACTCACGTAATTATGGTAGAAGTTCACGCCTTACCTTCTGTAAGAAGTAAAGGCTTCGCATTCCAGCAGAAACAACAAGCTCTAAAAGTTATTTGACCCTTGTAATGTGAAAAGTAGCTATAATCTCAAAGGCATTTGCAATTTTCCTTGTAATTGATTAATGCTGCAGTGTCGGGTGTTCCAGTGTTCTCAAACATGGAAAAATCTGCTTCAAATGGTTGGGTGCCCAGCCTGTTTGAAAAAATCCTGTTGATGAAGATGTAATAGTACTTCCTATTCTGGGGATTCTTCATTTGGGCAATTTTGCTAATGCAGCACAAGATGTAATACCAATAGACAGGGTGACTTCTGTAACAAATAACTTGTTCCAATCCTTTTTACTCTTTTTTTATTTTCCCATCTGGTTTGCCATGCACACATTAAGTGCTTGCTACAGCAAAACTTCTTCTCTTTCCTACCTGAGACAATATGTTTAATGAACTTTACCTGTATTGCACTGTTAATGGCAATCTAGGAGGTAGCTCTAAATAGAATAAGGCTTTTACGAAAATGAAAGCCCCAAAGAGTTGCTTCATCATGGGAAAACACTGCCAAATGTCATGTGTGCTCTTGCTTTCCTGGCACACCCAATATAGAGAAATATTTTTATTTTTAGCATCTTGACATTCAGCTTTTTGACTTCCATTCCTTTACCACTTTTTAAGTATATGAATATTTTCCATTAAAACGCAGTCTTATGAATTTGCTTATATGGAAATAACATTTGAGATAATACAGAGATATAGATAATTAGAGGCTTAGATCATGCTGTGCAGAAACATCTCAATCAGATCTAATAAAAACGTAGTCTAATTTTTAATGAGCTAAAGCTTAAAATGCGATGAATTGGCAATGATTTTGTGATCTGATATTCAGAATTAATGTATCCTGAATACCAAACAAATGGAAGTTACTGTGGGCTATCATTGCTGCCTTTTTTATTTAGCCCTTGAAAACCAGATTATGTTAGTATTTTCCCTTAGTATTGCTAATTTTGAAACACAGTGATTAGAAAAAAAAAAATCAAACCAAACAGTACTAAGAGTTAGCAATGTTTTTATTTCAGTTGTCCTGGGGGATCAGTTTGAGGTGTAAGGGGGTGGAAGGGAACTGTCTTCAAGATCGTCAAATAGCCTGAAAGTTCTGGCGATGACAGCACTTTAAATTGTCATTATCCTATAAATGTCCCTCCGTGCCAGCAAAGCCTCACAGAGCTACAAAGCAGGTGACTGGGGAACAGGGTTTAGGTCATGTCAGGAGTGAGGGGTTGCCTGAGAAGCTGTTAATGAAACCTTTTTGTTGCTGTGCAAACAGCCTCCTGCACCATGGACCTGTGTGCTCACAAAACATCCTTTGGCACATCATTGTTTTGGTAGGTCAGATGAGTAGCTATGTATAAAGTTTAAACTTCTTATATCAAATAAATGCTCATGAGCCTAAGGTCTCATCTACCTCTTTGTTGGTGATTAAGAGGCAGCCACTGCACCAGTAAAGACTTAGGGTAGATGAAGCAACATGCTTTGCACAGGATGAGTTTTCCTCAGAAATATCAAACAGAGAACAGGTTTTTTTAGTCTTTGCTAAGCAGGTAGTTACAGTGTAAACTGCGTGTTCATTACTTTTACTGGGAAAAAATCCTGGTGGAAATTCTAAGGATTGTGACTGCTTGAATGTTAAGGGAGCAGAGGAAAAGATAAGCAACTTCTTATGATCACCTAAAACCTAACCAAAACCTAATGTTTATATACCTAGGATTGTAAAGATTCTGCCCTTTTTTTTTTTTTTTTTCCCCCAAGACAAATCATTGTGGTCTCAGTGTTTCTGACTGCAGTCTCTTAATCCTCCAGTGCCTGTGTTAAAATTCAAAGCATTCATAAGGCACAAGTCCTCCTGACCTAGTGCTATAGTTATGATGATGCATAAAATAAATCATTGCAATTACTGAGGCAGTCTCAAGCACTTAGTAACTCAGGCAATTGCTTCTTGAAACATGACTGAACTGAAGAAAGGATCATTAGTTATTTCCCAGGAGTACTTGGATATTGTAACCCTCTCCACAGGGTTCTATTAGGGAGTTAAGACCTGGTCATTTGTTCACACATCTCATTTTATCTTTCTTTTACTCAAATGCTCTGTAACAGCTGATGAATGCTGGAATGTCTCCTCTTCACCCATGACATCTCCTTACCTTTCAAAGTCCAGCTCAAATAGCAAACAACGAACTATGATGAAATAAACAGATTTAAGAAATCATTACTGGAAGGACTTCTGTGATATGGCTACTTCCTAAAAGATGTGACATAAAAATGATTTCTGAGTAAGGCAAAAGAAGTTGGTCAGATGAGATCTCAAGCTTAGACACAAGAAGAGTATATAAACCTTTATAAAGCTATGAAGGTCAGAAGAGAATTGATGCTGGAAATGGGAGAAGGGAGATCAGGATTGGATATAAATGAGAGTTTTGACATTGTTTTGGTAACATCATAGGTGTTGGCAGGGTCTGGGTGGTCTGTGCTCTGCTGTCTGATGGTGACTGGATGTAGTGAGAGGAAGCAAATGGAATCATGAGAAGATGCCTGTCTGTGGAAATTTGCATCCCCAAGTGTAACTCTTGCTGGCCAAAGAAACCACTGTGCAAACACTGTGATACTGGAATGTGACAAGTGGCATCACAGTATGGCTTTCAGTCTCTTCCTATACATTAACACTGTTTCAGGTGTCTCAGGAGGTCAAGAAAGAGGAGAAATTTTGAGGGAGGAAAGGAAGCCCTCTCAGGGAGAGGTTGTATGTTAGCTGCTGATAATATCAGAGCCTGGAAACGTGTAGCAGCTTGGTTCAGGGCTGATTCAAGAGTAGATCAGTTGTCCTTGTTTTGTGGGCTGTAACATCAGTTAGAGGAGTAGGGCAGATGGCAGGAGGTGGTAGCAGCTCCAGCTGCCCCACTGCAATGTGCTGCTGCACATCTGGCACACTGTCAGAAAGACTTTTTTTTTTTTTTTTTTTTTTTTAAGACTGGTGCTGTTATGAATGGTCTTTTGATGCCAGGGTACACTGACATTGAGAGCTACACTGTCATTTGTAAGGTTTCATAGTCTTGATTGAGGCAAATTCTAGAAAAACATTCTTTTTTTTTTTTTTTTTTTCCCAGTATTTGTCACTATTCTCATGATAGATCTGGGTAAATTAACCCATGCAAAAATAACATTTTGGATTATTTCTATCAATTTTTTGTTGAAGAGAGTGACATTGTGCATGTTCCTCCACAAAGGATCCATTCTGTGAGGAGGAGGACACACAAGAGCATGAATGAGTGTTTACTCAAGATGCCTTGCATCTCATTGCATATACCATGTGATTTACCAGTTACCATGGTAACGATGTATTTTTCATTCCATAACTTGAATAAATGTTGAGATTGCTCTTGGTATAACTAACTTAACCACCCTCATAAAGTTGGGCGTGATTGTATTATCTAAAGAAAGCAGAGAGGAAATTCACAACATTTAAACAGAAATAAATTTTCATACAAGTAGCTAGTTAAGAAGCAGGTACATTATTCCACCTGGAACAACATAAATGTAAATTAATATGTGGTTATTTAAAATTATAATATTCCAAAAATGTAAAATATTATTTCAAAATGTGGTGACTGACGTTGTATATTTTCATCTAATTTTTATTGTTTGTGACATTTTTTGTTCTATTCAATACATAAAAATTAATAAAAGAAATCATTTTATATTATTACTCTTTACATTATCATGCTAGGAAGCACTTTTCCTCTTTTAGTGTCATAAAATTCCTTTATTTCTTATGTGCTCTAACCTCCAATTTTGAATTAATTATTGCTGACAACAGCTGGTTAATTTTGTTAATCTGTTCTTTCCCACCTCTCTTTATTTCTTTTTTACTTTTGCTAAATGTGGACAACAAACCTTGTACCCAATCAAAACAAAACAAAAACACTAAGACAATAAAAAGAAAGATAAAATAGGGGCCTTTAATTTGTGCCTGTGCATTTAATGTTAGAAAAAAAGCATCCTGTAGAGAAGCAATCTGATTTTTCTCTCTTCTATAGTAGACTATTCATTGACATCAATGAGCATTTTATCCCACATAATAAATACAGAATCAAATCTCCTGCTGTTAGATGGAAAGACTGACTTCAATTTTTCTTTCTAATTGCTCTTTCTTTTCTTTTTGGCAGCCTTATTGCATTCTCTGTGCATTGCTGTCTACTTAGTATATGTTATCAAGTCTGAGAATGATTAGTGGCTTATCTATTTTTGAATGATTTAGATGCATGAATTAATTATCCAGAAAAGAACCATTAGAAAGCATTAGTAAAAAGACTTGCCATTTCAGGCTATTTTGGAGAGAGTTAAAACCATCATCCAAACCAAAAAACCCTGTAGTTGCAGTGATTCATTCTTTTCTCAAAAAGAAATCACTGCATTATATCTAAATTGGTTTTAAAAAAACCACTAAAACACAGGATATAAATGTGTGACCTCTACTGCTGGGAGAGAGGTTAAATAAATTTGGTTTATTTTAAAAAATTATCTTTGGATTTTTCTATATGTTTTTTTAAACTTCTTTACGCAGTCCTTTTTCACACTTGCTCTTTGAAGACAGGGTTAAACGTCAGTCTATTTGAGAGAGTTTGATTCTGGAGTTCTTGAAAATGATCCTGAGCTTGATAAAGTATTATTGGTTTTAGAGTTCATCATAAGCCTTTTGTGAGGCCAGAACCAACACCTGGGCTTTGCTGAGTACTCTCTGAGAAAAATCAGCTTTGTCCTTCTGAGAGAGTAATGCTTCAACAAAAAAGTATATGCCTTACAGTGATAAATGTAATGAGCAGCACCTCAGTTTAATGGACAAATTTCCTGTTTTGGAATTGTGCCTTATGATGTGGGCAGTGTATATATTTAATTTTATTTTGTTTTTATTGGAGTCATAGCATTGGCAGGATTGAGATGTGCTATAGTCATAAGGCAAGAAACAAAGATTTCTCTGACAGATAGTAAGTGGATAAGTCATTTTTTAAAAAATTACACCTTACTTCGCAAAAAGCATAAATTGGAGTGAAAGGCAAAAAAAGGGATCAGCAATCTTGTCTGTTTGACTTAGGAATGGTATGTGTCCAGTGCTCATAATTAGAGCAATATAAGGCTGACAGTGCCATGTATTTACTGCCATCTCTCTTCCATTCCTCCGGGAGATCTTACTTAGCTCTATATTCATTATAAAGGTTGCAAGGTCTTTGTACAAGTGTCCTTACTAAGGTGAATATTAGTCTAGATTAATAAATTAAATCCATTAATGTTAGTGAGCTATCTTCTGCAGGTTTTATTCATGTGGTTTTTAATCCTGTGTGGAAGCTGTATGGGGCTGCTGTTAAGTTCCAGCCCTGTTAGATGTTAATCAAATTGTTATCTAGTTCCCCTCATATCCCAGTAATTTCTTGATTTTCACCCTTCTGATGTTAAAATTCTTCTCAAGAGCAACTTCTGTTTATCTAGCCAGTCGTCTTTAACTTTTCTTTTCCCAAGGCATATAGTCCTGGAGTATCTGGGTTGAATCTGCAGTTCTCCCCAAATTCTCAGCACTTCTCCCCCTCCTCAGCTAAGATATGGATTCTACAGTGTTTATACCATTTCCCTGAAGATTTTCACTACAGTTAAGGCTTGATCACTGACATCACTGGAAGACACTCCTCAATAGCTGGGGGATTGAACAGTTTCTTCATCTAACCCTTCCCTTCCCCTCTCCTGTATGCAAAGGAGACACTTGGCACCTGGTGTTTGACTGTTCGCCCTATAGGAGACTTTACATTCTAGGGGGAAACAGTGTTTCCAATTTGATTCTGGTGACAATAATACAGTAGCAACTCTCCCTGAGGGCAGTAACACAAATTTAACTTCCCTGCCACTTACTTTGGGACCTGGACCTTCCGTCCCAATTAACTCCTGGGGGGCAGGGGGTGCAGAAGCCCTGCTAGCCTGGATGGGCAGGATGTGGAAGCAGTGGGGAGGGAAGAGCCCAGCAGGCTTCTTTCTCTTCAAACCGGTATGTTCTGGCACTGTTTCAGCTGTAGTGAATCCACAAGTTTTCAGTAAAAAAAAAAAAAAAAAAGATTGCATTGGAAAAATTCCAACCAGCTCCATACCCCCCCCCACATTAACAGCAAGGCCAATGGCAGGGGATGGTTGGCACCTGCCTCTTTTGTTCTACAGTCACCTTAATTTGCCCTGATATGATCCAGGTTTTTCATACAAATACACATTCTGTGGGCCTACAATTCTTCCATATCCTGGTATTTTTGAAGTAAGTGAAGCTGTCCTGCCAGCTGTGAGAGAATGATAACAATATTAATACCATCCTCAAGTCTTTTGTTTCTCTGTCCCCACTCCCTCCCCCTTTCTTTTTGCTCTCTACTTTTGTATGGTTTCAGAGAGTAGGTCTCCTAGGTTGTCCTTGCCAAGGTGGTAGCTCTCAGTCAGGCTGTCAGATTTAGCTACTAATAGCTATGAAGAGCTTGTGCTTCAAGAAGGGGGAAATCGAAATGCATAGCATTCAGTTGGCTTAAAAAGACAGTTTTCATTATCTGACAAAGTTCTGAAGTGTTAAGGTTATGCTATCACTACTAATGCTTTTTTTCAGGTTATTTTAGGAAGTGAGCCCTTTTCCTTGTGTTAGATATATTGCTTTCTTTCATTAAAGCCCCTTCCATAAGAGTGCTCTCACCTTAAATGATTCTATTTGGAGGTAACTGGAGATCAGTCCAGGGTATGGACAATTCATTCTCAGTGTAGGGCATTTCATGCTACTAACCTTCAGTGAAATGCTGTGTTAAGCTCCTTGTCTCTCACTCCTTTTGTCTTTCTTGAACTAAACTAATATTTCATGTTTTTTAAGTGGCCTGCACAATGAAACCCCAACCTCAATAGTGGTGGGACCACCGCTTAGGAACATCACAAGACTGAGTTTTTTTTTTTCCCCTTAGGACCTACCCACAGCCTTTCTGCTCATGTAAGGACTAGCATTTAGCAGTGCCCTATTCCCATGAGCAGTTTCTTTCTTCTTAGTAATAGGGAAAGCAGAAATAATCCTACTCTCAGCAGTTTTGGGATTACAGGCAAAAATTGAGTTCCTTGATGTATGACTGTGTAGGGATATTAATCTTTTCCCTGATGCCTGTTGTCTGTCATCTTTGTCCTACTAGCACTGTCCTTTTGACCCCTCTACAAGGGTAACTTGTTATTAATGTTGCCTTTGCTGCAGATACAGAGTATGCAGATGACAGCACCAACATTTTTTCTAAAAGGGCTTATTCTGTGCATTATCTGATGTGATATTCAAAATTGGTTTCAGCAGCAAAGGATTTTTTTTTTTTTTTCAATGATGTGGCTCATGCTCATATTGCTACCATTTGTGAAGTGATAAATTCAGAACAGGTTGTGTTGAGCCAATTGTCTGCTCTTTTTTTGTGCATCTCTGAGGCAGATAGGTCAGTCTGAGACCACCAAGAAGTTTTGGCATGTTCCTCGAGTGTCCTTCACTGTGTGGAGGTGATGGCCATCAAATTGATTAAAGTGTTTTATAGTTTTATAGACTGGTCAGAAGTTGCTGAGAGCCAAACCAAAATCACTGTGTTAAGACATTTTAATGTTATTCATTTTGTTTCTCCCAGTATACTGTGAATTAGAACCTGTTTGTGAAAGCAGATTTAGTAACTGCAGTGGGAAACAAATACTGGAGTACAGAGAAGAAATGGAGAAAAGTTCATGAGAGGAGAAAAATAATAAAATATAATATGCTTACATGTTGGGCTGTATCTTACTGTGAAATAAAATAGCAAAACCTTAGTTAAGAATTTTTTTTGTTTTTAAAAACTGTAATTGGAAAAGATGCTATGTTCCTGCAGTGCTGTGAGATAATTTTTCCCCTGAAATCTGGAAAAAGTGGTGATCATGCAACTGCAAAAATAAGCAGTCACATTGAAAACATTTTGTGCCCTGAAATTGTAACTAGAGGTAGGGTATTTTTTATTTTTGTTTTTCTAGAATAAAGAGAGCATAACTGTTGCAGAAAAAACATCCGTCTCTGCCTTATATAGCTGGGTTAAGCTGTGCTGGTGGCTTTGAGATTCTTTTCTCCTGATGTAGCTGAAAGTGAATCAAACCTCTTAATGCAGATTTTGGGCTCTTCTGAAACTCTGTGAAATGCAGAAACATATTCTGAGATGGAAATCAGAGATATTGTCGTCCATCTCCACTTCAATTATGATGTGTAAATTTCCACTTTCTTGTCAAATAAAGAGGAATAGCCTATAAAGAATAGAATAATTTTTGTACATCTGTTTGTACTTTGGTGACTTTAATTCTGCAGTTTCCATAATAACAGATTTCAAGGAAAAACATAGTGAAGTGTAAGCAGGCAGTCATTGTTAGTCTTTGATGGATGCTGTCTGAAAGAGTGTCTGTTGCAGGAGAAACTGTTAGTAGAGTGTTATGGATTTTATTTTTTTTAACTTTATTTCATGTTTGTCATATAAATATGTTTGTATTTTATAGCCAAGATTCATTTCATTGTCTGCTACTAGAATTGGCAAATACCTCACACTGGAAGACTTCCATTTTCTATTGCTTCTAGGAGCTACTGCATTTTATCTGCTTATTCTGAAAGGTGTCTGCCTCAGCCTATTTAATTTTTTTAATGAAAAATGCATCCAGCATAATTCAGAAGCTGCTAAATGTAAGGTTATGGGTAAATAGTGTTTTGCTATGTAAAAAAAAATTCTGGCAGTACTTATCTGGAAAGCTCTTAATGCCCTTAAACTTCTGAAGTGGGATCTAAAATTCCTTTGGGGAAGAGCCTTTGGTTTTTTGCCATCTTCATAAATATCTGCCCAAATCTTACCCGAGTTAGAGGCCAAAAAATGCAGTTTGTACATGCTCTGTAAAGAGTTTCTAGGGCTTTGCAGGTTAATATTTGAAGACTTGGTAAACTCTAAGCATGCTTCAGCCTGAGCTGTGAAGGTTTTTCTTTACAGCTGTAGCTCATGGCTGTTAGGGCTGTGTAGGCTTGTAGGATGTAATGAACCATGATGGAGCCCTGAGCTAACTCTGTAACTCTGTAACTTCTGCTGTGTCCAAGCTACTTCTCAGTGGGCAGGTTTGGGGACCTCAGTGTCACACTATGGAGGCAGGTGCTTCCATCCTTTGCAGCAGGTACACCAGGGTCCCAGCAGGCAAGGAGGTTTTATCTCAGCTTGGACTCAATCATCTGCTGAACAAGGCAGGGCTGTAGGGATGGAGCAGGGCATAAAGAAAAAAAAAATAAAAAAAAAATAAATAAATAAAAAAAAAAAGGTTAAAAGGAGCAAATTTAAAAGAGTACCAGTCAGTATTTCCCAGTTTTTGAGCTTCACTTGTCTATCTTAATCATGTTCTTGTAAATCTTCTTTTCCATGAGTAATGTGTGCCAGGGATTGATTGTAATGTCCAAGCAAAAAGATACCTGCCCAGGAGAATAATCAGTGTTCTGAAATGAGGATCTTGTTATTTTGTGGCTCTTGTATTGCTCTGTCACCTGTTTGAGTGCCTTCCATCTAGAGTGCCATCTCTACACTTGCACTTCTGAGACCTTTTCCAGTCTCCATTCTTCACACCTCTTACACAGAAATACTCCTGTGAGTGCAGGGAAGTTCTAGGGAGTCATTGTTGGAGGGAGTGATCTCCCTTCAGAATGCAAACAGCCCTGGGGAAACACTTGTGTATGCCTTTTCCCTTACTTCTCAAGGGCATGCCCTGGCACCAGCATCAAAAGACATAGAAGCAGAAGTGATGACCATTATCTGATTGCATTGACTCAGTTTTACCAAATTATGCAACGAAAAGAAATTGTTCCTGCCCTCCATAACTCGTAGAGGAAGCAGTTTCGTTGTTATTTAATATGATTTTGAAGCAGACAGCCTATGTAAAGTTTGCTTTGTTGCATGTTTCCTGAAGAAGATTCTTTTTCCCTTTGCTCAGTTGTTAGGCAGCCGGTAGATCTGTCTGCAGACTGGATTTTTCATGGTACATTAAGTTTATAGGTGCTTTTATTCAGATTATCTCTTAATTGCTGTATTACTTCTTTACCTATTGAAACCAGCAATGAGAGAGTCTCTCTGGATCTTGGGTTTGCCAGGGTAGCTCTGGATCTGGTCTCTTTCTATTAGAAAGCAAATGGAGAGAAATTGAAGAAAAGTTCTGCAATTGGGAAGCACAAAGTTTGCATTGCTAGTTAGGGGTGTTTCAGTCTTACAGGCACTTCAGTAATGGCTAACATGAAGAAATAAATCTTTGCACAGGTGTCCTGTCTCATGGAGGGATGATGTTTAAAATAATTTTTTTTTTCAGTGAAGCACTCTTCTGAATATACCATGTCCAGAACCTACTGGTTTTTTCTGTTAGAAAGCTGTTAGAAAGTAGAGCAGCTTCTCAGTGCTATTTCTAGCCATGGATGTTTCTCATAGGAAGAGGAGAGGCAGCACATTCCACGTGTTGATTCCTGTTTTAATTAATTAAAAGGCCCAACTCAGGATTTCGAGGGAGACTGAAATGTCTCTGACTGATATCAAGTTATTCATTGCTTTGGCTAGAAATTGGATTCTTCCCTGCCAATTGTAAATAACCCAGAAATCTAATGTCTTCCATAAGGACGCCAGCATGCTGTGGCTGTTTTCAACACTACCATATGTACCTCTGCTTTCTTCTGCCCCAGTGGTAATTCAGAGGGTCATTATGCAAAGCATAACCTGCACAAGTTAAGGCCCACTAAGCAAGGACTTCCAGCTGTTTCATTCCTATAAGCATATAAATATTTATACTACCCCAGGGTTCCTTTCATGCTGAAAATAAAGGTAGCACTTATCTGCTGTTAAAATATATTACCCAGGAGATAAATGACTTATGTCAGTATTAAGATGGATGAGAGGAGAGGAAAACTGAACATAATATTGGTCAGAAGATCCTCATGTCCAGAGGATCTTACTGTTTACTTAAAACTCCTGCTGGCTGAGGTTGATAGTGCTGAGTTTCTCTATCAAGAGATGATTACATTAAAGCTGTAATTAATGTAAAATGTAATGGTTGACACACACGCATACACAGAGCACTTCTTGGACACTAGTTAAACTTCCTAGTGATGGGTAACGTGCAACATGGACTGATTATAACATCCAAGCAGGATGTGAATGGTGCATTTGAGGGGACAACTGAGGCAAGGAGAGTCTGCACAAGTGACCTCCTCAAGGCCACATGTGAAGTGCAACAGCAATTCACCTCTGCTGCATCTCTGGGGCTCTAACCCTCCTGTCCCACCTCTGCAGGTTGCTTAAGCAAGGGCTGTGTAGAAAAACAAAACAAAACAAAACAATAAAAATAAAATAATAAATAAAATAAAATAAAATAAAATAAAATAAAATAAAATAAAATGCAGGAAGGTTTTGTTGTTAGCTGGCAGTATGATGAGAACATCCCTTGAGTCAATCCTGACTTTTCAGGACTCAGGATCTTGCCTTGCTCTTCAGTACACACTGCTGTCACTTGGGGGCCCCTTGTATCCTCATCTGCTGCTGGATTTAGATGGAGATGCTGAGAGAAGCCCGGTTTCTTTCCAGCGAGAATTAATTATTTCATGGACCATTCAAGATTCTGATAAATGAAGCGTGCTTGATGCCATTTTAGAGTAATATCTGTAGTGAAGTCAGAACTCGTGAAAATTGGGAAAATACATAGGATTTGTCTTTGTGCTTTGCTTTGTTCAGGTGAATTGTTGTTGCTTGTGGTATCAATAAAGGGTCTGACTGAACACAAAATTAAGCTGTACATAAGTGGGATTTTAATGAAGTAGTAATTGCTCCCTTAAAGTGACATTATTTTTGAAAGAAGATAGCAAAATAAAGGAGTTCTGTATCCCCTCCCCTTTTCCTGCAAATAATTTAGGAATTAAAATCCAAATTGAATCTGATTGACCTTGTTTGTACACAATTTTTGTCCTTCTTGATAAAATAGATTGATTTTTCTTTTCCTTGAAACTTATAAAACAAAGACAAGAGGAAGAGACTCATACAAATCTTACCATTGGGGCACCTGTGCAATTAATTTGCCTAGAATCACCCAAAAGGTTTTTTGAAACTGTTTCTCCTTGGTGAGATGCTGAAGCAGGGGCACTCTTCCAGAACAGACCATTGTTAATATCCTTTCAGTATGAGAGAGCTTTTGCCCTCCCCGTGCTCCCTGTTGACTTGCTGGCAGCTGCTCATGGATGTAATGTATATGAGCAGGCTTAAAATCCATTCCCATATCTGTGGAAATAGATGGTTTGTACTGATACAGCACCATAGATCACATATATGCCCCATATGTGCTGCAGCACAGAGTGTCAGTGAGCACAGAAAAATGTGGATTGGGGTTCTCTTAGAGGATGCCAGAGAAAAGATAGAGAAATGGAGAGGGTTTTGTTGTTTTTTTTTTAATAAAACTCCCTGTTACTGAATTGCTTTAATGATGCACCTCTTTCCCGTTCCATCTCTCTCTTTTGCCACTTCTTTCATTGCAGCTTTTCACATATGTAAGCAACAAAAAAAACCCACGGCCAGTGAAATGGAAGATTACAATTATGCATCAGTATTCCTGTAACATGGCTGCTCAGTAATGTCCCCTGGGTGTTACAATGAATATCTGACATTAATTGGCTCAGTACCTGTATGTCTGACCTTGCAGAAATTTAATAGATCAATTCTACATGTTGTTTACTAATAAAGAAAACTTCTTTAGGGCAGGGGCTGCATCTTTGGACATGCCTTCACCACACTGACAACCAGAAGCAGCAATCAGACTCACTAGGTCTTGGAGTAAGGTATAAAAGAATAGAAAAGGGGATCACAGAGTGGTTTCTCTCCCTTCTTTTGCCAAGATCTGTTCCTCAGCAGCCCACTTGAGGTCTTTGTTACTGCTGGGTACTGTACACTTGATGCACAAGCACTGCTTTTTTCTCCTAGTATTGCTTTCATATGTGTGTTTGACATACTGAACGCTGTCACTACACCAGGTCAGAATTAGAGGAACAGCAACCACTGGATGTACCGGCATTGAAACAGCTGCAGCTTTTGTGTCGCTCACCCCTCTGGTGACAGAAGCTGCCAGGAGGGTCTCATGCTCTTCGGCAGTCCCCGTGTTTCAATGCAAGGACCTCTCAGTCAGCAGCAAAAGCCTCCTCTCCTTCGCTGCTCTCTCAGCTGCCTTTAGCAGCACACGGGCTGCCTGTGCACAAATGGATGATTTTTCAGCTCCCTCCTGGTCCAGGGAGGCGAAAGGGAGAAAGTCAGTGTCCACATGGCAGCCTAGCCGAGGTTCATGCACGGGGTGGTTCCTAGGCTTAACTTTCTGTAGGGCTGTTTGTTCCACAAGTTAAAAAGTTGTTGCAAAGGAGGTATGTTTGTACACAGGGGATTTTAAGAGATGCTCAGAGGCAAGCTTGTCCCGCTGGTTTTATTGCCTTTGTACAGGAGAGAAGCTTTAGAGAAGGTGTTACGCTGCTTCTGTAGAGCTTGCTGCTTTCTGCCCATTGTTACCTGTCCCCTGCTGAGGAAGGGACATTAAACAAGCCGTCACCTCGGGGAGACGAAACCCTCATCCTCCCCCTCCCCACCTCGGCTCTTGCAAATGACAATCCAGCAGCCGATGCCCAGCGCCTCTCCCCAAGGGCAGGCAGCCCCTTCCTCCCTCTTATCTCTTAGATTTACACCTCCGATAGCCAGACCTGTCCCGGGCAGAGCGGGCGGCGGGGGGAGCGGGCATCCCCGTCGGGCGGCGGGCACTGACCGACCTCTCTCTGTCTCTCCCCGTTCCCCTGCGCACGGAAGGCAGCCGGTGGAGGCGGCGGCGAGCGGTGGCGGGAGGAGGCCGGCGCGGCGCTGGTGCTGCGGAAGGTGTGGTCACGCAGCCCGGCCCCCGAGCGGCGCGGGAGGTAAGGCTTCCGCGGCTCCGGCGGCGGCGCGGGGCTGCGCCGGGCTCCGCGGAGGCGGGTGGGGCGGCGGAGGCGGTCTTAGGAGGGCGATGGCCCCCGGGGGGGTCTCCTAGGAGGAGGGGTGGCGCGGAGCGGAGGGAGCCATGGGGAGCGGCAGGGTGCGGGTGCCCGAGGCGCTGGCGGGTCGCGGCGGGTCGCGGCAGCTGCCCACCTTCGACGTGCCTTACTTCAAGTACATCGATGAGGAGGATGAGGAGGACGAGTGGAGCAGCCGCTCACAGTCCTCCACCGAGGATGACTCCGGGGACTCTCTGCTTTCCGACAGATACGTGGTGGTGTCGGGGACGCCGGAGAAGATTTTGGAGCATCTCCTCAGCGACCTGCACCTGGAAACCGCCCAGGACAAAGAGACGGGTAAGGGGCGAGACCGCTGGGGGGGGGCCCGGGAAAGCACCTATCCCCGGCCCCGGGTGGGAATGGGGGAGAGGTCCCGGTGTCGGTGTTTTTCCCCGTGCCGGATGAGCGGGGCGGCCCGGGGGTCGCTCCCGGGCACCCCCGGTCGAAATCCGGCTGCCAGCCTGATGGTTCACCCCGCCGGGGCAGCGTGGGGAGCGAACCGGGAGCGTGTGGCAGCCGGGAGGTGACAAGGCGGGGCGGCCGGCCTCGGGGCAGGAATGCCGGCAAGTAGCGGAGCCGCTCCGGAGCAGCGCATACTTGGCGGTACCGTGAGCCCTTTTTTATATTCGGCTTTGGCGGCTGCTGGAGAAGCGCAGGCTGCGACGTGCTTTGTACAGCACCCGTGGCTCTTCAGGCAGAGGCTGCCATTTCTCATAGCCTGCAGCTATTATTATGTTGAGCAGAACACTTGCCGAGCGCCTCAGCCTCCTGGCTAACCACTCGTTTTGCCGCCAGCCCAGTACTTCTGCACATCTTCTGTTTCCTGAGTACGGCTAAGACGTTTCCTCATAACCTAGGGCACAAGGCATCGCCTGATGCTGTACTCGTCTGTCTTCACTCAGAGATTGTAGTTTGTTCCAGCCTAGAGCAATTATTATATTGATCGGGCTACTTGACATGCGGTGTAATTTTCAGCTGGATCTCTTGGATGTATGCTCGTCTTACTGTCACCGAGAGCTCCTGGGGTAGTTTATCAGAAGTGCCTGCGATTCATAGATAGTTTGAGTGAAAGCGGACAGGCTGGTGGGACTTTTCAGAGGTCCCATATACTAAAGAGCTGAGGAAGGCAGCTGGCTGGGAATGGAGCTGCGCGTTTGATCGCTCCCTGTAGGGTTAAAACGCATACTCCTGCTACCTCTATATATCTGTCTCTACAAATGAGATTACGGAGAATAAACACACTTTAATCCTTTTAAGGGACCGAAAATATAAATAACATCTGCGATTCCCAAAGGAATATCAGGATTGGGTTCTTGGAACAAGTCATTAGTTAAATGTGGGACAATAGGCATATTCCTAATGCTGATGTGTGAATGCCCCGAAGAAACATATAGAGTGTCTGCTGGCGATATTATTATGGTATTCCTAGTGCTGCTTTTGTCTGCCTAGACATTAATATTTACTACAGAGGACTGTGATTGTTTTCCTTCCAAAGATGCCCTCAGACTAGTTCTTCATGTAATTTACTTGAGCCAGCTCTTAGGCAGTGTACTGAGGGTCCATCCTTAGCCCTTTAAGGTCAAATGTTGGATCCAGAATAAGTTTTCCCATTAATGTTTGTAATATGCAGATTCAGAGGCATTAGCTGCCTGTCTAAATAGTCTGCTTTATCTTTTTTATATAAGCTCACAATCTTGGTGGAAAACAAGATTTTCACTAGTGATGTGCATTATATTTCAGTGTTTGTAAATACAAAGCACTCCTTACATAAAGGATTAGATGCTTAGTAAATCCTCACGTGTACTACCTTTTCTTTCTTTCTTTCCTCTTAGCCCCCTTTCCCCCCATCACCGGGGTGGCTGTTCATAAACCTGTTCTTGTTGTCACACAGCGGGGCTGGTAAAGTGTCCTCAAAAAAAATTCTAAATCACTACTTGCCTGGTTGTTAGCAGATGGTAATGTATTTAAAGGCTGATTGGCTTCCCCTCACCTCTTCTGCCTTATCCTAGCTCCTTTTAGAAAGAAACAATTAGCTCTGCCCTGTAGCCAGGGTTAACTGCGTCCCAGGGATGGAACAAAGTAGCTGTGGCTTCAGGGTTTTGCCATCACAAAGAAGTGTGTGAAACCTTGCCCAGGGGCCCTCCACTTCTTCCAGGGTAATTCATCATATACTGTTTTTTTTTTTCCCCCTGACTTTATTAATCTCGTTATATAGAACGTCACTAAAATAAGACTCTGGGAGTTACATTTCCCAATGTTTTATTTAGCAGATGCCTCTGTAATGTTTTTTATCAGTCTGTTTTTCAGACTCAGTGGCATTTGGTATGGGGAAAAGTATGGGATATCAACTGCACATCTTTATGTGTGCACCTGAAGGCATCCTTCTACTGTCCGTGCTCTTGGACTTGCTGTTCATTGTATTTTTTGTAGTTCCAGTCTGGCCCATCTCAAAGGACGGTCGAGTTGCAGAGTCCTGAAGGCTTGAGTTTAGCAGGCATAGCTCTGTGGAACATAACAGGACAATGTTGTTGTACTCAGCTGCTGCTCCTGCTGTCTGTTTGCCAGTTCCAGAATGACTTCCTTGGCCTCCTGCTTTCTCTGCAGCCCCCAAGCAGGTTTGCTTATTTCTGTCTGTAAAGACCATGAGAAAGAGCTGTTCTTACACACACTGGTGGGCAGGGGACTGTTGTTCTGTTTTGACCCTTTGCACTGCTTCCCAAGGAGGGATGCTCTGTATGTTTTCATTCCTACTCTTTGTATAACAAAACCTAACTGCAACCCTCTGTGGTGATTACAAAAGAAATCCCTTGTATCCTGGAGCTAGCATGGTCATGGAGCACTGCTTTTTGTAAACACTGACATGGGTGAATGATGTGCCATGTTTTGCTCCCAGATAACTATTTTCTAGGCCAAGTCACCAGGTACCATTTGCAGCTGGAAGAGTAAAGGGAAGCTTTGGGTGCTGGTCTGGAATAAACTTAACTAGAGTCCAGCCCAGGCCTGAAGGCTCCCTTGAACAGCTGCTGCTAAACGTGTAGCAAGCATCTGCTATAATAAACAGGTGGAGACCCAGCCTGGAGTTGTCCTATTGTCTGTGACACAACTGAACACTGTTACAGCAACTGAGGACACTAAAGAGGACACTGCAGTGTGCACAGCTAAGCTAGACTATTGCTCAGATGAATTCTGTAGGCAAGGAAGTCTTGCAAGCCTGAGGTTTGCAAGACTCTTTAAGCTTAATATACTTAATAACTATTTAATGACTGAGGGCTGATATTTTTGTTTGTTTGTTTTGTTTTTTGTGGTTTTTGTGTTTTTTTTTTTTTGTGATTACTATGTCAGGAAGTATATGTGATTTCTTGTGGCATCGTATTAAATTTGGGCTTGTCAGTAACCAAGGATTGCCAGCCTTCCAGCTGAAAGGAAGAATGTTTTTGTCTTGCTGGGTTATTGTAACCTGTAATGTACTAGCCCCCAAGAAGATTGGTCTTGTTTCCTACCATAAAGTGGATAGAAATTGAAAATTTCTGTAACAAACAACTTTCCTGAGTCATCTGTCTCCCTGATTGAATCAGTGGCTGGTATCTGGTGAGTGTGTACTTTACAGGGCAGTTTGAAGCTTTAAGAGTTGATCAGTTAGGCACTCCAAACACATCGATATCCAGGCAGAAAATGCAGGCACACCTCATGGGCTAATCCTCATTAAGGATGAGGATTTAAATAATTAATCTCCAAGAGGCAAAATCATAGTATCTCAGGATCTCTAATCCCTTCCCACTAACTTCATCAGTTTTTTCAGAATTGTCCTGTTCTGGAAAAAGCTTTTATTTCTTGGGCATTAGCAGCATTTCTTTCTCTGGATATTGTCCTGATCTAGTCTTTGGAGTATCCTCTGACTGGTCTCTATCCAGACACAGTGGTTGCATTCCATGTTTGGCAGTCTGTGGAATGACCTGGTGATCATTACATACATTGCTTCTTCTCAAAGCCTGCCTGGATCCATCAGACCATTTACTTCAAACCACTGGATCATCTCTCTTAGCTTAAGCAGAACACAATCACCGTCATCACATCTGATGGTACTACCTATCTTTTACCTCCCTACTGTGGGATTCATTTTAGAGAATGAGTAGGAAGTGGAAATTTGGAGAAAAGATGTGAATGACAAATTGTATGACTGGAGCAACATGATGGAGTTGGTCTTAACTGATTTATCTTTTTAGTGGACTGAGTGAAAGGGATTATAGCAAGTGATAGGACTGGTACTTTGTTAGACAGTCCGTCAGGGAAGTTAGGGTGGAAAACGATGAAAAGCCTGGAGGAGGGTTAATTGGACAGAAAAAGAGAATGAATCCTTATGATGTAGCTAAAATGGATGCAGAAAGGTGCAAATATGGTCTAGATTCCTTAAGAATAGGAAAAGAAAGGAGTAATGAGCTTTGTACTGTGCTGTGTCACCTTATTGGGGGCTGCATGTGATCTTTGGATTGTTGGGAGCTTCCCCCCTGTTACACAGAAGCAGTTTTAGCTTTAAGATCACAACACGGCATCTAGGAGATGACTTCAGACCATGTCTGTTTTTCCCTGAAGTGTGGTATGGTAAGAGTTACTTTTGTTTAATCCATTCTTTTTCTACACTTGTACCAATGACACTGCTTTGCTGTTTGGTGATGGCACCCTCTGCAGAACTGTAAGTGACCTCTGGGAGAACGGTACTGTCTTGCATGAGCTGATTGAAGTCAGCTGCTGTTAAATGATGTTCCAAAAAAAAAAAAAAAAAGCTACAGCTCTACCTTTTCTAGGTGTTGTCTTTTGTTAATTAATCCAACAAAAAAAATTTGCTTATTGATTTTTGTTTTGTTGGGTTTTTTTCTTAGCTATAAAGGAAGTTGTTAGGACTTTTGCTCACTGTGATTTATTTCTGATGAGTAAAAGGTATTAAAAAACATACTTGTGTGACTGCCACGCAGTCAGCATAAGCGTATCTGATGCATGTGGACTGATGCCAAGGAGAATAAATATTTGCCTGACACTTTGTGATCCTATCCTTCAGCTTTCAGGATGTAAAGCATTAATTCCTGCTTGCCCTTCCTCTTTACCGGTCCTTGGTTTTTGTCATAATTTTGAGGGACTTTCTGTAAACTTTTCCCCAAAGTCTTAGGAAAACTTGAAGAGCTGAGTGGGCTCATATATCAAATATATATTAAAGATATATAAAGATATATTACTGCCATGACCATAGGAAAGGAATAAGCATTTCACAGAATGCATGGAGCAGCATCAGTGTAAGAAAAGCAGGAAACCTAAAAGAATAATTTATCTCAGTGTTTAGTGTGAGAGAACCTGCGGAGGTTCCTGTACAGGACTGTTGCTTCATGTGGCACAAGTTAAGCTGTCTCAAATTGGAGTGTCAGTAGAAGTAGGTTTAGAATAAATCAATAAAATTAATAGTAACAAATCACTAGGATCAGATGTTACTCTCCAAAGACTTCTAAAGGAACTCAGATATGAAACTGCTGAACTCCTAACAGTGGTGTGTAATTTATCATATAAAGCAGCTTCAGTGGCAGAGAAAGGTGGAAAATGTGATGCCAATTAAAAAAAATTAGTTATATTTAGTGAACATCTAAGCTATAAGATTGTCATTTTTACTAATACATTGTTCCCACATAAAGTGGTGGGAATAAAGCAGCAGCTCAGCCTTCCCCAAACACTCATCCCTGCCTCTGCACTGGTCCCTCAGTGCCTCTACAGCTTGTTCTGTGATTCTGTAGCAGACCCATACAGGGAGCTGGTCCTACTTGATACTAGCTTAGGAAATACTAAATTATTAGTTTTAAGGCAAATCAGTCCCCTGATCCTCACATAATCTGTCAGTGGCACAAAGTTTGCCCCTGACTCAGGGAGTGGGAGATACATGAGTGAGGAGAGCAGGGGAGAAGGACTGATGCTGTTAGGAGGTGGACTTGCTTGCAGGAGTGATTACATGCAAAACTACAGCAGAAAGTTGTGACCATGTGCTGGGAAACTGAGTGGCAGTACAGTGAAAGTAAAAGGAAGAAATGAATGCACAAATATAGAACGGAGAGGAGGGAAATATGGGGTTTTCTTCAGAGATAAGCGAGATCTTGTGTATCCTGTAGAGCTGATTTAAAGGACTATCAGGGTACATGTGATCTGGTCTGCCTCTATCTGATATTTGTATTTCCAGAATGTTTTGTTGAAGTCCCTTGCTAAAAATCCTTAAAGAAATTTAAAGATCCTGTTGATAAGGAAGAAGATGCTTTTCTGTACTGATGATGACTTAAAAGACAGAAAATGAAAGGTAAGACTAAATTGCCAGTGATTGAAATGGAGAGAAATCATCATTAAAGACCAGGTAATATTAGTGTGGAATGAAAATGGAGGTAACAGCATGTGGAGATAATGGTAAATGGTTGAGGGTCTCTTGATAAATTAATGGTTTCACCTTTGGCTATGCAAGATTACATTCTTGTGCACCCTGTTATCCCCACCTCTGACTGCCTGTTTCAGCTCTTGTGTTGTCCTGACATCGTATGACAAACTTTGCTTATGTGTCTCTGCAATTGAAGTAGATCAGGAAGCTCATCCAACTCAAAAATATCCTCATGAAAGAAGTAAGAATGGGGCAGTGTAGGACTGGGAAAATAAGTAGAGAGTGGGCCCCCTCAGACCAGCCCTGTGGCTGAAAAAAGATGAAAGGAATAAAAATCTGCTTGAAAAAATTGCAGATGAGCTCCAACTTTGAAAAATGCAAAGTAATGCGTTTTCTAACATGGAGAAAAATGAATCCTTATTACACATATTCAGCAGAGATGCTGAATTGGGTAATATCATGCAGAAAGTAGGTCCTTGGAGATAGAGGGATAGTTCTTGGATATTTTTGATCAACGTAGATCAAAATGGCAAATGGTATTTGGGACAATTAGGAAAGAAGGCAAGCAGGAACTGTAGGTATAACATTGTGTAATATTGTATGGAGCATATGGCTTTTTCTTCTCCTGCAAGTCAAAAAGGTTGTAAGTGAACAAGAAAAAAAAAAACAAAACACAAACTTGAAAACGTCAGCCAGGGTCAGGAGAAGTCTGTACTAAATAAATCTAAGAATAAATAGACTAGGTCCAGTCATGATAGGAAAGCAATTTCTGTAAAGGAGGTATATGGTGATCTACAGACTATGAATGGTTAGGGGAAGGTGACTATGGAAAGATTGTTAATTGTTCCTCATACTGCAGCAAGGGTTTAGTAACAGTGAAATTCATTGGTTTGTAACTAATAAAGAAAATCTCTTTTCTGATATGGTGCACAGCTAAACTGTGAAACTTATTGCTGTGAGGATTTTGTAGAAGTCAAAAGATTGGAAGGGTTTAAAAAAACAAATTAGGTAAATCCTGGCACAAACTTGATAATTGTAGTCATGTCAATGTAACTTCCTGTTTGGAAAGTCTACACTGCCTGTTGCTGGAAGCTACTCAGAGTGTATCAGAAAAAGATAACTCTTTATTTGTCTTTTTCATAGCTTTTTTCTTCCCAAGGGCATTCTCTGTTTGCCTGTGTAAGTGACCTGGTTCAATTTTATCAGAATCTAAGCTTAAAAATCAGACACTGGTTCCTTCTGGTAGGACAACTGAGTGAGTTATCAGTTCAGTTGGCAGCGAAGAGTGAACAGTTTTCTGCTGAATGGCCTTGCAAATGGCATGGTGGGGTCTGGAACAAAGGAAGCAGGAGCACTGGGACTAGCATGAGGTTAGGACCAAGGCTGCTGGCAGTGACACTGGCTTCTGTGCAGATGGGAAGATCTGACATCCTTCAGTTGTTCTCCTGGTGATTGTCATGTAGCCCTTCCTCCTCTGCCGCACTCGGTTTGACTTTGAGCCAAGTAGATCTAAGTATCTGAGTAGGAAACAATTTTATTTTATTTTTTATTTTGGTAGAATTATTTTCTGTCACATTAGTGAACTGAATCAGCTCATAGAAAGAGCACCATGTTTGGGATTCACTACAGAGAGCGTGTCACGCAGCGGTGCCTAAGCTAATTGGAAATGCCAGCAAGGGGAATATGTATAAGATGCTGCCTCCTGGTAGGAGCTCAGATAGTTATTTATGGGAAATAAGGACTTGGAGCCTGAAAAAGTTGGGGTTTTTTTTTTTGCACCTGGGCACAAGAGATTGTTTAGGAAAAACATTTGGAAAGGTAGAATCCAGAAATGCTGCTCCTGGATTGTCTCACCATTATATCCAATGATTGGAAAAGTAGAGGCAGCATGGGCAATGATGAACATCCTTAGTGATCAGGGCTCTGTTTTCATGATCAGCACCTGCTCTGTAGATAGGGATGGTATTTTTTCAGTTCATCACCACAAATGCTGTTTGTGGTCTAAGCACACCTAGCAAAGTAGACTTTTTCAAGGAGGCAAAATATCTGAGGTAGCCATGAGGCAAACACACAGTTTCAGCATGTCCAGGAGCACTTAGGCATGTAATTAAATCCTTTTGTCCCTTGTGCAAGAAGAGCTTTGGTGGGTGATGGTAGAACCCCAAAGGTTTAATGTGTTTTGTGTATGAGTCAAATTTACTGAAGAAAAAGCTACCCACTATGTGTGATAGTCAATTAGATCTTAGTATTCTTAGTTCTTCAATGTTTTCTGTCATTCTTTTGTTCATTATAGCTAGATGTCACCTTCTGCTATGCAAGAAAGTCAGAAGGAGCTGTCATAAAAGCCTGGTGTGAAACCATTTATAATGAAGTTTTGCATTGTAGATAATATGAGGGGTTTTGATGATTTTAGTGGTTTAAGCAGAAAGAAATTGGGAAGTGCAGGTCTAGCAGGAGAACTTTCTCAGGGGTGAAGATCAATAATTTTCCTTTGACAGCAAAAAAGGCCCTTTAGATAAAAAAAGAAAAGAACTGTGAAAGGCAGAATGTGTTAATTTAATACTGGGATAAAATACCTGCAAGGTTTTATTTTATAAAAATGCTAGTCATTAAAAAATTCTAGTCATTAAAAGACTAGTAGAGTTTGCCTCTTAGTTTCTACCTTAGTCTGGATTATTTTTATTTGAGTATGTCTGGTCAGAATCAAATCTAGCAGAAATTACTACTGTTCCCAGGTCGGAAGGCTGGGACCGAGGGCTATGAAGGCAAAAAGGAAAACTTAATTACTACACAGTGATGATGCCAAAGAGATCTCTTGACAAGGGAGATGTCATCTTGAAAGTAGGTCAGGTCCCTGTCTGGTTTAAATGCTACACTGGAGGTTGGGTCAGTTCTCAGTTGAGGGTCTGGAGATGAAGCAGTCCAGACCCCTTATATTGTACCTGAAGTCATACTGCTTCTGGTGAGCCCTAAGAACATCAGAGGCAAAGTCACCATTCATTGGGGCTTGGCAAAAAGTCATAGCCATATTATGAAATTAATCTAAACTTTGGTAGGTCTGTAAGGATTCTGTCTGCTGGAGATCCAGACCCCTGCGTCAGTGAGATCAAACCCCCAAGTGTGAAGGGAGAGGACAAACCATGCTGTGAAAGTGATACAGCTGTCTAGATCCTCTTGCTCCCTAGCTAGAGCTCTGTTTTCATGTTTTCCTGGAAAGTGTCTTATTGACTGACCATCTAATTATAAAACAGATACAGTTATCCCAAAGCTGCTGTTTCTAGTAGGGGAAGAGAGACATAATTTGTAAGAATAGCACAAGCCAAATAGCAGCAGATGTTGTGTGGGTTGGCAGGTCAGTTAACTGGGAGTAGGAACTGGAAAGGCAGAACTGAAATACCAGGATTGCTACTTCTTACGATATGTTTGCATCCTCTGTTCCTTCAGTGAGAGCTACAGACCACGAGGTCCTTCAGGAACCCCAACCATGTCTCCCATCACCAGATGTCTCCCATCTTTTCTGGGCTTTTACTCATCCTCACCACTTAGCACTTTTCTCCTTTCCTTCCTTCTTAAGGCTTTTTACAACCAACCTCTGATATGCAGACTGTAGAAAAACTGGCCAGTATCTTCAGTACTCTTGGAGATGGTACTCTGAAAAGTTATTTTTTGAAAGATACTTTCAGGAGGTGGAGCAATTTTTATGTAAGAATGGTGAAAACCTAAAACTATGTGTTTATGTACTTGCCACACCTTTGAGTCCAAGAACACATTTCATGCACTGTCTTCAGTTTTGAATTCCAGTATTTTCTAATACAGTGATTTTTATTTTTTTTTTTTTTTTTTTTTTTTTTTTTTTTTTTTTGGTGAGATTAACATTTTTGAGGGACTATAAAGAGCATGTTCATTCCCTGCCTACAGGGTGGAAAGATGAATTCACTGAAGACCTGTACTTTGAGGTTATATATTAAGAAACTAAAAGAAAGCTGTTCTTCAAAGCTGCTTTTTTCCCCTTGTGAACTAAATTTACCCTCATGCTGTTAATACCTCCTTCCCCCGCAATCCTTCTTAACAGACCCAAAGTTCAAACAGTTTCATGGTATTATGGAAGTAGCAGCTTCAGTCTTTTTGTGAGAAGGAGCAGGGCTGGTTTCAGCTGAAGCCAAACTACAATTATCACTGCTTTACTGAGATTCCTATCATGCTGCCTGCTTCTACTGTTGAGTGATACTTCGTCGTATAGTGTGCTGATGCAGTAATTTTCTTTTCCACTTTATTATTTTCTGTAAATCCCTGTGCTCAGAGGACACCCATAGAAATGAAGAAAAAGACACAACCGAAGACCTATTTGTGAACCATTAGCTGGAATAGATTTCCACCAGTTTCCCAATGCAAAGCCTCCTGATGAGGCTTTCTGAGGGCTCTTAAGACTTCCCTTAATAGCTGCCAACCCTGAGCTGCATTACAGCACCAAATGCCTCTGCTTGCTGTGTAGTAGAATAAATGCTATTTTTTGAGAAAGTCTGTCTATGGCATTGGCAAACTGGTGCCAACACACTCCAACAGCAGACCTCTGCCTTGCCCTAAGCTGGCTGCTGCCTTCTCTATCATGTCCAAAGGCAAAAGGGGAAGAGCAGCTGTGGCAGCAGCTGCTGAAGGCCAGATGTGCTGTGTGCTGGATGAGGTTGGCAGGGGATTCTGCTGTGGCTTATGTTATCTTGCTGAGTTTTGCCAGATGACTGGCAGTTGGGTGTAGGAATAGATGGTTGGAGTATGGGGAATACTTTTGTGAGAGCGGAGATGCCCGTCTGAAAAGGAGATAGTGGAGCAGAATGCACTTGGCATAAATTCAGAAGCTTTGTGCATAACTGCAGTTGGTAAGCTGATAACATAGGCTTTAAACTGCTGTCACTTTGTTTAGAAGGAAAGGTTTGATCCCATTTGGTATCACTTGGGTATATAGCACCTTTTGGTCGAGTCTATGTGGTTGACGTTGGAGACAATATTTTTTTTTAAAGTAAATTTTCATCCTCTCAGGGACTGAAATAGGAATAGTATTACACCACTTTGAAAGCTAAAGGTTTCTTGTGACATGTCAGTTACCCACATGGAGTATAGCTGGTTCTGGCAGAAAGAGCTTTTCCAAATAACATCAGTTACAGCAATAAGGTAAATTGCCTGTTCCATCTTTTAGATAAGGTGAAAAATACTGATGTGAGTTGTAGCTGAGGGAGCAGCTCACATCACTGTCTCCTGAGCCAGGCTGTGATCATGAGATGACCTTGCCTCTGAAAAGCTTGTGAGATCCTTCTGAAACTAAATCAGTACTCTCTTTCGGAAGTGAAAATATGACGGCTCATTTTCAAGGACACTGAGGGCAAAAAAAAAAATGGGGGTGGGGGGTGGGTGCAGATGGGGAAAATAAATCAATGTAAATAATGTGGCAGTGTTGATGGATCTAATTTTGATGGAAGCTAATAATAAAAGTTAGGCTTTTGTGTGACAGCATTTGGGGTGAATTGTGATTTCATTCCTTTGCTTGAACTTGAGTTTTGATGGAGAAATAAATTGCTACAATCAGGGATGTAATCATGGAGAAATCATGCTGTCTGACCTGGGACTGCTAGAGAGGCCTTTATGCCTCACCCTCCACTGCTTTTCAGTTTCTTTCCTTTTTTTCTGCAACTTGCATCCTCCTCCTCCTTCTGCCCACAAGGCTTTAGATTCCTGCAGCAACCTTTTTTAACCCTCTCCCACCCCTGTTTCATAGGATTTAGGGCTTGTTTGCCTCTCTCCAGGAAACACTGCAGTGCCAACAGAAAGCCAAGAGGCTGGTTTTGTTCTTACCCTATCATGAGTTCAGAGCCCTGGCATCAATACAATAATGAAACCCTTGTTGGGTTTTGCTCCTCGCCCCATAGGAGCCTTGTCCATGGGTTTTGTTTGTTGTTACTGTTAGTGTATCACGGGGGATGCAAAGCCACAAGCTGGAAGCAAACAAACAACACCAAAGAAACAACCACAGACAAACAGCATTTGTCAGATCCCTGTTGTCAAGGGGTTTGCATTCCAAGCCTTAAAGCAGCAGCAGTGAGTGAGCATGGTTGCCCCAAAGCAGGAAAAGCACCGCTAACAGGCAAATGCAAACATGTTGCCTGTTCCTGCGACCTACAGCTTCTCCTCTTACTGTTGCATTGCTGTCTACAGAGATACCTCTGTAATGGAAGGTGGAAAATTTCCGTCCTGCTACTTGTAGCAAGCAGCAGGAGGGAGGCAACAAGTGTCTGACTTAAAGTTCAGCACAGTCACTCACCCAGCTTCTTGGCAGATGAAACACCTCCTGACCTTCACCTTCAGCTTCCTGGATATGAGCTAAAGGGCTGCTTAGGGACCTTTGAGTAACTCTTAGGGTGGGCAAACAGATGCAGACCTCTTGCCTGCTGGAGCCCAGCCTGACGACGAGGGAGCAGCCCTGGTCCTGGTGGTGCTGTCAGCTTCTTGCTGTCCTCTCTGTCCCCCTGATCCAGAGAAGGGATGTCCCCCCAAGCAGGGCTGGGAGGCAAAGGGATGCCATCTGCTCCCACCTTGCTCTTCTTCTGACTGTAGGGTTGGGTCTTGGGCCACACACAGCTTGCAAATGCTTGGAAGATGGCAACTGTGCTGGGACTGCATGCTCTGACCTGTGGAGCAGTTGGATGGGCAGGAAGACCTTGGGAAGCCATTGCCATCAAAACCCCACCCTGAACCCCTGAGATTTGCTGTGGGAAGAAGCCCCAAAGCACACATGTGGAGATTTTGGGATATGGTCAATTGGGAAACCTGGGCATGTTGGGAAAGCTAAGGCTAAACCTGTAGGCAGGGGAGGGTCTCTGCCAGCTGAAGCTGGGCTTCTCCCAGGTGTTCCCCAGACCTTTTATACTCCCCCAAATGTTTCTCTTCTCTTGTAAAGCAACAAGCAAGCATTTTCCTGAGGTCTGTTTGAGGAGAATTGCATTTCAGTCTCCAGTGTTGAAAGCCCATCTCTCGACAAAAGTTTCAGCACATCATATGGGTGGTATGTGCAGCTTATGTAAATATTTTGAACAGTATTTTTTTTTTTTTCTTTGGTGTGTGCGTACAAATTGTGTTAGTATTGGTAAGTATTGATCTCCATGCTGGGTGAGGGTTTTGACATGTAGATGGTCCATAGGTAGTTTGATTGAACAATTTTTAAAGGACTGGAAATTTTTCCAGGGAGTCAAGGTTAGTTAGAAGCAGTCTTGTCACAACTATGTTCTTGATTACAAAGAACAGTACGTCTTTAATAACAATGTTCTATAAGTTTCTGAAAAACATGAAAATGCCATGAGCTTTGTAAGGAAGTGCTGTATTGGGTTTTGTTGACAAACGAAGAACATTCAGATCCTCCTTAGAATGTACAGTCATGTATGTATGGGATATGGGAATTTGCAGCAAAGGCCAGGAGCAGTTGTCCCAAGTTCTACTATTCAAATATTAGCAAGGCAGCGAGTCCCTGTTTAAACCCCTGTGACTTAGGGGAGCCCTGGGTGTGAATCAGGGTAGAGAGTCCAGGGCAGGATCTACAATGAAGACAGCAGTCTGTCATTAGGCCATATACAACCTCCATTGATGTCAGTGTTCATGAGGATTTTGTGTTCCTACTACAGAGAATGGCAGTTCTGTATGGTTAATCTCCAAACTGAACAACAAGAAGAAATAGCTTTTATATTTATCTTAAAGTATTTAGATATTTTTAATATATTTTGGATGCTATCATTTCAAATGGGAAGTGTATGCACCACTTCCCCTGGTAATCTGCGAATCCAGAGATTCACAGTGTTTGGTTTGCCTATTCATGATTTATTTGCATTTTAAAATATAGACATAGGCATGTGTGTGATGATTTATTTCTCCTTGTAATTGGATACAGTGATTAAATGAGCTTGCATATTATACTGCATTGTCCTTCTGGGATGTTGGCTGCTGTATCTTTAAAACAGCAGCTCCTAATGGAATTGATTCCAGCTTCTATATATTTACAATAATTGGTGATGTGTTTCTAAAAACTGATTTGGAAAATTGCTTTTAAATATATATTCTTATATAGGAAGTATTCAACTAGCTGAAGTACACAATCCTTAGGGTCTTTAAGATGCTTTGCTACCTTTTCTGACAAGCACTCTTTAGCAAAAATAGGGACATGCTCACAAATTTGTAACCTGAAAGAAGATATAAGAAGCAGAAGTGACTACCAGGCTGCAGCCATGGACGAGTGATTGCAGTCTGGGACTGTCATCACATAATTGATGATTTTCCATAGACTGCCCAGGAATGATATAGAAAAGATCCTGCTGCTTAGTAAGAAAAGAAATTAAAAATGGATTTTTGTAATTGGCATTAATGACTAACTAAAGAAGCAAAGAGGTTTAATGAAAAAAAAAAAAACCAAAAAACCAAAAAAACCCCCAAACAAACAAAAAAACAAATCAACCTTATTTGCAGAAACATAAGATACAGGCATTCAAAACCCACAATGTTACTGACTGGTGCTATGCAAACAAAGAGTAAGAGACAGTGCTCTGTCCTGGAAATTTATAGGGTCCATTAAGGAAGACCCCAGAAATCTGGTGCAGCAGAGTGCTGGGAACAGTGGTAGGAAGCCTTATTAGAGAAACTGCATATGGACACATTTTAAATGAGAAGGATATCTCAGTGATGACAGTAATCTTAGCGTTTGAGATTGTATCTTTTAATAAAAAAAACCTCAGTCCTACCAGCAGCAGCTTGAGGTACTCTCAGTACATCTCCTTGGCTGAATTATTTTGTCTGCGCACATAGATGTGCTTAATGGCAGCCTTTCCTTCAGCAAGACAATAATTTGTATCTCTCTTTCTTCTAAAGATGCACTTAATCCCGTTACTTACAGGGGCATAATGTCTTTGAGAATTTGCTGCCCTGTTTCAAATTGGGTTGAATTTCTTTAACAGATTCAAAGGCTACAGGGGTATTGGAGAGCATGACTGACAGTAGGACACACAGTTCAGTTGCAAAGGCTGTTTTTTTCTGGGCAGTGGGAAAGAAGAAATGCTGAAGGAAAGTAGAAATTATGGTGTTAGCCAATTTATTTTGAAGAGGTTTGGAAATCTGATAGGGAAAGGTGAGTTGCAGTTGGATCACCATCTGAATCTTGACATCTGGTGGTGTTGGCCTCGCTGGCAGGTGACCAAATGCACTGGAATTGTGTGCATGGGACTGTAGAGAGATGAGGAAAATGAGAGTGAGGACACCAGGTTTGCACTGGAAGCCTTGGCAGGTACCTCCCACCTTTGCTGAGCCTGTGTCTGTCCCCTGTCCTCTGTACACTGGAAAACATAAAGCACATTTTATACAAACTGTGCTGGTACTTATGGTCAAAAAGAGACAAAGAAATGAAAGATGGCACCAAGCATTAGTTGCAGCCAATTTTATGTGTAGGTGAGACATGGTTATGGAGCAGATGAAGCTCAGTTTAATACAGTATCCTGTTTGTTACTGCAGTTCATAATTCTTACCTTTATCCTAAACACTGCATCAGTTTCATGTATGCTTGTGCAGAAAGGTAGGGTTACATCTCTGTCAAGGAGATTCCTCTGTGCCCCATGGAAGTCCAAGGAACAAATAGCAGTGTGGATGAAGGGGTGAAAACTGAACACCTACAATATATGGAATGCATCTCTTGCATTAGATGTTTTCCAGTGTGTGCATGAAAGATAGAGTATGTCATAGGACTTGGAAAAGAAAGGTACAAAAGAAAACAGCTGGACTATACCAGTTCAGAGCTATGCCTATCTGAGAGTTGTATTCTGCATGACTCTTTTTTTCTGGCTAGGTCAATACACAACACCGAAAATCCAGAATAATGTCAAAAGTTAATATACACCTTTAGAAAATTATCCCACTGGGGTTTTATCCAGTAATTGCTTAATACTTCTGCTTTATTTAACTGAAATTAGGAAGGCCATCAAATATAATCCCTGTGTAATTATGGTACAGCTGAGTCAAGGCTCTGATGCTGAGCTCCCCAATGAGCGAAAGTAGTTTGACATTTATCAAAATAAAGGTGATAATTCTCAAAAGTGTAATGTTAAACTACTGTGTATTGCAATCAGCCAAAGGTCTTTGCACAAGAAGAACAGTTCTGCTGCCACAGAGATATATGCCCATGCAGGTATTCTAATACTCAAAAGTAAATGAACTCCTGTTTGTTCTTGGTGTTTTACTCCTGTATGATCTTTAAACTGTGCAAACAAGAACCCCTGTTATTTCTTTCATTTTACTGTCAGTACGGGGTTGTACCAACAAACCTGATGGTTTAAAGTTGTTGGATATTCTGAATACGTACACAGACTATGTTCAAGACATTTTTTATTGCTGTCTTCCACAACGTTGCAATAGTAAGGAGAAAAATTGTCTTTAATTACTTGCTAACCTGTCATTGGAATGATTTGGGTGTCTCAGTAAAGCAAGTACAATTTCAGCTTCATAATTTAAGCACATATATCATGCAAATAATTCTACAATTAATGTAGCGTTGTGTTTTACCATCATGAAAACTCATTGGGGTTTTTTAGAAACCCGCTCACCACATGGAGAAGCAAAATGCAGCTGCCTTATGGGTGCTCTGACACTCTGATTTTATGCTGTGCTTCACTTCCCCAAGGAGCAGGGAGCAAGGCAGGTGCACATGTAAAATATGGCCCTGTTTGGTTTTTGGGTTCTTTTGGGTGTCATGTCCTTCCTGCTGTCCCCCTCCCAGTAGAAGGAGGTCATTGCTTTGCCTTGTAGGTGTTTAGGTATTGTGTAAGTTATTTCAGAGGTACCTAGGCAGTGTGTGGACATCAACCTGAACTATTGTATACCTTGGGGCAGTGTGCTGGAAGTGCATTCTTCAGCCCTGCAGTGAGATTGCAGCATGCTAAAACCTGACAGGTCTCCTGTGGGGTCTGCATGGTGTATTCTCACTTCCTCTTTGCCCCCTGCCCAGCAGAGCCTGTAAGCACCTTTGTGGGGCCTTTGACCTCCATATGTCGGAAGATGTTGGCAATTGAGATGCTGCTTTTGAAGGTTACGTGACAGTGGACCACAGCTACAAGACCCTGACCTAGACTGTGTGACCAAAACTGTCCCACAACTTGACCCAATGCTTTGCTGTTTTGCATGCTGGGAGAAGTCAGTGGTCTTTATGTTAATCTAGTGCATGTTATTGATGCCTTGTGAAAAAGTTTGGACCAAATCCAACAGTTCTTGCTCAGATGAAAATGCCATCATTCCCTCTACGGGCAGCTCTGCCAAATCTACAGAAGCCAGGAGCATTTTGCCAGTGGAAGCTTTTTTGTGCTGGGCTTCCCTGAGGAGATGCTCTGATGTTTACTGCACATGCTCCAGTGCCACATGTTGGGGAGCTTGCACTGCTTAGCATATTTATGGTAATATGCCTCCCAGGGGCAAACAAGATTCTTCTTATACCTCCTTCCCTGGGCTGAAGCACAAAGAAATTCCCCCTTGGTGCTTTGTAGAGGGAAAATAACAGATCAAAGCTTCTTTTGCTAAACACTTTTAAAAATACATAGTGCAGATTGGCACTTTTCTATTCTCTGAAGGGACCTATCCTCTCGTTGGTATAGAAAGCAGTTAGCAGCAGGTGATGGGGCTAAGACTACATGCAGAAGCCTGGGCATTGCACCTGACCTGCAGGACTTCAGCTATGGCATTGCCACATGTGGTTCAACCTGCCCTTTATCCAAACTATGGACCAGTATGGGATGTATTCTGGGTCACTATAAAGTAGTTGTCATCATCTGCTGGCCTGGATATTTTCCAAATAAAGTAGATTTTGGAGTCTGTCATTAGGTAGTGAAATTTAAACTTTTGTGGCTAATAGTCTTAAAGTCTTAATTTATTATGTATTTGAAAATACTGCCAATTAAGATTTTTTAATATATACATATAAATGTTATTTTTTTGGTTGTAAACAAAATTGTTTGGCTCATATTATCAGAAAAGTCACTGAAATGTTAAAGTACCTCAAGCTGAAAATTAAGAACTCACAATCTTTTTTGAAGATGGGATGATATTTTAATATTTATATATAATATTAGATGTGAAGGTTACTGTTTCCTAGGAGTAGATTTTTCAATTCATTGATGAGGAAGACATGCCAAACTTGAAACCTGGCTCTTCTTCAATGCTGTACAAGTGCTGGACAGCAAAGATGAAAAGAATGAAGATTAAGTACATCTTTCTTTATTTTAACTTTCTGAAATTTGAATGTCTAGTCTAATTTTGAAGTTCCCTTCAGACTCAAATGTGTGCTAAGCTGGTGGACATGGGGAAAGGCTTGAGCAGCCGTGAGCACATTTAAGGACCTGCTTGGTAGGACCCATCTGACAGTGGCAGAGGGGGGCAGGTGATGCAGCCCCTTGGTGTGCTGGGGGTGTCTGTGTGCCATGACTGTGCTGCCACCAGGCACCAAAATGTCCAAGTGGCCTCAATGAAGCAGTGACAGCTCTCAGTCACATCTGGTATTTGTGTCATGAAGGCGTCCAAGGCTGAAGAGCATTGCATCTCTTTAGGTGCCTGGACAAGATGGTCATGGGTGGGATGCCAAAAAGTCCAGGTGCAAGACAGGAACAAAAACTGTAGAAACTTGCCTTGCACTTGCCCATATGATGTTCCTTGAGACATGATGGTGGCTGGGGTGAGAGGTGTGCATTCTGCAGGGGAAAACTGGTGAGGGCAGAGCAGCACCCCAGGCTGGTACTGTACCTGCTCTTCTCTGCTGCCCCACAAGGCAGCTGAGCCCGGGCAGAAAGATGAAAGAACCTTTAAATCTTTTATCTTCCTTCCTGCTGCTCCGGGCAATGCTGGCCTGGATGGTTTATTTTAAACAATGGATGGAAAGAGAGGATGGGTTTTTCTCCTAAAGCACTTTGGGAGATGCCTAGTGCAAAGAAGGAGTGGCTGCCTTCTGCAGTGAGGTTTGTGAGGGCTTCACTTGTGCCTTAAAACACCTCAGTCTACTGTCAAGTTTCACTGTAAGGAAAGGATGAGTGGTTTAGTTGCAGTAGTCAAGGGCTTTTTTAAAACAAAAAGTATCACTGCTTTAAAGTTACTTCTATAGGCCATATTTCTTACACTTCAAAATAGGTAAGGCCTAGAGGATTTATTCAATAATTTCAAATAACCCCAACCATTATAGCTGCATATAAATCACCAAGGCTTCCTCCCACCTAGGGGGAAAAAAAGAGCTTCAAATTTCTATGTGGAAAAATTAGTGCCTCATTAAAGTTAGACAAGTTTGACATTTGCTCTCTGCCTGTGGTTTCAGGGTCTTTTGGCCCTCAAACAAAATATGAGACTGCTCCAATACATCTGGTAGCAGCAACTGGAATGCAACTTCAGGAGGATCTTTGACCTTACCAGAGAGAATGCATTTGATTCATTCTGCAGATGTTAAACTACTGCCAGCAGTCTCTGGGAGATGACCTTAGAAATTATTCCTAGTTCTGATTTTTGTCCTCTAATAAAAATTCTGGTTGTACAGGTTAAATATCTTGCCCTTCTGTTTTGTTTTTTTTTTTTTCCTAACCTAATGCCAGAAACAAATGGCTTGCTCTCTATTCCTTTGTGCATTGATTTCTTGGTGCTTCGGTGGTTAGATTCATAACTGCTGTAATTGTTTTAATACATTAGCAGCAAATTATATATCGATGTTCTTTTTTTCCACTGACCTTTCTTTCTCAACACCATTTTCTTTTTTTTTGTTTCTCTGTATCCATGGTGGCATAGCATTTTCAGAGGATTTGATTTTGGATTAAGGGTTCATCCTGCAAAGTCCTGAGTACCATTGCCATCTGCTGAATGCAAGGGATATCTGAGACCTCTCAGCACCTTCTCAGACTGGGAGCAATATCTTGCTAGATCAGATAGTAATGATAGCACTTTGCATGTACTGTTTGTACTCGGATACATGCTGACATTTTTAGTAAATTGCTGTGGAATTACAGATTATTGCAAAACTCCTCTCTTTGGAAAGAGTTGCCCTCAACTTATTTTTCCATTTTTACAGAACAAGCAATTTTCTGATTACAGCTAAAACTGGCTGGGCATGCATTTGCATTGCTGAAAGGTTTCAGAGTATTGCGTAGTATTAAGTGAACCAAAACATGCAAAAATTCTCCATGTAGCAGTGTCTGCCTTCTGGTGTGATTATAATTTTTTCTCATTTTATAGAAGGGAGCAAGAGGAGTGTTTTTAGTATTAAGAGGTCTCAGCACTGGAAGGCTGAAAAACTTAAAAATGCTGTGCTGTTGCCCTCATTTAGTTTAATTTAAACTCAGTGAGTGAATATTTAAAATAGCAAAAAAAGTCTGTTCCCTGTGGAATAGTAAGTAATCAGCATCCATTCTACTCAGGCACAGGGAGCTCATCTGTCTGTGCCCAGCTGTAACCTCATCTCATAGGGCTGCTTTTCTTGATGATGGTGAGAAATCCAAGTTTTAACTATTTCTGAGTGGGTATTGCTAACCCCATTAGTGAATATTTTCTTAAAATTATTTCCAGTGTGTGCTTTGAAGTCATAAGGTACATTAGCATTAGTGAACCCAGTTTTTCAGTCATACAGAGGAAGACAAAACCCATAAAGGATTCATTTGGCTTGAGTATTTTTCTCCCCCAACTACACACTTGAGAATGAACTTCACTAAGTGTTAAAGAGAGGTGGCAGGTCCTGCAAGGTAGGGATCACCCAGTGAATGTAAATGAGAACAAATTTTGAGGTGGTTGGTGATTTTAAAATTCGAAATTCTGGCTAATACTGGTCAGTGGATTAACACAGAAGGATGTCAGGAGCTGCCCATATGGTCATCTCATCATTTTCGCCATAATCACAATGCAAAACACCATAGCTAAAAAGTTCTAGAATTTCTTGTATGTTGTCTAAAATACATTTATTTCTCCTTCTATCTTGTCTTTCTCAAAAAATGCACCCCCAAAACTCCAACGAGGTGTCATTACTGTACAGAACTCAGAGTCTGCATTGATGTTTGAAGACTGTGTGTGTAAACCCTATTCACATTTAATGTTGATGGAGTTCCTACATGCTGCCCACTGATGCATTGTACTCAGGCTCTAACATGCTTCTGGATGAAGAGGATCTTCTGATCTACTTCATGTTTCTGAAAGATAAATTGAACAGTAAGGACATGTAGCAATTTCCTCAGCTTGGAAAGCAGATAGTTTAGAGAGTAATATTTTTTATCAAGACATGAGTTTTCATCTTCTTACTCAGTTTGATTCCCTCACACTCACACTCGCAGTGAAAACCACAACTGCTGTGTAACACTAAGAGTTGCTGAACTCACGCTACAAAATTGCTGTAAGTCTAATTTTAACCTACTAGTTAACTGTGAATTCCTGTGGCTTTGTTCATTCAGGAATTATTTTTTTTTTCTTCCCCCTTTTTTCTTTTCAGTCTCCTTACAGGTTTGGCTTCCTCTAGCAAATTGTTGGAGAAAGCTGAATAGCTACTTTGCATAAAGTGGAAAAAGACTTGTATTCCAGTACTTTATCTATATTTTTCTATAATCCGATTTAGTGCAGAATACAAGTCTGAAAAATCCTTAAATCTTTCTGTAAGTCTTGCATAGCCATTCACAATGGATTTGTACAGTGCAAAGTGGAAGAGATTTGTGTTTAGAATGATGATAAGTTCAGAAAAAAAAAAAAAAAGCAATCCAGATAAGCTGTTTTTCTTTGCAGTTTGACAGATTTCAATGTTTGTACCTTCTCCTCAACTAACAGTATGTGACATGGACAGTCTACAGATAAAGGAATGTAGAATCTGTATGAACAATGTCTGTATGTTTATATTCTTTTGTGTAAAGGAAGTTTTGTAAGCATCCATTGATTTTTAAGAAAAAAGGTTTTATGTGTTGCATATTTAATAAACCTTCTTGGTTTGCATAGCTTTGTTTTTTCTTAATATTGAAGTAAAAATGTAATAGCAAAGACAGAACGTGGAAACCTGAATACTACTGAGTGGGAAGAGTAGTGTGTGAATAGTTGTAAAGTCTGATATAGAAGGAGAATGGTTCTTGTCACTGAGGAAAAGAGTTTGTCACCAAAGTAGGAGGTCTCGTTTGGCTTATTTTTCCTTACTTTTTTTGTTTTGTTTTCTTATTATTGGTAGCCATCGAGAAACAGCAAAACAAAAACTATTGGGGATGTAACAGGGTAATAAGAAAACCAGGCCAAACTGAAATTTGTCTTCAAGTTCTCTCTTCTTGTGGGTGTAAAGGGATTAATGCCTCAGTACTGGATTAGAAATGTTTATGTCTGGCTTAGCTGGACAGAGTGTCTAATGTTGGCAATAGCTCAATTGGTATAGTATGAATACAGTTTGAGTTATTGAACATGCTTGTAATATAAATGTGTGTATGCTTACATTGTGCTTTACCTGTTATGGTCTAAAGACACTGATTAGTGCACCTGCAAGCTATCAAATAATAGTATAATATGTCAGAGAGATGTATCTATCTAACTCTGGAATATTTCCATATTTTTCCTTCTTTACTCATTCTGTGTGACAGCTTAACTGAAATACTTGCTTGTTGAAGCTATCCTCAAATTAATTTAATTTAATTAAAAAACCAAACCCTTTTACTCCATTTGAAAAGGCATTTCCTTTAGATTAAGTCTCTTTTCGTGCTCATGTGATAAGTTATTAATATGAGACTTCTCCACTGATGCCTTGTTCCACTTTGTTAGCTTAAGAAAACGCTCAAGTTTAAGAAGAATTTCCAGGTGATAGACAGGACAACACCATGAAGTGTACTGCCTGTCCCAATTTGTTAAATGTGTGTCATGGATGATTTCTGGCTACAGATGTGTGTTTGTTTCTGTCCTAAGGCTTAGTAATTGATAACCTGCCTAGGGGGTAGAGAATGGAGAAAAGAAACCATTGAAATATTGAATTTTCTGTCTAAACTCATCTGAGAAACTCTACCCTCCTGGCATTTAAAAACCTTCGCTCACATTGAGTTAATATTTGCAGTTGCCCTCTCAGAGAGAAAGGGTCTGATCTGGTTAGAGAGGTAAGTGGGCACATGGAAAGAAGCAGGCAACTCTGTTGAAGTTTGTGGGAATATACCATGTGTTTGTTCAAATATATGACCATTTATTATCTCTGGGACTCAAGATTCCCCTCTCCCACCAGATACAGCATCATTACCATTGTCTGTCATCACCTTATACATGCATTACAGTTACCACTTTTCTTGTAGACATATTGCTGGGTCCTTTGGTTGCCAACTGAACGCAAATACTCCCTGGGAAATCCACATGCATCAGAGCATCCCATCTCTATATACACCCCAAGTACATCTTGCAAAAAGACTTGTATAACACAGAAAGATGGGAAAAGCAGTAGTAACTGCTAAGTTGGTGTCTTTGCTGCCTTATTTCACCTTTCACCGGGAGAGAAGGGGGGAACACAGCCCATGACAACCTGTCTCAGGAGAAGCTGGTGTGACTTATTTAATAACAAGCAAGCAGAGTGTCTGCTTTTTTTCATTAGTTTGATGCCTACAGAACTCGCATTCAGTGTGGTGAGATTGCTGCCTAAGGCTGCCCCCAAAGAACCACAAGAGTAGGAGCCCATTGAACTCGTGCTGGTTCTGTTGCATGTTTTAATGAAGCTTTAAAATGCTTGAAATTGCCTTCGAAATGAAGTATTCCATAGCTGCAAGCTAACTGCATACTTTGTAATAATTGCCTAGCCAAATAAAGAAAAACTGTGAAGAACAAAGAGAAATTAGATTGATGGCTAAAAGAAAATGATTAAATAAAAAATTCATGAAGAAGAGAAATTAAAAAAAATAGCATAGCATCAGAGGCTTTTACACAAAGACTTCCTTTCCAATGGGAGTTTTTCTTTTCCAAATGTTACTTGCATTTTATTCTCCCTGCTTGCCACAAATGCAAGAAAAACTTTTTCTGTGGGAACCATGGGGAATGTGGTCACAAATGTATGCAGAAATTGGGAAACAGAGTAAATTTAAAAAGCAGAGATATGCCTTTCGTTGCCATTCTGGATGGAGGTATGGTGCACTGTAAATAATTATTTGATTGGGATTGCTTTTATTTTTTTTTTTTTTTTTTTTAACTTTTAAATCAACTGTGCCTAAACAGAAAATCTCCAGAAATATTTCTGTTCATAATTACTAACCCAACTTAGAGCCTTTCCTCACTCAAATTTACTGCTTTTAGTGGCCATTAGTAACACAGAATGAAAAATTTGCTGTGAACAAATTTGCTTTCTCTGTGTTTGCAGGTTGAGACTAGCAAATAATTGTGAACATGTATTAATGCCCAAAATTATCTGAGAAGTGTTCAGTTGTTTGTTTCAAACAAATTATTTTTGAAGAATCAGTACACCCTCAGGTTTTATGTCCTTGCTATGGCATGAAAAAAACAGTAGAATGATTTTTATTACAGTGCATTTAGGAAAGAAACACAGAAGATACTTACAGTGAACAATAGGATTTCAGGCAAATACCTAGAAACTAGTGAAGTAACAACAAAAAATAATTATCATGTCATTAGGTAATGTCTGGCAATAGATTTTTAATCTAGCAAAAGCAATTTCGTTGCTTGCTTGTTGATAGTGGGTGAGTGATGATATTAATGGACCATGTGTGGAATCCAGACCTTTTGTTCAAAACATTTCTATAGGGTTAAATTTCTGAACAAGATCAAAGGCAATTTGAAGAGACCCTATGTGCAAGCAATGGGAATAAAAATTTGTGGAGTTTTTTCCATTTTCTTATCATTTCCTCTTCATTTAGAAGAAAAAAGAAATCACTCCATGTAAATATATGTGACTTATGGTCAGCATAGTGATACACCTTGTTTTGTGAAGGTTATTAGAAGCCAGAGAGTGAATGTGATTGAGTAGAAAGTTGGGAAAATAATTTATCTTCGATTTCTTGAGGATCACTGTGCAGTCACATAGTTTAGGCAAGAACTAAAATGTAGTTGTTGACTCCAAGCACAGCAGTTTCCAAATAAGTGTTTGTGAAATCTCCAGCTTTAATAGCGGCATTGTAACATCCAGAAGATGTGCAGCAAAATGAATAGATGACCTTTCAGATAGAGAACAAGCTGTTCACAATGTCTTTTCATTTACTGAGACAAAATATTCTTTCTGTATAGAGGTAATACTTTCCACTGTTTTTAACAATATTGGGGAAATATAAAGAATGTAATTGTTGTGTTTCTGAATGCAAGGGGTTTCAGCTTTATGTCTTCAGATCAGGACTGAACAGATCTAGACAAGCTGTGTTAAATGCATTGATCTAGTTTGATTTATTATTTTTTTTTCCAAAGACAATGGAGGTATTTTGAAACTCATGCTCACAGGGAGGGGTGTAATTAGCTATCCATCCATAGGATATCCATGTAGTGTCTGGCATTGAATGATGTATGTCTGAATTCTTATTGCCATCCTGCACGGCGGATATGGGGTCAATAATTTACTGACAAGGAGGTCCAAGGCAGCTGTAACTGAAATTGGTCTAAATTATTGTGAAATTGCAGCCTTGGCATGAAAAACAACTGGAATGCTCTCAGCTGCATGCATGTACACAAGCAGTAGCGTGGACTGGAACAGATTATGAACAAATGGTGAGAATATTGGGGTATGGAGGTGAGGGCTCAGCCTTTCTCATGTGAGGTACTGTCTGGCTTTCAGTCTTTGCAGTTGTAAATCCACTGTTTAAATGACAGCTGAGTAATTGGTACTAAATAGTAACAACTAGTTATACTGGCAAAATATTTTTCCTCAGCAATTCCAGAACTGGAATGACTTCTGGTGTTATTCTGTCTCTGTCCATGTTCCTGTTCTTACCTGATAAAGCAGGTGGTGTAAACTTTTTCTCTTGTTCAAGGGAACACATTATACCTGCTGGAATTCAAAGAAATCTGGTGAACAGGAGGTTCTCAAAAGTTGAGGAAAATCTCACCATTTTGGGAAGCAAACACAAACATTTTTAAAAATTTTTTTGGAGTTAAAAGACTGATACAATTACCTTTCCTGCTTGCAGAAAAGTAAAAATTTTGTTGGCTGTGACTCAAATACAAATTCTGTTGTAGATCACACATGACATATTTGTAATTTATTAAAATTGGAAACAGATTTGTTAAAGATTTGTAGAATAATTTCAGTTGGAAGGGATCTGTGAAGGCCAATGCCTGGTCCAGTAGGACCAGGATGCACAATGCTTTGTCCAGACAAGCCTCTCTTTTGCCCTCCCATTCAAGGGCAAACCCAACAATTTCATTCTGATATGTGTGGCAAAGTTTTGAAATAATCTTAAAACGGGTGTGGTACAGGAATGAGAAGTGACAAAGTTAACAGTGGTTCTGAACTGGCAGTGCTGTTTGTCCTTCAGCCTTTTTCTTTTTAACACTGATAAAACCCGTGTGGAGTAAAACAAACCTTCCATAATATAATTAGAGAAACCTTAGGGAAAACTCAGTATGGTAAGGCCCACAAGAGTGGCCCGCTGAAGATTTGAATCTATTTATTTGAATACATTTATTTCATGGTTCTCAGCTACTGTGCATAGATCTTAGTCACAGTACGTGGCAATCACAGTTTTCTCTCTCCTATTACCAAAAGGTGTTCTTCTGAATTTCCAGAACAACTTAGCAGGTAGAAAGTGTAACATGCTTTGCATGCAGCAGTCAGCCAGGAATGTGGTGTTTGTGATAAGGACTTTTTCTTACTGGTTGCTGAATGTGGCTTCTTTTGTACATATTTGTTTTTGTTGGTTCTCTGAGAGCTGAGGATGTGCTTGTTAAATAAAGAATCTGATCTTTGCAGTGGCAACATACTGTTGGTTATTGTCATTAGTTTAATATAACCTGTGGGCTTTGGACTTTTTGTTTTTGGGAGGAGGTCCTATTCCTGACATTCACATTGACAGGAACAGATCCCTTCTTCCTCTTCTCACTAATGTATTGTTCCTTGGGCTTTTTTGTCTTCCTCTGCAGAAACTCTCCTGGATGACTTCCTTCTCACGTACACAGTCTTCATGACAACTGATGACTTGTGCCAGGCACTTCTGAGGCAATATCCTTTTAATGGGTGTTACACTGACTTATATATATTGTCAAGCCTTATATCAAAAGAAGCAAATTGTGTGCTTGGGATATTTAGTTTTGTTCTTTGAATATTGATATTATTGAAATAAACCACCTGCGTGATAATTTTGAAGTTGCATATAAAGATGGGGAAAAGAGAACAATTGTCTAATATTTACTGTGACATGCTTATAAGATGGGCCACACCTGGGATTTTGGCATCACACCCCAAGAAATGCTTGAGTAGGAGACACTTCAGATGAGAGCAGTGGGAATTAGCATTATTCTAGAAAAAAAAAACAAAAAAAAGCGCAAAGCCCCCAAACAAACAAAAAACCCCCAAAGAATGAATGAAAGAATTGGGATTATTTTCCTAAAAATAGAAAACTTTAAATGGGGCAAAGTTTCAGCTACCCAGAGGAAGGGAAGAATCTGTTCCCATATCAATGCCAGATGGGACAAGAGACAGTGAGATTAAATTGCTGTAGAACAGTTTCCTTCTAGATACTAGGAAATATTTTTTTTACATTAAGAAACACAGGAGTAGAATATGTGTGAGACACTATTGGAGAATATTGAGAAGAAACTGGAAAATATATTCCAAGGACAAAGTAGTGTATACTTGAGCCTCTCAGGGTCGAAGAGTTAAGGTGGACTTGGATGAACTAGTCCAGCTGATCTTTCAAGGTTTCTTTTTCTACAGTCTAGTTATCATAAGGTTTTATAATTTTATCCTTGGTATTAAATTAAAAACTAGCTTGTCAAAGCTCAAGTTATACTGGTTTCTTTACTCAAATAGATTGTGGAGGAAAAGATTCAAACTGGAAACATTAAATCCAGATTTGGATATGAGTTCCCCTGATTGGCATATGTCTGTAAATACACAAACACACACATTCACGTATTAAAATATTTAGGATTTGCATAGCTGAGGAATCAATAAACAGAAAATTCCTGCCCTGAAGTTGAATGTACAAAGCTAAAGCTGCCTCTGAATAAGCCTTTATCCAAAACATACACATTTGTGTGTGTGCATATGTACTTCACAAGAATTCTTGAAACATATGCGTAACTCGTAGCAGCAATTCAAACTTATGTCTTTTGTTTTTGTTTAAAAGATGCATAAGCCTTTATAACTATTAAAAAATAACACTTAAAATAGGATTAAAACCTATCCAGACCTCTATGTTAATTCTTATAGTAACCATATCTGTGTAATACATTTCAGAAGAGGAAAAAAGAACTATTAGTATTTATAAACTCTGCTACTTTTCTTGTGTGATAGTTTATAAGTCTAACATTCTGAGATAAAAGAAATTATTATTATTTTTTTATTTCTAATTACCTCAATTAGCTATGGAGTATTGGATGAATGAACTTGTAGCTATCAAATAAATTTGCTTTTCTTTTTTTTTTCCTTTTTTTTCCCTACCTTTTGTGGTGAAAATATAATGTTTCAAGCCAATAAAAAAAAATAGTGGAGGGTGGGAACAATGTACAAAGTGGGTATCTTTTTTCATTTGATGTTCTGCTTTGTGTATTCAGAACAATGATGGAAATAGATTTTTTTTCCACCTTTTAAAAAAATTTAATAGGGGTATTTCTGCAGATAGTGTAATTTTGCAGGGGAAAAGAAACTGATTTCCTCTGCCTGGGTCTTTTGTTGTTGTTAATGATGCATTGTCCTCCTTCCCACAGACATTCACATTGGCATTGGTGTGCAGGACACAGGTTCATTCCCAGTTCTGCAGGAAAAATATGACTTAACATTGTGTAATTTGAATTGATTTTACTTTTATAGACTTGCCTCTCTAATCTATAATAGAGAAAAATCCTGTTGGCACAGAGGATGAACTGACTTTTCTATTACTGAGAATTTAATTCCCAAAAGTTCATTAAATTCCTAATGATCCAGACGGCAGAAAACATTTAAACCTGAGCCATGACAAAATTTTCCGTTAGTAAATATGATGATTTTAAAGTCTTTTTCACCATTTAATTTTTACATTTCAGTCAGACACTAGTATTTGTTCCTTAACCTACCATACCTATTGTGCTAAGAACCACCAAGGGAAAGAAGATGACTCTGATGTGTCCTGTAGGAAGCGAAAAGTCTTGCATTTGGTGTCTCAGTGGACTTCTCTCTACAAAGACTGGTTACATGAAGATGATCATTTAAAACAATTTTTAAAGGTACTAAAATACTTTCTGATGCATTTCAGCACTGTTTAATTAACATACTGTGCCTAAAAAGCCCCAGCAGCAGATTTGATGAAGCGTAGTTTTTCATACATAAATTTTCTCCATGAAAAATGTAGTAGAAAATTATTTACAAGTGTCTCCCTTGAATGCCTTAGTCAGTTTAAATAGAAAATCTGTAATGTCAGTATGTTCGATGTTAAAAACAATACTTTTCGACCTGAAATTTACTGCATTCCATGATGTGTAGAAAATGGGAAAATTAGGAAGGTAAGAAAACTACAAAGATGTGGAGGTTCCTTGGAGACGCTGATTGTGTCTGGCAGAATAGTGTTTACACTCAGTATCCCAAGGACCACAAAGAGTTTTGTGGCCACTGCAAGAGATGATACTTTGGATGAAGAGTGAAATGCTATTCCACAGTAGCTGTCAGGTGCACATGAAGAGCAGCACAGCTTTAAGTATTTTTAATAAATAAAATTATGTCTGTATTAGGTAGGACCTTCTGATCTTTCTGAGAGTTCCAAACACTTTTATAATTCCCTGTAAAACTGCATAGAGCCATGTCATTGCTGACCCAAGATCCATCTGATTGCTGATTTTTAAAATATTTTTTCCCCTGATGGTTGAAAGATGAAAATATTCACAAGACTTTACAGGATCTACACCTTTCCTGATGAGACTCCTTGTCTGCATCTGGAGATCTTCTTAAGGGCCTTTTTGCTCCCTTCAGTCATTTGCTCAAGACAAGGGCATAAAGCATTGAACTGAATTTGGCAAAAGTCTTTTTGGCTTCCTTTTTGTTTGGTTTGGTTTCGGAATAGACTCCACTGTATGCAGAAGCATACAAAAGCCTTCAGATTTTTGCTGTTTGATGGTAGATGTATATGGCTGTCTGGGAAAGGGGGCATCATTGCAGCCATCAGGTTCCACTGCATTGAATGTATCTTGATACAGGACTTCCCCACCATCGAGGTGTGTGACTATGTATTATCACACAAATTCTCTGCTGGAGGCTTTTGTGCAATATTTAACAGCTGTAATGTTAGTTTTGGTAGAAGTTTTACATGCAAAAACAATTATGGGATTGTAGGGCAGAATAATTAGTGCTGAAGTTTGTGAATACAGGAGTGTTAACTGGTCTGAAGCAAACCTGATGACTCAGCTCATGTATAATCCCCATTTTCTTGGAAGGAAGAGAGAAGCATCTCTGTGAAGATTCTGAGAAAGAATAGATTAAATATTTCCTACACTTTCGGTCATGAAAGATGATTCAGTTTATTTACTCCTTATCCAAAGTAGTATATTTTACATGTAACTGAAGTTCCTGGTTGATGATATTCACACAGCTCTTACCCTCAAAAAAAGTAGGGTTTATTCATTTGTTTAAAAACTAGGAGTATATTATTATTCATTTCTGAGAGACATCAACTCAATTTAAAATGCATGCAAATGTAAGGAAAAGGGAAAGAGTACATTCTCCATTTTAAAGGTCTTAATCAGAGTCAACCTTTTCGTTACCGTTGTGGATAAGTGATGATGATGTGGTAAGGTCTCATACTTCAGAATGTTTCTTCTGACCTAACACAGATTTAATATAACAGCCAAAATTGTCATTTTAATTCTTCCTGTTGTAGGCTACTGGCTGTCAACATTTTGCCCTCTTGCCTGATGATGATGGTGTTTTGCCAAAGGCAAGCTGAATATTGACCAGTCTGGAAATTTATACAGGAACCTTCTCTCCTCATGGGTCTTGCATAAATATAATGATGACATTTGTTTTAGTAGGCTAATGCCTGAATTAATTTAGACCACCAATGTGGTAGATTTATATTTGAGTTATCAGATGTTTGCACATACTGTTTTATTTTGCAGACAATATACAGGAATGTGTTAGATGATGTGTATGAATATCCCATTCTTGAGAAGGAACTGAAAGAATTTCAGAAGATACTTGGGATGCATCGTCGCCAGTAAGTATTGATCGTGTTTGTGATCAAGTCTCCATTTATTTAGAGTGTAATTTTTTTTGTTGCTGTCATCTTGCTTGCTGCAATTCAGTGGAGATGAAGTGATGAGTGATACAACTACTGTATTTCTTTTTACAAATAATTTTCTTTAAATTAAAGCTAGATTATTCAATCTTCTCTGATATTTGTTGGGTGGTGTGTGGCTCAGCAGTCACTCCCATTAGTTTTTGTTGGGATGTAGAGTGAAACTTTGTGGAAAAGCTGGCAAAGCTTCCCTCAGGATGTCACTTCAGATGGTTCCTTCATTCTCATCCTGCAGTATTTTGGAGCAATTTTCTTTTGCAATAGTCATCTCAGGATTATTATTTTATGTAATAATTATGGTACTTGTAAAGGATATTTTTGGCATGTTTTTCCAACAAATTGAGTTTGTTTCTGTGGTTTGGCTGTTGGGGAAATAGTAAGAGCTGTGACCCTGACCGCTTACCCTGGGGGCTCAAGCTGTGTCTGAGTTTTCCAGCATCTCACGGGAGCACAACCTTTCTTTTCTTTACATCAGCTGTGCAAGTCACAAAAAAGTTTCCTGGCTGAGACAAGAGGCCTTAGCTTTCCCTGAAAGAGCACTGCAGCCATTCTGTAGTGACCATTTAATGTTGAAAGCTTTCTGGTGTTGTAAACTTTTTAATAGTTAACACTTTCTCTTCTTTGGGGAGAATAATTTGGATTTTCACTTTTGTTTCAGCACTGTAGATGAGTATTCACCGCACAGAAAGGTAATGCAAAATTGATTGTTGCTGGTTGATAGCTAACTCATAATCTCACTTTCTTGCCCTCTGCCCACTTTATTCTCTTTTCTTGCCTTCTCAATTGAAAGTGACTGATGGCCAAAAAACATGACAGGATAAATCAATGAGGTTAGACCTGCAATGTTGCTTAAGGATTTATTTATTTTTCAGTTCCCTGCTGGTGCAGCCTGGATATCTGTTGCATGAACTAACATGCACTGGCTGTGATGTTATTAGCATCTTAATAAGATGCTCTGAGATGTCATGATTCAGGAGAGGCCTGGGAGCATGTCCCCACCAGGCTGGATAGATGCAGCAACCAGGGCAAACCAGGCATTGACTGTAGCTGTCAAGTAGACAGAGCAAAAGGGGGATTTGTTATGACAGGGATGGAGAAAGAAAGAGAGGAACATGAGTCTGTCTATTCAACTGGAGGGAGAAGATGCAGCCAGAGCAAGTTGTTAAACAGACTGCACAGAGGTGAATTGCTGTGCTTGTCACATTTACTGGGCTGAAGCTGAAGTGCATAATAAGCTTAAAATATTACTGCAGAAATGTAGAAGACTGAACATGAGATTGTAGTAAAATTGCTAAATAGGCCTATCAGTACATAGGAAATGTATATAAGAATAAGTGCATAAGACATAGCTACAGTGAACCTTGTATTGTGCAGGCTGCTTAGCCTAGGCATGTCCTGCTTCCTCCAAAATTCCCACCTCAGCCATTATTTATTAAGGCAACTCCCAGTTCACTGATCCAAGAAAGGGTGGGTGTATTTCCTATAAAGAAACCTTTTTGGCCAGACATATGGGCTGAATGATGTGTTGTGTGAATTACTGCTTTGTAAAGGGCAAGGATGCAGAAAGTCACTGTTGTATCTTTTTTTTTTTAAATTTTTTTTCTTATTTTCTCCCACACTCCCTCACAGAATAAAACCTTTTTCCACCAGTTCAGTCTAAAGGAGAACTGGCTGCAGCACAGAGGATCCGTGAATGAAACAGAAGAAAGTAAGTATGATTGAAAGATTAGAGGAAAAGCTCAAAAACTGTGAAATTGTACCTTAAGGGCTGCCCATAATATACATATTTTTAAACTGATGTACGGATTCCAAACAGCACCTTAGGGCCACAAAAGAAGATCTGACTGTGTAAGATTACCCTCCCACCTTCTATTCTGCAGGGGCTCAACAGTGAAATGAGGATTGAGGGCTTTTTGTTCCCATCGGATTCCTCCAGCAGCCCTTAGCTGTGCCTCTCAGGAGTGCTGGCAGCCTTGCCAAGCCTTATTCCTGCCCTATTTCAAGCTCTAGGTCTCTTGAACCAGATCTTGGATGCAAAAAGTGAATGAATAAGCCTGCCATGTGAAATGGGCCAGGATCTGCTAACTCTGAAAACCCACTTTGGTTCCTTCTGTCCTCAGTACCATCTCTATGTGGAGTGCAAGATACCACTTGGGTTTAATGCCAACCATTTCAAAATGCAATTTCCCTTCCTTGCTAGTAATGCAGTAACATGGTAAGGCTGTCACCCTCCCATCCTGTCTACATGAAGAAGGAGGCAAAGAGGAGGATAACATCACGTACACAAGTGGAGAACCAAGCAGAAGGACCTCCTACCTGGAAGTCTCACCCTTGGATGATATATCTTTGCTCCTTACCGGGCATAAATCTCCGGAAGTTCACTTAGAGTCAGGATATTTTTAGTGCTCATTTGTGACAGAATACAAACTGAGCTCTGAGCTCCTCAGTGCCAAGTACTGACGCACAATATGTGCTGCTGATAGATATCCCCTTTCCGTGCTTCCAATATAAGTTTATTTGAAGTTTGTATTGTCAAGGCTGCTTCTAAAAATGTCATTGCTGGTTGAGGACCTCTGCAGTCATTCTTCTTCTTTTTAAAAGGTTGAACAGAGCTTGTGGGTGAATGGGGAAGGAAGTGTGCTGGCATCAGGGAGGGGACAGACTGCATGGACGTGGGGACAGGAAGGGCAGGACCCAAGAAGGTCTGCCCCAACTGGGTTAAATTGCTTTTATCTCGCTTCTTCAGAGCATGAGCTATGGAAGATGATGGGATTGAGGGAATGAAATAGTAAAAGTGAGTTTGGGTAGTGGAGAGACAGATGCTGAGGGTGGGCATCTAAGTCATTATGTTGGAGTGCTGCCCACTGATGGTGCCTGTGGAGGATGGGTCTGTCCAAGACACAGCACCCACTTGGCTGGAAGCATCTTATGTCCTCATGTAAATATTACCAAGGTGACCTGCAGTCTATGGCTGCTTTCTTTTAGTGACATTCCCTTATGCATCTCAAAGAGGGGCCAACAGAGGCTCCTAGAAGAGCTGGTATGTTCCATGCCAATAGATACTGCAGACAGGACATTTGAAAGGTGCAGGGAGTAAGCTGTGTGAGAATCAACGTGATGGTAGTGCTCGAGGACCTGACCTCTGGGTTGGTTTAGTTCAATGTTAAACAAAGGATATGTCAGTACTCCAGTTATCAGTTAACATATTGCTGTCATCTTCCCTTCACAAATGACAGAGATGTGGAGATGTCAAACAAATTCACTGTAGGCAAGTTGTGTTGCATGCTGCAAATCAGGGTAAATATTTTGGTCATCTTCTTTAAAATTTTTTTTTCTCCCTCATAGTTTATAGTGCAATTTGATGGGTCTATCTTTTCATGAGCTATATATATTCTGAAGAGAGATTCTGACATAGGATCAGCATCTGATTTACTGTCTGTCAGCAGACAGGTTAAGAAAAAAATTATAAAATCAAATTACTTTTCTTCCCCAAGGTTAAATATTAAGTTCCTCCTTCCTTCTCACTGCCATTTTTTCTTTACTACAACACAAAAAATTTATAATCTTGAGAATAGAGTTTTTAACTGCTTCTGGCATGGTGTCGGTTAATGAAAGTGCCCTGAAATCATGAGGATTTGTAGAAGAAGCAAAGAGCCATTGCTATATATATCTGTCAATAAAAAGAATTGAAAGAATACAATATTTCTGGAAAAGAAAAGTTTTGTCTTATTCGGACATGGTAGCAGCTTGTCTGCAATAAGAAATGCTGAAATAGATGGAAACAAAGTTTAATTAAGCACTGAAATGAGTATGAAACCAAGAACTGTGGTGATTCCTAGTTTTTGAAATACTTATGCAACTCTGAAACTTGTTTTCTTCCCTTCTAAGTGTGGCAGCTGTATTTCATGTCCACAGCAAACTCGGCAAAAAATGGAAACCTAAAATTCTGGCAAGCAGAAGGATTGGAGTGTGCATTCCTTTTTGCTACAGAAACAAAGTACTACCTGAGCTGACCACAGTATTACTGCTGGGAATTTCCCTCCCAGAGCCTAACCAACTCATGGGTTTCAGTAGCAGCAATGAGTCCATGGAATTCCTCCAAACCAATCCCTCTTATGTGTGCTGCAAGTGATTCAGGGAAAAGAGTTGCCAGAACTAATTGCATTTCTATTTGGGCAGCCTCTGATGGTGCTAAACTACCTTGGCAATGCAGGTAGTTTAGATGTCTAGACAGATAAACTAGCAGGAGTGGGTGAAGACTAGGGAGTGTTTTTCTTCTGAAGCCTCCTGTTCTAGGGAGAAGTAGTGGTCCAAAATAATTTCTGCAGTGGATAGGAAATATACTGAAAGGGTGGTGCTTTAGCCTGAACCTAAAAGGAAAGGAGAAAAGATGGCAACAGCTGAGTTTGCAATAATCAGTAGAAGCATCTGGCTGTGACAAATCCACATGATAGGAAGTCAAATAAAGTATTGCTCCAAATGCAGCCAGAGGGATCTCTCTTTCTGTTTGCTTGGCCCCCTCATTTCCTAGCGAGAGGAGGTGGAAAAGGGGAAAATGCTGACATTTGCGCTTGGTTCCTTGTCCCTGTAGGTCAGGCTGCAGCAGCTGCAGCAACCAGGGCATTGCCATGCTTGGGTCTGTGAGATTCTCCTCTGCTCTTTTCAGCTGTCTCTGCCTACTGCTGAACGTGTCTTTCTTCCTTTGTGCAGTGTTCTGCCGTGTGTATATAACAGAGCACTCCTACGTCAGTGTGAAAGCTCAAGTATCTACTTCAGCTCAGGAGATACTGAAGATTGTAGCAGAAAAGATCCAGTACCCAGAGGAGGAGTTGGCGCTGGTGACAGTCACATTCTCTGGCGGTAAATAGCTTCCCTTCAGCTGATTACTTACCTCTTAGTGCATCAGGTAAAGGAGAGAGACAATTTCTGGTGCAAGGATACAGCTGTTCCTATGCGGGCCCACAGCTGGATGACCATGGAACAATGAGGAGCTGCTTCCCAGAGAGTCGTTTCCATGGCAACAGCTCATTCTTGGGTACTGTCAGATACTGCATCCTTGGGAAGTGAGTGCAAAGGACTTTCAGTCTCCAGCAGTACTGCAAGATTTTATGTTTTCCCCACAGATAAGTCTCCTGCTTTCGCATTTAAATTGATTTGGAAGGCAATGAGGCATGATTTGCTTTAAAATTGTAAAAGGAGATAACAAATACGGCACGTGTGGCTGTTTCCTCATTTATGGTATGGGTAATGAATAATCTCCAGCAGAAAGGAGGGAGATGTGTACTTACACAGTTGGGATACCGAGAGTGATCTAAGCAATATTTTGTAAGCAGTCTTGCTTACAACTGACATTTTTTACTTATTATTTAGTGTTTCACATTGAACAGAAAGGCTTATTGTTTTTTTTCAGGAAGTACAGACTGATCCTAGGGACCAGCCAAACCCCCATGATTTGCTTTGATGTCTCTCAGGTCTCAAGGACTTTGGTTAGATTGCTTTACTTATTGTGGTGTCTTTTGGCTCCTAGGGAATATAAAGGAATAAATTTAACTAGGTGCATATCAATGCCAAGCTGAATCTACAAAAAATGGTCAAAGAATTTAGAATATCTTGGCCATATTCTCAGATAACATTAGTCGGTGTCAATCCGCTGAGATAAAGTATGCACCCTTAAAGATATGGCACTCATTCTTACTTCTCTGTCAGTCTAGTTAAATGTAATATGGACAAATGCTGGCTTGTTCTGTCTGTTTATATGATTCAGAAGTGGAAGGTCACATTTTTCTCCCCCACACCAAACTTGGTTAAATCACCACTTTTTTGCAGGGCACCCACCGATGTGGGTGGCAGGGAGATATTGAGAGCCTGGGCACTGAGCAACCACGTGGGAGCATTACATGTAGGTGTCCTGGCCAGCTGGGTTACTTCACTTGAAGACAATGTTATTTTACCCAGACTTACCTCCAGTGCATTTTGTAGCACTGCAAAATGACTGGGCTGCTGTTGTGTTTTAGGTCTTGTGCAAGAGCAGGGCAAGTTTTGTTATGGTAACAAAATGAATAAAAATGGTAATGAATCTGGTGCTGTCTGCTTAGCTAGAGAAACCCAACAATTCATAAATAATGAAACACATCGTTATCACTGGACCACACTGGTTCCCAAGAAAGCCACAGAATAGAAGTGGTTGCCACTTGGCTGTGTGATAATAAACAATAATAAAAACGCAGATGCAATAGGACTGTCATTTGTACATGACCACTGTAACACCATAAATGCTATTTAATCAAGTTACCTGAATTAATTTGAGATACCACAAATTCTTTGTTCTTATGCATTGTCATTCCTGTGCTGTGAGCAGTAAAGACCAGCCTGCCACACTCTCTTTTCCTTTTGGTTTCTGGTTTTTTTTGCATGACTTGAAACTATCACCTGCTGCATTTGGAGGGCAGCAATGACACTGTTGGAGTGATATTTTTATTGTACTCCTGAAATGAACAAGCAAGCTCTTTTTGTTCAAAATTACCTTGAAAAGCATACTAGTGGTTCTACATAAATATATCTGGTGTCAGTATGAGCATGGATAAGAGGGGAACAATCTGAAATGATGTTTGGCAATCAGACTGCTGGTCCTGCTCCTCCCTTGTGAACAATGAAAAGCCCAAGGTAGATGTCAACATCTTTTGGTTCTACATTAATACAGTCATTGTAATCAAATCTCTTTAGTCAGCTCTCTAGAATAATATTTGAAACCCACAGGAAGAGACAGTTTTCCTAGGGCAGTTTTTTAGCAGTGTTTTGGTTTGCTTTGTTTTTCCCCACACTTTTCTCTGATGCATCCAAGATTGTCCAGAGATGAACCAGTACTCTGGAGTAGACTAAAAAAAATCTTTTCTCTTTGCTGCCAGTTTGGTGCTCTCTGAAGGCCAAGACCCTTTGCTCTAACAAAAGTCACCAACATTTACAGTTGATACAATAGGTTGAAATGAATTTTTCTATAATGCACAGGAGGTCAGTCTAGATGATTTAAATGTTTCTTTCTGTCCTGTCTCATGTGAAGTCCAAGTTGAAAGCAGGTGCTGGGGGTTTTTGTTTTCTAGTACAACATCAGAGACATCTTACCTTTATTGTGCCTGAAATTGTAGAGATGATGGTTCCCAAAGGGACTGGATTTGATGCTTAGCTACATTCTAAGAAGCTGGTGTGCCTTTACAAATACATTTGTAATATTTTTTCTCATATTTATGTTTAGATTTTATTCCTTTACAGAAGTTTTAATGGGTTTTTTTTCTGTCTTTACAGAAAAACACGTACTACAACCAAATGACTTGGCTATCTCAAAATCTTTTGAGTCATCCAGTCGTATGTTTGTCTACCGTAAAGATTTGACTGATTCTTTGGTAAGGATCTGTATTGCATGCTTCCCATTTTTGATTTGTGTGACTACAGATCAAACACTGAAGGATTTTTTTTAATACAAAATTTATTTTCTGCTTACTTAGTAAAGCTTATCGAGCTGCACTGTAGCTGAAAAAAAATCTTGTATTAGCAACAGTTATTTGACTGGCCGGTAATGGAATTTGTTCATCAATTTAAAATAGATCAAAGCTTCTGTACAGCTTAAGTCTTTCAATCTTCATCAGGAAAAGCTGACTTGTGCTTGCACAAGACTGCATGGGATGAGGATTATTCAGGGCCCATGTTCTCAGGAACTGGGGTTGTAAACTCTTTCCCCTACCCCCTGCCCATCATTTCCCAAAACCTCAGTCAGGCACTCAAAGAATTACTCTTCCAATAGTTTTCTGCTAATTATGCAGCTATTTTGAGGTAGGCACAGGGGCAGTACCTCTACCTACTTATACAGTTTGTCAGTACCACTAGGATCTGTTTGTTCATCCCAGGGATGAGAAATACCTATCTACATTTTCTTTGGATCAAGTGCCCCAAAGAGCTGACACTCTTCAATCATTGTAATCTGTCATCCCTGTTGTCTCGGGTGTTCCAGTCACCTGTGAAAAGAGCAAATACTAAGGCAAGGTTTCCACTGCAGACAGGTGACAGCCTATCTAGTTTCATTAGTGACATAATAAAAATTGCAAAACTTGCTGTAACTGTCAGAAATACAGCACCAAAGTAATGGCTTAACTGATAAGAAGAATCTTTCATCTTGGCAGATGGTTCATGTCCCAGGTTTCAGCCAAGAGAAACCTTTGAAAATCCAAGCTAATAATGAAAATGTCAAGTGACCTTTTGCACCAACAATTCCAGTACACTCCACAGTAATATGCTAAGTAACTTTCCTGAAGCAGGACTGACAGTGTTTGACTTTTTGTTGGTGGTTACACTGGCAGTAGATTAATCACAAAATCTATGGATTTATGTTATTTGTAAAGGTAGATTGGTGGGCAAGTTTAAAACCAATGTGTTTGCAGAATGATTCCTTTATCTTATAAGACAAAAAAGTCACAGTGCTGTAATTCAAATTTTATTTTCTGGTGGCTTCAGGGATTTTATTTTCATTATGCTGTCTGCTTGGTCAGTGTTTTATATTCAGGTTTTAGAGAAAGAGAGAGAGAAGGGAGAAGGCCTAATCCAATAGGAAATCATTGATCCCATTAACCCATTTCCTGTTTAAAGATATTTATTAAATAGCCTATAATTCTGTTACTTTAATTAGTGGGAGGAAAAAAATCCTCAGGGTGCACTTAGAGAAGATTGCTTACTCAGCTCTGTTTTGGACCTTGGTCTAGTAGTTGTTGCATTGCAGAACTTCTGGCATTTGCTGAGGATTTTTTTTCTCTTGGCTGTTGATTTAGAACCCATTTGGTGAAAATGAGGAATTGCAGCAAAGATCTGTGAGAATTTTGGGAATCAACACCTGGGATCTTGCCTTAGAACTAACAAACTTTGACTGGAGCCTCTTCAATGCAATTCATGAGGTAAGAAGCACCTCATCCACTTCCAGGTACTGTGCCATCCTGATGCGTGTTGGAACATCAGTGGTCCTTGATGCTTAGTTCAGCAACATGACAGCATGATTTGGCAGTTTTCAGTAGTGGTGGCACTAAATCAGGTTCAAGAAATGTATTGCAATCCTTGATACTGAAAAAATGTGCTAAAGGTTTGCAAGTTCCCTGTGCTGGGATATCTCATATGTTCCCTGTATACCTGGTGGGATTTATTAAGATCTGCCTCAAGAGCATGATTATTCTCTAAAAACTGTTTATGTGAATATATTATATATGCAAATTGTCCTTTACACTCAATAATATTCCAATAAATACTGGACTCCACAAATAGGTGTCCTTGGTACCAGTACAACCACAAAAGAATTCACAATTTCAGCTATTTAGGTGGTTACATTACTCTTCCATTAGGTTTCAGTGAGACAAAAATACTGGGCAGGATTTATAAATTGGAATAATGGTCTACTTCAGTGACCATTGGGTTGTTTCAGTGACTTTGATAGTTTTTTCTGTGAGCTGCTAAGTAAAATACACTCTCAACAGTACGAAATGTCATTTGAAAATATTGTTCACTGAAAAGCATGTTGACTTTCTCACAAAATGAATGCGAAAGTCCCTTGGTTTTCATCAGATGCTTTCCTTTATCTACCATTTCAGCTTCTTTTATTCAGGCTAGACACTTTAAAACTAGACCTTGTCAACTTTGGAGGTTCTTTGTTGCACAGAAATCAATACCCACACCTCTGTTGATGAAAACCTGGCTATTTTAGGAAGAAGTCTGAATACGAATTTTTCAGATGCTGCAATGTTCAGATATAGTTGCTTTTTCATATTGGAACAGAGTTATCAAATATAGAAAGAGGCAGATCATACCTGTCTGTAGCCAGACATGGAATTGTAGGATATCTCACAAGAAAAATGTGTCCTGCAGGACTTCCAGTCCACTTCTTTGCTGTAATAAGACTCTAGACTTTGCTAAACCAAACCTGGACCCAGCATGATTTGTGGTTGGCTCATGGATAATGAAAAAATAAGTTTTTAATCAAGTCTTGTTTCAAAAACATACTTCTAAATCATTTATAATTAATTTACAATTAAATTGGTTTTATATCCCTAATAATGTTGTCAATGTCTTCCAGCAAGAGCTGATATACTTCACGTTCAGCAGACAAGGCAGTGCTGAAAACACTGAGAATCTCAGTCTTCTTCTTCAAAGGTGCAATGAGGTCCAGCTGTGGGTTGCCACTGAGATACTCCTCTGCAGCCAACTCTGCAAACGTGTACAGCTGGTCAAAAAGTTCATCAAGATTGCTGCCCAGTAAGTTACTAAAGTTGCAAAAAAAATCTTTGAATTCACAGGCTTTATTTGGTGAGAAGCAGGTGTAAAAGCAAAGAAAGAAAACTAATTTGCCATCTAGTGTTTTAGTAGTGTAGTAAGTAAGTGTAGTAAACCTAGATAACAGTCCATAAATAAAAACAGCAAACACTGGCCCAAACTACATGTGGTAGAGTTAAGTGCTGCCCAAATCTTCTCCAACACCTTAGCTGCTTATCTGCAGCATCAACTGCAACCCCCCCAGTGGTGCAGAATTATCTCATTTCTTAGCAGAGGTAATCAAAGGACTGTATTACAGAACTGTTTGAGTTATTCACTAAAGGCTACATGGAAACAAAAAACTCTGTTATAATATGGCAAGTCCTACATCCAAAGAGGAAACTAGCTTCAGTAAGCTGTTGTCTCATGTAATTCTCTCTGGAGTATTACTTTACTTGTTGGAGGGAGTGTTTCTTCTTTAGTTAGATTTGACCATCTATTCTTGCACTATTACTGAACAGTGCTGGTATTTATCCTATGCCTTGGAATAGGATATATATATATATATTTATATATACTGCACACAGAGAGTTCTTTTCTCTGTTATCACTCTTATTTTAGTAACCAAGGAAAGGAGAAATTTAAATATCTGCAACCACTCTCCTCACCTCTCTCTCCACTTGTTGGTCTTCTGCAATATTTTAATATGCATGTTCATGGAAAAAGTGTAATTTGTTTCTTCATAAACTGTGTTGATTTAATTTGCAAGGCACTTAAATGAAAAGGACTGTTCTCTGCTGAAGCAGTGCCTTTGGTGAAATGAATTATTCTAATACAATCTAGTGTAACTCATAAATATGATTTCATTTAGTTTGCAAGTTTTATGGTATCCGGTAATATGTTAATTTTCTGCCTTATCAGTGGCCAAGTTTGGTCCAATTTTGTCAAAAATGGTTGGTTCCATATACCTTGCTTGCACCACAGTGGCGTTAGTTGGCATTCCTGGAAGAACTTCATGTCTGTCCCACATAAATAGGGATATTGATGTCACCAGTCTTTCCTGTCACCAGACCTTCCTTGTTTTGCAGTGAGTTACCTTTGGGAGCTACCTGACTTTAATGGCAGGAAAAGTCTAAGTAACAAAATTAGGATTAGCTTTAAACCAGCTGACGTAAAGTGGGAAAAACACTGTTTCAAGACAGTACACAGTGATGAGGGCAGCCTTTAGAAAATGTGTAATTACAGGGGCTGTTGAGTTCCCAAGTCTTAGGCCTTGGCACATACTTCTTCCTGATAACAAATCCCAGTGAAGGCAATGGGTTCATTTGTACTTAAAATTATCTCAAAAGAGGATTCTCACTCTCTCACACACATGCATGTTTATAGTGGCCTTCAAGAATCTGCAAAAGAAAGGCAAATCCTTTTGTTTGAAAAGGACTCGATATTTCAGGATTTCAGATTTCCTAATGGACTAGAAATGAGCAAGGTCTGATCATCTGTAGTAAAATGTCAAAGAATCGAGGTATCAAAAAAATTCTGTAGGAAACTGTATTGGAACCAGTGCTAACTGTAACTAATTTATAGGCATAAGTAAACTGAACATTAATCAGATTTTCAAGACAATAAAAATGATGAGGGATTGCAAATGCATTGGAGGATATTTAAAAAAAAAAGATACAAGGAGTCTAGTGGCATGTGCAAACAACAAAATAGGATAAGATTTAATTTAGATAGATGCGAAGTAATTCAGCTAGGGAATGCTAATACTGGGATGAAGAAATAAATGCATGATTGTAAAGAACAGTACTGTGACAGAGGTCCTTGGGTGATAATAGATGACAAATTAAAGCCAAGGACAAAATGTGATGCTGTTCCAAATAAATAATTTGATATTTATTTTATACTTGCACAGGAGAAAGGTGTAAGAACTCAGATGCAAAACAGTAATTATGTTTCTCCTTTCCTCTCCACTGTCTCACTACTTCTCCTTGGTCAGAAGGAAAAATGTGAGAGAAAAGTAAAAATAAAATACAAAGAATTCAATGAAGCATAATAACAATATGGAAAACTAGACTGCAGGCTGTGACCACAATGAGAAATTGAAGTATCCAATGATGTACAATTTACAGAAAAGATGAAAAAAGGAGATGAAAATATTTATAATATAACAGAATCGAGGTCAAGGAATTATTCTGTATGGTAAAGGACAGATGAGAATAGCTTCAACACTGAAAAGGGAAAATTACTTTTGACAGCAAAGGAAAAAAAATAACCTGCCAACAACAGCGTTATGAGACAGTGGAATGTTTGCTCAAAAACTTCTTGGACACCACATCACCTAGACTGCAGGTGGTCATGACAGGACATTTACGAGTTCATTATGTGGAAAATGATTGTATGTTAGTACAGAGGGTTGAAATGGGACTCAATAACCTTGCATACTTGTGCATTCCTTTTTTTCTCTGATTCTGAGTACAAAAAATCAGAATACAGTGTTCATATTTTTATTCCACAGCTGCAAAGCCCAAAGAAATCTGAATTCATTCTTTGCTATTGTTATGGGTCTCAACACTGCATCTGTCAGCCGGCTGTCTCAGACCTGGGAGGTAATATCTTTGTATATTTTACACCCTGTCAAAACCATTTCTTGCAAACTTTATATACTGGTGTTGAAATTAAACATGGGGTGAATGTTGGTAGGGAAACTTCTCTGTGGCCTAAAACCTTAGATACACAGCCATTCAAATAAAACAAATGTCTTTACAGAGCTTTGAAAATAATTACAAAACAAAGAGATCTTACCCTTAAATAAAAAAAAAAAAAACCAACACAAAAATCCCCAAAAAACAACAACAAAAATCAGGTAAATTATTCTAGCATTTTAAGTAGTTGTCAGAACGAAAATCTTGTAAAGGTGGCTCCAAACAATAAATACCTTATTACAGAATAATTCAATTAAAAAAACCCAACAAAGTAGGAATAAACCCTCTGTAATTGTCCTTGATCAGCTCTTTTGTAGCTGCTCATCTTGAAAAGCAGAGTTAGGAAACAGGCCATGAATAAGGAGCATACTGGACATCATCTACTGAAGAAGTTACAGTTTGCTGGACAGAGCATGGGATGCTTAGAGGAGGCTTTCACTGGGGTCTGTGTTTATATTGTGTGCTCTTTGTTTTCTTTTTCCTCCAAGTAAAAATAATTTATTGAGAGGCAGTACCTGCAACTTTATTGCATGTGCTGATGAACCAAAAATTAAGGAAAGAGTGATTTAGTGTAATGGGGTAAAGCCTTATCCCTCCCTCACTCCCCCAACACCACAAGTGAGCAATTCTCAAAAAATACCATTTGGTAGCACAAAGCAAAAGAAAATGCTGTGATCTGCTGTCTTGGAGATACTCTTGAACACCAACAGCTGAAAACAAACAGCCATCACAGACTTACAAAACTATATGATACGTCCAGAGCAAAGTTTCTCCATTAGCTGAAATCATGGAAATATCCCTGCTTATGTCAGTTGCTTCAGCACAGAGAGAAACGAGGGCAGTGACTGCATCTGTGGGGAGGATCTGAGAGCCACTCAGATAGGCAAAGAGGAGCAAACTTTAAGTAACAAGTAAAGCAAAAAATGTAGGGAAAAACATAAACCTGAGAAGGATGATATAGCAGCAACCTTTTGCCTCTCCTCTTTCTAACATCTCCCCCCATGGAACATTTGCCATTGCCTACTCCTATGGGATGCCTTCATCCCATTTCTCTGGGCTTTGGTAGGAGAGTGGAGGGGACAATAAATATTGTATCAAAGGCACCCAGTGGCAATGGTGTAAATCTCCTGCATGGTAACATGCAGAACACTCCTGTGTGGTGAGACCTCTGAGGATAACATGGTGCTGGTGTTCTTAAGAAGAGCAGAATATATTGCTTGTGGGAACAAGGAGTGCATCTGCATATGTATTGTTGTTCAAATATGTCATGTTTCTGTGGGTAAAATATTTATGAAATCACATGGTTGGTTTGTTTTTTTTTTAAACTTTGCTGCACTAGAAGTTTAAAAAACGGAAGTACTTTACATTACATTAGTAATGTGACTTCTAGAAAGTAGAGCAATGTTTATAAATTAATTATAATTACTTACAGATGTAAATGAAACCACCTAAATTTAAGCAGCCATTTAGATGCTACATTATATTGGCTCCGCACTTGAATTCTTAAACAACTTTTGTTCTCCCAAGCATATTCTTCTACTTTCTCCACCATACACAGTGTTTTAATGAGCTTAACTTTCCCTGATTGAAGATATTAAAATTGTGCAATTGCAATACCATGTTCTGCAATTGCAATACCATGTTCAGTTACTTGAGCATTTTGATCATACAGCACATCCACTTAATTGTAAAATGTCACTTTTCTCTTGGTAGTGTCATTGTGGCTGTCAGGATCTAAGGGAAAAGGCAGATAGGATTTTACTAAAAGGGGATGTCTTCCACTAGACTAACTAGAATGGCTGGAAAAAAAAAGACAGGCTTTAAGGTCCTCACGATTTGAGTCGGAAGTACCAGCAGCAAAATTCAAACTGTAGAACAATTGCTTTGAGTATAATGAGCTGAATCTATTAAAGCATCTTAGCAATGAAAGGCAGCGGATGCTTGTGGAGCAGAGCAGGTGTTAGCATGTGAGAGAAGAAGGTAGTTTGTGCTTGGGCTCCCTTGGAATGTGCAGCTCCCTGTGGAATTAGGATGAGATACCAGAGATGGTGTAACTGTGAAGGAAAGATGTCTTTTGCTGGCACCAGTAGCAACACAGGTCAGCACTGAGGATGTTGTATCAAACACCACTAAGCATAATGCAAGTTTATTTCTAGACTTCTCATAGTAATGATAGGAAAAGAGGCAACACTTTCAAACTGGAAGAGGTTAGATATTGGAAAAAAAATTCTTTGCTGTGAGAGTGCTGAGACACTGGCACAGGTTGCCCAGGGAAGCTGTGGCTGCCCCCTCCCTGGAAGTGTTCAAGGCCAGGTTGGATGGGGCTTGGAGTGACCTGGTCTAGTGGGAGGTGTCCCTGTTTGTGGCAGGGGTTTGAAACTAGGTGATCTTTAAAGTCCCTTCCAACCCAAACCAGTCTGTGATTCTATGGTTCTGTTTCTAAGTTGATACAGTTATTAAGGTAAATGCAGCAGACACAGAAGCTAGGAAATAAAAGCACCTGCTAACAAGCAGTTTCCATAAAAGACTGGTGCAGGTCCCTGAGGAGAGGCTGCAGGGTCTGGTGCTTCACTGGCATTGCACTGAACATGGTCTGTAATTAGGGCTCTTGAAGCTGAGGAGCAGAGGTTAACTGGCTGTTGGTGCTTCCAGCAGGTGCTTCACACACAACAGTCTCATGGAGAAAAAATGCCACAAATCTTTTTCTGCCTATGTTGCTTTTTTTTTTTTTTTTAAATAAACTTTTTTTTTTTTCCCCCTTCTTTCTGTTTTCCCCACTTCAGAAAATTCCCGGGAAGTTCAAGAAACTTTTTACTGAACTTGAAAGCCTGACGGTAAGTACAGTGTTGACAGCAGAACATCGTTGCTTGTCTTTACCTGCCTTCCCTCCTCCTAATTTCTTTGAAGGCTGCCTGTCATTGTCTTGAGCTGGAACTTGTAATGTCAGATCTGTGATTTGCCGAAGGCCATGCAGCCCCTGAGAGCTTAGAGGTGGTCTCCAAACACAAAAAGGAAAAAGGCTGTATTCCTGACAGCTGGAGGAAGGGCAGAGAGAGGCGAATGTGGTTTTGATTCCCCCGCATCACTTTGGAAGCTGTTCCTTTGCTGAGTTGGTTAATCAGCCTTTATCCAAAGCAACGTGCTGCAGATCAGGAGAAAAAGAGGACAGCTGAAATATAAAAAAAAAAATAATCTAAATCTGAGGCTAAGGTTCTTTGTCACTGTTATCAAAGCTGAATAAACAAATGTTTCCTTTTGCTGTCATGGAAGTGGGTGTGTGGTGAGATCACTGCCTGGTGCAAGGAATTAGAAACCAAGCCTTTAGCAACTGTCATACTTCTGTGCTTCTAGTCCTTTATAAATTAATGTGTTTTCAAGACTGTGTGAGCTGGTGTAGAAACATGTTCATTTATATGGGAAATTGAGATAACTTTTTAACTTGCTTACACAACATACTATATTATTTTCGTTGAAAATCTCCAATATGTTCCTTTTGATCTGAGAACAGTTTTTGTTGAGATTGTTTTTGTTGTTGTTTGGTGTTTTATTTGGATTTTTATTTGTTTTTTAAGAAAAAATTGACATGGAATATTAATGGGATACATTTTGTGGTAGATATTAAGCTGAAGAGATTTTTGCTAGTAGAAATTTGTGGGGAAATTAAAGAACAGTCCAAGTGAATCTGTTCTTCAGCTTACTCCCATTTTAGCCCTGCTTCATCTAGAGGAGTGTAATTGCTTTTGTTCCTTTCACTGTTTATATTTCCTGTTCAGTTTAGGAAGTCACCTAGCTTAGAAAACCTTTATTTACCTCGTTTCCCAAAGAAACCTTTTATATCTAAATTATGTTCAGATCATAAGCCGGTAATGGATTTAAAATTGCTCTTTTTATAGCCTATTGATTTTTCTCTCTATTACCCAAATGGCTTTGCAGGACCCTTCTCTGAATCACAAAGCTTACAGAGATGCATTCAAGAAAATGAAATCTCCAAAAATCCCTTTCATGCCCTTACTTCTGAAAGGTAATGTTAAAATTTGTCTGCTCTTCTTCGTTGTGATTAATTAAAATAAGTGTAAGGTGTTTTTTCCTTCAGGTAGCCTTATGGTAAGTATGTGGCAGATGTAGAGGCATCTACAAGATAGCACTTGGTCTGGATAATAAACAGCTGCCTTTTAAGAGGGAAGATGCCAGTTTTCATCCATGTTTTCAAACTTCAGTGCCTTCCCATCAAGTGTAGATACAGCCGTGTGCCATTGCTTTGGCCACATCCTCTTCAGTGGAGAAGTAAGACCTTGAAAAATCCCTGAACAAGGCTGCCCAGATGCACTGGGTGCACCCACACAAGGAGTCTCAGCCACTCTCCTGGGCTGAGATGCTCACCCTGCCTCACCAGGGTGACACTACCTGGTGTCACCCTAAAGGCAGAATCTGCCCTGTCTGACTGTTCAAAGAGAAGGGGATTTTCAAATCTCTTACAGGTCTGAAAGAGTTAAATAAAATCTTAGTATTTAAAAATATTTTTAAAAATCTATTAAAATAAAACACAGCTGCATCCTTAACGCAGTGAGCTGGGCAGAATTAAGTGGCAGGTATTTCAAATATTCCATTGTCTTGGAGTCATTAATTATTAATTGCCTTGTCTTTGAACATGGCAAATTCATTTGATTATGCCTGTATTCTGAAAGTGTTCTCTTTAGGCTGTTTATTCCAACCTGCTACTGCTGCGAGTTTAAAATGTTTGAAGACAGTTCTCCAGATCAGTCAGTGACAGCTCAGGAGCCATCAGGCATTTCCCCTCTTTGCACACATCAAAGGAGTTTTCATTATTCAGATGGATACAATTATCAGGGCTTCAAAATCAATATTTTTTAACTTTCTCAGGTATGTCTTGCCTGCAAACAAAGGCAGCAAACATAAACAAGAAACTTGTAGCAATGATGTTTGCGCAGCACTACAGTACGGAGCATAATGACGAGCACCTAAGCAGCATTCATGTCTCTAAAATGCACAGGAGATAGCAAGGAGACTTTGCATAGTAATACAGCCATTTTCTACAGTACAGTGTTCCCTAAGGAGAGGTTGCCAAGGCTGGTAATTCCCAAGGTGTTGCACAGTACGTAGGACTTTATTCCATGTCAGGCATGTTTGTATTAATGTTATTTCCAAGACCAGTAAAGTAAACGGTGATAGCATAGAAGTAATTTCTGTACTTATATTAGTGAACATTACTGTATTTCATCACAAGAGGAACAATAGTTGTTTCACAGAAATAAATGAAAATCATTAAGAGCCTTTATTTAATTATGAAAAATAACTTTATAGTGTCCTTTTAAAGTTAATTGAATTTAAATGTAGAGCTTTCTTACAGCACACAGACACAGCTTGTGAAAATCAGGCAGATTTTTCAAATATGTAATAAAATATATAACCTTACAACATAGCTCAGATGCAATTTTCTGCTCCACTGAATTTACCTAGACTCTTTGTTGTTGGCTGCAAAGCATATTTCTGTTCCTTCCACCCTCTGAGATGTCACTGACTTAAAAAGATGTGTGAAAATTTCTGCTTCCAGTGTAAGTTCTTCCTTAGAAGTGATGTGGTTTTTAACTGCACTGAGGAGGGTGGAGGGTCTCACTCCCTCCTTTCCCCCTGATTTTTAGGATGCTGCTCAGGGGCAGAGAGGTGCTGGTGGCATCCCCAGCATATTCCATGCTTGCCCAATTGCTCAGGAGTGCCTGCTGGACCTGACAAGGCTGGGCTGGCATCCTGCCTGCCCATGCTGGCATCCTGCCGGCTTCAGGCAGATCCCAATTCAGCCACCCTGGGGACACAGGAACTCTCCATCACCCCTCACACAGAGCTCTGCCTAATGATTCCCAGCCCTGGGTTTCCACTGGCATATGAAGCCATTAACATTTTCACTCTGAGCAATTATAAAATGCCCTTTGGACACACAGCAAGTCTTAGAAACAAAAGGAAATAAATCAGGTTGGCTCTTTCAGGGGAGGATGAAGGCAGGGGCTGGGGGGGTAGTGGAAGGAGTGACAAAGCAGCAGCAGTGGGCTTTAGAGGGAGTCCTAGAGATGAGCACAGGAGAAATGAGCAGTTAAACCAGTGGGTTGGAGGTTGACACCTCTCCTGAGAGGGGAACGTGTCCCATTTACTGTGTGCCATTTCCCTGCTGGCAAACACAGCTGTGACTGTTAAGAAGTAATGCTATTGGAATGCTGTCATATTAAAACAGTCCAGTCTTCTTCTGGTACTCCTGAGTACCTGTATTATCCAGGAGATAATACAGGGCATGGTGGTTGTGCTCCTGATAGTGTTTTCAGTGACCCTGAGAATATCCTCTTGGAAGCAGAACTTCAGTGCCCACAGGGAATCTGTCCGTGCCCTTGGTGCTTCATGTTCAAGAGAGGTCTCACTTTATGTCCTAATATGCATTAGGAAAATGAAGAAAATTAGAAAATTACCTCGAGTTAATGTTTTAATTGTAACCTAAATTAAGAAACATTTGTTTGGCCTAATATTCCCTCGTCCCCTAGTTGATTACCCTGTGTTCAGTTCCTTTCCTGGAGCCAATTATAGACCTTTTCCTTTTCCTCTCACTGACCTTTGTGTTGCCTTTACAAAGTTCCTCCCACAACAGTGGGTAAAAGTGTTTTTCCCTAGCTGTATTGCTTTTTTCAAGGCTTTGAACTTTTCAGTTTCGTGGCATGTGCTTAACCTCCCTGGCTGGCCACTGCCACAGCCTGCATCTCTGTGAGGGACTTCAGGGTCATCGTGTCCCACAGAGAGACAAAAGGGTGTCAAAGCTGACTCCAGCATCTGGCAGCTCTTCCTCTGTGGAGTCTGGGGTTCAGGGATCCACCAGCCCCATCCCAGACACAGTCATGGGCAGCTTGGCTGGATCAGTGCCACAGGTGGCTGTAGGACCCAGGCATGCCATGCATCCCTCGGGATGGCTCCAGCTATTCCCAGCCATCCTCTGCACCCCAGAAGTAACACAGACCAGGTTGAATAAGAAATCCTTGCTCCCACTTGAAAACCCTCTTGTTTTGACATGTACACAGTGTTATTTGTTTATCTCTGCATGTCACTATACCAAACTTTCATTCCTTTTTGTATATTATGTCAGTCCTTAATGAGATATTTTCCTCTTTTTTTTCCCCCCCTGTCTTTTGTTGCTATTTTGTCATTTAACTTCTTTACATGAAAAAAATAATTGATTTTCCTTTATTTTTTTCAGATGTAACATTCATCCATGAAGGAAATAAAACTTTTCTGGATAACCTGGTTAACTTTGAAAAGTTGGTAAGCTAATATTTATCTTTCCTGTTTTTGAAAGAGATTCACATTCTCTTCTTCCCTTTTCCCTGCTTATCTTGTACGACTAAACCATTTTCTTCTGTCTGAGTCATGAAAAAGTAAACAGGGGTAAAAAAAAAGACAACAGGATAAAACACCCAATAGTTGAACTCCTCTGCCCCTTTCCTGTGATCCTCTCTCTTTTCATCCTTCCTCCCTGAATTCTATGTAAAATGACTAAGTCAGTGAGGGTCAGCATTGGTGCCTCATGGTCCACCCAGTTTTCTCTCCTTTTCACGATCTCCTGGCCTATTTCTCCTCATTTAAATTCTCCTATTCTCCTGCTTTGTCTTTCTTTGAATTATGTTTCCTTTTTTTTTTTTTTTTCTTTTTTCGAGGCACCAAAGAAAAGGTTGCTCTACTTTAACACTTGCCAGTGGTATGCTAATTCCAGGGCACTTAAATGAAAGTAAAATTTTTGCTCTATGTTAGATGATGAAGCTAATACCTGAGTTAAATTGACTGTAAATACCCCTATGCTGACTTTTATGTAGAAGGGCACTTACTGGCATTGTATATTTGGCCACATCTACTCTAGACATCATTTGACATCTAGTTTGTCATGATATTACTGATATAAGTTTGAATTCTCTAATTCACATCTTCCATTTCTTTGTCGATAACATCTTTGTAGCACTAAAAGCCACAGTTTATAAATCTGAATAATGGTGAAGTGGAGAAACTTTGATTTTTTTTTTTTCTTTTGCCTGAAGTATTTGATCAAGACAGCAAAATGTTCTTCCCAGTTGCTCTAGATGTATCATGGGACTGTTAGTCCAGATGGCTGTGCCTGGTGCAATATTCCTGACTATTTTATCCATGTGTTTACACTTGTTTGGGAATGAACGTGCAACCATGGAGTTATTAATGAACCAGATATTGAACTTATTTTCACATCCTGTCGTAATATACATGTCTTTTAACTTGCAAGCAGATGTAGACTTTGACTTTTGAACCTGAGCTCCTCTTTCTGTGTTTTGTATTTGATTTCTGTACCTTTTCTTGTAGAGTCTGTGAGAACACTGGTTTGCATTCAATGAAAGGTTTTCTTGTCCCAAGTCCATTAACTGTTTGACCTTTAGGTGTTTGCATAAAACTCATTAGCATGTTCTTCTTCATTGCCTCCATGAAGTGCATCCAATTAACATGTAAATTAAACTAGCCCTTGATGCACAATAATGGTTACTGAAATCCCTCCATTGTCCCATATATTCATTTAGTGAATATGTAGTATCCAATTCTTGTTCCAGTCTTAACCAGACCTTGTTAGTTTGTTTTTTTAGTTGTTTAGCCCAGGCTGGGCTTGCCTGGTAAGATTTCCTATCCTTGCTGTCACCATTGTGTCTCCAGAGGCAGTGGAAGCTTTGCTAATTGACTTCAGTGAGCTGAGATTTCACCTTTTCCATGCAAATGGATAATGGGTGTTTTAAATAGCAGGGGGGGAGAGACTGAGGTGATGGTTGGTGGAGTAAGGGTTGTTCAAACTGACACTTCCTCCAAATGATTAGTCAGATCACGCCCTCTGGAACCTGCTGTCTCAAGGGAGCCCTGTGTACATATGAATGCAGGGAATAGTGCAAGCTTAGGAAGGGGGGGCTTAGGAGAGATTTAAATATGAGTGTAGTGGAAACGCAGGCAGGACATATCTCACTGGTTCATTTTGATGCTAAGGAATTTAGTCAACATGCATGAACTTACTAATGAGATGCATCACATGTGATCACAAATACCTTGGTTCAATTTTCTGTTCTAATTATAAGGGCTTTGTCCCACGGAAGAACAGGAAGAACATTTTCCTCGGTGTTCTGTACGATGCTGAACACATTCTGACCTCTGCCGAGAAAAATTAGTGTTGACATGGACTCCTGCTTTATTTGGATCAAGCCACTGAACCTCACCTGCAAATTTGCTGTTGCAGAAAAAAAAGAAAAGAATTACTCTACCATAGCAGATTACTGCTCTGGGGAAGAAACTTACTGACTCTCATAAATGCATAGAATTTCTACTTATAAATTTCAAAGCAAAGATGGTTTCTCGTGTCTCCATTTTGATCAGTATTTTGAAATATTTAATTTCTTCATTAAACACCTCATCTGAAGGCAGATTTGCCAGTCTGAACCATTATTTTTTCCAACTATATCAATTGGTTTAATAAAAGATACTCTCTCTCCGTGTACAATCCCTGCCTTATATATTCTTAGGCCATCATGGTCTCAACAATCCTGCCGTGACTGAACTTGATTTGACATGACGTGATTGCAGTGAAGGCAAAGTTAACTCAAAATATAAAGAAGAAAATTTGCAAAGAGAAGAAAATGAAACAGCCTCTTGTCTCAGTAACGTTGCCTAGTTTTAGCAAAAGTTGAAGGGGTTGCAGTGGTTTATTTAACTCCTTGTTGGGCAAACTAATCTAGAATAGCGTTAGATCAATTTTTATTATCATATCCACTTCCTTAACTGAGTCTGAAGGAATAAATGAAAATATGGTCTTATACTGTTGCATCTCAAGGTAGCATCCCTGGTAGCTACTGGGCTGCTTCACAGAAATGTTTCTGCAGTTTTTTCCTTCAATCATCATCACTCATATCTTAGCAATGACATCTCTTAGCCACACTCCAGCAAACTCTAATACAGGTCAATGGCCATTACCATTTTAGATAACACCTTCTTACCCAGTGCCTTCAGCTCTGAGGTCTGTGTACATGCAGCTGAAGGTTCTCAACCCCCACAACTGTCTGCATAACTCCTGAGGCTGAGCTTTTGGTAGCCTGAGTTAAAGGATTGCTAATGATCCTAGGTAGCCAGTGGGGTGAAAGGCCACAAGAAGTGTGTGTTACTCATCACATTAATGGTATGCAAGCAGCTGTTAAAACAGTCAGGAAATAGCATTTGCTTTGCAGATGAATTGGCTTGTTTTCTGTATTACAGTTGAAGCCCAGAGAGTTGAAAACAGTCAGAAAGAAATGCCTAACTAGGCTTCTAAAGAAGAGAGATTTGTGATTCTGATTTAAGAGGGTGTTATACAAAGAGATTCTTCCCCCAGCAGGGCATCACTTTCAGAAGCAAGTCTTGGGATGGTGTTCCACACTGACACAAAGAAGAAACAGCAAAGAATGACAATGTGTATGATAGTGGTGTCTCTCTTACTTCTAAAAGCCAAATGCAAAGGGTATCAGCTGGAAAACATTTCAAGAGCAGCACTGGTGGAAGTTGTAGCTCTCCCAGTACTCACAGTATTGACCATGAACTTAGATCATCTCAGTAGAACTTCATTATGATCAGTGCAAGACATTGCATAATTTCACAGCAAATGAAGCACAGCAGGTAACAAGAAAAAATATTTTGATTCATTGATGAAAGGAATCTGAAGTTTCCATTAAATGTGATCTTGTGTGTGGAGGAGCCTTGTAAGCCACTCTCTAGCTGTTGAGAGATGAGCTCTTCTACGTCATTCTGGGCTTAAATGTACTCTGCTCAAGACAGTTAATCCTTGCTGCCTCTGATTATTTTTGAAGAAGATGGAAAAAGAGCATCAGCTGTTTGCATGAGCTGTATTATGTAATTATTGCTAAGTGCAATTTCCTCAAGTTACTAAATTGGGTGAAGGGTTGCCAGCTTCACCTTTATACCACAAAAGCAGTCAAATAAAGAAAAATAACTAATGCCTTAAGAACTTGATGGGTGACACCTAGTGAAAATGAGCAGACTCCACTGATTTATAGAGAACAATCCAGTTTTTCTAAGCTGAAGACCTGAGCCTGAGGGAGAAACCAAACTTGAACCTCTCATTTCCTCTGCCTAATCTAAGTACACATCGAGAATCTCTGTTAGCACCAGCTTTTCCTACAATAGCATCCCTACAGTATAGTCTTCTTTGGCACATGTCTGTGGAGGTTTCAGGATGCTTCCTCTACTATGTTGAGGCTTTGGGCTAGTTTGTTTGGGGTTTATTTTGGTGCTGGTTATCTTACTGCAGAAAACTGCCTGACGCTGGTGCCTGGTTGTGATAGGCATTCTTCAAGTATACATTTAGGTGTAGTCTATGCCACAAAGGGTTTATAATCTGATTACTGACACTGTGGAGATGGAAAGAGAGATACAGACTACTGAATACCCTGGACAATGCACTATAATCTGGGGTGGAACCCAAAAGCACCCACTGAGTCCACAGGTTTTTCCTGATGTAGGTTTTCAGTTTAATAAGTCACAGGAGCAAAACCAAGCAGTTGTTTAGCTATTTTTCATTACCACTTTCCATGGACATTTAGGGAGTTGTTCTCATTTTATCTGTGTGATATCACTAAGGACCTTATAGACTAACCCTGTTTCATCATGTATTATCACTAGGAGAAAAGTCTGTCTGCTACTGTTTTTAATTTTTTACCTTAATACAGTTTCATTTTGCTGTACAATATAGGACAAGGAGATCTTTTTCAGGCATTTCTAATGGGAGAATCCATCTCATGGACCAGCTTTTGCACTGATGTTTTCTATCTTTCCTTTGCAGCACATGATAGCAGATACTGTTCGATCATTGAGACATTGCAGAAACAACCAGTTTGGTGAGTAGCCAAAATTTGCTGCTTCTTTTGCCTTTGTACAGCCTTGTGGGTGCCTGGGGTTCAGTTTTATTACAGTTGACTGCCAAGAATTTAACCTATTGGCAAAAGGGAGTATCATCATTGGAAAGTCAGTATAGCAGAAACCACAGCTTGATGAAGTTGTACTTTACCATGTATTTGTAGAAGCAGCATCCACATTTTTTAGAAATTATTTTCCTGCAAAAGATGTCACCACTTCAGAATAATGTGTAGGATCTGTTCCAGCTACACTTAGTAATAGAGGCCTCTGATGTGTGCTGTTGCTTCTCACTTTTCCAGCCACAACTGAGTTACCTCAGTCTCCCACTAGTCTGTGTATTTTGGTAATGGAATCACAGCTGTCTTGGCTTCCAGTAGCTAAAGGATGGGATTAATCATCACAGCTTTTCACCAAGAGCAATTGTTTACTTAGTTTGGTTTCTTAAGGACATTTCACTAAAAGTCTTGAAGATAATAAGATCCTGTGGGTTTCATGAAAGCAATTGACTAGGTAGAACCCGGGGTTGTGTTAGTACCCCTGATAGAGAAAGTCTGCAAATAGAGCTCTGCCTGCTTTAGACCAGGATCCGTGCTGATGGGGACAGTTACAAGTGCCTCAACTGCACAAAAGTGGTTTTTTTTTCCTGGTGTTTCCACCTTATTAGCCATCAGAGAATCCACCCCCATGGGAGCATACCAGAAGACACAGATCAGAGAGGGCAAACCTTGCTTTTCTCTTTCTCAGCACTGCTCATCCTCTGCAGAGAGGCTAAACACAGAGAGGGAAGAGGAAAAGCAAAACACTACTCTAGGAAGTGGTTAGAGTTTTTAATCCAAAGCAACTAAACATAATTTATTGATGCCACTAAAACCTCTTTTCCAAAGAGAAGTTTGGAACAGAGTTTGGTTTGTTTTTTTTTTTTTTTTTGCTAGTTGAATTTTCAGCAGCTGTCAGCATAGAATCCAACAAAAAGGAAATAAATTATAATTTTGTCTATAAATACATATACCTTGGACAATGATAGATTTATGCTCAGCATTTGTTCTGTAGAAATACCTTGTGTGTGTGCAGTCTTTTTTTTAAACAAAGGCTGCTTATTATGGTTCTTGTGTTATTTTTATATATGTGATCTATATATATTTGTATCTATGATATGTATCTTTTTATATCTATGATATATTTATATACATATATGCATATATATGAGGGGGAGAGAGAAGGACATGCCAGTTTCTTATATTCTGTTAAACCAGATACTGAAGGAAATACCAATTAAGCTAAACCATGGCTCTGTAAGTTAGTGTCTCTTATTTGGCATAAAAAGTAGTATTGGTTCCTTTGCACAATGTGATTTGGTTTTTTTCAGCTTCTTTTCTTTGCAAATCTTTCTTCTCATTTGTTTCCTTTTTTTTTCCTCTGATTTTGTAAGTGTTACAACATAAATCCAAGGTTAATACCTGAGATTTATCATATAATCTAGTAGTTTGAAGTATATGATTGTTATTTTATTTTATCACAGACTTGATTTATTGTGAAGCTGACATTTAAAAAGCAGTTTATACAGACATCCCTCTAGGTACTTTTTTTTCTTAAATGCATTTAGGCGTGAAATGAATTCACTGAATATTTATTGAGACTTTATGGAGAGTTTCCGTCTCTAGTGGGCTTATTTTACTCTCAGGAATGTGAATTTTTCTACTGCATCAATTCCCAGATTGACTTAAGAGCAGCAGGCATCTTCCTGTAGGGAAGAATTAAAAAAACCCAAACAACTGAGCAAGGAATATTATTATTGTTTATTAAACAGTATGTTGTATATTAAACTTACAGGTCAACCTCTTTCTGGGTTAGAAACTGGCTAGGTTCCAAGCAAGACTGAAATGCCTTTTTAATGGAAATAATACTTTTATATCCTAAATCCTAAACCCAAATAATAGCATTTCCAAAACCCGGCAGAGCAGCCTGAACAAATAACATAATTCAAGCTTTTGTCATTTCAGGTGTTAATGAGAAATACAAATGTTTTTTCAGTATGTTCAGCACAGCTGCTGGGATCCTATTCCCTCAGAACAGAAAGGTCGTCTCTGTATCCTGACACAAATTTATCACATTCTCCTGTTCTCTCTCACATTTTTCAAGTCAGAGTGTTGCTCAGAACTAGCTCCTAAAAATACCTGCCCAGGGGCACCATTAGTAGCCACACACAGAACATCCCACGTTACCTACACAGCATCAAACCATGTTCTTTAGGAACAAGTGCATGTTTGGTTCCTGGAAAGCTTCTCATGTAGCTGGAGAGCGTGGAGAACAGGATGATGATGAAACAAAGGCGAGGGAGGGAGTGTGAGTTAAGCTGGTTGGTTCAGGGAATTTTGAGAAGTTTTCTTTTTTCATTTATAGTAATGTTATTAAAACTTCCTTGAGGACATAGACCACTACAGAGCTCTCCAATCTTCATTGGAGCTCTCCAATATTATTTTTCAACAGTCAGCAACATGTGGGAAATGTATCATTGCCTTCTCTGCCTGTCTTAATATGGGTCTTGTGGCCACGGGCTTAGCTTTTCCTTTCCCCCTGCTTCTGGCCACTAGCCATGCTGGAGGGTTTACACAGACCAGCCAGTTCCCATAACCCAGTGTTGGGAGCAAAGCTTGGAACTGAAAACATCTGCTATTCAAGCCACCCTTCAATTTTTCTGTTACACAGCTAATTCCTCTTGCCGTGTAAAATCCCATGAAATGACAGCATGACTCTTGTCTCTGTTACTAGATCAGAAATCAAAAGCATAACAGATCAAAATGCAGGGGCCTGTCAGAGAAGCTTTGAAGAGCTTTTGTATTCGTCTGTTGCGCTGTCACCTTTCACCTGCTCTGAAGGCAATGATTTGGGGGCCTGGTGTCTTGTGTACTTGTGTTAAGGTTGTTTAAAAGTTACCAGCTGGGTTGCCCACCCCTGCTCAGAGTCCCATTGTGCTGCCAGAAAGGCACAATGGAAGCTTTGAACCACCCTTATGGGAAACAGACTGTCTGTACTGCCAGCAGGAGAAAATCTCCCACTTGGGATGAATCAGTTGCTTGCCATCCCCTTGTCCCTCCTTCATGAATGCTGGCTGCCCAGAATTGCCGCCTTCTTTCTTTCTTCTCCCCTTTCCTGTATCTAGCTATTTCATGCATTGCACTGAAACAGCAGGTCCTTTGGATCAGTGTCTGTCTTTTTTGTGACTGTCTAGCACCTGGCAGGTTGGCACACTGGGGACTTTTTAGCACACAGGATAGAGAGGCAGGCAATATATGGCTTTCTGATTCATCCCCTTTCTACTGTCTTGCAGGCAATGAAGTTCCTTCAAAAGATCATCATGAGCTGAAGCCATATGTCCATCACCTGCATGTCATTGACAACCAGCAAGCTCTGTTTGAGCTTTCTCACAGGATAGAGCCGCGAGTGTGAGCGTACACAGCTTCGTATAACCTTGTAACTGCAGCACTTTGAATTAAGTGAATGTTTATGCCAAGCATGTTGCTTCCCTAAATAAGAACAGTTTACTGAGTTTTATCAGTAGCTCACACAACATGCACAGGAAAATCAGGCAAGAGCCAGCAAAGGAGCTGCTCACAGAATTGCAGGGCAAGCTTGATGCCATGCCTGCTGGTCACCAGGACAGGAGGGAGCAGAGCAGCATCCTTTGAGCTCAGGAGCTTGATTTCTGTGAAAATATTGTTTGGTCCAGTGTAGCTTTCAATGCAGATTCTGCCAGTATTAGAATGAAAGGAGACGTCACAGCAGCAAAACATTTCAGCAAGCAACATGCCGCAAGGATTCTCAGTTCACCACAGTATGTACCTCACTAATTCAAGGCTGCCAAAGTATTGTTGCCAAAAATACTGTGCAATCTGTGCAGCTCCCCCGAGTCGACTGGAGCATCTTATTTAAGATAAGAGCAGACAACCAGGAATGGGAACATAAAAAGACAGTGCCTCAGATGAAACTCAAGAGCGTGTAGTGATGTGGAGGTCAGCAGTAAACAGTTCACACTGTTACAGCTCCTTTAGAATTTGCTTTATAAAAGACACTGTAAGAGCCAGCCCACTTTTGTAACAATCTATGGACACAGTTGTTTGTAAATTGAAAACATATTATTTTCTTCCTTTTCAGTTTTCTCAGATTTGGCACCAGCTCTTGCAGTTAACATGCTATAAATTATTATAGCAGGAGCTTTGTTTTCTGCCTGGATTACAATCTCCATGGTGTCTATTCAGAGGCAATGCACAGGTCAACTTACATACCTAACTCAACTCCTGGAATTACTGTTTCAGCAGGTAAAACTTCACCTAACTTGCACATGCCTCTAGTTTTTAAGGAAAAAGATGGTACACCTTACAGGGTACCAGTGTAATTACCTGCATACACACCGGCCCCTCAGCATCAGGGTCCCAATACTGCTTTTGTCCCTCTCACACCCCTCTCCACACCAATTCTCACGTACCTAAAAGTCCTGCTTCTGGGCTTATAGTGAGGCAGCATTTCTAAAGTCTTCTCTACAGCTGACCTACATCGAAGCACCACCATCACCGTACCTCTGTTTTCCAGCACTAAGAATTTGCCCCCCAAATAATCTAGTGAATTCCACAGGTGCTGTGCAGTGTGCTACACAGCCTGGCACATGTTTGTACACTCAGTGATGGTAACTGTTCCTTTGCAGAGCAGGGAGGACATTGCATTGCATTCCCAGCTCTGTTGTATGTTTTCAACATGAGGAAGAATACTTCCAAGAAGATGCTCCTTTGTTGAAATGTGGGAATACAGAAGTAGCATGCTCTTCATCATTGTGTTATCTCTGGTTTAAAGCAGCTTTAATAAGTAGTCTGTGGGGGAATCTGTAGAATGCTTTTGGTTTTCCCATCTGTGAAATATTGTATAGATCTATTGTAAAGGAAACAGATGTTTCAGAAATGTATTTGCTTGTACTTTGTTATTATCAAATACTATATGATTTTTTTTTTTTTTTTAGAAAAAAAAATCTTTTTACCCAGTAAAAAGAAAAAAAATAAACTCTTGCTGGCCATGGAGTAAAATTTCCTATGTTTTTCTGTAGATGTGACTGCACATATTGTAAATAACTCTTTTTGTCCAAACAGACCAAAACTGATCAGATGAGGATTTTCTGGCTGTGTTGGGCTCCTTTTTGCAGTGTAAGAACACAAACCAGATACAATTTGCTGCTTGTGTTATTGCAGTTCTTCCTCTGGCTACAGCACTCTCCAAATCCCCACCCTAGGTGCATTACCTTGGTGGTTTGCTGGTTTTTCAGCTCCCCCTTGTGAAATCTTTTTATTGTGGCATTATTTTTAGCACCCTATATGCAGACCAGCCTGAATGCTTCACTGCATGTGGTGTATCACTCTAGTCCACAGATTGTTCTCTTGAAATCTATGGGAGAGGGGCCATGAGAAAGCACCGAGGGTGACAGGGTGGGCCTGTTTCTTAGTTCACTGTGTTTGGCTCTGGTGTGGGTGTTACCACTGATGAAGCAGCAGCAGTGCCAGGGAAGAATAAAAGACAAGGAAATCAAAGAAGGAGGAAGAAAAGAAAGAAAAAAGAAAACAGAAGTCAAAAGATGAGTCTCAACTCAGGCTGTGATTTGAAAGCATGCCAGAGCCACCTTGAAGGCTCCTCAGTTTGCCAGTTCAAACTAATTGCAGTAGATGGATGGATTTGACTTCTACCATTAGGATTCAAGCCAGCTGAGGTATTGGCTGTCTCCACTGCTGTAACTTTATCCTAAATCGAGTGATTTCTGCCCCTTGCATCTGGCATAAACAGCCAGCATTAACCTCTTTAACTGTACTGTGGCTAATCAAACTACTGTTAAAACTTTACAAGCTCGTTTTCACAGTGAGCTGTATAATTAGGATATAACTTTCTGGTCTGAGGGGCCAATTTGGATGCATCAATTTCGCATTAAAAATACAGATAGTGTAACTTTAAAGAAAAGGCAAATAGTCCAAATCTGCAGGTAAAATGCCTAATAAAAAAGGCTTGCCTGAGTTTTTTTCAACAGGTAAAGCATTGCAGAACTGGGTTGCAGACTGTCAAGCAGTTGGAAGGTGTAGTGGTTGGGAGGAGAACTATAAATAAACCCTATGAAAGAGAGGGGAACACTGCAGAGCCTCTACCAGGGTCCAGCACTGATGATATTTTGCAATTTTTAAATCTTTCAATAGGGCAATTATGTTGCATAGGATAAAATCCATTAATTTTATAAGTTCATGTTTTTCACAGTCACACCTGGGGTTAAATACTCTGGATATTTTCCTTAGTAGCTAGGAGGAGTAATTAGGCAGAACAAAGGAAAAAGCTGGGTCACTTTATACTTCTTTAATGTGGAGGGTTATTGTATGTAGATACTTCTATGACACATCTTTTTGATTCTAGCCCCGTCTCAGATAGAAATAAATTGCATTTGCATGACAGTGGCAAAAAAAAAAAAGTTATCAGAAATAGTGAGACATGTGCTGCTGTAAAATTAAAAGAAAGGTGTAAATACTAAGCGTTTTAGCAGATAAATATTTATTTGCATAGCCTATTTATTTTCATCTTACACTATTAAGATATACTAGGATGAAGTCAATGAGCTGAGGTAAGAACACCTGCCTGTTCCGTTCTCTCTGAGTGCCATAATGCTGTCAGCTTGCATTAAAAGTAATAAAATAGTAAACCCCAAATCAAGGTATTTACCTAACTTCTCAGGGACTACAGCTTGCAGTTATCCACCGTTATGGGACCTGGTATGTATGAAATAATCTGATTTACCAGAATCAATGTTGCCAATGTTTTCCTTTTCATATTTCATGCTTGTCTGCCTCTGTACATATTATTGTGTTGTGTATTTATGAGAGCTAGTAAGCAATAATTTATATGTCTAAATGGCCAAGCAATACAAGGTTAAAACTTGTAGAAGCAACTGTTAAACATTTATCTTGCATTTTCCAGTGTTTTTTAATATTGCTTTTCAAAATATAAAAACTACCTTACTGAAGTCTGGGCTCTGTGCCTTCATGCTTTTCACATGTATTTATTGTTTTTAACTGGAATATTTTACTCTTGTACTTCCAGTAATTAGTTCTGCAAAGCCTTGCTGTGTTTGCAGGATGGACGTGGACCTGGTTAGAGGTTCAGGAGCCTGACTCCCTCAGAGCTCCTTGTGTTATTGTGGCTGGTGGGATCTGCTCTTTCTGAGTTACTCTGGGCAGTTTCAGAAGCAGAGGTGTTGTTAATGGGATCTCAGCGGTGCTGTATCATCACAGCACAATCTAAGAGGGGCCTGGAGCCTCCATGAGAAGTCCCTGTGGGAGAGAGGACAAGTAAATCTATCATCATATCCTCTGGAGTCTACTTATCAGCACTTGGTCCTCTTGCTGAGGATAACCAATGCTTTCCCCTTTCATCAGGCAACCCTGACAAGGCAGTTTCTTTTTCCCTCCTCTCAACTGCTCTGCAGCAGGGAAGGCAGAGCCTATGGTGGGCTCTGAAATGCAGCTGAGGTTTGTCCTGTCCTTCCACACTTTCTACTTGTAAGCCCTGGGAACCACAAAGTCAAACATGGCTATTTCACACAGCACTGACACTTGGTACTAACAGTGTGGTATCTGTTCAAAGTGCTTTATAAAGAAGCAGCACTTAAACTTCTAAGTGCCTGCACCTTGGGTGGTCTTAAGTCTGACCTACAAAGTGTTTATGTCAATGTTAATATACAAGTAGGGAGAATTTCTGCTGGAATAATTAAAAGAATTTATGTTCCCAGCTGTTGACCATTATTCCTTCATTAGAAATCATTGCTCCCCAAAGTGTAGCCCAGAAGGAGACCTGGGAGAGTATCTCCTGACCTTGCAGTTGGTAAGCCACCTGTGGCTCCGTGCAAGCACTTAAGGGCTCTCCTCCAGCCATCAGCCTTGCTAGGAGCTTGTAGCAGGAAACTGGAGTGATGATACCTTTAAGATGATTTGCAGATGAGAAGGTGTAGGGCTGAGGACAGCTGCCTTACAGCTCCAGCTGCACTACAAGAGCTGCAAGAAGAGGCTGCTCTCCAGATGCTGTCCCTTCAGACTATCTCACTGACCTACTCAAACAAGAGCTCCTCCATTGCTGTTAGCCAAAGAGAGCTTGAATGGCCAAGACCCACACTTTAAGGTGCTCAGTGCATTCAATCCATTCTCACTGAATGTAAAAATGTTGAGAGAGGCCTGGGAGGAGCTGTGGGGATGTGAGAGACATCAGGTGGGGGCAGTTTGCTCTGGGGACAGCACAGCATTCTATGCAGGGAGGGACTGACCTGCATGGAGACAAATGCTATATCCTATGTGCAGGTGATTTCTTCTCTGTGGAAAAAAACCCCACTCAGCTGGAAAAGCAAACCTCCCAAATACTTCCTGTGTTTCACATTCTAGTGGGTTTTCATGGCATGCAGAGCATCTGCCCTGGAGTCCTGCTCTCTTCTACCAAGGGGATAGCAGCTGAGTTACACACACAGCAAAAGCTGAAGAAGGTAAGTCATCTTCTGCTTCTTAAGTACTGCCTGCCTGAACATCTGCAGTGATCACTGTTTCACTCTAGAGAGTTGTGTGATTTCACCCTATGTGTGTGGCTACTGTAATACTGTGAAATACCTGTAATTGTATCAGAGTTAAAAGAATTGTGCAGTGCAGTAAATATAAAACCTGAAGAAATGAGGAGTCCCAAAAAGGTGGGCCAAATGAACAAGTTTTGAAGCAAGGACAGAAGTGCTCTTCTGTGCATTCCCTATTGTATAGAGGAAGTCAGTGGATTTTATAGGACCCTTGTGAGCTTGAGCCTCAAAACCTTTCAGATGTCAAGGAATTGTAAAGTCTACACACTTTCTTTATACTTTCATTGCCTATTGCAGTGAACACCATTCAAAGGTTGCAGCTGTTTCTTCCTCCAAAAGGTCTGTATTGCCACTTATTTGTGAAGGCACCAGGATCTTTGTACAAATCATCTCATACTGCTTGAAATCCATGCATTTTGGGAACTGGATGGGGTTTAGTGTGTTTTTCCCCCCCCTCTCCTATCCCAGGCAGACTATGGAAGGAGTGAATGGGGCATCACTTTGAAAACTTAGGGAAGCTCCTTTTGCTCTAAAGTCTTCTGCTGACCCTTTCCAGGTCTCACTTCCTCAGGATGGAGGCAATTATTTTCCCTATCTCCCCACTGAGAAAAACAACAATCCTCAGGAAACCATGCAGTTAAAACTCTTAAAGAACCTCATCTTAGGGTCAAGAGAAAGGAGAGCCATTTAGGAGGTGACATAAACCCAGCAGGTGGGGGGAAGCTCTTTCTTTGTGTTCTCTGTGTGGACCTGATTGCACCTGGATATATGCCTGTTTAAATTGTTATTTTGCAGGGAGAGGTGGATAGTGCTGGGTTTATGTGTAAGTAGCACTGGTTTTGGGCTGGCCATAATGATCTGTGTGGTCTTCATGCTATTACTTCCTCTCTAAGATTTCAGCTCTCCTCCCTGTAGCAAAGAGTTGGAGCCCATCTGGAGATGCCAAGATATAGCAAATCTAGAATTAAATTTGAATGGAAAATCAAGCTTACTTTACTCTTTCTAGCATGAAAATTTGGATTTAGCAATGTACCACTAGAGAAAAATGTGAGCAAGAAATGAAGATGTTTTAAAGTAGAATCAGATGAGCTAAACCCTGCTGAAGGACAGCCACTGGAGTAGCTTGCCTTGAATAGATGCATCTTCAGTGATGGTGTGTGCAAGGGGAGGGGTTATGGAACAGGTCTTTGGGCAGAAAGTTAAGAGGGCTTCTAAAATGTGAGCAGTTTAGGGTTTTGTCTTCATCTGCTGTTGTTGCTGTCACCAGTGCAAGTCCTTGCTTGTTCACAGCAGGAGGAAGAGGTGGTTGAGAGTGACTGCTAGTGCTCCAGGTGAGGTTTTAAGAGAATGGTTAATGATGGCAAACAGTCTCTCCATAAACTGCAAGAATTAGGCATGAAGTAAATCGAACTGGAACAACAAGAAAACCAAAACCCAAAGCAAACTAAAATCCCAAACATACAGAAAACAACCCCAAAAACCAACCAAACAAAAAAAACCCCAAAACCCCAAACCATCCAAACAAACTCCAAAAAAACCATCCCCCCAAAACCAAGACAAAACAAAACCAAACCTAAGGAAAGGAAAAATCATGCCATTGACCCTGCTGAGTGCAGAACTCATTTAACCTAAGTGGGGAAATGCCCCTTGAGACAGAGGTACTGTCAGCTGTGACAGATGGCTTGAAAGCACAGAGCTGGGCTTTGCTAGAGGGGAATTTACCTGCAAATGTAAACAGGGATGATTCAGACCTGGACATGACAAAGGACAGTGAGGCTCAAACTCAGACCAAGTGCTTTCCTGGTAAGTTATACAGACTTTTGACAAATGCTGCTGAGAGCTCTCTGTAACCTCTGCTAGGCCAAGGTTTGTGTTCAAATGCAATTAAGCTGCTTCTGAGGCCACATGGGCCCAGTGCTGGACTTCATGCAATGACTGCATGTAAAGGGTACAGCTACATGGTCCAGCTTCAGAGCACATTTTTGGTCGGAGGCAATGTTTTAAGTCCAAAGAGATAAAGATGGGATAGTAGGAGCTAGCAGAGAGGCATAAGGCATGACTAGCGATGTTTTGAAGAAATCTAAAATAGCAGGGGAGAACTGTTAGGGGAAAGTATCAGGCAAACCTGAAGAAAAGTCACATGTTTCTTAAATTCATTTAGACACCCTTGTTTAGAGCTTATTTGATGATGTTTATTTCATTTTAGGCAACTTAATTCACTTTTTAATAAGAGTATCTGCTGAGGACTCTAACACAGTTTAGCCGATCATATTTAATTTCCTTCTTTTTGCTAACTTGATTTATTTCTCAGAGCAATTTGAGCTACTCCAAGGAACTTGGTCTGGCTTTATACAAATGCAAATGAGCTTCAGAGGATATTGAGTGATAGTAATATGGCAAAGGTAGATATCCTTTCCCAGAAATAATTAGAAAAAGAATTGACACAGCCATGTGTTACTGAGAGACAGGCAGAGTCCTTATGGGAAGCATCTTGGCGAAGAGAATGTCACCTTTATGACACAGCAAAGGGCTTGGTTGGCTATGGTTGGTTGCAGCAAAGGCTGCTGCCAGATAGAATAAAACTTTTCCAGCAGCTCTTAGCAATATCTTCCCTTTCAAAAGCTCAGATACCATTGACATCTAGTGGTGAAAATCTATGGAGAGCCAGCTTATAGCATCAAAACTGCCTGTGTGAGCTCAAGGGACTGGGAGGCATAATGCAGCAGTGAGAGGCTCCTCTGTCATCTCTGTGGCCCACTGACCCCAGTTTATTCGATTTGTTGACTCAGATTCATATTTAAGTGGACTGATGGGATTATCTGTTCAGCCTTTTTGTGCACATTTCCCCATGGATTTAGTTTTCAGGCTTTATGAGGAGAGGGCACTTTAACTTAGGACGGATGCTAATGGGAATAAAGACTGCTGCCTTCTCATATGTCAGTAGTCCCTGGAGTCAGTGTCTCATCCACAGCTCTTAGCTGCAGTGCGAGCATTTGGTCTGGGGCAGCTTCTCCAAACATACTGCAGTTAGCTGGGTTTATTTGACAAAAGCAAGCAAATCCCCTGCCTGTTGGGTTGATGGCATAAGGCTGAATTCACTGATTAATCCAAGGAATGGTTCTGTGAGCCCAAGGAACTGGTTTTCTGGAGATGGTGCTGTTGTACATGAGCTCCTAGCAATCTTGGTGATAGTTTGTGCCTATATTCACCCAATGTTTAAAAAGGAGACCTGAGCAGCTTAAACTGCTTTGTGTATCAGTGCCAGGCTTTGATCCCAAATATTGGGTGCTCGGAATGAACTGCACCATGAAAGGAAGTTTCTCCTAAGATGAGAGCTCTAAAGCATTGCTGTCACCAGGGCATGAGGTGGGGCTGTGCTGATGTACCCTGGAGCAAGCACAGGACACTGTGCTGCCACTGAGGAAGGGGTTTTGGGGCTGGTCTGCTCTCCTTGTGCCATCATGGGTCACATCCTCTTTACTCTGGGCTGACCACCCCCAGTTGCAGTCCTATCTGCAGAGCCCCCCCTGGGCACAGCTGGGGTCTGCCACCTGAAGCTGACGTGCTCTCGCACATGGAAACTGCAAGCAGATAAAACTGGGAGCACCTGGGAGTCAGTTTTGTTAGAAGATGCTGGTTGATAAGCCAGTGACTGCTAAAAGAAGCTAAAATCAGAAAGGCTGAAGGTCTCTGCTGTGTGGAAAGTCAAAACTAATCAGATTTTGGTGTAACTCGACTAGTGGAAGGACTGAGTATTTGTGACATATGGATCATATAGTTGTGAAAAAGTATCCAGAAGAGTTTAAGTTTTAGCTGATTGATAAACTGTGCATACTCAGCAAAAGACTCCAAATAAGTAACACAGAAGGAAATTACTTCAGGAAATACTTTCATGATAGTCTGACTTTAACTGCTAACTGGGGCTAGGAAGAGCCCTGGTCGCCCATTCCCACCCCTGTGCTGATGCATCTGCTGCTGAGTCCACACACTAAGGCAGATCACAAACCTGGGAAATATTTACATCCCAGAAGCTCCTCTACATAATAAATCTCATATTTGAAACACACACATAACTTGTTAATTATACTTTATCCTTACACTGTGCCTAACACATGTAGTTCATTATGGGTGTCCCTAGACAATAATTGCTGTGGTAATGTGATTATGGTCACAGTGGTAATCGGTGATCAACCTGGGGCTGTTACACAGGCTGTTAAGATTTGCTCTTCCCTGGATTTAGGAGGAAGATTGCTTCTTTAGCAGCAGCTAAAAAAATGTCAATAAAACTCATTAATTTCATGCCATTCGGAGAGATCGGGAGGTACATAGAAACAATTAACTGCTTGAAGTCACCAGGAGGAGGAGGAAAAGGAGAAGACTTGCTGTCCTTGCTTCACAGAAACTTCAGAAAGAGTCAGAGAGATGTGGGTTAAGTTTATGTGGACTTAGGACACCATCCAGATTGTTTTTCACTCATCTTCAAGTACTTCCAGAGCACTGGTGCTTCTCCCACACTTGCTTACAGAGCCACTTATACACTGAGTAAAAGTCATTTAATGCCAAAGAAGTGAGAGCCCATCAGGGGACAACTGGGAGCTAGTGTATGGCAGGGCACAAGCAAGGAGAGCTTGTCACCACTACTTCTGGCTGGCAGCATGTGACCTCCGTGTCTCCAGACAGTCACCCAATTTTCTTCCTGGCACAGCAGCAGTGGTTGCTGCTCACATGGCCTATGCACTCGGTGCACTTTGTGGCTTTTCATACTTTCTGTTGAGGAACTGGGCATGACTTGGAAAATCTTCCTCCTGGATTAGAGATCCCCTTCTCAAGCAGAGTGTCCATCCCAGCGGGTGAACTTCCCACAGCTGCTCCTCCTCTGCAGCCCCTTCCACCTCCTGCTGCTGTCTGGGAAACAAAGGTTGGCTTATGAATAAGGAAGGTGATGTGCAGAGAGGTAGATGATGGAGTCAGCAACCACAGGCATGGAGATGGCAGCTGGAAGCTGGAGAAAGGTTCACAGTCTTTCTCAGGCTCCTTGGAGCAACCTCTTCTGGGGCTGTTTCTGCTGGAGGAGCCTCTTGCTCTCTGTAGGCAGGCAGGTCTACAGTCTGCCTCCTAAATTTTTCTTAATGGCCTGTTGCAGCAGAAGTTCACTCACTAGGTTTCTTACTCTGCCAAAAGAGCAACCAGCTCTTAAAGGTTTGAGCTTTATCAGTATTTATTTTATTAATTTTCTTTTTTTCTATGAATCCCTTTATTGAAGGAAAGGTGGGACTATTATATTTCTTGTTTGCAGTACCTCAGGCTGAATGTCAGCAAGGGCATATTGTGACAAAAAAACAGATAACTCAACTGAGAAAATATCCTGTCTTGTTCACAGGATTACATCATCATTTAACTGACAAATGAAGGAACTTGAGCTTTATTTTCCTTTATGCCAACAGTCACATCTGGAGTAACAAGTAGTACTTCTGGGAATAAGCATTTGCTACTTGTACGATAGAGACAAGACAAGAAACATGTTTAAGCCAGTTTCTAAAGAAAAATGTCTTATTTCCTTGTCATGTCTTATCCTGTGTTAGCTTTCTAGATACTTGAGACTCTGTTGACCAAATCTGAAAGAGTAATGAAAGGCTCAGGAATAATTATAACAGCTGGGAGAGATGATGGGGACTCAGACTGGAGGGTGCTGCACTGCTTCTCATCCCCATTGTGCTCTGTGGCTAGCAGCAAGGCCAGCTCTTGCTTGATGCAGGGAAATTTTGCAGGTCACACGAGGCAGTGTGTGACCCTGCTTGAACAAAGTGCCATTGTTACACCTTGCTTTTCATCTGGGTTGTTCAATGTCTGGCCATGCTAGCAAGGCATTGATCCAGGATCATAACCTAGTTCCTGCTTTTACCACCCTAGGTAAGTAATTTCTGCTGAAGTTCCTTTGTTCCACAACATAGTCCTTTCCTTCTGCCTTTTTCCAATCCTGCCTTTTTGTACAGCCTGCAAAGAGGGTGAATTGTCTCCTAGTGTCTCAGGCAGGAGACCTGATCTATTGTGAGCTCTGTACATGGCACTGATATCCTAATGTTACTGCTGCCTGATTCCCAATCAGCAACTACCAGTAAAACAGCAGTGCCATTTTATATATTTAATGTGAGAGCAGCAATGCAATTTTTCTTTGCTTCCTTGCTTTTTAGGGCTTCGGCTCTTGTATGGAGAAGAGAGCAGCTCAGGGTAAAGGAAGCTGAAAATCAGCCTTATTCCTATCCTGGATATGTTATACAGTAAAAGGCCACTGCTTGACAACTTTATGGCATCTTTTCTGAAGCCCACTTAAAGAGGGTAAGCAAAGTGCTTTAGGACTCACAAGATGATGGAGCTGTGGAGGTCATAATTCTTGTTTGGCTAACCAGGATAATTTGACTATATCAGGATGGCACCAATCTGAGTCAGAAATGCTGTTACACAAGGCACGTAGTAGTACAGGTGTACTTTACAACAAAGATGTATTGGCTTGGCTTTTAATCGAAAAAGAGATTTCTAGATAGAACAGGCTGGGAAGAAATCAAATCAAGTTTCCTGTCTTGATTTCAAATACATAACATGGAAGTGAGCTCAAGTAATGGGAACTGACGTTTGTGTAGTGAGGGTCTTTTTTTCGGAACAAAAAGGAACCAGGCAGAAGAAAATGCCATCTCAGCTCAGAGAGGAAGAGGAGTCTCATAGTGCCATCTAGGGGCTCCTGTCCTTGAGAGAGGGCTACAAACGCTGGAGTTCCCACTAGCTGGGAGCTGGCAATACATTTCAACTGCTCTCACCTTGGCATGACCATGCCCCAGAATGGATGATAGCTGTTCAGTACTTGGCTCTGTATAATATGAGAGAGGGTTATACAGTATTACAGAGACAGCCTCTCAAAAGGTAAAGGTGCATGTGTTCAGTCCCTGGGAGATCTCAGGTTAAGTTACACATCTGAAAACTATGTGGATCAGTGTCTACTATTTCCTTAATTGAGCTACAAACAAGGAAAGAGTAATCTTGGTTCTGACAGTGACCTGGGTCAGACTTTTTTCTTTCTCCACTCTATAGCAGGGTCTTGCTATTGAACAGCCTATTTCTGCCCAGGAAAGGTGGTCCTCAGTTTGTTCTACTTTTGCTTCTCTGGCCTGGCTTCACATTTGCTTTGCTGAAAGCATGTAGAGAGTCAAAAGTCATTTTTGGGTGAGGTGAGTGCCTATGGCAGATTTAGACTGGGGGAAATGACATCTTCATAATCTTGGATCATTTGAAGCAGAAACTAGAAGTGTATAACATCACAGTGAAACACGGCCACTTGGCACCCTGGGCCATTCCTCAAGAACCACTGCAGAAGCTATTCTAGGCTTCCATTACTTTTTATACATTAACATTTTCCCCTGCTCTAGTTCTGTGAGCAGGAAGTAGGGCATTCTTCAGAGACACAGGATATTTGGGATATTTGTGATAGCTCTGTGTGACATCTCTGAACAGAGTCAGCCAGCAGGTTCCTGATGGCTGCTAGATATGTTTCTAGGACCACATTTGTTCTCAAGAGCCTCTGTACTCTCTGTGCATGTGTCATGATCAAAGTATTCCTGAGTACAGACATGCTGGACATCGTGAAAGCGTGCAGAAAATGTGATATAATGTGTCTTGGTTGTAGTCTTTCCATCTTGCTTTTTCTTGGCATCTGGTTAAAAGAGAGTCCCTTTTATGACCAGAAATTTAGGGTTAGACTCTGCAAGGTTACACGGATTGAGAAATTTTCTTTACAAGGAAATGAAGTGGAGAAGTAGCCTGTGGTATTTGTGTATATGCATGGATAAATTCTGTGAGAAGAAATATTTAATCTTGAGCTTAATGTGGGATAGACTGTAAATGAATAAGAACTGAAAAAATTCATTTTCTGAAGTGACAAGCAGTGTGTTGAATGCTGCTGGGGAATTTGTCAAGCAGAATAGCACAACAATGACACCTTCTGTAAAACACTGGAAATGTCATGTCTTATCATTTCAGCTTCTGCCCTTGGAAATGTGTAACCTCTATGCTGGCAGAGAGCTGCTGATGCAGCTTCCAAAGCACATATCTCTGCAGAGGAGCAGCTGCCCTCCTGGGCTGTATAAATGCATCCCAGACTGACAGGTCACAAGCTACAGCTTGACAGTAATGGGAAGTCTTCTACAAAAAGATTAAACATGTGGAAACCCTTTTGGCAAGCCTATTCCACTTTCTTTTTCTGTCCCAAAGCATGCACGCACAAATGAATGGGAAGTGGGGTACCTTACCTGAATGGCTTCAAGTTCACAGCAGCATGTGTGAAGTGCCTGTCCCTATGTTAGAGGTGCTTTTAGACCACCTGTTAAAAATATGCTACTGCAACACATTTCCTAAATTAATCTATTTAAATCAGAGAGCACAAGAGGGAGCCAGACTCTGCATCCTGGCATGGCTCTTGGCTGTGTGTGGGAGGGGAAAAGGGGAGGCTGGGGCTTAGTCCCTGTGCTCCATGCTCTTTCTCTATTTGTTCAGTGACTCCAGCCTGAGGTGTACAAAGTCCTGTGGATGGCAGGCCAAGCCTGCAGGACTCTTCAGCCCATGCATGGTGCTTCCCAAGGACTTGGACAGCCAAGTCAAATCATGTGTCTTTCCCTTTGATATCAAGGGAAGTGGCAGAGGAGCATCACACTCAGGCCAGGCAAGCTGCAAGGAGGTGGCAAATAGGGCTGTGATCTCCTTCCCCTCTGAGGAGGAAACACAACCCAAATCTCCCCTTTGGTCCCTCTGGACACTAAATTCTCACAGTGCATGTGCAAAGTGGAGAGTGCTGGCACTGCTGGATCAGGTTTAATTAATTTGAAAAAGGGATACAGGTGCTGGGGAGATTGGGGGTGGCAGTGGTGCTCTTCAGCAGGGTATCTGAGAGCTGGTGGTTTGTGGGCACAGGAGACTTGTGGCTGAGCCATCTGCCTCTTCATCTGCTTGTGGTCAGCATCAGCGTTGCTCTGGAGCTGCCCTTCTTGGAACCAGGATCTCCCAACACCTCACGTAGGCAGCCAGGGTGACAGGCACAGTGATCTGGGAGGTAAGCCTGAATTTTTAAGCATTGGGGATTTTTAGTGGCATTAGTTTTAGCTGATGTGCCTCAAAACACTCTTGCAGGATATAACAGAATTGGGAGTTGAACTTCTGCACCCTGAGCCTCAGACCAGGTCAGTCCTTTGGCTGCAGTGCTGCCTCTGCTTTCTGGTAGGGCATCATACAAGGCCTTCTCTGTCACTTAGCTGGGGTACTGAGAAGTGCATGAAGAGCTCTGAGATTGGAAAATCAACCAGATTTCTCCATGTTTGGTGCAGTAATTATCAGATATCATGAGGTTAAATCAAGGGTTTAATACTTTCACAGCTACCTAAAGGGTGAATACACCCCAGAGTACACTGCAGTGTGGCTGTATGAGTGTAATTCTGTGTATACAGCCCTTCCCATGCAGCTCTGCTCTGATAGTGCCATTTCTTTATCTGGAACTTGACAGAAAGTTTAGACCACAGTTTCTAAATAAATCTTCTTGTAAGGCTGTCAATGCTTCCTTATTTTAGAGAGCAAAACTAAGAATTCCAGCTCTGCTTCTCATCATATAGCCTCAGGAATTTTTTTTTTTTTTTTTTTTTGCATAACTTAACTTACAATAGTGATAGTTCAGATTTTTTTTTTTTCTGTGTACTTTCCAGGTAATCCTACTGCAGCTGATAGGCTTATACAGTTAAGCTGTATATTATTTAATTATTTTATTCATGTGTGTTAGAATTCTTAGTCTTTGCTCCATCATGCCCCAGGCAAACCAGTGTCACTTCACATATCAGGTGGCATTATTTGGATTTTACCTCTGTCTCCATGACCTGTCCTCTCTTGAGTGTACTCAGTACAATGAGGGTTAAGCTGAAAGAAAGCTGAGAAGAAAGCATTATTTTAATGGTATGTCATGCTTGGCATATCAGATGCAGTGTCAGGAGAAAGTTACTGCTGTGGCTGCTATCTGAAATTTAATATGTTGTTAGCTTTAAATACTATTTCATATAAATTTGTGTAGGTGAGTGAAATTGCCACCTAAGTCTCTGTTGACATCAGTGACATGTTTGTATTTTGGTGTTTTTTGAATTTTACACTTTGATGGCAGAATTTTAGTTTCTGAAACTTAGTGGCTTGCTACCCCTTGGTTACACAGCCCATGTCCCGGCCCATTGCCTCCGACTATTCTTGGTTTCCCGGGGCTGGTGGTGGATTCCGGGCCAGACCTGAGGGCAGGCAAGGTCTTGGGCAGCAGGTCCCACATTTGTTTGGCATTCAGGCAGCAGACAGAAGGTTTTTCCAAGCATAGAATTATAGAATTGGTTGGGTTGGAAGGGACCTCAGAGATCATCAAGTCCAACCCTTGACCCACTACTGCTGTGGTTACCAGCCCATGGCACTGAGTGCCACATCCAGTCTCTTTTTAAATATCTCCGGGGACGGAGAATCCACTGCTTCCCTGGGCAGCCCATTCCAATGTCTGATCACCCTCTCCGTAAAGAAATTCTTTCTAATATCCAACCTAAACTTCTGCTGGCACAACTTAAGTCCATGCCCTCTTGTCTTGTTGAAAGTTGCCTGGGAAAAGAGCCCAACCCCCCCCTGGCTCCAGCCTCCTTTCAGGGAGTTGTAGAGAGCGATGAGGTCTCCCCTGAGCCTCCTCTTCTCCAGGCTGAACACCCCCAGCTCCCTCAGCCTCTCCTCACAGGACTTGTGCTGGATCCCTTCACCAGCCTGGTTGCCCTCCTTTGGACCTGCTCCAGGACCTCAATCTCCTTCCTGAACTGAGGGGCCCAGAACTGGACACAGGACTCGAGCTGTGGCCTCACCAGAGCTGAATGAGCATCTTCTGTTCCTTTTGTTTCCCAGCAGTTGTGGCCCATTGCTGAGAAACATTGGTGGCATCACGGGCTGTAAGAATGAAATCCTGCTTGGGGCTAAGCAATGTCTATCACCTTCTGAGATCTCCTTGAGACACTATATTTACACCTAGATATTTATCTCCTCCCTCTCCTAATCTTGCAGGCACAGGCCTTTGCACATCTCTCATCTCAGTAAAGAAAGGGTGAGTTATTCATAGGAGCAGAGCTGGGTCAGGGGCTGGGACTTTTTGTTGGTGCTCAGTGGGGTAAGCATCCACTCAGCCACTAAAGCACTGGTGTGCAGTGTCACAAAAAAAAAAAGCATTTAATAAAGGGTGTCAGGAGAGGAAAAAAAAAAGAGGTTAGGTTTTTTGGGTTTTTTTATGGGATGGGGAATGCAAGGAGAATATTTTTTTTTTTTTTTTTTAAGGAGGAGGAAATAAAAGCTATTTTAATGCCACCTCTAATTTTTGGAAGGAATTTTCCTTTTAAAATTGCATGTCAAACCTTCTGTGCATTTCCAAGAGATTTGGCAGAGCAATGTTTGCAGACAACACAGAAAATCAAACTGCTGCTTCTAGTTTATTTTCTATACTTGTTACAGCACAAACCCTGTTCTGTGCTTTAAGATCAGACTTGCTGCTCGCTACAAACAGCACATACTGGCAGTAGGATGATGCAGGTAAATTAGGTAAAATTATGACTTTTCAGATATTGCATCGTTGATTTTTGTTAATGAGATGCTATGATACAAAAACCTGAATTTCATATTTATGTGCATATGTTTATACAATTTATGCACATGTATAAGAAAAAAATCAAATTAAACAAGTGCTTTTTTTTTTTTTTTTTGAATGTCAGGAACTGGTCCACTGCACAGCACAGCAGCTAAAGACCAGAATCAGCTCTACATATGAGTTTATTGAATAATAAACCAGAAAGTCAGAATTCCTGGGTCTATCTACACCTTCCACCAGTGACAAATATGAGTGCTCTCTTCACCAAATTACTCACTGGGGCTGAGCTCATCTCATCCAACCCAGCTTTTTAGCAGCCCTCTGGATGCTCTTGCCTAGCCTAGGCATAAGGAGGGCAACAGGGGAAGAATGGTTTCCTCTTACTGTTTCTTCTTTTCCTTCCCCATCTGTGTGGTGGTGCCCCTACTGGCTCTCCCCAGGAAGTGGCTCCAGGATATTCTGTGGGGGTGCATCAGAACTGCAAACACTTCTGCATTTTTTTGCAGGACTTCTGTGATTATTTTCTTGTTCCTCATTCCCAGAGTGACTTCAACAACATACCTCCAGTACTAACTACTGGGTTTAAAGCTAGGCAGCAGTGCTATCTTTTACCTACAGTTTCTGCTTGAGGGCATAGTTTCCAATAAAGGTGGTTACAAATTTCAATGCTGCCACCAAGGCTGAAGTCAGATTTGCATTAGCAAAATATTATTTTTGAGTAAAATAGACTTATTTCCATTTCCCCTCAGCCCACTATTATAAAACTGAGATGCTGAATACTAATTTCTTTGGGTAAACATATTGTTCTGTGAACAGTGAAATTAATGAAACCTGTTTTTCAGTTAATTAAATTGACAATTTCTATGCTAATGTCTGTACTTTCAGTCTCTTCACATTCACTACAATGCAGCCTGTTTCTTTCCCCCATGTCTCATTTTATTTTCAACCTCTTCCCTCTGTCCTCAGCCCCAATTCTTCTCCTTTGCCATCCTTCCCAAGAGCTCAGCACCCTTAATTCTTTGCTGGTGGCCGTGAGGCTACATCCATCACAAATCATCCTTAGTTGGACTCATGCTACAACAAACCCAATGGGCTATGGGGTGGTGGACCTCACTGAACAGTTTTTCAAGGGAAAAGGGAAGATGTTAACCTGGGTCTCTCCCTTCTCTGCAATTGCAGCTTTTCAGAAAATGTATGATAAATTTATATATCAATTTCAATTGCAGTTGGATGAAGAATTAATGAGTAAAAATAGAGGGATTGAGCAGTAAATGAATTATATTATTGCATCCATCTTGTTTCTTTAGAAAAACAGGCTAACGTGGCTTGGGAAGCCTTTTGAATACATAAGTGTGAACAGCATTTGGAGGTGAATTGCTGGTGGTATGCTGACTGAAGAAAAGGGATGAGTAAATCTGGGGCTTGGTAACGTGAGAGGTTGGTAACATAAGGAAAGCTTAAGGAAAAAGTGTCCCCAAAAAGCTCAATGAGAGTGAAAAGCAGTAGCATTAGAGATGGGAGGGGAACTTGATCTTCCTCTAAACAGCTATCCAGAAGTTTCCTTTTTTGTGTATATGCATTTGAAGTTGTCTTGAAGACTGAAATGACCCCACATGCACTTTTAAGTCTCAGTACTTTCAACAGAAATGCAAACCAGGAGGCAGGTTCTAGGATAGATAATAAATACACATGTATTTACTAATTTTTTAAATTAATTTCTAAATTTGGAGCCTTTCAAATTTCATGTAGTGCTGTTCAACCAAACTGTGAAATGATAAAACTCCACGTAAACCTCATGGAGATGCATTTGTGCAGCCATTCTTTTTCTCTCCTCAAGTGGCAGCCCTGGTGAAAGTGTCTCTCTTGGGTATAGCACTGAGCTTTTTATTAGTGGTTTAGAAATTTGACAGCAAGGCACCTGGAATGCTGGTGGGAGTGGAAGAAATGTGAACTGCATGTCACATGGTGTCAGGGTCTTCCTGGGACTATAGTCTGTGCTAAAATGTTTCTGCTTTTCCCTTTGGTTGCTTCCCCAGTGAGGTACCTTGGTTCAGGGGAATCCTTGGGTGGGAATTCGGGCTGTGGGAGCTGGCTAAGTTTATTCACACAAACAGCCAACCCTTCTCAGCTCCTGTATAAAAATACTGCATCTTTTCAGTGTCTTTTGGTGAAATAGCCCCAAAACAGAGTGTGGAAAGTAAAATGCATGTGATTTTGTGGTGGAAAAAGTAAAAGAAGATGGGCTGTGTTGATTAGTGCCAGACTCAGGTCCAAGTACCACTGGTCTCAAAACCCCTTTGCGTGGAGCCTGGCTGTTTCCTACACAGCTTGTGATCAAATTGGGCAATCTGGTAGAAATAACTGAGGTTTCCTTCTCCACTTCCAGTGACAATGTGGGGACATTTTTGTAAAGTCCTTCCAAGTGTTGCTAACAAGTCTTGTTTACAATGATTTTACGGAGGACACCTTTTCATCCAAGCACATTTGGGCTGGCTAGAGGAGACACATGGCAAGTTCCCTGTTGAACTCACTGTAAAAGAATGCCTTCTGGGTTGACCAGGCTAATTTTCATCCCTGAACCTCCCTGCATAGATAGACAGCATATATGAAGAGGCAAATCAAATAACCTGTAATCACCTCTCTTAGCTGTTTGCAGGATTAGTGCATTAGCAACTCTGTGATTCAAACCATCCTAAAAACCTCTGCAGGGACTGAACAAGTGATGTGACATTCCCAGTCCCAGATGTATAGTCTGCTTTGTTCCTTTTTCAAGCTGCTCACTTATAACCTCAATTTTGTACAGCACACTCCAGGGATGCTTGTACAAAACAGGCCATAAGTAAAGATTAGCTATATGTTTCATTAACATAGATGGAAGGGCTGAATTTGTAGCTCCATATGAGTAAGAGCTGTGGGACTGTAAAAACTGAAAGTCTTTCTTCTAAAACGTCAATTTATTACTTGCACAACTTGATGTCAGTAGCGCTTTCCCAGAAAGTATTTCTTTAAACCCTAAAAACCCTAAATGTTTCGCATTATATGTGTCTGTTAGTAATTAAAAAGCAAAAAAAACCCCAAAAATAACAAACCAAGGAAGTGTGGCAGTCCTCTTTATGTGCTTAATTATGTGGCTGATGCAAGTTTCCTTAATTTCCAAATCTAATCTGCATAGATACAAAGATCACAGAGCAATCTGGTGACTTGTTATTTAACTAAGGGGAGAAAAACAGCAAAGGGAGTAATTAAACCACAAAAAGTATATAGAAATAAGATAGTATCTGACAGAAAGCTATGGGGGGCATCTTCCTTTGTAATTCTTTTTCTACTGGCAATATTTAAAAGAAGAAAGAGAAAGAGACGGAAGTCGCTAGGAAATATTTGAGCATTGATTTTTAGTTTGCAAAAGCTAGGAAGTGTTGTTTTTTTTTTTTTTAATTTTTACATTACCTTGTCCCATTTTACCATTTGAAATGGTCTTTTCTTTAGCTCTACTCTATAAAAGTTCTTTAGTGCTGCAATATATGAAGAAAGAGGATTATTAATGCATCCTGAAACTTTCTGGCATACTCTGTACATCTTGATTAAGTATTTAGAAATGCCTGGATAAATATGTACCCAAATAAGGACTAAATTATATTGAATAGCATGTGGGCCTCTATAAAATCCAGTATTTGTTGCAGTTTGGATATTCATGCCTCTATTTTCCTTGAAGAGAAGGGACCTGGGTGAGACAGCCTGAAGCCAGAAACTTCTGGGTCATGGCATGGTAAAGAAAAAAATGCAGTAGAACCAAGCAATACATTTCCCTCTCTACCACTGCAAAGCATTAATGAACAGGAACCCTGAGGAGAAAACAAACAAACAAAAACTTGCTGCAGAAATGTTTGATTCCTGAATGGGATCTTTGCAAACTGTAGCACTATCTAGACAGCATGTGAAAAGTGCAGTATTAAAATGACATTACTAATAGGAGTAAATCACTACGTCTTTCTTTAGCTCAGGTGGTTATAATAAGGCAGAAAGCTGCAATATGATATAAACAAAGAGATCCTTTCCTGCTCTTGGGCGTGCAACAATTTATGCCACTGAAGGCACAGTGTTTCAAATTTCTGTACAAGAGTAGCAGCAAAGTATCACATAACTTACAATTAATGGTTTAAAAGATTATTTCCTGGATTTTGTGTTGATTTTATCTGACATATGGATCAGTACATTGTGTACTGGTTGCCTAAACGGTCCTTTAAACAAGAGTAAGTTTTTGCAGAAATTAACTAGTCAAATTTAATTAAGATTTGTTAGTGGTCCACAATCCTCATTATATCATTCCAGTCTTTAGTTATCCCACTTGCAGACTCTCTACTCTAAATGTTCTCAGCTTCCATTTCCAGCTTTTAGATTATATTGCCTTTGATTGCTAGTTTATTGCCACTGTTCTACAGGTTATTGGACATGTTTGTGAAAGAGAAATCCATATATGATTTTGAAATGCATAGAAACCGAAAAGTCCTTGAAAAGAAAATGTTTTGGGGGTAGGAGACTTTAAAGAGAAATACCATAAATTTTCTCCATCCTCATACCCTCTTTTACAGGCATTCTCATCTGGTACTGCTGGAGAGGTGATATTTAGCTGAACTGATGCTTGGTTTGATGATTCTGACTGTTCTTGTAGTTCTTCTATAGGTACTTACAAGTTTTCTTAAGTAACACATTAGATTTTTACCTGTCTTGCTTTTTGAATATGAAGATGGTTCTTTCTGACAGGTTTCTCTGTGGGGCACCTGTTTGACCATTATGAATGCAGCAATGCAGGTCTTGAATTGTACAAGAACTGTAGGTAGTGTTTCAGTAAGACAAACAGAACATAACTTCTCTACATTTATGTTACAGCCCTTTCTTGGCATACACACAGGTCTCATTAGCATTTTGCCAATGGCAGTACACTGAGAAGATGTGAACATTTTCACTGTCCACCAGGATTCCAAGCTTTTATCCTAAGTGTCTTTCTGGAGCTGTTTCCAATTCAGTAAAGATATGCTGCATATTTTTTTTCCAGATTTACAAATGCAAATACATATCTAATGCTTGTGCCTGTTTCACAAACCAATCCAAGTGCTGTCTCCCTGAACACAACCTTGTACTCCTGTTGTTACAGAAGGGTGATGTAGAAGGTGGCAATCCCTTAGGATACAAACAGTACCTCCTGCTACTGCTTTGTGTTTTTATGTTAGATGATTGATCCAGAAGCATTCATGATCCTCTGAGCTGTCAATGACTTGGGAACCCATAAAGCTACACAGAAGGTCAAAAGAGGGTCCCCTTAGACTGTCTGATCCTCTTTAAGGATTGGTTTTTGTGTTCTAATTACGGAAATGATTCTACAAGGTTTGAGAAATGCCATTTATACTGGGCAATGAGTCCAGCTCTTTCTTACCTAGGCTCCTAACAGTGATACAAGTGCAACTGAAGAAGTTCTTCTTCATTAACTCCTCATAAACTATGATTGTAACTTAAAAATCTCCATTTGGGTTAAGTGAATGCATCTGTGTTCTGCCTTTTGCCACATTTAAAAATTTTCTTTATTGTTTAAAAAAAAAAAAAAAAGGTATTGGTTTGAGATCTTTTTATTCTTGTGGTTTTTTTCAGTTCAACAATGAGTTTAGAGTAGAAGACTGAAATATCATCTTCTTTTAGGACAGAGAGGCCTTCTTTTACATGCTGAAGAAGTTAATACAAAAAGCTAAGAAGTCTTTTTATTTATTTTTTTTCAATGAGATACTAGCAGCATGTAGCTATGAGCTAATATATAATCATGTTAAAAGTAAAACAGTTCAGCCACTTAGGAAATGGCTTTAGCTACTTAGAGCCTTCATTACCAAAATTTTAAGGATAGCAGATCAAATTATTTTTGTATCTTTGAGGTTACTGGGGTAAAGCAGCTAATTTTTATATTACTTTTTAAATGCAAGTATGAAATACTTAAAATATTAAATATCTTAATTCTAATATTGCTGAGAAAAATATCTAATTTAAATAAAGTAGTGAAAAAGAAAGATTTAAGTTCTACTTTTGCAAAAGTATGTCTTCCCATTATAGCTATCAGAGATAATTTTGCTCAGAGATAATTTGCTCTGTGTAAAATATGCATCTTTGGGGAACTTTAAAGATCTGTGTATTCTGTCTTGATAAGCACTGTGTATGTTATGTATGTTTTGGGCTTGGTAATCCAGTAGTCACTTCTGCAATCCATACAAACCAAATACCCAAACCAATAAGGTAACTAAACCTTTAATTACCGTAATGTATGTACTGGGCATTTCTCCTCCTCCCTGCTTCCCTTCACCCAAACCATCCTCTGTTCCCTTGGGCACCTTCTAAAGCATCGAATCCATCACTGCTCACTTAAAAGGCTGCAGGAAATTTGTTTTACAAGGCTGGTTTTAACCGAACTACCTGCTGTGCACCACATTGCTACTGTTTGTGAAATGAATGATGGGAAAAGCAAGTCTGTGATTTCATTTGTTCAGACCGATTAGTCACACGTTGCATATGGTATCATTTGCTTGTCACTTAATGACTGACCAGCCTGCCTGAATCATTAGTGCGGCAGTGCAATGAAAGGAAGACATAAACATAATGATGAGCTCAAGGAAGTGGAGTGCTGTTTTACCTAAAAGAAATGGTGTGCAGAAATCCAGCACAGCTGCAGGTGCTCTGACGACAATGTGGGAAGCAGTTAGCTTCCAATTTAGCAGAAAATTAAGAGCGAAAAAACTGTTATTTGTGAGAGAAGATACTCATGGCAAGCAATCATCCATGCTCTATATCCACAAGATGAGCATTCAGCTGTCTTTGTCGTGACTTAAAACAATTGGTATCTTGGGCTGCATTCAACACCAGATTGGTGCTTATTATCTGCAGTTTATTCTTTCTTGGGATATTTTGTAAATCCCCCCTCCTTTATTTTATGGTTAATTTGCTTGCTTGAATGTAAAGCCATTTAAGCTGAAAAATCTGGATTGTGGTTCATCATTGTGCCAGTGCTCTGAGCTGTGTGATGCAACATAATTGGCAATTTTCAAATTCATAATCCATTTTGTTTCATGCATCCTCACTCACACACACACACTCCCACCCTGGAACCCCATCTCTTCAAACTAATAAAAAATCAAGATTAGACCATGGGAATTACTTCAATCAAATAACAGGAATCAACCATAGGTATCTTTTTATAAAGTTAAATAATGAAATCCCCCAAGCTGAGATAAAATTATTCCCAAAGAGTTAGTGTTCTCTTCCAAAAACTTGGAAGAATTCACAGATCTGAAGTATCCTCATTCTCAGCCAGGCAAGGCTTCTGCCAACTTTGGCAGAGATGCACATTGTGCAAAAATACTGGAATTTACGAAGTTTTTAATTATGTAATTTTTAGTTATTTTGGTAACAGTTTACTGAGAAAAACCACGTTGGAAGGAGGAACTGGAACTTTGCATTAAAAAGGAAAACACACTAATTTCTTAAATGCGTGGCTGCTCATGCAATGTCTTCAGCATAAGTACATTTTGCATCTATTCTGTACCCTTGTAATTGAAAGCTTTAGGAAAAAAATTAGGTATTTGTTCAGCAGAAATTAAAATTTGCTTTTTATAACCAATGATAAAATGCGAAACAGGGAAAATTCAGGCCCAGAGACCTTCTATAAAAGTATTTTGGTTTTCCTCGCCGTTTTCCCATCTGACGATTTTTTCCTGGACAAGATTTTCTGCACTTCTCTGTGCATATCTATAGGACTTGTAAGCCAAGGGAGTTCCAGTGTCTCACCATCTTACCATAACGCATGGCTTTGGCAGGGCTGGTTCTTCTTCTTCTTTTTTATTTTTTTTTTTTAAAGGGTTACTGATTCAAGAGTAACTTGGGTTTCTACAAGAAACTCTTGTTCTGCCTGAGCTTCTGATTTTACTACCTCCTTGTGCTCCCTTTCTGCTCTCACCAGCTGGCTGCAGCCAAGGCTCAGCTCCACTCTATTTCCCGCGGCTAATGGGCAGCCGCCTCGCCTGCCAACTCCGCCTGCCATCCGCCGACTCCTCGCCACTCGTTTCAAACCCTCCTGTCAGCTTGAGGCCTCTACTTCATTAAACATGTCTTCTGGTTTATCAGCAGTGCAGGATTCTTAGTCCACTGACCTTTTGCCCCCTGCAGTGTAGTAGGTGCCAGACCTCCAGGGTCTGCCAAGTTAGAGCCACCGAGGAAGAGGCCACGCCAAGCTGCTGGATTGCTGTTTGCTCACCCCAGGATGGAAACCTTTATATCTGAGGAAGTTAATTTCACATACATTTGATAAGGGTATAATGAATTTTGAGTCAGTTTCTTTCAGTAGGTATCATAGATCCTCACTCGAAGACAGACAGGATTTCTGTGCTCTGCTCAGTGGAGATTTGTTAGGCCTATGTACACCAAACTGCTCTGTTTTCTGGCAACCTGCCCATCTGTTCTTCAGTGTGAAGATGCTGCAACATTTAGACAAATGGTGGCATGTGGAAGGTGTTCACAGGGACTTGCTCATGTCTTTCAACAGCTGAGGACTCAAAAGGCAGATGAAAAGTTAGTGAGCAGGAGGAAAGGGACATAGAACAAGGCAGTAGCCATCATTTTGCTGCCTTGCACTCTATGATGTGCTTGTACCTTGACTACTGTTTGGCTCCCTGGTCGGTTCACATTTTATAGGGCAACATAAGGTGCAGAGAAGGGCAGCAGGAATCTCAGCTTTGAGAGCAGGATTCTCATCTGCGAGAGGAGACTCCAAGGTGGAAAACAAGGGACCTGTATGATCATAAGCAGATTACTCTGGCTTTCTCACCATACAGGAGCAGTCTCAGACAGGTCTTTTGAAACAAATAAAAGGCAGCACATACTCATCTGGCACACAGAGGTGTTCTCCAGCATTCCACTGCTGTGGAAGACAAAGCAGGGTTATTAATGAAGAAGGAGAGTCTTTCACTCTTGTATGCTCATTTTTTATTTGGAGGACCTGTGGAATGTGTGCAATCACTGCCACCTTGGTGAAACTCAGCCTCTTGTTTTAAAGTTTCACACAACCCTTTGCATGTGCTTGTGTCTGAGAGACTCCTTGTGTCTCTGTCAGGCAATGGAGCAGCATCTCACCAGCAGGGAGTTGAGACATGACAAGAAGTGTAGTGCTGCATTCACAAACTGCTCCTAAAACTGTTCAGTTATCCAAATTTAACAGAAAAATTAGAACAATTTTGAAAGTCTACCTTAGAAACTGGCATTCATAGGTACTGCAAGGTGAATTCTACAAAATCTGGCTAATGGAACAGTAGTTTAACCCAAATGTTATAATTGTAAAAGTTGTAAAATATTTAATAGAAGCTGGCTCCTGTTGAGCTTGAGAATTTCATGTATTCAGATGGTGAGGTGCAGTCTCTGCATCTTAATTGACAGCAACAAATTCACACTGACAGCTGCCTGTGTATAATGACTCACATTTAAGACATGTTTTTACAGTTGATTTATTTACTCACTGAATTGAGAATATCTCCAGTGGCAGAGTTCCCTCTAAAAACCCAATTTCTTTTAAAAAGAACTGGACTAAACAAAAGAAAGATTGCAGGACTTACGGACATGTTCAATATCCTCCTAAGAGGTCTTTCTGATTTCCTCCACCACTTTTTATGGTCAATAAAATTCAGGTAAGAAGCAACCAAAGCTATCTGAAAACTCCTAACCGAAAGTGATATGTAGTCAAAGAGAGAAAAAAAATGAAAGGAAAAAAAAATTTTTATATTCCTGTTTAAAACTTTATTCATAAATTAATCTGAATTTAATTCAAAATAAGACAGTGCACCATCCCCATGGTCTAAGGGTACAAAGGACAAAACATTTCTGGTTTGTTCTCAGTTCAGTTGGAACTGTTCACTGCTCCAATCAGGAACTTTCTCTAAATATTTCTGTGTTAGTCTCTGGTTCAGCCTTCAAAATCTGTATCTATATCACAGTTAAAACTGGTTTTGACCAATATGTGAAGAACTATTTTCTTACCTCCTGTGCTAAAGCCCTGGCTTTCTGGGAATAGCAGACTCAAAATCGAACAGTTGGCATGCCATACAGTGCCACATGGACATCAGAAAAAGGCAGAAGTCAAGTTCTAATGATGAACATTTCTTGACCACATTTTGTTCATGTGACAGGCAAACAGCCACAATTGTTTTGTTTCTTATAAGGCCAGAGCACTTGTTTATCCATCTCTTCCCCTGATCCCTGTCTCCATCCTCATGACTGTAACCCTAGGGCAACTAGCAAAAGAAAGTGGCCACATCATACGGGACTGTCTTTAAAACTGATGTTCTAGGAACGTTGCAGTCACCATTTTTCTCTAGGGGCTTGCTACTTTAATTACCCTTAATTCTTCTGCTTTTAAAAGGAAGTCATTAAGACTTGTCAATAATTTAACATTCAGAGTGGGAAATTGTGGCTGTTAGAAACAATCTGGCTGTTACGGGTTAGGTAGGCTGTGTAAACTGTGAAAATTGGACATGTATTTCTGGAGCCTGGCCTCTGGAATCAAGGCATAATAATGTAGACACAGCCACACTGCAACTAACTGATTGGTTTTCAGCTCACTTCTCAGGAATCATAATGAAAAGAATAACTGTCAGTATGAGCATTAAACTGATTACATTTAACTAATTAGGGTTTGAAGTTCATGGGAACAAGGGCAGAAAAAGGGGCTTTCAGAAAAAAAAGATGGTGGGATGAAGAAATGGAAAGTGAGAGATGTGTAAAGAAAAAAAATACACTTACCCTGGTAACAAGCTAAATAGTGAAACATTATAATTTCTCTTAATTTCAATTGCTGTGATTAAAACAATGAAATGCTACACTCTGTTTATCAAAATGAAAGTGATATTAGCATTTGGCAAAATTTGGGCTATGTGTTGGGAAAGAATGTTTCCATTTAATATGGCTTTTAACTTGTTTTTACTTTCCTAACCAAGAAACTGTGATTTATATACTTTTCCTCTACCAGCAAATAGTAACAAAATAGCTTCAGATCAACTTCTAATATATTACGTATCCCTCTATAACCCATCTTCCTCTTGCATTTAGACAAAGAAACAAGTAAACCCAATATGTACATCCAAAGCCTTGCTTTTCTTTTATTTACTTGAATTAAAAAAAAAAGTCACATGGAGATTAGCATTGTGAGCCAGCATGGGCACCAAAAAAAAAAATGGAAAAAACAATTGTACTGCTGCTGCTGGCACTCCTGTACAATGCTCAAATTGCATGGTTGTCAGTGCTTCCTGCCACATTTTGTTTATTATAAGCCACTTTTGTCTTCAGCATTAGTATATTTTGCATCTATTCTGTGTTCTGTACCCTTGTAATTGAACTCTTTAGGAAAAAAAAAATAGGTATTTGAATAAAACGCTTAAACACTGCAAGTGCTACACCAAATGAAGTCATTACACGCATTATTTCTATACCCAGTTCAATTCTATAGCTACATGGATCCATACTCCTGGGTAGCTCAGGGAAGACTTGAGTCCAGCAGACACTGGGTCAGATGCCATGATCACTGAATCTATTCACTCTGCAACATAGGAAAGTCCTTGATAACCATGCATTCTGGTCAGCAAGCAGTCCACTAGAGAGCCTGTGAGGCACAAACTGTTTATGCCCAAGATGTCAGGAAGTAACTGAGCCATCCTTCTCTTGGAGCTGAGATGTCCCTTCAGGACCACCTGGAGGACTGAGTTGGTCAACACAGCTGTAGTGGTCATGAATTATGCCCCTCTCGAGCGCAGGCCCTATGAAGAGAGGCTGAGAGAGCTGGGGGTGTTCAGCCTGGAGAAGAGGAGGCTCAGGGGAGACCTCATCGCTCTCTACAACTCCCTGAAAGGAGGCTGTAGCAAGGTGGGAGTTGGTCTCTTTTTCCAGACGACTTTCAACAAAACAAGAGGACACAGTCTTAAGTTGTGCCAGGGGAGATTTAGGTTAGATATTAGAAAGAATTTCTTTACGGAGAGGGTGATCAGGCAATGGAATGGGCTGCCCAGTGAGGTGGTGGATTCTCAGTCCCTGGAGATATTTAAAAAGAGACTGGATGTGGCACTCAGTGCCATGGTCTAGCAACCGCAGCGGTGGGTCAAGGGTTGGACTTGATGATCTCTGAGGTTCCTTCCAACCTGGCTAATTATATGATTCTATGATTCTATGATTATTAGTGTAGAAATCTCAGTGAGCAAAAGAACATATTACATATTACAAGATGAGGGACTGTCTAGCAGAGTGTGATTGTCCATCCATTCAACTGGAACCAGAGCAAGAAGAAATGCTAGATTTCTCTGGAAAACTGTCTCACTCTTCTAGATATCTGAAGAGGATTCCTCAGTCTGATAAACCAGCATCACAGAATGGATAGGGTTAGAAGGGACCTTAAAGATCATCTCGTTCCAGCCCCCACTGCATGAGCAGACACCCTCCACTAGAACACTCCTTACTGATCTCCCGTTGCCCACACCAGTGTAAAGGCTGAAGCCACTCACTCATTTCCCAGGTTTGTCCTTACCAGTGGGTAAGAGCCATGTGAATGCTACAGCCACACACTCTCTCCCTCCTGAGCTGCTGTGCTTTGCACAAAGCAATCACAAAACAAGTGGCATGTGGTGCTCTGCCCCAGTGTCCTTACCTGGATGATGGGACAACTGTATTTAAGCACCTCCACTTCAGCAGGTAAGTGACAAGAGAGACTGAGTAAACCTCTGTAGCAGATCACATTACTCAGGCATCAGCTTTCCTGGCAGTAACAAGCAGCAACCACCAGGAAGAAACCCCAAACCACAAACCCCTTGTTTCTACAAACTTAGGCCATAAGTAATGGAGCTGGAAAAAAAAATGAGCTGTCATTCATTTACACTTGCAAACAGTTTAAAATTAGTTTTTAAAAATAAAATTACAAATGTATTTTTACAAAGTGGTGCAAAATGTGATGAAGTTTGCACACTCTCAGAATACCTTGCAGCATAGTGGTTAATACATGAGGATGAGAGAGAAAGTCCAGGAGATTAAACTAAAATTTCCTTTATTCTGCAGTTAGCGCAGCAATGACTCAGCTTCTGAGAAAACAGGAGATACTGTTTATTCCTCTTTTGTGAATCCAACCCTTCTTTTCTTTCAGAAAGACCCAAGGAGTTTCATTAAGTGCTGAAAGGAATGTTTGCAGCCAGGTGAATTTTTGGTTTACTTCTTTCAGTGAGAGGAAAATAAGAAAGATTGCTCCAAGCAGAAATAATCTGTTTGCACAGTCCCAATCATGCATTTGTTCAGCTGAACTGGTTTAATGCTCTTCTCTCTTCAATGACTCCAGGAGTCAGCCTATATACCCACCGTGGGGAAAACTAAATTGGTGCAGGGGCAGAAAAGAAAGCTCAGTCAGCACAGGAACCCTTTCTGTGCTTCAAGGCAAGTACATCCATGGCCTCCTCAGCAACCACATTCTCTCCATTTTCACAAGCAGAGTTTCAGTGAAGGAACCGAGAGGAAAAAGTTTGCCCCTGCTGTGGCAATGAAAGGCCCTGGGAAAGTCTAGTTGTTCCAAGAGGGAAATATTCCCACAGAGTAAATTGTTTGTAGGAATCCCGTGGTTTCATTTTAATGGTGTCTGAGGCAGCACCCTTCCTGGCGGGTTGCTGTTGTAAGTCAGCCTAGCAGGAGTGTGAGCCTTGCAAGGAACTAAGCAGTCATTAAATTCCTTAACTCTCACTCATTAGTCAGAGCTATGCTGATTTAACAAGGCCTTTTTCTGTACCTTTCTAAATTCTCACCTTTTAAGAATGTGTTGTAACAAAACCCTACTTCCTCCTTAAGACAGTTTTAAAGTCATAGAATCATTTTGGTTAGAAAACACCTTTGAGATAATTGAGTCTTAACTGCTAACCTAGCACACTGCCAAGTCCTCCACTAAACCATGGCCCTAAGGACCACAGCTACACATCTCCCAGATACCTCCAGGGTATGGATGGTGACACAACCACTTCCTTGGGCAGCCTGTTCCACAATCTCACAATCCTTTTGGTGAGGAAATGTCTCCTAACATCCAATCTAAACCTCCTCTGGTGCAACTTGAGGCCATTTCCTCTTGTCCTCCCACTTGTTACTTGGGAGAAGAGATAAACAACCACCTCACTACAACCTCCTTTCAGGTAGTAGTTGTGAGTAGTTGTGAGCTAGGTCTCACCTCAGCCTCCTTTACTCCAGACTAAACAACCCCAGCTGCTCCCTGTAGGGCTTGTTCTCCAGACCCTTCACCAGATTTTTTGACCTTCTCTGGACTTGCTCCAGCAATTCAATGTCATTCTGCTAGTGAGGGGCCCAAGGTCACCAAATATCAAAGAAAACGCCTGTTCTCTTCTGTTCTAATGGAGCTGCCCTTTGAAGTGTCAATATTGTTTTTATACCAGTATCTTCATCCCCTGCTGTGGGCCTAAAGGTCAGTAGAGTCTGATTCTACCTGCACTCGGAGAAACATAAATTCAAGTTGGCTTTTACATCTGTGAAGCTACTCCATGTTTGAAGTAAGGTCTTTTGGAGAGACCATAATTACAGATCTTTTATTCCCTGCTGCACATCCTAAGGGATGAGCCGTAGATTTTGTGGAGCACAAAGTGTCCTAGTGAGTATTGGCTGGGGCTCAAGAAACCTCACTTCTGCACACAGCTCTGCCAGCAGCCTTCCAGGGGTCTGGTTAGTGTGCTCTCACATGGCACCACCTGTGGAAATGACAGTGAAACTTCTTTGAAGAGTTTTGAGGTCTACAAGCAAGGTAGCTATGCAGGTGTTGCTAAAGTATGTGAATTTAGATGGATAATGTGAATTTTACTAGTGAGAACTTCTGTGCAAATGGTAGTGCTTTCATTGTTTTTGCCTTCATGTCAAATGCTAAAATGAAAGAAGAGCAAAGAACTAATCTATTTATGTAAAATTTAGTTTAAATTATGTAAATTAATTTTTGTTTGCCTATGTATTTAGTCACATAAATACATATCTGCCACATATAGATCTAACTCTCTGTCTATCATGTAGCTACACGTGTCATGTTACAGACCTACTTCCACACTGCCTCAGTGGTGGAGGTCTGCAGTAGCAACATTATTATTTCAGGATGTTATTAACTGGCACACTTTCACAGCTTTCTCTGGAAAACCATACCTGATAGCAATTAGAGAAAAGAAAGAATGTGGTTTGTTCGAAGTTCTTACCTGGAGACTTTGATTGCCAAAAAAAAATTTTAAAAAATATAATTCGATAATGTGTCAAAGATGTTATGCAGCAGGGATGTAAAGAATGACACATGATTAATTAATTCAAAATTACATATAAAATATTTTAAAGTGAGGTTGTTTTCCATTTGACTAGCTGAAAACATGTAAACCTTGCACTGATCTGAGAGAAGAATTAGTAAAATTGTTACAACTTCTGAGGACAGCAAAAGGTGATGAAAGAGTGCACATGATCCTTTGAAATGATACTGATACATCAACCACTATATGTGTTGTATGTGTTGTAACAGATGGCACACCAAATGTATTTGATGTGAACGTAGGGTTAATTACAGTATTTGAAAAAGCATTTGGACACCCATTTTTAGCATTACAATGGGCATCAACAAGTACTAGGGATGAAAATAGTTGAGCAAGCTTGAAATGAAAAAACTGCAACAGAAATAGTAAACTTCAGTATCTTAAGTTCACTGAGTAATCACCGTTTCCAAATACATTGGAAATAATCAATTTATTGTATTCCAGGTTGGCAAAGCATAACAGTATATGGTTGTTTAGCTACAGGTGTGCAGCTCTATATGTCATTTATTGTTTGGAGAAAGAGAGGTTGTGCATGGTCTCCAAAGATCAGAATAATCTACAACTGTCTCTTAAGCAAAGACTCATGACCTAGTGGCTTTGTTTCTTTTGATTTCCTTTGGAAACACATTCTAAACTTCTCACGGTTGTTTGGATTTCTGGGAACTGCTATACTTTACAATATCCAAGCTGCATTTAGTAAGCATGGAGTGAATTTAACACAAGAAACTTTTTCTACTGAAATGTGTGTGGTATATGCTGAGCTGAAAACAGTCAAGATAAAACTGGCAATTATTATGCTTCCCACAGAAATGTGAAATGGAAAAATATTGTCAGCCAGGGAGGGAGTGTTGGTCTTACAGTATCTCTGGATAAATGCATAAAATGCAAGAGCAAAACAATTGCCATTTGTCAGGAGGAAAACAAGTTGTACCAGTAGTATCTGTAGGTGAACCTGGACTCCTAAGTGACACCTTGAGCAGTGACATGTGGTTTATGGATGGACAAGTGCTATATGTTCTCCTGCCACATTCTCTTCCAGTTGGCCAGGATGGGTTGTCATCCCAACTGTCTGGTGGTTGGCACCCACCCAGTACAGTCAACAAGCAGAAAGATCTTTCAACTGGAGCTATCTTCATTGAATCCTCTGAAATGAGTCACCCACCTTGGAAAAGGCTTCCAGATCCTATAGTGCAGCAGAGAAAGTGGGGATGCTGCAGGGAACAGATGTGGGGAAGGCAAAGCCAACTCACCTACACTATACAGCCGATCACAGTTATTACAGCCGTGGCATGGAGCATGATTATTTATTTGCTGCTTTATATTGCCTTCACTGTAATAGCCTTCAGGAATCCATTCTGCCCTTAATTCAGTCTTAATTAAGATTATGCCTTTACCTGGGTAAGCAGCCAAGAAAAGTTGAGAAGGGTGGGTGGAATAAATAAATAGCACAGTACATTAAGGCACTTCCTCAGCTGGTGTCAGCCAGACTCCTCATCCAAAACTTCTGAATGGCAATGAAGGAAAATCAAATTTAATAGGATTTTGCTCTAGGTATGGTGTTGAAACAGTCTGACTCTCAACATGATTAAAATAATGCTCATAGCAACAGAGCATAGGTAGGCAAAGGTGTGTGTGTGCACACGGACCTTTGGAGCTTTATGTCCAAACCTGGCTCCAACCAATTTACTGTTTCTTGAAGATGCTGTTTTTTGGTTTTAGATCATATAGAAAATGGATTAACAGCAAAAATCAGGTAGCAAAGAGTAATTCTCAGATGCTGAACACACCTGCTACTCTCTTCCTGGTAGATGACAATGAATGAATCAGTTAAAGCAGCCCAGAGTCAGACTCACAAGCTGGAGCAATCTCAAACACTGTTTCCATTTATGGCCCTGAAGTCATAAAAGGATTTCTTTTTGATGGTGTTTCTGTTTTTAGATGTTAAAATATATGAAAATCACATAACTGGTTAAAAAAAAAAAAAAAAGAGGAGGATAGTAATTTCTTAGCCACAGCAATGACTCTTACATTTAAAGGAAGAAAAACAAAACAAAACCAAGGAAAAACCCCAGTATGTGTTCATGCAAATATGTCTATATAACTCATTGTGTAGCATAGAGTATTTTTTTTTTTTTTTAATCTGAAGGAGTGATTTGGCTTCCAAACAAGCAAATAAAGTAAGCCAATACTCATTCCAACTTGGTGGGACAATGAGGAAGAGGTGTTTCAGAGACATTTGTCTAGATTTTTTTCTGGAAAAGTGAATGACTAGAAAATATTTTCTTTTTCCAAAGTCCCTACTTTATTTGGAAAAATAATAATGATGTGTCAACCTGTAATAACGGGTAGAAGAACATCTTATATTATGGAAAGAGCATCACTGCCCCACTTCTTTCTGCAGCTCTTGGGATGATAGTGTAGTCCCAGGCATAGCTAGAGGACTGTGCAGCTTTTTGGTGACTGGTGACCATGTAGCCACACTACACATGGCTTTGTGACTCACTAATGCTGAGGACAGGGGTAGTGTTGGCCAGCTAGGTGATACAGACACTGGAAACCTGCATGGAGTGAGAGTTCTTGGAAAATCTCAATCTCCAAGTATTTTGCTTTTCCAGTGGTCTTTGTCTTATTTCCTTCACGTCACTGTTTCCTTTTTACAAGTGACAGTCAGAGGCACATAACCTGTCATTAGATTTTGAGGCTATTAAAGCATTTTCAGCAGTATTAGGCAAATCTACCTACGAACACTGGCTTTATTTACCAGGAAAAAATGGTTTCTAGGGAAACCTCTTCTCTGTTCAAAAGAGAGACAAGAAAACCATGCTGTTCATTAGAATGGCTCACAGCAGACCTGCCTCAGGTGAGGGTCTCCTGTGTATTTCCCTTACCACCTTCTTTCTCTGGTCTAGGGGGAGAAGGGGACTGACTGATGAGTTTCCTTGTGCATTGATGGAGCCTTTTCAAAGGCTGTATATGGTTCAAAGGTCTAACCCTCAGCAGAGGTGTGCTTTGTGATGGGTGTTTGAAGAGGTGCCATCCTGAACATAATCCTCTCTGAAAGTTTTTCTAATACAAGTCTTTTCAACAGAGATGAAAAAGAAAAAAAAGAAAAAACAGCACCATACACTCAGTTTACAAAGGATTTGACAGTGAATTCACAAAAAACAAGCGGGGTTTGGTTTTGTTTTTTTTTTTTTATTTTATTTGTTCGTGTTTGGGTGGCTAAGCAACTTTCCAAAGCAATATGATAACACATCATCCATTCTTCTTCCTTCCCAGCTTCCTTGCTTATCACTGTGTCCACAAGGGAGGCACAAGAGGGTGGGGGGTGCTCCATGCACATGTGTCCCTAGGACTTGGACTTACAGCTGTTGCCTTTTGAGTGCTCCTGGATGTGCCCAATGCTCTCAGCTGCTGGGTGTATTCCCAGTGTTGTAGACTCCATGAGATTTTTTTCATGCTATGCCTCTGCAGACAGTCTTAGCATGGTGGCACTGGCCTTAGTAGTCTCTGGTGCCATCCTAATGGCAGTAATTCCTAGTTGGAAGCTCCACGCCAGGTTCATTGCTTGCATGGCCCTGCAAGACCCACTCCTGTGGAGTGTGCAGGTTGTTGCAGTGAGCACAAAACATCTTTGCTTTTCAGCCCTTAGACATGATGAGCATACCCATAGTCTTTGATGGGCTGCAATATTTTGTATTTTTCTAGCCAGTCGAGGCTACAGGACTCCATCCAAAACTCTGATGGCTAAAAGTAAGCAGAGAGCTCTCTTCTTCTGCACTCAGCTTTCTGTAACAGAGACAAAAGACATTTATGTGGGACAAACACATAATATTCTTCCTAATATTCCCTCACACACATGGAGTACCTATGGGAGCCTTTCCCAGGAGCTTGTACTACTGAATGGGAACAGTGGCTGAGTATAAATCTGTAGCTGAGGATGTGGGGTCTACTGAGAAGCTGAGGTCAGTCCCTAGCACTGCTTTTCTCATGAGTTTTCACGGGTCCTAGTCCAAATACTCAGCCTGGCTTGGCTGAGCAGGACTGGTGTTGCAGCAACCCCTGGGCTGCAGCATGGGGCTCTGCCCAGACTTGGCAGCCTCCCCAAGCAGAGCTGTGACCATAACATCTCTCAGCTTCTGGATTTGAAGGTCAAGGAGTCCTTCAGCTGTGTAGCAGCAAAGCTCTGGGACAGCTCCTGTGTGGCACAGCCAGGTCTGGATAAGGGCAGGGCTCAAGCCCACCAAAAGCAGGAAGGGCTACAGATTTGCTAGAAGGTGATGGAAACCAGTGACCCACTAAGTCCTTCCCAGACCCATGGTACCCACAGTGTTCCAGAAACCTGAAAGCCCTGGGGCACTTCAGCCAGTTTCAGATGGGTGAGTTCAGGAGTACTAAGCAATCCTTGCTCTGTTTAATGAGAGAGAGATTAAATTATGTTTCTCACTTTATTTTAATGTATTTAATGTTTATTTCTGTATGTGCATGAGTACTTAATTTAGCATAATTATTGAGATGAATTGCAGCTAACATTACAAGAAAATTGTAACTTGTCATAAAACAAGTGGGCCATACTGTAACAGAGCTGTTACCACACAGAAATGAACCACTAGAATAGCTTAATAACACAAATAAATCCACACATCCCAACATGATACTTCTTTGTGGATTTGATTAATTATTAGGAAGCAAAATGGCTAACAAAGTAGTATATATAAAAATATCTTCTTACAGCAATAAGATTGTAAATTTTAACTTTATTGCATGACAGCAAGTGTAAGCAAGAATCGCACACAATGCAATGAGCGGAATGAATTAATATGCTTAGGGCTTTTGTTCCTAGAAATACTTTGCTCTGTACTATAATCAGCCACTGAAACTCCACTCAGCTGCAATTTAAGTTTCTCCTCACAGTTTAGTAAGGGACAGATGAGCATTTGTGGAAACAGGAGCTTGCAACAATATTCATTTCACAGCTTTTCCCACATGCCCAAGGCCTGACCTTCATCTTCTCCACATGGTAGGCAGCTCTGGATACAGCTGTTGCTTTAAAGCTCTTTTCCAGTTCTGATCCTTGCCTGCTGCAGCCCCTTCCAGGTTGTCCTTAGCCCCCATGGTGCTCCCACGTACAATTTAGCCACCCAGCTACATCTCTTCATGGAGTCTAAGATGCCAGAGGTACTGAGCATGTTGTTGAGATGTAGGGAAGAATTTCCTACACCTTCAGGGATGTGTTAATTGACAGGTAGGGAAAACTGAAGCAGATTCTGGGGCTTCAACCCTTATCTCCTCAGTGCCAGCCAACAGCTCAGATTATGCAGCCCATCTTGCTTCCTCTCACCTAGCAGGAACAGAAGATGAAAGTCACATTGCTGCTTTGACCCATTAACCAACATGTATGTGAAACTTGAACTGCTGTAAAATTTGCAACCACATGGGCTGTGCTCATTGTATATTATGACTAAAATCAGCCCAGGGCATCACTGACAAAGATTTGTTATCAAGTGGTTGTTTATTCAGAACCTTAAGGGGCTCTGAATAAGTCCATATAGAATAGACGGGCTTGTGAATGTTAAAGAGATAACCAGAGCATCCATGCAGAGTTTGCTAGACTGGATGAATTACTCTTAGCATTATGACAATTTTTCTCAACACTAAAAAGTAGTTCTGAATATGTTTTGCTATCGAATGTTCAAAAAATATTTCTCAGCCAACAAAAATAATAACCTTGGCTTAAAAAGCATAAATTTAGAAACAAAATATCTTTCTGAGTTTTTGTATTTCCTTTCTGCTCGGAAAATGTGGGTTTAATTTACTCACAGCTTCAATCTTTACTCCCCAGGAAGGAAGGCTGGAAGCTTTCTTTTTTTATCTAAATTAGTGGTTTGCAGTGCAATCATATTAAGCTGCTGAGCTGCTACACGAAGAAGATTTCTGTTATGGAGTAAACACTGAAATTCCCACAAAGATGAGATAAGAATTAATGGAATAGGCACAAATCATGCAAGACAACCCCTTCACTGTCACTGGTATGACTGTAGGCATACTGCTTCTTTTGGGTTATTTTTCTTTTGTGAGCTGATTGCCATCATTAGTGACATGGAGCAAGCACACAATCCCTGTGGTTTTTGCCAGGATACTTGCAAAAATTGCCCCAGAACTTTTGCCAGAATAACAATTTGATGATACAGAGTAGCCACCCAAATTTGCCACCCCAGGCTTTGCTGCTGGGTGCAGCTCTCTTTGGGCTGCAATCGTGCTCCTGAAGCTTTTGCAGACTGGGCTGCCATGGAGTCATTACACCCAGACATTTGTCCAGGCTGTGGAAGATGCCAGCACTCTGCTTTGGCACTCTATTGCATGGGCATCTGGTCCTAGTGTTGCTAAGTGGCTGATTTCACCAAGCCAGTCATGTGTCTCCACATCATTCATTAAGCCCAGAAGTGGAGAAGAGCAACAGCAACAAAAAATATATGTATCAAAAACAATTACTATTAAGGGAAACACCACCTCCCCATTCATAAGCCTTTGTGTTCATGTAGGAAAGCCAGCTATGTGATTAAAAAGATATTTTAAATTAGCTACATTTAATTTCCTGCACCTCTGCCATTAGGTTTTCTGTCTCCGTATATCTAGCCAAGGTTGCTGGAAATCATGTTTTATGAATGTGTCTTCAGCTTCATTCTGTGAGTGCTTGATTTTGCACCCCAGGTAAAAAGACCCACAGAGGTCCACACTGAATTTCAGCTTTATGTGGTATATGCATATACAAGCTCTGATTTTGTGCTAACTAGAACTCTAAAAAACTCAATGCAGGATGAAAAGCACTCTATGTCATAGAAGATCAACTCTATCAACCCTATTATTAGGTTGAGGTTTTCAAGGCAAACCAAAAGAGACCCAAGAGAGCAACACAGCTTAGGGAATGGCACGATGAAAAGGACTTTTTCTAGTAATAGTTTTTTAGGGTCTGGGGCTTACTTCATCATACATTTTACCAATTTGTGATAAGAAAAGAAGGAATCACAGGTGACATTGGGGTGAATGTGTATTTCTCAGTGCATCTTGAGCTCCATTATATTCAAGGAACTTGTACTGCAACAAAATATGAGACATACTGAAAGTCAATGGACTTTCACCAGTGCTTGATTTCAAGGGAAGCCTGATCTTCGTGAGAACAAATAGAGACAACTCAGCAAGACTGAAGCCAGATGACCTTATGGGAAAATGCAGTGTTTCATGATTTAGAATAGTTTCTCTAGAGTACACAAGATAAAATTTTCTACTGCAACAGATCTCAAAACATGGCCAGCCCTCTGCCCACAGTGTTACAACATGAGCAAAAAGTTAAGGAAAGACACTTGAAAAAAATAGATGATGACCAAGGAAGACAATTTAATAATAACCTGGAGGTTGCTGGAGCAGTGAACTAATCCATAAGATATGCTGACCTAACACAAAAGAGTACCACCACCTCCTTTCCAACATCATAAATGCCCCCATCCCACTCTGAAGTGCTCTAAGTCAAATGCAAATTCATGGGATTTCATTTTCAAGGCACTTGCTACCTCAAATGCCACCCAGAAGTACAGGACTCTCTTTGACAGCTCCTGAGATCCAAATGACATTTTTTCTGCAAGGGTGAAGTCTGCAGTATGGAGTGGGACAAATCTTTCTCAGTTTTAGGGGTAAAACCACAAAAGAACTTCCTAAGGACTATCCCAAAATGTTGCACTGCAAAGATCTTGAGTGAGGATGAAAAAAAATCCAAGTAAATGTTTATGACAATTATCTATCATGTTCAGTCTTCAGAATTCATAGAAATGTGGTTGGGTAAGGGATCTTAATAAGAACCTGTGAAGCACAGATTTTGGGCACTCTGCATGGGCTTCATAGATTTCACTGGTCATGTGTCTCAGGCCTAACTCATCCTCAAAGAAATTTGGACATCTGTGGACTTGCAGAAGCAAGAGTATGACACAATATGTTCTGTACCATGTATCATGAAAAAGAAGGACTCAAGTTAAGTCCAGATAAATGCACTGTGAGAGCATTCAGAGAAAAATGTTTTGGTCTTCTTTGAGACAAAAGCATATCAGACCAACTTCTGCTAAAGCAGGAACTTTTGCTGTGCTAAGTTACACCACAGAACTGCCTTAAGCTAAAAGAAAACATGTGGTAATGTGATGTGAGGAGTTTATATTATACCTCACAGTGTATATCATAGCTTTAAGTTAAGTTGCCTTTTTGTTTTCTTTAAAAAAAAACAAAACAATAACCAAACCCTGCAAAGATTTCAGCATCCTGCCAGCAAGATCCTGCCTCAATAAAAATGAACAACCCATTTCCACTGCAATAATGGTGCTGGATGTACCTAAGATGTATAAGTGGTGAGATAAGGTACCCAAATGTATCTGTAGCTTTTCTGGTTCAAGTAAGAAGAGAAGTTTCACGTGCCAAAATTACCACGCAAGCAAACAGAGCTTCAATAATAGGGAAGTGTGTGCAAGCTAGGCTTGAACTAACCTCCTACTTACCTCCTACTTACAGACTTTACTGCTTCAGTAATCTCTAAAGACAAAATGAAAACCCAAATGTTAATCTGGTCTTTTGCCTCTGGCTCTCTGCACTACTGTTTTCTCCCTGCCACTACATGAGCTGCCTTTCCCTTGTCCTCCAACACCAATCTTCATCAAAAAAATATTCTGGTTACCCTTCACCAAGCTTTCACAGCTGCAGGTGCCTCTCAGACATTCTCTGGCTGCAGCTGAGCTCCATGAAGAGGCCCAAGCTGTAAGAAAAAAGCCCCACAAGTGCTTTGAAGCCTTCTGCTCTTAGGAGCAGTTAGACTGAAACAGGATGTTTGTCTGGTCTCAAGGCATGCTGGCGGTAGTCATTGCAGTCTGGCTTTCAAAGCTGCAGAGATAAACTGGGTTGACAGCAAGAGAAGACTCTGCCCCCAGTATTGAAGAGATGAATAGGCAGAAGAGTGAGAAAGATGATTTGAGCATGGTAGGTAAAGGAGAGAAAGATGAAAGAAAACTTCCACCCAGATTTTAAAAGCCCTTTTGACTCCAAATCCATGTTAACAAGTGTGTCCCATTCCATGCTTTTAATCCTTTTAGTCAGCGGTGGCTTACTCATGGGTGCAGAGATGCTCATGATGACACTAGGCAGAGCAGCCTAGGTCCAACCAGACCCATTATTTTAGGTCTTGAGATTGCTATACAAATGCCGTGGTCTACTTGCTGAAACCAGCAGTCACCTGCAGTTGTGTGGCATGAGGCCCCAGGGAAAGTTTGCCAGTGCTCCTGCTTGGCAGGGCAGCTCAGCACAGCCTCAGCACTGTCTGGGCTGGAGCCACATGGCTGCTGCTACTTTGCAGTCCTGCTTCTGAGAAGGGTCTTTGCTCTGGGGTCACTGCAGGGAACATATATCTTGGCTGATCTGTGCTGATGTTGTGCCTCCACCTGAGCCAAAAAAAACGTGAGCTGCATGAGAGGATGAGGAGCATCACCCAAGCTGCCAAAGGAGCACCTCTGCTCTGTTGTATTATTCAGGTTACCTGACTTTTCCCACTCCCTCACTCTCCTAGTGAGGTAGCAGAAAAATAACATGAGATATTGCTCTCTGGGCTGCTCAGTTTTATTCCTGGTCTTTATGCTTCAGTTCTTCTGTCCTTCTTTTTTCTCCTTCTGCTCTCTGGTTGCTCAAAGAGAAGAGTATTTCCTGAAGCCAGCTTTGAAAAGCTAGTGCCAATCTGTTTTTGTTTTGAGCCTAAATGAGCAAATGAATAATACAGTTAACCAAGACTGGCTGGGTGCCATCAGTCACACACAGTAGCAGGGTTTTCTGGCACCCTGCAAAATTGGCAGTGGGGATTGGAAAAAATAATAAAGACATTTATATTTTTATTATGGAGAGATGAGTTGAGTAACATCCTGGTGATGTACCATAATGCCTTGGCTATCAGAGGAACTCAGAAAGGTCTAGACTCTCATGAAAAAGAGTTAAAGCACATTAGTATTCAGCAACCAGCATGAATAGTGAAGCAAACAAACAAAAGATATTTCAATTTAAAAAATATGAGCCCTTCACACCCCTTCCTCCCTTGTCCCAGCGGTTATCTGCAGCAACAATGGGACACTCCTGGACCTTGCTTTGGTCACTCACAATATTGAATTCTTCATCACATGCCAATACCTATCACAGGTTACAACATACAAAGCATGAAGTTAAGGACAGTTATGAGCCATGGTATTGAAACTGGAGATACTTCAGACCACAAAGACACTCAGACTCAGGTTTTTAAAAACGAATATTGTCTAAGGTTAAAATTTATTCAAAAAGGCCCTAAGGTCCCTCAGTGTGGGAATGATGTGTAGCCTCAGATGAACTGTGATTGCCACTGGCAGATCAAGAAGTCCTATTTATGAATCAGCAAGAGTCCCTGGGGTTTTCCACTGGAGCCCAAAATCCTTTTTCCAACAGTCTGGAAAACTGTTTCAAAGTGGAGGCAAAAATCCACTCTTCAAAGTATGGGTGGGTGCTGCTTCTTGGGCATCTCTGCCTGAGGATGTGTCCTACATTGCACTTTTCCCTTGAAGACCCCAGCCTTGGTACACACTTCAATATTTAGAGATCCTGTAATGTAGGTGGTGTGTGGGCTAGGGCATCACCTGCCTGAATGCCTTATTCCTCTTGATAAGGTGGCTGTAAAGCCACATGTGAGATGTAAGGTCAGGCTGAGGCAATGGCATGAAGGGGGAGGAGAGAATGGTAACAGACAAGCTTTGTATTTTTATTACATTGTGCAGCTGTTGCTCTTTGTCTTCCTGATGCTGTTGATCTGCCTTTGTCTTTTTAAACCACAAATTCTTCAAAGAGGGGCTTATTCTTCATTCTCTGTGTGTAAGAGGGATACATATTGCATCTAAATAGCATGTGACACAGAGAAATACAAAGAGTTCTAGAGTATAGAGTCTTCCTTGCCTTGAGTTTATCCACATTTCTGTAAAACAGAAATGATCTCCATTCCTTGTCCTAGGCTGTAGATGAGTCCTACACATATTGGTCCAAGGCTTATCTTAGACATCACTGCATTTGCACATCCAGAATGCAAAATTCCAACTTCTACCTTTAAAAAAATTTCTAGTGGGAAGTAAAGGTTCCCTATGCTCCCTGGAAGTTCAGAGAAACCTCTGCCTTGGACCCTCAAAAACAAAACTAGGCTTGATAGTTAAATACTGAAAAGAGCATGAAGAAATCTAAATCACAACAGGTGGAAGAAAGGGTTAATTGCCACAAAGACCAGCATAATCCTGACCACATTGATCGTAGTAAGGTTTTCATTAGCAAACAATTAGCAACACCTACGCCAAATAAAGTGAATTTCTAAACAACAGGTAGTAATAACAAAATACTCTCTTTAGCCAAGAGTCATTAGAAGGTAGAGAAGGATTATCTACAAAGAGAGGATTAGAAAAAAGAGAAACCCTTGATGTAGCAAAGGGAGCCCCAGCAGGCCAGCTGGCTAGATTGAGGCAATAATCCTGTGTTTTTTCAAAGAAATAATAAAAGTAAAAAGAAAGATCAAAGCCAATAAAAGAACTCCTTCGTATGATGCAGTGGGCTATGGATAAATGTATGTGCCTTTTTAACAATAATTTCTAACAGCCAAACAAAGAAGAATCAGCAGTAGGGTTCAGTAACATTTAAAGAGACCCAGGAACTGATAATGCCAGTTTTATACCTGTGTAACTCCACTGGCTTCTTGATTTACATCAATACAAGTAGGAGGAGAATCTGGACCCATAGAGTAGGGTACAGTGTGCTGCAGGACAAATTGTTGCTCACTGTTTCTCTGCCTGCTGGAGGGCAGACAGAATGAACTACTAGGTCTCTTCATTTTTTTTAATTTTTTTTTTTTTTTCCTTAGGAATGTTTTAGATCCCTGTTATTTTCTTTCCTTAGAACTAATCATAGTTCTGTCTGCTTTATACTGGGAAGAACAAATAAAAGTTTGCCTACTTTGACCGTTACTTGAAGGCTTTCCATCCTTTCCTGAAGCAGCATTGCTATGGCAACAGGTAGCTCAAAGAGGAGGGGAGCAGTAGTTCAGGGACCAGAGGCCAGGTGCTAGCAACCTCTTCTTTCCATAACCAAACCTCCCAGGCTCAGCTGGGATGACTTAGCCAGATTGTCAGTGTGATAAATTAGACCCCAGCAGTCTGGTCTATCTTGCTTTTCACAGGATCCTTTCTACCATAACCCAGGGAGTGGCACCACTGCACGGCAGAGCAGTTCAGCTGTCCAGGTTTTTCAACTGAGCATCTCAGATCGCAGGCTTCCTCACTGGAATTTCAGTAAAGTTCCAGGCCGGAGAACCCTGCTTAATCACCCCGGGGATCTGCCTTGGCCAACATTTTCCATGTGCCCCTCTGGTCCTTTACGGCGCCGTTTCCAGCATCCCTAAGCCCCAGGACGTGACCCTGGGCCGCTTTGTGCCCGGCACCCACTGACCCCCCCACTCCGGGCTCACTCGGGGTTTTCTGCGCCCCGAATGCTGAGGCAGCAGCGAGGAACAACTCTGATGATCCTCACCTCTGATGATCCTCTCCTCACCTCCCGCAAGCCGGGCCAGAACCTGCTCTTCGGTTTCGTTCCAGGAGATGGCGCCATTGCAGCACCCAACCTCCGCCTCCCGCCCCGGGGGTGAGGGGAATGAAGGGGGAGATGGGGCAGGGTGTCCGCGGGCTCCCTCTCGCCTGCCCAAGCAGAAAGAGGGAAATCTGCGGTCACTGAAGCCGATTGTGGGAGGTTCAACGAGGCCAAGTGCCGAGTCCCGCACTTAGGTCACAAAAATACCCATGCAAACCACAGGCTGGGAAGCTGCCCAGAGGAAAAGAACCTGGGGGTGCTGGTCCACACCAGGCTAAATATGAGCCAGCAGTGTGCCCAGGTGGCCAAGAAGGCCAACAGCATCCTGGCTGGTATCAGAAATGGCATGGCCAGAGGGACTAGGACGGTGATTGTACCCCTGTATTCAGCCCTGGTGAGGTTTCACCTCGAGCACTGTGTTCAGCTCTGGGCCCCTCACTACAAGAAGGACAGTGAGGTGATGGAGGGAGTCCAGAAGTCAACAAAGCTGATGAAGGGTCTGGAGAACAAGTCTTATGAGGAGCAGCTGAGGGAACTGGGATTGTTTATTCTGAAGAAGAGGAGGCTCTCTACAACTACCTGAAAGGAGGCTGTGGCCAGGTGAGTGCTGGTCTCTTTTCTACAGTGACAAGTGATAGGACAAGAAGAAATGGCTTCAAGTTGCACCAGGGGAGGTTTAGATTGAATATGAGGAGCTGTTACTTTACTGAAAGGGTTGTCAAGCACTGGAACAGGCTGCACTGGAAAGTGGTTGTATCACTGTCCTTGGACATATTTAAAAGATGTGTAGATGTGGGGCTTAGGGCCATAGTTTAGCAGTGCACTTGGCAGTGTTAGGTTAATGGTTGGACTTGATGTTCCTAAATGTCTTTTCCAACCAAAAAAATTCTATAATTCTTTTCTTCTTCCCTGGGAGGTTTTTTCAGACAAGCCTGAAGACTGAGGTGGTGAATCAAAATGTGGTAGATGGGTGTAGCTGAGCAGGAGGTTTAATGGGGAAAAGGCTAAGGAATTTCTATGGAAAAAGTGTTGAATCCTGTGGGGTTTGTACAACACCTCCCACATGTCTACATCTTCTAGGTACAAAGCCCACTAGGCTTTGACCTAGTACAGCAGGTTTATGTGTGACATAGTTCACTTTTCAAGGAACTGAGAGGACGAATGGATTATCTCCTGCCTCATGATACCTCCCAATACCCCCAGCACTGTCTGCATGTGTCTGCTTTCCATAGTGTCCTCAATCATGGCACTGTCTGAGACAGCAGAAGCAGTGTAAGACAATATTGTCTTTGCCTGCTTGTTGCTGCATTGCTGCTGTTGGTTGTTGTCCTAGCAGCCACCCATCACAAGTCCCTCTCTGTGCTTCTGCCCACATCCATGGCAGAGTCACCCCATGCACTGCAGCTTAACATCACTATGTACCTCACCATACCCTGTGTCTTCTGCTCGTAGCACCAATGCTGCATGAATGTGTGCTCGGCACCAGACATAACATCTACCAGATTTCTTCAGCTGCTACAGTTCTGAAACTGCAGGAGACCTTGAGCTTCACCTCCTCTCACAGCTTTAATTTTCAATGTGAGACCAAATTAACAGAAAGTCCTGGTGAGAACAAGTTATGCAGCTATAGTGTGTTGATTGGTGGCATGGAGAACTGCAACACTATGCTCTAGAAGGTATCTAATACTCAAGTAAAATCAGGGTCCCTGTCCTCTTACAGAGCTTGGGCCAAAAACCCAGAGCCAAGAGGATGAAACACTGCTGTCAAGCCTTGTGGTGTACCATAAAGAAGTACAGAAGTACAGCTATTGCTGTAGCAGTGGTGCTCTGTGTCCTTTGCATGTCCAGTGAACCACAAGTACAATGATCATGCCAAGAAGAGTTCACCCATCCTTTTCTGGCTCCTTCATGTGGAGTGTCTTTTTACACCCCCCCCCTTCACATGATGGAAGGAGAGGTCATCACAGGGAACAAGCAACTCCACCATACTGAAAAACTTTACTCACAGCCTCAACAAGGCAAACCTTCCTGGAGGTTTCCTCCCACTCTGCTCCCTCCTATGGATTCTCCTGGAGAAGGGGGCAACCAGGCCCATTATTTATTTAACACCAGATGGCTCAAAAAGAGGTTTGAGCTGCCTGTATAAAGAAAAATAGGTTTCATTACCTATAGTGCTGCACATTTCAGAGGAACTTGTATTGTTACACAGTTTGAATTGTTTGACAATATAATTATTATTATTAGTCCATAATGTACACTAACAGGTCTGGTGGTGAAAGGCTGTACATTAATTCACAGTAACTATGTTTCTCTGGAGGGGGTTAAACAAAACTGTAACTCTGGGTCAAAGCTATGCCTTTGCCTCCATCTGCTAGAAACCAGACATACTTGCTTAAATTTTAATTACAAAATAATAAAACAAAAATATGGCACATTTTGTACATGCTAATTTTGCAGCTTACCAAGAAATATCTAATATGGGAATGCTCTAATGCTAAAGGTTACTGTAGCTTGCCTTTGAAAATACACCTGATAAGATTCTTGAATTGGAACTGAACACTGAAAATCCTGAAAGAATGGCATAGCCCAGTGAGCTAATTTTTACACCTTCTCTCTTTCTGAAGGTTCAGATAATTTTCTGGCAAGGTCTGTTAAACCAATAATTTTTTCTCAGTAAAGACTGACAAGTTTCTGGAGCTCTTCTATAGCTGCACTAGTTTCTGGGAAGGAAAGATAAGCCCTTTCCTATTTGCCAAACAAAGCAGTATTCTACAGGAAGCAAAAGGCTTTTTAAAAAATATGTTTTATTTGTTTGGCTCAAAGTAGTTGCCTGCTAGCCCGAACAAGCAAATACATTTTGCTCACATTTCTCTGTAACCCATGTTCCAGTGGAAAGTTACAGGCATTAAAGTACAGGTACAGAACTGGCTTCAGGGCGATTGTCTGTTTTTCACCAGTAAAAGATTTATGTGGTACTAATGCTGGAAAGAGACTGTGCTAATAAGGGCCTCGGAGGGATTCTTTTTACCTAGCCCCAGATGGCCTTCTCTTGGGAGATGCAAGAGCTGGTGGTAGCAATTGAGAGGTGCCATCCCTTCTTCTGGGTATCAAAAGCACATAAAACATGATGCTTCTTGAAAAGAGGTGGAACCCTTTAATAGACTTACCCAGAAAGAGGAAGGAGGCATAGAATGGTGATTGGAGTATGTGAGCCCAAGACATGGCCAGCCAGATAGATTCTTGAAGGAACTCTGTCAAAATGCTAGTGAAATTTTACTTTTAGCAACATGCTGATGCTGCCAATACAAATCTTCATGCCTTCTAATCTATTCAATATCATTCTAAAAGAATCTTTTGCTTCCATTTGGCAGATTGCACACACACAACCCAGAGCTGAAACTCATGTGGCTTTGGACTGTGCCAAATGTCTTAGGCAGCCATGACATGCTTTGCCATTGCAAACCGCCTTGTGTCCTCACTGCTCCACAGCATTTGCTTTACAAAATGCACCTTAGCATTTGCAAAGACCAGAGGGAAAATGAATGTGCTAGTGATGGTTGCTCCATCACCCAGTTATCCTGACAAAATCTTCCTTCCTGACAGGCTCTCCTTTGAGCAACAACAACCCCAGCAGACAATCTGAATTTTCTCAAATCACAGTTTTGATGGTGACAAGTTATCCTGGGGATATGTAATACTTCTGGTGTGGCTGTCACCACCTTCTTTTTGCTGGGATGTGAGAATTCAGCTTCTTCTTGGTCTGCCAAAATCCTGCTTTCCCAGTCCAGCTGTTACCCTCCTGATGATGGAAAGTAAATTACCACCAAGAACCCGTGAGGGAAAAGGGGCACGGGGCTGATATGTTACTGCAGGTGGGGAGGTGATCAGTGGAGAGAGGAAGGAAAAAACAGCTAGGGCAAACCAGCCCCCAACTTCTTTCACATCTTACCAGGGAGAAAACTAGTGCCCTGCCAGCTGCACAGAGGAGGGTAAGACAAGCTGGAATTGGACTAAAGCTGCATAAGGAAAGGAGGGAAAGGCAGAGAGCTAGCACTCATGCAAACTTGCCCTACTCTTGCATTCTCTCCCTGTGACTACAGGGAAATAGTCAGTCTGTCTTGTTTTTGTGTTCTTGCCTGTTTCTAAGTAAGGTAGTATTTGAGAATAAATAATTTATGTCAGCCAAGTGTTCCTGTTCCACAAAGATGGTAGAATTGTTTGCTCCTCAGCCATCACCTAGGTCCTTGCTTTAGTTGAGCAGAGTAGGTGCAGAGCCTGTCCTGGAGATGAGCCAAGTCAGGCTTTACCACCCTTTTCATGGCATACTTCCCCAAGGAAAAATTTCAGGCACTTGTTGCTATTTGCTGTGGCATGTTAGCAAAGGGTTCATCTTCTGTCCTGCGGGGTTTAGTGGATTCAGTGACTGATTTGCCACTTCTGTAATAGAAGCCTTCTGAAGTAAGTAGAGTGATCTGTCCCTCCACATTCTGTCAATCAACCTGGTTATAAGGTTTTCAACTGTGTTGCCAGCTGCCTCGGTCTCATCTTGTTAGGCTCTGTTTAAACATGTAGGAGATATTGTCACTGCTGTGAGGACCGTCTTACATGACCTAAGTAATGCTATAACATGTAGACAAAATATGAACCAACCAACCGTTCTCTTTGGAGTTGTGCTTGTACTTTAATTTCTCTCAGACTATTTTCCTTCCTGTCTATTCCCCTCTGTACTAGCTTCTGCCACTACCTGCTGCCTTATGAATTGCTCACAAGTACATTCAGTGTAATGTGTGTGCATACAGGAGAGGGGTCACTGGGGACAATTGAACATTATTAATATCAGAAAAAGATGAGCGAGATCAAAAGACTTCCTTCATTCTGTCTATCCATCTTTTGGTCCTGTGGAGGAAAGCTTTGTTATTTGGGAGCATAAAGGATACCATGACCCCTCTTGAATATGAAGATCTTGCAGATTGCATCCCTTATTGCATTTTCTCTGGACAAGAGAAGAAACTCTTTTACAGTGGGGCTCAATGAGCATATTAAAAGAAGGAATGTGACATAGCTATAAAACGATACAGACATCTACTTCCCCCACCCTGCATTTCTAGTGAAATGTACTACTTCTGAAAGGCAGATAAAGCCCAGGAAAAAAGTTCATTCAAATAAGTTGGTTCCATTTTGGCACTCTTCAGCTCTGTATTTGCAAACTGTGCTCTAGCCAGTGACAAAACATAAACTGCCAGCACAGGCAGTCATGTCTACCACACACAAAGTGCTAGTATGATTCTCATTCTCTTCAGTGGTAATGGTGACGAGAGATGGTGTCAAACACTTTTTCAGTGCTATGGCTCCAGTTAATTTCCTGAGAGAGGGTGTATGGTTCCTTGTTGGGCTGGAGATTTAGGCAATAGTCCTTGCTGATGGAAAAGCCCATACACAAGTCACAAACTGCACCCTTAGCAAGATGCAGGAAGCCTGGCAAAGAGCCTAGACATTTTGTATTGGTAGATGGTACTTCTGGAGCTGCATGAGGAGCTTGGGTGGAAAGGGACAGAAGTGAAAGAGGTTTGGCCAGATTGTTACAGGTCCATGTCTCAGCAGTTTAGAAGTGGGAAGTCATTGGCTAAACCCATAGTTACAGATGCTTGCTGGGGGGAGGTAGTGCTGTGGCTCATTTTCAGGTGGCAAAAGAAGGGCAGTGCTCCCAAAATAATTACAGGATTTCTGTGAGCTGCAATAGGCCACTGAGGACACACAGGACCCTGTTATGCCAGCAGGAAAGGAGCTCTCGTATACTGTACACGTGTTGGCAGAGGACTGAGAGAAGTCTATGGACATGTACCCATCAGCAGCTTTGAAGAGCCAGGAAATAATACCTGAGACACACCTTCTTTGCATGCTGGTACTCTTCTACCATCTAATTGTTTGGGGTGTGATGATCAGCTGGAATTGCAGACTTCCAGCTGAAGGTGTTATGGCACACTGAGCAGCTGTGTGGTGCTGGCAGAATGTCACTCGATGATCCTGCCCAGACTATGGGACGAAAAGGAGAAGGTGTTCAAGATGCTGTTTTTCTAGACCAGTGCCAGGCTGCACACCTGCAGAATTTAGACTAAATCCAGGAGAACTGGGGAAGCAAGGCTCTTCCCACAAGGCTGGGCTATGAGGAGAAGGTGCCTTAGCATAAGTACCACTTTTGTGCTCTGTGTAAATTGATTTAGGAGGCATATGAAAAGTTGGGTGAGGGACAGAGTTTCTTACTGTTAAGTATAGTCACCTGACTGCCACTGTGAGCCATTACTAAACAATTGCTCTAAGAGACTGTCACACACGCACAGATGTATTTATTGAGGCATAGCCCAGCTCCCAAAAAATAAAGCACAGGCAAATGGGCAGAAGCAATGCCACCTGGGACATGGGACAGTTGTGTGCTGTGGCCCGTGGGGTAGTATTTCAGGGTGTCAGTATACTGGTAACCCTTCCCTCCTTCTGGCAGGGGAAGCTGGGGTTCCTGGGAGCCCCTCATCTCACACCATCCCCTCTGAGACAGGTAAGTGCAGCCTCTAGCATGATTTTCCATCTGGCTGCCATCACAAGGAAGAAAGGTGGTGGCATGGTCTGGGCTATGCTTAAATCAACTTTAGATATCCCAAGGGATGTCCTCTGCCAGAGAGAAGGAGAGTCAAAGCTGCAAGAGCTTGTTCTCTGCTTCTGTGCTTCCATCTCCCAGTTCTCTTCACCTCCAGATCTGTGCTGCTGTGGCCTGAATTTCCATCTTCAGCTTGCACATTGTCCAATCCTCTGTTGTCTTGGCTCCTTTTCCTCCTGCTGCAAAGAACTGGTAAATGGCACACTGTTTGCAGCTCCTGTTAATAAGATAATTCCACTTTCGGTTTAGTAGCTTTGGAAAGCATTAAGATATTCTATAATTTGAATTTTTAGGAGAATCCAGGTGGCACAACACTTTGGGTCACAGGAAGGAAAACTTGACATTTCTGCCTTTTAGTACATTATATTTTGCCTTCCTTTCCTCTACCTTTGTGGTTCTGGATGTTGATGATATACCTGTTTCTTATATGCTATTTAATATTCAGTGTCATTCATAATATTACATTACTGTTTGAATAATTTATATTTTTTTTTCCTTTATGAGCTTCCATAGGGGATAAGCAGAAGGAAAAGGACAGATTGCAGAAGGGAGACACCACATCCTGCACCTGAACTTTAAACTGCAGAGGCAGCAAAACACCTCTTCCTTTCTCCCTTCACCATATTCTCAACACTAGTGTGGAGATGGGATATTCACAGGCAAACCCACATGGCAAGTGATGCCATATGTGATGCTGAAATGTACTGTTAGCTGCTAATAAGTGTGTCTAATACAGATCGAAGCTGATGGGTCCACCAGCCGGATTCTGGGCATATATGTAAAAGGAGTGATTAAGCCTTTTATGGACTAAATGAGCTAACATAATAGAGGCCACCTGCCAAATTGTGTTGGCCAAATGAAACACCAGTGCAAAAATTATCTCAGGGGGAAGAAGAGAGGCTTCCCCAGGAACTGGAATACAGGACTGAGGCATCAAGTGGTTTCACAAGTAGAAAGCACTGAGGACACATGGCGTGAATGCAAGATAAAAGATAGAAAGAGAACTTTAGTTTTGAGTAGGAAACTAGATAGGATGAATGGACTGGAACTACGAAGAATAAAATAATCTCTTTTTTATTTTGATTTTTCCTGTTTTGTTGCAGAAAAGGATCTTTAAGCAAACTGTAAGTAAACTGGAATTCATGGAAGAAACACCCAGCACATACCTTTATTTTCTACTTATAAGTGAAACAAGCTATGTTTCCCTGTGCTTTCAACTCTTTGCTAAAGTAATGCAGGTGATTTCTAAGGCCAATCCAGAATCCGATAAGAAAACCATATTGAGTCAAGATGTAATTGAACTGAAGAAACTCTTATGTCAGGGGGTAGAAGTACTTAGAAAACTCAAAGGTGACAAGAGGAAAACTCTAATGCAAAGACTTTGTTCAGTATGAGATGTCAGGGAAGATTGCTCTCCCAGTTCCAGATGTCAAAGTGGACTGGCAATCGGTAGGGATGTGGCAGAATTTTGGAGAAAATTTATGCCAGGAAAACTTTTGTGTATTTGGAGTTTGCACAGAATGATGATCTTCATCAGGGTTTACAGACTAACAAATCAGTTTCAGAGACAAATTAAAGGAATGATATAGGAAAAAAATTGGGAAGTTAACCACCTAGAGAATGTGGATGAAATGGTACATTGCCATATATTCCTAGCCTCTTTTTAACCCATGGAAAGAAAGCAGGCAGAGAAAGGTCATGTGATCATAGCTCATGGGACATAAACCCCAGTTCATCTGAAGAGAAATCCATAGCTCATTTCTCTGAAACAGTAAAACACATTCGTTCTCAATAAATTGCTGGGAAGGTAGGGGAGAGAAGGGCATTTCCCATATTCAACTGAAATGGTCCAGCTCTACTGGTGCTGCAGATTTTACCCAATGAGGAATTAGCTAAAACTAACACAGGTCCCTCATGATCAGTCTGGAACCAGGCATCCATCAGAGTTGGCTATAATACAGCAAATAATTAATAAAAACACATGATGATTCCAAACTTCAACAAAAATTTCTAGGATTAATGATCAAAAGACATGGCTGTTCACCTTGACCTGAGACTTGGAGAACTGATCAAGAAAAAAAAGCCAAGGGACCTCTCATAAATTTGGAGTGTGGATTTTTTGCTGCAGCAGTAGTGTGCTGGAAAAGAAAATACCTCCTTAGAGGAAGCTGGTGTTCATCCACCTTGTAAATACAGCTTGCTGTCTAATAAGTGAAATGGAAGGGGGGAAGGGAAAATTGTCCTGATTCATCTACTTTATAAATGACTGACACCAAAAAAAAAAAAAAAAAAAAAAAAAAAAAAAAAAAAAAAAAAGAAAAGGTTTGCAATATGAAAGAAAAAAAAGAAATTTTCAGGAATTCAACCTTTATTGGTACCATTCCCCCAGCTCCACCTTGCAGCTCTTTTAAGGGAACTCTAAGAGAACAGGGGGAGGGCTCTCCTAGACAGCATTCAGGCTACTAGTGCAAGAGAATGACATTAAGCTTCATTTTCAGTTGGTAGTGTAAGATCACCAAATCTTTGCCCTCAGATTCACCCACAAGCCAATTTGTTGCAACCACCAACAAGCGTGAGGAAACGGTTTGAGATGGGCGGGTGGAAATCATGGTAGCAGGAACATTTTTGCTTTTGGTGTTATCTCAGGTGCTACTGACACCCCACCCTTGGAGTGCAAATCCTTACAACCACCACCACCACCATCCCTGGCCCTGGCTTTTGAAAAATGCTCTCCAAATTGACCTCAGGCAGTCTGCAAAACCACTGGGTTTTATATATTAATTAAAAGTATGTTTCTGTGGTTTGTTAATAGAATACATAATATTAAAAACTGTGTTCAATTTAAGGCAATTCAGTATCTGTAGCTCTTTGTAGATACCTTTGAGAAGTGTTTTGTTTTGAGTACCATTCATGTAGCAATTGTGCACGTATTCATACAGCTATTAGAAAATATCAAAGCACCAAAAATAGTGATGGAAGATGCCAATGAGTTGTGTAACACACCTGGGTGTGCAACACACCTCCAGACCTAATCCTGACACCGCCATCGAGTATTCTATTCAATTCTATATTCAACAGCTCCTGGACAAGTGTGACCACAAGTAAATCTTAGATTTGTTGTTTTTTTCTATACCTTCTGAGATGGTGATTTGCCTTGCACAGCAGAACAGAACTTGGCCTTTCTTTTCCACTTACTAGAGGATTTGCAGAGCAGGAAAAGAGGATTACAATTCCTCTCAGCAGAAAGTAATCCTTTTAAGTTAGGTATGTCAGAATTCATTGAGAAGTGTGGGAAAATGTGTGCTACTTGAAATGCTTGACAGGTCTCAGAGAAACGTGGTGTTGGAAAGATGGAAGCAAAGCCTCCAGTTGTGATCACAATGTTCCCAAAATTAGAGGCTGCTGCAGAGATCAGTGAAAACAGAGCTCAGGAGCAAGGACTGATATTGATGTTTTTCCAGCTTGGTAAATTCACAGCATTAAAGTCTAGAATTATAACCTAGAGTGGTATTTGTTCATTTGAAACAAATGGCAAACAAATTTCACATTTATAAGGCCATTCAGAGGGCTGGTGGTCCCTTTCTGTAATAGTACTGTCCATGAGCATGTTAGTGAGGTGGTCCCCATAAAATGATGGATCTGCTGTACCTGATACATATTTTGAGCAGCTCATTGTTCTGGTTAGAGATTTATAGTCTGATTATAATGGTCACACTGAGCCCAAGATGGAACTTACTGTTGTGTGTTTCGTTTTGTAGTTTAAGAGTCTGAAGATCTGGACAGAGACATTATCAGCAACGCTCTCACAGGATGATGAGTGAGACCAGAAACTATTCTGAACCCAGTCTTCACAAAATATGTCCAGATTCCAGCTGAACGTCATCTGGGCAGCTGATGAGATCCTACTGACAAGGCAGTAATAAAAAAGCTACTGGGGGCTAGAAAACAAACTCTGCAGTGCTACAAAACATACGGTAAGAAAAGGCACAGGAACTGAGTGATAGAAACTCCACACTGAGAAGTATTTGAGGTACAGCTGTAGATGAATTAAACTAATGAAATTTTAAAAAATACTACTACAAATATGTCTAATAGAACAATATAAAGAGCAATAGCTGACATGAAGGGCTTGAAAACGCTAGGAAAGAGAATGATTGTGAAAGTACAAAATGAAGTGTGAAGTTAACAGAAAAAAAAAGAAACTAAGCAACAAATTGCATAAAATAGCAGAAGATACCAGGTAGTTCATAATGTATTTGTAATAGCATAATAGCTGGACATCTCTATTGTAAGGGAATGCAATTATATTCACTCTAATTTAGCACAGGACAGCCGACAGTCAAGTCATTTCAACGTGTTGTTTGCAATCCAAGATAAAATATTGACAGCTTTTGAAAAATGAAGTCCTTCATAACCTAAACTGTTGGGGATGAGTCAAAGAACCAAACCTACGGTCAGCAGTGGAACACATAAAACTCATGTCTTTCAGGAACATATCACAAATGATTTTGTATTTTAAGAAGTTTGATTTTATTTTAATCAATTTTGTTGATATTACACATGTATAATTCCCACATTTTGTCTTCTACTTCATTCTCTCCCCTACCTCATCCCCATAGCTTCTTATTTCTGCAGCCTGAGTGACAACTGCGGGTGCCTCTATAGCAGATATTGCAATGGAAACCTGCATTTCAATAGCCTATTTGGCTAAATGGTTCTTTGTTTGCATGTAACTACTTTCCCTGCATACTGTCATAACAAATACTCTCCATATGGCTGGAACATAAAGGCTTGGAAATATTTAGCGGATAGTCCATAACGTACTGTCCATACCACAGTACATGGAAAGGCTCTTCTTCCGCATTTTGGGGTAGCTGTTCAGAGACGGGTAAAGACAACCCTTTCTCATCTGTCCTTCACTCTCCTAGAAAAACGTTACCTTTCTCTGACTTTTATTTTAACTCAGTATTTACAGGACAGGCCTGGGAACTCATTATAGTAGGCAGACAGCACAATGCATTTTGGAACTCTCCCTGAAATTAAAACATACATATCACACTTCATTCAGTGACATTCAACTACTGAAACAGTCAAAACAACCTGAATTTATTTTTAATTTGTCAATTCACAAATGGGTTTGAAGGTAAGATCCAGAGGAATGCAGTTGGTTAATCTGATTTGCTTTTATCAGTCCAAAAACTGGAAGTGCAGTTAGCATGGGCTCATTCAGATTCCATGGGCAAGTGAATAGAAGGCCTGCGGAAGACAGAAATCTGGGTGTGCAACACACCTCCAGACCTAATCCTGACACCGCCATCGAGTATTCTATTCACTTCAATCCCACTGCGAGTTATGGTAAAAGCACATACTTATTTAGGACACTGCAAACACTGTAGGTACTTCACTGTTGATCCCAAGAGCGCTCTACCCATGAGCCACCTGTGGAGGCCATCCTGCTGAGACGGATGATGAGCAGTTGGCAAGAGCCCCATCAGAGGAGGTGTGTACCCGCAACATTGCCAAGATGGGGGATGTTTTTCGGGCCCATCAAGGGGGAAATGCTCAGGTGCAAGAATGGGAAGGGAACTTTGCGAAATATGCTCTGATCATGAGAGTTAACTTCATTACAATCATATTGGGAAGTGCACCGTTCCATTACCAACGCTGCAGCAGAAAAATATCAGCTGAACAGGTTCCTGCCGGACCTGGTTCACATTGTACTGGTGAAGTGAAAGGTCAGTGTCAGCAGGACCACGGGAATCTATTTATGGACCTCCACCCAACCAGATCAGCCATTCCAGGAGCATGTCACTGCTCAAAGGGCTGCTTTTCTCAATGAATTACTGAGTAACCCTAAAATAATGGGACTAATCTGGTACCACCTCCCTTGATTAATAAAGGGACATATATAATGTTCATGGAATCATTTTGTTTGGAAATGACCTTCGAGCTCATCAAGTCCAACTGTTAACCGAGCACTGTCAGTCCAGCACTAAACCATGTCCCTAAGCACCACATCTACACACCTTCCAAATACCTCCAGGGGTGGTGACTCAACCACTTCCCTGGGCATCCTGTTCCAATGCTTGAGAACCATTTTGATTTGGAATGATTTCCTAGTATCCCATCGAAATCCCCCTTGGCACAACTTGAGGCCATTTCCTCTTGTCCTATCACTTGTCACTTGGGAGAAGACACCGATTCCCACCTCATTACAACCTCCTTTCAGGTAGTTTGTAGAGAGCGTTAAGGTCTCCTCTCAGCCCCCTTTTCTCCAGCCCGCACTACCCCACTTCCCTCAGCCTCTCCTTCTCAGACTCCTTCTCCTGACCCTTCACCAACTTCACTGCCCACCTCTGGACCCGCTCTGAGCTCCACAGAACTTCTGCTCTGCTCTTCCCCACACCTAGCCGGCCCACACAGGGTGCCCCGACCCATCTTGCCGTTCCCGCCGCCACCGCCCGGCTCCACCTCCCCACCGCCCTCTGCTCCTCCCTCCTCCCTCCTCCTCCTCCTCCTCCTCCTCCCGCGGCAGCGCGGGCGGCTCCTTGCGCCATGGTGCGGCGCGGGCGGCGGCGGCGCCGGCGGCGGGCGGTGGCAGTGGCGGTGGCGGTAGGCCCGGCGAAGCCCCGCGGCGAGGTGAGGCGGACCCGCCGGCTGCGCGGAGCGAAAGGGCCGGACCGGGCCGCGGGAGAAGGGCGCCGATCCGGTTGTTTTCCGACTTCCCGGGGTCGCGGCGGCCTTTGTCCGGGACGGGTCCGCTGGGTGGGGGGGTGGTCGGAAGAGGTGCCCGCCGCTGTCGGGTCCCGGTGCCGCCGACAGCGACGGGCGGAATTTCCGATCCCCTCCGGTTCGCGACCCCGCGCTGCTGCACACGGTCCCGGTGATCGCGGCGGCCCGTGGTCCCGCCGAGCGCACTCCACGTGGCGCGGCGGGGCCGGGGTTGCAAAGCGCCGGGGACAGGGACGGGGAAGGGGGGGGTGGAAGCCGCTGGTGGGGAGGTCCCGGAGTGTTTGGCATCGGTGTGGGAAAAGCCCAGAGGTTCCGGGTCCTGCGACGGTCCCCCTGATAAAGGCCGGTGGACTGCGCCTGGCTTCCTGGGGAGGGGCTTTGTTGATCAATTGCCCTCTGTAAGCCTGGGGATGTCACTTTTGAAATACCATGGAATCGTTGAATGGTTTGGGTTCGAAGGGACCTTAAAGATCACCTATTTCCAACCTCCTCTAATCTAAATCTATACTTTTCCAGTTTAAAGCTGTAGTCTTAGGGAAAAATGTGTTTTGATCAATGCACCCAACTGCAATCTGGTCCAAACCTTGTGTGCGCTTGGATGCACCAGGCTGCTTTCTTGGTTCTGCTCTTGAGAAGGTGGTGTGGTGAGTCTCCCAGGTGGTGGAAGGAAGGGAGGAGAAAGTCAGCATCTCAGTCACCTCGTGTTCATGGGCTTTACATGAGTTTTTGTGGGACAGGAGGGTTGTAGAAACCCTGAGACAGCTGTTAGGACTTCTGTCCTCTCTGGGATTTCATTAACCTTCTACCTCTGTGTGGCCTTGGGTTGTCCAACAGTGAAGTGGAGATAAAGGGACTGTAAAACCAGTCTGGGAGAATCCTGGTTGATGTGGTGCAATAGAAGCAAATGGCAACACCTCTGTTGCTGTAAGGCTCCCACTGTCTGCTACTCAACTTTTTGCTGCACAGCTACAAGGGTGTAAGCAAAGCGGAGAAGGATGCAGTCTGTTCCCAGTGCTTTCCAGTTTCTCGTGGGAGATTGGTTTTGGCTGGCCAAGGCCTTGTGCTGGGTCTTGCTTCTCCTTGTGTGATACTGGCAAGCAGCGGGTTCAGTCCTGGTTGATCTAGAAGAATGTATCAGTGAAGGTTTCCTTGACTATGAAGTCATGTGTCACCTGCTGATGGCTGAATTAATTTGTTAAGTGCATGCACCCAATGGCCATGGAAGTCAGCAGTACAAAATTGTTTTGAATCACCAGACTTGCAGTTCCATTTCTCATCCTGCGATCTAATTTAACAGGTCCTTGTACAGCACTTTCAGTACACAGAGCTTGTTAAGGGGTGCCCATGGCAGAGCTTTCTCACTGAAAAAACCTGGATACTGGCATTCCAGGTGTGAAGAGGGGACCCATCACATGCCTGTGTCATTGTACCGAAGTGTTTTGCTTGGAATGTCAGGGCTTGGAAATCAATTGGGCACCTCCAAAGATGAAATAAATGCTTCTGAATTAGCTGTTGCCACTGTTTTACTGCTTAAAACAGTGAGAGATTAGATAGTGCAAAAGAAGAGAAGGTAGCAGCTGACCCAAGTGTTTGGAATGTGTTCATATGGCAGCATGTTAATATCCACATTTATTAGCAGTGTTTTTGAAAAGTAGGGGATAGTTTCCAGGTAGATGTTGCCTATAGGAGGTAACATTTTCAGTGACTTACCATGTCATTGTGATAGTTGGGCATTCTTTATTTTAAGACAAAGTAGCTTGATGGGTTTTAATTTATTTAATGATCACTTAAAATAATGTAATCTAGAAACCAAAAATTTCATGGAGTACTTGGGTTTAGCAGTAGGTTGACTGAGCTCAAAATGAAGAAAGATAACTTCTTGCAGGGGCAGAGGAGACCACCATGAAAGTGCCAGTTGTGGCTGTGACAGATTTACAGGCTCAGACATAATCCATCTTTACCTTCAGTGGAATCAAAGTATCCCTGTGAAGATCATGAAACTGTAGTGACTATTTATCACTTGTTCTTTTTATCTCTGAACACTCATTTACCTTTCACCCTGGTGCCATTTTTGCCAGAAATAGACTTCACTGCCCAGGAAGCTTCAGGTTTTTGTGCTCTGATGCTGTTGAGAAATTACCATGGTCATCTGGAGTCTTCTTTGCCTTCATAGGTTTCATTGTTGACCTTGGGTCTCAGACTGCTTGGATGGCATTAACAGTCCAGTTGATGATGCATCTGGCTGTGTGATTCTTTGCACCATACTGCATGCCTGTGCCTCCCTCTGCCTTCTGCATCTTTTACATGCTTGTATGATGTTTCAAATTAAGCTTCCATACAATGCTGTTTGCCTTTATGATTCCTGTGGAAAGACCGAGCATCTCAACTTATAAATAGTTTTGTGTTTTTGGTTTGGCACCTACTGGCATTCTGCTTGGGGCCCTCTATTCTTGTAGCACTCCCTGTAATTGTCAGTTTTGGAGCGCGCAGTTGTTTTTTCAGGGATATAAGTCAAATCCAGTGCCTGTAACCCTTGGGTAGTTGGGGCTTGCCTGTGTACTGAGTCCGGGTCGAGCCAAGAGATTTTCCAGCATGTGTCACAGATGTTACTTTGCACGCATTTTGTTTGTGAGAGTAGAGGTTGGAGCTTAAACTGGACTTACTTTAGTGGGACTGAAATGAAAAAGCATCAATTTTGAATGTTACCAAAATAGTCTGTCCTCAGCTTCAAATAGAAATGTCCATGCATTGTGAAAACTTGGATGAAGGGAGAACAGCATCCTTTTTTTTTCATGGTAGGAGAAAAAAGAATTACATCTAGACTGGCTTTCTCATACTATATTCTGCTGATACATCATTGTCAGAGAAGAACGCACTGGTGTGGCAGTTGGCAATGAAAATGATATATACAGATAAATTTTTGAGAAAAAAAATTAAAATGGTTGACAGTGGTGTAGAAATAACTTTGATACTTCCCTCTGAAGCTGCAGGTCTCTCCTCACAGCCTGTCAGGGCAGTGCCTTGCAGATGGGCAAGTTAAATCTGTTTTGGCTTTGCTATCAGGAAAGCTGGTTTTTTCACTTAAGACCCAAGAGTTCTTCATGTTGATGTGGAAAGTAAAACATCTTGCCTCAGGCTTTTCTTTCTCTCCTTGCTGAATGTGGCAAGTGGAATTAGTGAAGATGGCACTTAAAAATACTGTGTTTTGGCTTTTCCTATCACTCACGTGGTGAGTGTGGTGGCATCACCAGAACAGGTCTGATGCCCCTCCCAACCTCATTTTCTGACTCTGTCACCCTTGGACCCTGGTGACAGGTCTGCCAGCCCCCATGGGCACACTTGAGCTGCCTGCCTCCAGTTCTGCAGAAACAGTAATTCTCCTTCACAGTCTAACAAATTTGGGTTCTGAGTGTAGTTGGAAGTGTTTTGTCAAATTTAGAGAAGGGGGAACTGAGAGATGGGGATGTCTTAGACATTGATCTGTTGAGAAAACCCAGTTAGGGTTGGCTGTTGTCTTATTGGGCTGTGTTCTCTTTGTATGTGGAATGGTTTTGCTGCTTTAGAGAAGTAACCTGTGGGTGTTTTAAAGAAGGAAGTATATTTTATGTGCAAAAATAACTGAGCTCAATACATATAAAATTCCATACTAGAAATGAGACTTTGAATTTTTTAGCAGCTATGAATTATTTTTGAACTTTTAAAAAAAAATTATTTTGAACTTTTGCTAGATTTTCAGTACTTGATTTCTTATAACTGGTATCTTCAAAAGACAGTATTTCTCACATCTTTGCAGCATTTCATCAGACCATTGTGTCTGAACCCGTGGTCTTTTCACATTGAAATATTTTCCCTGAGCAAGCTTGAAATGTTTAGCACCTCTCTACCTTTCTTCCTTTTTTAGGGGCTTAGTGGCAAAAAGGTCTTCTCTTGAAGTGTCTGCATCTTTCAAGTGCTTAGAATAGATAAAGTTTTTACCTTTGTGTTTAGGCTAATATGTATTTTCTTTCTTGGTATATTCTACTTTGTTGACAATGTTAAAATGCTAGGCTCTGATGCTGATTATAAATGAGTTTCTGAGTGTATTTTAGCTGAAAGGTAAGAAGGTCTGTGGCTTCCAGGCCTACACAACAATTAACAAAGAGCTAAGCCTTTGTGGCAGAGGTGTTTGGTGCAGGCTTATCTTTGATGTCTGTCTGCTGATGACTGTAGACTTCTGCTCAGAATAAACTTTACTTGTGATTTCAGTTGTAGAAATAGTGGATTTCAGGTATATAAATACCAGTAGCAAGCAAGCTTGGTCATGAGGGTGATCTTTTTAAGCTCCTACAGTATGTCCACCTTGTATTTGTTTGGTGTTCTCTGCTAAGCCCTTTAGGTGCAATGGGGACTCACCAGTGACTGAATGGGATTCTTTGTAGTCAAACTGTGGGGAGCAAGTCCCAAACACAATCTTTGAAATTCTACAGTAAGTTACTTAAATCCAATACCTTAGTGTTTGGGAATGCAGAGAGATCATAAAAAGGCCTCTAATTGGGAAAGAATTATTTTTTTCCTTTTTCAACATCAGTAATAACCCCCATAACAGCTCCTCTGGTACAGATGCAGAAGTAATGGATGAAGAAGATGATATTAATTAGGCATACAGTAGATAGAGCAGTGGCTAACTTGACTGTAGTGCAGCAGCAGTTCCTGGAAGCAATTTATTCTTAGCAGCAAGCTTCACAGCTCCTTGGATATTCTTCCATTAAAATCCATAATGCTCCATCTTTAACAATTCCATGACAGGGATAGAGCTCTGGCTGTTGTCTGGAAGAGGTGGCAGTGAGGGACTATCCCAAGGGGTCCAAAGGCAGACAGCACAACTTCAGCAGCAGTGCATTGGGTCGTGCTGCTATGTGCCCATGTCAGTTTTTCAGAGGTGAATTCTACTCTTGCTCAAGGAACAATAAATCAAAAGTTTTGCATCACTTTACATCAGTTTTGTAAAAGCAGAGCAAGACTGAATTTAAGCCCATAAATGCCCATTACTGTAGCTTATTTCAGTGAGGGGAGGTTTGGTCAAGGTACTGCTTGCTTTTCTAATGGAAGTGGAATGTTCTCAGCAACATTATTTTTGTAGAATGAGCTTCCTTTGGGCCATTTGCCTTGGCACAAATATATTTTTTAAAAAAGAAGAATAACAAAAAATAATCATTATATGGGGTCCTTTATGAGCAACCTTTGTTGTCTCTGACACAGATGAGCCTGCTCTTCATTATGCAGTTCATTTTAGGGGTGTTATTTTGAATGTTCAGGACTGGAGACCTCCTCCACTGGACAATGAACTGGCCCCTGTCACCAGGCAGCTGTTCTTGTGCTCTTTAAAGAGAGGAGAAACTTATGTGTGACTTTAGCACACAGCAAGCAGCAGAGGAGCTTGCTCTGAGTAAGGATGGTGTGCATGATATGTACCTGTGGTCCTGGGGATGCAGAGGATAAATGTCTGGGTGCTGGTGAGCCTTGTGGTCCCTTTCCTCCCTGAGCATTTCTGTGAACAGCAGAGGAGTGATACGGAATGTGTAAAAGCATGTTTTGAAACCTGAAAAAATGCCTTCTGCCTCCATTTTTAAGACTGGAATTCCATCCCATCCTTCTGCACTCCAAATCCTAAAGCAGCCTAGGTGGGAGCTGCTTGAAGGCTTCCTCACTGGCCCGTTACGTGGAGGGGCTTATCTGGAGTGCTTGGTGAAGTACCTGGCCAGGGGGAATGGTTGCATGAGGTGATACGAATCTCCTGTGCTGGGACTGGATTTCTCAAACACTGAAGTTGTGACCTTGGTCTCCTCGGAAGGTGATGCTACCATCCCGTGGCAGTGCTTCCTGCTGATGGGCTATGCTGTGGGCTTCTGGCAAATGAGAAAGGTTCTTGGTTAAAATGAGTTTTCCACTTTCTTACCAAGTGTGTTGAATAAAAAGCTCTGTGGGCGTACTGATGGAAGATAAGTTGCAATGGTTGAATTGTTTTTTTCTTGGAGTAAGTGTCTAATAAAGTTTGTTACAGCACTGTTATTGGATCTAATGCTAAGGTTTCTATGTACTTGTTTAGCATTGCATTATATTTGAAGGTGTGTTTGTTCCTCACCTCTAAGCCATGGTTACTCTGTAAGAGGAGGAATGGTTGTGAGTTTTGTGACAGATAAAGGGTGCTCTGACCATGTGCTTGCAACTGTGAGGCATACCGGTATTTTTATATATCTGTAAAGCAGCGGTGTGTGGACTTCAGACCCCTGCATATTGCACCCTTTCCCTAGCCCCAAATATAGAATCTCTATTTAGGGATTAAAACTGCCTGTACATAATTTATAGGAATTTAGCTAGATGAGGTACAGTTATGCTAGGCATAGCATATTTTGTGATACCAGTTTGCACTTGTGTATAAAAATAAGTTGTACCATTGCCAATATGAGTTTTCCTGTTAAGTTGGCATGTCTGATTTGTATTTTCTCTCTCATTTTGAATCAGAAACAGATAGCTAAGGAAGTGGCTGACATTTTTAATGCCCCCAGTGACAACGAAGATTTTTTGGGGTTCCAAGATGATGCTTCCAGAGAGAGGTTGTTGTCACAGGACAGCTATGCTGGTTTTGATGCCCTGGAGTCAGGAAAAAAGGTAGGAATTAAGATTCCCATAGCCAAGTTATGTTCTTTCAATGCTGTAGTACTCTGAGCTTGTGTCAAGGATCAAGACTAAGTGAGCCATAACTCACAGCAAAAGCCAAAATCTTCAGTCCTCATATTAAAAATAAATGGAAACGAACCTGCTGCCCTTCATAGGTTCTAATGACTGTTTTTAAAAAAATCTTTCATAAGATAAGGAAAATGGGTTTCGTTAGGTGAGTTTAAGCAAAGTAGATAAGTGGAGCCTGCAGGAGAGGGATAATTACCATCCTTGACTGGTGTTCTCTAGAAACATAAGACAGTGGAAATGAATGGTAATAGATGGGTTTTGTGAGTATGCATACTTTAAGATACTTATTTCAGAAATTTTGATCAGTGCCACTTCTGCACTGATGGATATTAGTGCTTTTTCTGCACTAAAATTGCTGTTGTGGTGGTGGTGACCCACAGAAACTGTTGTCTCCTTCTTCAGTTGTGAGATTTGCTGGTGCTCTGTTCTCTTAATGGTGAAGTAGCTTGGACCAGTATAATGACTTGATGTTTTTTGTTTTCTGATTTAGTATCTAAAGGTATGAGCTAAATTCACAGGAAAGGAAGAGCAGCAGCTTAAAAGTAGTAACATATACTTGGCTCTAAATTGCTTTGTTTTTTTGGTTCTGGACAGTGGTATTGGTAACTTTAGAAGCCTGGGAGGTGGGTTGCTGTCATATCTGTGGCTTTGTGTGGACCATGAAGAAGCATCAATAAGGAGAGGGAACCATGCACAAGAGCCTGAGTTAGCTTCTGCTGCTTGCCTGGGGATTGTGGGCACCCACGAAAGGCTCCTGTCTCTCTGTCTTGGTTTCACAACTTGTGAGGTGGAGATTATGCTAACCATCTACGTTACAAAGCATTTTAAAGTCCTCTGTTGAAAAATGCTGTGGAAAAGCTAAGTACTGGTAATTTTGCACAAGTTGCTGGGGATCCCTCTGAGACTTTCTGCAAACTTACAGCTGGCACTGCATCCTTCCTCACCATTCCTGTTTCCCTTGGGCTGAGAATTAATGTACATATCAGTTGCTGTTGAGCTTAACTCCTTTACCACTAAATGGTACAATAATACCATAATTTTTTAAATCTTAAGTTCCATCCATTTATGATGCCAAACACCTCTGTTGCTGAGAAAGACCATAGGTAGTTGTGCAGGAAACAAAAATGTTTTGGTGTGAAGAGCAGACTAATGGGGAAGTTCAGAAAAATGTTGCAGTGGCTGGGAGAGGAGGCAAGGCAGACACTACTGGGGTGGTTCCCTTGGATGCTGATGTGCAAGTGCATAAATTCACCTCTGCACGTCTGCTTTTCCTCAGGGCTTTCTGCAGTCCTACTCCCATAATCTCTGTTTCTTTTCAGTTTCAGTTGTTTCTCCTATAGGTCTTGAACCATTCTTTGTAGGTGTGGCAACTTAGGTCTAGATGTGTTATTTTTTGTCACTTTAGCTAAGAAACAGCTTGTTCTTTCCCCCCCACAGCCCCCCCATTGTGGAATTTCATGAAAACACAGAATGCATAAAAAATTGAGTTTCCCTCAAAGAAATGCAATTTAACTTTAAAGTAACTTCCCTATTGTGTTTGTTCCTTTCTCAAGCAGCTGCACTGCAGCTATCAACAAAAGAATAAAGTAATTTTGCTTAGAGAAAACTCATTCCAATTACCCGTAATAATTTGTAGATCTTTAAGTGTAAAAAACCAGCATATGCAGTAGCTCTCCCCCCATTCCTCTGTAAGTTTTTCCACTCATCTATTGTATCTGTTTTTCACCAGATATTATCTTAACGTAAAGAAGTATGTAATTAAAGACAGGGAAGGGAGGGAGTTGGAAGGAAGAATAAAGTTATTTAGCAAGTGCATTGTATGGAAGGTCATTTTTGCATCTTGTGTGGGAGGAAGAAACAGCAGAGGAAAATTGGGGAAACAAACTTAAGATGAGTGTTGCTGACTTTCAAGAGGCAGCTGTGATGTGAACATGGGTTATGTTCCCACTGTGAATGACTTAGGAGACTAACCAGGAACACATTGACAGATGGTCTTCTACTGATTATGATCAGAAGTATGAAATACATTTCTGATTTAGTAAATGCATTGTGTGTAAATGTAAGTAATGTGCACATCCTGAAGAAAGTTTTGATGAGAAATGTTAATTTATTTTTCATGGGCTGACTTTTTACTTCCTAGTTTGTAGGCAGAAACATGGGATCTGTCTACCCTACAACACGTTTGAATGATAACTGCAGTTTGAAGGTGGAGGGATGTTAGTCAGGCTGTTCAAAAGCTCTGGTTTCCTGTTAGTGGCTGTCACTTTAGTGATGGCCTAACAGCATGAGTGTGAGCAGACTCTGTCTCCAGGAGCCTTTAGTACTGCTGCAGCAAGTGCAGAAGAGAGTGAAGTGTTTCTGTTTCTAAGTAAAAAAAAGGAGGGCTCTTTCTTACTGTGGTTGTGGTTTGTTTTTCTTCCATTCAAGGCCTGCTTTTTACATCCAGAAGAAAGCATACAAACCAACATGGTAAGTTATGTCTAAGAAAACTGAGGGTTTTTTTATTGGCTAGTAGTGAAGAAGAGGAGGAAGAGGCAAAGAACATTCCCCCCACAAGAAGGAGTTCAGATAAAACTCAGTGCTCAAAATGAGGAAAAAAAAACCTTCATATAACTCCATGCTGAAACTCTGAATGTCTTACTCATTTTTTACAGGCTTTTCTTGAAAAGTCCTTTCACAGTATATGCCAGTTGGTACCTGCTTGAAACTCAAAACCTGTTTGTTGTGGCTGTGTATCTACTCTGTATCTGACTGTCTTTCACAACTGGACATTCGATTTCAGTCCAGGTACCTCACTGAAGAACTGCAGAGGATTTTCACTGAAGACACTGACTCTGAAACAGAAGCATTTGAAGGCTTTGCTTCAAGCGAGGTGGACGTGAACAAGAAAGGAGTTCTGGTAAAGGCAGTCACCTATGCATGGATTTATATGTTGACTTCTTTTTTTCTGCCTCTTGTGTAAACCTCTTGTTCTAGTGGTTTTGCTGCACAGTGGTCTTCTTTTTTCGTGCTGAAGAAAAACATGTGTTACCTTAACACATGAGAGAAAAAAGAGCTTTATTTAATGAAACATTACATATTAGGAATTATATTAGAATCTAGTTAGAATTAGAAATTATCATTAGAAATGAAAACTTATTCCTCTGCTTGTAGGACTGACTGTGCTGGGAAAGGTTTTTCCTCTGAAGACAGCCATGTCTGTATCCCATACATTAATATGTAGATTTTGTGTAGATCTCTGGGACAAGTCATATTGTGAACTTCTGAAAATTATGTGAGTTTATAACCGTTCCTTTGGTTGGTGAGACTGCTACCTAGAGCAGTTATTTAAAAACTACCTTTCTTGTGTCACAGCCAGTAATGTGGGAGTCTTTCTTCCCCCAGGCATTGGAGTCAAACTTGAGTGATGAAGAACGTGATAACTTACTGGGTAATGAGGAGGAAGAGGAAGAACTGAAGAAGGTTTCTCCTAAGAGAAAAAGCTTTGGACTTCGTGTTGCCTTGCAGTTTCCAACCAGAAAGTCATCTGAAAAAAAAGTGCCTGAACAGTCTTTTTCTAACTTACCTCTAAAGGACAGTGAATCCCTCACACCTCTTTCGAAAGAAGTAAGCTGTAAGCGGTGGGACAAACGAGAGGGCTCTGCTTCAGAGTCTGAAGAAGACATTAAAGAAACACAGGAGGAAAATTCCAGTGCTCTGCTTAAGAGAGCCATGAATATTAAAGAAAACAAAGCCATGGTAAGACTTGCAAGCGGTGTTTCATTCTCTGACATTTGCATCCAAGTACTTGGCTTCAGCACACTTGAATTTTAGGGACCTTGCTGGTGCAGTCCTGGGACTTTGGGAGAATCTCATGGGGATTTGTGTTTGAATTTTTCTACCTGGGAAAACCCTAGAGGGCCATCAGCACTCAGACATTTACTCCTAAAATAGTCTCAAGTAGGACTAGTCCAGAGTTGAACCAAGCATTCTGTATGTGGATGTGAACAAAACTACACAGCAGTCTTAGGTTTGGGATGTGTCAGAAGATCAGCAGGTCCCTTCAGGTAGTTTGTGGTGTCATTTGCACAACAAGGTTTCTACTTTTCATTTGTGTCTGACAGGTCTGCTGCAGTTCCTGATTGGAAAGGCATCTACAAGCTAATAAGGATGATACAGTTTATCAGTGTTGTGGGGTGTGATGTTTACAGTTATGTTTTGCTATATAACTGAAAGTGTGTCGGGGTGTGTGTGTGGGTGTAGATGTGTGTAGGTGTGGAAAAGGGAGACACTGGTTATGCTTTGTCCTCTATTGTCCAGAATGCCACCAGACTCTTTAATTATCATGCTGCCATGCAAATTGAAGTTGATGTTGGGCCCTTCAGTTTTACTGTATTCCAGGAAAACTTCCATCTTCAAGCAGTTTTGGGGCTGAAGTACACTTCATAGGTGTGAGGTCTTTCTGCTCCCACATAAAAAAACTTCCTTTAGTTCTTGTATGCATGTTTCTAATCTGTCTTGTGTCCTTGTTGCCATTGCGTTGGTCTTGCTGCTCTTCCACCTTTCTCACCCACCACTCTTCCTTCTGACACTTTATGTGTTTAGATATAATTCAAGTGTCTGTGGCGAGTGGATGAAAGGTGTTGCTTATTTGCAAGTTTGCAGTGAGTTTTCAATGCTCATCACTGTTGATTTCAGCTTGCCCAGTTGCTGGCAGAATTGAATTCCATACCTGACTTGTTCCCAGTGAAAACACCCACTGTGACTCCTTCAGTAAGTATCTCCTCCAGTACTGGCTAGAATTGACAGCCTGAGGCCTTCATGTGTTTTCTGATGATTTCTTTGACTGAATTTGTTCTGGTTTTCTTCAGTTTTGGTGGCTATTTGTACAGATTTACTGTTGGTCAGTATTTAAGTACTAGAGGTTATGTGAGGAAATGGGATGTTCTGAGATAAATAATGAAGAAATACAGAGACTTTATAATTTTTGCCCCAGAAATACTGTTAAGTTTCTAGACAAATATCTGAGCATGTGGGAATAAGGAAGAGCAGTTGCTTTCTTCTGGGTTTAGATCGTCTTCAACCACTTTAACATGAAGCTGCAATAAGGCTGGAGTTACTTCAAGCTGACTTTCCTTGGCTAGAAGCAGAGAACCATCAGTCCCTTTAGGTTCTTTATAGACTAATATTTTTCCACATAGATAAGTATAAACTGAAGAGATCTGAAGAAAAATTGAAGGGAAGCCCATGTAGAATAGTGGTGTGGTGGTTGTCCGGTGAAAATGTGAAGCCAGATTATAGAGTCTTCAAAAGGCTGCAGACTTGCTAGCTCTACTTAAATGCTATAGCAACTTAAACATCCTTTGAATACATACATTGGTCTACTACTTATATTTAGTATCTTTACTTGAGGATATGGAGGGCATCAGAAGCATTCTAGTTATCTCTTCTGCTTGGTTTTTGACTTCTAGCCTGTTGTCTTGTGATGTGCTTTTCACTTCTTTGGAAGTGAATATAAAGAGTACAGTGGCAAGCAAACTTGCTTCCTACATGTTGTTTTTCTTGTCAGATACAGTAGATTAATTTATGGTAGATGTCTATGCAGGACTTGTTACATGAATTCGTCACACACTAATTGGCAGGTATGACAGTATGAAAAGGGTACCTTGTACCTCCTAGAAATTCCCACTTCTAGGAATCTGGAAGTAAGAGGAGAAACTTGTTAACACCCTCTTAATTTAAAAAATATAAAATAAAATAGAATTTAGAGAATTCTTTGAAGAGGTATTCAATCTGTAGTGAAGTTTGAAACTTTAGCTGCTTAAGAGCAGTCAGAACTAGCTTCTGCCTTAATATGCCATGCAAAAACTTCTGGTATAGTTCTGTGATGTTAATTGGAAAAGAATTTGACTGTGAAACTGTGGTGTTTTAAAAGGATCAAAAGGTGTACTAATGTTGGAAAAACACAAGTATGACAGAAGTTGGTGAGGTTTGCCTTAACAAGAAGTAGGAAAACAGATTAATGCATGATAGTGCAAATGTGGTACTGACATTTTGAGATAATTTCTGGTGTTTAAGACTACAAACATAAAAGGACAGTTACCTGAGTTGTCTTCTCTTTCTAGAAGCAGAAGAAAATCCCAAGGAGGACATTTTCTGAAGGCCAGATAGCACGGCGTATGAATCCGACCAGAAATGCTCGTCCACCGGAGAATTTTGCCCTTGAAAAATTTACTATGTCAGCTGTTAAATTTGCAGAACAATTCCGTAACTATAGACAACAAAACCTCTTGAAGAAGAGACTCAGTGTGGTATTTGCCAGACTTTGGTATCTCCAGTAGTCAGAGATTAGGAAACATTCATTTAAATTGTTGGCAAACACTTAGAGCAGGCATCCCATTCCACAGAAAGTCAATGAGAACATTTAGTTTGGGATTAGCTACAGAAGAAATTGTCAACAGGCCTTCCTGCCTCATCTTTTCACTTGTTAACTAGGCTCTATTTGTGATCTGTATTCTTGGAAACATAACAAGACATAACAAGTTTATTTATGGCCTGTTATTTCTTATCTAAAAAATATTAAGAGTCCACAGTGTAGAAGGTGATTGAGTGACAAGGTGATAGGGCTGGTGGAGGTGATCAGGAAAAAGTTAGCAAAACCCCCTCTCTGGTAATAGCGGACAGAAGAGAGAGAGGAGGTATAGAATGTAACTGAGAATAAATAAAAGAACTCTGCACCAGCAAGCTGCTGAAGTACTGGCTAGATACTCAAAGTTGCAGATTTTATTCTTCCCCCTTTTTTTTTAAGTATAATTTCCTTTCCTTAGCTGATGGTGGTCATTTGTCTTAGTTATATTTACTGTGTAGCCTTTATTAGGAAGATGCTTACATTTCTATTTGTATGTGGTAGAGGTTGTATTCCAGCTCTGCTTATAGGAACGAGTGCTGGGCATAGTTGGAGCATTATAGAGGGAACTTGTCTATTAAACAAAGTGGAGTAACACTAAATGAGAACTCGGGACTATTTTGAAGAGAACAAAGCTGATCTAAGTAAGATGAAGGACAAGTTAGGTGGGGTAAGCAGAAGGCTTAGGATCAGCTGAAACTTGTACATGAATGTTAAAATCTCCTGAGGGGCATAATGATGATCCATGCATTGGGCTCAAAGAGACTGATATTTGGATGGTAAGAGCACTTAACAGTGAGTAGAGGACTTCCAGATAATCAATAGGATAGTAACAAAGGGCTGGGTATGGCAGGACTAACCTAAAACTTTAGTATAGATTTTTTTGCAAGGCATTAGAGGTTGTAATTAGAGAAAGCAATCAGAAAGCATGCTAGGAGATTGAAGGAGCAGAGTATAGGAAGGTGTATGTTCCCTATTCCATATTTTGAGGGGGGAGAAATTTGAGTATGAAGAGTTGCATACAGTTAAGCTGTGCAGGGAATACAAAGAGAAGGAGGTAGCAGAAAAACACGTAAGGACTTTGTGGAAACAAAAGTAGCAATGATAGGAAGGAAGAACATACCAGTAGAATAGGTAATAGGTAATAGATGGAGAAAAGATTAGGGAGGAAAGGGAAAGAAGGAGATGGTGATGGTTTGAAAATGCTGTTCTCTGTTCTTTCAGTGGTCCGTAAGCCTGTAGTATGCCCCCTCTAGACCTCATATGCATTATAAATGACAGAATCTGTCACTAAGTGTGGTGACAGCATCTTCATAACACCAGACAAAATGTGCTGAGATGAGTTTATTTAGCAGGGGAATTGTGGAGTGCGCAAAAGGAGGAGATCATCAAAGTATTCATCTCACCGCCCAGTAGAAGATATTACTGAGGAGGACTTGGACAACATTGCAGTCACAGTTAAAGACAAAATCTATGACAAAGTTCTGGTAAGTCACTGCTATTTTCTTCAGTGTGTCCATCTGCTTAAAATCAAGTCTCCTAACTGTTCATGTGAGCCCCTTCCCTGAGGCTCTGGAGAGTGCAGCTCTGCATTATTCCATTACACAAGCACAACTTGGAAGCTTTACCAGGCTTCTGTGTGATTGCCCATGCTGGTTGATATGCCCCACCAACTTTTTGCTTCTGCAAAGAAGTGATTTCTTGCCACAGAACTATTAAGTGGAATTTGCTATAGCTGTGACTCACCGCTGATAAGAGTTGACATCCTTTTCATCTCTCATTCTCACTTAATGTAAATGGTGTGGTGGTGGTTGTACCATTAAGTAATAGTGATCCCTGCTGCTCCTTGTACCCTCAGGAAATTACATTTCTGTATGGGTTGTGTAATTCCAAAGCTCCTCCTTTCCCTCTCTGAGTTTGACTATTGTGAATTGTCATAAAGATCTAGATGATCAGCTCGCTTACTTTATGCTTCATTGTGTTTTCAGATATAAGTCAGAAGGTCATTTTCTGAATAGTTTTAGCTTTCTCCCTAAATAGAGGAAGAGGATCAGAACTGCAACATGAGGCTCACGTAGTCTGAGACTCCCACTGCATCTTAGGGTGGGCACTGCACCTATTATTACTTTAATAATACTTCAGTAAGTCCTAGTAATAGGACTTACGGTTCTTACTAAGATTTTCACTGCTGAATTTGACTTCGGTTTGAAGTTTGTTCTTTGCTATTGGCAGATATCTTAGAAAAATTCAGCAACAAGTATTTGAGATGTCCTTCATACGTAAGTCTTTCTTCTCCTTTCCAACTCTAGGGTAGCACTTGCCACCAGTGTCGACAAAAAACAATTGATACAAAGACAATCTGTCGCAAACAGGGCTGTGGGGGAGTAAGGGGACAGTTCTGTGGACCCTGTCTCCGAAATCGATACGGGGAAGATGTGAAATCAGCACTGCTTGATCCAGTAAGCATAGCTTTTTGGGCTTGGGAAGAAAGTGTAATGAATATGGTTTTGTCAGTAACCTTACTTAATAGCTTGTCTTTTTTTTCCTTCCCACATTCACCCCCTTGCAGGCCTGGATCTGTCCTCCTTGTCGTGGGGTGTGCAACTGCAGCTACTGCCGCCGGCGTGACGGGCGCTGTGCCACGGGCATGCTCATCCACTTGGCAAAGTTCTACGGCTACAACAACGTCAAGGAGTACCTGGAAAGGTGAGGGCTGTGCCCTGCAGTCTTTCCTGTTCAAACTCTTGTAGCCCTTTAAATCATACCTGACTTCTGTGGCCTGGGGCAGATCCTGAATCTGTGCAAAAGGAATCTCTTGGGCTTCAGATTTCTCCTAGGCTGAAATCAGCTTCACTGATGTGAGTCACAGCTGTGTAAACAACTTATTTGCTTAAGACAGTGAAATGCTTTTTCCTCTTTTGAAATTGGTATTCATCGCTTTAAGCATATAGAAATGGTGTTGTAGAAGTTACCACCTTCAGCCATGGAAGTTGTCTGATTATAGGGAACCTAAATTTCCTAAAATCACTAATACTGTTTTCTTATGTCTTACAGTTTACAGAAACAGCTAGCAGATGGTAACTGAGAACACTGCATTCACGCTGTGCCTGCAACTGGTTCATATGTTGACCAATTTGACTTCAAAAGGTTATTACTCTGTTTTATAAGAGATAGAACTGTAGGGTATAGTATATGCATTTCTGTGTTGGGAATTTTTTTAATTGATGTGGTCTTATGCAAAAGATCTCTCAGGAAAATGTTTTGGTAGAGAAATCTACATGCACAGACCTATACATTAAGTGAAATGGCACTCTTGAACTTTAGTTAATTTTTAATAGAGCTGCACAATCACATGATGGAGAACTTGGTCAGTTGGTACAATATTTTTATTTATCTAATTGTTCAAGTTTGCAGAAAGGATGTTTAACAACTACCTGTAAAGCATACCCTGTCTTTGAAGAAACAAAAACCCCCTTGTGTTCCAACTTGACCATAAAGATTCAGATTTCCAACCCTTGCTTTCTGAACCTGTTCTTCCACCTGTAGTTTATGGAACTTGTCCCTGCAAAATGAATGCCATTGTATTCCAGCCAAAGCTGATGCAACCTAACACTGGGAGAATGATATCTTTTTTTTTTTTAATTCCAAAGTGCAATTAATCACTAAACATGAAAGTGGAAGAGTGTTTTGTAAAAAAAATAAAATTAAAAAAAAATATTTAAACATTGTCCCAGTAAAGAAAAAGAATTGCTAACTAGCAGCTTTTTGTGGTGCACCTGCTGCCTGAACCAGCTACCTTACAGCAATAAAAACTGGTTTAGATCACAAAATTTAGGATTATTTTTTTAAATAGAGCTCATGTTTAGATATTTTTTCATATGTACAACAATGCTTTCAAACAACCTTGTTTAAATGCAACATTGTTTGTATTACAGTATGCTTATGTTAAAATTGTTGTAAGATACATGTTTCATTTTATGTAGAGAGAATAAAGAATAATCCGGAGGAGCATTTTCATAAAATTATAGAATCATACAATTGGTTGGGTTGGAAGGGACCTCAGAGATCATCAAGTCCAACCCTTGACCACTACCGCTGTGGTTACCAGCCCATGGCACTGAGTGCCACATCCAGTCTCTTTTTAAATATCTCCAGGGATGGAGAATCCACTACTTCCCTGGGCAGCCCATTCCAATGTCTGATCACCCTCTCTGCAAAGAAATTCTTTCTAATATCCAACCTAAACTTCCCCTGGCACAACTTAAGTCCATGCCCTCTTGTCTTACTCATAGCTGCCTGGGAAAAGAGCCCAACGCCCCCCTGGCTCCAGCCTCCTTTCAGGGAGTTGTAGAGAGCGATGAGGTCTCCCCTGAGCCTCCTCTTCTCCAGGCTGAACACCCCCAGCTCCCTCAGCCTCTCCTCACAGGACTTGTGCTGGAGTCCCTTCACCAGCCTTGTGAGTCATACAACACTTATATGCTGATATTTCCCATTTACTTTCCTGTAGCTGGTCTAATGAAGGAATGTTTGAAGATCAATAATCATTATGTGGGGAAACACATGAATGCAATGCTGACAGATGAGGAAATAACAATCTAGAGCAAATATGTGTTAGACTGAGGAATGAGTTTTTTTGAGGCAAATCTTCTGTCTTTCTGGGAAAACTATTTTTCTCCTTTTGCTTTAAGTACAAAGCTGGCTGAGAAAGCAGCACGTAGTATTGAAAGCTTAGTACTAAACTGCCAAGAGTAAGGCTTCTCCTTCTGGAACCCATTTATCTGGCTTCTCCATGCTTTTCAGATTGAAAGTCCAAATGTAAGTTGCCCTTCTGCTTTTGGTTTTATAAACTGGACATTCATAAACATTCTTAGTTTTCCTTTGATTCTGGCCTTTACAAAAATGACTGGCATTGATGGAGTCAATTCCTTGAGCTGGGCTTCAGCTGTGGTCCTCAGCTGGATGTCCCACCTGGCACCTGTAATAAACCTAGGCACATGGTCCACAAGGTGTTCTGTAGTGCAAGACCAAAATAATTTGGGTTTAAACGCTTGTTGATTACTAAATACTTAAAGCTTCATTTGAACATACAGATTTAGTGTAGACTGCTGTTGTTGGCCTGTTGTTCTTTACCAGAAATGTGGAGATCAATACGTAGCATCTACCTGGACTGAACTTGTGGTTTCATCAGCATATACTTTTATTAAAAGCAGAGTCTGAAATCTACTTACAGCTGGGGCTTTGAGTATGCTGGTGACTGAGTGTGCCTGTCAAGTGCTCAGATTTTCTTCTAATTCTCCACTACTTAATGGTCAAGCATGCCAAAAGGTGGAAAACTACACTGGAATATTTAGCATAGGTTTGTGTAGAGAGATTCCAAACAGGTACTTCGGTGTAGTTAAGACAGATGAGTTCTGTGCTACCAAAGTGCCACACACTTCCTAAAGCTGCTGGATTTTTTGTTTGTTGAGTGTTCTAACATAAACTAGCATATGAAATGTTGCAGGTGCCTGGGGATTTTAGGAGTGTTTATGTAGCAACAGGAAAGTTTATATTTGCAAATACAAACAGACAGAGAAACACAGCAGCTGCAGATCACAATGCGTCTCGATACCTTCCTTACATCCAGAGAAGGAATGAACAGAATTGCCCCTTGGGGGACAGATGTTTTTTAAAAAGTCCTGAAAAATTCAGGGTAGCTTTTAAAAAAGCGACAGTGAAATGACATGCTCTCATCATTGCTCCACTCCCTTGCCCTGACTTCCCCTTGGGGCTTACTGGCAACTCCCTTCCAAAAAAATTATTTTCCTTTTATTACATTCACCTCTGGTGAAGAGTATGAGTAACAATGATGTTTCTCCTACTGCCTGTTGGAGTCATTCACCTTTCCTCTACTTAGCTGTACCTTACTTGACAGACTTCCTAAGTTAAAACTAGAATCTCATGTTGGCTGCAGGCCAAAATAGATGCTTCAGTCTCAGGAAAATACAAATCCAAAAGAGCAAGGTACAGTGTTTATTCTCTGAAAATTGCTAAAAGAGGGGTTTGCAGCTCCACAGATGAACATGATTTCCATTCAGGGACAGCCTACAACCATATTATGGTTATTGAAATAATGGACTGCTTAGAAACCCAGATGAAAAATCTACTCATGTCATACTTACACATCACCAATTTAGGTGATTACTTCACCTCATGCTAATACAGGGGTTCTCAAGTATTTCTTCATTTCTTGATACATCTCCCCAACAGCTCTAAGTATTGTGGCCTAAGAAGTTCATCGTTCTCCATTTAGACCTGTTTATATCTAGAAGTTACAACTTTCTGCCAAAGTGGAAGAAAAAAGAGGAGAAAGATTATTTTGAAAACAACATTTTTTGTGCTTTTTATTGTTTTACATCATCTGTGTAGATGACTTGATCCTGGTTATCAGCATCTGGTGACTACTAACTGTTCTGCACCACTGAGCGCTGCATAAAATTTCTAAGTGATCAGTATCAGGGTGAAATTTAAAGTCTCTGGAACAGTGTTTAAGCTTCTGAACCTCAACTAGATTAGACCTGCTGCTTTTCTACAATGCAGACCTTCTTTGTACTCAGTTATTTAAATGAATGAAGTATACTAAACGATTAAAACACCAAGCTGGTATGAAATGTAAAGTCAGAGTGCACCAACAACAACAATCCACCACCATTCCTTGTCTTCCTAAGTGTTGTTCATAGGATCACAACACTCTAGTCCAACTCCTGATGGAACTTCTTTGCCTAACAAAGGAAACCAGGGTCCCTGATGTTACTGGGATCAAGCAGTTTAAGTTTATTACTTTCCATGAGCAGCTCACAGGTATAGGCTCCTTCCTTTGGTGGGTTGCTGTAATCTTCTTTGGTCTTTTTAGTAACATCTACAGTCAAGCACACTCTGAAATTGACTGGAGTTTGTTTTAGTTTTGTTTTGCCTTCAGCCATGAGTTAAAAGTAAGGCAAAAATCCTACAGGAGCACAGCTTTTGGAAACAAAGCACTGCATAGTACAGGAAAAATCAGATCCCTTCCCAGCAAGGGAGTGAGATTGTTCCTCCCCAGCCAAGTCCATGTTCTGAACAAGCCTGAACATCTGTTCAAGCCTGCATGGTCCTTCATCCACCCAGCTCTTCACAGGGAACAAGTGCTCAGAGGAGAAATCTTGGAAAGAGACAGTAAAAGGAATGAAAAAGAGAAGGAGGGGTTGGGGTGTGTTCTCTGTGTCTGTGGCACCAAATAAGCACCATTTGAGAACCTCAGTATGAGCAGCAGAGAGGAGGAGCTGCATGCTGGCACACACACTGCCATCTCCCTCTGCTTCCCAGTGCAGGAAGATGGGATTCATGGGCTGGGCTGAAAACACTCCCTGAGCCCTGACTGCCCCTCTTCTCCAGGGAGTGATGGCAGCCTGGCCAAAGTGTCCTGTGAAGATGTCCTGGCCACCCTTTTGCTAGGCTAGTGAAGGACCATGCATAATTTGAGACACCCTGTTATAGGTAGCTTCACTGTGATCACAGCAAGATGTGAGACATCAATACACTGCTGAAGATTTTTCAACCCCTGCTGTGGCAACAACTACACAAGACTGGCAGCCTGATTTCTTTTTTCTGCTTAGCCTGGTAGTTGTGTTAATTCTAAGGAATAAACCAGAATGGCACCATGACCTGTGTACTGAATTGGTTAAAAAATAGCAGGAAAACTTGCTCTCGTAGTGTTTTAAACTATGAAATTCAGCATTTGTTTCCTTGGCTGCTTTGTCTTCATGATTCTGACAAGGCTGGAGATAAGGCTGGATTGTTTCCACTGCTTTCATGAGGTGGTTATTCTGATATTTGGCTGTTTTCTCTTTTTATTTAAATTGGGCTGAACTCATCAGAGAACATCACACAGTTGCCCTAGTTTTAACCAGTGGTGAAAAATAAATGACTGTCAGTGAAAAAAATATGCCTGGTTTCTTACAACCATCACTGCTTTACCTGTCAGAAAGGTCTGAGAATTGAGCAAACCAGAAAGCCACACTACCACAGGCAGCACAAGGTTCTGTGTCCAGATCTCAAGTCCTCTGTATCATATAGGAAGATCAGTAAACCTAAAAGAGAAGCAGCAGTAGCTTCTGCCTTAATTAATTTGTACAATATTTTTTTTTTACTTAAAATAAATTGCAGAAATTGTAAAAATTCTTTTGTCTGCAGAGAAGGTACATGGATGAAGTAACCAGAAAGTATATGCATACATAAGCATAAGGTCATGGGTTTAGTGGAATTTGCTTTTTCCCTGTTGTGGGTATGTCAGAAATCAATTGTAGAAGATGATCAGCATGAGACAGGTAACATGTCTGTGCTGGTAACACTTTCTCTGCTAGCAACAGAAAAAGTGAGTATGCTCAATCCTGTAAAACTTGTCTTGGGGAGAAACCTGAACATCACCATTACTCACGCTAACACACTTCCAGAAACTGCCAAAAAATGGTACCAACCAATTGGTGGTACCCCACCAATGCAAACTGTCTGATACCATCTTCAGTGGTGCATATAAGCTTCCAATAAGGCAGAACAAAGCAACAATCACACACAGCACAAGACAATCTGACAGAGGTTCTGAATAACACATTCTGTAGCACACATGGCCATGAGGTATCAGAGGAATTTCCCAAACCAGATCTAGTTGCCTGCAAGTGGATATTGCTGGTGGCAGGGTAGGGGAAAAGGAATCTTGAAAGATGCTGAACACTGCTAGAACTTCTGACAAGGGAGGTGACAAAGCTTTGCTTTAGCAAAGTGCTTAGCATATCTGCAAAACTCAAAATTAAAACTGACTTGCATTGACAAATTTTGGACAACAAAATAAACGATCAAAGCTGCTGGGTTTAGATGCATAGTTGCTAAAATTGTGGTGTACTTACCAGTGGGCAAGGCTGTACATGGATGGATATGCTACTTCAGTCAATGTGTCTGGCACAGCATCACAGAAGAGTGCGGTTTGTAGTATTTCCATGTGAGGAGAAAACGTCAACTAGCCCTTTGTTTGGAGAACAATAAAAAGCACACTGGCATCATAAAGAATAGATACTCATTTCAAAAAAAGCAACAAAAAGCCTAAAGTTGCATAGAAGAGTAACAATACCATTAATAAAAAAGTCACTTGCCTTCAGATTGAGGTCTGACTTTATGAGCACTACTAATCTCTGAATGCAGGAGGTTCATTCTCTCACACTGGAAGCAAACAAGGGCAGAGGGGCTCCAGGCTGTGCTCTTCTGCGTGATTTCTGCCATGTTAAACTCCTCGGGAACCATCTGCAGAATATCATCCAGGACATTCTTAGCCTTTCCAGGTTAATACAAACAGTCATTCGATATGACACACAGAAGGGAAGGGATGCCATCCAGAGGGACCTTGACAGGCTGGAGAGGTGGGCCCATGCCAAACTCATGAAGTTCAACAAGACCAAGTGTAAGGTCCTGCATCTGGGTTGAGGCAATCCCAAGCACTGATACAGGCTGGGCAGTGACTTTCAACCCTGAAAATTCTATGATTCTATATCACTGTGATCAGCTCTTCTGCTTCCAAGTTTGAATGCTTCTCTAGGTGAGTGGAAAAATACAATCTTCTTTGGCAGATAAAAAACAGAGAGGGTCCCCTACTTTTGCCTTCTCTGGCAACAGTATTGAGAGAAATGACTGAAGAGCAGTTAACACTTTGTAGCTTTTATTTAGCTTTAGATTTTCAAGTAGCGCTGACTCCCAAAGCCCACCAACACGTCGTCCCTGATCTTGGGATACTAATGTTACAAGGATGTACCCTGAGACTGCCTTGGTTTTTTGTCAAGTGTGGTTGATAGCTTGTATTTCTATAGTACCTAAAAGCTTCCCTCTCCCTCTCCACCATCCACAGCCCTTCCTGTCTCTGGCATTAGGCAAAATACAGTGCAGGCACATCACACACACGTCTCACCTCCAAAAGAGCCTCTTTCCATCCCTGCAGGCCTGCTCTGGAACGGAAAGAACACAACCAAAGAACAATTCGTAACAGCACTAATGAACAGGAACAAAAATCACATTAGTGCCACTCAGTCTCTGGTTCAGCCTTAGCTTTGGCAGAATTAATGATGAATGTTGTGTAGAATTGTTCACACTCCCTAAAGTGGACAGGAAACAAATGTGAAAAGCAGAAGCTTTTCACAACCTGAGAATGAAGTGTTGGTTGGCTGCTTGCACGCAGAGCTCTCGTTGCCCTCTGAAAAGCCTCACTATCTGATGGTGATAAGGAAAAAAAAAAAACCCAAGAGTGCCCAGAGGAAAGGAAGGGAGTAAAGAAGAGACTTGCAAAAAATAGTGACAGACACAGGGAAATTGGGTTCACTGGTAAGAACAGTTTTGGGGGCATCTGAACATTTTCTCACGTCTTGCACTCAGAAAGGAAGGTGCAGAAGGGTCTGACAACAGAACAGCTGAGACTTCAGGTTACATTTTCCTTTCCTGCTCATCATTTATTCATTTAATCTATTAAGCACAGCATCAGTGTTGGTCCATGCTTAAGCCTCAGGCTTTTAAATTTTTCTGGAATCAGTTTGTACAAAGATATCTGGATATCTGAGATACTTTGTGAGCAGAAATCCAGTGCCCTAGTAACCTCTGTATTAAGCAAGAAACCTTATCTTTGTATTAGGGTTGATCACTTAAATCCAGCATCTTATACAGCATTATCAATAATGCTGTCACCACTTCTCAGAAACATTCTTCTGCAGCTACAGAACTTTGTTCCACTGTATCAAAACATTTAGGTACCATGTTCACAGTTTTCAGATAGAGTTACCAAACTATGTTTAGCACATTTATTATTTGCACACATTCCCATTTTCTGCAGTATTAAAATACTGTTGCTGCTTCCTTCATGAGGATGCTCTGAGTTTATTTTAAGGCCTGTTACTATGGAGGCAAGTGTACTCTAAGTATCAAGTTTCTGCATCCCCTCAGCAGACAAGCAAGGATTATTATGCCATCTTGCAGATGAGAGTCTGAGACACACAGGACACTAGGTCTTGACCAGCTCAATACTGAATCAGAAAATATTAACTGTACCATTTCTATAGAACAGGCAGGTCCTATTCCTGTTAGGACATTAAAGGTAAGATTCTGGACTTGTGAGCATGTCAAGAATTAAATAGGTAGACAGAAGGCTTTGGTGAGATCTACTCTCGGTGGGCTGCCCTCCTTCTGCTGACAGGAGAGAATAAATACTAGCAATTACATTTATTTTCCAGCCTCCTTCAGCTCCTTCACTATGAACACTTCAATAGATTAAAAATGTTTCTCTGAACTTATTGTCATAGAACTGTCTGGGATTTAAACCAGACTTGCAAGTTGTTCTTGATGAAAAGTATTTCTGGCTCTAAGTGGCATTTTTCATGCGGAACCATTTCTTCACAATGCAGGGTCCACTCCTCAAAAATCACAATAAAATTTAACAGCTTCTGGCATTTGGAACAGTCAACAACAAGCTGCTGCTCACAACAACACCAGTAGGCACTTATTTCTGAAGTAATTTTTCTTCTGCAACCAGCCATTTACCTGTGCCTGGAGCTGCACAACTAACCTCACCCACAATACACTATGTCTTAAGACACCACTTTGAAGTAGTGCTGAGGTTTTGAAAAAAGCTCTGTTACTCATCTCAAGTGGAAGATCAATTATGACAGACAATCTGTACTTACCAGTCTATCTGCTGGCACTTAAAATGGGTTTTACTCTATTCTTGGGAGTCACATGCACAGAGGGAAGCTGTGGGTTACGGGGGTTCATAGAAGGCACTCGCCACCCGTCTGTCCTTGTGATAGATCCCTGTCGAGGTATAGTAAAGCTGAGATACAGTGGTTTATTCTAATGCTCCTTTTGCATTAGAATGTAAATTAATTAATTTATAGCTAAAAGAGCTCATCAGCAATGCGAATAGGTAAACGAGAAGGTAATCTCCTCAGGGAACACAAAGAGCAAGCCCTGATGAAAGATGCTGACATCCTGTTTGCATGCACTTGGCTGTCAGTCAATGAATGCTTTTCTGGTTTTGCTGGCAATTTTGGGCTCTAACATTTTCCAATTATGGCCAAAGCTTGAATAGATATCTCACTGTTTAAAATACCAGCAGATTTACGCTCAGGGTTGGGTCCCTAAACTTTCCAAAGGCCATACAAATAGCAGTGATTCTCCTCAGGTTTCACCACCTATACTTATGTTACAATTATTTGAATGAAAGTTCAGGCTTGTGAAGGTTAATGGACTGCCTAAACTGGAAGCAGTAATTCTTTGCTTATCTGTAGGCTAGAGGCAGAGCTGGAGCCAGCAGGATGAGCTTCCTACCATGCCCCAGTGACCTCAGCTGTCATTTGGAGAAATCAGCCTCCACCGAGGTTAGGAGTACAGTGTGTTTAGCCTTTCCATCTCCATGGCAACTTACTCTTGGGCATCTTCTTCTGAGCAGTTACTTCCAATTGCCTTCATCTGAGTGTGGCTCTTTGACATATGAAAACCCAGTTGTTAGGGTCCGAGGAGACACCAGCAAGCTCATCTCACTCATGACCAAAAGGCAGACTTCAGCCACATTGCCAAGGGTGAAAAGTGCACTTTCTCCAAGTTAGTCAGGCTTCACAAATGGCCCGATCACATGTAACATGCTATTTTTATTTTTTATTTCCCTCCCAAATAAGCTTTTTACCCTTGGACAATGAAAAATAACAAGTCTGGAAAGGGCATTTGAAAAATCTTGTCTGTTTTTAGTAAATTGTGTACAGAAAGTTCTCTAAAGTGACTAGTTCAGCAGCTTAGAAGAAGCCAGTTGCTTTTAAAAAAAATTTTTATACACACACAGACACACACACACACTCTAAAATTCAGTAATGGTGTACAGTGTATCATGTGAGCCTTAGGTCATGTTGTCTTCCTCATCCCTTATAAAGAGCTTTTAAGAGAAAAGTATATTTTCAAAATGCCACATGATATAAGAGAACATAACTCATTAAGAAGTGCATGTATTTTCCCATGCAGGTCTTTAAAAAACACAGTCCTCATGAGTGACAGCAAGCTAACCCACTGTGCCTTTCTTGGAGGAGAAATAGAAAACTTGTATCTGATTGCAGTCTTTTATGTCTTCTCACTAGGAAACATTTAGTAAGTGAAAATCAACATTATTTGAATTTGGGATGTATTCAAGAACTTTGGTAAAAATTGAGTTAATATTAATCCCATTACTACCACATCACATAGCATTATGTTTATTGTAGACCTCTAGTCAAAATGCCACTGTTATAGCATGTGATTAACAGTGGTTAACAGCTTTTCTTTGAGGAACTACTGTCCTTCTGTGTTACTTGGCTTCACAGAGTTTGAAGCTTCTTTTTTGCTACCCTTTGGTTTGCAAAATATGCCAGTTTGTGATGAAGCCTTTCCAGACAGGAACCTTTGAGCCCTTGGGGGCAGTATTTGCCTCCCAGGAGTTCAAGCAAATACTTAATTATAGGCTTTAAACATTCCGTGATGTGACAGAACGGAACAAGTACAATAGCTGCAGCTATTCCAGGCTTCTCACTACAAGTTTATTTCGATTTGAATATGCTGAATCCATCTTTCTTTTAAAATACTTAAAAAAAAAAAAAAAAAAAAAAAAAAAGCAAAACTAAAAAAGCCCACTGGAATGCAGCATGAAGGTTATGAGAAGTGTGAAGAGAGAATACTTGTGAAAAATGTCAACAATTTGGATCTAAAATGAAACGTTTGTGCAGTTAGAATAAACCTGCACTTCTCTGTTGACAACAGAAGCAGATTTAATGGCTTTCTAATTTCATATACATTTATCTCAAGAAATGGCTTTTTCCTTTGTCTTTCAGAAGAGCATATCAATATTCTAACTCCGTACAAGCTCATTCAGCTGCACACTTCCAGGGACACTGACTACATTGTGATAATAATGCTTGGGATATTAAGGTGACATTTTTGCTAAGTGGGAGAAAACTCAGCAGTTTGCATTAGAAATATTTTGGGCTGTTGGCTTTGCACAATTACCATTGTATTCTTTTGAAAACTGTATTCAGAAAAAACCACTGAGCCATTGCTGAGGATGGATATGGTGAGGATGGAGCCCACATCCCCTTCACATCATTGAACAATAACTCCATGAACATAGGTATGGGGATCAGAAGACAGAAGGAAAGAGCAGGACAATGAGGCAGGATCTGGCATCCTGCATTTCACCTGAGGACACCCTGAGATGATTGTGCTGTAGAGTTTGTCTTAGCAGCAGGAAAATGGGCAAAGTCAAACTCCAGTGCAAGAGGATTAAATACTCACAGGGAAGCACCATAAAGAGGCACAAATGATTATGGAGTCAGGGCAGCTTCCACTAACGGATGGACTAGCTCAAGTTTCCCAGTTTGCTCATCCCGCTTGATCCCTAATTTTCTTAAGCAAAGTTGTCCCTAAAGGACACTCAACTGGGAGATTATATATATATGTGTTTATATACACATATATATATATGCATACACACACACACACACAGTCATATACATGTATATACACATACAAAGTCACATTTTAAGAAAAACAGTCTCTCTTTTCTCTCTCCAATATCTATGTAAAAAAATTGCTTATAAAGCCACAGGGTAATGAATCACTAACTAATATAATGAGAAGGGCCAATAAGCAATATTATCAAGAGAAGAGGGGAAATAATTTTCATTCTTACAGACCTTTCTAGTCCTTCCTGCCATCAGAATCCTCCTTCTCATTAATTATAAAAATTAATTATATAGCTTATGAATTGTGGTTTGAAAAGAACAGAACTTAAAGCAGCAAGATTTATTAGCAAAAAAATCTACGGGCTGGAATAAGCTGATTTTATAGACTTGTTTTCTAAATGGGAAGCATTATTAAATCATCACTATAAAATTAAGCAATTATTTCACTATGACACCAAGTACCATAGAAAGGAAAAGCAGTTTCATGTCCTATTAGCTAAATAAAGGTCAGTAGGGGGTAAAAATAAAAAAGGACAATTAATTTCGAAGTCTAAATGCACGGTGGGACATATGGAGAAAATAATATCATTGAGGGGTAACATTTCCCTCTTTTTTTTTTCTTTATAAATATCCATTAAATTTATTCAAATTGCTGATAGTACCTATTCAGTACTATCTTTTATCATTCAGTAATAAAAAATTATTGCTATTATTCAGGCATTTTGTATACTGAACTTACACACATGACCTCAACTGAGTATTTAAACTATACAAGTATGAAATATGCTGTAACTCAAAAATAAAATCACTCATCTACCCTTAACTTTGACTCAAGGGGAACATTACTGAGAAAGTCACAACAAGGTGGCATCCTTAATACATAATAATGACACATGCAGGAAACGCACCATTATTTATATATGTGACGTGCTGTAAATTGCTTCCATCATCAGAACTAATTGTAGTGATTATTAACGCAGTGTTATGAACTGTCAGAATTGCTGTATGTAATTACATTTGTGCAAATGCTTCATTACCTGCCTAATGAATTTGGCATATATGCACATGTAAACCACTGTTTTTGTTAACATAATGAAGGGCATTTTTTTCCCCCTTTAGCTACTGATGTGGAACTGGTTTGACCTATATTACAAAGTTCAAGCATCCACTGCCAGAAAAAAAAACAACCCACAAACAAAAAACCAACAAAAAACCCAAACAAAAAACAACACCCCTTTTGATCTGTTTTATTTTCATACTCAGCAACAGCATCACATAATACTAGCTACTTAGATAGCAGCTTCAGAGTAGAACTGTGTCTCCCTTACTCAGAATGAACAGCTGAGTGAATCAAAATAACCTTGGTGTGTGTTTACCTGCCCACTACTTCTTACCTTCATGTAGGTCTCTGAATAGTTGCAGTGGGCTTGGATGCAAATGATGAGATCTCCATCACTGAGGGCCACACTTCAGTTTCCCAGAAATGCAAGCGTGTAAATAGCACGGAGAAAAAAGGATGCTGTTAAATACCCATTCTCTGGTTCACAGTTCAAGGGTATCCTGTTGAAATAAAAAAGAAATACATTTATCTAGTTAAAAGACAGCAGACTTACTGATAGCTCTGCTTTCCTTATCTGCCAAAAGGGCAGCCTGGAGTTTGAAGGAGAATGAGAAACAGGTTTCTTAGTGATGAGTGGCTCTTAGGCAGTGTTTTTTGCAATAATTCCCAGAAGGAAAAGTGTTGATGGTTACTTTTTTATTTCCAAATGTACTTTAGGAAACAGAACTATTGTACTACTGAAACCAATAAAAACAGAGACTTCAGAACTCTATAAATATTACTCATACAACTGTGATAGTTTCTCAGCACAAATCAGTTTATCCCAAATAGAAAATTCTCCAGTTTAATATCTACTAAAAACCTATACTATTGCTTTAAATATTTGGAAGTGAAGTTAATAATTTTTATTTTGCCTCTGTTTTTTACAGAATCTTAGCAAAATGCTAAGATGCCCAGATGTTCAGGTGTTTCTTATATTAGTAAGGCAAACTATTGGCCATTTTCCTACAAAACATGCAGAAATTAATTCTTGGTTCTCTGCCAGTTTTCTATATTCTTTTAGTTTAAGAAATAATTGACATAATAAAATTATTTTTGATACCCATAAAAACATGGATGTGTGGAAGGAACTTCAGAGAGATATATTCTTTGCTGTCATAAGGATATAGGTCATCCTGAACTGAACAACAGGTAGCAAAGTCTGAGCAATGGTGAAGGATTTTATATCTGACAAAAAACTCTCCTTAAGTCAGAATCCTAAAAAAACCACAACACAAGCTTCTATCCTCAAGAAAAACACACACGCAGAAAAAATTGATTCCACCTGGATTAGGCATAGTTTGATTTTCTTATTTCAATCCTTTTTTTTCCCCAGAAAATTAAAATACCTTAACCAAAAATGTATTGAAGACAATATCTTCCCAGCAATCTGCAGTAAGCTTCAAACAGCTATAACTCAAAATAATGGAGGAAAAAAAAAATTTTGTAAAGTATCAAGTTTAGAAACTAGCTAATTAAAATATATACTACATATATTTCTCAAGAAGTACAGAGTCTGAAGTTGGACAACAATGCCCTCAAATTACTTTTGTTAAATACTTTGTCTAGCTTTTTCAGCTTTCCATTTAAAACATAAGTTATAGAAAAACAATGTTGCATATGTAGTTGCCCATTTAGCCACAAACCCAAGGCTATTGTCCTTTTCTCACAAGAATTTTTCTGATTCACCTCATGCCATTAAAACAGATCCAACTGTAGCCAAGTTAGCTTTAACACGGCTCTTGTAGTGCACGGCTCTTTTTCTGGGCTTTGGTTAACAGAATTACCTTTATAAGCAACTCTTACCCTTTTCACATCCAAGCCCTGACTTCATATGCCCTTACTTCAAATAAATTCATGCTAAAACATTGCTGGAAAGCTAAAGTGTACAGCTGTGGTTGCTTTTATCATGGTCTGCTTTGCTGACATGAATAACAGCTGTGGGGAAGTTGACTTGCACCAAGCTTGAAGATCTGTCTACAGGTTCCTCAGGGTAGCAGACTGGGATAACCAAGGATTCAGAGGGAAGGAGGTTACACATCTTTGGTGTAACCCATATTTTTCACCTTCTCTTTCTCATACTTCTTCCCACCCACCAAATAGCTTCGCAGAACCTCACACGGGGGAAGAGTGAGAGACAAAGCAAAGGTGTGCAACCCTTACTCATTAATTCCTTTCCTTACACGTAAATACAGGAATACACATATGGGGTACTAAGCCATTGCCTGAACATCTTGGGGATGTAAATCCATTCTGTAGGAGAATGGACATGGTCAAACCAAATTTAGAACTGAGCAAAGTTAATGAGTACCAGGAGGTGAATGAATGGGTTCTGACTCAAGATCATGGATAGTTATTTTCCTAAGGCTGCCCAGATGGGTAAAGCTGGTGCAATAAATGCAATCGATGTAAGCATACCTATGTATGTCTGTAGCTAGATATTCAATAACACAAGTGTGCACATTTTTGTCACATTTCCTCCTGCTAAAAATGGATGAAAAACATGGAGGCAGCACAGGGCAGAGAGAGCTGGCACTCTGAAGCTGTCAGGTTAGTCTGGATGCACAGAGATCCCAAGGTTCTGCTCTCTTACAAAATACTCAATGTTATCACTTCTCACTGGCGAAAGAGTAATTAAAACAAAGTATCAAAGAGAAGTACACCTTGCTTTTACCTGGTCAAAACTGTAGAGTGAAGCATTTAATTTAGCAAGTATCACTGTAGGAGGTTCACTGATAATTTTAATCAAGTTTTCTAGTATTCCTTGAGGAGTGATGTGCTCTTCTGGGGCTGGATCTGGTTCAGCACTAATAAAGAAATCAGGCTGGCTTTCTTCACTGTAATGCTCAAGGAGCATTAAACTTCAAGATTGTTAGCTACTGTGTAATTTCTTGATATCAGTTGCAATAATTGAGGTTTACCATTCGCCCTTAAAGTCCTTGATCCTGAAGGTAACAAAAGTATTAGAAACTCAGTATTAAGTGATCTGGGGTTGTTACCTTAAGTAAAGACATGCAAAACTCAGCAGAGAATTGGGACTGTACTTAAAATCCCTGTAGAACTGGAACCTAAGACAAACCATGTTCACTGCATACCAGGAGCAAGACTGAAGAAGTGCAAAAAAGAGAAATGTTAGAAAAAGTTGTTCTACTACTGAAAACATATATTTCACAAGATTTTGGAGAGTTATTGTCTTTAAGATTATTTGATATGTGAAGAGAGTGGAAAGTCATATATAGAGAAATTAGTTCTAACTGAACAGTAGCTGCCTCCAAAGCACCTAGTGGTGAAATATGGGAATAAGAGCAGAGTTTACAGTGTGGCTGGGGTACAGCTAACTTCACCTTTCCTTTAGCCCACACTTGACTGTTTTCTTACAAAACTAGCATTTCATCACAAACTACAGCTCAGCCCTCCAGCATCTTTCTGTCTCTTTGCTGCTGTGCCAGAAGCTGCTGACTGCGCTGCTTCCACCTCCATGCAGCACAAGAGGAAAAGTAACTCCATGCACCTGCCAAGGAATGTGATGTGTCAGCCACACTCTGCCTGCTGCACCACCTTAGCAGGAGACTTGCTGAGGGGACATTCCCAAATTGTCCCTCAACATATGTACAAAGGAACAGGGTGATAGAAAGAGAGGGATACTTTAATATCACATTATGTGATAGCAGGCTGGCGGTGCCTGCATTTTCATAGAGGCCACATCCATCTGCTACAAAGTGAAAGTCATTCCAGCCTTACTATAATAAACAAATGTTTGATATATTAGATGTCTGAGTTTGAGTAACTAAGGTAAGAGTGACATGGGAATAAAACCTGGTACCAAAATATTTTCACGTCAGTCTTAAAACCTCTATGCCAATTGGTTTTGCTTCCATTTTTGAGACTTACTTATTTCACAACATGCTTGTTCTACCTCTTCCTCTGCCAACTTCTGGAATTCCCTCAGCTTTACCTCCAGAAGGAGTTTTGAACTAAGAGCTTGACCTGTCTCTGAGGACTGTAAAAAATTTCCTACTTGCTTCAAGAGCATTAGGTCTGAGGCAAAAGAAATTTCTCAAGCATTTCCCAGGTCGGTTGGAATAGCAGAGTTTTAAAAATATGTAATTATAGAACACCTAGCCTCCAAAAATAGGCATAATAAAGTCATTCATCTTTTTCCTCCAGGATTTTTTTTCAATGTAAATATAAATAAATATATATGAAGACCGAGGCTTGAGAAGCACTGTGTACATTCAAATCCCACCAACTCTAGTTAGCTCAGCATTATTTCAGAAGTGGTCCAAAATCTTTACTTATTCTCCTTTCAGACTTTACACAATGCTTCACTATCAAAATTCTCCACAGCAAAACTGTCACCTCCCTCAGAAGGCAGACAATAATGGGATGGAAAATGGAGCAGGTCTGAAACACCAGAAACCTCTTATTTGTTCCTGTGCCTTCAGATACACAAAAATGCTTATTTAAGGTCTCTGCCATCTCCCATTTTCTTGTCCTGTACCTAGAGCAGTTGAGAACTCCAAAATGCCCCTGAAAACCAGTTAAGCTTTTTCCTTCATAACATTTCTATACTTTCTAGCAGAAAATTTTTGTTCAGTCTGGAGAGAAGACCCCAGGGAGACCTTATAGTGGCCTTACAGTACCTAAAGGGGGTGTACAAGAAAGCTGAGGAGGGACTGTTTACATGGGTGTGTAAGATGAGGGGCAATGGTCTTATAGTAGAGCAGGATAGATTTAGATTGGATTTCAGAAAGAAGTTCTTTGCTTCTGGAACAGGTGAAACACTGCCCAGAGAGGTGGTGGAGGTTCCATCTCTGGAGACATTCAAGGTCAGGCTTGACAGGGCTCTGAGCAACCTGAGTCTAGATGCTCAATATATCATGGTTGGACTAGGTGACCTTTAAAGGCCTCTTCCAACCCAATACATTCCCTGAGTCTATGACTCTAAAAGCAGGGTCATTTTCAGACCAGTGTGACTAGCTTCCTCATGGAAAACCTGGAAAAGACGACTTCCAGTTTCAGTGTCAATGAAGGGGTCAGTTTGTGTGTGTTCACACAGGGTCTAGCACACCAAAGACCCTGACTAATCCCATGGGGATTTTATTTCAGCCAGCAGAGTCTATCCCATCCCTTAGTTTGTTGCCAGCAAACTGTTTGGCAGACAAATGGTGCTGAGGTTGAAATCAGAAGAGGGAATTGCCCCATCTCCATGAACTCCTTAATATCAAGGCCTGGAACATACATTTCTTGTATGGCTTCAGGGCAAAGGGGTTGTTGCAAATACCCATTGGCAACTCCAGCATAAAACAATGGGAGGGGAGCACCTTCTTTCAGTAGAATTAACAATTACAATTCAGTAGAATTAAAAATTGCAGTGCTTCTGTCTGCTCTGTCATTGCACCAGGACTGTCAGCTTACCAGGGTATTTTACAGATCTTTATGTCCCCTGCAGCTGTCAATCCACAGAACACTGGAGAAAGCTGCGGCTGCTATCTTGGAAGAGCAGGACTCCAGGGTTAGTTATTCAACTTCCCAAGGGGGAGTTAGACCTGTTTTATTAAAGTCTCCATTATGGCCCATGGAAAGAAACAGGAGCTCTTAATTACGTCGGGAAAGTGTACCCCTGAGGGCAGTCCTACCTACCAAGAGGCTTTCTGTTTTCTCTCTCCTGATCCTCTTGAGAACAGTGTTCAGCAAAACAAGACACAGGCCCTATTAATACCATGTGTATCCTGTTACAGTCAAAAGCAAAAAAGAACAATATTACTCACTGTCTGAATCTTTTGTTGTCATCTAATGCCAGTTTTGTTTGTTTTCCAGGAATATCCCACCAGCTGAGGAGACAGTCTCCACTGGAGGGGATGCTTGACAATCACTTGCAGAAGAATCCAATGGCCATCTCTGACAGATCTTCTTGAGTGCCTCCTCTGCAACGTCTCCTCCCCTTGTTCTAAAGTATGTGATGTTTTGAAAACTTCCAGAATCTACAGTGAACCAAAGCTTTTTGCCTGTAAAAGAAATAATCGGGGAAGGGTGAGTGACGGGGGGGGGGGGGGAGGAGATAGGAAAATTAGCAGAGAAGAAAGGAAAAAGAATTATAATGCCCCCATTAATTTCACTATCACTTGTCCAATGCATATTACTTCTTCTGAAGCACTTCACCAAACCCTTACAATTTCAACAAGCAAAATTGCAAGCTCTCAACAGTGGCCTTATTGCTGGTATTAGAAAAAGCCTGCAGAAATCTGTTCCCTTGATTTTAAGATAATGAACCTTTTGACATTTTGATAGATGCTCAGCATTGTTACTGAGCTGTAGAAACTCTTACAGGGGGTACAGAGCAATTCGCTTATGAAAAAGAGAGCAACATGTGGTAGATATCACATCAGTTTTTTAACTGATTGGTTCAGTGGGTAAATGCACAAGCCTCTCACCTTGTGAGGCCTGAGTTTAAATTGAGCACAGTGAGGTCACAGCTGTATTAACCTGGTATTCTCACTATTGTCTGTGGGGAACAGTAATCATAAGTATAAAGCCATGGAGCCCTATACAATTGAATATAGTTTGTATAATGACCATTATTTAGTCACAGGGGGCACAAGATTACATGAGCATGGAGAAAATTGCCCTCTGGCCCTCATTTCGTCAAAAGGTAGAAAACAGTACAAAGGAAACCTGCATTATGCCAAGCAGAGGAATGCTCAGTCTAAAAATGTCTTCATCCTGTAGTGCTTATGGCCTTACACTTTTCATCCACCCCATTTACCATGACTATGGTGGGGGTGGCAGGAACATTAGAACTTGAATTTTCTGCTGAAAAAAACCTGCCCAACTTTTCCACAGTATTGCATCCTCCATTGCAATGACACACAATTGCAGAAGGTTTTGTTCTGTACAGTAAAAACACACCCACACACATTTATATGCATGGGCACACACATACAAGCGTATAAATGTATATTCATTTATCTACATTTCTAGCCCTCATGCTGCATTTCAGTTTCAAGATCAATTTTTAATTTATTTTTTTTTTCCCTAATGGGAGGACAACTGAGTGATCCTTGCACCAAAAGCAAAGAAGAGGCTTACCTGGTGTCCCAATATGTTCAAGTGGTTCTGTTCCTGGAGACGGGTTGTGACTGCTCTCTTAATAGAAATTCAGATTCTGGTTGATCTGGCTGATCATCTAATTTGTAAGTAATTTACCCTCCTCTTAAGAGGCTAATATATATAAGCCACCCTCCCACACAAATTTGCACCAAAAGATATATGCTCTGATTTCATACCTCCATACATCATTCTGTCCAGATGGAATACTCTCAGTATGATTAATTACTGAAGAGACTTTTTTTTTTTTGGAAGACAAATATTGATTATGCACAAAACTACAGTTTACTGGCTATATAAAAAAACATAGTTTAACTAATTACAAGGGGCTCAGAATCTTACCTTAATATACTAAATTACATATAAATACACACACACACAACATATTATTGATAGAAGTTTTCTTTGGTCAGTATTGCCAAACTGGAAGCCTTATATGGAACATCTATTATAATAAGGAGTGGCATGAAGATCAAAATTATCTTTCTAGGGGAGTGGAAAAACTATGGTAAAATAGAATTTCCTCTAAAAGCACAGTATGTAATGTCTAAGGAAAAATATACTCAGGAGTAAAGGTAACTCCTCTTTGAAAGCATCAGTGGTTGTACTGAAAATTACAGTGGAATGTGTGACTTTATCTAAAGTTATCTAGTGGTAGCATGCCTCCAAAGGAAAGAAAAAAGATTTAGAACTGAAAAGCAATTTTCTCAACTTACCCTAATGGCACTCCATGACAGGGTAGCTCAGGAGTCAACAGGACTCTTGTAAGTGCATTCAGCTCTGCATAAGGGAAGGAAATCCAGGTGAAGTAGTTCTGTTTCTTTACTTAGAATCTTGACAGCATAAAAAAAATGAAGGTCATCACACCTGCATCAGAGCCACTTCTGCCTTATTCACCACCCAAAGCATTATTCAGTAGGAAGCTCAAAGCAACAATAATTCTTATGGCTGCATTTTTTGAAACTGTGCTATAAGAATTTACAACTTGTTTTCATGAAATTTTACAATAATTATTTGAAATAGCTTGAAAATGGAGCAATATTCTTATTTACCACTGAAGGATGTGAAACATTTTTGCAAAACCATTCCTACACACAGAGATGAATTTTCCTTTACCTGTTAGAGACACTTTGAAAACCAAACGACACAGTCTGTCAAAACATTTTGCAGAAAATAGAACTTCTGTTCATATATGTACGGACAAATGCAATGCACAGAGCAAACTAAGCAGTAGAGACAAGTGTGGGAATAAAAATTACCAGCTGAGTTAAGTCAGAAAGCAGAAGGGTATTGCCATTTCCAGCCCTCACCACTGGTTTGCCAAAAATGTCTTCCCTTGGCAGAAGTGGAAGAACTTTCAGACTGCTTAGGCCAGCTCTTCTTAGAAGCCTACAGTCAGAAACTGATTAGCAAGTGTTTAAGGTAAGGAAGATTTCTTTTCTTAGACAAACATTATGGAACAACTTCTTTCTGCAGCAATATGCCTGTTCACTTTAGCAAACATGGCAATTGTATATGAATACATTTGTTCACATTTCATGCTGATACTTCTTTTATAAGTACTAAGTCAAGACCCAAATCAAAAGGAAAAAAATCACTATGTGACAACCACATGCCACAGGTAGGGAACTGTGAATATATAGGTGGACAGCACCACATACACATTTTACAGGTGACTTCAAGCTGCTGAAAACAGTCTAACAGTTATTACCTTGCATTGCACTTCTGCTGCAGTTGACTTTGTTGATTTGAGCTTCTCTACAAGTTCACTGTCACCAAAAAACTTTCCTGGGCAGCTCCCAGGCTGAGCAATATGTCTGCCTCCAGCTGCCTGAGCTCAGCCTTCAAACAGTTCTGTTACTTGGCCAGGACTGACTAACAGAGGGAGAGAGAACACTGTATTTAAACAACCACAGCAAGAAATACTGTTTTATAGCATTTATGAGCTACATTATCTATATAATTACATTAGTTGATTTAATTTATATTTCTCAAAAAGACAGTTTATCTTCTGTCCCTGTACACTAAAAATAAGGTTCTGGGACACTCAGAGCAAGAAGGTCAAGATAACCATGGACCAGAACTTTATCTCTCTCCAAGCCTCCTTCCTCCTCAGGCTTCACAGAAGGACTGGCATCTCAGCAGAGGTGGCACAGGGTAATCAACATGGCAGGTGAGAAAACCAAGAGCAGCACAAAGTTGGAGAATCCCACCGTGGCAATAAGCAGTGTGGGAAAGCATGACTGTAGTCTGCTCTGCTGGACTGTCCTTCTGACAGCAAAAGCCCTTCACTAGTCTTATGGGGTGGGCTCTTCATCAAAATCTGACCCTCTTACCAAAAAAAAACCTGGGTGTTGTAAGCATACAGCCCCATGTGGAGCAATGTGCAGATGCAGAGGGAAACAGCCAGCTGTTTTCAGGTCATGCTCCTAAGTATATTGCTTTAATTCTTCAAGGGGCAATTAAACTCTCTGATCCAGTTTGCCCTTGCATGAAGCAGCAGTACCTCAAAAAGGCTCAGCAAATTTTTGCAGATGAAGTTAGTAAATTACATGGGATAACCGGAATTACACACTAGAGAAATATGAAGTATTCTTATTATTCATTTAATACCTCTAAGTATTTTTTCATTTTTTAGCTTACAGATCACAGTCTTTCTCAAAGCCTTTCTATTACCTATATATTATCTATACCTTTCTATAACTTTCTATAAAAGTGTTTCTCTTTGTAAATTACCACAGACTGGTATGACTGCAGCAGCCACACAACTGCATCTTTGCAGGAATAAATTATGATTTATTAACCAAATGCCCCAGGTCCTAACAGTGTCATCATATCCTCCTATGGACTGGCATGAAATTTTATTGACACTTATTGGCTCAAGATCACTGAAGCACAAAACACTGCAGACAGCTTTAATCCTGCACTGTAAATTAAATGCAACACACGGAGCAAACTAAGAAATAGAGAGAAGTGTGGGAATAAAATCACAAGAAATTTATTTTCCAGCAGAGCTTTGGGTCAAGCCCAATCCTCTGGGAACATGGAATTGAGCAAATAGTAGAAATACCTTTTACAGTTTGCAGGCTCTGACCCTTAAAATCTTTCTAATGTATGGGTTACTAGCAATTACTGTACAGCAAAGAGGGATATTAATGCTAGCCTTAAAAGCTCAGAATGGTCAAAGAACAGATGAAAATACAGTTTTTACCTTATGTTTTTCTAAATCTGACCTTTCAGCACTAACAACTCAGCCTACAGTTGGTCTTCCAGCCAGCCCCTGGTGCCATTGAAATTAATGAGGATGGTATGAGCCTGCAGCTCTGGCCTGTAGTGAGGATCAGGCAGTGGAGTGTTAAGGATGAGATGGAAATTCTTGTGGAATTCACATTCCTTGTTTTCAAGCTTGATATATCTGTGAAGGTATAAAATGAACAAAAATGGGGACCTCACCGAATTAAAAATCTTTCAGACTGCAAAAGATGGGTACTGTATGTTCTTGATAGCATAGGATATGGATACAAAACAAGGATTATGTGCCTGCAGTTAAGAAACAAACTAAAGATGAAAACACCAAAATTATATGAAGAATACACAGATAATTTCTCAATTAGCACAGTTTCATTTGTATATTCAGCAGACACCAGTAGATTATTCACTGCTGTTCTGAAGAGAGTGGCTTAGGGTTAAATATCTATCTTCATTACCACAACTCAGGAAAGTTTCCAAACAGCCCTTAATGAGATAGCTGTTAGTTCTTACAATAATTTTCTTATCTTCTGAAGCAGCCTATCAGTAAGTCCGAAAAAAACAAGTGGATATATATAGTTATAACAAACTGATAGGAGAGAAGAGGAGAGAGAATGGATGGTCAATGAAATAAAAATAATTTTTGGAGGCAACATACTAAATTTTTTGTTCCAAATCAATTATTTGCTGGGTGAAAGAATGAGTAATACCAGGTTCACCTTTTATTTACTGAATAAGATCCCTTGCTGGAGAGATGTCATTTCCTGCCCCCTTCAACAAGAGGTGCAAACCCTATAGCAAACATACAGCATCCAGCAAACGTACCCACACAGCAACACTGCTACTGCTAAAAGTGCCATTTTGAAGCCCAACCATGAGAGAGCATAAAGTTAACCTTCCTACTTCTATGGCACAGCACACACACACACAAAGAAATAGAAGGACTGCTTATGGACAACAGTGTGTTCTGTGCACCTGGTCTGGTGTGAGCAGGTGGCACAACTTCATCATCTACTTGAACAGTGAGCAGCATGCTGGTCCTTACCATCACCTGCCACACACCAGCCCAAGTATTTTCTCTACAGCAATAACTTTGATTGTTCTCTGCCAAGAAAGGAGATCCAAACATAAGTAACAAAAATCTGTTTTAAAGATGTTGGACAGCAGAACATTTCTACAATGGAACACAGGTGGACACAAACTCTTTGCAAAATTCAAATTGACATTTGCTAAGTCAAAACAAAGTGATTGCAATAGTATATTAACACCTAAATATTAACACTTAAAACACAATTCACAGAAGTCACATCAGAATATGTATAATCCAAGTATTTTCTGCACATATTTTGACATCCTTTTCTTCCTAGGATACCACAGTGTACTGCCAAGGTCAGGGAGGGATATTTCAGCTCTTAACATCCTTGCCAGCTTCTGTCATGACCTTAGCTGGAAAACACAGGCTAAATGAAAAGATGTGCTGAAAGAACTTCTGCATTTCTACAAGGATCAGGAAGAAATGACAGTAACTAATGATTTTCTGCAAGTAAATTCCTAAAAATAACCTAAAAATAAAAATATTTCTAGTGCTAGGAAACCCATGACTACAAAACTCAGAAGCTGACATGTATGTTGGACACTACTGTAACATAAGGTACCAGAGATGAGTTTTCATTGCTTATGCTTGTATAATAAATATTGAAATAATTTAGCCATACAGTCATGTCTTTCAGATCAGCAATAATGAAGTTCAGTTCCAAAACTGTGGTCTCTGCACAGTTTTCAAAACTGGCTACCACTGGAGGGAACAAAACAGCACAGCTTCACACAGAGAGAACAATTTTGCTCCGCTTTCAATACACACACAGAGGCAAAAAATAGAAGTAGGGATCTGACAAAAGACAACTTTTTGATTTGTCAGTGGAAAAAAACTCTGCTAAGGAAGTCACACTGTATTTCAGGTCTATGTGGCAATATAATAAGCTTTAGCATTCTGGATTCAAGTACTTAGTTTATAGGTTTTCAGATCACAGGAGCAATAAATTACCAATTTCTGTGATTATCATCTATGAAAGGCAAAAACTACATAATGACTCAGAGGGTTTTATTACTGCAGCTATTCTAGGTTTTCTGTTAATTACAGATCTGGGAAAAATAAATGTTTTGTTATTGCTCTCACACGGTTCAAGGACTATAAGCAAAAACGATAAACACAGAGGTGGGGAAACCCAGTAGAATTGCTTTATTTTTTTCAATGAAATCTATCTTTTTAAAGGTTAATTCTGGATTCTGAAGAAATGTGGCAGATATAGGTACTATTTATGGAAGTCCAAGATAGAAGGGATAGGAAAAAAATAATCACCAAAAAATTACTAAAGACAAGTTCTACTTTTGGTAGTTTTTTGGTTGTTTTGGGTTTTTGGGTTTTTTGGTTTTTTTTCTTTCTGCATAATCTCCTATTCCACCAGCAAAGACAGGTAAAACAGACTGAATTAATGGCCCCTTCTACACAGGAACAGATAGAGCATCTTTCCTGTGAGCTGCAGTCCTGGTTATTTTACAACATACAAAGTAAAAAAGAGATTGTTCTCTGCTAGTTCTTTCCTGTTGAAATTCTCACAGCTCTTGAAATAAAGTTGATTAAGGGATTCAAAAGAGCTTTTAAGATCCTGGATAAAACCTGTGAAATAATTGAACATGAGCAAAACAAATACAAAAATAAATATGTCCCAGAAGCTAATATAAGCACTAAATTCTCAGGTCTTAAAAATCTAGGAATACTACAACCGATCTGATCTGTCAAATGTGAGTTACTGGCACAAAGAAGAGGTTCTTCCTTATGTCTGTGCTACCTGAGAAAACAATGCCTAGGAGTTCCAAAGAGGGGAGCTGAAAAACAAAAAAGTCCTGAGTACAGGGACATGGCTACATATCATGAAATGGTTCAAGAATTTTTGCAAAAACTTTCCTTAGCAGATATTTTTATGCAACTCAGAAATTAAAAAGTGTACCTTTCAGAGCAGATGTTCTTCAAAATGTGCTGTGACTTTAAATGGCAGAAAGTGGGATATTTTCCTGTAGCTAAATATTTTGGATCAGATCAACATGAATGAAAAGAAGTGATAAATTATTGGACAGGAAAGGAAAGGCAAACAATATTTTTCGGTGTGAAGAATGATGGATAAACACATTTTCCTAAGGAGCCTTCTTTGAGGTCCTGCTGCTTAAAATTAAAAGCTTCTGGAATCCACTTGCAAACCCCAACAAGTAATGGAGAGAATGAAATTGAATAAATCAGGTGAAAACAACAGCAGAATGGAGCTGTTATTAGGCAATATCAGTAGGCAAACTGTGCAAGTTGGTCAAACTAGTTCAGTAGGAAAAGCACTGCCTTAAAAGTTGCACAGCTGGTGAGATGTTCAAGGCAAGGCAAGCTTCTGCCTGTGGAGAATCCAAGTAAATTGTCTTGCTATTTCATTAATAATAGTCATGCATCATAAGAATGGAAACTTGTTCGTACAAGCTACATCTACACATAAATCAAATTTCAAGACATCTTAAAGAATCTTGTAACAACCTAATCTTGCAACTGAAGACACATGACTACTGCTTTGTGAACGTGCAAAGGATTTGAGCAGGTGTAACAACTCACATGAATGCAAATAGAGGTGTTATGAACAATGAATTTATTCCTCTGTCATCCATGAATCAAAATGACATTGATCTATTCCCGTTAATGCTCATATCTGGAGATCTCCAGAACAGCAGGGTTGGGGAAACAGGATAGGAAACACAGATAAAACTGAAATATTAAAGCTTATCCCTTTTCAGCCTATTCAAGGGCATCACTATCCCTTCAGGTGTAAAAAAAAACCTGTAGATGTGGCACTGAAGGCATGGTTTAGTTGGCATGATGGTGTTGGGTTGATGGCTGGACTTAAGGATCTTGGGTCTTTTCCAACCTTAATGATTCTGTGATCACTCTTCTTAGAGCAGGCAAGGTCCAAAATCCAATAGCTTATAAATCTGGCATCTCTTTTCTTTTGTGCCTTAATTTATGTGACCTTCCCCAGAAGATCTAAACATGTGTATTTCGAAACACTTTTGCATACACTGGTAATAAGTTGAACCCAAATTTAACTTACATTTTTTTCTTGGGTCTTTCAGGTCTACATAAAGCTAGGAACTACAAGGAATACGTTTGGGAAATTATTTTATTCTCTTTTGTCTTTCTTTTCTACCTGTTCTCAAAACAACTCTCCTATTTTAATTAAAATCTTAGTATTTTAGAGAAATTTTGAACAAAGTCACAGCCTAAAGTGCATTTAGACCCTCTGAGCACACTTGGAGCTCCAATTGAAATTAAAAAAATACTCAGGTTGGAATATCTAAGACTTGCTAGACTTCTAAACACATATTGAGGCACTTAAGCAAGAAATCTGATTTTCAGAGACAACAAGTGCCTCTAGTTCACTCTGGAATGACCCACATTTTGAGGAAAATATAAATTTATACATACATTTGAAGTTCTCTGAAGCTGAGAGTTTGTTTTGCAGGCTTTAATCATAAGCAACACCAGAAGCTGCTCTTACGGAATATCCAAGAGTACCACACGAAACCAATCTTGGCAAACAAGGAAGGAGATACACTTTTATGAAGCTGCTTCACAGACCAGCAAGTTCTCTAATATGAAGGCCGGTAAATTTGCTTTGGATGGAGTACAAGTTGATAAATCTTCCTCACTACACTTTCTGTCGATTGATATGATAAGATATATTTTACTTAAAATTAGGATTGTCTGAAGCTCAGTGGATTTAATTATTTGTAATTATCCAGTTGTTGTCAGTATGTGGCCATTTTATGACAGTGGTATCTACAGTGTGGGTCAGGTTCAACTGTATATCTTTTCAAACAAGAATTAATGTACTATTGATGAAACCATTACTAGAACCAAATTAAAGTCTGGGCTGATGTATTGGTCCACAGGGTGCTGTCAGACATGAAAGGAGTAATTAGTATTCATTACTTCATACTCTGCAACATTCCAATTATTAATGAACTTCAACTGCTGGACTACACCATATCTATCACAAATACCTTTCTAGTCTTTCTTTATTAGGAAAAAAAAATTCAAAGTGTCTGACACAGCTACTAAAATAAACAAATAGCAGAAATGAACCAAGAACAAAGAAAACTTCTTGTTGAGTAATAAAGGGGTAAATATAATACCAGTGTGCCAAAAAGGAGACCTGATGCATCTTCACTGAGCCACAGAATGATAGGTCATGCAATGCTTCTTAAATATTCACCAGAATATTCTGTATTTTAATAGTTTCATATATTTGTGTTTCTTTCAGTTCAAACCAGAACACGTGCATAGCTCTGTTAAGCCTTTTCTAAGTAAATGCAAAACTATATTGCTGTGACCCTTGTCCTTTTCAATCCAACCTCTTCCAACAGTTTTACATCCCTCTGTCTCATGCCTTAAGACTTGTCAGGCTGTGCAAGTTCTGATCTCACTTTCAGACCACTGTAATTGTAATTTTCAGTAGAGTTTCTTCACTATAGATTCTAAAAACTAAGTTATATGAAGCCACTCTGAAGTACTTCAAATGCTATTTTAGAAAAACACAATAAAAAGGAATAATTTCAGGATCTCTCAGTGCAGGGCAAAAGCGCATTTTCCAGGAGCTTCACATATTCAAGGAGATTTCCAAATGTATTGTGAGTCCAATTTGCAAATTGAGAAGAGAATTTTGTTATCTGACCAAATACAGATACTAACATTTTATTACCCCATCAACATCAGTTTTTAGCCATTGCATTTAAAAAAGAAATAACTTCATGACGGATTATGAAGTAATAAGTAGTGTGGTAGTCAAAGCAATATAGATCCAGTTGTCACAGAAATAACCTGATTACTCAAGTATACTTACTTTTTCTTATTAATCTTCCAAGCAGAGGATCAAGTATGGGATCAATAAACTGACCAATGTTTTTGATTAGTCCAGTCTCTCCACAAGCCAAAGCTCATTCAATGATCTTTAGAAAACCTAACATGAAAAATTAAAAAATACCCTCAAATAGTAGAAAAATGTAGGTCAGCAAAAGATTTCTTCTATACATTAGAATTTAGTTTTTCTAAAAGAGCATGATTAAATAATGCAAAACTGTTCACAAAGAATTTCCAAGTGGTTAAGAACTCAATAGATTTGAGTTCAGTATCTTTACACCTATGCTCTTGCTAATCCTGACACTAAACAAAAAAATGTATTGCTGGGCCTTTCCTCATAGACAACTGTGAGGATCTAGCCTCACATAGAACACACTGGAATTGAGGCAGAGAAGTTGGGAAGCATATATATCTTTTAGTTTTTGTTATGGTTTTAATAATAAGTTTTTGTTTTATAGCTTTTGGTATATTCTCATCTACACTATAAATGCTTTCTTGCCAGCACTGCATCTTGGAAGAATCTGTTTCAACATGCACAAAGAAAAGAGTAGACAATCATGCAAGGATAAGTTAGCAGACAATATGGCTTCATGCAGAAGTATTTGCAGGGTACAAATGAAAATTGCATTTATTTGCGAGGGTTGGAAAAATTAAAAAAAAATCAGGGCAGGTGAAGCAAAAAAAATAAATCAAGTCAGACCAGATAAATGATTAACACTCAAGTTAGAAAATTATGAACACACATGTTTAAAAATGTGGCATTGCTGTGACCATTAACTGCTATGCAATTGTCTGTTATATTTGGAATTCAATAAAATAAACTTGGATAGTCCTTTGAAATGGAGCAGTTAATCTTACCTAGTTGTGTCCCTAAATCCAAGTAAACATGAGAAAAAATATGAAGAGACCAAATACATGCAAGTGCTGTCAATTTACACGTAATTCAGTAATAGTGACAAGAATTTAAAACATGATTATCAGCAAAAGACTTGAAAATTGGCTTTTGCCTTGAGTCCTGTACATTAGATTAAATCTTCCCCTCTGTAAGGTCCACATGCCATGTCCTGATGACTAAACTGTACAGTATAAGCAAGGTTATATCACCAGGACTTCCACCTTAACTATTGAAAAAGTGATTTGCCACAAGAAGTGCACCTCAACTTCCATTTCATTTCCTCCCCCATACTTTAAAAAATGGTAACATAAGCACAAAAGAAGTCCTATTTCTAGTGGCATTTAAATGGAAAATGATGCTTTGGATAAATAAGCAGCAGTCATGTAAAATTTCAAGTCTTTGTGTAAGCATATTCCAACAAACACCAGTCCCTTACGAGAGCTGGGGGAACTGCAGAGCAGTCAACATGCAAACCAATTCTTCTGCATGCACATACCCTTTCTGTCCTAGATGTACAACTTTAAGGTCAGCTCCATATTTATTCTTTGTCCATTTAATTCCCAGTTGCCAAGGATCTATCATCAGAGGCCAGTGCTTGCAGTTTGTTAAAATAGTGGCATTTTCTGTTGACACTCTGTCACCAGGCAGTCCCTTGTTACTCCATGCTGCAATCGTAGCATCATCTGTCAGTGCAGCAATTGGGTCCAGGCCCTTCGTCACAGGAATAGGAACCTTTGAATCAGAGTGGAATATAATCATCCAGCAAGGTCACCAAGCAGCAAGCCACGACTCAATGCAATGCACAACTGGGCTGAGAGAAATGAGGCAGAAAACTAGAGGATCCCTGAGTCTCAGATGCAAAAGACAATACTAGGAAATGGGATGAGAAGTGGCTTATTATATTTATCACAGATTATATACTATATATGTTTGTCACAGATTTTAAAAAAATGTTTTCATTTAAGGAATTTTCTTCATAAAAAGTATTTATAGTTCGATAAAGTTTACCCCGCCCCACCATATATTATAATTTTCACTGTATACAGATAGGTATTTAAGGTATTAAGAAGGTATGTCTGGGACACGAATCAGTATTTATCTACACAAAAACGATAATCTTATTAATATAGTTCAGGTCTATGTTAACAAATTCAAAAGCCAGAGAATGGGCCCATCTCCAGGGGCAGAGGCAGCGAGGCACCAGCTGTGGCAAGGCTAAGAAGGACGCTGCCATGCCCACCTACTCGAGAGCAGCTGTCAGGCAGCCACACTTGCTGGACATTAACTTGTTTCAGGAATTAACAAGGCATGAAATAAAGAAGAAACTGAACATTTGAAATCAGTGCTTCCCAAATGGGTATGGGTGGATAGGGGAATGCCTAACACGACACAACAAAGGAAGAGAGAGTGAATAGCTAAGTTATGTGGAAAATAAAGTGACTCGTAGAAGGATAAAATATGATCTATACTGGAAGCTTGGAATTAAATTTTTCCTAGCTCAAGCAACGGGCAAACCTCTACCAGTTCTTTCATGATGTTAACCCAGGGTTTCTTATTTGTGATTTATAAATTGAATTCTAAACCCATAAGTTAAAGTACAGCATCATCAGTATTTAGACTGAACTATCTTTTACCTAGTTCAGAGTGTTTAAAAACTCTACCATGAAACTTTTCCTCCTCCCTAGACATGTGTGGTCTTTAGTGCTGACTTGAAGACGGGAGATACTTCTGAAAGTGCAAACCAAAATGAAAACTCATGCAAATCTGGTTGTCCTTTATAAATAAAACCATTACTTATTTAAGTTAAACCAAATTTGCACAATTATTACTATTAATAGCAATGGCACCATATCTCCAGTGCAGTTTCTGGGTCAAAATATCATAGTTACCATATTATTACAAAACACATACCACCTTAAAATTTTCTAATCTCTGATGTTAACTACAGCGCCCAAAGTAAACCTAACTTCTGATGAAGTTGCTGAGAATACAAGCATGAAAGGACCAACAGGCATACACTCCCCCTTGCAAGCACGCAATGTATTTATCTCCTGTGTGCAACACAATTATCTAAATATACCAGAAGACAGAAAATATGATTTATCTCTGGACTGTAAGGCAAGCAATACACTAATTTCCATGGGCTAAAACACACCCTTGTGGAAAACATTAGCACTGGGCTATTATCCGGATTTCTAATACAAATTTTTAATATATAGATACATCTGTTGTCCCCATATCTGCACAAAACTGATATTTGTTCCTTATAAAGGGGATTACTAACAAACATCTATTTTTAACATAATTTCCCAAAGGCATTTCTCTCTTTTCCACTCTTCCCTACCTGCAGAAAAACAATCAAAACTGAAATTGGGTATTTCATTTACTGCTGCTCAGTGAAAGCATCTTAAAAAGTTACAGTATGAATTCTTTTTATTTACAAAAATCTTCCATACATTTTCAGAGGATGCCTAGAAGAGTAAAGAATGACATTTGTTACCAGGGTTCTACTACTGAAAACAAATATACAGGAGTAATTTTTCTACGTTTCAGCATTACACTGCAAGGTAGAAAGAGGTTTTTGAGAAATAACTATCTGCAGACAAATTGTTGTGGAAAAACTCAGGGGGTTGTTCCAGGCAAAAACAAAACTCCACAAAATTGGTGACTGTTAAACTCTTGCACAAAGCAAATGTCTAAAAAAATATGTCCCTACAGTTCTGAATGCTGACCTTGGGAAGCTTGGATTTGGCTTTAACTGTATTTCTAGTGTCCTCAGGCAACTCATCTCACCTGCTGTGCTTTAGCTTTGTGATTTAAAATGGGGTAAGAGTTCAACACATTACATATTTCAGAGAATAAACTGTATTAATCACGATATAACGATGTGATTTGTGGCATGTGAGAAATAGGATAAAAGTAGGAAGAGGTGAGGAACATCTGCAAACCATCTAAAGCTGCACAAGGAAGGATGGAGAAAGCTTTGCAGAGACAACTCTAAGGGATAGAGACTCTCTGCATTTATTGAGTACTATCATAGTTTCCTGTTTGTACAGAGATGGGGATTATCATAATTGTATGCTCTTCCTGGAGATGAAAAACTAATCAGAATAGGTGGCTCTGTACAGCTCTATCACTATCACAGCAATTCCTGTTACACTGGTGTCACAAAAGACAGAATTTGGCATTGAGAGTGGGAAAGGAAGGGATTTTCTTCTGCCAAAGAAAACTTAACCTTCACATTTGAGGAAAGTTTGTGTGTGTGCATAGACACACACAGGAAAACAATTACCAGCAAAGAATCAGTTTTAAATACAGATCTGTACTTCAATTTTTTAAAAGACAGCAATTTTAATAAATCAGGCACTTCACTGGGAATCCCATTTTGTATTGTAAATTTTACCTTTTGTGACTTCAGAAAAGGAATCCAGAAATGTTCCATCAGTTCCTGCTAATAACATTTTGTGTCAAACGCTGCTGTTGATAAGACATCACCACATAAAGTTCTCTTTTGTGCTTTGAGGTTTTCAACAGGCAGTGCATCTTCAACACATCTTTCCAGACTGCAAAGCAAAATTAGATGATTTTATCTCCTGAACAACTTGGAAGCATTGGAATGTTTAATCTCCACATTAAAATAAATACAGAAGCACACAGAAGTGCATCAGGAAAGCCCACTGTCTATTTTAAAAGTTAAAATGATGACTAAAAGTTTTTAGAGAAATGAAAATATCACCTTTAAAGAAAGTTAATCTTTAAGATATGGATCAACTGGTCATCTCATTTTCAATCAGAATTTATGATGCTATAAAAACCAGACCAGCAACATTTGGCACATTATATTTTAATTGTTCTGTGTATACAATTCCCAGAAATGGAATGAACATATGCATGAATGTATGCTCAAATAGGTTCAGCTGGGAAAGGAAGGTAAAAATTGATCATCCAACAGATTCATCTTCAAATTGATGAAATTCTAGATAGCAAACTGGAACGGGCTACCATAAACCTACTTCCTTATTTGTTCTGTTTATAATAGCAAGGATAAAATAAAAGTTGTTTCACAGTTTGTTCATTTGCATCAGGGAAACCTCAGGAAATCACTCACCAGTAAGCAGAGGGATAGATGCAAAGAAAGGGCCAGTGTGAAACAAGGAAAGCACACTGCTGAACAACCCACAATGACTGTCCCTTATCCACTGCCCATACAGGCATTTAGTTTTCAGAGCAATGTCAGTAATCAAAACATATTTTCCAGCCCTCTATATAATGTAATCAAAATCAAAGAAAATCACCGAATAGAAAGTGTCCTCTGTACTTCAAATAATTTAATGTAAAATGCTTGCATTTTGCTACTGCTAGCTGCTTGAAATCTTAAATGAATACTATTAGATAAGCTCATTCTTGAGAGCCTTAAAATGTATAAAATCAATATCAAAACAACTCTCATTTAAAAAGTACGTTTTTATGTGAGAAAAAAAATCCCACAAAATAATTGCTACATGTTATATTCATGAAGTTTTTTTCACCTATATTTTTTCAGAAGAATCAGAAATATTTACTGAAATGGTTAAACATCTTATCCTTCAAAGATAGACACAATTCTACAGTAACAAAATACTTGAACTCTTGTTATAAAACAGGAATATAAAATTTCCATTCAGAAAATGGAAGTACATTTAATCAAAGTACTGTGATAAAAGAGTTGCATTAAAATGTTTCACAGTGTAAATGCTGGAACTCAGTGTGTGAAGGCCTCCAAAACCCCAGTTACGTTCACAAAAGATGCCTAGCACATGAAAAGTAAAGGATTATTCTTGTTGAAAGCTCCAATAGTAATCTTTGTAATATAGCAGTTTTGTTTTGAAGTATTTTAGACATCCACTTTTGCCTACAGAAGTCATTGGATTAATCTATAAACCATTAACTGAAGGCAACAAGACAATAAATCCATTAATTTACAAGAGGGCTTTTTGATTTATCCATTCTCTCTTCTTGTTGTCACTGACTGGTAAGTCATAAACAATAAAGAGCACCCACCTCATTCTCCAAAATAGCTTTGAAATTTGAAGATTTACTAAACACAGAATGATTGTCTATTTAAATCTTAAGTAATTTTACCGTACCACCCAAGCACCATAAATCACTAGTGACATTGGCTAACAAGGCTTTAAGAGTTGGAACATGCAGTGTAATAAATTTCCAGACAGTTAAAAATCACTATAATTTTATTCTAATGCATTATAGATTGCCTGTAATGTCATCCTGGCTGGGGTGACCCATTTCTAATTTTGAACAGCTGTTCAGCTCGGGAGTTAGTTAATGATTAAATATAAATTGCCTGATTTATTAGTCTGAATGGTTGAGCTTCCAGGTCAATGCTATATAGACAAAATCATCAGTCTTGATGCTTTTCAGAAGTTAACTGTCTCCTGCTCTAGTCAAAAAGAATTTATAAGCTAAGGAAAAGACTTGACGTTCTCAATTAATCCTTTAAAATATTTTTCTTCTTAACTTAGAAAATAAGTTCACTAATAAAAACTCAAATCTGGGAGAAAAAGCTTAACTATGTATAAACCTGGAAATCCAAGATTTGGAGACTACCAATGAACAAAGGCCATTGGCTTCCCCAGAGCTTCTAGAGGCTCTGAAGGTCTGCAGGGTCAGGCCAACAGTGACTGTCTAAGGTATCCTGGGTCAAACAAAAGTTCTTATTTTCAGACAGTAACACTAACTTCACCATTTTTCTACTATAGAAAAAGTTATGTATTTTACATTTATAGGTGTATTAACTCCTGAGTCAGGTCTCAAAACCAGATATGTTTTAGTTGCATTGGTTTTTTTGGTTTTTTTTATTAGGTAAATATGCTTACAATATTTTTTTTCTAATCTGATATAATCTTGATTGAAAGCCTTTGCTGAGAGATTTGCAGAAATGAAAGTATTCACTCCCTGATCCTAGAAACAAGGTCACAGAGATTTTATGAAATCCAACTTAAAATATTTATTCAAACTGCCCTAGGAACTCACAGAGTAGAGTAAATATTCTTTTTACTTTACATTTTCTGTTATTTACACTTATTTGTCAAAAAGAAATGATTAAAATTCCAGATGACAAATTGAGACAGCACGATTTCTGTAAAGACCTAGAAGAGACAGCACAGCAAGGCTGTAGCCTGATGTGAATGGTTACTGACCATTAAATAGGCATGTGTTAGCTTTAATGATGTTTGTCAGCAAATAAACCTAATAACCACACGGAAAAATATATAATTTAAACATAAATATATTTTATTCTTATTTAAAAATTAATACTTTCTGCAAAACATAAAAAAACTCCAAAAGCAAACAACGAATATCTGATTGGTGCCTTCCACTTATTTCCAATCAAAAGTGCAATGGGGGCAGATGCAGGGTGACTCCATCCTGACCTAGAGGATTATTCAGTCTTTCTGCTCATTAAGTAGAGGCTGCCCAAGCTGTCACAATGTGTTCACAGTTGTGTATAAATGTGGTGACTTTGTTATCGAGACTGCTCTCTAGCAATCATGCCAATATCAGTTGCTAAAAAAACCCACATAAGCTTTAGGAAATGCAATTGTTGTTCAGCACATTTTACTTCTTAGGATTTTATTATGACTTTATTTGTGAGTCTGTTGTTGTTGTGTTATTTGTTTTTTTCTTCAAATGATTTGTAATCAGAGTTATCTTTTCCCCTCTTTTCCACCTCCCTAGATTTTTTCCTCACTCAGTCCTCAAAAATCTAAGTTTAACCTCAACAGAACATTTCAAATATTTCAAAACTCACACTAGGATGAACACTCAGGCAAAAAGCTTCTTACCTTCAGTCCCAACTGTTGGCCAGCTCAATATTTTTTTTGGCTAAGGCCTGGGTTTGGGGTTTTTTGGTGCTTTTTTTGTTTTGGTTTGGGTTTTTTTGTTGGGTTTTTTTTGTTTGGTTTGGTTTGGTTTTTTTCATTGTTGTTGTTTTTTTAATTTTTTAAATTTGTAATGACAGTAATTGTAGACAGTGCCTTTAAGTCTGAAGGATATAAAGTTTAGAGGAAAGGTTTTGTTGTACCTTATTGTTTCTACAGCTTCTGGCACAACATCAGTATGCTAATTAACAACAATTTAGAATAAGATCATCCTTAGACTTTCTTACCAAATATCAATGGTGGCATTAGCTGCTTGAAGATGATAACAGGAGGAGAAATGTTTCTGCTTGATGCTGATGGACTGTATTGCAGATGGACTGTATTCCACACTTTCATGCACTCTGCTCAAAAGGAAAAAACATGCACTCTCTCTGCTTTCACTGGTTTTATGCTGAATGTACCTCAGCTCAGCTCAGTAGCAGCCAGTGCCCACCCCAAGTGAGCCCCTTCAAATTTTTGTTCTAGACTGCTCTGACCCTTTTTTTTCTCCATCACTCCTGCCATATAAATGGTAATATGATGAGTTACAGCACTTTCTCCAGATTCTCCAAACTGAGCAGCTAGGATGATGTGATTTTTAGACAAAATCACATTCAATGATTCCCTTAAGTTAGAAGGCAAGTAATGGGAAACAAATTAGGCCCTATATAGTCCATGATTATGGACCTGCTAGACACTCACAAGTCAATGGGGCCAGATGGTTTACACCCTAAAGTGCAAAGAGAGTTGGCAGATGTGGTTGCCAAACCTCTCTCCATCGTCTTTCAGAAGCCCTGGCTAACTGGGGATCTCCCATTGGACTGGCGACTGGCAGATGTGACACCCATCTTCAGGAAAGGCCAGAAAGAGGATCCCAGTAACTACAGACCTGTCTCACCTTGGTGCCAGGTGACAGTCAGCTAAATTTGAGCCAGCAATGTGCCCAGGTGGCCAAGAAGGCCAATGGCATTCTGGCTTGTATCAGAAATGGTGTGACCAGCAGGACTAAGGAAATGATCTTGCCCCTGTACTTGGCACTGGTGAGGCCCCACCTCAAGTACTGTGTTCAGTTTTGGGCACCTCAATAGAAAAAAGACATTGAGGTGTTGGAGCAAGTCCAAAGAAGGGTAACAAAGCTGATGAATAGTTTGGAAAACATCCCCTGTGAGGAGTGACTGAGAGTGTTGGGGCTGCTTAGTCTGGGGAAATGGAGGCTGAGGGGAGACCTTATCACTCTTTAAAGATACCTGAAAGGAGGTAGTGAGAGGGGGGTTGGTCTCCTGTCACTGGTGACAGATGAAAGGAAAGGGGAAATAGCTTCAAGTTGCATCAGGAGAGGTTTAAGTTGGATATCAGGAGAAACTTCTTTACAGAAAGGATTGTTAAGCACTGGAACAGTCTCCCCAGGGCGGTGGTTGAGTCTCCATCCCTGAATGTGTTTAAAAATCATTTGGATGTGGTTCTTGGGGACATGGTTTAGTGGTGGGTCATTAGAAATAGGGTAAGAAGGTTAGGAAGAGGTTGGACTCAATGATCTTGAAGGTCTTTCTCAGCCTGAACAATTCTATGATTATAAATTGTTTCTTCTATCACTTCCTTAACTAAAACAACTGGAAGACACTTGGATGAGGAGCTATCTTGTTGCTGAAGATACAACACCCTGTTTTTCTGAGAAAGTCTATAAAATACAGTGACAATCAATCAAGAATAGTTGGCTAACAAAAGAGTGGTACATTCTCCTCTCCCCCAAGTTTCTTCTGGTTTTAAAAATAAAAACTCCAAACTACTGCAGTTGTTCATCAAAAAGAAGCAAAATGAAGAAAAATACTCAAAATGTGTTTCTCTCTCTTTTCTCTTTCATTAAGAAGAGAAGAGAAACACATTCTACTCTACTCTGCTCTACTCTAATCAGAATCCTTCCCAGTTCAGCAAACTAAGAACAAATGAAAAGAAAGGTGTTAAAAAATCCGGAAAGTTGAGTAATACAATCTAGGAAGTTAGCACATTGAAAAGTGCTATCTTTGCAAATAATCAGGAGGGGCAAATGTTGAATACAAGAACAGGGATTGGAACACCATTTTGAAACAGGACAAGACAAGGCAAGACAACAGACGATGCAGCAACCAAATTGCCTGAAACTGTTGCTTCACTAGAATAACTAGAGAACTAAGAGCAGTGAGTTACATGCTTAAGAATAAATTTCCCTTATTTCAGATTTAATGGGAGAACTGCAACAGGAACAAGGAGTACAGACCTCTGCAAAGGCTTGGTGTTTTTTCAGGATCACGTATATAGATGTCAGCTGCCAAGTTTAGTGCTTGAATTCGTGGTGTGCAATCAGGAAATTTTAAAAAAAATGTATATAAATTAAACATAAGGACTGTAAAAGCAAGGGGGAAAAGTTTGAATAAATAAAGTTGGCTTGCTTTCTTAGGGATAATGAGGCAGTCAATCCACTTTTTAGTGGTGATTATCTTAAATTAAGAGACTAATGAGGACTTCTGCTCATAAGGGCGTCTTGCACAGATGTCCTGTGGTAAAATTTCATCAGTCTAGCATGCAAGGGATAAGAGGAATGAACACAGAATCAGTTTTCTAGGGGTTTTTTGTTTTTTTTTTTGTTTGGGTTTTTTAAGAGATATTATTTATTTGTGGGCATATCAAGTCTGCCTGCATGATAACATAGACCTAACCCTAGTTCAGGAGCAGCCACCCATCAAAGCCTGGAGGAACAAATGAATGTGATCATATACTACTTCTACTACTTTAACATCCAGAAAAGGATCAGTAGGCATCATAATCCACATAGATTTTTATCCTCTATAAGCCATTGTAAACGTTAAAATTTACATACTCTATCAATATTAGTACCAATCTGTATATATTTGACACTTAAAAAAAATGACTGTGACATTATTCATTATAATGTTGCCTGTGTTTGTATAGAATTTAATTTCTAATTTAAAGATACATTCTCCTTTGAAGATACATGAGGAGGGAAAGCAGGTTACTTCAAGTGTGTTGTCTGGGCTGAAGATGGATTATTGATTATAAACAGCTGCACTGATTATCATCACTGAAAACTGCTGGCCACAAAAACCTCCATATGAAAAATACGTACCTCTCTCCTTTTCCCTCTCTTTGCCAATAGAAAGAAACTGAATTATGAGCCAGGGAGCACAGAATATCTGTGAATGCCAAAGGAGAGATCACTAACAACTGATACTCTGCTTTCAAGTCTATTCTTTAGAAAATTGGACAGAGGAAGATGGGAAAGAGACAGGAAAATAAATGACCAGATGGGAAAAGGGCAAGAAGTGAACTGAAGGATAGCTGGGCAACTAAATGTATGAACTGATACTTGAATAATGGTAAAAACTCTTAATGCCACCTTAAAGGCAGTTAGAAGAGACCAGACAGAAGAGTAACAGCTTCATTGCTTGTATTGTTTAGCTTCATATTAAGATGTTTTCTTCAGGGTACCATTCAGGAATGATTTACAAAATACCTCTCTCTTCTTTTCTGCTTGATTTCACACTGCTTTAGATGAATTTTCACTGGAGTGCCTTCTTCTTGTGGTCTCTCTATACTAGTCTTTTGCAAATTTACAAGAAAATAGGCTCTTCAGAAGATAACAGATAGGGCTGCACAGCACTTGTAATACTCTTGAAGAAGAGGTGGTGGGTGTGCTGAAAACTTCCCCCAGACTGGATCCAGTCATCAAGCAGCCCAAACAGAAGTGTAAAAGGATATCCATATATCAAGTTACTTTCTTTCAACATTAGAGGACTTTGTGTTTTTATGGACTATGGATGCGTACAACTCCAATAAGGAGCAAGAGCTTCTTAGAGGCTGATGGGGCACAGAAGGTTATCACCAGCTAAGGTAAATAAAATACAGGTACTTGGCAGAGAAGTGCCTGCATTATTAATTTATTTTTTCTTCCCCCAGGAGAGATACAATTTTACTTTCTTTTTCTACTATCTTACAAACTGTCTGACACAGTTCATCAAACATTGAAAAGGCCTGACAGAAGCCAGCTGGACCTGGTTGCATTGCGTAGGGGTACACATCAGAAAATAGTGAATGTAAAAATTAAATGAAGCAAAGGAAGAAGTTATCATGATTGGAAAAATGGAGCTGATGAAACTTTACTAGCTGTAAAACTCTCTGGGAAAGCAAAAGACAATTGATGATATTTATAGAGCACTATATTCTAGCTTTAAAAATGGGTGCCAGCAGAAAGTCAGTGTTTCACTCTGAACTTACATCTTTTCCTAAGCTATACCTGGTTAATGCTACTTCTGTACCTAGCAGTCTTTCCAAACAGACATCACATTGAACATCATGCCCTTTAATGTGTGGATTAATACAAGTTTCCAGCTGAGAAATTCAAGTTAATTTCAAATGTAAGGTTGAACAGCACGCCTCAGGATCATTGAACAGGGATGAAAATCTACAGACAACATTATTCACTATTGACCATGTTGTGCATGTTCAGACAGAGAAAAAACCTGAGTCTAGAAAGATAAGCAGAGACTTTGTGAATTGCCATCTGTAACTATGGTTAAAGCAAAACCAAATAAAGTGGTGGATTTAATGGAATTATTGAGTGTTTCTTCTTTAAAAGACAAAGACAGGAAAAGATCCTGTGTACCCACCAATATGGGATGCTATGATACCTACTGGAGAATCAAGAATTACAGCTGCAATCGGCTACAAGCTACAGCTACAAGAATGACAATCTCCTTAAAAAAGTCACACAGGTTGATCAGCTATTCTATGAATCAGTTATAAACATTGGATTGTCCCACCTTGCATGTAACAGGAAGCCTGGCTGAACATGGTTAGGAAAAATATTCATAATAAATGACAATGGGACAACTGTTGGTCCTAAAACAGGAAACAGCTGCAGAAAGAATTGCAACTTCACCTGTGGTACAGAAGTCTTCCTGCTAGGAACTGAGCATAGCTGAGAGGAAAAAAAAAATAAATACTGCTGCTAATGACTTCCAGAAAAAAAATACATGAGGAAATAAAAGGAGAAGTAAATAAATATAAAAAGACAGAGCTAGAATCAAAGTTGGAGGCTTACTGAACTGCAAGGTCACCTAAAACAGGAAAAGGTTCTTTGAGATACTGTCAGGCGAGAAACAGATTCATTAGTGCTCTTTTCTGAGGAACACATTAAAAAAATATAAGATTCCATGAATTTCAGGGGTGTGCGCTGTGTATCTGTCAAAAAATTAAGTATTTGCACTTAAAAACATACATCACTATAGATGTGCAAAATAAAAAACAAAGATTCTTCAGTAAAGCTATCTCTCAGTGTAATACAAACTTCACTAGGAAAGATGTACTTTGATCTGAATGGGCAACTCCAAGGTCACAAGGCTAACACTGTGTCATATGGAGGCAAAATATTTGCTGTAACAGCTGATGGGACTTTTGAGGGAAAGAAGGGACCAGAATATGAAAAGAGAGAGTAAAAGCTATCTTTATTTACCCATTAAATCTGCATCACCTTTAGAACATAAAAAGCTGGTACTACAACATCACAAGGGATAGCAGGAAATTGCTGAAATAATTAAATTCTGAGATACTATAACTCCCAGGTTTCTGAGAATTTCAGTAAAAGGGAATATTTGCCCTTTCTTTTAAAGTGGTAGTTTAAGAGAAAATAGTGGGAATAATCTCATTTTATATTTGCTCAGCCTGTATTTATTTCTTGATGTCTTAAGCTGTGAGATTTCAAGTCTAAATAGTACCAACTAAAAAGTCTGAAGCCAAGTGAAAGCCTTCTAAATCAAATTAATGTCATGCCTTTCAAACCACTTAAATCCTTCTTTGATAAGTCAGGGTAATTAGCTTGCAGTGGAGAAACTCTTTCTATCCACCATCTTCCAAGACACCAGTCTTTGTGTGCTTTATGAGTGTTTTGTATTGCAGTTGCTCCATTAAATGAACACTTAATAAACAACAAATAACCCCTCTCAAAAGTTCAACAGACACTTGGTGGTAAGCACAGTCTTTGATTCAACCATTAACTCAAAAGCCATTTGTCAGTAAAAGACTGTAATCAAAGTTTCCACTTCTATGTGTATGTGTATATGTGTTTGGATGTCTCTCAAAAAATCAAAGGAGATTTGATTTCATTTTTATGCTATTTTTAATGACAAATATAAACACAGATGACCATAAGTTTACAAAATTCTTTCTGGAAGCTATTCCTATATTCCAATAGGTCATTACTCATATACACACTTGGCATATATTACTTGTAAAATGACAGCCAGTCATTTATATAAACTGTTAATTCAGTTTACTAACCTGTTGGTTATCTATGATGTGCTTAGATGGCTTTGAGGAAATTCAGTCATTTCTGATAAACAGCTTTATATTCTGCCACCAAAACTATGGAATACTCTTCAGTAGGTGTGTGGGTAAAATAGTGATAACTCTTACAGAAAACTTACCTTTAATACTTGAACGAAGAAGTAATAAAATTAATAAAAAGAAAAAAACATAACATAAATAAATTTTAAAATAAACCTAATAAAATTAAATAAGCTCAAGATATTAAGAAGAATGCTTATTAATCAAGCAGTACTTACAAGTGTCTTTTTCCTGGTGGCTTCTAGTTTTTCTGTGGCTTCTGCTCATTCAGCATTTGCCTAGGTCAAAGCACAACATTTTGGCTCTACCTCAATACACCTTGAAAAGGGCATAGAACGTAAGTACATTTGACAAAAAAGTGGTTTCATGTTCACTGAAAAAACCTGCAAATTACTCCTAATGAAAGACTTCCAGATAAACCTAGTGATCTCTCATTATGTGTATTTTTTGTAGAGCCATCTTTCTACACAGTGGTAAGACATGCAGAGATCTCTCTCAATATTGACCTAAAGACTTAAGGAGATTTGACTGTAGTTTACATAAGGATATCATAAGCAGAACTGAATGTATCTTCAGTGGCTCTACTGAATCAAAATAAATTAGATTAATTTTTTCTATGTATCTCTTTCATGGTTTTAGAACACAGGTAGAAATCAGACAGGCATTAAGCTTGACCAGCTTTCAAGTAAAATGCAATAGTTTTTTACTGTTTCAAAGCAAAATTATAAACTGCTTTCATAGTTGGATGAATGGAAGAATCTTACTGCAAGGTGGTCCAGGGAATCACAAGTAGTAAGCTCTGTCTCACACTCCAGACAGCCTGACTCAGACATTTCAAGTGAAATGTGTATCTGGAAAAGAATATTTCCCAACTGTTGCATCATCATGACAATTGAAAAGTCCTGGACAAGCATATCTTTTTTAGCATTCTGTTATGAATAAAAAAGTCCTCTACAACTCTGACACTCGGGCAGATCTGTGTCCAGTTCTAGACTCCATCTGTTCTGCATGGTGAGAATTAGCATCTCCTGTTTATACCACCATACCTCAGAAGAGTCAAGTGAGTTTTGCAGTGCTAGGACTTCCACAAGGCAGTCATTGCTCACTTCAGCCAAGCTCCCATAGTGCTAACTAACATATGCTAACACATGAAGCTTCTCAGAAGTGAAGCCTTGGATGTAGTAAGGATAATGGGATGAAGAGCCAGGGACAGAGGGTTGTGCTGGCAAATCAGCTATTTACAATCATTAGAAGTTAAGAGAGTTCTCAGTGACTTAGGACCTCATACTGTACCTGCTATTTCTACTAAAGCAGTAGTTTCACCTCTGGGTAGCTGAATCACTTTTATTCTCATTGCTCCAGAGAGAAAATTTGGTATAGGAAGTTCCTTTCTTCCCCACTGTTCTGAATCATGAATGAACTCTGCATGTTGCTCTGCCCTTTTAAGTACAATAGCACAAGAGGTGGAAACCTGCTGACTACCCCACTTTGTGGAGAAAACACACTCAGACTAAAAGCTGTGAATAGGAGACACAATAGCTTTGGATTGGTGTATCAGAAATCACTTCTGTTTATACTTATGGACAAAGAATCTTTATAACAACTGGATAGTGTCCATCATCCTCTGCTGTGCAGTTCTGTGAACTAAAAGTGAGAAAGAGGTATTGAAGATTTAGCTGCTAAAAACTGCTTATAATTAAAACATTAACTTTTCAAATTCTCTTCTTCACAGACTGCTGATTCTGACGTCAACACCTTTGCCTTATTCTTATTTTCATGTTAAATACACATGTAGTAAACCTGGTGAAAAAAAATGTTTGACCTTTGGCTTACTAAAGAAAATATGGCACTTCCACACAATTTTGGTGGTTCTCACCAGGTGAAGATGAAAGGAAGATGTGTCTCTCAAAGACCAGTTCAGCATTTCTAAGACTAAACATCTCAGGTTAATTAACTGAATATTGCTTAGCACAGCCTCCTCTCCTTCAGGGTGATGAAGGACAAGATCCTACCTCAACAATGGTGTGAGAGGACAACATGACAGGTTTATACTATTTGTGTTGAGTTCCCCGAGACTGTAATAAACTACATGTTTCTTCCAGTGGGTACTGCATTAACAGATTTTGTGTGATGTGCAATTTCCTTCTCGCATAGGATACAACAACATGAAATAAGGCAAGTAATCCTTTCTTTGTCATCTTGATATTGAAGGAATATATATTTTTTCTCCTTCTAGATCAGGTTTAAATACGTCTTGTTGAAAATCTGATAGCATGAAGACTGTCCTCTAGTTGATGTACCTATCTCTCAGGCTGTGCCAAGCTTGTCTCTATAGATGTGAAATATCACCTATCTCTAGAGATGCTTTTGAAAAAAGAAGCCTGTAAGCTTGTGAAGACAAATCAAATAGTGAATACTCCGGGTTGCCAACAGGAACCTAGAGATCACCATGTGAGTTAAAAAAATTTAGAAGGACTTCTGTTTAGGACTCTATATAAAACTATAGGATGCAAAGGTGAGAGATTTAGTAATGCAGAATAGAAGACCAGGTAAGAGATCTGTATGGAAAAGCTGGGGAATATCAGGGCAGCCAGCTACATCTGAGGAGTTATCAAACACAGGGGAGAACTCAATAGTTTGTGCCATTTCAGTAGGTAAGCTGCAAGCATGTAATGATTTATGTTCAGATGCAGAACCAGGAGCTAAACAAGAGATGTATGAAGAAAGTGAAAATTTCTTACTCCCTCATTTTACCCCTTTATAGGACTCCTTTTGAGAAAAATTAGAGAAAATACCAGGGAGGTAGTGGTGAGTTCTCGTGATGCATTAAGGGTTTCCCTGACCAGTAAAATTTCACTGCGCTTTTAGGGTATAGGTATATACATCAGATTCATCAAACCAGCCTCCATCTGTTGGCAAATTTGCCTTTTTCTTTTAATTCCTCAGTTCCAAGTGTCAAGCCATAAATCTCAATAAGGGAGAGAAGAGTTAAAAAAGAAATATACTAAAGGAAATGAAAACACTGCACTCAATTTCAGGTTTGGAACTTTAACAGATACCAGTTTAAGCAGATGTGTCAAAATTTATTTTGGTTTACCAATGGCTTGGATCAGTGAACTTACTTCAGTTATTACCAGCTCCAAGTGAAGCCTCCACAACTTTGTGCAATGATTCAATTATCTCTTTTAAATCTGATTCTGATTTCTTTGGTGCAAACTTAACTGGTACAGCAACCCTGGAAGGTGTTCTGTGTCATCTGCAATTGCATATCTGGAAGATTATTATACACAGTTTTAAAATACACTGCCTGGGGGTGAAGCCAGTTATATTTGATTCATCTCTAACCTTTGTACCTCATGCTCACCTCACAGGCTTATTTCCTCCCAGGTACTGCTTAAACACAGCCTAATTACAGATAAAGAGAATATTAAAGTGATCAGGATGTTAAAACCTGGATCAAGCACTGTGCATTGGTAGTGACAAGTCTCTATAAGAATTTAAGGTTCTTACAAAATCTGTTTCCACAATTGTCAGGGGCCACTTTCTATCTGTGTGCTTATTATATGGGACACACAGACACTGTCTTCGGTAAGATTAAAATTCAGTATGCATTACATCACAAATTATAAGGTACTCATGAAGTTAAATATTACTCCATCTCCTGTGATAGAAAAATGCAGAACAGAATTGGTGTAGCTTTTCAGATGAAATTTCCAATGTTCATTGGTTTCTACCTAATTTTTAAATTGAAGACTGCATACTCAGTTGCAGTTAAGTTTGGTTTGTATTTTTTTCTCGTATGGTTTGAGACCCACATTACTGAAATGAACTTAAATCAAAGAGTTTAGAACAGTCAAGATGTTCCTTCTGTTAGTTTTATAGGACAAGATAATTCTTTTAAGGGATGAAAAAATTAAACAGAGCAGGGTGCAGATCCCTTAGGACAGTATTTCTGAAGTCTGTTTCCTCGCACAAAGAGATGAAAGAGCTTTTCATCGCTGTATCCAGAAGTATGGTCCCCTTCACATCAATAACTTCTATGCTATGGAGCTCTTCAGTGGTGGGCAAATTGTTGGAAAAGCAGGAAGCAGTGGGCTCTTAGCAATCAGACCATGAGTAGAGTGGCTCAAGTATTCCATGTAAATTAAGAGAGCACTTCCTCTGAGGGAGGGGTAAATCACAACAGCTGGTCAGTCAGGATCCATCTTTCCTAATTCTTACCTAGTGTCATGGTTCCCCATAACCTTACTCTGCATGATTTCTTCCTTCTAAGGGGTAGATCCCATTACAAAAGGCAGTGGCATATGCATCTTCATCTGTAAACCACTCTGGCTGGCATCACTCAGAGGACACAAACTGCCATTAAAAAGAGAGCAGTGTTACTGCCTACCAATTGAAAACCTTAGTGGTGTCATTTTCATAGTCAGACCCTTGATTATTACTGTACAGATACGTAGCTCTGCCACATTTATGGGGCATCCAGAGTGACCCCACCTTTCCTGATGAGCCTGATCTAAAGTGACTTGCACTCTCAACCTTTTTCCAGATAATGTTTCACTCTTAAGACAGTCTGCACAAGGTATTTATTGGCTTAATACTGTAAAACTCAGAAAATCCTTATAAACTCCAGTTTGAAATCTATATAACAGGAAATCAAAGACAATTTTTAAAGGGTGGCAAATTATAATTTGCTGCTGTTTTGTTGGGGGTTTTTTGTTTGTTTTGAAAATAGAGGATTTATATTAAGAATTCAGCAGCAGCCTGATGAAATAGTTTTAAATTAACATAGTACAAAATGGCATTTTCCTTTCCAATAAAAACATTTCAGACATGCAATAAAAGTAGTGAACAGGGGAATACAGTAATCATTAGTGTCATGCACTGAACTTCATCCCTGAAACAAAGTGGCCCAAAGATGTGATTAACCTATGATAATCACTCTGTGTGTTTCACCTAGTTGCTAAATGAAGTAATTAGAATTGTGTTAAGGGTGTATTTTGATTATCCAAATCCATCAGAAGCATATGGAACCAATACAGAAGAAGCATCACTGAAAAGTGGTTGGTAGGATGTTGAGCTGGTATATCTAATTTGTGAAAGTTTAATCAATTGCACTATTTGGATTTTAAACTTCATACAAAATATTGAAATTCTGTGTAAGATCTGGATCAGCAAAAGAATGAAATCTGTAATAAGCATAATCCAGAGAAATATAAAGGTCCTGATCAGGCCTCTCTTTGTGTCAGTGTCAAAAATCACTTTTCCCTCAATTAAATTAAAATGAGTCAAAAGGTCATTAGAAAGTACTAAATATCACCTAATAAGAAGAAATCTTTAAGAAACGAAACAGAATAGAATGAAAGACCATTTTCTTTGCTCAGACAGTATAGTTTTCTCTGTTGATCAGAATCTGAAAACTGTTTACAAAGTTCTTGGCAACTTGAAGTTTCCATAGCTCAGAATCAGCTATTGACAACTATTATAAGTCAATTAAAAGTTTTTCTTTGCGGTATTGATAAATGACACATTGTACATCAAATTTCATAGCAAAGTGCCAGAGCTGAATGTACCCTTTGGACTTTAAAGAAGTAGGAACATTACATTTTACAGCATTCCATACTGCTGGTGCTTTATTTCAAAAACCACTTTTGTAACAGTAAATGAAAATTTTGGAGTTCAGATGAAAAGTTGTATTCTTATTCATTGTGTGGTGAGGACAAATGCATGTAAATGTCTGTTTCCAACAGGGATGTTGTTTACCAATATTAAATAGGCTGATCTGAGAGTAAAAAGAAGAATATTCAACATTGATGACACATATTATTAGAAATGCTATTATAATCTTGAAATTCAAGGTTTACACCTTGTAATATTGCAAAATACTGGCATGAACTTCTGTATCAATTGAGTTGTTCAATTTACCTAGAGTCTCAAAGCCTTTAGAAATCTGAAGTGCTCCAAGATGACTCTCTGACCTTTACTGTATTACAAATAGGTCTGATTCTCAAGATCCACATCCATTAAATGCTTGAATGAGCTCAGTATTTATTGTTCTTTCATCTCATTAAAACAGCTAAAAGGTTGGGAAAAGGCGTAATGTAAAGAAAGGTCAAGTGGCAATCACGGTGTGCAATGCTATTACATGTGTAAGTATAATAATTCTTTAGACTTCAGGCTCCCTAGAGAGGAAGTTGTTCAAAACTGTTCACCTAAAAAGGTTTATTTTGTGCTAAATATAGCTCAACAGCACTAAATGGGGAATTAGACTGACCTTTTACTCCTCTGCATCTGCAATAGCCTTTTCTTGGCTCACTTTCTCAGTCTGAAATCCTATCTCAGCAATCAAAGCTTCAGCATCTTGATTTCTCAGTTGCAGTTCTGCCTCATGAGAAGCAAGTTTGGATTCTACCTACGAAGCAAAAGGTAATGCATTATTCAGGAGCAGAGGTCATTCCATATGGTTCTGGAAAGATTACACCACATGAATGCCAGAAAGCTGAACTGAAAACAAAAATTCATGTTTTGTGGGTCTCAGTGTTGTCTTTTCCTTGGCTTACTTTGGTTCTATTTGCCAGCACTTGGTTTGGATGTCACAAAATTTTCTTGACATGAAGAAGTTAATAACAGCCTACCTGCTTCCACCAGGGACCCTGCAGCTCCTCTGAGATGCTCAGATGTCTGCCCAGCTGCTGAGGTTGTGTTTGTAACCAGGTGTCCCAGCAGTGCTCCAGCACCTAGCAAAGACGCAAATATACAAGCAAAAGGAGAGTATGGAAAACACTTAATAGTCACTCTGAGTAGATAATTCTGGCAGATGTTTTCTGAAAGGTTAAGACAAATATTAGAGGGATGAAACTTTTATCACATAGGAGGTCTTGAGAGCTTTTCTTCTTTTGGGGGGCCCAAAATCTTACAGAACCTACAAAACCTACCTTTTAGAAATGTGATCATTTTGAAAGGAGAAGACAAAGCTATAATACTGAGTTGTAACAGATGATTGTAAAGATCTCAACTCTCTCCACTCACTTTATTTTTCAATTTATTTAAGCTGACTTTATTTATTCTGACATTCTGTCCTTTTCTTCCTGAAAAACTAAAGGGTGCTGCATGTGATATTCTTGTGTAGAGCTACGGAATACAGGATGAAAATGGCTGAGTGCTGAAATACCTGATGAGATAGGAGCTGTGTGTCTGCTAGCACAGCCTGCGGCACTTGAAACTGCCAAATTATCTTGTGGCCATCATCAAATTAGAATTTGGAGGAAAAGAGCATTTTAATAATTTACGAGCAAGAGATACCTTATTAAAAATGGGCTTTAAAAAAGCACTCCCCCTCGTCTGTTCACCACTTTTTTTTGTGGGTATTTAGCTTGAAAAGTGGGAGTAAACCAACCAGCTCTAATGGTTAATCTCATGCAGTGGCACGAAGGTGTAACATAATGCAAAGACTGGAGCTGAGCATTTCATTTGCAGTTTTTATATAAAACACAAGGACTTTCTATTTTTAATAAAGAAATTGTTGGATTATGGCTTCTCTTCAGCATCTGCAAAGGGGATTATGGAACATGTGGCAAGGGGGGAGGAGGGGGATAGTATGATGGGGCAAAGGCTTCCACACAGCTTCCCATCCCTTCTGTCACTGTGGACTGAGCAGCCACAAATGAACTGCAGGCAGAGGCACTGACAGGGGGCTATCTCTGAGGTCCCTTCCAACCCATACAATTCTATGATTCTATGATTCTATGTGGCACTACCCTCACAAGGAGCAGACCACGGGTGATGCAAAGGCACCACACTTGTTCCTCCTGCCTCCATTACCCCTCAGCTGCTTATTGTCAAGGCACAAAATCCCCATTATCAGAACTGTATCTTTTCTCTACCATGGTCTGGCTTTTGATGTAGCACTTGCTTCCCCCCCTTCAAACCTTTGATTGTGGCCACATTCCATTTTTCCTCTCTCCAGACTTTCTCCTTGCTCAAACGGATGGAGTCCTCTTTCCAAAGACAGCTAAAGAGCTCAAAGAGCTTCTACATGAAACAAACCCCAGTTTCCAAAATCAGGCAATTTCAATGAAACACAAAAATGCCACCTAGAACCAGTCAGTCTAATGAAAAGGTGCTGCAATAACTCTGTTTTATTGGCAACAAACCCAGGATTATTATTTAAAAAAAAACAAAACAAGGAAATAAAAGGTTGTAACTTTCACATTTTACCTGGAAAGCTGCCTTCAGCTTCTGCATACCATTCATCAAGTGCTCCAGCATCTCCTTGCTTTTCTTTAGGAGAATCTTATAAAGAGTCATTTGCTCAAGAAAACTCTTTGGAGTGGTGTAACTTTATCTCCTATCTCTACAACTGAAGTTGGCATTCAGTATATTCACACTGGTGTGGGCATAAGGCATAAAATTATAAATAGAACCCTGGACGAGTGGTTGGACATACCCAAGGAACAAGAAAAAAGTAAACACATGAGCAAATAGATGTTTCAAAAAGTAAGCATGTCTGTATAAGTAAAAAAAAATTATGTTTCTCAGGGTGGCTCATTCACAAAACTGTTCTTCAGTCTACCCTCAACATATTTTTTTCAGCATGTAAAAAACCTTAAAGCAAAATAAGCCTTCCCCAACTTTTTTGGCATATAAATTAATTAATTCTGCGCTTGCATTGTCTTCATCACCACAGAAGCTCAGTGTGTCAATAAATTCTCATATTTTTAAAATAAATTTTCCTAAAAGCTAAAAATAGAGATTAAATAAATCACTATACTGACTTCTATATGTAGAGTTAATACTATATGGATTTTCTATTTCACTGCTGGTAATCTAGTGTAAGAAAAGTCCTATATAGCTTAAAGAAATACAATAGAGTGGTTACTCTAATCACACCAATCCTCACAAACGTCACATATCATCAAATTGATATTTGGAGTGAATTGCATTTATGTCATTAAATTTTCAGACTGAAAAGAACTGGACTCCATGATTGAGATTTCAGAAGCTGTACCAGTCCCTGCTGACCTGTGCTGCCAAAATCAGCACTGACCTAACATAAAATGTTCCGGGGACAGGATGAGAGGTCTCTGGAGTGCTTCTGAAACCTGAATCTCTACCTGCTGTAAAATGGCAGAAAACCAGCAACATTTCTGAGCTGAAGAAATCTAACAGTTTCAAGGGGTAGTTGATCAGAAAAGTGGTTAGGACTTAATGGAGCTCAGAGTCACTCTCAGCAGTGACAGGTAACACTCTTTCCTTCATTTTGTGCCACCCAGGCATCTGACCAAAAAGTATAACTTCAGCTCTGAAGAAATCTCAGCACACTGCAGAAGAGACCCCAGAGTGGTCCTGTGGCCCCTGGGGGCAGCACAGCACTGCCTGAGTGTGAAGTCTCTCAAAATGCAGCCTTGAGACTGAAAAATGCTTTTCACATACTGTCTGATAGACAAAACAGGCTAGGAATATTTAAAACAGCCCCAGATGGTCATTTAGTCATGTATTTCTGAGAAAACTGCAGAGATGAAATATATTTCTCTATTCACTTCTCAAAGCAAGGAGAGAGGTTGATCCAGGACTGAAGCTCAAAGGTCCTTTTTCTAAATTTTTTGTAAACTGAACCAGAAAATTCAATATACTGCTATGCTACTTTGAATTAGACTGTACTTGGGATACTTGGGATATACTATACTTGGTATAAAGGTGAAATAAGAAACAATCAAAATTCATTTTCGCTTGTTTTAAAGGCCCTTATCTACCTATATTACTAGAATATACTCATATATATGTTTAAGTAAAAGTACTGTATGCAAAATGGTTGGACGTGGTCTTCTTAGGAGTCTTTTCTAGCCATGACAATTCTGTGATTCTCTGAAAATTAACAGGGGAATACTAAGGAAACCTATTTAGCTCCACCATTGTAACTAACTTCCATTTTGTCCTCTATGACTTCCAGCATACTTAACTTTATAATTTGTGGAGTCACATCTCCCTCATTTTAATGATTATTTATTGCATTCTGTACAAGACAAACCTAGTTCAATTAATCAAGGGAAGCCTAAAAATCAATTAATATGAATTAAATGAGCTACACCAACTCTTAGGAAAGTCACACATAATTTACCAAAGCATTGTCAATAATGCTTAGAGAACTTTGGGAAAATTGCTCACGAGTGGCTGTTGATGCAGTTAAATGCTTTAAGCCTACATCATTAATATTACAATCAGGTTGATGCAGAAAGACTTGCCATTTTTCTCAGTGAGAAACCTCATTATTTTCTTGTGACTTTTAAAAGCTAGTTTAGAAGAATACTCATTTCACTTATGACTACAAAGACAGAAATTAAAACAAGGACTGAATAAAGAATAATTTGCATTTAGGGAAAGCAGAAATAAATTGCTTTAGGGAAAAAAAAAAACAACAAAAACACCCCAGAACATCATTAGTTGAGGCAAAGCCAGCATAAATTCACCTTAAAAATAAAATTGCTTGTAAAAGCAATGCTAGTCAGCAGGAATGGACATTTTATGCAGATTTGCACAGCGCTTGGCTTCCAACTGAACCATGTTTCAGCCTTTTTCTCCTTTTTTATATCATTTGTGACAGATAAACCCTGCAGTACAGTTCTTCCTCACAGAAGACAGACTCCTTACACATGATCCTTATGAGAGGTCTCAGCAGCCTTGAAAAGCCCTCTAACAACAATTTCATTTGTAAATCAGCCAGGGAAGAAGTGGGTTCCGGTAGAGCTGGAAGTGGCCCGAGACAACTTGTCTCAATGGGGCAAAATAACTATTGTTATCAAGCTTAACAAAATGGCACAGCATGGGAGACACGCCGAGCCAGAGAGCAGCTGGTTGTAATTCACACTGGTTTTCAGAAAACACTAATCGTTCCCCAACAGACCTCTTTGAGGATTGGTCTTCCCTGCATTTTCAATTTGTCACTTTCTCTTATGATAAGGTCAGCGGTGACAGCACTTCCTGACATTAACAGCTGTGGCTTTTAAAAGGGTCATTGTGGAACTACTAATTGCAGTAATTTCATTAGCATAAATTATTTATTCTGCCATTCATTTATCTCCAGAGTTTTGAGTTCCTTTTTTTTTTTTTTTTTTAACACTACATTGTACTTTTCAATATATGCCCATTCAGGGTTGTAGGCAAAGGAAATCATTATTGCTAATTAAGCCTTCTTTATTAAAAAAAAAGGCAGAGAAAAAAGAGTTGATACAGCAGCAAAATCTGACTTAACCACAGTTCACTAGAAAGCATAAAGTGTCTTGAAGCCAGAAATGAAGATTGGTCTGGTACAAATCAAACCCCTTCAATTGCCCTAAAGACAACTGAGCAATAAGCCTATATACAATCTGAAGGAAAATACAAGGTTGAAGCCTGTTCATTCTCATGCAGAGCAAAAAAGATAAGTGTCATTGAACCTGCATCCCAGAGGCAGTTGTCAAAACTGAGAATACAATCAAGCCAGTGTTTTTCTGAAGGAAGAAGCAACTGGGAATTGGGCATGGGGAGAAGTGGAGACTGTAAAAGGTCAAGGGATAAAGCAAAAAGTTGGTTCAGGCTTCCTCTTTTCCATACCATGTGTTGTAAAATGCTCTGGAGTACAATAAACTAAGATTAGATTTAATTTACTTTAAACATGCTCAACAGCAAGTGCTGTTTGGTGATGAGCACCAGAGGACCAGCATACAAGACAGGAACAGCAAAATACAGAAAGGAGACAGCAGAGATGTACACACTGCTGTTATTTTCAAAGGGATGAATTAAACAATCCCTGCTTTTTCATTCTGTGCTCAGTGTTGATATGTGAAACTAGCTGAAAGTAAGGAAGGGAGATTGTGTCATGTTAAATTTGGAGATAGAGGATGTATTTCAAAATACTATAGATTGTGTTTGATACCAAATGAGGTGTTTTCATAAGTTTGTTAAGCTCAGTATATGGATTTCAAAATCACTGCACGCTATTCATTGACTGTGCTCTCTTTAAATGTAAGTTTAGCAATTTGAGTGCTGAAACAGAAGAGGGCTCTTTTCCTTTCTTTTCTCCCAAGAAATCTGAACTGATTAAATTTCTAATACTCCATTTCTCTCCAAATACCTCTGAACTGTCTCTTGTCCATAACCTGCACATTGCCCAATGTTCTATGTTATTCTGAGTGAAAAGGGGCTCATGGGACTTATTTTCAACTGGTACCATAATTATGGAAGATCACTTGGTCTTTCTGTTCAGGGGCATTCACAGAGGGCAGAAGGGATGTTCACATCATCCTTCATAGCACGTACTGATGCTGCAGCTCACTAGGTCTCTGCTAAACTTAATCTGCTCCCATTCTTGCCCTGAATAATCTGTGTCTTACAGAAAGTTACCAATACTTGGTTTGAAGATAAAGAGATGGAGACTTCCTACTCAGATCTCTGTGATCACTGTGATTTTTTTAAATTGGCTTTTCTCTCTGTTTCAACTCAGAAAACTTCCAGGTGGTTTTTTTGTTTGTTTGTTTTGTTTTGTTAAAGCAATGTAGATAAGATGTCAAGCCAGTATTGAACTTTTGACTGGAAAAAAAAGATCATTAGCTTAACTTCAAGCTATCCGAATTAAAAATAACCTGCAATATTTATGTATTGTGATGAACAAAAAATAATGAAAAAATATATATTGACTACTTTCACTATATTTTTGGAAACTCTGAAAAAGAACTATTAGTAGCTAAGTGTTGATTATACCAAAATAATAATTTATAGACCTGGCACTGCTCATCATAGGGGACAGCATGATTACACTATGTTTCAGAAGTCCATATATATAGGAACCCCTACTAAGAACAAACAAAATGGTTTTCCTGAAATACCTAAAATGGATCAAATGAAGTGAAATATTAACACTCCAGCACTAGAGATAAGAGAAGACCACACTCCATAAATATTCAAAGGAAAGGGGCTGGCAAACTGCAGCTCAGATTTCCTCTTCTTCAAGGTTGTCCTTTTCCACCCAGGCCCACTCATTCTTTTGATATCCTTGCACACTTCTACAGCTGTCCTCTCCCCCCTCCCTTTACCAACCATTTTTCTGTGTTGATTCTCCTTTCACTCCTCCTCAGACACTTTGCTGTACACCTCTCCTACCTTTTTGGGTTCAGTTTGGCTTCTCTTCTGCCCCTCTTCCCCCCCAGTAACACTGTCATACTTTTTCTGTTATCTCTATGTCCCTGTTCTGGGTGCATTTTTTCCATCACTTTCAAATCCTTCCCTTGTCTCCTCCTAGTAGTTTTTGTAGCCTGCTGTCTTGTTTGTTTGTCCTCTTATTGGCTGCACATACTGACATGAGTCAGGCAGTCAGTACTGTTTCACATATATTAACCCAATATCCATAAAGTGTCATGTTAGTTTACCAGTTGTCAATAATTTCACTTGCTTGCAACTGGAGAGGAAAGATATTTACCAGGAGCTGTTATCACCAGTGTCCAAAAGAGACTCATTGAAAGGTCCTCGGATCAGTGAAATCTTTCCTAAATATCTACATAAGGTATTACACAGGAACATAATCCTTGAATAAAATAAATAAGTAAAACGCAAAACAGTTTCAGTATTGAAAGCCTAAATTCTGATGAGCAGACGTATTTGCAAAGGAAAATGATACAATTAGTTAAGGATCTGGAAAAAAGTAATAATTAAGTAAAAGCCATATAATCTCAGCAGTTTCTTTCAAATAAATGGGAAACTATAAATCGGCATCACCTTAAAAATTAAGGCAAGTGGATGTCACACCCCCAGAGCCCATCAGACAACCAAAAGCAACCCTAATTACACTTCAAACCTCTTACAAGATGTGAAAATAAAGCGGCAGGGGCTGACTGAACACGTCCATGCCACACAGATCAGCAAACACCTCCCTCGCAGCCCTTTAGGAGGCATCCGAACGCCGCCGGAGCTGCAGCCGGCGAGGGTCCCTCTGCCACCGCCCCGGGGAGGGGAAGTGCCCCGGGGGTACCCTGGCAGCAGCAGCCCCAGGCATCCCTGCAGGCTGCCCCAGCCCCCTCGGCTTCATGTCCTGACGACTCGGTGTATTTTGTGTGGGTTTGAATGGAGGGGATCCCCTTGACTACAAACCTGAGTTCTCTTCTTGGGCATTCCCCAGTTCCTCAGGCTCTCATGATTATAATCCCCTACGTAAATAAAGTGCCCCCAATATAACAGCACTCCAAGCTGAAACCACTGCCGGTCCAGTTGCTGAAAGAAAGTAATTTTTTCTAGATTTATGTGAATTATTATTCTACTAGCAAATACGTGAGCAGACTCACTGCCAGCACAACAGTGTTGTCCTGCACTGAATGGGACAACAGAAACAACTTGTTAAAACTCTTAGAAGAATATGAGAACGTTCCTTTTCTCTAAAAGGAATCAGAATCATAGAATTGGTTGGGTTGGAAGGGACCTCAGAGATCATCAGGTCCAACCCTTGATCCACTACCGCTACAGTTACCAGCCCATGGCACTGAGTGCCACATCCAGTCTCTTTTTAAATATCTCCAGGGACGGGAGATAGGGAAAATCCACTACTTCCCTGGGCAGCCCATTCCAATGTCTGATCACCGTCTCCGTAAAGAAATTCTTTCTAATATCCAACCTAAACTTCCGCTGGCACAACTTAAGTCCATGCCCTCTTGTCTTGTTGAAAGTTGCCTGGGAAAAGAGACCAACCCCCCCCCTGGCTCCAGCCTCCTTTCAGGGAGTTGTAGAGAGTGATGAGGTCTCCCCTGAGCCTCCTCTTCTCCAGGCTGAACACCCCCAGCTCCCTCAGCCTCTCCTCACAGGACTTGTGCTGGATCCCTTCACCAGCCTGGTTGCCCTCCTTTGGACCTGCTCCAGGACCTCAATCTCCTTCCTGAACTGAGGGGCCCAGAACTGGACACAGGACTCAAGGTGTGATTTCAGGCAGATGTGTGTGATTTCTTTTTTCTGAAAGAAATCATACTCGAGGTCAATCAGAAACAAAAAAGAAAATATTTGCCCAGCCATTAAAACTCTGAATGCATTTGGCATGTGTTTACAGAAGAAATTTTCACCTGCTTGGCTACAGAACAGAAGGAAAACTCTTCTTTAGTTAGCCTGGATTGTGTCCTGCAATAGTTCAGCTTCACTTGCTACAGCACTGGTGAATATATTTAACCATATAGAAAAGGGTTAAACAAATTCTGTTTCTATAAGATCCTAACAAGGCTAGAATCAAAGGACTCTGCAAAGACAGTGCTATGAAATGCACGCCTCTCTTTCTGTCACTGTGCTGTACAGCTCTCCAACCTCTGCTGAAGGAGCTGGGCAGTGACACACCATAAAAATTCAGCTTCTAGCAGGGGCGAGCTTGAACAACACTGAAGGCAACAAGTATGCAAAGAAGGACTAAAAGGAACATTGTTTTTTCCCAGCTTATTTAGTTATCGATCTTTCAATGATCTCTGTTGCTTTCTTGGAAAACTGACGAACTTGGAACTCTGTACCTCAGCCCCCTTGGCTTCCCCAATGAACCTCCTGCTGACAGAGTGCAGGGCCTCCCACGGCAGCTCCTGGAACCAGTGCCTGGAAACAGTCAATAGCTGGGGAGATAACTATGGCTGGGAACTTCCCAGCTCACTCTCACAGTGTGGCACCGGTGGGAGAGAAACACAGAACCAGCTGCAGAGGAAAAAAGAGAGAGAAAAAGAATCACGTTGCAAGTAGATGCGATCAAAGAAAGCTATGCAACACTCCATGGCCAAGCTGAGGCTCCAAACTAAATTTGGCAGCTAATGAACTTCATCAGCTACCTTAAGCAAATAGAGTTGTGGGTTTTTTGTTTTTTTTTGTTGTTGGGGTTTTTTTTTTTCACTGTACAAACACAGCATGCTTGCAGCTTCCTTCCTGTCTCTTCACACTGGTATCAGTTACTCGGTTTGGTGGCTGTAAATAATAACTCAACCACAGGCAGTGGCTGGCACTGAGACAGACAGAAAGCACACGTTCAGCTGGTCATGGTGACACAAACCCCATTCTGAAGTTGCTAAATCTATTCAGGTCACTTCCTGACATTTTAATATGCACTGCAACCCTTGTTAAACTTGATGCAGTTTGCACAAGCCCACTTCTCAAGCCTGTCAAGGTCCCTCTGGATGGCATCCCTTCCCTCCTGTGTGTCGACTTCACTAAACAGTTTGGTGTCATCAGCAAACTTGCTGAGGGTGCCTTCAATTCCACTATCCATGTTGCCAACAAAGATGTTAAATAGCACTGGTCCGAGTACTGATCCTTAAGGAACACCACTCGTCACACATCTCAATTTGGACACTGTGATAACAACTCTTTGGGTACGACCAGCCAGCCAGTTCCCTATCCAAAGAGTGGTCCATCCATCAAATCTGTATCATTGTAGTTTAGAGATCAGAAGGTCATGCTGGACAGTGTTGAATACTTTGCACAGGTCCAGGTAGATGATGTCTTCTGCTCTGCCTTCGTCCCATCATAAAAGGCCACCAAATAAGTCAGGCAGGACTTGCCCTTAGTGAAGCCGTGTTGGCTGTCACCAATCACCCCTGTGATACTTGCATGCCTGAGCAGTGCCTTCAGAAGGATCTGCTCCATCTTGCCAGGGACAGAGGTGAGACTGACTGAGCTTTTACAGTGTCTGGAAAGAATACAAGGAAAATGGAACTTATCTTTGTTTCTAAGAATCTCTGCACTGGAAAGCACAAGACAAAAATTTCTGCAGTTAACCTTTGGTAACAAGCAAAGGTGAATAAGTTTCTGTAGAACCAAGCCAAAACAAGAAAATCTTCTACCATTATTCCAAAAATCTTCTCAAAGAGAAACAGGTTCCTGGGACTTTTATGCATTTTTCAAAGCTTGGGTTTGATGCTGAACCACATGGTATATCCTTTTTTATTCACACTCTTTTTAGCAAAATCAATCAAAACTTAGCCTCTGGTCACAAGCATTGTTCAGTCTGTATCTCACAAAAAAATTCTTTCTCATGGCTGCACAAACCATGTGGGATTTTGAGATTATTGAAGGCTTCAGATCAATGACAACATTTTCAGACACATGGATGTGATACCACCAAGCATAACAGCAAGAAGAGCAAAGCAGTCCCTTCTCTTGGGAGCCATGGTGGAAACAGAGAAGATAAAAAGTGAACAGTGAGAAATGACTGTAAAGAAAAAGATCTCTGAAAGGGGCAAGAGGAAGAAGCAAGCAAGGCAAACAGAAGCAATGGTAGTCTCCCATGTTATGAAAGACAGGAAGAAAAATGAAGCAGACTAAAATACTAAATGGGGCATAAAATAGAGAAGAATTCACTAAGATCTTTACTGGTGAGTGAACCAGAAATGTCTAATAAATCAGAGCCCCCAAGCCCATCCTTTAGGCTGCACTGTGAATTAACTGCACGTAGCACCATTTTTAATCCATTTCTTTCTTTTTTATTTTTAAATAGAGGGTATTCACTAGTACCTATTGCATTTCCAACATGCTTACCTGGTTCCCAGAGCTACAAGATCTCATAGTGCACTTTTTCCGATTCATGGAACGGGATATAGAGAACTATTTCATGTTAAAACAGAGTTTTGAATGCCTGTAGTTATTCAGGTCCTCCTACAGATCCAGTTTATTGTCAAATAGAGAAAAATACCCCTTTTACATGAACCTTTTAGGAACCTTTCTTCTAACCACAGGCAAAATTGCACATTTGTCTAGGAAGTACTTGAGAATGTGTCAGCAAGAGAAACCACTGGTTTTAAATGTGAACTTTGTCTCCTGCATAGTGCATGGTTCTCAGAACTGCAAGAACGTAAATTTCTCCCCCACCTTCAAGAATCTGGGCAGAAATGTAGGCACCCTTGCAGAAACCCCAGGTTGTCCAGTGGTGTTATGCAGACAGGCTGATGGCAAATTGGTCTAAGGTACAGAGGAAAGTGTCATCTACTTTGAATGGGTTCAGCATGAAGAGGCAAATGGCAGAAATGACCATGTAGAAATCCATTCTATCCAACTGAAAAAAATTACACTAAAACTGTACAAAGACCACTGAAAGAGCAATGTTGATGCATGGGGCACTTCATTTTCTCCTTTCTTCTTCCTCTAGAAGCCATCTCCTGAGGTCTGCATACTTACAGTAGCAGCAGTGATATCTGTCCCTGCTTTGATGTGCTTATCACAAGTGCCTCTGCTACAACAGCAGTGCCAAATGGAATCTATCACACCTCCAAAGCTGGAAACCATACACAGTTTCCCTAGATGTTTCACCTTCCACACCCTCCTACACTGGTCACATTGCTCATATTTGGGCTTAACTCTCTGAGTACAGGACTGCAAGAAGAGTCCAAATCAAGGCTTTGGATCATCTGCCAAACACAACTCAGAATTTAGTGTTTTCCATGGTCTTGTCCTCTAAGTAATATTTTATCCTCCCTAAATATTAAGCAAATGATTTTACAGAATGATTACTATTTAAGGCCTATTTATATCAATCTTATGCTGAACTTTAGGGAAGAAAGAACTTTCTCTATCCAGTGTCACTTGGTAGGGGTGATTTTAAAGAACTACTGTTATCTATATGGAGCTAAATTAATGTATATGAACTCTGGATCCCTAAGAAAACAACACTGACCTTTCAGGACTGTTTACTTTTAACTTCATCCTAGCATCTAAATTCTGGATTTACTGAGTTTCATTCATATTCTCTCCTTACCCTTGGCTGCCCCCCCAAATATCTCTGAAAGTTTTAGAATACACGATGGTAGTATGTTCTAATTTTAATTCTAATCTCATGTTTATCCAGCACAGTACTACTGGAGCTAAGGTGGATAACTACAGGACACAGAAGCCTCTCAGCTGCTAACTTCCATAAAAAACGAGTATGGAAGAGGAGCTGAACAGTGATGAGTGCAGACAGACAGGAGAGTGGTGGTTGAAGCAACAGCACATCTAGCACAAGTCACTACACATGGTAAAGGAGGCCTATTGGAAAGCTTTGCAAGAAATACTAGACACACACTACTCCTATCAGGATTATTTGATTGGAAAGCCCTACCGAGAAAAGGGAAAGATACCTGAGTAAGCATCCTGCACACAGCTGTCATAACCCTGAAAACAGCTAGTTTAAAGCCAGGTGAACTTAACACACATGAAATATAGATGCAACAATCTTTTGCTTGCAATACAGACACATTCAAATAGCTAGCTGTTATATCACAAATCCAGATTACAAAGCAAAAGGTAACACTGAAAACAACTGAGAGGGATTAGGTGAGAAGATCTGCAAAAACTAACAAGCAAGAGAACAGCAGCAGATGCGAGTTCTAAAAGTCTTGCAGAAAATGAAGAGAAACAATTAAATCCAATTTAAAGGTAGCAATAGGTAAAACTACTTACCCACACAACGTCTGTGTAGATTATGATGTCAGGATGAAGTTTAAAAGAAGAATTTCTCAATGCTTTAATAAAATACTTTTTTTTAATAGCTAGTTCTAGAAATGAAATTTAAACACACTATTCAAAATTTCCACTACTTTTTTCTAAAACACAAAGTTACAGCTGAGTGATTTTTACTAAATGGTACTGTAAGACAAGAAATTCCAGCGTGGCCCTAACAAAAATGTAACACCCTAGTTAGATAACTATGTCTTTTAAAATTATTTTTTGGTAGGCAATAGAAAGTAGGATACGTCATATACTTGAAAAAGTAGTCATAAAAAACATACAACCAGATCCTCACCATGGCATAAACTTTCTCTCTCCTTTAGCTTTAGTGAAGCTTGATAAAATTTCATCAGGCAAGGATTTGATGTAGCATGTTTTCAGGGTTCATTTGCATTCCTGCCAGTGAATTCCCAGTATGATAAAGGACCTTGTGCAATGCTTGCTTTGTACGCAGAATAATGAAGATGCCATGTGATCTGATAATGAGAGCCGTGAGGAAAAATGAGCGATTATTACTGACTACATTTTGATCAAGCTTTGCTTAAGCAAGGAGACCATACTTTCAAAACATTTATCTTCTGCTCAGGCCATAAATGTCAGTAGGAAATGCTCCATGTAAGAAATGCTTCATTTCTTGCAAGACAACCAAGATATAAATATTGTAGTGTGGGTATTCCATATAGTCATAGAAAAACTTCGGAAGTGTTCCAAGATAGATCCATCCCTTTCTTTGAAAGAAATGTGGATTTAGAAGCATTAAGCAGGAGTCTTCCATCTGACATTTTTAAGACTTAACTTTGCACAACTGTGTAACCAAGACAATCAGTGGGAATGAAAGAAGTGGCATAATGTGAAATTAATATCAACTTCCACATAGCATTCACAACTCATAAGAACATAAAAAACCCCTCTTTTCTCAATTGTCCCAACTGAGCCTCACACTCACATCTCCCTCTCACTACAGATGTGTCTTTCACACTATATTTTTCAGCTCAACCTCCTCCTGCTTACACCAGATGTCTCAGCTCTTTAGGTTCTCTGAGTGTTTCAAGTAGAGCAAGACAGACAACAGTATCATCATACTAATGAATTAAAGAGCATCTTGGCACATGCTTGACCAGTGATCTGACAGGGCCCATTCTATTTAAGTGTTAGCATGCTCACTTGCATGGTTTTCCCATGTGAAACTAGGCACTGGAACGGGAGCAAGGAGCTGTACAAACCAGGAGTCATTCCTAACAACACTGTTGCTTTGTGAGCAGTTCAAAGGAAAACCTGAGCCACATAGATCCCAGTCATGTCATGTCACTGGTCCTCAGGACCACAAAATATGCCTCATAAATTTACTAATGAAGACGTATCCTTAAAAAAAAATTGCCTGTCTAAACACTCAAGAAGAGATGGCTGACATCCAGATGAGAAAAGCCTGAAGCTTTTCATAGAGAAAAAGGAACTCTAAGAGCCTGCCAACTGCAGCAGCAGCTGTTTTATGTGCTACAGCACTTAGAAATCCTTGATAGCTTCTTGGCTGTCTCACAGAATAACTGAGCCTTCATTCAGTGGGAGGGCAGTAACTGTGTCAGTCTGTCCCTGATCCACCTGTTTTTCCTCAGTGGTTGTTGGTTGGTGAGTTCTGAGATTAGTCAGGAGTTGAGATTGATTAAGTGACAGACAGTAGGATCATTTGGACCTGTATTTCCCATTGAATCAGACAAATATATCTAGTGTCAAGATTAGTTTAACATAGAACCAGAAATGCTAAAAACATTAATTTTTTTGGCTGGGAGTAAAGCAGTCGGGCTGATAGGCACATGTATTTCTGTCCTCAAAGATAAAACCAAAACAAAACCACACTAGAGCTGGTCAAATGCTGAGCTGTGATGGTGCTGCACAAGTTTCTCTTGGGTTCACAGATAAAAGAGATGTTCTGCCAGTGGAGAAAGAGACCACAAGGAAACTTATAACATGTCCTGATGAAAGAGAACTTGGAAATTATTTAAAAACAAAGTAACAGTACTAATACGGACAAGATTGCCTGTGGTGATGCAAGGCATCCACCCTGCCTATGTTTGATGTTAATTCTGGCTGAAACATGAAATTGCTTTTCTGCTGAGTTCCTTAAAATATGGGGAGACTTTTAAATGCTGTCAGGGCTATGCAAGGAAGAGGTCATTATAAGGACATAATGACCAAAGCAGTCCAGCCAAGTGTACCTATTGAGAAGAAACTAGGAAACAGTACTCCCCTAAGACCAGCAGACTTAGTTCTGTGACTTCACAATTGCCTCTGAGATACTGTAACCATTGAGACATGAGGAAAATACAAAAGGAGCAAACTTGATCAAGAAATGTGAGCAAGTATCTGTAGTAGAGATCCACAGCTCATGAGGAAAACCAGCTGCACAGGAACTAAAGTAGCACAGATCCAGTTCAGAAGAAAAGCCACTGTCTTTAACTGGCATGCTTCCACTTCATACTGATAGAAATTTGCATCTCCCTCCATGAAATGTTCTCCATACCTTAACAGCTGAACTGATTGCAAGTTCCAGACTAAAAGAAACAGGAAAAAACCCAATACAAACCCAAAGGGCTACAGTGGTTCGAGGAATTGCACTGTACAGTCTGGGTTCCTAAGCTACAGCTTCATCATCATAAACAGAATCATAGGGTATAAGATGATGTGAGCACAATGAAAAAGGGGCTTAAAGTACAATGTTGGTCTTTTAAAATGAAATTGAAAAATAGATTATATCACTTCACTAACCTTTAACACACTGAAACTGTGTAAGTTCTGCCTTTTGTTCTCTTTCACACTTTATTAGTCTTTTATTCTTCAAATCTAGGCAAAGTAGGAGGTGATAGGTCGCACAGCACTAAAAGTCCATACAAATATCTCCCAGTGTGTTAACTCATGAAATTTATGTCTCTTTCAGTTCTGTAATGTCTCTGCTTCCCTGAAACATGAATAGATATTTCCTGCTCTTGCCTCCAGAGTGCTAATTTGCACAGTGGGGGACTGGTGAAGTGGTTGCAAGGCAAAAGGCATTTGAAAGCTGGCTTTCAAAAAGCCCTTTAAAAAAAAAAGAAAAAAAAAAAAAAAAGAAAAAGAAAAAAAAAAAAAAGAAGAAAAAAAATTAAGAAATTGTTGAAGGAATAAGGAAAACACAATGGAAATGAGGAAGAAAATAGAGTTAGTAGACATCATAATTTTTCCCTGTCCTTTCTAAAAAAACAGTACACAAATGAGATAGTAATGAAACAGAGATAAGTAGCATGGACTAGAAATATATATACAGAAAGGAAGTATCACTATTGTAATTCTCACTGAAGTCTGGATCCTGTGCAAATCTCCACTGGCCTCTTAAGTTACAAAAGAAATTTGTGGAAGGACAGAATCAATGGCAATAAAATCAGAGGTAGGAGCAACACAGCAAAACTAAAGCAGTATAGCAAAGAGAGAAGATGAAGCAAAAAAAAAAAAAAAGTGATATGTTATGACACGTAAGAATTTGAAAGAATCTCATAACCAAATAAGAACCATCTTTAGCTCAGCAGTGGTTAAATACTTCACAAGAAGCATAAAAAAACCCCTGAAAAGATGACTACTGTGGAATAATCTGCTATGGGAATGCTCTTCTCATCCCAACTCTATCAGATCAATCTAATATGGAGCATATATTCCTTTCAAAAGACACTTTCTCTAAAGGGTTAATGGTTTTCAAACTTCTAATTTTCTACAAGCATGCTTCAGATGATGTATAAAACTGAAGTTCCTCAAGATTCCCAGATTCTGCTTTCCAAATTTCAGGTGAGAACTCAACCTCAACAACATTATCTTTAAAATGGAATTCTAAGAGAGACACTTGTTGTAATTGTGGCATCTTATTAAATGTATTATTAATGTATTGTTAAACAGCTTTTGACCTGAAACCAGCTACATGGATATTTTATTTTCCCAGTTTTAAATGTCCTAGGAAAAGTAGAAAAAATTTCTGTGAAATTTCAGCCATTTCTACAAACATGTCAGAATTGACTACAGATAGAGAATCACCCTATGTTTAATTAGGGAACGTATTTCCAACTGCACACTGCATCACTCACTCCCCATCAGCCTCTCACTTCTCCCTGAACCAAACTGTTACATTCAAAACCTAAGTCCAAGTCCATGGAACTAAGACACAGAGCAGCTCCATGACTGTCCTGTGAACAGTCAAGAAGCCAGCAGCCAGGCCTGGGAGTAACACTTTGTGTGCATCAAGCTTCCACACAGACAGGACTATTCCAGGGATAACACAAGAAAGGCAAATTCAGTATCATGTTTCGGACAAGACATATTTCAAGAGAAGTGTGCCAGCATGTGCAGGGTTATGAGACAAGTGAAAGTAACTGCAGACAGTTTGGTACTTTTTCCCCCCCTGAGGGATACCTTACTTTTAACTGCAACCACACTCTCATTCAAGAAGAAACTCCAGCAGCTTTCTCTGGTGTCCAACAGACCCAGGGTTTGGACTTCTTTTCTAACTCTGGTAATCATGCTCTCCACATCTTCACCACTAAACATATCTGGAACCTCTCCTGTGAAAAGACAAAGGGATAGTTAGAAGAATCCTTATACAATATAACATCAGAAAAAATCTTCTACAGAGCACACTGGGTTTTAGGCAGGTACTAGAGCTGATATTATGATGAATCAGGTAACAAACCAGCTACCTCCCGTTTCCCACACCTTTTCACCTATAAAAATTCTTTTTATAAAGGACAGGAAAAAAGGTTATTTTAGAAAGAGAAAAATATTCACCCTGATAGGAGGCTCACTCATAAATTATGCATCCCTCAGTATATTGGGTCTTTTTTTCCACAGGCTGCTAGAAAGTTGTTTTCCAGTCTGGTTGCAAATATAAATAATAATTAAAAAAAAATATCTTTCAAGATGCTCTCCAGCTGCTCACTGTGGCATTATTCCCATTTTAATTCCACCCTCCCTCCAGATCCCCCCATTCAGAGTCCAGACTCTCTAATTTCAAAACATGGGTGAAAATGAAGTTCTGTTACACTTGTGCAGTCACAAAGGTATTGCTCAAAGTCAGTGAAATGATCTCAAAGCAAACACATCATTAAGTCATAGTGAGATTCTCATCTCCCCCCAAATGAACACCCTTAGCAATTCACCTAAGTGGGCAATGCTTTCTTGATCAAGAACTCAATGCTCAATGCTCAAGTTTGATGGGTTGATGTGGCCTCCCCAAAGGCTCCCCCTACAAATATCTGGAAGAGATATAATCTCTTTAAAGTTCAATGGAACCACAAATCATTTGTCATCAGAAAAAGATCTTTCAAGAAATGTGTTGGTCTAATCACCTGATGCCAACAAGTCATTAATCAGCACAAGAAAGCGTTCATCTGGAACCTGGGCATCTGTCAGCATAAACACTGTGGGCATGTTCTTGGCACCAGTCTTGATGTACAAACTTGTGGGATCTACCTGTAAGGAAAGGAACCAACCACTCATTTTCTGTTAAAACACTGATACAAAAAAAAAAATGTGGAATGCTCATTAGTGGATGGCAATGCATCGCTGACTTCTCCTCACTCTTTTTCATTTTATTTACATACTGCTGATTTTCTGAATAACATCTAAAAGGAAAAGTAGTTTGCCTCCATTTTCCATATCAAACACTGAGGTCTTGACATGACCTAGTGCTAAAGATCAAAACAGGCTACTCATTAAGGAATTCCCCCATAAATCTACTAAAAAAAGAGTTATCGCAGCCATTAAAGTCCCCATCAAGAGCAAACATAACTGTACCAGTAATGTCTGGGAGTTACACTGATGAGTCCTATCTATTTTAAACTGTTATTTCTTCAAGGATTTTTTTTTTCTGCCCAAAGCAAATTTTTTTTTGAAAGCTTTCTCACATAAAAAAAAAGACTGAGGGCACTGGTGCACTGTTACCTTTGCTGTCACACACAGGTGGCCCAGAAAGAGACATGGCACGGAACCATTGTGCTGGCAGTGGTACAAATATGGAATACTTTTTGGCACTGGGTTCCAGAGAAAAAATCAAACCCACATCAGTTGCATTTGAGTATAGTCACATTGAAACACAGATGAAGGTCAATGCTACCTGATATGAACAAGTTGCCACGCAACCTAGCAGAAGGCAAATCCTCACAGGCTTGTTTAACAGAGGCTTAGAAGTTTCCACACTTGGAAACAGCTGGGGAATATGGCCACTTGAGCCCATGTGTTACACCGTGCACATTTACTCAGGGGAGGAGGGCACAGGAAGAACAAGGAGGACACCATGTATGACACTGAAGACCACACAACGCTTCTCTGAAACAGAACACCACGTACGTCCCTGATGCCTCAGGCTGCACACACTGGTTTGGCCATGGCCCAGGGCTAAAAGAAGGGCTTTTCTGGCACCACCAGTCACCAAATTTGGCCATAATCAGGTCCTCGTTTACTTTTGTCTGAGACTCAGACTTATTGTACACATAGAGTGGAAAAGAAGAAGAAAATACTCCCTTCTTACCTGTTTGCATAAGAGAAGGCTCAGCCTTACAAGGTCCTGAAGTCTGTAACCCTGATAGAGCAGCTCCCTCATTATATATTCCTCATCTTTGCATATGACCAGTTCAAATGATTAAATGACTTGCATCCAAGAAGGACAAAATTTTTCCTGGTGATCACTCACATCAGTTTTATTCCACTATATCAAAACATGTGCATTGGTGTGCAAATATTTGTAACAGCTAACTTCTGGTATTATAACTACAGCCACATGTTTGTAGTGTGTCAAGTAGCTGCCTTGGAAAAAGTGGAGAAAGTACAAAAAATCTGAGAAGCATATAGACAGACACTAAACCACTTTTTGACCATCCAATTTTCAGAAATAAAGAAAATTAAAGGTACAGCTGGAAACCACAGGAACCACAGAGGTTGTTAAAGTAAATTGCACTGCTTTGCTTGTGAGTCTATCAAGCCTGTATAACAACAAAACACATTCTTTAAGGAGTGAACTCAACAGACTCAGATAATATCTATTCATTTACCCTCGGGTCCTGTATCCCAGTCTTTTGTGATCTGGAAAATCTCCAGGGAGCAGATGTCTGCTGCCAGCCTCAACAAGCTTTGTTTTCCACTACAGCTTAGTCCAATCAAAAGTGCATAACCCCTCAGGGCTTCTAGGATACCACTGATCCAGCACCTGATGACAAAAAACAATAACACAACATAGACTCCAACCTCCTCATTTGCCAAGTTTCTCAATTTCTTTTTATTGCACCAGGGTTTTTGTTTGGTTGGTTTTTGTTTTTTCTTCTCTTTCTTTCTTCTCTTATGGTAACATGCTCCTAACACCCAAAGGTACATTACCTTCACATCAACATTTTGTTACTTTCCAATATTTGGGCAAGCAGAAAGAAAAGGTGCTTCCTTGGTCAAATACTGAAGGTCTACACTGACCACTACAATGTCCAAATCTGTCTGGCCGCTCCTTCTTTACACTGAGCTCCTCCAAAACATAATTCCAAAAGCCTGATGGTCCCTGACTGGACTCCAAATAGAAACCTAATTAACCCAAAGGGAGGTTGGCTGGACTTAGCAACGTATGAGTATTAATGTCTGGCAGTTTGCACCTCAAAGACTGAAGGATGATGAATCATTTCATGAAAAATATGCACCACATTTTAACTCTCTAATGGAATATCTAGCCCAGATTGTTTAAGATATGCTTTTATTTGCTAACTCTGAAATGTTGCAGAATGAATGAGGCTAGATGAGAATCTTGCCCAAAAATTGGACAAAACTTTGTTGCTAGATTTGTCAAATGTAAGCATGGAAGTAATTCTTTCCAAAAAAATCTCTTTGAGGCACTAAAAGCAATCTCTTGCAATTGGTATTTTAATCACTTATATAAGCATCTAAAATTATTTTCAAAATGTCATTTTATAAAAATCGTATGCAGATTATAAGGGATTACAACCTAATATCAGCAGATCAGATCTTAGAGATAGCATGTTACACATTTTGCTTCATTTTTATTCAACATATCAATAAAAAAACCCCAGGCAGCAACATCCTGATTCTTTTTATGTCTCACACCAATGAAAAATTCATCCCTGAATAAACTCCGATAAGAACTCTCTTAAATAAAGGGATAATGAGTCTAATCTGGTTACATCTAATAAAGTGATAGAAACTAGTTCAACCAAAACATTACTGGAAGCCTGTTCTCTTTGAACTCACTGTACAACTTTGTCAGCTTTATTCATGATTTCACAATGAAGCCATAAAAAAACCCACAAAAGGAGTGGCAAAAATTTACAGGATTTAATTTCACATATACTTTTCTCGGACTGCCAAATTGTAAGGTTAAGCCACCCTGCCACTTTGCCAAACTGGGACACTACACTCAGTCACTAGACTTCAGAGAGAAGCTAATGGCTTACCAAGATTTTCAAGCATAACTAGAGACACCCGAGAAGGTTTCTGTCTGCAGTTCTGATGATTATCACATCAACCTTCAAATCAGCAGAACAAAATCTGCAGTCCCTGTGAAAGATCTGTATGATTATCTTTGTAATTTAAGCTCTTTTTTAATCCTCTTGGAGAGGAACTTCTACAATAGACTGCTTTGTCAAGAGCACCTTCTCTTCTATAGCTCCTGCCTGAATATGTGCTAAGTGAAAACTGATGACACTGACATCCTAGTCCAACTCAACCAGGAGAAAAAGGTTCCGTGTTAAGTGATTTGACACTGCAAACATTAGAAACTGCTTTGACAGAACTAAGTTCTGCCAGCATGGGCTTCTGCCTCTTTCTGGAAATCTCCGATCTTATACCTGACCAGGACAACTGTGGATGTTGAAGAAAGAATATGAGTAATGACAAGGAGCAATGATGAAGTCTGTGCCTCACTTATTCAGCAAAATCTTCATCTTCTGAAAATTGGCTGGTTTTCTTCCATGAAGGAAAACAAAGCTGCCTTCAGATTTCAGAAACAGATTTTGGGCCATGATAGATACTAAGATATTGCTAAACATGAGAAAAACAAATTACATTAAACTAAGATAAGTTAAGAATACATATGGGAAAATATCTTTGGCTGACTAAAATCAAATAATCTATGATGATACTTGAAAGTCTGGTCTGGTTTAGACTTAAAAGCCTACAAGGCGAGACAGCAAAGCAACTTCAAGTCTGCCATGAGGTGGCATAATTTATTATGTTTAATCTAACTTTAAAAGCATTTTACCTTTCTTGGAAACAAAAGATAAATATCACTTTTCTTACAAAGGCTGTGACATCATTAACTAATTAAAAGATAAGGCATTATAATCCTTCCAAACTTGGAGAATAAGTGGTGTTAATTTCTGTGCAGCACAAAAAAAGGATAAATCTCTCTTTAAACAAATAAAAATGAAGGTTAGCTCTAACACTGGGCCACAACTTATAATTCCGTAAGAGCAGCAATAAAGCATATCTAGCAGGACTGTCACTGCATGGTGCTCTTGTTTACATCTTCCATTATGAATTCTGTGAGTCTGCAGTGAAATTACCTCTGAACAGTAAAAAGAAATAACTATGCAAACACTGGTTGGACCATCATGAATTACTTTACTCCACTTGCATGTGCTTTATGTCACCCTCAAACAGGACTAGATCCATAGAAGCATGCACTTCATTATAGCTTTCTAGGAACTCCTCAAGTATATTCCTGGATCCCACCTTTTCACTGGATTATAGCGAGGATTTGCTCTGTTGTTTGCAAAATGGCAGTAGATCAGAGGAGACCGAAGCAACACTTGGTTTTCCACATTCTACCACACAGTGAGAGAGAAAAATAATAGTTAAAAAATGCCTCCCTCTCCACAGCACATGAAAAAGGTTTACATGAAGAAAGAGTCCACTGGTGCAGTGATGGATGTAGCCACACACTGTGAGTACAATGGAAGACTAAAAGTGGGTACAAATATGGGTTCAAAACATTATGCCAGAACTTCCAGACAGGCATACTCCAAACAACTACTGTTAAAGTTGTCTATATCATTCCTCTCTCTTTTTTTTTTTTTTTTTAATAGGTAAATAGAAATGCATCTAATATGTTCATCTTAGTTAATATTTCATCTGCAAAATGACTGTGCTTTCTTTGGAAGACTTTGAAAGGCAAGTAGAAGCAGTATTGTGGTCCTCACTAGTTACTTCAACCTTGGTATTGGCACCAACACAGATCCATTCCAGAAGAAACTATATATGCCATAGTACTGTAAAATATGTGACATTATTTTGTCTTTCTGGTGCCATGCCTGACACAAGGAACAACACTGAGAGGTGTTATATTTCATTATATATGACAAGTTAAGTAAACAAGAGGCATACATCACAAAACTTAATGGAGAACATGAAGACAAAGGCACATAGTTGTTTCCTAGCTTTTATGTGCAGTTTTTGGACTCTGAAAAACCTCATCCCCATAAAAAAGAAAGACCAAAATGAAATTTGCATGGCTGTTTTATATATGTTTTGCAATTTACAGTGTCTTAACTCTTGAAAAAGTACAAGTACTTTTACTTGGATCACAAACCGTGTTCACAGTTAAAGTACATCCTGTTTTACTGACATGTTCTGAGAGCCAAAGAGAGACTGCAATTTAAAATTATTTGAAAAATAACAATTCACATTTTTAATATGCATAGATATACATATACTGACTTAATGCTCAAGATAAATTATACAGGGAAGGAAAACTCATACAAAAGAAATGAAAAGAAACAAAATTAGGAAACAAAATAAAGACCACAACTTGTTTCTACATATCCAGAGACAGGCTGACACCTCCCTGTTCTAGGGAAGGCTCAAGTGTTTGCCTCAAGTTACTACCAACACTGCAACAGAGACATCTGACCATCCTCTGCAAGTCAAACATTACAGTAAAGATAAGAACAACCACCTCTAAATCTTCCCAAGGGGGAAGCTTCTCTGGTTTCTCCTTTTCACTTAATCTGCTTTTCCTGGGTAAGGAAGATGATTGTGCTGTGGGCTGAAGATAAAAAGACTGCATTCTTGCTACTTATGGTTCCAGTAAATAAGACCTAGTTTTTACTAGGCACTACCTAGTTTTTAACTTGCTGGCATTAGATAAAATACTTTCAAGCTGCCAACATACCTCAGAATACTTGTGCATGCTATCCATCATCACTTTATGAATGAAATTACAGTTTTTGGCTTCATGAACCAGCACATGTCTATAGAAATAAACTGGTGGAAAACAAAGACACTGAAATTCATTTGGTTGCTATAAACACTTAGGTGTAGAGAATAGAATTCCATATTTAATGCAAAATATATATATTTATTTTTAAATGCTGTCTTTTGTCATTAAAATAGGGCACCCTGAAGAATATGTCTCCCTTAGAAGGCATTAATGATGCTCATCAGTTACCTAATACACATCATGCTTGGAGCTATGCCTTCTTTACCTTGAACCAGGATGTCTCTAAATTAGCAAGTTCTCCAGCCAACTGAGCATGCAAAATATAATTAACACAAATGTCTGCTCTTCACTCAAGTGGCACTTTTAGGTGACTGATCAGGGTCTGATGCACTGGTGCACTACAGGACATAGAGAAGTATCAGCACTGCCAGGACCTTACCTGTTCACTAACTCTGGCAACAGGACTCAAGAACACTGTTTATCATGACAAAAGTATCACTTTCTGAACTGTCACCTGAAACTTCTTAAATTCCATGCCAGGATGGGTGCAAATGGCCATGAAGGGCCAATGCATCCTCATCAAAATAATTGTTATACAGGGCAGAATAAATTGAAGACCTGACAAATTCTTTGCCTATTAACTAACAGGTCACAATGATCCATTGTGTGGGCAGACAAAAATAGTCTGGAAGAGAACAGAGCTGAACTCCAAATAACAGGAAAGCAGGTAAAATGAACCAGGACCAGATTCAGCTGATTTTACACGAGAGACCAGAAGTTGCTTATCTTATTGTAAACTTTCCTTATTTTCCCGCTTTAATCCCTGCTCTGATGTTTGGCAACTGGTTACAACCTCTGCTTCAGCACTTCAATCTGTTTTGGTCGACCTAGTCTCCAGGAAGTAGCACTTCCCTCCAATCAAACATTGACCTTCCCTTCTCAAAATAATAAGTAGGCTGTTGCAAACCATTACTCTGTTTCCACTAAACATCTTTTTTTTCCTCAGCTTTTTACCCTTTTCATCTACCTGGCCATAGTCACCTCAAGGTAGGGACTATCTTTTATCTTGTACAAAGGCAATCTATTCTTCAGTGGTCCCCTGGCCAATTTACATCATTAAACAATAAATATAAGCAATAATAGAGTGTTGTTGGGTAGAAAATTAACCCATGATATAGACCTGGAAGACACTGGAGAGGTTTCTCATGTTAAAGATACAGTGGAACTTTATGTCAGTTGATGGGAAGTTTTGAACCACTGCCTGGTGAAGCCATATGTGTGCTTGTGCTTTAGCTGGAATATTTTTGCTATAGCAAGCAACTGATGGAGTAAAAGCACGTTGCTGGAACTGGAAGCAAACTGTCTTGCTATATTCAGGGAATTTGAGGAGAGAAAGTTCAAAGCAAATACAGCAGAATGTCTCTGAAAGTCAAAAGGGAAAAAGACATTAAGATTCTTCAGCACCAGACAGCAGTTAAGAGTTGATGAAGTGTTAAATGTCAATACAGCCTGGTGAAAATACAGTTACTAGTGTGTCACAGAAAAGTCTTCATTTCTAGCCCCATCCTCAGTGCAGCTCCACAGCAGTTGTATGTCTGGCTCTGAGCCCCAAGGGCACATCTGCTAAGTGAAAGACCCCAGGAAATTGCAATTGCTATGAAATTCAGTGCAATCTCAGTATCATAATAAATATGCTTTTCTGTTTAGCTATTACTGCAGGATTTTGAACCTGTGCTATGTTTCTTTCATACACTGTGTTTTATCTTAGTGCTTTTTGTTCCTACCAGTTGCAGTGAAAAGCTAAATAGTAATTAGCTCATGTATTAAATACAGGATTGCTATAATATGACAATTCAAACCATACCTGGAGCCTAGGGTTGATAGTGAAGCTGCCAGCAATTGGATTCCTACAGGCAATATACTGACAATTATGAATTTCTTTCACAGTTAGTTTCTGCCTATCATACCTGATAAAGAAAATGTAGCTTGATTAACAGTAGTGACAAATTATTGTACATTTTCAAGGTTTAATCTCAGTATAAGAAAAGAATCAGCATTTCTGCCCTGTGGGAAATTTGGAATGTAAATGGCCTCAGAGGTATCAAATGAGGATGGACACTTTAAAATTAAGAAAAAATCCCAATATTTCCATCACGTAATATTTTGTTTGTAATTTTTGTTGAAATTAAGTTACTATATTCTCACAAAACATTCTGATGGTGATAAAGGGAGATTTTGAATGAAACTGGCCCCAAGCAAACTTAGATAAGTACAAAACAGCCAAAGGAAGTTCAAATGAGTTTGAGAATGTACACAACCATTACAGACAAGAGAAGACAAAATTCACAAATTTCAATAAGGAAAAAACATGTATGAAGAAATGGCTCCAGGAGGTATGTAAACCAACTGTCATCAAGCAAACCTAAGAGAAAACATCATAAACTAGGAGGTGGTAGGCTTAAAAGGTCACTCCTTTTTTTGCAGCACTATCCAACAGATAGCATTTCTGTCTTTCCAGATGATATGTCTCAGGTGAATTAAAGGGAGGCCACTTTAAACAAAATTAAAAAAAAAAAAACAAACCAAAACCAACAAACAACCAGTTTTAGTTCTGATTGCTCAAATATGAAGACAAAACTCATAAATAATGCAAGTACTCACTGCTTAAAATCAACAAATTCCTCCCATAACTTCATAATCTAATGCATTCCCTTTCTTTCCATGCATTTGCAACAAATATTCCTGTTTTAGTATTCTTAAATGCTTGTGTTCAGAATTCCTGACTGGCATGATCAACTTCATTAGTAATATGTTTGGAGGGGGTTTGTAAAATGGAGATTTTTAAATTTTGATTTTTTTTCAGAAGAAACAAGCCAGCACAGTTCAAATGAATGAAACATCAACAGTTCTAAGCAGTAAGAACTTTCAAGATCTAAGGTTTGAAAATTTTGTGAGAAAACAAAAAAATGCCAGGATAGAATATCTTGGAGCTCTGGGTAGAAAGCAAAAGGGCATTGAGACGTTAGCTTTGCATGTTACTGAATTAGACTTGATTGATTCATCCAAGCTAGAGATGCTACAGATCTGAGCAGTCAGTTCCTTTTTTCTCTTTACATCTCATTCCTTAACAAGATATTCAGCTGACACCTGGTATCATTCCTTCAGGAGATGAAGAAAGACCTAGTGAAAACATATATGATTCAACTAAATCTGCATTAAATGATGCAAGAATAATACAGATGCTGTTGCATTGGTCACAGTTGTAGATAGATCATACCATAAATGCCAGTGAAAAGAAGAACCCTTGATGAAACAATAATTGTAAGGCTACAAAGATAGACATGCATTTAACTTTTTAAAATTATTTTTATGTTTGATTATTTTTCTCCTTTACCCACCAGGTCTTTCATAGTGTTTTTCTTGGTATATCACACAAGTGACATGCTTATATATGAAGATAAATATAATATTCATATATGGTAACACATAAGTACTTACAGAAGATGTAGATGCTCCTGTAACAGAACAAAATAAACCACCAGTCAGTTGATTTTATACTAAAGACTTTCTCCTTACACAGACCCTGATAAAAGGATATTAATATAGTTTAACTGCCAAAAATTTAAATTGTCCTTTAGAAAGTAAGAGAACTACCTTAGTTGCCCAAATCAACTAAATTATCCTTCAGTGATCACCTGTGTTTTCCTTCTCATGGCACAGAGAGATCATTCATTTGAACCAGTACCATAAAGGTTCTGTGGATTTTGTCTGCTGTCTTTACAGGATGATGAAAAGACAGATAATTGTATCAGCTGAACATCTGGCAGGCTACAATGTCAGAAATCAATTTCTGTTTCTCATACATCCCTGTTCTCATCAGGTCAGTCAAGGGCATCACCATCCAGCAGCTCCATCAGGAACAGCTGAAGGATCCTTTCCTTCCAAGACTCTCTACAGCCCCTCCACTTTATGTTTGCCTTTTCTAAAAATGTTTATAACATTTCCATTTAATCAAGCTTTCTGTTTCTGTGTGGTTTAGAGATCACATCATGGACCACAATATAAAAATTAGAGCATGATGCAGTATCTGTCATCTACATGCTGCCCAATGAATGTGTGAGGTTGAAATGTTGCTTATCTATCCACTTCAGGCATATTCAAATCATCAATAAGTTTCTTATTTCCTACTGGATCATAGGTCCAGTAAAAAAATTTTTGAAATTGCTTGAAAATTTTTTCTCAAGCATTTCTGAAGTGCAACACAAACATACATAAAAATTATTATCATATGATGGAATACTGAAACTTAAGAATTAAAAATCATTCTATCTAAAACTTACACAAATCTTTCACAGCCTACGACTTCTGAACTACTGAAATTCTAGGTAATCAGTGAAACTCACGGAGTGCCTTTGAAAAAACATCACACTGGGATTCTGAATTCCAAAAGAGTCTTGTTGATTTAGCTGGTTGACTTCTTCACAGCTTTTGAAAATCTCACTGCATATCCATCTGCATCCACTGGAACTGAAATGCTTTGAATATGAAATCCCCAGCTATTCTGACACTCAGCAAGTTTATCAGTGAAATAGATTATTTTCTTCTTCTCTTGGAAAGGATTTAGCAAGGGCTTTCCACATGTAACGTATAAAATTTATGAATTATAAAGATCTTTTTAACAGGACATTTAATCAGGAAACTAGTTTGGCAGCTTCCATATTAAGGAATATTAAAGCTGATTGTATAAAATATCAGCCTACTCCCCAATATAAGGTGTTTAATGATACTGAATGCAGATCATCAGACAACAAAATTGCAACAGTGAACAAATGATTTCAAATACCCTTATGTATTAATCAAAACTGTAAAATCTGGAAGGATAAAGATTGAGTTTATACAATTTTTATCTAACCACACTGCTTCCCTTAGAGGTATAAGGGAAAGGATAACTACAGAGAGCTGCTAAATTATCTTGAAAACACAGAATTACACAACTTATTTGAAGCATTATTATAATATTTAGCTTCGGTATAATGAGATCCTCAACTTTTGCCACTTAGTGAAATATTCCACAGATTCACAATAAAGGATGTGCACCTATTACTGTGGTTTCATTTTGTGCAAAAAAATGCACATGAAGGAAAACTTTCCAGCATGTCCTAATGACTGGGGCTCTCATCTTCACTGAACAGCCTGATTTCAAAAACTCTCTCTGCCTCATTCAAAGTAATGACTTGAACCAAAGGTGGCTCACAAAACATTTGGGAAAGATGGTGTTACAGCCACCAGAACTTGCAGCACAGGGAGAACTTAATTCAAATTTTACATTATGATTTCTCAGTGCTGCTGGGCAAGAGGAAAGATTTCTCAGTTTCATGCATCTAATCCATTTTTTTTGCAGTCTAATCAAAAGTGTTGTGGATTTGGGCTACACCTGCCATCGGTGTTGAGATGAGTAAGCCCACATTTTTTGTGACTTGAATATTTGTCAAAAAGAAAGGGTGATGGGAATAAAAAGAGTATTATCGGTTCCAAACATAATAAGTAAAGTAGGAAAAAAAATGCAGACCACAGACTTTACTTTTTCTATTGTATTAGGTTGTATTTTAAAAACCTCTGGGTTAGACAAAAAGAGTGAAATGTAAATGTATGGTTTTTAACTTGTCTTGTTTTTTTAAAAGCTGACAACATGTTCATGGGAGCTCATAGAAAATGGAAACTGCACTTGCTTAGTGACAGCTGAACACTCTATTATATCCATGGCAAGGCTCTGAGTTGCAGCAGTTTTCTTGGTTTCTTAGGCCAAACACTATGAACAACTCTATCGGTGCAAAGAGTTTCCATTAGGACAAAAGGAGTATTGTGTTGTTAGCTTAGATTAATCAAACAGTGAAATAAATAATCTGCAAACTTCAACAGTAATTCTGTCTGGCCAATTCAAGAAAGGTAACAAATGCTTCCAAGGGATATTTCCACCAAGTCACAGAAAACTAAAAGGATGGGTACTGACTGTGGAGAAGACAAGTAAGCAAGTAAAAAGTGAAGGTGTGCTGGAGGACAATAAACAAATCTAGAACCTCAACATATCTATAACTGGATGACTATAATTTTTGGGTGGAAAAAAGCTGTGACAACACTTATTCTGATTTTCTACCACAACGTGGAAAAGGTTTTTGCAGGAACTATGAAAAGTTTAAAGCATCTTAAGTACCTTACAATCTTAGGTAAAATAAGATTTTCTTCTTTTAGTTGAGGTACATATATATCTATATGTTTAAAACCAAAATAAAGAATACTCCTTCTTGATCCTTAACCTTTTCTAAATTTTAAAATGTCCACAAATATCATCTAGTACTCTTACTTTTAAAAAGTATCAAATTGCAGTACAAGGAAATATATCATACCAAATTTTGTTGTACATAAATGTTTAGGCAAATTTATTCTCTGTGACACTACTCCAGACTTTATCCCTATTGAGAATCCCAAACTTGATGTACCAACATTAGTTTGCATCAGTATCTGCCTCCAACAAGTAACATTTTGAAATTTTCTGCTGTTCTAGAGACAGAGTGGGTGAATCATATGCCTTGGGGGAATGCTAAATAAAACCCAACAGTACATGCTAATCTCACCCACTCTAGCAGATACCTCAAAGAAAGTTAAATAGATAAAGATAAGATGGAATCTGGCAGAAAATAGTGCAGACTATAAATGATGGGATATGTAACAAATATTTTTCAACTTCTAAGATACATAAAGAAAATGATGAGGTAGTGAATAACTGAACTTCAACAAGTTCAGCTCTTATGCTCTTCTTTTTGAACTGAAAATTTAAATTGCTCATCTGTATAATGATGTGAATGCCTCCTTCCATTAAAAAAAACAAATCCAACAATTTGATTGTTCCAAACAATTGCTTGGAATTGTAACTTAAACATGTAAGGAAGGCATTTTAGTATGTCACTTGAGTTTTGTAGGAAGGAGCTTTAGTACACACAAACAAAAAAATACTGTCAGAGGCACTCCTTTTGAGCTGTACGTGGCAGAACAAAATAATTCCCACAAAGCTCGCTGAAAAGAATGTAAGCACAACAGAAAGCCAACACAATATATTTTTTTCTGAATTGTCACGCTAGCAAAGCACTTAACAAGAGCTAGGATGAAAAGCAGTGGACAGAAGGAAGCTGCAGACAAGCAGAATCCACTTCTTTGTTAACCTTTTAATATTTTTAGAAGGAGCAGTGGATGTTTTACAACAGACTTGACTTAAAATCTGAAGGAATAGTACTAACATTTCAAAGTAGATCCTAAAAGGTTCATACCTTCCCAATTTTATGCCACAGTACAACTGATGGTTGTGAGACACTTGGTGAGAAAGCCCCCATGATCCTGACTTCACCTGTTTTGTTTAAGAAGGCTTTTGCTAGAAGAATGCACAACCTTTGCTGTCTAGGAGCTCCTTTTATCTGCTTCTGTTTGCATTGGGAAGTGATATACCTTTGTGCTACAGTGCCTTGGTCATGGCTGCTGTTGGAATGGCAATCATAAGATAAAAAACCCCCATAGGAATACCTGAAAACTTTTTTAAGGTTGATTCCCCATTAAAGAAACTATAGCAGTTCACATCAGTTCATGATCATGCAGTAGACTTCCCCAAATCTCTCCATTAATTTGGAGGGGGAAAATGGTGATTAAGTTATGTTAGTGTAGGAAATTTTTTAAAAGAAATAAATTGTTTTCTGTACTTTCTCCCAGAAAAATCATAAGATAGGAGAGTGGCATTAACTTATTTCTCTAGTGCTTTTTACAGCTGTAAAAAGCTGTAAGGTGATCAGGGCATATCTTTTTTTTTTTTTTTTTTTTTTTTTTTTTTTTTTTTTTTTCTGTACAGTTGTATCAGTTCAGATTATTGTAAGGATGAAAACAGAAGGCATAACCACGGACAACAGGCCTCTGCCTTGATTGGGTTATTCATGAAAAACTGAAGAGACACAGACTTTTTATGAGCCTATTTTACTTTGCCTGTATGACTCCTTATTTCAAAACCTACCACCAGTAAAGTTTTCAGCCAACATCCATCCCCCTCTGCTAGTGTGTTACATCAACATTTCCTTTGCTCTTCATATTTTCACTCAGGGTGACTTCAGACTTCCCTAGGGAGGCACTGCTCCTCCCCAGGTGCCTAGCAAAAGCAAACCCAATTCCTGACATCTTTCTGGAACATCTACAGGCACGATGCAGAGACACCTTGGCCAGCCAAAGCTGGCTCAAGGCTCCCTTATTGACACAGATACAGCCAAATTTTCTCTTGTCCACAAGCATCCTATGGGGAGCACGTTGCCATTGCCAATTTACCCCCAACAACTTCACCCCCCTCCTTTCGTCCTGCCTGCCTCAAATTCAATATGTGTACCAACTGGGAAAGCAAGAAGCTTGGCAAGACCCAGGCAATGACAGCAGCAAACAGCAGGATGAGATTGTAGTAACCACGTAGTATTTTTCACCTTTGCTGTTGAAGGGAGATAGGTTTCTTGCATCTGTATGGAACTCACACTGAAGCACTGCTGATGTTGTGTAGTATTTGAAATGTTGATTAAATGAGTTGGATGTTAGCCAGGAGGAAGTCTGAGAGACCTGGAAGGCTACTGCCTACAAACACTGATTTTCTGATGCTGGAATTTCCAACAAGCATGGATGATTTTCCTTTTGTTAAGAGTAAATCAGTAAAATATTTGAGACGTGCAACCTTAGATGTGTGAACATGTGTGAAGGAAAAAAAAAAAATCAAACACTTTCACAACACAGTTCAGTTTTAAAAGCAAACAGTAATCTGGCTAAGATTGAACTCTTAAAAGCATTGAAATAGGATATATCATCCTCTTGCTTTCAAATGTAATTACTAGAACAAAATATTCTACTGGATTACTTTTTACATAGCAATTCTACTTGAAAATTTGTATTCAAATTCTTTTAGTAGGAAAATTCTGAAATCAGATTGTACCTGATTCCATGTTAACCTTTACAGAATGTGTCTCTCTCATTTCTAAGAGCTATGATGACAGCTGAGCACACTGGCCTGTGGCAATCCTTAGGTTTTTTTACTGCATCTTTTATTCCAAGGAGCACAAGGAGAAAAGATCTAGATGATAGTTTACTCCCACTTCCAGAAGGCTGCAACACCAAAAGAGCAATGTTTCTGTGTATATTTTATGTTCTTTGAGAACAGACAATTTGAAATACCAGTGTGTAAGTTGTATGTAACACCAAGGATTATAGGACACCCAAGTTCAACATAACTTGTGTTGCAGATACCTACAGAAGATACATAACAGTCTTGTTGAAAAGTCTGGATGTATGCAACTGCAGACACAAAAGAAACCCTTATCTATTAGTTCCTACCACAACCAAGTCTAAAGATCTTTACCATTACACTAACTGTAGCACATGCTTCATATTAGCAGCCAAATGCCTAACTGTTCCAAAGGATTAGGCAACTTTATCCCCTGTTCATGTTCACACAGTCAAACACCGTCTAAACTGATTATTTACTCTTTCACAGCTATTGCATTTGGACACTTGCTTTCTGTTTCCATCTCTATGGTCCTGTTTGCTGTGAGTTATCATATTTCCTCTCTATCTTCACCAGTCCTCTGATCCTTGCTCCCCACTGTGGGCAGCTTCTACAGACTCCAGCTGTTGAGTTAAATTCTCCTACTGACAAGAGTTCTCTGGGAAATACGTGCACTGGAGGCTTCTCGTTCCAATGGCATTCAACTCGAACACAGACAGTTAGCACTGACTGAGATATTGAAGACCTATTGGAATGCTGGCAGAATTGAATTTTTACATGAAACAGCAATAATGCTGCTTGCAAATAAAACCACTGACTGACAAACGTCCAAAAGATTAATTTCTTACCAACATTTGTGAGAACTGCTTTGGAGCAGCGCAACACCAGCAAAAGGAAAACATCACATTAGTTTGCATCAAGTACATGCATTTTGCCTTGACCAGCTAAATTCCCTTTTGTAGATGGGAACCTGTATTCTTTAGAAAACCTTGCTCTCATGATTAATTGTTTAAGCATAGGTATAAAACAAGTTAAAAGACTAGTACTGTGATCTAACAGAGAAAGGCAAACAAAAAGTCAAGTTGATATAAACCCGTGCCCTTTACAGTATCAAAAATGGTGAGTTATTAAAATGTTGTCAGAGAACAGTAGCCAAGTTATTTACTTCTTGCTACTGCCAAATCTGCATTAAAAAACACACCCAATTCACTACTGCCTTGATTAAGCAGTATACATAAGAGAAGGAAATAAAATATTTAACTTATGGTGAAATTTTCCAAACTGCATATCACATGGCCACCAAATAAATTACCCCCTTATTATCAGAATAAAAAATAGAAGGAAGAATTAATATAAATAACACATTTTACATTTTCCCATTACAATTCAAGATATATTATCTTAAAATATTTATCTTAAAAATACTAACTAGTATCAGACACTCTCAGATCCTGGATGTGCAGATAAAGAATGCCCTTTGGCTAGTGACTGTAGCTGGGATGGCAGCTCTTAAATGATGCACCTCAAACAGTGGCCACACTGGTGGAATGATAGGCACACATTCATTGCTTGTATGTAATGAAAAATCATCAGTAAATTTTTCAGAAAAAGCAAGCCAAGATATACTGTCTAACAAAGCATGTGTTTATAACTGCCCCACAAAGGAGCAAGGTTTACTTGCAACACCATGCACATACACTTTTTCTTAAACGTAGCTAAAACAAAAGTTCATTTGAACAAGATAATAATGTTTTACTTCAGAAACACAGAGGACAAATTCAAAAGGTATTTTGCTTGGTCTTGTAAGAATTTTCCAGTTCAATTAATTTAAAAGATGACTAGCTTGCTTCACCAATGTGAGATCTGCAAGCTGCTAAAAGCAGGGGAAGCAAATTCTCTCCCACTGTCAAAGGAAATAAACAGAAAAGGAGTCTGAACAGGGGCATAAACTTAAGTGGTCTGAAGCGTCCCTTGAAAAAGCCACTTTCTGTTCATTATCTAAATTTAGGCTATGTGGCTAACCCCAAACAGGCACCTTGCTGAGTAATCAGTGACCACATCACCAGATAGGTTTAAGTTCTTAAAGGAGGAAAGCTTAATAAAATGTACTGAACTGCAGTCACCTTCATAAGGTTACATCCAGGTTTTAGATTTGGATTTCATTACATTACAGCATTTTGGACAGCCAACAAAAATGGATTAGCTGTATAATTGATAAGAAGACAGTATGATATCTGGGTATTACAGCTGGTTCTTGAACTGATGTATTAAGATTTCCTAACACTACCCTTCCTTACTACAGTGATGGGAGGACTTCACTCATGGAACCTCAAATCTATTTTATTGAGAAGTCTGCCAGGTACCAGTTTCAATAGTTTTATGACTGACCTCTTGAATTACATCACTTCATACACAAGGAGGCACAGACAGCCTTGCAGCATACTTAGGCTTCTTCAAGCCATTTTGTTACATAAAATAGATAAGACACACTGTGTTTCTCAGATGTTGAAATATTAAATATTTCAAAATATTAAATATATCAAAAAATCAAAGAAGTTATAAGAATGGAAGAAAAAAGGACTTTACACTGAAAAACTATTTCCAGCAAAATAAAAGAAAAAAACATGCAAACAGGTAGAGGGGAAGACACTATACTTGCTTCTCAATTTCCCACCTTGCTACCATCCATAACAGTGCTGAGTGACTCAATCCACATAGGATCTCTGTCTCCATCTAAACTAACTATTCTGGCCCCTCATGGATAATATTAGCTTGCTCTCTCAGAAGAGATGACAGAAGACCTGCAAATTGTTTTTCAATAGAATCCCATGAGTTTAGTGCTTAAATAACAACACTGCACAGCAATTAAAACTTCAGAAGACTTAATGCATCACTGAAACAAGAAGCTTTTGTAGCATCAAACCCATGCTTTTTTCTATGCTTGTTTATTAGATGGTTATTCAAAGTAAAAATAAAAAAAATTAAATGAGCACTTGATACAGCAAAATTACAGCATTTTATATAATAATGACCTATTTCTGTTTTGATTAAAGGAGAGTATTTCATTAGTCTTAATGATATGGATGGGATATGGGAGGTTTCAGATCTGGGGAGAAAATTAACTAACCCTTTAGGGCCACTGAATCAGCACCATTCAGGCTAGTACTTTTTTGTCTACTAGTATCCTGCCCTGCCTCCAGCCTTTCCATGAGTACCAGTGCTCTGCACCCGTATCTCATTGCATCAAAACACATAAAAATGCAAAATTTGGCCTCTAACACCTTCTCTGAATTCTGGTACTGTTGATTTCAGATGAAGAACAACGCTACCAGAAAACGATCCCAGTAAGAAGAACACATGTGCTACTTGCCATCTTTCCATTCTCGGGTTCCATGATGTGTTAAACCAAACTGTTCATCAGCTGTCAGAGCTTTCAGGTTAACATAATTCCAAACTGGGTTTTGTTCCATGTTCTATGCATGTGATGCAGACGTTTGAGCATCTGAATAGGAGGCAGAGGCTGCACGTTAGCACATCAATTTTGACACAACAGGAATCTTTGACTTTCTTAATGAACTGGGTCTCTGACTGCAAAGCCCTGCACTCAGTCAACTGTCCACCCTGATTTACTTGTGGCTTCTGTGGTAGTTTAGCCCCAAACTTCCATTAAGCTGAAGGACAGGAAAGGAGAATCTTATTCTGAAATGGATGTACTCAGCAGTCAATCTTCTGTAACTGAAAGGATTGAATAGGGAAGCAAATCTACACAGCTGACAACATTTAGTAGCAGAAATGGGCAAGCATTATCTATTAGAAGTATTTGTCTAGTGTTTTGGCAATACATTCCACTATCTCTGTCTAGAAGCCTAATTAAACCATCCTGCTTCTCTTTTCAGAACAAAGTATTACTTAGTCTATCTGTCGAATCGACTGCTCATTACTTAGTACCATGATTAATTTTCCTTCAGGACATGCAAACAATGAATAAAATATAGAATTTGCTTGTAACAGTTGAGTTTCACCATTGCACATCATGTGGCTGACTGGATGGCCTGAACAGTGTGTTATTACACTGCAGCCTAAGGCAAAAGCAGCATACAGGAGGTTTTCTGCAGAAAACAGGACAATTCCTTGACAATGTAAGATTAAAAATGTGGTGTGTAGGTAGGCAGGTACCTTACTGTTTCCAGTCCCTGCATTTCCAATGACAAACACAGAGTGTTGCACTGCCAGGAGCTCCTCCAGCTGAACCACCCGCAGCATATAAGGGATACGTGGTGAATGTCCTTCCTCTCCTTTAGTGCTTTAAACAGGCACACAAATATTCACAAAAATTATCTCCTCCTTCATATTCTTATTTCTTTTAACAGGATAAAGGGACTTATTCGTTCTTGGCAGACTGGCCTCAGCTGAGCTGGTACTGCATCAAGCAACATCATTTGTCTTCCAGAAAACGGGAAGAAAATTGGCTTAAATTAATGAAAAGCAGTTACTTTGAGAAGTGAGAGTAAATCTTACTGTGCTACATAAGCCATATAGTCCAGTAGGGTTGTGTCAGCCCAGGAATATAGAACAGTTATACAATTTTGCCATCAATTTAGCAGAGTGACCCCTACTCCATGCTCAGAAGAGTTATGTAGCTATAATTTGATAAAATACAAAATTAGTCCACTAAAGTAATACATTTCTTCCACAGAAATAGTTCTGTGAGCTGCACAATGAAAAAAAACTTGGCTGCTTCTGGTTTTCTGTTTTAGCAAAGAACATCCACATTGGTTTTCTAAAATCTAATAGGAACAAGTCTGTGTTCCTCAGCACTTGTCTTCTGATTCACCCAGATAGCAGGAATCAAAATATTCCCTAGAAGGTTGATAGCAAAGTTTATAATACCCCAAGGTATAGCTTACTGTCTTTCATCCTTCTGTCAGGATAATGAAACAAGATAAACTGCAACATAAAATCCTTCACAAATCCTAAGATCAGTCACATTTAATGAGATCAGCCATTTTAGTTTCCAAAAATACCTAATAAAGGAAAAGAGTGTGCTATCACATACAGCAGATGTGGAAGATCCTTGAAGAAGGGTAGAATATACTTTCTTAGTTGCTTAGTAGAAGCACATTTTTTATTTAATTAATTTAATAACCATTGTTTCTATGTTTCATCTTTTCACCCTGTTATTAAAACTAAAATTAGTGATTAAATTTAGCTTATAGAGAACTAATTCTTACAAGTATACAGATATACTTACATTTACATGCACGTTCTAATGTGTATAGCACAATGTGCATTATATCATAGAGAAATACACAAAGTCATGTGTAGCCATGCACATTTCAAATCCACACCTTCCTGTGTATGTTTGTGCTCCCTTAGTCTTACGTCCGCCCTATAAATAATCACCAACAATTAATTTCCTACTGAGTACAAATGCTTAGTAGTGTGCACAAACAAACATGTTTGTCAGTGTAGACAGTTTTTTTTTTTTTAATAGGACAAGTGTTTTCTTATGGGCATATTTATCATCCTGAGTGCATTACTGCCAAAGAAAAATGCCTTTGAAAAACCAAAGGCATTGAGGACACCTTATCAATACTGGAGCATACTCAAAAATAACCTTCATGTCTAATACAACCCATTTGCAATTATTTTGATTAAAACTCTTAAGGAGAGTAATTAAAGGAAATGAATTCTTTTACTTAGAGAATAAAGCTCTCTTCAGGCTGCAAGAGAAGCTCCAAGGTAGATTGTTTAACCATCTGTTCAAATTGCAGGTTCCTCTTCCTCAGAACATCCAGAGCTGGGAACAGGTCACTGATCAAGCCCATGAAAATTTGGATATCACCTGCCACTTTTTTTGGCAAACTGAAGTCTCTTAAGGCTCACATCAGCACCTGGAAAAGGATGGCAAACAACATATCACAGGAGAATTAAATCATCCTCTTTCTAGCATTCTGTTTTTCATCAAAGGCAAAACACTAGAAACAGCTCCTTCTCCTAGATGATTTTAAGTGAAGATTTTATCTGATCCTCAGGTTTTTCTTCTCTCCTCTTTTCAGTGAGCCACCAGCTACCAAAACTGACTTGATAGCACAAAGTCAACAGTCATAATGCTCCTTTAAAAAGATCTTAACTAATCATGTTTGCACAGGTAATAAAACTAGAGTGGTAGTGTTTAAGGAAAAAACAATCAGTTTACATACAGATTAAAATTACACCTATTCATTCCCTCAAAGTCTTGCAGGGGTTTTAGGCCAGTGTTGGAAGAGTAAAAAGGAGAGATGGAGAAAAACAGTAGCAAGCCCACAAGTTAACAATTGTCCTAGTTTGAGCCAGGATAGAGCTTATGTTAGGTATTGTAATTTTGCTTTCAGCTAAGGCTCTCGTAAGTAGCTGCACTCGCTGAAATGAACAGCAAGTTTCTCAGTCAGTGTCTGCTTCTGGGACTGGTAACACTCAATGTTCATAGTTACTGCTGGAGAATGCTCTGCAGAACCAAGGACACTGCTCAGTTCTGAGGAACATCTTATACTCTGGAAAGAGAAAAGGAGTAAAGAGGTCACAGCTGCAACCATCATTTAGGGAGGAATAGACACGACAAGTAACCAAAGCTGACCAGATTATTCCAACCCAGGAGCTCAGAATTTTGGTTGAAGGGGTTTGATTTATTCTTTTTCCACTAAAAGTAAAACAAATAACATAAAAATAATAATCAAACAAGAAATTCTATTATTTGCTTCAAATGGCAACATTATTATTACTACTATTGATATTAAAATGGCAAACAGTTGTACAAATGATTTTTCTGAATTTAGAAAATTACTCCAGGACAAAGTAATCATTAGAGCTCAGGACTCATTGTTCTAGTAAAGCAGACAATATTGCTGTCTTCTGATATACAACATTCAAATTCATTATCTCTAGAAAAATTGCCAGAATGTGTCAGGAAAACTTCAGTATATTTAGAGATAATGTCAAAATTATGCAGGCACGAAAATAAAGTTGCTTTTGCTTTTATAATGGCCCTTCTTGCTAGAGTTTATGGTTTAAAATTAAAGGGTCCTCTTGAGTTCTTATTCCACTAACAAAACTAAATATTAAGTATGTCTTGTGAAAAAGCTACAGCTGGAAATGAGTAAAAAACCCATGCATATAGGGGAAGTATTATAAAAAGTCTTATAATTTTCAGATTTTTAAGATAACTACTCTAAATGATCAGTTAAATGAATATATTCCTTATTCATAGTACAATAATTAGTTTTTTTTTCAGGAATGCTTTATTTCTCTTTTCCAAATAATCCTCTGCTGTATTTACTAGGGAAGGGTTAAACAAACTTTCATCCAAATAGACTACATTATTTGTTATTCATAGTAATTCCTATTCTCTTTTAAGGTTTATCTCATCTCCAACAGATAGTTACATATCTAATACAGATGCTATACAACAGCATGGTGTAGTTCAGCCATCCCAGGTATGAGGCAGCGATATACAATTATATAATGTAAAATTAATGCATTACAAATGTCCCAAGATCAAAGGAAAGGGCACTTTATTCAAAATTCATATCTGGCAATTAAATAAGAATGGGCATGCAAGTTAAAGTGTCTTGAAAATAAAAGGTAAGACTATATACATAAACACTTCCTCCCACCCCCATATAACAGTATGTATAATAACAGTAGAATACATACACCAATATGGAATATATGCTAATTAAAAGGTATCAAACCCAGAAGCCTACAGAGACCCTCACCTGATTAGAAAGCTCCCTACAGAGCGTATACAAGGTAACAAACTTCCTGGCTAACAATATGCATCAATAATCCCTTCAGCAACCAACACAATTTCAGAGATCAGTTCAGCATCAGGGACAACCGTGGCACAGGGTCTAAGGTGGAAAACAAACCTCATAGTCCAAATCCACAGATTACCTTTTAAATATGGCAAGAAGTCGTCACTGGAATCAAATTAGTGATGTGTGCAAACATTTTCTAAAAACAGAGCTGGAGAGAGCCACAATTAAGAGTGTCAGTCAGTGCTAACAAGGACCTTACTTCAAAGTAAAAGGAGCTAATTAGGCAGCGTTGATTGTTACTATTCAGTAACATCCCATTGTAACATTCACAAAGGAGGCAGCTGAGAAACTCAAGGTTTAGGAAATTTAGGCACTACCAACATTCCCAGCAGGCAGAGTTTGCAGCAGTGTCACTTGCCACCAAGGACCGGAGGACACTGCCAGCAGCCGTAGAGGGACTGGAAGTCAAGTGCAACACCCTGCCATTGCTAAAAATGCTATCATTTTTAAAAGGACTTCAATTTTTGGAAGTCCTTTGTCATAATGCTTTAATGTGAAGTTAGGGTTGCTTTTGCAGACTGCACTGTTTGTGTCTTTTTAAAGATAAGCTTTAGTTCAAAGTATTAGAACCAACTCACAGCCATTTTAATGATATAAATGAGAAGAATCTCCAATTAAAAAAGTAACACAAAGCAATAATGCTAAGGCTAAAAAATTTCCTCTTTAAAAATCACTACTTCAGTTAGATAGTAATAGAGAAGAAATCTTGAGATTTGTCTTCAGGTCTTCTAAAAACCATCAGATTTGCCCCTTAGAGATTTTCTTCTTATGACTGACAAATACAAATACTTCTTTTTCTTCCCCATTCATTTATCAATATGACAAAATTGAGACCCATGGTTTAGTCCAGCACTATATTTCTGACAGAAATCAGTAACATACAGTCTACAAAACGAGTAAGTGCTCCTCTGTTAAACAATTTTCACTAAACATATAAGCATTTCTTCATAAGCCCAAGCAAGGGCTGCTATATCCATTACACTCAATTACAAAAATTATATACTCTTCTACCTACTGTACCCAATATCCTTCTTGCAAACAGAGTAACTACTAGCACAAGAAATATGAGGCTAGTAATATTTAATGAACCTTCTCCGCTTTGTAAGATTTTTTAGATGGCAAACATGTGGAGCTAATGGTTTACCAGTTAAACTCCTGTCTTTCCTCTGCATTGCACAATGAATATCACAGACATCAGCCACAGGGCTGAATTTCTGAGTCCCAAGTGCAGCACTTCATACTTTTAATTCCAACAGCTTCCTACATTGCTTGACAACCAAGTAAAGGTCACACTTCAGCTCTACGTAGCAAGTACATTTTGAAAACATAAAAAAAAAAAAAAAAAAAAATTCACCAAGCCCACAGAAAACCATAATAGAAACTACATCAAATAAAGTAATAGTTTGACTTCCTATTTCAGTAGAGGAATTGTTAACTAATATTATTTCATATCCCTTATTCTTTTCTTTCCAAATGAAAAGTATAGGAGCAACAAACATAATAAACAAACAACAAAAATACTTCACATGCATTCACATCACCTGGCTGGCCACTGAGAGCTGAAACACATAATAGAAACACAAGGTGATCCCTCCTGCTCTCTTGGCAAACAATGCACCTGGCTGGCTGTGGCCACATCTGGCCACCATGGTAGTTGACTCTGAATGCAGAAAGGGTGGCAGTCAAATCCCACAGACACAAGTGAGTGGAGTCCCCCTCGTCCCGTCCCCCGTTATGTGAGTTTCTGAAATGAGGGGCTGCCCAAGAGCGTTCCCTTAGTGTGGGCCAATACAACTTTGCCTTGAAGAGTTCTTAGATAGCAGTTAATGAGATGGCATGGTTAAAGCAATAGCTAAGTTGTGAAATATTTGAAATATTAAAAACACAACTTATGGGGCAGTAGGATGCATCAGTGATCAGTATGATCCAATGTGCTAAGACTCAATTATATGGTATTACTCAAGGAGAGTCTCTGCAGAGGCAAATCCTAACCACCTTCTTGTAGACGGATGTTACTGCTTGTTAGAATTGACTGTAATTTAGGCTCAAAGAACAAGAAAGTTAACTGCTGCTACTGCTTGGTCCTTCCATCTGAAGCAGGATGTTTGGCTGGCAAAAGGATGAGATGTGCCTGAGAAAACAGCTTTCTAACTTCAGCAGACTGTGTCTTTCTGTAGGGAAAGCATGCAGGAGTACTGTACCGGGCATTTCATGGCTAAAACAGAAATAATAAAAGACACCAAAATCTTGATGTACCTTTCAATAGAGAATAGAGTAGTACTTGTGTTTTAACTTGCCCACAGAGGCAGCAGTGATGTTCAGTTCTGCCCTAAGTTTCTATCTTTTAAAAATCAAAGGGATTTGCAGATCAGAGAAGCAGATCCCAGATAGCACATCTACACTTGTGCCTCTCCAGAAAGCCTGGCAATGCTTTGCAGTTTGCCCTACTGAATTTTAGTATCTTGAGAAATGAAATCACAGAATATTTTTTTTTCTCAAGTGTTGATTATACCAGTGAAAAGTGTTGATGCAAAAGCAAGCATTTCAAGTGACAACTCTTTTTAAGCAAGCCCTGTATCACTTTAGTCAAAGACCTTTACCACATAGTTGAAAGTGCAGCTCCAACACTTTGTTGGAATAAATTGGCATAATTTTACTGTCCATCATGCTGGATCAACTGTTTGTGGAAATCAGTCACTCTAAGAACACCATTTTGATACAAACTCACTGAATGCAGCATGCAAAATACAGTCAAATCTTTTAAATTCAAGAATTTCTTTCATGAAACATTAATGTTAAGATACAAAGCATAAATAGGCACTTTAAGAAAAAGATAATGGGGTGTCCTAGAGTGTCCAAAAGCACAAGAAATTTCTTGCTCTGCTTTTCCCAGCTTCTGAACAATCACACATCCACTATCATCCTAGATAAGAGTATACAGCTTCGTTTTTAACTGATAGTTATGGAACTTCTATGAACGTATGCCTGCTAATATCCACGATAAGAATGTGATAGCTAGACACTTACTCAAATAGTTATTTTATTAGCTGAAGCCACAAAACAACAAATATATTAAGTATACTCAGTGTCTTCACAGGTACACCTTTAAAATGATATGCAAATTTTAAAAAGACAAGATATAGATTTAATTTCCCTTGTCATTGTGTTGTATGGTCACACCCAACTTGAATACTGATTCTTTTTCCACAGGAACTATGAAGCAAATACAAACTGTATTTCATTGGAAATCAAGGCTAGTAACCTTAGGTGACTTCTGTCCTCTAAATGTAGACTTGGTATACTTGTATACCATAAAAATACATTATAGCATAATTGCCTGGACAGAGCTTTGAGGTTTTCAAGTAGATTGGTTCAACCGGTGTATCTTGGGTTCACAGTAATAAATATTCCAACTCATTCCAATGTAATGTGTTCAACAAGGAATAAAAATCTGTTATAAGAACAATAATGCAAGAAGTTTACAGTTGATGAGATATAAACAACTGCATCATACAAAACCAGCCATCATGGGTCAGATGACAAAGGTGTATCTCAGCCTGGATCCAGTTTCTCTCAATGGCCTAGAGCCAATGTCCTTCCTTAGAGCTCAGCAAACAGAGGCACTTCCCTGGGAGGCATCAGCTTTCAGTAACCTGTGGCTCCTCTGGCCAGCAATGAATTTAGAAAGGAAAGATTGGACTGTTAAAGCAATAAAGAGCACATATGGATGATCCATGTCTATAGGAAGAGCTTATTTTTAAAGCACATAAAATAAGTGAGATGGAGAGGGATGTGGTGGGTTTGAAAAGGCCAAGAGGCAGCATAAAGTAAAGGAAACAGAGGAAAGAGAACACAGTACAGTGGAAACACAAGATCTGTCTCCAAAAAACTGGAAACACTGGAACCCTTCAGATATCTTGCAAGGATGAATCCCACCAAACTTCTCACCCATATAATGCAATGATTTCACATGGTGTGACTTGAGCAGGACCAGAGTTTCAACAGCAGAGCTTGTCTTGGATTGCATAGGGACAGAAATTCACTCACATTTATTGCTACATCTTGAAAAGAAAGTTATTTTAAGGTAGGATATTACACAAGTGATTAATGTTACCATCTACTCCCTCACTGCACTTACAAAGAGTTTCAGACGTACTCTGGAAAAAGAATTTGCTGTTTCAGTATTTAGAGACTGCAAAAGACAATAAAGATGCACTGGTAAAATACTGACTCTTTTTTCTTGTTCTCTGTGCATAGTCTTTCCTTTTATTGCCACCACTGATAGAACTTCTACTGAGATGTGACTGAATTCATCAAAGCAACCCCAAGCACCAGTCTGGACCAAATCTTTACAATTATTCCTTATAGACTAAAATAAAAAGATTTAATATTGTGGGTTTTTTTCTTGAAAGCACTGATTTCCAGCATACTTCATATGAAAAAGAAAGAAAAAGAACATTTTCCATACTGCTTAGCAGAACATCTCACCTTGTAATCCATTTGCTTGGAACAGCTGAAGATGTACACCATCACACCAAGGGTGTGGCCCAGATGTTTGGTGGTCTCTTTTTTACCTGTTCTGGCTGGTTAGAGTATTGTAACAACTGAAGAGAAGAAAAGTGATTGATAGTATTACAAAGAGCATCTACAATGTTGGGAGGTTTTTCTCAAACCATATGTTTCATGGGAGATTTATTCTGTTATAATTTCACAGTCTATGTTTATGTAAAATGATGGTATGGCATTACTTGGAAAATGCTTATTTCAGATATGAAAACCAAGCACATCAACATTTTTTAGCAAGAAGGAATATCCTATCAGTGATAGGTCACACAGAACAAAGAACAGGAGGCTTTAGTTGCTGCTTTGCCTGTTTCAAAGACTTGAGCCCCAGAACTGTCCTCCTCAACTGAAGGTCAAGCATTAAGCCTGCAGGGTTGCTAGGTGCATCATTCTGGATCACTGCTCTTCACAAGAAATTCCATCCTGGAGCCAAGACATTTCCAGAAAAAGGCTGCATTGTATGTAGTATGGAAAAAAATACTCATATTCTTCTTCAAAGTAGACTCTGAATATGTAAATTAAGTTATGCAAGAAATATTTTAGTCTTTTTAAAAGTAATGGACATTAACATCATACCATTACTTAAGTATGCACACCAACCTGCACACACATGCTCAAAGATGCTGTGTCTTAAGAAGCTCATAAAATACATGAGGTTTGAAAGAACACTGAACTTCTAAGAAATATTCAACCTCTATTCACCGAAACAGATAAAGCAGACACTATTATTAGTAACAGTCACTACCTGTTAATCAAAGGTGTAATAACTAGCTGAGGGGTACTGAAACTGAGCACTGCAACTGTGGGCAAGACAGCGTTTCTGGGTGTCATCCCATCTATGGCATAGCTGTGACAGTCAAGCAAAACCTTGGCAAATGGTGACCTACAAAGCCATTGCAGAGCCCTTATGCCAGTTAGGAGCTATTCAGATCAAAGAAATGAGACTCAGCACAAAGCTACAGCTGTCATCGGTAGGTCTCACACCTCATTCCTAGCCAGTTATGAATAGCAAATACAACCAATTATAAAAGATGAGACACTGCTTGAGGCATTTGTGCTTTTATACAGATGCAAGTGTAATACAAAATATTTTTAATAGAGCTATTACAGCAGAACACATTGCCACTTATTAAACCAAGACCTCTCCTCATGAAGAATGCAGCCTTTGCATGGCAGCAGACATTACTTTGAGTTCATTTTGCTTCCTAGGACTTGTTTTTTCTTGTCTTAATGCAAACTTAGAAACTTCCTTTATTTCTGAGGCTCAGGAGGTCAGAAAGAAAATGAGAATTCTTTCCAATTCCAGCCTTCATCCAGTGAAATTTCTGTGCATTCGAAGCAGCAACATGTGGCAGCCACCTTAGTTTTACCTGAACAAAGTTACACATACAGCAAGCACTTTGGTTTAAATAAACACTCAAAATTGTAATTGCATGCACTTACATGGAGCCACCAGGGCAGTTGAGTGCTTTTCTCTAGAGATGCACAGGTATGCCTCTAAATGGAGAGAAAAACACACTTTGAATGACTGAAGATGGAATCATTAAAAGAAGAATAACTGAAGACATTTAAAGAAACCACTCAGATTGCCCAGGAATTGACTGCACTCAGTTTTGTGATCTGAAATTTAAAGGAAACATCTTACTCCTCACAGAAAACCTACCACAGTGTTGAAGTGCTTCCAGAAGTTGTGTAAAAGGTGTCAGATAATTTTTTTTTCAAGTAACCTTTAAATTCAGAAGGCAGTAGCCCATAAAAAACACAGGCACAGACACAGCTCTGAAGTTGTCTGTCTTTCCACCTCCACCTTCCTGGTGCGCAGATGCACATCCTGAACCAAACTTGGCTTAAGTACTCTCAGTTCCTATCAAAACCACTTAAACTGCATGTAATATGTAGCCAAGCCAAAAACACACTCTCAGAGCCACAAGGCCTGCTACAACATCTCTAGTTTGAACATCTATGGTGCAAAAATTGTCATGATTTTCTGTCGATCACCTGAGGAAACCTCTCCAAGCAGCAAGGTAATAAGAGCTTTTACTTAGTGGCTTGAAAAGGTTTAGGTACCCCTCTAATACCACATGGACCTCAGTACCATCCACCATTATTACTACTAGAAAATAGTTCTGCTTACAGCATTAATCAAACCACTACAAAAACTAACTTGTATGTAGAGATATACTAATATTAAACATGAGATATGAAAAGAAATCCTGGTTTAAAAACACAGATGAACTACCTCCAACAAGAGATTTAAAGCACTTCCAAAACTTGTACATATTTGCTTGAGAACATTTACTGGCAAACCGTTTGAAAATAGACTTTAGGAAACATCAGCAACTTAGGTTTTACAAATAGGCAAAAGCAATGCAGAAAAGATCACTAAATATGATATGAATGATTATAAAGAGTTACTTAGTAGAAAGATTCAATGGAATAATTCAGGTTTCCTATGAACAGGAAAGACAAACATACACAGCCACTACCTGTAATTCTAAGGATGCAAATGTCACTATTAGAAAGATAACTTACTGGGTAAATTACTGTGAGACAGAACCATGCTTGTTCATGTTTTAAACCTCTGGCTTAAAAATGTGCAGTGAATTAGTGAGACCTTAAACACTACACTTTCTGTATTATTTTCATATACTGTATAAAAGCACCTATTGGTGCTGCTTTTACTAAGATAGAGATAAAGGTCCAGAAGGTAATGCTTCATGCAAACAAATTATTTGAGAACCACAGTCTAAAGCCCTATGAAATTGAAAATGCTTGCAAAATAGAATCAAAATGTAATTTCATTGGGCTCCCTTTTTTTTCTGTATCATGTCATAAAGGAGATATCAATAGCAAGATTCTGAATGAACCTGTACAGCATTATGAAATATTTCTGACATTCAAAGCTCCACTTCTTCATGAAGTTCAGATGGTCTTCCCTAGTCCTCTCTTTTGACAGCAGAACCACTCAAAAGTCCCCATCATAGGTTCAGGAAGCAGCAACAGCTTTGCATTACTTGCAAAGTGACCAGAGGAACACAGCCTGCCTTTCACAGAAGCTAATGGAGATTGTTTTTAAAAACTGAAAGGAACACAAAAAACAAGTCCAGGAGTAGGATATCCTGGGAACATGTACCCTAACTTGCCACAGACAGCACAGATGGAATGTACTAAACAAACCAAAAAAAAAAACAAAGACAAGAAACCCAAACCCCCAAAACCTCTTTCATCATCTTGTTTAATAGCCATCAACCAGACTAAAATTTGGCTAACCCTTCATTTGACCTTTTTTATACTTCCATCATTCTATAGCCAAAAGTCCCATTTTTTTTCAGGTGTACACTGTGTGAAAGTTTTTCTTTTGTTTAAGGTCTGCTACCTAATAGCTTCAGGTAGTGCCTATTAGCTCTTGTAGTATGAGAAATGGCAAACGGAGACTAATCTTTATCCTCCTCTTTTAGTTCTCTATAAGTTTAGGCACACCTATCAGATTTCCTGCCCCTCTCTCTCCTATTTCATGTTTCCCTTTGGCAGATTTTCTAGGTTGGAAAAAAAAACCAAAACTAAAGTTTTCACAAAGAGAAACCATATTCCCACAGAACAAAAACAATAAAAAAAATAAATCTGGAGGTAAACAAAGGCAAAGCAAAAATCAAACTGCAGAAAGTTGGCTTCTGAAGTGGGACTAAAACTAATAATATTAGAAATAAAGTGTTAGGTTTAACACAAACAAAACCAACAATTTTGGCTTCCTTACTCAAATATATGGGTTTAATATTTGTGTATTTATTGACTGCATACTCTGTTCCTTCCACACTGTTGTGGCTGGTATTTGGCAGTATTTCTGCTTTTACCTTTCATCTCAGTCCAGATTAATCACATGGAAAACCCGGTAATTAAGGTGGGATAACAATGTACATGAGCTAACAGGAATGGAAGAAAAAGGCAGTTTTTTTTTCAGTAGATGCTAACAGCATTTTATTTACTACTGGATTAAAATTGTTAAATATGCTACTCATATCTTTTTACATGACAATTTTCACTGAATTAAACAAAATTAATATCCATAGCTGCCTCTTGGGTCAGTCCTTCAAGGCTGATGCCAAGCCCTCTTTCTAGCCTACTGAATGCCATTTCAATATCTGAAACCCACCAGATTTGTAATCCCGTGAGTGCAACCTGGGCTGGGAGTCTAAACCCCACTGTTCTCTCTGCCTCTCTTCATAGGCCAACATTGCCTCCATGATGTAGAGGCTGTTTTCTCTACAGACTCCTTTAGGTATTGTAACCAACACTACCTTTTAAAAAAAAACAAAAAACCAAACCCCACAGCCAAATATGCATAAATTTATGCACGTAACATAAATGTTACATTTTATACTAACAACATAGGAAGCTCATCTCATTAATCTTTCCAAAGGCTTCGACATTCTTGACAAACTTGTAATGAGAGTGGGCTTATTTCTTCATTTTTCTCTCTCCCATTGACTCTTCAGTAAGATTTAGCTCAGAGGAACCCTTACCAGTTTCTGAGATACACAACATTGTTCTGGTTTATATATCCATTTGACTTGGACACACAGGCATACAGTCCTGAAGCTGCAAATATGAAAATCTGAAGATTTTCTGTACACAGACACGGAGCAAACACAGAGAACACAGTGTTTCCTGTATCTCTATACCCTCAAATGTAGCTGTATCTTGGAGAAACTATCTCTAAGAGGCAAACTGCATATATTTGTCCATTCAGTCTGAGGCCTCCCTGCCGAGACAATCAATCATTAGAACCACATGCAACATTGATTTTATGCAATGTGAATGCTTATCCATTCAGCACTGTTCTGAGAACAATAGGTTATTGTCTCAGAAGCTGCTGATCTGTTCCTTTCTGACCTACCACTACCCAGTTAGCACACATACTTGCTGGCCAGTTAGCAAATATGAGGCTCAAAACCAGATACAAACCTGTTCAGCTGACAGGGGACATGGGAGAGTGCTGGCAGTCTGGAGAGGTGTGTGCTAAAGGATAAGAGAAGGGAGGATCTGAAAGTATAATGGAAGATGAAATAAAGGGGCAGAAGAGAGGAAATATGAGAAATGCAACACAGAAGCATAGGCTTCTGTGGTTTTCAGTACATTTTTTTGTTCTTAATTTCTCCTGAACACTTAACTATCTACACTTCTTAAAAAAAAAACTTACGTATATGGGGCAACTTGACAATTTATTAAATTACTTGTTTAGTTCAGTTTCAGGCCACAAAATTTTTTGAAATGTAGAATAAAAATAGTTGTAAGGGGTTTTTAATTATTTTTCCCCTAAATTCACATTTTGAAAAGCAGTACTTTGTGCCATTGGAAGTGTCTATTTAGTCTTCATCACAGAGGGGAAAATCCATGAAGGAAATTTCACATAATGCAATATGTCTGACTGCTGCTTCTACAGACTTCATGGAATGGGAACACACTCCTTTGCTCTGCTGTATGTACCAATGGCAGCATTTATATATTCCTCTTTACTTCTCTTCAAATTTAGGCTCAGCAATGTTGTCAAAAAGTTTGGTGAGACGATGCACCCAAACATACCTAGCAAAGTTTAACAAAGTTCTTAGCAACTAACTGGATAATGTGAAGTCTTTGCACTAATCTTTCAATTGTGTTTCTTATTCTAATGCTTTCAGCACATGGTGCTTCAGATGGTTTTAGTAAGTAAGATTCACAGAATTACCAGTTATTCAATGGGCATTTCTTAAAGATTAAAAACAATAAAAAATTAAACCCAAGGGTTTTTTTGTTTTGTTTTGTTTTGTCTTTTTTTTCCGCCCTATAATATTATGACTCTTATATGCTAATTGAACAAAGAAAGAGTACTTCTGATTTCTCTGGTGGCACAGACTGACATGGCAACACTATCTGGCTATTAAGTGATCATTACATAGTAAGTTTTTATGGGAAAACTAGACACCTCTCCAAAGACCATGGAGTCTGAAGATCACCATCTACATACCAGCATACACTGTGCCTGATGACTAGAACAGATTTTTTTTTTTTTTTTTTTGGTTGCTCTTCTTACACGTGGCATATAGCAATGAGTGGATGAAACAAATCGCTGATATTTAGTCAAGTAAAGAAGCTATTAGACTGCCACCTGGCTTGAAAAAGCACAGTGTTCAAATCTCACGAGTCTTTTATCCTCTTGGAAATTATCACTTCTTCGGCTACAAGTTCACATCCCTTAAAAAAGGTTTTGCCTGTGACATATTAATAGCTTGAGCACTCAGAGAATTAATGGCTATGGCTGGATAGTCACTAAGGACAAGAGTATTTATCTGGCATGTAGATAACATAGTCTAAAGCTTCTGAAATATATCAATGTACCCGTGATTTTATATAAATTGGTCTCAAAGTGTCACAAAAACTAGCAGGTTATTGTTCAACGGAGGAGAATGGAAGGATAGCTACAAAAACATCGCTCATACAATGGTCAGCAGCTCAGTCAGTTGCAGCCTAACAGAGACCATAGATCTTTCTGCCTTACTTATCATCACTACACATAGCATGCCTGAAATTTGATCTATCTGTGCCAGAAGGAGAATAGATTTGATGATCTCATTGGCCTTTTCAATTTCTAGTTCCTGCAAACCTACAATCCAAAGCCCCAAATAAATGTAAATCGCACATGGCTGAATTTTAGCAAGAGACATCACAGGATTTGTGACATTTCTCAGATTGACGATTTCACCTTTCCTTGCTGAATGCCTTGTGTTTACCCTGGCTGAGGGGCACAAGGTGTTCCTATTTCTAAAGTAAATTAACACTCAGAAACAAAGGGCACAGGTCTACCATACTATCACCTCACATGGTTAGCTGGAACACTTGCCTTTCTGTAGACAAAATGAAGTACAATAACATGCAAAGAGGCTCACCTGGCTTGGATGCGTTCCCTTTTATCTAGCAAGTCTATTGAAGAAACAAACCAGGAGGGATGAAAAGCTATGTGCCTAGTTTCTGAATATTCAGCCAGAGCTTTTTCACAAACAGAAATTTTGAAAATAGGACAGAGATTTTAATGACATGTGCTTTTAATCACCTAAATCCAAGAATTCCCTCTCAATGAAGGAAAGAAATCAGACCAAACAGTAAAAGAGAACAATAAAACCCACTGTTGATCTAAAATAGTAACAATGAATACAGCTGTAAGGAACAAAGAAGATGCTAAACCTTACACATTTCCTCTCTGGAAACTGAAAAGGTATATACTCTTTTCTTTTCTCATTCAGACCAAGAAAACCAAGAGAATGGAACTGTGCCAGAAAAGTCCCTGTAAAGGTAAATCTGGCTAAGTAGATACCCTACAATCTTCCAATGAGTCCAGTTGTTTTCTTTAACTTCCTATTACAATTTTGTCCTGCAATAAGAAAAAAGGCTGAGACTCCAAACATCGCTGCCTCTACAGGTAGGAAGAGTAAACATCAGCAGGAAATTCCAGGCAAACTTTCAAGTAGATAAGTGTTTACCTACACTGTACACAATCGACTATCTCCTACTGTAAGAAGGAGAGAGAGACTCTGAGCTCCCAGGTTGTGGGTGGGAAGAAAAGTAGTCTGATCCAAAATGAATATTTTTTTTAAGATCTTTGACAATTTTTACATCCTTCAATCCACAAATAATGAAAAAGTGCCTCAAATGTAATAGATAATACAAAAAGTAGAAAAATCCAATATAACAAATAGAAACAAAAGACAAAAATATCATTAGATCAGCTCATGTCTATAGAAAAAGCAAATGTGACTCATTTCCTCTTCCAGAACTACACTTTAAAGCAAGCCATAATTATACTGGAAATTTTACCTGTGCTTCAAAGTTTCTGATTTTTCATACACCTTTGGCTTGGGTGTAGCACCCATTAAATTTTTAGTATTTTCTATGCCAGTCAGAAACTCCTGTGCAGAAATGTAAGGAAGTTATTGCAACATGTGCAATTTCCCTCAGATTTTTTTTTCTACTCTGCATTGTTTACTATACTGGGACAAGAAAAGCACTGGGGAAAAGAGATGGAAAAAGGCACCTCATCAGTTTGTTTGATATTCTACTTCTTAAACATCATTATAGAAATATATATATATACATACGTATGTATATATAAAACACAAACACCTATTTTGATAGTGTTTAGATTGAACATGAAGGAAATGTAAAACGAACCAAAAGAACACATGCTGCGAACTGCACAGAAGGAAAGCAAACAATACTGATTATGCTATTAAAATTATCCTAACGATAAAAATGACAGATCATAACAGAAGCATTATCTTGTACAATAATTCTGCTCACACATGCCAGTCCAGTGCCTTTTCCAACATGCAGCATGAAGAAAATGATGCATGCTAAATGGCATGAATAATTTTATTGTTCTCAACAAGGCTCTCAATTTGTACAAAGGTATAGATATATCTTTTTTTTTTTTGCATATAGTCAGAAATGCAGCTGCCTTCATTGTTTGAATTGCAGATTTGAACAATTAGGATTTGAAATTTTAAACATAGAACCTCCCTATAGAACATTATCATATCTTAGCTTTTCAGAATCATATATAATGAGAACTTTCCCTGATATAAGTGGATTGAATTACAGGTATATTGATAATACACACTCTCTTTACTAAGCAAGCATCCAGTGACTTTCTTTTGATCAGAAGAAACAATTAAGACACAATATTCTGTGTAAATTCAAAGGTTCAGATTGATTGCTGTAATTATCTTTGGCCAATAATAGACCATAAACTTGCATTTCATCTATCTCTGTCCTAAATGATAGGGAGTTTGGCAGAAGGGATTTCTGTAACTCCAAGGTATCATATCTCTGCATGACTTCAGGAGGTTGAAAAGCTACCAGAGCATAAATAACAGAAGATATTAAAGTCATGTAAAGCAATGACCTGCATGATTTGGTCACAAATCATGGTTTGTGACTATGAGTCAACCAAGAGCTGCCCGTCCATGAAACAGGAAAACAAGGAAATTACTTACTTTCATCTGAAGAATAAAGAATGTAAGATCCACTTCTGATATTCTCCCAAGTAAGCCTGAGACTATCAGAGTAATGTTAATTCAATGGGTTAGAAACAAGTCTATCCAAGAAATACCTGAACTAAACCATCAATATGGTATTGCATTAAAAATATGTATTTAATTAACCACTCTAAGTAACGCAAATGCAAGATAAATGGATATAAAACACTAACTCTATTAACTTTGAAGTCTCTGTTGATTTCCTTAAATCTGCTTGCATCTTCAGGCAGCTGGCTTCTGATATCTTCATAGCCAGTGAAAATGCTTTCTAGGAAAGACCACCTACGTTGAACTTCCATCCAAATGATAATGACAGAATCTGCACTTTTTCATTTATTTTGCCAATATTTCATTTGTTCAATGAAATATGTTACACATATACTTTTCAGAATCATTTGCAGCTGGACCTGGAAAACAAAAAAATAGTGGAAAAACTGCACTAATCAAAATAATTTCTCATACCACAGAAGTGGAGCTAATGAGAGTTTAATGCATTCTCCTGTAAGTTATCATTGTATATCATAACCGAAGACATCTTTAAACATTGCAAATGGACAGCATATTATTAAATGATTTTTTTAAAAACTAAGGAAATACAAGCTTAGAAAGCTGTAATTTTGTTAACTCTTACATGGAGATGGGATCTTTTTTAAAGGATATATATAGTCATGTAGCATACATATAATTTCCCAGGACTAACACCTGAAGAAAACATAACTCTGCAATAAAGATGCAAGAAAAAAGTTTTAACTAACCAAGTGAATAATATTGGTGTACAAATAGTATTTATATTAATTAAATCCTTACTTGATTGTTACCTCAAGTTTCAAGCAGGTGTTCATCTGACTTTAATAAAGGAGCTCCATTCCTGTGATGCTCTGTATAATAAAATTCCATGTTCAGCTGGTTTCTGGAAAAAAATCTAGGACCAAGAAGAGTAGTATCTGTCTCACACATCTCATTTCATAATTTGAATTATGAACTTTAATTAAATTCCATTTAATTGACACTGACGGCAAACTACACTATAGATAAGTTTCACTTGGATGTGAATTTTTCTCCTTAGGTAAGTAGCATGAAAATCTTTACTTCTGTCATGAATTTCTTGATATGAAAATTAATGAAACAAATAGTTTTTATATACTGTTCTGCAAAAACAGAAGGAAAAACCCCAGGATCTCTTCTGTCTTTCTTTTGTGTTTCTGTGATTCGCTTCTCATGTGTTTTTCTCTCAGCATTCCAACTTTTTTCAGTTCAAATATGACTGAAAAGTGAAACTTCAATTTTAGTTTTTTTCAAATGGGTTTAAGTATTTTAATTCAAATTTTGAACACCAACAACTGGTCTATGTTATACTCCAGGAACCAAAACCACTGAGATTCTTTTTGAGATACTGAAATAACATTTGAGTTTCCAACCATAAAATGAACACTTGGGTAAAACATAGCTCTCTCTCCCCCTTCTGGCAGCCCCTTTTATTTTAGTTTTTCTTTTTTCCTTATCAACTGCCAGGTTAGTAGTCTCCCTAGGCAAGAATTATTTAAAAATTTATAAGTAGACTGATCATCCAGGTGGCCTTTCTTTCCTCACCTTTCATTTCCCTCTGTCCATCATTTCCTCTGTTCACTATCAAGAAACATTCTCATTTGCTATCCAGGAAAGTCTCTAGCCACATTGTTTGGTTTTCTTATAAATATTTAATAGAAATTATTACTGGGAAGTATTCCCCTGAGTCAGACAAGACAGGGAACCTTTCAAGCTTATTGCTATTTTCAGACTCAGCAGGCAGAGAGCCAGATATGGAGGAACCCTCTAATTTAGCAAACCAGCTCTGCCTCCAGGGACTTGGGTCCTTTTATCTGAGAAGAGACCACAAATTCACTTCTCACAACATGTGATGCATCTGTTTGAAGCCTCAATCTCTCCTCTATTTATAGAATAACAGAACCATAGAATGTCAGGTTGGAAGGAACCTCAAGGATCATCTGGTTTCAACCCTTCCCATACTGGTTATGTGAGATGTCTCAGCACCCTGATGAGCTGAGACTTCCAAAGCAGGGGAATCCACAGCTTCCCCTGGGAGACCATTCCAATGTCTGACTCTCCTCAAAGTGAAAAATTTTCCTCTTATATTCAAATAAAATCTCCCCAGGAGCAACTTGTGCCCATTACCCTTTGTCTTGTCCATGTGACTCCTTGTAAACAGGGAGTCCCCATCTTTAAATACTGGAACATCATAATTAGGTCTCCCCAAAGCCTGCTCTTCTCAAGGCTGAACAGAACCAGTTTTCTCAGCTTACTTTTAAGTTGACCTGTTGGCAGCAGTGGATCTACCACATTCCTGACAGTACTGTTGCATCTGTGCATCTATTGAGCATGAAAGACCATCACCAGGGTGCCTGTGGCTGAATCCTTACTCCTGTCACATTCATGACCTGGTACCAGTGTCTCTCTCTGATGGCAGGATTTTGCAACTCCAATATTATCCTCACTAATGATATCAGGTTCTTTACTCCAAGCCTCTATATACATTCCAGGAACAAACTTCTTTACCCAAAGACCACATTTTCTAAGGAGTAAAATTAAAATAAGTGCAACAATTATTTGCCATTAACAGCCATCTTGTTAATTACTTTAAAAAAAATTCAGGAGGTTTGCCAGAAAGCTCTACTTTCCTGTTTCATGTGTGCATGTGTGAGATGGTTGTGGATAGCATGAACCTAGGGAAGATTTTACTGGGGTCATTGGTTTATGCGTCAGATAAAACCAAGGTTCTGGAAATGTACTTTGCAATATGACACTTAAAGTGATGGAACTGTATTAACACTACATATAAACACTGATTCTATGATTACAGTTGGATCAGAGCCATTTGCTATACCTCAGCCCTGGTTATCCACGTCTAATTTTCCTATTAATTATTTCACTTCATGGATATTAGATTTAATAAAATTATCAATAAATTTAAAACATTCAAAACCACCCTTCAGAGGGGCAAGGGGAACTCACACACAGGAGAGGGATGAACATGACATAAACAATCATCTCACAGGCAGCAATCAGACTCTTCTCTGTTCCACAACATGACAAATGTGCCACAGTGAATGGCACAAAAGCAGGAGGAGAATGGAGTTATCTCAACCCTCTCTTTTCTTTTGCAACCCCCTCACAGCATGACACCCCCAGTATCAGAACTGCCTGAGTGGAGTCTGTAATTTTGAAGCAATTTAAGGCAAGACCTCTTTTGTAAGCCTGATTTTCCTCTTTAAGCACTGCATGCAGAATCAGTAATGAAACTTGTTTATCCCTGAATGAAATAAACATGTAAAGAAGAAGAAACTTTACACCCCTTAGGTTCAAAATTTTCTCCCTGACATACTCAACTACTATATTATTTATGAATCAGAGCTATTCCTTCAGTGTCGTGCAAATGATCTGGGGGCCTTTGTTTCTATTTTTGCTTCACAGTTCCCTTGTCCCACCGGCACTGCCTTCTGCTGGGATACTATCAACGAAACACTTCAAGTGCAGAAAATATTTCCCTTTAAAAATGAGCATCTTTGCTGTAAGTCCCAGCACTCTGGAGCTATATCTAAAAGCAGAGCAGATAAACCACTGCAAATTCCCACCTGTCTCTAAAAATAATGGCTTTCATTTGGTGGGGCCTGCCATGGAACCCCTACTTCTTTATTCTTTTACATACTGCTTCAGTTAAGTGGCAGCACAGTTTTACCACAGGGACTGGGAACTCATTGAAAAGAATAAAGTTTTAATGAAAATCCCCTCTCCCGCCCACTCTACCCCCCCCCAAAAAAAACCCCAACATGTTCCAGCACATTCAGTTTAGACATGAGTAATGAATCCACTGAGCCATCAAAGTGGGCAGGAAGAGTGAGGAAGGAGTGGCACTGAGACAGAGAAATTGCAGAAACAGACAGCTATGGAACCTGCCTTGGCAAACCTTCGGAGCTCCACATCCATCTGTTCCACATTAATCTGTCTCCACTGGGTTTTAGGCCAGTCATCAATGCTGCTCTGAAACTGAAAATAGAAATAAAAGTGTCAGCAGCATTTCAGAACGACAAGTTTCTGCTATATAACCAATAAATGGATGTAGGGGGAAAGCCCATCACGTAACAATCGCTCCTGGACCTTATTTTTTTCAACTCTATGCCACCACTATGAAGAAAGCACACAAAATAATCCATCTCCTCAAAATGCAACCCAAAAACCAAGCACTTAAACAGTTTCCTATTTCAGTTTCTGATAGGCATACATATGAATCTTGTGCTATTAAACATCCCCCTCAGTTTAGGAAGGATATTGAGGTCCTGGAGCAGGTCCAAAGGAGGGCAACCAGGCTGGTGAAGGGACTTGAGTACAGATATAATTTAATATAATTTAATATAATAGGATCTGTGCTCAAGTCCCTTCACCAGCCTGGTTGCCCTCCTTTGGACCTGCTCCTATGAGGAGAGGCTGAGGGAGCTGGGGGTGTTCAGCCTGGAGAAGAGGAGGCTCAGGGGAGACCTCATCGCTCTCTACAACTCCCTGAAAGGAGGCTGGAGCCAGGGGGGGGTTGGGCTCTTTTCCCAGGCAACTTTCAACAAGACAAGAGGACATGGTCTCAAGTTGTGCCGGGGGAGGTTTAGGTTGGATATTAGAAAGAATTTCTTTACGGAGAGGGTGGTCAGGCACTGGAATGGGCTGCCCAGGGAAGTAGTGGATTCTCTGTCCCTGGAGATATTTAAAAAGAGACTGGATGTGGCACTCAGTGCCATGGTCTGGTAACCGCAGAGGTAGTGGATCAAGGATTGGACCTGATGATCTCTGAGGTCCCTTCCAACCCAGCCAATTCTATGATTCTATGATCCACTTATTTCCCCTTATAATCCACAGATGCACCTGAGAGATGTAGCAAAAACTGCCCTGCACCCCTTCCTAGCAATACCAATGCTAGGCAAACAATTACAGGAAGAAAACCTAGTACATACATTTTTAACCTTGCCTATGAAAAACAACTTATTAGGGTAAACAGAACTTCACAAGACTGGTTTCCCATACAGGTCTGTACACTGACTTTTCTGGTCTCTTGCTTCTGGCCTTCTACGGCTTTCTAATGTACAATCCTTATTTCTGAGGTGGAATTTTCTGGCTTGATGAAGTTTTCCCTCAGTGATTTTAATTATTCAAGAAAGTTATTGGTATTTTAAAAGCTCAAAACAAAACTACAAAGGCTGTTTTGCTTTGGCATGATCTTGAAATGGTTTAACTTGAGAAAAGAGATATTTTTACTCAAAGTATCCTAAAACATAATAATTATAATTTCAAAACCAAAAAGAATATTAAAGTCTTCATTATTTTTAAATCAAAACTATAAACATTTCCACATTCAAATTAAAAGTACAACACTGAGAATATATTCTAACTCAAATAATTTTTTTAAAAATCTTACTTTAATAAAATTATTAAAATCCCAGACTTTTTTGAGTAATTTCACTTTTTTTGGACATTGTTTCATTGCATGTAGTCTGGCATAGCTACTTCAGATAGCTTTGTAGGTTCCTGTATTAGTAATATTTCTTTCTCCAGCATTTCAAACTCTTCATTTGCATTAAAGAGGAAAAGAGCACTCAGTAAAGTGCAGTTTACAGGGTAAAATGAACTTACCTAAACCTGGCAGTGAAATCTATGGATCCTATATCTATGATTCAATATTAAAAAAGCTGACATAAGTTATTGCAAAGAGGTTAATAAGTGAAAAATCTGTGTTTGCATTGTCTCTGAAAGCACCCAAAAGACATATGAGGCTCTACATTTGAGCCATCAAAAGAAAATATGACTACAACCCAATTATTTTACACTCTATATTATAATTAATCTCTTAATATATTAAACCACTTCACCTTAAAGTTGTATGTGTTAACAAAATCACTTCACAACTGTTTAAAAAGATGCACTAAATCTTCCACTTTGGACTATTGTATTCAAAAGCATATTATGCTGACTTTTTAAATTAATATGAATAAAACAAATTTAAAATATGAGCACTTATTTGGACTTTTTTTATTTTATCAGTGAGCATATGCAATATTGGACGACAAGCAAGAAGAAAACTTGATTTGGTAGTGCCAGAATTGTACCAGCTTCCTGGGGAAAAAAAAAACAAACAACAAAACCCCAAACCAAACCAAAACAAGAAAACAAACAAAAAATCCAAAAAAACCTAGAACACAAACCCCTCAAAAATAATTCAAACCCCCTCCAAAACTGCCAATCAACAAAACCCACAAGCCACAAATATTTTAATATGTATATTGAAACATGATTAGATTTATACTGAAAGATGACAAGCCTGAAGAGGAGTTCCTCAGTGCTTCACTAGCCCAGCTCTCTTAACAGCTTTTCATTTTCCAGGCAATTCCTATGTAACAGAGTAAAACTATCTTGGAGGAAAAATATCACACATGGCAGAACAGAATCAGTAAAATTGTGTATTAACAGTGAGGATACCGCAACACCTCCCTATGAATAAGAAATTATAGTAGGGATTTATTTAGCCACAAAACATATTCTATGTCAGAGCTTTTACTAGAATTTTTGTCAACTGTAAAATAATATTTTTTATGGATCATTGGTAACATAAACTACTTGAACTTAATGAACTCTTTTATTTTACGTATAATCATATAAAACTCCATTCAAAAATACATTGGGAATCTTTCATGCAGTAAAACAGAGGTCCACTCCTGCTGCTTTACACATTTTCAGATCTATAAAGCTGACCTGGAAATATCTTTCTCATTGTACAAATCTCCCCAGGATCTCTAGAAAAAACATTCAGTCAACCATGTGAAAAAAACAAACAAACCCAAAACATTTAATCAGAATGAAAAAACACACCTTTACAGTTTTTTTGTCTCTGTCATAAGAAAGCACAAAAAGGAGAAGCCTGAAACCAAGTGACTTCACAGGAACTAGAAGAGTAGTTTAAGGTAACATCAAAAATCAGATATTTATTTTCCTAGTCATCCCCTCAAACTGGTTTCTACAAGATAGACACATAAACAGAAATTCCACTGTTGACTGGAAAACTCACTGGAACTGGTGAGAAGTTTTCATTTGGACTAATTGGATTATCGGATTAAAAGTATGAGTTGAACTTCTACCTGATTCTATTTAACACTAGTGACAGTGCACTGCATCTCCCAAACCAGACCAAATAGAGGTCTCCTTACCTAAAGCTTCGTAAACACTTCTTCATGGGTCAGCAGCGACCACTGCACCTGTAGTGCTTTCTCAACTATTCCTACCACCAGATGTTTAAAAATTCATTTAATTCCCCCAGTTTCACTCACCACCCAACATAACTGCCGTTGAAACAGGTGTGGGGCAGCACTGAAAAAAGTGTATGGGATGTCTGAAAAATAGCATCACTTGACAAGCACCAAATCCCACCTTTTGTTTCCATATTTGAACCGTCCCAAACTACCGCTGACCATGCTAAGGAAGATGAGGCAACATAGGAAAAACACTCACTAGAGTTTCTATATGGCTCAGCTCCTTGAAGGAAACCTATGAATGCGAACACAATTTGGTTAACAGAAGAAAAAAAAAAAAAAAAAAAAGCAAAATATAGGCAAAAGCCTCATCAGAACAAATGTAACAGATCTCTTCCTGAACTGATTTTCCATCATTCACATAAAACAAGTCTTTTAAAGAACATAAGAAACTTCTGGCTGTTGAAATGAAAAGTGAAGAAAAGAATTATTTTACATCACTAGGATCAAATATTGAGACTAGATAATCTTTCAGGTCCTTTCCAACCCAAAGCATTCCATGATTCTATACTGCTGGTTTAAGGTAACATACAGATATGCAAACATGAAATATAACTTTTGCTGCAGTACCTCCAACTGGGCATAAATGTTGCCCAGCATCTTCTGTCCACAGATTTCTAACAGTGCAACCACCTCTGTTAAAGGTTCAAAGAGTTCAGCAGCAGCTGTCTGCCTCTCCTTCAGACAAGAGGGGGCCTGTGATTTCTACCAGCACACAGTAATCTCCCTTGGTCATCTCTCTTTGGAGTCCAGCATCTGTCACTTCTATAAATTCCTCAGACTACCAAAGAGAGAAAGGTATGATTACAAACAGGAAATATTCCTTACAATAGTGAATAAACATGTTGTAACCCTACTAGTAGCGCTTATGCTGCTTTACAAAATACATGTAGTTATATATAAAACTGAGAATTAACCCAACACAATTTGCAGGTACAGTAGCTGGAAAACAAAAATAGCACAAACAATAAAATACCACTAAGAAAATAAAAGGTAAAAAAGCTGTAAAAAGACCCCAAGCTTATATATATTTATTGTGTAAACATGCATATGAATGTACTCCATTTTACCTAATTCTGACAAATCTCAAAAGGTATTCTTTAAACATCCAGTTCCATATCCTAACAATATTTAGCAAGCTCATTTGGAAAGCCTCCATATGCACTTTAAACCAAATTTTAAACATTTTTGAATCTTCAAACTTGCTTACCTGAACCAAAAGATTTTCATAGATGTCAGTCTAGAGCAGAAGAGCGACAAATAATGCATAGATTCCTCCAAATCTGTTTCCCACCCCCCTTACATCCAGTTACTAAAACAAATTTCCCTCTTGCCTGATTTTTAAACAGTTTAATAGTGGGAAGGCACTGAGAAACTTCTTCAGTAGATGGCATCTTTCTGGTTAGCAAGGAATTGCTTCATAAGCTCAGGTCAGTCCTCCATCCAGAGAGACAAAGAGCTAGCAAGAGTGTCAGGGATTCCAGGGCTTTGTCAGTAACATTTGCCACTCATTCCATAAGATCCTGTGTGATTTCAGACAGATCAAACACATTGTCCATATCATTCTAGGCATTATATCAAAAGCTTTATTATCCCAGTAAGTGAGATAGTAATACCAAGTGGCTGAATTTACATGCAGATGGAGACCAAATTCTATTCCTTCTCTCCAGAGATCAATTAACAAGAAAAAAGAAATATATCATTCACTCCTTTGTTTCTATTTTGGATCTACATCTTGTTACATGGACACAGAAAACCTAACTTAATACATATCCTGTGCAAGTTATTTAGAGCTGAACTTCTCAAGGACTATATATTATTCTGACCGTCGGTTTAATGGATGGTCCCTTACTTGTCTAAGAGATTGAGTTTACACTATGTGCATCTTTACAGACTTCAGCAAGGTGGAAGCTCACAGCACAGGAACCAAGAGATAAACATTCAGCTAATTTCAATTAGCTTTGTGTAAATAGGACCAATTCATTCTACTGCTCAAGGATGCAGAAATGGGTGAGAGCATGAGTAAGCCTTTGGAAATGAACAGGGCTATGCCTCTATATACATTGTGTAACTGAGAGAACAGGTGAGACTCTGGATTTGGAGACTGATGCTATTAAATGAGTTTGCAACTTAAAATAATCTTCTTGTAACTTACAATCAATTGGATCAGTGATTTCCAAACACAAGATGAGAAGCTGTACCTGGTAGTGTTGTGATCCCAGGTGTGCTGTTACACTTTTGACTTGGGCAGACATTTGGAAAAGATCATCCAGGCATGCATCTACGAGGTCATAAAACCCATCACCAGGTTTTTATCTAGAGAAGGTTTAAAGTGAGTCTCTGTGCCATAAAGGATCATTTTTTCTTTAAAATATGGAACTGGCTTCAAACTTTCTTCTGGGTTCTCCAAAAAGAAGTTTAAAGAATGCATTATGGTATTACAAAAACCACCATGTCATACATGTACTCTACATAAATCTTGCAAGAGGCTAAGGAGGAATCTGCTTGGAAGAGCTTTATAGTTCCCTAAATAAAATGAAGAAACAATTGAAAAGTACTTCAATATATGGTTGTGTTAATGTATAACTTCACTCAATATACCTCTTTGTTTCAGTATTATTTTATGCAATTGATGTATATTGCAAAATAACACTCTAATATTTCTTGTATCAAGTGCAGTCCCAGACCACACTTTGGCCAGTGTAGAAGACTCCTGGAGAGAGAATTCTCCTGAAGGAGAATCACATTTACACTCAAAAAACTCAGTGTAAGGTTAGAGGTAACCCTGCATTGAAAAAAACAGAGTTCAGCAGAAAACTATCATACAATCCAGAAACTTTGATGGAATCCACATTTTGTAAAAATACTTCTGTATGTTGGTTCTGCATTGCAGTATCAGTCCTTGGTATAGTTAACTAAACATTTGAAAGAAATTTTATTTGGATCTATTTAAATAAATATCAATAGTATGATAGAGTTTGTAATACAAATTAAATTAGGTCTGAAATGGAACTAAAAGGTACTCTTCAGATGGTAAAACTCAGATTAATGTTGATAATGGATACAAAAAAATTGTTATAGTAGACAAAGAAGAATGTTCCTCAAAAAATTAGGGAAAATGGGACAAAGAGAAAAAAAGTAAACTCTGCCTCTGCATTCATTTATTCAAATTAAGGCCTTTGACTCAGTCACTGTACACAACACACCACTTGTCATCATGTAAACACAACAGTTCATATTTAACGATATTGTAATTCAATTTAGCATTTGTAAGTAAAGTGATGAATTACATTATATGTTGTATAATTTTAATTGCACTTTTAAGGAAGCAAAAATTGTTCCTTTTCTCATCTATAGCTAAAGCAAAAATGGGGTTGGTTCAATATCAAGAAATATTTCACCTCTCTCAATAACGCCCCTAGCTAGAAGAAAAGGAACAGCTTATCTTGTATTTATTCTTTCAGAAGCCTCAACACAATGACTTTTTGCTTACTTTGCATTTCATCTCATTGGCATTAGAATCCCATTTAATTACTGGAGTATAAGAAAGTATAGAGGAGACATCTTTTAGTATTTAGTATTAGTATTGAGCAATTTAAAGTAGATATAAGGGCTATTTGAAGTTTTATGACTTAAAGAACCACTGCATTTTACAGGGGAAGAGCTAACTGTCATTATTATGATCTTCCATGTGTCTGGGGAAATCATTTACTAATTCAATAACCCTCTTTACTGTTTAAAGTAAAAACACTTCCCTGGGCATGTATGGGACAACTAGATTTCCAGGCTCAAGAAGAAAGACAGCAAAGTAAGACAGACTTAAAATCTTAAAATTTATCTGTATGCTAGACTATAATTTCATGAATATGAGGTCAATCAGATGCAGATTTAATTACAATCATACATAAATATCTTGGGATCAAAATTCACATTCAGGAGACTACTTTCAGGATTATGCTAAATTAGAGGTTGGTCTAAATTAAATGGACAAATTTCATCTGCTTGAACTTTCCATTCACAACAGGTCTCATCTTCATATGGGTCAAGGAATTCCAACATTTCCTTATGAAATAGTGGAGAAATAAAAGCACCTCCTGGACTTTAGAAGACTGCAAGGAAAAAAACACATTCAATCAGTATTTTTCTTTTAGTAATAGCAATTCACAAACAAATGCTGGTGAAAAGTTTTAGTTTCCCACGTTATTCTTTTAGTGATCCTATCGTGCAGTGATATGACAAGGGGGAACATTTTAAGACGAAAGATGGTAATTTTAGATTACATATTACAAAGAAATGCTTTCTTGTGAGAGTGGTGAGACACTGGCACAGGTTGCCCAGGAAGTTGTGGCTGCCCCCTCCCTGGAAGTGTTCAAGGTCAGGTTGGATGGGGCCCTGAGCAACCTGGTCTAGTGGGAGGTGTCCCTGCCCATGGCAGAGGGTTGGAACTAGATTGTCATTAAGGTCCCTTCCAGCCAAATAATTCTATGTTTATTTCTGTGTATTCTGGCCATTTTTAAGCTATCCATAGCTTTACCAAATTGAACTAGAGGGGAAAAGATGCATAAAGCAAGAAAATGAGAACGATGGGAACAAAAAAAGAAAGATATGCCTCCCTTGCACAATACAAGCTATGTCAGTGGTTGACGGATGGATTTCCTCAATAATTTAATTCATGTTTTTCTAATGCTCCTACAGGTACCTTCTATCCTTTGTGCTGACACCTAAAAGCAGGCTTGCTGAAGGACCAGGAATAGAAGTGGAAATGGAGCACAATTCTCAAATAACTTGGACATCTAGGTCCCACATAAATACTTTTGGAAGTCTTTTATCATAGAACAAGTACTGTTTCTGAGAGAACTACTGAGTGAATTTCAAAGCAGAAACAGGAAGTCTTCAGAATATTCCAGAAAAAAAATTGTTCTGTATGCATGCACAACATGGATGTTAAATTTACTTGAATAAGACACCGTGTTATGCAGCTCACACTTGTTTATTTGCCTTATTTAAAGACTGTTGACTGTCCCTTAAAGCAGTGACTATGAACACTTGCGAGTCAGGCAGAGATGAAAAGTAGAACCAAAATGTCTCTATATGTTCCTTTAGTTCTTTAGACCAATTAAGGTTTCTCAAAATAACTGTTATCATTTTTTTTAAGTATTTCATTCCTCATCATTTCCTCTGCTTACTAGAATATAAATTAAGCCATTATAAAAAACCAAGAGAATAATTTTTCCTTTTTTTGTTGTGGCTTACCTTTTTAATTTACCCATCACGTATATGTCTGCAGTTATGCAATTCTTTATGAAACATTTCCAATAAAATACTGTAATTTGAGCTAAATATCTCCATGATGACAGAGGTTTTTTAGAAGGCTTCCCAAGACGATACAAAGCTAAAGAAAAAAAAAAAGAAGAAAAAAAAAAAAAAAAAAAAAAAAAAAAAAAAAAAAAAAGAAACAGGAAATAAGCATTAGACATCCCCTTCTGTAATACTCTTCCCTCAACTTGAAATTCATTCAAAATACTTCACAAGCACAAGGACTGGAACTGTACCAAGCTATACTGTGCCAATATGCCATGTGCCTATAAACAGACCACATATTTCCAAAAACGCTCTTAAATTGTGCTAAACAGATGAATTCTAGAATGCTAAAGAATGACAGGTTAGCATAAATCCTAGAAAGTATGGAGCTAGGATTTTCAGACCCAGCCATATACCCCGTGCTCTACATACTTTCTAAATCCTGCATGGTTTTAATCTGTATGTTTTCTCCCCTTTTTCCAGATAAATCCTCCCTCAAAAATCAGTATCCTCTTCCTTCATCATCTCACAGAAATTCGAAGTCTTAATTGTATGGAAAAAGGAAAAAAAGGAAAAAAAGGAAAAAAAGGAAAAAAAGGAGAAAAAGGAAAAAAAGGAAAAAAAGGAAAAAAAGGAGAAAAAGGAGAAAAAGGAGAAAAAGGAGAAAAAGGAGAAAAAGGAGAAAAAAGGAGAAAAAGGAGAAAAAGGAGAAAAAGGAGAAAAAAGGAGAAAAAGGAGAAAAAGGAGAAAAAGGAGAAAAAGGAGAAAAAGGAGAAAAAGGAGAAAAAGGAGAAAAAGGAGAAAAAGGAGAAAAAGGAGAAAAAGGAGAAAAAGGAGAAAAAGGAGAAAAAGGAGAAAAAGGAGAAAAAGGAGAAAAAGGAGAAAAAGGAGAAAAAGGAGAAAAAGGAGAAAAAGGAGAAAGGAAAAAAGAAAAAAGAAAAAAGAAAAAAGAAAAAAGAAAAAAGAAAAAAGAAAAAAGAAAAAAGAAAAAAGAAAAAAGAAAAAAGAAAAAAGAAAAAAGGAAAAAGGAAAAAGGAAAAAGGAAAAAGGAAAAAGGAAAAAGGAAAAAGGAAAAAGGAAAAAGGAAAAAGGAAAAAGGAAAAAGAAAAAAGGAAAACGAAAAAAGAAAAAAGAAAAAAGAAAAAAGGAAAAAGGAAAACAAAAAAAGGAAAACAAAAAAAGGAAAACAAAAAAAGGAAAACAAAAAAAAGAAAAGAAAAGGAAAAAGAAAGAAAAGGAAAAAGAAAAGGAAAAAGAAAAGGAAAAAGAAAAGGAAAAAGAAAAGGAAAAAGAAAAGGAAAAAGAAAAGGAAAAAGAAAAGGAAAAAGAAAAGGAAAAAGAAAAGGAAAAAGAAAAGGAAAAAGAAAAGGAAAAAGAAAAGGAAAAAGAAAAGGAAAAAGAAAAGGAAAAAGAAAAGGAAAAAGAAAAGGAAAAAGAAAAGGAAAAAGAAAAGGAAAAAGAAAAGGAAAAAGAAAAGGAAAAAGAAAAGGAAAAAGAAAAGGAAAAAGAAAAGGAAAAAGAAAAGGAAAAAGAAAAGGAAAAAGAAAAGGAAAAAGAAAAGGAAAAAGAAAAGGAAAAAGAAAAGGAAAAAGAAAAGGAAAAAGAAAAGGAAAAAGAAAAGGAAAAAGAAAAGGAAAAAGAAAAGGAAAAAGAAAAGGAAAAAGAAAAGGAAAAAGAAAAGGAAAAAGAAAAGGAAAAAGAAAAGGAAAAAGAAAAGGAAAAAGAAAGAAAAGGAAAAAGAAAGAAAGGGAAAAAGAAAGAAAGGGAAAAAGAAAGAAAGGGAAAAAGAAAAAGGGAAAAAGAAAAAGGGAAAAAGAAAAAAGAAAAAAAGGGAAAAAGAAAAAAAGGGAAAAAGAAAGAAAAGGAAAAAGAAAAAAAAAGGAAAAAGAAAAAAAAGGAAAAAGGCTATTTCTGTGAAAAATTACCAAACAAGAGGTAAGTGAAAGAGACTTATCTTAGGATAAGTCATCTACAATTCTCCTTGCTATGTTTAAAGTTCAAAGAATCTACTTGCCTTTTGAAACACTAGACTTTACACTATATGTATTATCTGAATCCAGTGCTAAATGTTTGGAAAGAAACAGGGTGAAATCCAGCATTAAAAGCAAGATAATCATTTAACTGCTAATGATGCCAAAACTGACAACTTAAGAACAAACCATTTGCTTGTAATTTGTATGATAAGCAAACTTAAACTTACACAACTACTGTGACCGAATTTGAGCGTGAGGTATACAATATAATAGAAATGTATGTCTGAAGAGAAACTTTGAGAGCAATTAGACTGTGCTCTTGCCCCAAGAAAAGGTCTGCTTTACCTGTGCTATTTTGTCATTTCCAAGATACGTTTTTCTTTCCCTTCCTGTAAGATTTTTCAATAAGAGTCTGTCAGTTCCTACATCAATCTATTCCAGCAATTCATTTCACCTTACATAAATTGTTTTTCCAGACATGAGATTTGAGCCTTCTGCACTTGAAATTAAGCTCATTGTGTTCTGAATGTAGAGAACTATATTGTCCTGTATTCAGAAAACTTTAATGTATTTGAAGATTTATGCCTGTTGTCCATCTTCTTTATCCTCAATAACCAACAACAGCTCATCTTTCCTGAAGTGTAATTCTCACTTCTGGGTACTATACTCCATTGAAGGCCTTATGAAGGGTGATAAAAATGTGAGATTTCTCCTTGTGCCTTTCAGGACTACCACCTATTTGAAAATCTTACATCTCTTTCTTCTTGACATGACATTGCTTACTCAGGTTCTATATATCACTCCTAAACAGTATTTGAAGAACTCTTTCTAATAAATACTACATTCTCACTATTCCTGTTTAAGAATAATGGGTACCACTGGAGGAATATGCTCCAGTTACCCAGGCTAACTACACTTTACCCTGGATGGAGCACAGGGACTCTTCTGCCATTTGGAAGCTTCTCCTTGTGCACTCAAGTGCAAATAGAGAATATCAGTGACTCTCTCTAGGGCTTTTGAGTTGTTTTAGATCTGGCCTTAACTATGAGTTAATTTCTGGAAAGAACCTGTATTGTATTTGGAACATCATTAAACAGAGAAAGAGAATTGAAGAACTCTGTTTCAGTCTGCAGCTGAAATACACCCCAAAATAACATTTATTTTAAAAGAATGTATTGCCAGAATATTTTCTTTTATTCAACACTCCATGCCATTTGATCAACAAATAGATTATCCAGACAAAGTATAATTTAAATACACAAAGCTGTTTGGTTTTTGTTGTTGGGGTTTTTTTTGTTGGTTTTGGTGTTTTTTGTTTTTCTTTCTGTATTTTTGGAGGGGTTTTGTTTTGTTTTGTTATTTGGGTTTTTGGTGGGTTTTTTTGTTTGGTTTTTTTTTGTTTTTGTTCAGGTTTTTGGTTTGTTATTTATTTTTTTCAGAAACTGGATAACTAACTGAAGTATTTTCTTAGATACAGATTGTTTTTTAAAAACAGTGTAAGATCAACACACTGTTTTAAAAAACGGTGTAAGGAGAGGAAATTATGAAAATATCTTTCTTGGAAAGTTTGAGAAGAAGGATAGCCATCATCTATGCCAGGTAATATTACTCCTTACTTTTATCTTGACACTGTTATCCCTCCTGTTAAACAAAGACCTTCTCAACAAGTTTTTACAAACCCAGATTATCTCTGCATGTTATCATTAAGTAGGACATTATGAGCACCAAACTTCAGCTATCCAGATACCTGAAGTCAACTAAGTAAACAGTATCTTTTGACTTATTATATTTAATTAGATTATCTTAGGAATCATAGCTACCTCATGTATTAGGCAACAAAACAAGTAATTTTCTACAGCAGAGCTGTACTTTCTTGATACTCAAGGTAATTAACCATGTTCACAGATGAGGACTTTTGGAAAAATAATACTAGAGAAGACAAAGCAGATGCATATTAAAGCAAGTCCATACTGGTTCTCTAGGGAGAGCTTTAGCACTTCCTGCTTTGTCCTGTTAGCAACACAAACAGTAACTTGGACATGTAAAGCTATACTCTTTTCATTTGTTAAATGTTAAACATTTATTATCTCTGAGGAAATATACTTCTTTTCTTTACAGCTTGGTGGCATCTCTTTCTGTTGCAAGCTACTTGAAAAACAAATAAACAAACAAACTAAACAAAAAAAACCTTAAAATCAAAACAAAACCCAAAAACACCAAACATTAGCCAAGCTGGACATTTAAATAAAACGCAGCATCTTCGAAAAGGCATATTACATCAACACTCTCTGTTCCTTACTCATGTGTTTTATTGCTTGTTTTTGAAACAAACCACACCCATATGCCCAAAACACAACAGGATGAACTACATGCACTCCTCTATAGCCAATTTAAAAATTCAGATTTAGTTCTGTGACTGAGTGTGAAATTTATTTTTTATATATATATTTAGCACACCAGAAATTAATAAAGCCCATCTCTGTGCCCTTAAAGGTAAGCATCCTTTGGTCCTCTTTGTGGTCAGACCTACGAGTCATGCCACAAACCAGACATTGCTCTGTTCTGGATTTTGGGCAATTACATCCACACATTAACCAAACACATACTGCACATTGCCTATTCAGAGGAATGCAAAACTTATTCTTGGAGACATCTGGCACCTGTACATATGCCATACATTGAACAGCATGAACCCTGAAGCATCTGACAAACAAATTAGCTTTAAGATGACAGATGTTGTTTGATAAAGCTTCTGATTAGTACTGTAAAACTCAAAGGCAAATAATTTCAGAAGAACCTGGAAAAACCCATAATATTTTAGCAATGACAGCAAAAACAGCAGAGTAATTGGTGCTTGGTATTCCACTTGTACTTCTTCTGTCAACACTAAGCCTATATACATGAGTTAGAGTGGCTCAAACTTGAAAACTAACACTCATCAGCTGTGCTTTACTTGGCACTAAGCTGCAAAGTCAACAAGCTGACAATACAGAATGATGGTTCAGAAACATGCTATAAAGGTTGCTTTTGTCCTTTAGCCAGCCAAGTCCAATAGGACTCACTGCCTCAAAAATAGATCAGCTCAAACCATTTTACAATCTAGATCTGGCCAAATTTGATAATTTCAGTACTTTACCAAGCAGCTTAAGACTGCTACTCAAGTGTCTCACCAGCATTTACATTTCCACGTTGAGTATGCATGGAATTCTTCATAGAGGAAAGGAATCCTTCATAGGGGCAAGACCAGAAAAACTACATACAGACCTGAGAAAGGCTGTCTTGAAACCACATCTCCCACAGGTGCTTCAGTACACCCTGATGCCTCAAAGGCAACTCCTCTCCCCCTCCCCCCCCAAAAAAAACAAAAACAAACCCCGAGCCCAACAAGAACAACAAAAACAAAACAAAAAAACAAACAAAAAAACACAAACCAAAAACCAGCAGTAGATTTCTGCTGCCAATCACTTTTTTTTTAATCAGGTGCTTTGTAGATTTGTGCAGGGATTAGAAAGAATTTAGCATGAATTGTAAGGGATTTGATTGGCAGCAATGAAATTTAGAAGTAAAGAATAGTGAGTATAGTAAGTCCTGACCTTAAGACAAAGGAAGCTTTGCTATGGATTTTAAAACAGTGTCAAGATTTTACCCAAAGATATTAACTTTGCAAGGCTTCTGCATAAATTAAACCTGTACCACTCATTTAGTTCAAATCCAGTTTAGGAGCATTCTCTTAGAATTTTATTTGCCTAGATTAAACCACATATTTGCAAGAAAAAGGTGAGCATGCACGTAAATTATAATTCCTAACACATCTCGTAGAACAGTAAATATCTATAACCTGCTAGTAATTATATTGATATATATTATTTCAGTAAAAACCACAACCTTACTATTTGGGCCCATTTCAGAAAATTTGCCTGTTAAAATAACACCATACCCCAAAAATATGTTCCTTGCACACACAGTGTATGTTCTCTCCTTCATACACTGCCAAAACCAACATGCAGCAGGTCCAAGCTCCCCAAGGGCAGCAAAGCTCACACCTCCTGGAAAGCTGAGGCCATCTCCCCTGCACTCTCTGCAAAGCCACCAAGTCTTTGAGGTGTCAGGTGTCAGGAGCTGGGGGCTCTGTTCTCCACACACCTGCCCAGTGTGAACACAGAAAGCATCCTATGCACTGGGAAGCTGAGGGGAGACCTTATCCTTCTCTACAACTACCTGAAAAGATGTTGTAGCCAGGTGGGTGTCAGTCTTTCAAGTGACAGAGCAAGAGGAAATGGCCTCAATGTGTGCCAGGGGAGCTTTAGATTGGAGATTTGAAAAAAAAAAAAAAGTTCTCCACTGAAAGGGTTGTCAGGCACTGGAACAGGCTGCCTGGAGAAGTGATGGAGTCATCATCCAAAGAGAGATTTAAAAGACATCTAAAGATGGTGCTTAGGGACATGGTTTAGTGGTGGACTTGGCAGTGTGCTAGGATAGCAGTTGGACTTGATGACCTTAAAGGTCTTTTCCAACCATAATGATTGGTTCTATAATTCTGTGACCAGAGGCTGCTCTGGAGGCAGCCAAGTGCTCTAGTCAGCAGGCAGCAAACCAACCACATAACACAATAGGGGACTTCTTTATTTGAATTTATGTCAAAAGTGTTAGTTTATTTGATGATACCAATGCAAGTAGGGTTGGGATGGGTGGGGGAAATCAAAACCTTCTACTGATCATACTTCTCGTTCTATTTCCTTCCCCACCTCCATCATATTCTTCTAGTTCATGTTGCCACCCCTCTTAGGTACTTCTTGACCTTTCTTTCTCTCAGCCTTGTAAAGTAAGAATTACATATGGTTTCATCCAAATGTTTTAGCACCACTTCAAAGCCTGCAGTTTTGGACTGAGATCAGAATGCACAGCCACTGTCCTTCCTCAGCACTTGCCATCTAACAAAAAGCAGTAATTTGCCAAACCTTGGGATTAATTTAATCGAAAACTCTGTAAATTAGCCTGTTTATATAGCCTATTTATATCCATCTTAAACACATGAGGAAGGAAATCATACAAAGTCAAAGAAGGGGCAAATGGGGCCTTACCATATATGGCAGATGCCTGACAAAGTAAAAATAAACAGAAGATCTGATAGCATAGTGCTTTTTGACATGGGAAACAGAGATTTCTTCAGATTGTGTTTCCTGCCCAAGCAAATCTATAAAAATTTAAGCACAAATCAAATTGTCCAGCTGCCATCTTGACACAAAGGGGGTTCCTCCAGTGCACAGATGTCAACAGCACAGGCTTTTTTTCCACATGAAACAGTGAAGTGCCATGTACCTACTCACTCATCTTTTCAATACTGCTGTAAGCCTGTAACAGAGAGAACAGGTTTACTCCTCACAGTGCTCTCCTGGGGTTCCTGTTCAGTAACAGCCCTTCCAAGCCTCCTCCTGCTTCTGTAAGGAATTGTTGGTCTTGAGAGAAGAGACTGTGGTCTCTTGTCCCACTCCCTGGTCACAGGTCACCCTGGACGCCACACACTCGTCCCTTCAGGTAGGGAGGCTTTGAAGGGAATTCTCCTGTTTCTTGACCAGCACAAGTCCCTTCCAAACATTGAATCCTACAGAGAGGCTTAGCTCACCAACATTTGTAAGTTCCCATGCTCCCACCAAAGAAGGGGGTTTCAGTGGCACCATGGGGAAATGGAACTGATGAGAGGAGGACAGAAAATGCATTAAGGTTTGAAAACCTCCTTGATTAGCATAGCTCTTACCACCACTTTTCAATTTGCAAAAGGAAACATCTACCATGAAATGTGACAAGAGAAGATGCAGCAATCTTATACCAACAGGAAAGAGGCAAGGATCAACATTTCAAACAACCCTTTCCTCTAGTCATACGCCAACAGAAAAATTGCTTAAATGTATTTTAATTCACTGATACAAAATTATCACCCCCATGAAGCAACCAAAATTTTAACAGGTGAGTACTTTAAGGTTTTACTTTAAAACTTTAGCAGTGATCTTCAACAACAAGTAAATTAGGTTAAGACAATACTTGTGAGCGTAAGCTATTTGCAGAGCTACATCTCCTAAACTGAATAATGTTAAAGAAAAAGCTGGCATTACAATATATTTCATTAAAGTTTAATTTTATATTCAAAGTGGTATATTAGCTAAACACTTTATTGCTAACTGCCATAATTAACATCTTTTAGCAGTAGAATTTATCTATCTACAAATTTACTACAGCAAAAGTATCAAAAATAATGCTGAATATATGTACAACCTAATTGATTTTGCTACTACTACATCTCTGACCTTTTTTATGACAGGAAAAGTATCCACATAAAGTTTAAAAGAAAAACCAAAGCAAACTAAACAAATAATGAGCCAGCTCAGCACACAAGGAGCTTCATTTAACATGTGTATACCCTTGCAGCCCTGATATATCTCCTCATCATGATTTACACTGTTATGTCAGGACAAATTATAGATTATTCTGTAACATACACTTTTAAGCACAGACAATATATACATCTCATTCACTCTACCCTTACTGCCTTCTACTTCCTGGAAAATGTCCTGAGAAGCCAGATAATTCTTATCTTAAAAGCTAATTAAAGCAGCTGCTCATTTTTTGAACAAGAGTCTGAAGTTATAATTTAACAAAAAAAAAAGCATTTAAAGATCATGATCACCTGTCAAAAGAGTAGAAAAAGTAGAAAGAGAATTCAGGCAACTTGCAATTGCACTCAGAGAATTAATAGATTCTCAGATCTACTAGCAGATAAAGAATGATCCATGCCAGCTGAAATCCATAGAGAGACCTGAAAACTTCTGAGTGGAATGTACTGGGCTCTTCATAATGTTCACTTGCCTGACATCACAACATCACTAATAAAAAGCATGGAAGAAGCAGAGGATTAAATACAGCTCCCAACAACATTTCAAATCACCTTGCATGGCTTCTTCAATTAAGAAGAGCTGTTTCACTTGGAAAAACCCCTATTTATTATAATTAAATAGCCCTTTCGTTTTATAGCCAAATTTGGCAATAATTATCCCAAATATAAATTCTGTTCTCAATCTCATTTTCTCTAGAGTTTGACACTAAAAACAACCAAAGGAAGCTTTTTTTTTTGCCTCTCTCCTCCTCCTCACACCATGTTGCATAATTCACACAACAGTCTTTCCTTACTTATTTGGAGCATATATCTGATAAAACTGCAATGATGAGAATGTGAAGCTGAATTCTTCCTGACATCAGCCCATTCATAATTTGTGCTTTATTTTTAGTGATTTCCACATAATGCTCCATAGCTTGGGAAACACATCCTGGCCAGGACTTTTGGAAAGTCAGAAACAGAAACAGCCTCTATGAGGGAAAAGGGAGAAGTCATAGTTCTATATCCCCTGTACCCAGCATTTTCTGAACAAGGGAAACAAAGCCTATTAGTAACACAAACTCTCCATGATTTAATAGCCACTAATACATACAATTTAAAGCCAGTTTACTTGCAGGCTACAAGTTCACATTTAAAATTATTTCCTAGAAATAGGAACCTGTGATATCTTCTGGAAAAGAATGTTTTTCCCCCATGGTTATTATTCATTATGCTGATCATGACTTCTGTTTCATTTCAACCCTGTAATCCACCATCTTGTTTCATTACATAAACATTTCCTAACTTCACACTGTTTCTTAAACTACCTCAATACAAGGTTTGGCTCAGGACAGCAAGTAAGAACTTGGGAGTATTTTACTTCAAGTTAAGTCTCATGACACTTACAATTAAGCATGTACTCAAATCAAAGTACTTTGCTAAAATCAGGTCCAAGCCATTGACAGATTAATTAAAACTCAACACCAGCATCCCAAGTGACCTTCTTGTAGGAACGTCTTCACCAGTATGTAGACTTCAGTCACTTCAGACCTTCTTAGAGCTCGAAGTTATTTATATCTAAACATCAACATTTATGAGTAATCTTGGAGATACAGAATTCAGGGAGATGGACTCCTTGCTATAACTCAGTAGTAGGGCCTAGTGCAGTCAAACATGTGCTGCTACATCCACACTGCGTCCCATTTGCTCCTCTCAGTGCCAGAGTGATTTACCAACAAGAAACTGAAAGATAAAAGAAATCAGGAAGGGAGCAAATAAGGAAAGTAGCGATGCAAGTCAGCTTTTGCATAAACTTGAGGTTTGGTTTTAGGGTTCAATTTTGCTCCTTTTGACAGTGAAGATGTGAAAAGTGCAAGAGCAGCCTCAGCCCACTTTTGCTTTGCATTTATTACTCAAAAGCAATGCATAAGCAAGGGGGTGAAACACGAGCTAGAGAAGCTAGAATGAGTGGCAGAGTCATTCTGTGAATCTTTTTTAACCGTCACCCCTCTCCTGAGATCTAATTTATAAGGCCCTTGATAGAGTAACAAAGAGTTCCTTCAGCACTTTGAAGCTCACCCTTCATCCAAGGCTGCACCTGAGCACCACCAGCTGCCTCAGAGCTGCGGAGCCTTCCTTCCCCTCCTAAAAGCCTTCCCACAACATCTCCTTTGGGTCAGTGCCCTCCTCTTCAATGAAGAGGTCATGCCTAACACTGCTTATATGCTCCCTAGAAACTCATAAGGCAGACATTAATTTAAAGATATAATTTGTGGCTTTATAGAGGAAGTTATGCTCCCTTAACATAATAAACCACATAAACTTCCCAGACTTCATAAATCTCATAGCACAGAATCACATAGCGTTTGGGTTTCCTTTATATGGAAGAGAGGAGTAAAACTGCCATTTTTAGGGGGGTTATTTTTCTGTTGTTTAACACTGAAATCAAGAGTATGGGATGTCACTGGTGGTAAGGCTATATTAAGGCTATAAATGAAAACCCTTACGCATACACTGAGCAAGCATTAAATTAATGCAAAAATCTACACTTCTATTTTTCATTTAGACTCCCATATGCAAAAGGTTTTAAAATATTTTAATTAATAAGCACTTTTTGCTGAAGACTTGTTTGATTATAATATGGATAAGCAACACATAGAGACTGGGAGTTACATGGTATTTAAATTAAAACTTCAGCATGTGTTATTGCTGATAAATTTGTTTCTCTCTACACAATATGGGATGTAAGTAAACAGCCAAAATAGTACTAGATATGGTGTGTGACAACCAAATCCTAGATACTTGTTTCCATAACATCAAACCAAAAGAGAAATAATCCCATTGTCATTTTAAGCAGAAATACCAAGCCCGTTGAATGCCTGTATCAGGTTTCATAAAATCAGCTTAAAAAATACAGATTTAGCAAGGAACTGTAAACTTAGTTGTCAGCTTCCTCTTTTCCTTATGCTAGTCACAATTTGCTCTCAGTCTTTTTCTCTTCCTGACCAATCTTTAAACAAACAAACAAAACCAAACAAATAAACAAACCCCAATCACAAATAATAAAACAAATAACACAAAAAAAACCCCACCTTGACTGACCTTTGCAGACTGCCCAACAGTGGATTTCAAATGCATTCAGGTTGCTGTGCTTGAGAAATCCTTCTCCTTTGAAGCTGATGGGAGTTTTCTCATGGGATTCAAGCAGGAAGATTTCCTTCTCACCAGGAAAGTTACAGTTCTGTCCCTGCCCCTATTCATAACTGCTGCTTCTCAAGATCAAACCACCCAGATACTGACCAGCCTGAAATCTGAATGCTGCTAACAAAGTATGAATGGACAGGAAAATGAAATTATTCTTTTGCTCATTGGCATCAGTGCTAACACATGATACTTGTAACACTGTGGCAGAAAGGCACACAATTATTCCCTTCTTCAAACATTGACTTTTCATAGAAATGCAGGTGTAACAACTTAAACTGCTCTGTGAAATTTGGGTTTCCTGCATCCCAGCTAGAGACAGTACTGGATATTGGTCTCTTCCTCAATCCAAAATTTGATCCTGGATCTGTAATTACAAAAATTTACCCAGAACTTCAGTTTCCACTTAAAAACACGTTACTTTGATGAGGTAATGCTTCTCAAAATTTTGGCAAAGAGTCTCAGACAATCAGGGTCTGGACCACAAGTCTGACTCAGGACCAGGAAAGAGCAGTGCAGCACTTTCACATCCATAATGTTGCCTTTTTGTAGCAATAATAGATCCGTCATCAGCTTAGAGTTTCAAATGTGATTTTAAGGGAAATGTTGAATGCAAAGGTAGGAGCTTGGTTTAGATTGTAGTCGCCGTAATTTTTCTTTAAGATTCTAATGGAGATTCATGAAGTATTTCATTCTGAAGCATGACTGTTATTCCCAGAACTCTTAGAAGACAAAAAAATACCCAGACATTTTGTGCCCAAACTTATTTCTTAGTGTCTACTATGTAATTGTTATGAAGTTGCATGGAAACTTCTTGCTATACAATATGCACACTGAAAGAAGCTGCCCATCTATGAATTACTAATGCCTTAATATTTAAGAATATCTCATGTAATTACCTTTTTTAAAGCTTAATGCTAATAAGGCTTATAAAACAAGTTTTGAAACCCTGTAATTCACTCTTATGAATTACATTTCAAACGCAGCACAGTTCTGTGAGAACTAAATGCTTCTGTTTTTTATGACCTTCTTATGAGCTTTCCTCCTTTATGAGCTATGAAAGCCTTTAATCATGTTACTTGATAAACTGCTTTTACATCATATAGTCAGCAGAGAGCCAATCCATGCTGATGACTCCCTGAGTGCCTGTTGGTGTGGTAGCTTTGCCATGTCATGGGTCTCAAAGGAGAGGCACTTGGTTTGTCATCACTGCCCACAAGGGAAGTGACTCATCCCTCAGCTTTCACTGGGACATACACTGGACAAGAAGTACACCACCTATCACTGCATGAAGAATGACTCTAGAGACATAAATACCAGAAAGAATACATATTTTATGCTGTAAACAATTCAGATGACAGCAGTCACATCCATTATATAAAAAGCAACAAAAAGAAAGCAAGGGGACATGCCTATACAAAACTAAGCCTTCAGCTACAAGCCATTTCTTTATGTATAGTGGAATAGATAATTTTTTTAGAGAGGTATTTTTTTCCTTTTATAGGACTTATTTTTCACCTCTCGTTTCCAGTGTCAGCTAAAATCTCATTGGTGTTTTTTGCTGGTTTATTTGAAGTATTTGGTTATAAATACCTCTTCTATGAAAGTTACTCTATGCTGGAGCAGTGTTGGAGACATCTCCCCAAACTTTTACTCTTCATTCCATGGCATTCTGTGCTCTTCTTCATAGCATAAACAGCTTTCTGCACCACCTCATATGGTGCCTGAAGCAAGAAAGATGCAGGTTTTAGGTTTGACATCACTGTTGCTCTACTGTTTAGACAGAGTAAACAATGAGACCCTAAGCTACTCATAAGAGCTCTCCAAAAACTAATGCAAATAAGTCAAAATCTCAGGACATTTTAGACTGAGTAGACAAAGCATGATATGTAAATAAGCAAGTTAGAAATCTACATAGTGTTTTCCAGAACACCTATACTACGTGTGTGTGTGTGTGTGTGTGTGCGCGCGTGCGCGTGTGTAGATATGGATATGCCTTGATCTTCCTCCTAAACCTGCTTTACCAGATTCACTATGAATGTGCATTCACCTTTTTCAAGCCTCTGGGCTTGGTAATATGACCATGCAAATGACCTTTTGAAAACCATCCCTGAGTATTCCACGCCACCTTTCATCGGTACCATATGTCAACACTCATAATTGCAGTTAGTCATCTATACTATACTCTGCCAAAAAGCTGTATATTCTCATCTTCCAGAGAGCCTGCTTTGTAGCTAAAAGCTGCAGAACCATGGTCAGATTTTCAGATACCAGTGAGGTTGCATTTAAGAACATGAGATGAGACTGACACAGATCTAACTCTGTTCCACTCTAAACACATGACTCCTTCCTAAATTAGTGTGAACCAAAGGAATATTTCCAATGGCATACCCTCACTGTAGATTAAGTATTCGTGTCCAAAAATAAACTCACTTTTCAAAATCTTGTTTGTCAGAGCTCTGTACTTCATGGCTTGGCAGCTGTTCAAGTCACTGGGAATTTCACTGCTTGCTCAGAAATACAGATTATAAATTTTCAAAAAAAATATATAACGTACCCGAAAAAAATTAAAAGCTATAACTGAGTACAGGCTGAACTGGGTGCAGCCTGGGACCATGCTTACAGGATATCAGTTCACTCCATCATGCCAACAGGAACATGGAGCATTAAGTGACCCTTACATTTAGTTTGCTGCCCACTGCATATCATCAGGCAGAGGGATGAGAGACTGAGGCAGCTCTTCAGCATCGGGATAATCCTCTCAGAGAAGGTCAGCACGTTCCTGGCATAGATCAGCAACTAGAGGTAAGAAACAGCAAAACTCCTGGCTACAGCATAAACTTAACTCCACTATCAGAAAGAAAGAGGGGAGAAGGGGAGTTATGCTACACACAACTTAAGTTTTCGCAGATCTTCCAGTTGGATACTACATTCATGAAAACTCATTTGCCACAAAGCATTTTACCTCAGACCAAGCTTTAATGCAGTTTTCCTGTTTCTACTTCTCACACAGATGCCACAGAATCAGTACAGGGAAGGAAAATTGATTACCTTTGTCAATGTAAATGGCATAGATCATCTTCAAAACCCCATACATTCAAGGGAGGAGAAGAGAGAGAAATGGGAGGAAAACTGCCGCTGTAAAGCATCAGCATTTCTACACGTTGGTTTCTATCCCAAAGTTAAACTGTTCTAACATATTCCGCTTATTTGAGAAGAGATTCAAGTGCACCCCCATGGTGATGCCAGGAAGAGTTACACAGTTAATTTTTGAGCCTGCTGGTCAAACCAAGAATTTGTAATCAGGCTGACGTTTTGTCCATCCCCACTCCCCTCCAAAAAAAAAAAAAAAACAAAAAAACAACCCACAAACAAACGGAAAACAAAACAACATTTGTTTGTTTGCTTCGGGCTGAAACAAAATTTCAGAGACACCGTTCTTACCCTCTTAGCTGCCGGTCGTGACACTCTTCAGACTTTCAAAATGACACAGATGATCTTGGATTTTTTTTTTTTTAAAAAAAAAAAAAAAAAAAAGAAAAAAAAAAAGAAAAAAAAAAAAAGAAACACAAAAAAGAAACACAAACCCGTTGCTTTCTCCCACTACTCACACCGGTCACGGGAACAACAACAACCCCCAAAAACCCTAAATTCCTCGGAAAAAAGCCCGCCGCGCTCCCCTGCAGGCTGGCAGCAGACACGGTGGAGCCTGCGGGGGCTTCACCGCATCCCGGGGAGCACCGCCAGGACCGGAGGGGGGGAATTCTGCCACCGGCGTCCGGTCCCGGTCCCGGTCCCGGTCCCGGTCCCGGTCCCGCTCACTTCCCTGCCCGGGACACCCTCACAGAACCGCGCTGCAGGTACCGGCTGCTGCCTCCCCCGCCACCATTTATTCCCCGCAGCGCACCCCCCCCCCCCCCCCCCCCCTCGCAACTCCGCCCCCCCGCCCCGTCCTTCCCGCTCACCGCGTCCCATCTCCCTGGGAATGGCAGCCCCAGCCCCAGCCCCAGCCCCTACCCCTCCCGCTCCCACCGGAGCTTCGGCTCCGCGCCTCTCCGCTCCTTCCGCCGGCTGCGCGGGGGCGGTGCGGTGCGGGGCGGTGCGGATGCTAGCGGCAGCCCCGGGAGCGAATAGCGGAGCCCCCGAGGTAGAGAGAGCGGGAGAGGACTTGAAGGAATTCGTGATCTTTGGAAGAGTCGGGTCCTTCACACACACATTCCCTCCCCGGCCTCCGGGAATATATGAAACGCGGGTCCCCGGGTCCCTATCTCAGCATCCTCCCTCTCAAATGTTGATGAACCTGCCATAAATTAACTATTTGCTGTCTGTCCATACTTGATCCCCAGCATCACCTAAGAACGGCAGGACAGCCGGTCAGATGGAAGCTGTTAGAAATGAAACAGGCCACAAACATCCGACTCCCACCCAAGTCCTGTGTTACTGTGTCCCCTGGGGCATAGTGTCCCCCTGGCCACTCATGTCAGAAAAACATTTGCCTTACATTTGCCTAACACAACAGTACCCTTAAAAAATATGTGCATGGTCTCTGTGATTATGGAGGCTTTTTTTTTTTTTTTCCTCAAGAAAAAACAGGTATTCTTCAAACAAATACAAAAAATATAAAATTATGACTATGACCTGAGCTCTACTAGCACTGTGCCCTAGAAATCAGTTTCTGTGGGTGGGCAAAGCTCTGACTGTGCTCTGCTGCATGTGAAACTGCTGCACTCAGTGCCATGGTCTGGTAATCACAGTGGGAGTGGATTAAGAGTTGGATTTGATGATCTCAAAAGTCCTTTCCAACCTGGCTGATTCTGATTCTGTGAAACTCTCCCACAAGTTGAGCATAAATAGCAAGGTAATGCCTAGTGACAGTAATCCAGTACGTCCTAGGCTTCTGCTGGAAAAAACTTTGGACCTGGCTTAACTTTCCAGTTTGTGCAAGCAGCTGTAGTACTCCTTGATGATTTTTTGCTTTCATTCTTCTGCAGCACTGGGCATGTTACATTTCTTCCCATTTTCTTTACCATGAGCACCCTTGTCCTCATATTCTAAGAAAAGGGGCCAGATGGAGTTCAGCACTGTTGCTAGGGCTTGGAGTCTGGAGATCCTGCCAGTGCCATCCATTTGCATTTCATGCTTCATTTGATTGATATTTAACATGGAACTACCTTTTAGAGAACTTTCCACCTTTCTCAAGGGAACAGCAAGAGAACTTTTTCAACCTCTCTTACTCTTTGGAGCCACCAGTCTGTGCAATATAGCTCCTCGCTGCTAGGCTGGATCTACTTCTCTTTTGGGGGATCACAGAGTGGCAGACAGAATAGCTGTCCTGTTATAAAAGCAGGAGATTTTGTAAGGCTTCCCCACAGAAAAAAAAAAAAAAATCTGCCTCTCTAATCACATCCAGGGAATTCTATAAACTTAAATGGGCACTGGTGAAGTCTCATCTATCTGTGAAAGACAAGTGATTTCCTCATATCCTTGGGGGAAAACCAAGTATCTTGTTTTTTAAAGAAAATAATTAATTCTACCACTAAATGAGGGCTCAAAATGTTAAATATTGACTGTAAGTATCTTACTGACTTCCTCTGTAGCCTCAGTAACTGACATAGAAATCACAGAAACCAGAAATCACAGTGTTAGGGGTTAGAAGGGACCTTGAGAGGCCATCAAGTCCAACCCCCCCGCCAGAGCAGGACCACCAAGTGTAGGTCACATAGGAACACGTCTATAGGTGGATTTTGGATGTGTCCAGAGAAGGAGACTCCACAACCTCCCTGGGCAGCCTGTTCCATTGCTCTGTCACCCTCACAGTGAAAAAGTTTTTCCTTATATTTATGTGGAACCTCCTATGCTCAAGCTTGTACCTGCTGCCTCTTTTCCTATCGCTGGACATAACTATGGAAAGAGCCTGGCTCCATCCTCCTGGCCACTCTCCCTTTACATATTTATAAACATCAGTGAGGTTGCCCCTCAGTCTCCTCTTCTCCAAGCTAAAGAGCCCCACCTCCCTCAGCCTTTCCTCATTAGGGAGATGTTCCACTCCCTTAAACATCTTGGTCACTCTGCACTGGACTCTCTCAAGCAGTTCCCTGTCCTTCTTGAATTGAGGGGCCCAGAACTGGACACAATACACCAGATGCAGCCTCACCAGGGCAGAGTAGAGGGGAGGAGAACTTCTCTCGACCTACTAACTACACCCCTTCTAATGCACCCCAGGATGCCACTGGCCTTCTTGGCCACCAGGGCACATTGCTGGCTCAGAGGTTGTCCTTCTGCCCACCAGCACCCTCAGGTTCCTTTCCCCTTCACTGCTCTCTTGACAGCTCAGTCCCCAACCTATACTCATACATGGGGTGTTCTTTCCCAGATGCAAGACTCTAGAATTGCCCTTGTTGTATGTAATTCATTAGACTTCTCCCTGCCCAGCACTCCAGCCTGTCCATTCCCTTTGAATGGCAGCACAGCCTTCTGGATTGTCAGCCAGTCCTCCCAGCTTTGTTTCATTAGCAAACTTGCTGAGAAAACACTCTTCCCCATCATCAAGGTCATTGATAAAGATGTTGAACAGGACTGGACCCAGCACTGATCCCTGGGGGACTCCACTGGTTATAGGTCTCCAGCTGGACTCTCCACCATTGATCACCACTCTTTGTGCTCTACTGTGTAGCCAGTTCTTAATCCATCTCACTAACCATTCTTCTATCTCACATTTCCTGAGTTTACTAAAGAGGATGTTATAGGACACTGTGTCAAAAGACTTGCTAAGGTCATGGTAGACTACAGCACCTGATCTCCCTGTATCCAGCCATTCATACAACATCATAGAAGGCTATCAGATTAATCAAGCATGATTTCCACTTGGTAAATCCATGTTGACTACTCCTGATGACCTTCTTCTCTTCCATATGCTTAGAGATTACCTGCAGGATGAGCCACTCATCACTCTTCCACGGATGGGGGTGAGTCTGACTTGTCTGTGTCTTTCTTCTTGCCCTTTTTGAAGACTGGAATGACATTTGCTTTTCTCCAGTCCTCAGAACTGTCCACAAGTGTTATTTGCCTTAGTCTTTTCTGATAATCCTTCTGTTTCTTTAAATATCATCTCAAATATTCTGTGAAGCAACAGGTCTTTCAGCAGTGCAATTCAGCAAGAATTGGGTTGAAATCTTCAGCATAAATTTTGTACTTAGCTGTTGCAGCTGTAGCATAATGAATAAACATGTTCAGCAAGATCCATAGAGGGGCTATTTGAATCTCCTAGTTGGCTAGTCAGAAGAAAAATTAAGAGATGATTAACAGACAAATGCAACATTCAGTTGAAATAACAATCTTAAATCTGGAGGGGCATAAGGTGAGAGCTGACTAGATGTACATGAAATAGATACCAGTCCCCAAGATTTCAGTAAAGTAGTTGAATATAAGCTTTTGCTCTCTGAAATTGGTAGGTTTGGAACCTTCAGAAAGTAATTTTCTTATCATTATTATAAATTTTTGTTTGTAGAATCTTTCTGGAAAACTTCGTCCAGCTTGTCCAGCTGAGGGATTACAAGGGACATTCTGTGAAGTCATTTAAATAAGGGATTCATATAGATTGTTGTGATACCTTAATTTTTCATTTCTTCAATATGACAAAAAGGTAATGTCCTAAAATTCCTTCTCTGAACCTGACACATCTGAAATCTCTTTTTTTTTTTTTTTTTTTTTTTTTGTGTCAATAAGTGTCACTTTTGATTTTCCTCAATACATCATTGCTGTTCAACTGGCAGGGTTTGGTTGCAATAAATATTTGGGTCAGCCAACCTTTTTTATTGCATGTGTTGCTGTGTATTTGCTAGACATTATCTCAAGACCAAAGATAAAAATCTTTATTCCTTTTTTTTGGTTGTTTTTTTTTTTTTTTTCTGTAGGTCATGTGCAGAACTTGAAAGAATGGAAGAGATCAAATTAGCAATGGGAACAAATTTAGTATTTTTGCAGATACGCCTCTTTACATATTGGCTTTTTACTTCAGTCATCTACCACAAATTAATTAGATAACAATCACATATAGAGGAGAGTTCTTAAAAGACTAAGAAATTTTATTCTAGCAGTGGGGTAGCAGACTACTGTGCTAAAGCAAAGAGAAGAGAGAGGCTTCTAAACAGTCATAACTGGAGGCAGAACAACGGTGCAATCACTCATTATTACTGGCCAAATGGCAATAATAAATTGCAGCCAGAGTGGTTTCTAGGTGATCCCCAATGGCAAATTAGTTTTGAAAGCTTAACATGTAGAAAGAGAAAAGTATGCAAAGGCTTCAATATTAATTTCAGAAAAGGCTTCATGCATTTTGTTCAACGGATGGGCAATTTATAAATTTTATGTACAAATGTGGATCATGTTTAATGTGAAAGCCACATTGACCAAAATACATCCGAATTACATGCTTGGAACTTTTTCAGTAAGCTGATGTTGGAAGATAGTGAAATCAGTTCTGCTCATGTTTAAGAACTTGCCCTTAGATGTATTGCTCTTGCATGTTGTAAGCTATTACCATTTAAACCAGAGTAATTTTATTCCATCAGGGCCACAGACTTGATTTCTGTGTAGTTTCATGCTGCTATTAAAAAGGAGGGGGGAAAAATTGAGGGGAAATTAAGTTTTTTCTATGGAAGTAGAAAAATCTTTCTGTTTTATGACAGCCTGTAAAAATTGAGTGCCTGCCTTAATGTAAACAGATGGTAACATATCCAGGATGACTGACATTTACTAAGTCCATTCACAGCTCCCAGGGGACTCTTCATTCAGTGTAATCTCCTGTGTCTGCAAATCCAGCAGTTTAGAAAAATAAACACTAACTCGGATTTCCACTTTTAAAGAACACTTAGTAGTGAGTCTACCGAGTACTTAGTGACTTACGTTCTCATCAAGATGGAATTAAGCTGCCTGCATTGTTTGCATGACCAGTGTTGTTTCAGGAGTCAAAAGCATAAAAAACATGCATATATGCACAGGGACAGAACTACCCATTCTCCATCTCCTTCCAGCTCAAAATGTGAATTACTACTTTTCCTACTCTTCTATTATATTAGATCCCATTCAGTTTTTTACTCCATGTTTTTTATTCTCCTGCTTTGTAATGCACTTTTTCTGCTAATTAGATATTTCATCATCCCTCGCATCCCACTCTCAAGTAATTCTTGCTTTCTTCAAATGACTTCTGTTCCCTTTGCCAGCTTGTATTAAAAAACTTTTGACATAACTGAAAGCAGCAGTAAGCTTTAGTGACAGCTGTCAATAAAAACTTAAGGAGAAAAAGGTACACCAAACAGAATCTTGTTTATGTTCTGACTACATTTTTCCTTTAAATAAACACTTCTTCCACATCTAATTATGGAATTTTCTTGTTAGGAGCTGAAAAAAGAAGGTGATGAAAATTTGGCATGCCTAAGTACAAACTGTAACAAGATATATGTAAAACACGTGCCTAGAAAACATTAATTTGCTTGGTTTGGGTTTCACTTTCTTGTCTTTGTTACACCTACCTGTGTAATTTTATGTATTAGTTCCTTAGATTTTTCAAGCTGTAAGCAGAGGATGTGTGCTTTTTAAGACTGATGTAGAACTGACTAGAACAAGTTAAAAAGAGGATACTGTTCTATATTCTTGTCGATGGACAAACTCAAAACCTCTTTCAAGTAGCTCCTGAAAGATGCATATGCATCACACAGAAGGCACACACCTTACCAATCAGCAGTAGGTTAAGTGAGTAAATTGAGCTGTGAAAATAAATCAGTATGTCATTAATTCAATTTGTTTTTAAGAAACCAGAATATGTCTAGGTCTAAGGAGAGCGCGCTTCTCTTGATGCTTTTTTTATCTTTAACAAATGTTGCAACACCAAAGGTCAGCCAGCTTTGAGATTGTGTGCTTCCTGGAATTTGTACCAAGACTTCCCTTTAAAATATACATGTGACACAAAACTATGCATTGAACTTAAAACAGCTTACAAATTAACAATTAACAGAATTTCAGACCAGTAGTACAAACAGTTCTTAAAAACACCCCCTGCCCTACAAATTTATATTCCATTTTAAACTCTACCCTGGACTATGCTTCCATAATATATGGGGAGGGAACAGATAATTCAGTTCACTCAAAATACTTTTCAGAAGAGTTTTCCAATATAAATATTTGAGACAGAGTACCTTTTTTGTCCAGTCTGTGTGTTCCTGCAGTGGTTTTAGCAAGAAGCAGTTAATTAAGCTAAAAACTAAATCACTTGAGAATGCACTGAGAGGTCTTAAAGGAAACCAAGGCTAAAATATAATATAGGGGACAGATGGGAGGGAGAAAGTAAAAAAATCCTAGAAATACTGTAAAATATTTTTAGTAAAGAAGCCTCTGCTTATTTATTACACTTCATTTTAGAACAGAAAGGGTTTCTTCCTAGGGGAAACTCTGAAGGTTGACATCATTTTGAAAGGGTTGGGGTTTTTTAATGCAGAAGTTGTGCTAAAACAACATTATGAAGTTATTAAATTGTTCAGGGCTAGGCATATTCCATACATAAAAATACAAATGATAAGCAAAGCTTGGAACCTGCCTCTTACACTGCTGCTTATATATGTCAAAGAAGTGAGTAGCTTTTGATCCTTCCCAGAAAAACTACCCAAACAAACTAAAATAAAACCAGACAGAAAAATACCTCAGCATTGCTAGCATGATTTGAAGGAACATTTCACTTTAACAATTCCCAAATATCAGAGCGTGTTAAAATGACTTTGCAAGCTGCAACTCCTATTCCAAGCTCTTCTAAAGAAGAGACAGACAATTCTATTGCAAATTCCTGTTGATGGTAAATGACCTGCATTATGGAATGGGCACATGGAGCCTTACCTCTTGGTCACAGTGGTTTCCTATCAGCTTATTTGGAGAAAATGCTTTTAGCCACTATGACATCAACTGGTTACATCACCAATTTAAGGTAATAAGGTCTCGAGTGAAGCAGTTCTACTAGAAAAGGCATATTGCTATCCCCTCCCTGTGAGAGTTATTTTAGCAAGCAAGGGTAGCATATGCTACCTTTTGGTCCCCATAGTATCTGAGATGCATTTTCAGTTCTCAGGATATTGGAAAATGATTCAAGCAGCTTTGGGGAAAGGAAAGGGAAGGGGAAATGGGTATATAGAAAACCTATGGAAGTGAAGGTGATGGCAAGAAGCTCAATATGAATTAAACATTAATTTTCCATACAGAAAACAACCCCCTAGTACTTGCTACCTAGCTGGACATAACATTAATCTAATATAAAAGTACAAAAAGCAGTTAAATTTAATAGCAATGGTACTGAATGTACAGTTGTAGAAAGAAATTACTCTATTTGGTATTACACTTCATGCTTCACAGAGTAAAAGTATTTGAAGAACTAGAAGTGTAAAATGAAAAATGTATATTCATCCTTAATGTCCTCAATATTAATTTTCATTATGTTTTCTGATATTTTACCACGATAGTGGCTGTGTAAGCGAAGGACTACTCTTGTCTCAATTATCTATGAACTGCTTCAAAACTCCATGCATCTTGTGATTCACAGTAACGATGCCCCAGTACTTAAGAATCAGATGATAAAGATACATTAGTTGGTCAGATGTAGTAACTTCAAATTATGACGTTGTTAGACTTCAGTTACTAAGTTTGTCTGACACTGGAATCATTGCATTCAGATAGAGGTTAATGAGACTTAAACAGGTATTTCATCAAATGTACAATAAAGATAATTGATTTGAGGTCTCAATTAGGAAAGATGATTCTGTCTCACAGTATAAAGGCAGTAGTTCCAGTTTTAGGTTCCATCTTCTTCTGGAAGATGGAATAAGCAAGCAGTCTTCATATTTATTCCTTCCTTTGAGAAATACTACCTCTTGCTTACTGCAGAAGTACTGTAAAAGGCTTACCACCTATGTTCTTCTAGCATTAAAACCATAATAAAATAGTATACCATTATAATTAGCAATTTAGTATCTCAAAGTTATTTTTGTTTAAATAATGCATGAGCTCATTACATTCCACTTAGAAAAGATCAGTATATTTTCTATGAGTTGAGGTCAGTACTTTCAGGTTTACATTTATTTGTTCTATTCATTGCTCATCTGCAACACAATCATGACACATATTACTTCTCTCTCTCTCTCAAATGGAATGATCTGTTTTTCATTAAGTTGTGGGTGGTTTTTTTTGTTTTGGTTTGGGATTTTTTTGTTGTTTTTGTTTTTTGTTTTTTATGTCTGTGTGTTCATACTCCTTACCTTAGAAAAGTTCTTCCTCTGGTATATTCAGGAGTAATGGTAACTTCCAGTCTCAAGAGCTGAACAAGCCCCATAGAATTTGTGCTGAGCTAGAATCTGCTGGATTAATTCCCTGCTGGGAGTCTGCCAGTTGGGAAATGCCGACCAACAAGTACAGGTCTTAATTACACAAATCCAGAACCTGCTGCCAACCTTTCTCCATTGAGAAGCATTCGTTTTCTAGTGTTCTTGATGAATAGATTATCACTCAAACATAATTTATTGCTGCTTTACATTGTAAGTAATTAAATGAAGAAACCTTTTAAACTCAAGGGAATTTTAATAGGTTACTTGCAAAATGTTATTGCAGGCAACAACTTGTACATGATTTTAGTTCCAAACCCACCAAAAAATTATACAAATCAGCATTGTAAAAGTGTCAAATTAATGCCTTACAGGCTTTGCTGGCAGAATTAATTTCTAAATTCTAGATGTGGGGAAATGTTACTCTCATTTTTTTCCTTTTCCATTTTTTTAGAAAAATTTACAAGTGAAATATTACTACAAAACTTTTTTATAAGGAATTTTTGCAAAACATTTACATTTTTACCATCAACTATTTTTCAGTTTCAAAATCATTATGTAGATTTAATACCCTATGCTGCACATCAATTCTTGCGGGATGACAATTCAGTGACATGCATAAAAAAACACCACAAGGCATTAAAATGAAGACTTAAATACAAATATTGTTGCAATAAAACAGTTATAAAATTGAAAAATAGGACCTAAACATCATGCTTACCTAACTTTGACAAATTAACTTTTTCTCCTAGATTACACACTTTTATTACTGCTCTCGTGAAAGAATGTGATAAATAATGACTTAACACCCATTTCTAATGTAATCGGCAACACATACACAAACCTAACCAAAGAAAGTATATTGTAAGAAAAAAAAACTATTCTAACACTGGAGTTCTACCATGGTAAATACACTTTGCACTGATAATTACAATAAAGCAAAATTTTTAACGGTGGCATAGGGAATGAACAGTGAAATGCCATTAAACAAGATACTACTGCACATCTGTGCCCTATTACTTACAACAGCTAAATCCCACTGAGTCAAATAAAGGACATTGAAATTTACGATCCTTTTAAGACAGAAAAGTGGATTCAGAATGGTATGCAGAACAGACTGTCAAAATGTTTCTAATTCCAGCGGTAAAATGTGCACCTGCTAACACAAGTTAATGTTCTTGAGATGCTATGAAGCCAACCAGATTTAGATTCTGATACATCTATAAGAGGGATTCATTGCAGATTAAAAATTACTTCAGTTTCCTATCTGCATACATAAGTATGCATGAAAAAATTATATATGAAATGGTTGTGCAGAATGCTCATAACTTCAGTTTACAAAAATTGTTAACTTCTAGGAAACATGGTATTAACATTAGGAAAGTTCTTTCTTTGCATAAAGAAATTTATAGCACTGATTGTGAAGCATGATAAAATATATATTTGACGTTTCATTTCCTATATAATAAAATTAACAGTTAATACTACCTAATGCTCATCTGTATTAAATGTAACATCTAATTGACTCTGATGCTTTAAATTCAGATACATCAGTTAAGAGTACTTTAAATAAAATATACAAAATAATGTACAAAACCCAACTAAAATTTAAAGACTCTGTTACAAGTCTACAAAAGCTTTAAGAAACTTGAAATTTATAACCACAGTGTAAAATTGTTTTTCTTTAATCTCAAAGCTTTTTTTTTTTTTAATGTAAACTGAAAGTATAAAATACCTTCAGCTTAATATTTTGCTACAAAGGGCTGGCCTAAAGTGTACACAGTGTAAACAATGATTGGTATTTCTCTTGCTTCAAAAATACAGAACACACCACAAGATTGATAAAGTATTCAGATGAGAAGTATATGTTTTGTGAGGAAATGCACAAGGTATCTGTTATGTTTCTCAGACCAACAGATACCAAACACATTCTTCCTTTTTTAATTTGTAGGGAAAAACCAAAACCAACAAACACCTTATCCTTCTTGTACTGTACTTCCTTTAGTTACATCAAAAATATTTTGGTGTATAAATTTTTTAAAAAACTGGTCATGAAGTAATTAAAAATCCTGAGTATGAAATATTTGGCCATCTTTCCTCCTTGTACGTAGTGGAGTTTTCACAATATGCAGGGGGCTTTTGTGGTTGTCATTTTTAATTTCCTTTTTTCCCCAAATAAACTGGCACATCTGAAAATGTAACCAAACCTTTGAAATCAAAAGCTGTGTAGTAAAAAGAAAACTATATTCCTTTTTCCCCAGTTTGTTTTGTGGTTGGAGGCTCAATATAAGACTTGATAAGGTCTACCTACCTAGCAAGACAGGTATTTACTACCAGCCCACATATTGAGAAAAAATAAAGACAGTAACATTAAGGGGCAAATAGAAAAATGTTTACTTTCAATACCATTTTTTTTGTTAAAATGTGATAATTAATTCTTTTCTTTGGCTATTAAGTCAAAGCATAAAGAACTCGGCACATTAACCACAGTCAGTAATATTTACAGGAAGATGATACTGGAGAATGAGCTACAACACTCAATTGTCTGATTAATTTCCATGAACTAACAAAATTAAAACATTTAAATACTTAAGATTGAGTTTTTATGATTCATGTTACCTATGAGATAGAAATGGACCACAGATGTTTTAAAATATGATGAAATTAAATACCAACATTTGACACAAGAGTTGCCATATTCGTTTTTCATCCTACCTAAAGTTACCATTACTTTTGTAAAATCTTGTGTTAATATATTTCTACTTTTTAATCTTTTCTACTGTATACACTAATTCTACATAACCTTAGCTCTCCAAACAAAGAGAGGAATTAGAACTCACTGATTGTCATTTATACACACTACTACAATGTAGTGGTCAAAATTAATCTGAGATCCACCTCAGAACCACTTTGCAGCACACATCATCTAGCTGCTATTTGAGTAATTCCAAAATTTGAGAAAAGACGGCCAAAATCAACTGATGTGTTCTATGGACTGAGCAAAAACCTAAAGTATTGCCACCATCGTTCCATCTATACTCAGTTTTGCTGTGCCTCATGGGAAAAGGGTGTTCTCATGAAAATATTACGAATCTATTTTTTTAAAAAAGTACCTTCATCACACACTATTAATCCTAGTTGAGGTTCACCCTGGTTTACATCGATATTATCCAATTTTATAAACACATTAACATACAATGCTAAAATAGGGGGGGAAAGTTCATTTTGTTACATGATATACAGACATATAACTAAAAAAGTACAGTATGCAAATAATAATCCCCCATCTGTTTAGCCAGGACATCAATTTGCGCTGTTTGTATTTTTGAAATTTTTGTCTTGTTGCACCGGTGTACACTTCTCATGCTGACCCTCCAACCTGGAACATTTACAGAAGTCATGACTGAATACATGATTTCCTGCTCTGTAATCCATTTTACCAGCCCACTTCCGTATCCTGAAAGGTATGTAAACTTAAGTGCAGCACTAGGCGTCCATATAAATGATCCTTTCAGAATTCTTCCATGTTTGTTGAAACATTAGGGGTTGCTGGGTCTGAATCTTGAGAAATGGCAGCAACAGCAACAATTCTTGGAGAACCAAGAACCTCAGTAACTGAAGAGTCCAGTTCTCCTGAGGTAACAATAGCAAGGGCTGTTCCACCACCCTTCTTGTTCTGATGAGTTTTGACATGTTTTGAGAGATGGTCACTCCGCATAAACCTTTTGGAACATTCTGGGCACTCAAATCTCTTTTCACCTTTTTAAAAAGAAAAGCAAAAGCAAAATGTTACTGAAAGCAGAGCACTGAACACATCTTGCTTGTTCATTGGAATCTCACCCTTTTTTTGAAGTGTTTTTTAAAGGATACAAAGTTTTCTTCTCTACATGTCTGATTTTCAGATTGCTGGCTTTTGGCAATCCACTCTTCACTACTAAAATGTTCTCAACAAGTATTTGCTTTGCTGTAATTATCTGGTGAGAAGTTTGAATTTCAGATCACCAGGAAATTTTCCAATACTTTATAAACCTGAGAGTAGGAGAGCTAAAAAGGAAAGCCCAAAAGAAGTACTTGACAGCATTTTTAAGAATACTTTTCTTATTTAGATTACAGGGATAAGAAGGGAACTTGGCAACATCAGTTCCATGAGGGTGTATGAAATCTATTTGAAGAGAAATAAACACACCACACTGAAAAGTTCACTGTTCAAATGTAATCAGCTCTTAGACTCTGAGTGCTATCTTCTGATAATAAAATTTGGTGGAGGGGAGGAACCTTGGTGCTAGAAATACACAGACTGATAAAAAAAAAAAACCCAAACTTCCTGAATTGTAAAGATAACTTGCTTTATCAGCCCTCACTTGAAACTTAAAGAAATGTCACAAGATGTATGGACGAGGCTAACAAATTTCTTAAGGATTGAGCTAATCCAATTGAGGAAATGACAACCTGAGTCCATGGCCAATCTGACATGCACAAGAAAACTTTCCAAATTTCAGCACTAGCTAATGTGCATCATCTGTGATGAAACAGTAAACTTTTTTCTAGCACAGGTACAGAAAAACAGTGTGAATAGATTTCACTGGATTTTACAGTCAGCTGGCACTGATGAAAAAACAGTATGTACCACCTTCTCTGTTTTAAAGTTGCTTTATTTACTTTTAAAAGTAGTTTTCAGAGATGCTAATAAGTGAGATTTTTTTTGTATCCCTGTTTAACCATGGCCACTATGATTTAGACTTGCTGTACTATGCAGAGAGAGGGCTGACCAACCTGTGTGGGTTCTTCTATGTCTTTGTAACTCATCGCTCCTTGTAAATCTCTTGCCACAAAAAATCCAGTTGCATACAAATGGTCTTTCACCGGTATGCCAGCGCAGGTGTGCTCGAAGATGAGATGTCTTGCCATAAACTTTTCCACATCCTTCAATATGGCAGATATGTTGTTTCTTTTTTCCTGGCTCATTGCTGCCTCTGAAAACAAATTTAAACGGGTAAGTAATTATATTCTAAAATAATATTAACTGTTAGGGAAAATATTTCATGCTAATAGAGACAATTATAACCCTTTGTCTAAAAATATATACAAACATGTTTTCTAACAGAAAGCATTAAAAAGTACAGGAAATGTAAGAAAATCTCAAGCCCAAATGAGGCAAACTGTGAGAAGCCTAAATGTGTACAAATGAAATTTACATTTACCTTCCTTCTCCTTCTCTGCAGTTAGGACATGAGCAGGCAACTCTTCTCAGTCTCTTGCCAGGTTGCACTTCCTGGTCAGAAGCTTGCTGAGCTTGTTGCAGCTGCACTTGCGTTATCTGATCAGGACTAACAGCACCAATAGCTGCATTAGCAATGCCACCTACTGCTACAGTAACAGGAGCTATTGTGGCTTGCTGTGCTTTTACTCCATCCTGTCCTTGCTGTTGACCTGTAAAATCAGAAAGTATTCATACCTCTCATTAGTCATTTCAATAAGTGAAATGCACAGATAAACCTCATACGGTTTAAAGAACAAAAATCCACCTAAAGTTAAGAGAAGCCACAAAACAAATATTAAATCCAGCCATTTTCCTAAAGCATTGCCAGAGGACTTACCTATTAGCTTAGATAGCCCTGTTCAATTTAATGTTTTATTAGAACAGTACAAGACTGCAAATTACTGACTGATAGAAAAAAATGTGAACTAGTTTAGAAAGTATGGGTTTTTTCCTCAAAAGCTGAGATGAGAAGACAAACAAAATGTTAGACAGCACTGCCAATTAATGTCTCATAACCTTTGAAAACCTATCTATATTCATAGATCTGCAAGTACCTAGTTTAAGAAGTTGCTGTATGGCACATACAGATTTGTCACTTCTCCTACAACCTGTCCTGAATCTCCATCAAGCCACAAGGGAACTTTCACCAAAAGAAAGTTTGTAGGACTAGACTTGAAAAGCTAGCAAACCAGAGTTTGGTGGGTTGTGTTGTTTTGGTTTGGTTTTCAGAATTCTCCACCTGGGATGGGATAATCCTGGTTATATGTACAAACTGGAGGACAAAAGGCTGGAGAACAGACAGAGATTTGGGTCTGGGTGGATGGCAAGTTAAATATGAGTGAACAGTGTGCCCTGGCAGTCAAAAGGGCCAGGACATGATTAGGTGCATCAACCACAACATTGCTAGCTGGTCATGGAAGGTGACTGCCTCACTTGCACTGTACTGGTGCAGCCCCCACCTTGAGTACTGTGTGCAGTTTTGGGTGCCACAGTGTAAGAAGGACATCAAACTATGAGTGTGTCCAGAGGAGGGTGACCAAAATGGTGAAGATCTCAAGGGTAAAACTTACAAAGAGCAGCTGAGGTTTGCTCAGCGTTGAGAAGGCTGAGGGGTGACCTCATCACAGTCTCCAACTTCCTCAGGGGGAAGAGTGGAAGAGGAGGTGCTGATCTCCTCTCTCTGATGGTGCTGATCTCTCTGATGACCAGCAAGAAGATGTGGGAGTGGAATGAAGCTGCATCAGTGGAAGTTCAAATCAGACATTAGGAAAAGGTTCTTTACTGAGGGGGTGGTTGGTCACAGGAACAGGCTTGGTCATGGCACCAAGCCTGTCAGGGTTCAACAAGCACCTGGACAATGTTCTTTTTCATACGATTCAGTGCTACATAGTCCTGTGAGGAGGAGGGAGTTGGACTGGATGACCCTTACGGGTCCCTTCCAGCTCAAGAGATTCTAGAAGTCTAGGATTTCATTGGGCAGAAGGGAGTATGTTTTCAAGACAAAATAAAAAAGCTGTTTCAAAAACAGCTTGACTGAATCAAACAGCATTCTAAGATTGACTTGATGAATTAAGAAGTCAGTTTCATTGCCTTAACTCAAATTCATCGTCTTTCCTGATCACATTAAGTCAGGATTACTGTCTTGATATGAAAGCAAAATAAAGACTATTCCAATATAGGTAAGAAGTGCAGTTTCTTGAGCAGCATGGTAATATTATGTTTGCTTAAAAAGATTGGTCCTATATGGTCTAAAAATACTAGAACAAACTAAATCTAACACAGAGATACAACTTTGAGCCACAATCTGATAACAATCAAACAGTAACAGGACAAAATATCATTAGATGCTGCTGCCTTTTTAAAAAATTCAGTGCCTTCATACAAATGGGAAATAAGAGGAAATACTACTTATTTATTTAGAGAGTATAATGACCAACCAGAATTCCTTAGAATAGACTATAATATTTTAAGTCATCAGAATTGAAGCATCAATTTAAAACTTAGAAATCCCCTGGAGGTAATGTGATTCACAGAGACTCAAATGGGTACACCAACTTACTTCTCAAGCATCCATAAGAGACAGCATCAATGGGTATAAGACACTGAAAAGAACACTCTGAAGTCTTAACTGCTAAGATACCAAGTGAGTTCATATACTTCCCAGTAAAAATTACTACTTCATTCACATAGGTGCTGAGGAGCAATATATGCTGTCTTGTATAACACCATGATAACAAGCCATAAAAGAAACATAACGCAACCCCATACATTTAGATAGGTTAGAAGTAAAACACAAGATAAACAGAGAATATCCCAAGGTCACTTGAGTGTCCTCTAACAGGCCACTGTTTGCTACAGGAAATAGAATAAATATGTCTTGCACCTACATCAGGACCAGGTTATTTTCACCAGAAGTACTGACCAAATTTTTCTTGTTACCTCTCTTGGTTTCCATCTGGAACATGCACTTGAACTGCCTGGATATGAATAAACATGAATTCCCTGTTTTTAAGCAGGCCACAAATACTGACAGGTGCTGAGTACTTACTCTTCTCTGAAAAGAACAAGGATAAACTAGATAAATCCAATCTAGTTTGAATCCAACTAGCTGTTAGACATATATATTAAACAAAAATTTCTAAAAAAGTTTGGTATTTGCAGCAGAGAAACTCCAGAAAAAACATTTACAGGCTGAATCTTGCATACAGAGCCTCCATACACCTCAGATAGAACAGTCTTTCTTTTCAGTATAGGGATATACTGGAAAGAAATTTATTTTCTATATACTAATGGAAAAGAAAAGCGCATAAAAATCACTGAGGAAGAATATGATACAGTAAGACAAACACTGTGGTATACATGCAAATAGTAATATTTGGTTCTAAGAGAGGCAGAAGAGTACTTAAGAGCTTCCAAAGGAAGTCCTAGTTCAGGGGCAAGCCCTTGTCAGGCTGTTATGGTGCTGAAGTGCTGACCCAGTACTATGAATAGTCAGAGTCAAAGGCAGCTGATAATTTATTTTTTTTTTAGCTCATGTTCATCTTCACATGATGATGTGATTGTGTTGAAAACCAGCTACAGCTTTTGGTTATCAAAAAATAAATTAAAAGGAAGAATTTGCTCAGCTTATACACTTCCACAGAGCATGAACTGCAATCCTGTCTGTGAAACAAACACAAGACGCAAACTCCTTTAATTCACAGAGCAGCACTATAAAATGATGGATCTATGAACGGGTACTGTAAAAGTTAAAAATATTACAGATATTATGGACACACCTACTGCAGCCTCTTACTACTACGTTCACTATCAGTCATGTTCTCAAGTACATTAATAAGAATTATCCTTTGTCATTACAGTCTGTTAGAGGGATGACTCCATTCATGTCACAAAGTCCTATTTGAGAACAAAAGTCTTGGGACCTCATCAGTCTGTGGTCAGAACATCTCTGAATAGTACCATTTTAACTTTTCCTTTTTTCTTTGATTTTCTTGAATTAATACTCAAGTTTCAATGCAACTTTTCCCATGCTGCCAGACCAATGCTTTCTAAATGACATGCAAATTGAGGCCACCTGATCCCCAAAGAGGATGACTCAATTTTTCACTCCAGGACTAGTGCTACAGTGATGAACATCCACCACATAACTCTTGCTGGGTCTGACCAATACACATTTATGGGGAAGCCCTTTCAGTATTTCTAAAAATCTGATATATTGTGCTGATATGATATGAACCAACTTTCAATCTCTAAGTCATGAGATGAAAACAGGTGACAGAACATGCCTTGGTATAAATATCAAAATAAACTGCTATAGTCTTGAGTGGTATGGGATTTTGATTTTTAAAACCTATCTATTAGAGTCCGCCATGGAACACTTAATGGGTTTAACTTTCACATCATTTATACTTATTAAGGGAAGGTAAAGGCATTTCATTATTTCTTAAATCAAGTTTACTGAAGAAAAGATAATAAGAAAATCTAACTGTTGACATAAGCTTGCCAGCAGTCTACAAAAGTAAATTGGGGCAATTTCTAAAAGTAGGATTTTTCAGAAGAGAGGATGTAGATAAGAATTATCTTTTTGTTTGAAATAAACACTGCTTAGACTGAAAAAAAGTAGCTGAGATAATGCTACCCATACACAAACAGAATTATCTCCTGACACTTTATAGATGGAGAAAAAAGGCCTATTAGGAATAATCCATATGACTTCTTACTAGTGGAATTAAAATACCATTTAAAGTCTACCAGAAATTCTGCTACAATCATGAGATCACTCAACACTACTACTTTCTGAAATACTCCAAACCACAAGACCTGCTATCATTGTACTTTACCATTCACGGTCAAACCTTTCAGTAACAAGAGCTCTCATGTTTCAACACTAGTTTCAAAAAGAGGTCCAAACAAATCACTATATGAGGGAACAAAGTCATGCTTCAATTCATCTATGTTATTCCATATGAGCTGTCAAAGAAGTCACTGAACATTTACACATGCTTTTAGAAAATATAAAGCTTTTTCTCATGTTGACATTATTTCTTTAATAGTGATTTCTTGAAATTGTGAAACATTCTTGATTAACAAAATTGTCACCTAACTTGTATATGATTGAATTGTCAATTTACAAGGTTAAATTGCAAAGAAATGTTAGTGTACAAAATAACACTATACCAATCACTCTGGTGCATTTTGTTTTCTCTGAGGTATAACGTCTCTCTCTTTAATACTGTAAATATTTATTTGACCACAAGTCAACATGCAAATAACAAGACAACCCAATATGCTATTTATTTTGCAAATCAAGTGCAGTAAGACTCTCACTCATTGCTATACTACATATATGATAATGACTGAATGCAATTAAGATATCATAAAAACTTTTAAAGCATTTAAAATAGAAGAACACTCCATTATTTCTTATGATGAAGGCAGAAGGCTGGGAGGACTGTCTGACAACCCAGAAGGCTGTGCTGCCATTCAGAGGGAATGGACAGGCTGGAGTGTTGGGCAGGGAGAAGTCTAATGAATTACATACAACAAGGGCAATTCTAGAGTCTTGCATCTGGGAAAGAACACCCCATGTAGGAGTATAGGTTGGGGACTGAGCTGTCAAGAAAGCAGTGAAGGGGAAAGGAACCTGAGGGTGCTGGTGGGCAGAAGGACAACCTCTGAGCCAGCAATGTGCCCTGGTGGCCAAGAAGGCCAGTGGCATCCTGGGGTGCATTAGAAGGGGTGTAGTTAGTAGGTCGAGAGAGGTTCTCCTCCCTGCTCTGCCCTGGTGAGGCTGCATCTGGTGTATTGTGTCCAGTTCTGGGCCCCTCAATTCAAGAAGGACAGGGAACTGCTCGAGAGAGTCCAGTGCAGAGTGACCAAGATGTTTAAGGGAGTGGAACATCTCCCTAATGAGGAAAGGCTGAGGGAGGTGGGGCTCTTTAGCTTGGAGAAGAGGAGACTGAGGGGCAACCTCATTGATGTTTATAAATATGTAAAGGGAGAGTGGCCAGGAGGATGGAGCCAGGCTCTTTCCATAGTTATGTCCAGCGATAGGAAAAGAAGCAGCAGGTACAAGCTTGAGCATAGGAGGTTCCACATAAATATAAGGAAAAACTTTTTCACTGTGAGGGTGACAGAGCAATGGAACAGGCTGCCTAGGGAGGTTGTGGAGTCTCCTTCTCTGGACACATCCAAAATCCATCTGGATGTGTTCCTATGTGACCTGCTGTAGGTGACCCTGCTCTGGCGGGGGATTGGACTAGATGATCCCTTGAGGTCCTTCCAACCCCTAACTTTGTGATTTCTGTGAAATAGAAGAACCTGCATGATTTTAGTCACTGATCTTGCACACTTAAGCAGTTAAGAACATTACTTATTATCACATTGTACAGGGTAATCAAGACACAGGATTTCACACCCTTTGTTTTTTAGCATTGCTTAGCTTTCCAATTTTGCAGTAAACCTGCACCTTAGCACTTACAACTCATGTACACCTTTCTGTATACAAGTAACACATTCATGCAAGAAAGCACAACAATTTAAAGTATTTACTGTGAAGACAAATTTTATGCATATATATATATATATATAAACGTAAGCCAATTCTAGGTTTCAAAGCTAATTTGCAAAATAAGAACTCCCATAACATGACTTGGATCATTGAAGAAAACTAATGTGTGGTACTTAGAAACTTCTTTCCTACAGAGTGACTGACCACTGAAGAACATGGTTATTAGGCTTGGCCATCCATTACAAGTCAAAACAAGTTTTCTTCTCCTATCCTACTCTTGTTCTCCTAAAGTACCAAGCATTATAAACTGCTCTTTGAGGCAAGGAGGGGAGGAAGAGAAGGACTGAATTTTTGAATGGTCCACAGAAGCCACAGAAGTCAAGGTTTAGTAACACTGATCTTGGAAGGAAGTGAAGAAGACTAAGAAAAGGACACTTCTAGTTTCTGGTACTTAGTTCCTCAGATGTCTGTGACACCAGAACAAATAGTATAGGTTTCCTGTTGCTCTTTTGCAACCAGAATTCAGCAGTCAAAAAGATGACAGCATTAAATGAGAGTTATCTCAGTAGTGTGCTCCTTACTGCAACACCTGAGGAACACTGCAAAACGTACCTAGATCCAGAGTGGCTAATACTGCAAAAAAAGAAAAGTTGTTCAACTGCATATTCTAAAAATGAAAGAGAAGGTTGCAACTGACATCCATAATACAATGTAAATTACTACAGGACATAAAGTTACTAAGAGCTCTAAAGCTCTCCAAGCATCAGAGCTGATGCAGCAACTCAACCATTCAGCAACTTACTGATATAAAGCAATGGGGGAAAAGAGGTTTCCCATCTCCCCTTCCCCTGCATAAACTAACTACAGTCAGCTTGCAAACAACCTTTACTCTAAGTTTCTTTTTACACAATGACATACAGATAACATTTAAGACAATATTTATATGTTTACATCTATTTATATTTACAACACAATATATTGGTTTAATATAATGAAATACAAAACTTTGATTAGGATATAGCATGCTTTTAAAAATTTTTAGAATCAGTAGTTTATACTGTCAGTCCTACACCACCTTAACCACTAAATCATCTGATGAGCCCCAGCTCCTTCATACTCTGCTCTTAAGACCTGTTCTCCAGACCCCAAACACCTTTAATTAAAGTGTCCTTTAATATCTGTGACCGTTGAAAATTTGCTTTGTTTTCCAATAATAATATTGTTTATACTTGAAATGAACATTCCCCTTAGAACAGGACATCCCATTCCAAATAAAGTTAGATTTTTCAATAATCACCATTTGACGTTTTTAATATATTGACAGTAAGAAGTGATTTAGCTTATCTAACAGTACCAAAATAACATGAAGCTAGTACTCCATAATTCAAGTTATACTGTGGGAGCTATTGAAATCAAATTTTGAATGTGTTTCTCTCTGTCCTCTGCCCTGGGTGGTAATGGAAGAACAAGAAGGATGGTTTAGTGTGACCTAAGCACCTGCAACCAAAAAACCAACCAACCACACAAGAAAACAACAACAACAAAAAAAGGCACACCACAAAAACCACAAACAGGCTAATGATGAAGAATGAAGAATGTGCAGTATTGCTCAGTTTGCTTGCTTGATATTTTCCAAACATGAAAGTTCAGAAAGCCAATTAATTTCCTTCTCTGTATGCTTACAATAGGGAATGAGAGAGGGGATAGCAAAATCTAATATTCTGAGAGAGCATTTATGAAAAATTTTTAAAACACCCTGTACTTTAATAGGGAAATACAGTTTTATTTTAATTTTTCTTTGATGAATTAAGAACCTACATCTAACTCTTGAAGGTAATAGCACAGAAACGGCTCATTAGAAACCTGTTTCGCCTCACAGTTGTGAGCAGAGTTGGTACTTGAAATGCTTCCCCTTCCCACTTTATCTGTAAGTAATGAAGTTATGCCTTGCTATTCACAGGTCAGCCAGAAAAAGCTTGCAGTACTCAGGCATTTTTACCAGGTTATTCCCCAGAGGCAAATTAGTTGAACAGGTAGATTGTGCATTCCTTAAGCACCAAGTTCAAGAACAGTATATTGGTAATTTTTTTTAAGCTACCCTCAACAGGGCAAAGATCTGTTTTCACCATCGTCGTTTGTTGCTAAACTTTTTCGGCCACTATTCTGAATTTCAGTTTAAGACAATCCCACAAACAAAGCAATTTTGTCATCAGATGACTAAATGCTTATCCTATAGTTACTCTGAAGCATCTGAGAATGATGCAAGTGCTATAGTATTTAGAATACTGTGGTTCTGTAACAATTCTCAGCTCAAGACAACCTGAGAACAGTTGTGACCTTTCATGACTGAAAAAAGTATGCTAAATTTCTATACTCCTCCCAACTCCATCCTCAGAATGCCAAGTAACAAACAAAATTAAAAAAACAAGAAAAAAACCTGCACTTTTTCTGGTTTTGTGGAAAATAGCTTAGTTCTTTGTACTTATCTTTTTACTGCAGATTCCATAGCTTGTAGCTTATTTCTTTCAAGGCATTTGCTGCACCTCACTTGCCAGTGAACATCCAGGGAAAATTGGATGTTGTTAAAAAAAAAATAATTAAAAAAAAAAATCATGCAACCATCACCATCCAGCTCCTTTGGCTTCTACCTTGGTATTTATGTTTTCAGTACGCTATTATGTACCATGGCTATTTAAACCTTTTTCACCTGTTATCACCTACAGGCACCCCTTGCTGCTCAGCTACACCACTCTCCAAGTTCTGCTTCTAGACAAACTATTACATTAATATGAAGAACAAGGAGACCTTCATGTTAAATGTTGTCATGAAAATGCACTTCCTTTTGTTCAACAACCTAAGTGTAACATTCACTTTATTCTGCCTCAATAACTAGCATACGTGACAGAGATAATAGGAGTCTGTCAGTACTATAAAGGTGAAGCAGGTTATTTTTCATAATACAGGCATTTGAGAACATTATGTAAAAATGTCTTACACAACAATTAAGACACTTTACTGCAAACAACATTGAAATGTAAATTTACAGAGACTCAAAGCTAAATTCATAGAATAAATTCATCAAGGATTATTAAATAATAAAAAAAAAAAAAAAAAAAAAAAATCCCTCTACTGATTTAGAAGACCCAAGCTGCAGATCATTGAATGGGGGTAAGAGTATCAGAGCAGATTTCGTTTCTATGTATCACCTGCAGTCAGCATAAGAGAGGGTCAGAAACATCTTTGACTTGTAATTCATAGAATCAGAGTCGTGCAGGTTGGAAGGGACCTTAAGGATCATCTAGTTCCAACCCCTCTGCCATGGTCAGGGGCACCCCCCACTAGACTAGGTTGCTCAAAGCCCCATCCAATCTGACCTTGAACATTTCCAGAGAGAGGGCATCCATATCTTCCCTGGGCAACCTGTGCCAGTGTCTCACCATCCTCACAGCAAAGATTATCTTCCTCACATCTAATCTAAATCTACCCGCTTCCAGTTTAAAACTGCTGCCCTCTTGTATTGGTTGGCACCAACAAGCCTTGGTAATACGTGTGTCTCAGTTTTTATGACCAGCTCCCTTTGTATATTGAAGAACTGCACTAAAGGTCTGCCTGGAGCCTTCTTTTCACCAGCTTTCATCCAGTTTTCTCAGCCTTTCTTAATTGGAGACAGGTTCCAATCCTCTGATCATTTCTATTGCCCTCTTCCAGACCAGCTCTAACAGATCCATGTGTATCTTCTACTAGGGACCCCAAAACTAGTTGCAATACACAGATGGGGTCTCAGAAGAGTATCCCTCAACCTACTGGCCTTGCATCTTTTTATGCAGCCCAGGGTATGGTTGGCTTTCTGGACTGCAAGCACATGTTGCTGGTTCATATCCAATTTTTTATCTACCAACATGCCCAACTCTTTCTCTGCAGGGCTGCTTGCAATCCATTCATTGAGCAGTCTGTATTGATACAGTGGATTGCCCTAACACATAAGCAAGACCCAGCACTTGGCCTTGGTGAACTTCATAAGGTTCACATGGGCACATTTCTCAAGCTTGTCCAGGTTCCTCTGGATAGCATCTGGTCCCTAAAGTCTGTCAAACTGCACCTTGGGGTTGTCTGCAAACCTGCTGGGGGTGTGCTCAATGCCACTGTCATTAAGACACTGAATTCAGACCCTCGAGGTACACCAATCTCTATTTGGAGATACAGATTTTAGCAGCAACTCTGGATGCAGTGATCTGCTCAACTCATTATCCATCTAATAGTCCATCTATAAAACCTGTATCTCTTCAAGGCTATTTTATGTGAGTGCATCAAAGATCTTATGCATATTCCTGATTTACACACATTTCATTTCTAGCGTTTCATTCCCGTTTAAAGAATTTGGTATAATGTTTCAAACTCCTTTGCAAAATCTGAACCAGGATGATTGTAATATGAAACATTGTCTTCAGTCTTGGAACCACAGGTCATACAACTAGCGACTGTCACATAAGAGAAGTTACTAACAAGGTACAGGGAAGAGAAAGCCTTGAAGATAGGATAAAGTTGGATGCAGACAAATGAGAAAGGGTACAGGAAAGTGAGAAGAGACCTGGAGGTACTAGCAAATTGCATAACTATTAATAGTAGTGCAATGAAAATCAAAGGTGGTCAAAGATAAAAATGCCTTAGTAACTCACGTTACTACAGGGTATAAAACAGAAAGGCAAGGTTCATTATGTTTTTAAGGGCCTTAGTAAGGACACACAGTATTAGACTTCAATGTCATTAATAACTGCTTTAGAGTCCACAGCACATCCCTGTAAAAAACTGAAAATTCTCCAGTTCCAGTATTGCCAGGCAACAGCCTGCTCCACTGAACAGAAGTCATTCCTCCAGGTTCTTTTGGTGGATGAAGTCCAAATTCCCTATAATTGAGGCTGTGCCACCACTCATCTTAAACCAAATAGCTGGAACTTGCGTTGCAAGGTGATGGGATCTGATGACTTTTGCCTAAAGCAACTAACAGATCTTGGACTAACAATGCAAGTAATATTTTTAAAACAGAAGTCTCTCATACACTTTTGTATGAGACAAACACTATCAAGATGTAACAAAATTACTTCAAGATGTATAAGTAAGGTAGATACTAGTCTGACCTTTTAATAAGAAACAGGGAATTATTCTGAAAAGACATCTCTGCTACCATCACTAGATTCCCAATGTCAGCAAAAACAATGAACAAGTTCAGAAAAAGCTTGCAACCACTTCTGAAGGCTTCAGTGAAAGAAATCCTACATCCAGAACACAAAACTTTTACAGATAAGCCATTAATACTTAGCATTCCATCACAGTTTAGCTAGTCTGTTTTAACTCACCCCATATTCTTTAGTACCCACAAATGTTCACTTGCTCTGCTAGTCCTAACAACGATACTCCAAGCAAAATGTGTTAAGGGACAAAGAAACTTAGCCCACCAAAAGGACACAGATTTATGAATTACATACATTTCTTAGCAACATCTAGTACTAAAGCAAGATCCTTCCATGGTTACTTATGTTGTCAATTAATACATGCAGACAAATTGAAAGGCCTGAAAATAAGCTTTAAAAAGGCAAAGGCTGCTTTATTTTAAGAGGTGACTAGAGGTGGGGGCCAACAATCCTTTGAACAGCTATTACAGCATAATCCTTGAAAAAAAAATAAAGGGAACCTGCTTGTCCCCAAGATCACAGGGGCTAAATTCAGGAAGTCACCATCTATTAACATCACAGACTATTCCACAAGGAATCATGTATGAAACAGCAATTCACCCAGCACAGAAGAAATACTTTATTTGGTACAGAACTAGCTTACTCAAAGGCCATGTGAGGTACTGATCTCATAACCAGGCAGATATTTGTAGATCTCTGCATGATCAAGTAAAGACTTTAATGTAGTTCATTAGTTGATTTGCTCTTCGGTAAATAATTGTTTAAGTATCTGGTCTAAGGCTCACATACTTAGTTTCTGACTTCTTATCCACCTTTCCTCTGTACCCTTAATACTACTTTGACTGACACATTGTATATCTTCTCAGCAAAATTTCACAGAAAAACAAGGTCATATGGACTGGAAGGGACCTCGGGAGGTCATCTGTTCCAACCCCCCTGCTCAGCCAGGACTACCTGAAGCAGGATGTCTGGGACCATGCTGAGTATCTCCAGCAATGGAGAGTTCACAACCTCTCTGGCCAGCCCATGTCAATGCTTTGTCACACTAACAGTAAAAAAGTAATTCTCCTGTACATCCTTTATATTGAATAATTTCTCCCTCAGGCCAGTGAGGGAAGTGACAAAAGTGAGATGAGAGATTTTCTCTGCCTTGGCCTGCTTTTTGACGACACACAACATACAACCCAACATATAATACTTAAAAAGGGTAATGTTTGAACTTTTAACTGAAAAGCACAACAAAAAAACCTTAAACACACTCATCTTACTTGGCTTACCATAGAGCCAACACACCTTGGGACCAGAAACTTGGAGTAACAATGGTTATAAAAAGCAGAAAGCAGACCAAAATATATTTACTTGAAGATTTTAATATTTCCCTTTCCAATGTGAAATTTGTTGTCTTTGGTATATAGAATGAATTTGACCAAAATAAGAGACTTTGACAAAATAGTTCTAGAGCTTACTTTTTCCATAATAAGTTGAAGCTAAGATTTTTATTTGCCTTTCATTTAGAGTGCTGTTGCTCTGCTATTTCCTTTACTACTGAAAAACTAAGAAAAAGTTACCTAAATTCTCATACTTGTGATTAATTTTTTTTCCTGAAACTCTGCTGGCTTGATCAGCTGGGTTTGCTTGAAGTAACAAGTAACTTTTTTTTTTCCTAACAGAGTTGTAGCCCCTGAATAAATGCAGGGGATGAGTCCTTCACTCATCCCCTGCTTTTCACTGACATTTTCTGGATACCCTCCATATGGCTTATCACTAACACCTACTTCAACTGCTCATTTGTAGCAGCTGATCCATTTCTGGAGAGTTCAAGAAATGTACAAAGTTCACACCAACAAGCTTAGGTACTGCAGAAGAATGGAAATATTAGTCTGCAGATGTTGAGGTGACTAAGCAGTTAATTTTTTTAAAAGCTTACTGTAACAATAATAGTAAAAAAAAATAATTCAAATAAACCCCAGCAAATCTGAAGAATTTAATAGCCCCGATCAAGACGGCTTATTCCTTGTAAGTGGAAACCAAAGTTTAGTTTTTAGCATGCTTGTAATCTTCTGTTTCATAACCATTCTTTCCTTGAATACTTAACATAGCATTAAGTACTCACACCAGGCTATTGACTCTCCTTTCCATGCTACCAAGTCTCCCGTTCCTAATGTATAGCATCAGTTAGTAAAAAAAAAAAAAAATTTAAGTGCTATGGAAACAGCCGTAAGACCTACCTGGATTCAGAATGAAAAAATTTTAAAAAAGGAAGAGAATTAGAAAATTCAGTGGTCACACAGCATAGATTTGGTTAACATATGAACCCTGTATGACAAAGGTGCAGTCAAGACAACTGAGTAAGATGATACTAAGACTCTCTCGTTTTCCAATACCCATTTGTGTGTACTAAGCAGTTTTACAACATTAGCAAGCAGGCAAAAAAACCCAAAACTGCACACAGAAAGGTTAGTCCCGCATTCACAAACTTAAGCTGTTCCCAAAGGCTTCCTGTGACAAGTCCCCTACCAAAGCAGGAACTTCTGTCTAGCAACAGCAGTCAACCAGCACCTTCCCATCAAGAAAAATTTTTTCCAAGACAAACTGGACTGCAAGATATTTTAACAGCTGGTCAGTTAAACACAAGGTCAAGATTTAAATTCTGATTACCCAGATCAACATTTCTGTCATGATCCTTAAGTAAATCAGGTTCAGTGCATCCAACCCAGTTCTTAGGATTTCAACATGCCAAAGACTACCATAGCAAACAAAATTCTCCCAGTGGCAAATTTCTCATTATCTATGTTCAGTCTCCTCAAAAATGTTTCAACAAAAGGGAAAAATACTTTGCCCAGTTAAGCATTTCTCATCTTAGGATATTACTGTTAAAATAAAATCAGATTAAGGGTCAATACAATACTACTGGACAGTACTTTAACTTTTGTTTTTTCCTACAGTTTTATACTAAAGAACTATCTAAGCTGAGATGCTGTTAAGACAAGAGTTTATTGTAACTGATACAACACAAGAATTGTACTTCTGTGAAATAAAACCAAGCTCATGTATGTAGTTATCAAGCCAGCAGAGAGAACACCGAAATATTAAAAGTTTGTAAGTTTTACATATTGAGTTGCCCTCAATACATACGCCTAAAACGGGCATTTCATAATACATACAAATACATAATACAAAGTTCATGAATTAATGAGGTACAGTTACTAGTTGTTTTTATATTTTTAAAAAGACAAGTCACAGGAATGCTGTGCACAACTATACCTTATTCCAGTCAATCTCTTTGCAGAACTCAAACTTTTAAGGTAACAACTTCAGAAGCCAATGTAGAATATAACAAATAGTCCCATGGAAATGTATGCCATGACACAAGATACCCCAGTTCACATACTGTCAATTTTTGCATCCTACATCCCCCTTTCAGAGGTTAGGAATACTGCCTACTTGGAAAAAGCTTTTTATTTTTTTTTAAACATATCAAAGCTCTACCTGTAAAGATTCATGCTCACACCCAGAGCCTAAAAGTCTTTTTTGAGAACAAAATCATTTACGGATAGTTTATCAAATACAAATAAACCCATTTCAGTTGACATAAAGGGTAATATTAGCTCAATATTTATGTGTCAGCTAACAAAATCTGAATTTTATTGGTAAGTATAAGGTATTTCCTCACAGTTAAGGATGTAATGTTGGTTACAGAAAATCTTGAAAAAAAAGTATTAATTTAAAACTGTCTAGGATTCTTGCAATAAAGAACAAACCAAAGCACAACCTAACACAAAAACATCCTGGAAAAAACAGAACAAACACAAAAACTTTTGTCAGACCACTCACCTGCAACACTGGTAATAGTAACAGGAACTCCTTGAACTTGAACACCTGCAGTACCCAGGTTTGCAACACTTACTGTTTGAAGATTGGGTACAGAAGCAAGCTGAGCAGCGTTCAGAGTAATGGGGGTACCAGCAACAGCAACTGGTGCAATCTGGGCAATGGTTGTGCCACCACTTGAAGAAACAGGGGTAATGGTTAGTTGTTGGGGCAACCCAGCATTTTGAACTTGAAGATTCGAAAGGCTTTGCAGGTTCTGAACCTGTACAGTTTGCCAGCTGATCTGCCCTGATGGTGTTAAAGTTGGAGCCCTGATGAGCACCTGAGTTGGACTCACTGCCTGCAGCTGAACATTCTGCAAAGGCTGCTGCTGGATGGTCTGTATAGTCTGTCCTGACTGGAGCTGAAATGACTGTGGAGGAATGGCCTGAATAATCTGCTGTTGAGGTTGCTGGATCTGTATCTGCTGCAGAATAGGCTGCCCCACAATTTGGACCTGCTGAAGGGAACCCGACTGATCCTGGACGTTCTGTAGTCCATTGGACTGAAGCTGACTGGAGGTCTGGGCTTCAGAGTCTGTAGCAGTTGTCTGAGGTTCTTCGGTTGTCTGCTCTGAACTGCTGCCTGTTGTGCTTGTGTACTGGCCTGTTTCTGCAGAGCTTACCAGAGTCTCACTGCTAGTTAGAGATGTGGAGGCAGTGGTTGTAGAGGTGGAAGATGAGGAAGGAGATTCTGGCATTGTGCTAGCAGAAGTGACAGGTGTAGATGCTAGCTGATTTCCATTGGAAACTCCACTCTCAGTAGACTGGCCAACTTGACCCGAACCTCCTCCAGCTGCCACGTTGTTGATCACAGGCAAGGCCAAGGTTACTCCACCAATGTTTATAGGTAACGTTGTTACAACTTGCGCCTGAGTACCAGGAAGAGTCTGCAGTTGCAGTGGTATGGAAACGCCAGGCCTGATTTGGACTGGGACTGTCTGATTTGCTAGGTTTTGAGCAATAACATTCCCCGAAGCTGTCCTGTTTGCAGCTGTAAGTATAGCTTGATTATTGCCAGCAGGAATAAGCTGAATTTGACCCTGTATGTCTTGTAGACCAGTAGCATTAGATGGGTTGATTTGAAGCTGCTGACCTTCTGTTGTCTGAATCTGTGGGATCACTTGGTATTGGACACTACCGCTTGGATTTTGTACTTGAATGACTTGAAACTGTCCAGGGGTTGCTGCAGAAGAATTGCCTGATTTTGTTTTTGAAGGAGATGTACTTCCATTGTTACTGCTGGAGGGACTTGCTGCACTCGAGGCAACAGAAGATCCTTGCTGAGCAACATTATTTTCTTTTGAAGTAGAAGGAGCAGCAGCCACAAGCTGCCAAGCGTTTCCAGCAAGCTGAGTTGTTACCAGTTCTAACTGCTGTGGCTGATTCTGAAGCTGCACCAAACCTTGATTTGGATCTATAATAATCTGCTGCTGTCCAGTTCCTTGATTCTCACCAGGAGTTCCTATTTTGCTGCAAGTGGCTGCTAGCAAAGCGAGAGGTGAAGGCTGAGAATCCTATCCATAAAGAGAGAAAACAGAATAAGTATAAGCCATGAGAAGTAAGCACTGAAGTTTACACAGGAAACAGAAAAAAAAAAAAAAATTGCTTCTGCAGAGACCAGTGATACATCTCTGAAGAATAAGGAAGTATGTATTTCTGTAAATAATGTTTAAATATAAAGCCCCCAATTATCAATGGATACGTGACAGGTCATCAACCACATCCTCAATCTAGACTTTTTTTTTTTTTCCCCTCCTAAAATAAAGAAAAAAATTTAAATGTAATTCTGTTACAAAGAAAGCAGCTGATCACTGCAAAATACAATTAAAAACAAAACAACAAAAAAACCTGTCCAGGCAGTAAAAATATTGCACCCAACCAACTGTTTCATCTAACCTAAAGAAAGATGCCCTGAACAGGAAATGCTGTTAGCTGAACATTTAATTTTAAATGCTAATAGTTTGGGCACTTCCCTATTCGGGTGTTTGTGCTTTACCTGTGAGCCTCCAGTTTTCCCTTTTTTATTATTATTGTTGTTATTCTCTGCCTCGGGAGATTTCTCTCCCTCTGTGGGCATAGTTTCCTCCTTCTTTTGATCTGCAAAAATATCAAGTGTAACAGGTTAATTATTCACCTTCATTTATACAATAACAAAAGCTACGAACATATCCTTTTTGGTTCTCAGCTTGTCGCTTTTACCTCTTCATCAAAACAAACAGCGCAAATCATTATTACAAAAGAACGAGTCCTAAGAAACGTGGTTTGAAACCCAACCCATGGGGGCTGGAGAGTTAACACCCAGAAAGGGGAGGTTTGGTTTCCTCTCTCAGAGACAGCAGGAAAAAAACCACCCACAACCCTCCGCCTCCTCCTGCCCCCTGAAGCATCGACGGCCACTGAGTGGCCGTCGATGCTTCAGGGGGCAGGAGGAGGGCTGTGCATGGGAGGGAAAGAGGGAGGAAAAAGAGGAATGAAGGAGGGAGGGATGTGCACGGGAGGGAGGGCTAGCGAAGAAAGGGGGAATGGAGGAGGGAGATACGGAGGAGGCAATTCGGAGGGGCAGGCAGGGGAGGAAGAAAAGAAAGGGGGCATATGGGGAAGCAGCACGGATGGGTGGAGGGGCAGCAAGAAGAGAGCGGGGCAAGAAAGGGGAGAAGCAGGGAAGAAAAGGGGGAACCCGGGAGGGCGGGATAGAGGGGGGAATGAAGGGTGGAGGGAGGAGCGGAGGGAGGGAGGGGTGTGCACAGGAGGGAGAGAGGGAGGGGGTTACATACCGCTCATCCCGCATTAATGCCCCGCTGAGGCGCCGCTCTAGGGGGGAGGAGAAGGAGGAGGAGGAGGCGGAGGGTGGGGTGGGGGTAGCGGGGAGAAGGCCGGTCGCAGCCGGAGCTGGGAGGAGCGGGACGGCCTATTTTTCCACGAATGGCCGCCGCTGGGCTGTGGCGTAGCTGCCTCTCTCTCCGCCCGCCGCCGCCGCCGGCCTCAGCCCCGCCGCCTTGAGTGACAGCTGCGGGCCGGCCGGGCGGCGAGAGGAGGGAGGGCGAGCGGCGACGGGGGCGGGCCCGCCGAGGCCTGGCTGACGCCCACTGAAGAGGAAACCGAGCCCAACCGCCAGCCTCTCGGCCGCCCCTCTCCGCCTCAGCCCGGCTCCCCCACGCCGGAGGCCGAGGAGGCGGGGCGGGGGCGGGACGCGGCGCCCCGTGAGCCCGGCCCCGGCAAGCAGCGGGGCGAGCGGCGGCCCGCGGCTTCCTCCTCCTCCTCCTCCTCTTCTTCTTCTGGCCGCGCGCGCCGGGCGAGGGGAGGCGTGGCTGCCGGGGCGCGCGCCTCGGCGTGGGGGCGGGGGCGGCGGCGGCGGTGACCTCGGCGGGAACGAGCGAGCGGGCGGCCGCGGCTCCCGCGCTCGTACCGGGCTTGACAGCGCGAGGGGCGAGGGGCGGGGCCCGGGCACGAGGGGCGGTGCGGGGCCGGGCCGGGCCGGGCGGGGCGGGGCCCTTTGCCGCCGCAGCTCCCGGGGCAGCCCCGCCGCGGCTCGCGCGCTGACTGACAGGCGGGCGCGGGCGCGGGTGCGCGCGCCGGCCCGCCAGCGAATCCCGGGGAGGGGGGGGGGCGGGTGGGGGGGCGGAGCCCCGCGCGGCGCCGGCCAACCCGGCGGCACCTGCCCGCCTCGCGCGCTTGTAACTGACAGCGCGCGGGAAGCCGCCACGCAGCTGCCCCTGAGGCGCGGCCCCTTCCCTCCCCGCCGGTGGCCCCCTCCTGCCCAGCCCGGCTGCAGGCGCAGGGGGAGGAGAGCCCCCGCCGCTCTTCAGATGGAGTTCGGGGGCTTATGCCTTCCCTCTCGGGCCGTCACTCCTTTTAGCACAGCCTCCCATGGCAGCCCCCTGCCTGCGCGCCCGGCTCAGAGGGAGGCGGTGGAAGGGCGGCCCAAGCGGGGTTCTTACCGCACCTGCTGGGGATGTTTCCCGCAGCCGGGGGCGAGGGGGCGGGAACTGCCTCCCCTCTCCTCCCTACTTCCTCCCCATTGGCTCGGGCGCGGCGGCGGGCTCGCTTGGCATGTCGGGATATGTAGTTCTCGGGGGGCGCTGCTGCGCGGGGCTCGGTGGCAGCGCATGCGCAGAGCGGGTGGCGAGCAGCGGGGGATGGCGGCGGCGGGGGGGCAGCCGCGCGCTCTGCGGGGCAGGTGCCGCTGTGGGCGGTGGCGGTGTAGGGCGGGCAGGCGGGGAGAGGCGGGGGCTGGGTCGGGTCGGGTCGGGCCGGGTGAGTACTTTGGTAAGCGTCGCTGCAGCGGTGTTGGAGCTGTTCTGGGCCAGGCTGGTCGTGGTTGCATTAAAAAAAGACAAAATTGTGGTGATGTTGGTTTCTGCTGGTCCTTGTACTGCCCGATCCCTGTGGAGCAGGCCCTTGCGTCTCCCAGCGGGCCGGTGGCGTTGCCCACTCTCTCTGTCTGGTTGGGAAATAGAGATGGAGAGGGTGAAGCTGGTTGTGGCCCTGGTGCGATGCAAGAAATGATGGATCTGCAAAAACTGGCAGCATGGGAAAGCTTGCTCACCCCATTTGAATTTGGTAGAAAGTTGATTGTAGTGGTACACATGTACTATCTGTTAGTTTAAATTTTCCATACTCCATGCCCCCGTCTTGTCAAATCAAAGAGAGCACCTACTAACCTCAAGTCAGTGACAAAAGTGTCAAAGAATTTCTTCACCAGTTGTTCAACAGTTCCATCCTTCACAAGGACACCCTCAATATCCATTCCAGGCCTCCAGCGCACCCTCAAGAACAAAAGAAATACAGAAATATCAAGCTTGTCCCTTGCAGAGCAGGAAAATGATCAGAAAGAAACACATCGCAGGCTGATAGGCACTGTACACACTGGTTACAAGTAGGTGCAGCAGAAAGCATCCTGACAAAGGAATAATAAGTTCTGATTATCAAACGGTAATATCCCTCAGTTCCCAGCTCAGCCTTCTCCCAGCCGGTGCCAGGGAGCAGGACGATCAGGTCTGCCCCAAGGGACACCCAGCAGCTGAGGTGAACCCAGCCCATCAGGACTGGAGAGGCTGCAGGACCTCCCGATGGGCCATCCGTCCTCAGATGAGCAGGAGGCAGGGATAGTTCCATCACAGGGAATCATAGAATTGGCTGGGTTGGAAGGGACCTCTGAGATCATCAAGTCCAACCCTTGATCGACTACCGCTGTGGTTACCAGCCCATGGCACTGAGTGCCACATCCAGTCTCTTTTTAAATATCTCCAGGGACGGAGAATCCACTACTTTCCTGGGCAGCCCATTCCAACGTCTGATCACCCTCTCCGTGAAGAAATTCTTTCTAATATCCAGCCCAAATGCTGGGGCTGGGGTCAGGGCTGAGCTCTGGTGGAGGTCCAGAAACAGGAGAGTGGGATGGGGACCTGGGCGAGGGTGATCCAGGCACTGCAGGCTGCCTCTGGGCTCAGGGCTCTGAGGAGTGGGGTACAAAGCACCTGAATGAGAGGCTGCATGAAGAATGGGCAAATGTATTGACAAGGGAACTCTTTTTAAAATTCTTACAGCTTTTAAAGTTGCACTGGCTTTCCCTATGCAGCTGCTGGTACAGTGTTTCGGAAAATCTGGCTCTAAGGTGCAAACAATGACAACTCCGTCTCAAGTCAGGGAGTGATTAGAGACAGATAAAAATGGTGATGGTGTCGGTGGCTTCAAGTAGGGGCATCTTAATTTTTGTATATTTTTACCATCCACAGTTACTCCTGTACCACCTACTCTTTCCCAAATTCCAAATGTCACTCTTCAAATTCTTTCTGCCAGTGTAAGCTTCCTGAACCTTCCTCTTTCAGCATTGTGCCCACATGAACCGGTACCTACCCTCTGCAGCCTGATTGTGGTTGATCTTTGCAAGCTCTTATAAAAGTCAGTAGAAGTCACCTGTTGAGTTACATGGAAGTAGGATCAGACCTGAGGATGTCTGTTGACATGGGAGTCCTATTTGCTACTGGAATGTATGAAAGACAAATATCAGAAATGGGGGAAAATTATAAAGTTTTAATCACCACTTTCTTTCAGGCTCGGAAGTTTGAAAGTGGGTTGACACCCAGAAAGAGAGCACAGCATGAAAATATGTGGGTGAGCAGAGACCCACCAAAATGCAAGGTTCCTAGCAAGATGTAGCTGGGGCATAGTATCACATGAGGGTGGCTGGTTTGCACAACAGCCCAAACTAAGAAAATGCATTGAGTGATGAGTCTCTACTGCTTGGTATATCTCATAGTCTCTCTATGTACTTTGTTTAATTATGAAAAGTTTAACTCATTGTTTTTAATATTTTATTTATCATTTCTTTGTATCCATATGTGCAGTTTCCAGTCTCTCTTGTTTATCAGTTTCAAATTTTGTTTCTCATTTTATCTTTTGATGGCATTCCTTAGCATCATGGTTTCATTTTTTTAATTTTCTCCAGATTTTTCCCCTGGATCTTGCTTTTCCCATTTTTTTTTTTTTTTTTCTACATTCTTTCTTGGTTCTAAATACCAAGTGTTTTCTCCAACTCAAAAATACTATTCCACCCAATATCCCTACCCATGGTTTGCATTTTCTCTTTTTTAATTCTTTTTTCATTTAAGCTCCCAAACTCACTTGTATCCTCTCTTATGGCACTTCTGTCTTGCTCTCTAAACCATTCATTGTGTTCATTGATTTTTCACCTGACACACTGTTATTTTGGAATATACTTAGGCATTGCTCTATAAGCACAGTGAAGCTTGTAATGCTGAATAGATATCTTTATGCTGAATGTAAATATCTTTACAAAGAAAAAAAAAAAGAGGGGTGTGTGAAGGGGGAGGGAAAGACAGCTGGTTATGTGCTCCCTCAGTACTACCTGCCAGCACTTACATAGGCTGTGCTCAGACAGATAGATGAGAGGCCAGCAGCTGTAAACAGCAGGGACAGTAATGAGACAGTGGCTTCACAAAACTGAAAATCCAGTAGCTACTATTAGATTAAAGATGCTGCAGCCCTTAGTCAGAAGATGCTGAACTAGTATATGACTATTCTGTTTGAGGGTGGGGGTGGGAGTAAGCATATGTAAATAAACAAATTAAGGAATAATTTTCATCTGGCAGGATGATGCAAGATCATGTTTCATATAGCTGCATTTCTGAATGAATCTTTTTCCAAAGGCTCTTTTGCCAGTTCTTTCATGCTCCCTTTCTGTTCTTTATGCTGCTTTGTCCTGGAACCCAAGTGTTTCCAAGGAATCACTTTCTTTGGGTGTTGCCATGCAGAAAGGTTTAGGTGCATATTTTTCTTCTTTTATTTGGGCCCTTGCTGGAATCTGCTGTTTTATTGTAAACTGTCTTGACTCCAACAACAGCAGCTTTGAAGAATTTGGTGATGGCATAGCACTACTGATCAGACAGAGCCTGGACCAGAGCCACCATGGAAATTATGTACTTGGCAAGCACATTCCCTAGGCATTGTTCCACATGATCCCAAGTGGACCGAGTCAATGGTATTTGACCTGCTTGGCTTCTGTAGAAAACATCTCTTGACAGCATCATGAGAGCTCAAGGAATGAATTCTTCGGTGGTGTCATTTATTTGCAAATGCATCAGCACAGGACCAGGTCAAGAAGTAAAAGTGAACACTCCAGTTCTGCCTGCCATGGCCCTGACTTGTCCAAGCCTGAAACACAAAGCTCCCCTTCCCTTCCACTGCATTTGTACACATTGTGCCTGCTTCTCCCTCACCTGATGTTCTCACAGGATTTTCTAATGTTGTAACAATGTGGTGGCAATTATCAGAAACCAGGTATGCCACAGAATCAAGCACTTTTTATTCCTAACAGATTTTATGCACTTGTAGACAAGGGCCCATGTATTCTCCTTTACTATATTAACCCTGACCACTGAGTCACATTGCATCAGACATTGTAAAATTGAGCTTTTGGTTTAAGGTACCATGTACATCAACTTCAGGACATTCACTGATGGGCTCCCGCTGGCTTAGATGGTGGTGGGTGGTGCTTTTTCACCACCCAGAGTCATGTAATCCAGCATAAAGGCGATGTGCATACCTTAAAGGGAGTGATCATTTTCTTCTATACACTTTTCTATGCTTGATCTCTTACCAGTTGGAAAACCAAAATAAAACCTTGTCCAAAGTCTTTGAACTCATGGAGCTATGTGCCTTTACTCATCATTGTTATGAAGCGTCTTTGGTTTCTCTTCTCCTGTCCCTAACTTCTGAGAGATCTAAATCTCTGCACACATCTTTCCCTTTGCTTTCTTCCAGGTCAGAGGGCCCTAGTTGCCAAGTTGTGGACATAGCTTTCCATCATCAGTGCTAAATAAAGTAGGGATGGCAAAACCTAGGAATGCACACCCTCATGATTAGGAGATAGATGCTATTAAGGAGATAGATGCTATTAAATACTTTTTTTTTTTTTTTTTTTTTTTTTTTTATGTAGGAGTACTATAGGTAGAATCAGGTCTGACAGAAGATCAATGATTTTTCTTTGAGCTGGATGAGCACAAACATCCAGTGACTATATGACAGCAGCTTAAGTAGTAATTAAAAAGGTCTCGATGGAGACTGCCAGTGGATGAGCTCATGAGCTTGGATGGCAGGATGCAGGCATAGTCACCCATGACTCTTGATGGATAACCTGTTGATCTCAGGGTGCTGGGAACTGGGTGGATCATTGCCTGCTTCTGTCAGCATGGCTAGAAGAGAGCTGTAGGACACCCAGACTTCAGCTGTCCCTGGATTTGTCTTCCATGGTTAACTGCAATGGCTTACAACACAATTACTCCTTCCTTTTGATCTGGAGCATAGAGACCTGAATATGTGTGCAGAGTAATTTTTCCCCTTCGGTGACCCTGATGCAGCTGAGAAAGCATTCAAGAAAAGTTTGCTGCCACTTCTTATGAAAATGGTTGTTTTCCTTGTCTAAATAATTTCGCGTGCTGTTGATTTATGAGTCCCAAGATACTGCCAGAGCACTGATATAGAGGAATTATGCTTTGTGTCTCCACACAACTAGTTATCCTCCTTTATTTTTTTCAACAATATGTTTATACTAGTCATTATCTCACCAAATAAAGGCTTAAGTTCTCACAGTTCTATAGTTCATATTGTACTTCCCAGGCTAGAAATCTTTTTCTCTGCTGAGCCGCCCCACCTGCATTGGCATAACTCTTCTCATGGAGGCAGATGTGACACTCTAAGGGATCCTATCTTTGTCATCAGTGACAATAGGTGACTACCCAGAAAGTCTTGCCTGATGTAACTCCAACTTTGATGCCTCATTTTCTGTAGCCCCTAGTGTGCAGGAAACGATGCTTCTGGCTCAGGAAATCTGCATGCATCTGTGCTGGCACTGTGTCTAAATATGTGCTTTTTGCTTAGCGTATCTTGCAAAAATGGAGAGGTTCTGATGCAAGGTGTGGTGCAAAGTCTGTGGAATTTTATAGTTTTTTTTAAAGCTGTTGGGTGATCTTGCCCTCCTATTCCCTGCACTGAAACAGAGCTCACAAAGTTCTAGAAGATGGGAAAGTGGGATGAAGTACAAACTAGGATACTATGTAACGTGCCTATAATACACCTAAGTAAAAACAGGATATCCTGTGCTCTGGGTAATTTGCCAGTTTCCAAGTTTCGTACATGCTACCAGTGACCCAGTTTTGCACAAATATTGTATCAACAAATGTAAAAAAAGCTGCATGAGAGATAAATCAATGACACCAGTTCTTCTTTGAGAAAATAAATGAACATACACATAACTTCAAGTCTGCAATTACAGCAGGTAGCATTTATACCCTTGATCTCTCGAAGAAAATAAAACTGGCAAAGAGAGCACATTCCATAGTCTCAAATATATTTTCTAGTCTCGACTCTTCGGTATGATACCATTTTACCTTAATGAATTTTCCGAGTTGAGAAAACTGAGAACATGAACCATAGAGTCCATTTTTTAAATAAATCAAAGTCTCAGTGTGTTTGGTGGTAGAAGAATGACCCCTGTAAAAGAATCACACACACAAAAAAATACAAATGGAAATAAACTAGTAGTAACAGATCATTTCAAGTATCTGTGATTAGAAGCTCAAATGCCACTGAAGGATATAGTTAAGAGTAGCAAATTCTTGTTACTACAAATGACTGCTTTAAGCAGTAGGTAGCTTTGTGGGTGCACAAGAGATTTAGTCTTAAGTAACAAATGAGATCTGATTTAAGAAGTAATTACAGCTGACTCCCTCTGTCACAATATCTGCAAGATATTGAAGATTAGTGGAATGATCTGAACTGCAGAGCATCCAAAGGCATAAAGCCATGAAACCAAAAGCCAAATATTTAAGAAAATACAATCCTTAAATGAACTTGGCAACTATTTAAGCACTCCACAGTAGAAAGGTAAAAACAGCAAGCATATTACGCTAGGTAATTTATTCAGTTAATAAATAAGCCTACCAAATACTAACAGCAGCCCCACTGATGCCAGGAGTGAGTGTCATGAACAGTGGCAGCTGAGCTCTGTAGCTTACACTTGTATCAGAAGGGTTCTGTCAGGATCAGATCTAACCCCTCTACAGATGTTATTACTTACAAGGAGCAGACCACCAGGGCATGAATTTCATTTAGCTGAGAAGAAAGGCAAGTCACAGACAGAAACTAGCATGAAAATATGTAGTATTAAAATAAAAAAGCTAATTTAAGCTGCAAGTTTCTGTTTCCTTGGTACTGTAACAACAATAAACAGAATGGAAAAAACCTACAGGATCTTACTCTGCCTCTTGCTCCAACAAATGGAGAATCTCTGATGAGTATTTTACTAACTTGTTCTTGGAAACCTGAATGATGGAGAGTATGCCATATCTTTAGGTGACCTATTTCTGTCCATAGTTGTCCTACGAATTGGAAATGGTTCCCATCTTAGCTGGAATCTTTCCCGCTGCAATTGAAGTCAGTTTGTTTTTTCCTGTCCTCAGTGTCATAAAGATCAATCAGTGGGATCCCTGCTTATAAAAACCTACTTATTGGAAGGTTGTTATCATAGCCACCTCTATGCTGGCCATCAGCCTTTATTTTTTAGAAAAAATATATCCTTTTCCTTTTTAATTATTCTCCATTGTACTATTTTTAATTAATATTTTTAACTTCTTTTTTGTACTATCCTATTAAGCTACACTGAACTAAGACTTCTGAGCGTTAAGAAAAGCAATTACTAACCCTGTCTTGCATATGACACATCAATTAAAATGTCCCGGGATGAGTTTTTCTATTTTTGCATCAGCATCGTATTGTTGACTCATATTCAATACGTGGTTTACTGTAACACCCATCTCTCTTTCTACAGTGCTGTTACTATTCTCTGTTTTTTATTTATGCATTTGATTTTTTCTTGCCTGAATGTAGTACTTTGTACTTGTGTTTACTGAGTTTCATCTTACTGATTACAGACCACTTCTCCCATTTATCAAAGTAATTTTTAATTCTAATCCTTCAGCTCCCTTGCAGCCCCTTCTACTTTGGCATCATGTGCAAATTTTGTAAGTGTGTTCTCCATTCCATCATCCAAGTCATGAATGATAATGTTTCATTTTATCGGATCTTGGCTAGAACCCAGCAGAATTCTCTACTATATATCCTTTTTTCTTCTCTTTTTTTCTTTTCCCTTTTATTTTCCTTTTTTCTCTTTTTTCTTCTTTTTTTTTTCTTCTTTCTTTTCTTTCCTTTCCTTTTTTTTTTCTTTCTTTTCTTTCTTTTCCTTTTTTTTCTTTTTTTTTTTCTTTTTTTTTATTTTTTTTTTTTCTGTTTCTTCTTTTTCTTTTTTTTTTTTCCTTTTTTCTTTTTTTTTTTTCTTTTTTTTCCCCCAAAACAAAGCATTATAAACCTTGGAGTATTTTGTGCATCCAGTTGTGCACCTCCTGTGTAGCAATTTAGCCCAGAACAAAGTATTTCTGTATACTGTCTGCGAGAATATCATGTAAGACAGTGCACAAAGATTCCCTAATGTCAATACACATCCCTTCTACTGCCTCTTTCACTGCAGGTGAAATACTCTTTTAAAGAAGGAAAATACATCAGTTTAACAAACTCTTTTATGTAACAAAGCTTTCCTGGCTGTTTCTTTTTCACTAGCCCTCCAGGTGCTTTTGATGTGGCAGTATAGAGTATTTTTCTTGATATTGAAATTATGTTGACTGCTGATTCCTTCTTTCTTTCTGAAGATAGTATTATATTCTCCTCTATTAAAACTCACCCGTTTTCTGTGAATAATTTAAGACATAACAAAATGAGGTGTTAGGAATGTTTTAAATCTGGACCCACTGCACAGAAAATTTGTGAGGTAAATATTTAGATAATGAGTGAAAGTAGAAGTCATGGCTGTGCTTAAAATAAATATTGACTCTTGGTTTAAGAAGAGATAAATGATGTGAACACTCATTAAAGACAAAATTTGCAAGACAGAAAGGAATAAAATAGAATAACTTAGCAAAAGGAAAAAGCTATAGCTTGTGAATTAATATTCTTCATAACTTTAATAGGTTTTTTCTTCTAATTGTTGCCAAAGATTATTATAGGAAGTTATTTAAATACTTAGTAATTTTCTTTACCCAGACTACATTATCATAAGGTATTGGTTGACAAATTGCTTAGTTGAAAAGCAACTGTTTAGTTAAAAAGGCGAACAAAATGTTAGGATACAGGTAGTGAGATACAGAAGTACTGAAATAAGCAGTATTTACATGCAACTGGCCATTTTCCTCCCCTTACTCTTCAGTTGTCCCTCACTCATTCCTCCTCAGATCCTCTAAACCTCTCTTTTTTCCTCCAGCTCCCGACTGCTGCTGACCCCAGGATTCCAGCCTGGACTTTCCCAGGGCTGCCCTGCAGCCTCAGTGGTGACGTGAGAGTTATTGGGAGAGAGGAGGGGAGGGACGTGGTATCAATTTTCCTGTATATTTGTATATATTTAGTAATTTTTCCTATTTATCATTACTGTTTCAGTAAAGTTGTGTAGTTTATTTTCCAACCCATAAGTCTCTCTCCCTTATTCTCTCTCCTTTCTTTATCAGGGAGGGGAGGGGGATTAATAGAGAGCATCTGTCGTTTGGTTTAATTGCCAGCCCAGTGTTTAACTGTGACAAGCACCCCAAATTTTTTCTCCTGCATCACTGAGCAGCAACATCCCTTTGGCCCAAAGGGTGATCCAGAGAGTTGCTGACTTGCCGTGCCTCATCGTGATGGGTTTTTCACCTGGACATTGGGGCTGAGGCTCTTCTGGGACAACCCATGGGGGAGCCTGGGCAAGGTGGTCATTCTTTGGTGGTCCTTGGTTTAGGCTCCTGCCTGCCACTCTGTGTCCCTGTGCTCCTCTAGGCTTGTGGACACGGGTTGACTGTGGTCTGGTGGCCCTTGCAATGGGCCTGGCAGAGAATTATTTGGGTTCACCCTCCTTCCACTGTCTCTCTGAGCATCTTTGTGGGTGTGCAGGTAAGCTTTATCACAAACAGCTGAGCTTTATCACACAAGTGAGCACAGAATATCTCTTCTGGCACAGATGGGACTTCAGATACTAAAAAAAAAAAAATTAAAAATATACTTGGAATCTTTCAAATGTAACTGGCTTTTTGTAGTAACCTGTCTGGAAAGCCCCCATTTACTATTGTCCTTGAAGCAAAGATATCTCCATTTGATATTATGGGTTGTGGAAGGTGTAATGGTTATTTGAATCTGTTCCTTCTTCCGTTTTAAGGAAAAATTTTCCACAAACTAGTGAAGAAAATGATGCATTACAACATTACTACATTTCAGTATTTTCAACTTGGTTTTGAGTCAAATTATGATGAAAAAAAAAATGTAAAAAGTGTTTTCTGTTTTATAAAGAGATTAATGCAAAGTGCTAAGATTCACCTCCAAAGTGTTAGAAGTCTCATTCTAAATCATAACAAAAGTCTTCTCTTTTCATCAAGTTTTAGCTATTATGTGAGAGAAAAAAGGAAATGGCTTTTGGATACTCCTTGGAATTATGTGGTGCTATAACATGCTGTTGCTAGGAGTTCAGCCTTTTTTCTTGGTAAAATAATGTGTCCATGAACAGCTTTCCATCTGACTTTGAAGAGCACCTTAATTTATAGCTGTATGTTCAAATTTTTATTTTGGAGCACAGGCACGGTTGCCTGACATCAAAAGCAGCTTTCCTAGGCTGCATATGTATTGTACTTTGGTGTCTCAGTAGCTGCACGTTGCAAGAAGTTCACAGAAGTGGCCAGAACCAATCTGACACCATGGAGTCTTCAGAGAAAGAACAAGTAACTAAAGAGTTTTAATGTCAAAGCTGCATCTCTTCTGGAAGGGTAGATAACAGTTCTGAACTAGGTAGATGCATCAGTAGCTTTCTGCTACTAAGCTGAACAGGAAATCTAATTCTTCTCATGTGGTTTTGTGCCAAAATACGTATTTGCAATGACAAATGTATGAGCACTGCAAAATTCAGTTACTAGATGGTGAAAGATAACTCATATTTTGGGATTTTTTTCTGAAATGAAATACTGAACTTGCCAAACAAGTAACTAAGCTCAACATAAAATATAATATGGACATTGCTTCTCCCTTGAAAAATAATAATTAAAAGATAATTAAGAGAAAGATGTGTCAGCATTGTGTTTTAATGTGTATATTTTCAAGGCCAGGTTAGATGGGGCCTTGAGCATCCTGATCTAGTAGAACGTTTTCCTGCTCATGCAGAGGGTTTAGAACTAGATGATCTTTAAGGTCCTTTCTAACTCTTGCCATTCTGTGATATGATCCTATGATATTTTACATATTAGAAAAGGGAGGATATTCTCAATGGAGTGACGTCTGCTGTTAAGTTTCACACAGGCACCTCACAGCCTTGGTGTGAGCAGTGCTCCACTGCCTGTCTGAGGCGACTTGGGTTGCCATGAAGTGTCCCTCTGTGGGAGTGCCTGCATTCAGTCATTAAGGAGAGGTAAGGGTTGAAAACAGCTGGGCAGTGGCTGCTGTGTAATCACACAGTAGTGCAGATGAAGCTTTGGCTCTGAGCAGCTAAACTATATTGTCAGTTTGACAACAAATTTTACCTTAGGGAGAATTCCATGGCCCCCATCCCTGTATTGACGCTACCTTTTTTACTGTATCTAGCTGAGTAAGAAAAGTGATGGTAGAAACAACCAAAATCTGCATGTCTAGAAGCAGAAAACCAGCACAGTGGGCCTTGAGCCTGTTTGATCCCTTCTGCTATCTTGTATCTGGGATTCCTTAGTTCAATTCTTATTAAAAAAAAATATATATATATAAATTCTTGGTTTTGCCAGAGTTGATAATCTCCCACTGTTAGTAAGAGAAAGACTTAAGAAACTTTTAAGATTTGTGCTTTCTTTCAGTTTGCTTGCTCAGGACAATACTCCTCTCATAGACCAAAAAGCCATCATCTGGCAAATTTCAGTGATCTGTACCAGTCTCACTGGTCATTGAAGCACAAGTCATTAGCAAATTCGGTGCTACATTAATAGTAGTATAATTAAAGACTTTTGGGTTCAGCATTAAGTTTTACGTGCTGATTCACAGCTACATACAGGTTCATATTCAGCTCCTTGGCTTCACAACTATCTTTAGCCATTGAGAAAGTGCTCTTCCAAAAAGAATGATTCTCCTTCTCTCCCTGGTGTGCATAACCATGGACTCCCCTGTGGTAATACTGACACTTGTGTGGCCATGCTGTGACTCAGAGAAACTCACTTCACTTGGAAAAAATCACAAAGCATGTTTTCTCAGGTTTTCTCAGCTAGGTCAGCAAGCTGTTTCAGCTGCCTGTGCTGACAAAGCAGCACAGCTTCAACACAGAGGGAAGGTGAGAAGATGTGGCCGGGCAGAGACTGAAATTGGACCTTTCAGCAGCAGTGAATATCAGCTACAAGAGACACGAAGCCACTTCTTCATGGTGGGGTTAGCAGAGTACCTCTGTGCCAATTTTCCGTGTTATCATGTGGTCTTTTCTTCTCTCCCTCCTTCATAAAAGTCTCAGCTGTCCTGTGAGGTTATTCCTGGAGCCCAGATGAAAACAGATGTGAGATGTGTTTGGACCCTTGAGCTGCCTTTGTTGGCAGCATGACCCATATGAGTCCCTTACTGCTGGTAATTCAGGTCAGGATTCAAGCTCAAACTCCACATTTATCCATGCTGGTTTTCACTTCAGCTTGTGTATAAGGACAAGGTGACTGATGTGCAAGGGGTGAAATGCAAGTAGGAAGTGCTCACAGGAGAAATTAGTCTGATCTTCATATGCCACATGGGGCAGAGTTAGCTTAAGTTACACATAACAAAGAATTAAATCCAGAATGAGGAGTCTCTCACAAGGATTCTGCAGGAGTCATGGTTTACCAGCAGCATCAGGACATGTGGTGGCCTTATAGGGATTTAAAGCATATAATTTGAATTCCATAGAATGCTTGGATAAGCCCAAAAAGAAGCAATAATGATGGAAGTCCAGAAGCTGGACTGAGTATCAAGCAATAATGTTCCACTGGTTTTACAAGTCTTAGAGTTTTTTGAAATTTGGAGAAGCTCCTTTGCTGGACACTTCATGTTGTTTAAGAACTTCAGGTCTAAAGTCTGTCATCTTTTTTTTAGCTACAGACATTTTTTTTCACATTATAAAACCCCAGTTCTTCATTGTCCTAGCCACACACACAAGTTAAGTACCATCATTACCACATCCTTCTATTTGGCTTCTGAGGAGAGGATGCTTGTGCTTGCAGTTTGGGGAGAACCTGTCAAGGCTGCTGCCCCAGTGTCTGGTTTTCTAGTTAACCAGAAAAAGATCCAAAAATCTGAAGACTGCACCCAGGATGTGACTCATCAGTGTGTACCAAACACATGTCAGAAAAGAACTACTGAAAGGATCACTTTCACATGAACAAACCTGCCCTGACTGATGATCTTTTTAGCCTACATTTACTATCAGTGAAGGAACACAGTGAAGACAAGAGTCAATAGTGAAGGAAAGTGATCTCAGTGGCCAAGAAAGTCTCTGTTCTGCATGAAAATGCACTGAAAATATCTATCAGTAAGGTTCTATAAACTATAGGTAATGGTTTTGCTGCAATTAATTATGTAGGCAAAACCTGGAAGGTAATGTTATTCAGGTGTTCATTAATTGCATACCATAGATGATAGAGCAATATGAAGTTGAAACATAATTGTAACACGGAGAAAATCTTAATCTAATTGTACTACTTAATAATTAACTTAATAGTAAGAAGTACACTGATTGTCATACAAATTTTCCTATTTAATGTAATCATTATTTCTATTTTTTTAATTAAAATGCAATGGCTTATTTTTGTATAGCTTTTTTAAAATAATTCTCATTTTGCATCAGAATTTAATGACGAACTTTCTATTACTCATAAAAAATACATACATACATTCTGAACAATTGCTTGAGCCTCTACACACTGTAAATTATCAGAGCCCCTCAAGATTCATAGAGGGGATCATATCCCTAAAAGCTTATTCTAAAATGTGTGAGAAACCTCTGATTTTTGACATCCTTATGCTCTCTATACTCTAGTAAAATAAGGGGGTTTCATTAGCCCCAGTACAACTGGGATATCAAAGCACAGAGATATTAAAGTTGGTAAGCAAACAAAAGTATTCAAGTACATGGATCCCACTGTCTCACTCACCTACAGTAGTAAAAAAAGCCTTCATGGAACAGACACTGAACTTAAACCTGCCAAATCTAGAGGATCATTCTTATTACTAGGCTTCGTTGTCTCATTAAGATTGCAACAAGGTGTTCATTTAAAGCTGTCTTTAGAGTATTTTTTTCAGTCTGTAGAAAGATTTTGTGTAAGGGAAGTTTTGGATGTAGTTCATGGGACATAAGAAAGGATGTAAATAGCTGCTGATGCATGCTGATGCCTTTTATGACTACTGAAAATGAAAGCTGCAAAGTTTTGCATAAAATAATGTCTATGACATCAAAAATGAGCTTAAATTCAGGAAAACTGGGTTATGATGAAACCCTAAGGAACTGAAGTTAGGAGAGCAGAAACACTCCTCTGGGGGAAAAAAAAAAAAAAAAAAAAGAAAAAGAAAAGAGAGAATTAGAAAGAGATCCATAGATTAACTTGGTGTTACTTTAGAATAAGTTGCTGTTGCTACTTACAAAGCCAGTGTAGGAACAGCCTATGCACCTATTTGGAATGTATAGCATGTAAAAAAAAATCTGTTTTTAAGGTCACGTCTGCACTATGAAAATATAGGATGCTGTTATCTTTGGTTTGTGTGCTTGCTTTCTGTCTTAATGTTAAAATACTTCTCATAATTTCAGGTCATATATTAATATAATTATGGATCTAGATTTTGTAGCTTTAGTTTATTTGAAATCAATTTTTGGAGATAATTAGAGGGAGATTGCATGCATTTTTTATGACTACGAAAGGAAACGTAAAATGGAAGTACATAAAACACAGAACACATATTTTCCAAAGAAATTTTCCCTGACACAGAAAGAATTATTTGATGGAACTTCTAATTTCCTATGCTGGCTGTAGAAGCCCAACCTAAAAGAACAAAGAAGCTGAATTTCTAATAGATGACATAGAAAAAATATAGTAGATAAAATGTTCTTTATTTTGATGTGCCTTATTCTGAGAGTTTTAAGCATAACTGGTAACAGAACAGGACCTTAGAGCTTTGCAAGGCCTGTGTGTGGTGTGCAGATATATGCATGGATGCATCAACATTAGCTCTTGAGAATGGTCCTAAAACTGACCTCGGGGTCCACACTCAGGGTGCTGGACAAGATAGACAAGACACACTATTCTTACTTAACAGAATACAGTTTTAGTTGAATAATTCTGTTTGTATTTTCCTAATGGAATAACTTCCTTTTTAGTTTGTTTTTTTTTTTATTCATAAAACAGGTTTATGAAATGCAGTGTATAGAAAATCAACATTTAAGTGTTACTTTACAAGTCCTATGGATAAAATGTTTTCTATTTAAAATATTTTGGGGTTATTTGGTGGCATAATAATATATTATTATTTTCAGGATATTTAAAGTGTTCTATTTAATAATTTAATACTTGTCAGCCCGTTCCCTGAACTCACTATTTGAGCAGAATATACTCCTTTTTTTTTTTTTTTTCTAGTTTTTTTTTAGGCCTGTGTGCTGGTTTACCAATCTGAACAGGTCACAGAAATGTCACCCTGTGCTGTCTACATGTAGGTGCTGGAGAACACAGAGAAGGGGAAAGCCAAGGAGTGATTTTTCCTTCTCAGAAGCAAGAAGTGATTTTACCATCTCACCCTGTGTAATGTAACTTCACCTTCCAAGTAGGTTTAGTGAAAGAAAAAGGCAATTTTTTTTTTATAAATTGATTAGGGTGAATATAGAGAGGTAAGGAAGGTGCTGGTGGGACTGTAGCCCAGATGACTCCCAGCATATTACTTTCCATGATTAGACAAGTATTAATGTATTTCATCGATGTGACATTTAATATGGTATTGAATTAACCAATAAGAGGTGTTAGAAGTTTTTTGATAAATTTTGTCCTGAAATAATTTAGCTGAATATACTGTAATGAAGGCATTTTACAAGTAGCAATGTCCTTTTTATTCTATGTATTTATTTATTTTTAACAAGGCTTTCACACATTTCCTAACACAGGTAGACTTTTAGTTCTCTGAGATTCTGTCAATGTACACAGTAGCAGCATCAGCTCTTCACAGAAGCCTAAGAAAATTTAGAGGACTAAGCAATTCTTCTCCCAGTGGTCTCCCTACCTTCTGATGGTACCGTTCAAAGCCCAGTGAACACCTCCTGGGCTGCATCTCTAGTCCCTGCATATAACTCAGGTAATTACAGAGCTGATGTCACTGGCATAGTGAAATTACAAGAAAGCAGAGCTATTTTGCAGTTCCTCTAGCTTCTGTTCCACATAGACTGACATGGCTTGTTCCTTCCACCAAGTGTGCTAGGAAGTGTAGCTCCTACATCTGAGTTTGCCTCTCCTGCAGAAACTGCCAGGCAGATGAGGAAAAGAGAAGATGGATAAACAATGTATTATCCTCCTTTAAGTGTGTGGTATCATAGAAATATCAGAAACTATTTGGAATTGACATGGTCACTGGAGCCATGGGGCCACAGATGAAAATAACTCCTTTCCAACCAATTTTTGCAGTATTCTCCTAGCTGAAAAAAAAAAGAGATAATAAGCAAAACAGGTATAATTCACTACATAAATGTATCACTTTAGGACAAGTGCATCCTGTAAAACTGTATGTCAAAAACTGATGGCTTATTTATGAAAGATGACAGGTAGCACTACTGCAAACTTTTTTGCCTCTACAGAACCTATCTTGTTATTTTCTATGCTTTTCATGTGTTTCAGCAGTCTCAAGACTTTATTCTAAAATTACTAAACTTATTGTTAATTACCATCTTAGTTTGCATTCTCTCTTATGCTTGAGCATCCACCGCTAGTACCTCTGCATAAACTTCACCAGGTCTTATCTCAATTTTTCTTATTTGCACCTCTATGTAAAATATTTTTTCTATTTATGCAGTTAAGAGAAAGATCACTTTTTTATTTTTAAGGGGTAGAACAGTTGCCATCACTTTTTTCATCCAACTGGTCCAAATTTGGCTAAGAAAAAAATGTAAAAATGATTTTTTCTATCAACCTCAGGTCTTGACAACCTCAGGTTCTTTACACACAGCACAACTGTATGTAAAGGCAAGAAGTTTAGATACTTGGACCTTTTATTGATAATATGTACTATGTGATAAATATCTGTGATAAGTTCCTGACTAGCATGTGAAAAGATTGGTACACAAAGAGGTCAACTATATAGCTATGCTTGATTGATTTATTTTACAAAAGCTATTCAAAAGTACTTTAAAAAATAGTAGCAGTAGGATTACTTTACATTGGAATTTTCTATAGGAAATGAATTATTTTTTGTCTTAAAGTTAATACATAAGTGTTATCTGTTGTTTGACATCAAATCAGTGAGATGCTTCATGAATTTCTAATCCTGTCTTCAAAGAGTTACTATCTTCTAGTATCCTGGATTCAAGTTTCTGCATTTGACTGTAAATTTGAGAATGGCAGCCACCAGAACTTTTGGACAGATCTTTTCCTTTGCTGAAAAATAATCTACTCAGCTTGCTGTTATGCTCTTTTGCTGACAAACAGAATCAGATTTAGAAGATAATTTTATTTAAAATAGAAACATTGATCGATTACCTAAAATATACTCCAGTTTTAGATTCAGTCCTCCTCCCCATTTTAATTTTAGAGTTTATTGTTGGTACTAATGGTTTTAAATAAGACGGTTTTGTGGCAGGATCCCTCATATATGTGACTTCTGGCAAAAATAGCCTTTGGCAAAAAATTGCAAAAAGGAGGGCCAGCCTAAAGCAAGAATGAAAATATCTTCTGTGTAGATGTACAGAGAGTGAGTCAGTCTGGAGAGGGAAGTTTAGGGAGAAAGAAAGCCAGTTCTGAAAACAGATGACATTATCACCTCTAGAAATCATTTACTAGTGTATCTGCAGCATTGACTCAGTAGAAGTGAATGAGCAGTAGCCATCATTTATGGCTTCTGGACTTTCCTCCTAACCTTGCACCTAGAAATTGCTTTTATTTGCTCTAATATGCACCCACCAGCAGCCATCCCACCTACTGAAAATGAGCACAGAAGATCACTACTCCAACACAAGTACTAAAACAGAGATGTCATACACATCTGGGGCTAAATTTCCCAATTTTCTTTAGAGCATTTACATTTGTTCATTGTGTCATTTTCTGTGTTTGAATTGCTATTCTTCTGTGAGGAAGCTACAGCTATATGCCATTATGTTTTATCTGTGATGAGACCTGAATACTTTTTAACCATTTATTTTCTCAAATTTTGATGACTGTCCTTTTCAGAAACTGCCTGAAATAAAATAAACAGTCCTGGATTAGAATCAGTTTAGTGAGATCATGAACCACTTCAACTATGCATCCAGAAGGACTGGTGATTGTGGGATGTTAGGACAAGGATATTAAATTCATCCCTTTAGGTTGTAGGAAACAAATAAAAGATTTCTTCACTGAATCTCATGCTCTTTCCTTTTCCTGAAGTATACCAGTAATTATCAAGCTCTGAAGGCAAATGAAGCAGCTGATTTCCTTGAAGCTGCAGCAGGAGTGGGTGACAGCTCTTTCCAACAACTGTCCTTCATAGTCTTAGGGGCTACAGTGCTGAATAACAACCCATATCCATGAGCTTCAGTTCAGTCATCTGAATTATTCTGGGTCTTTAGCATATATCTTAGTCTTTAACTTTATCATAATTACCTAATTTAATGCTATTAAAGCATTTGTCTCCAATATCAATGTAAATGAAATAATCTTACTGAAAAATAGTTAGCTGATGTCTAGGACACCTGTGAACCCCTGACTGTGCAGGGTAGCAGCAAAAGGGTAGGAAAATGAATTAAGACTGGGAAAAACATAAAATGGCCTTGCAAAGACAAAGGAAGAAGTTATATAACGGTCATGATAAAAATTTGTCACTTTTTTTTCCCCAAAAATTCAAAAGGTGGTTGGGTAAGAGGACCAGAACTGTGGTAGATGTGTCTGAGCACTGACACTTTCTTAGCAGCCTGTAGAGTGAATTCTGTGAAAAAAACAGGCAATTGGTTAAAGCTACCAATTTTACCTGTTCTTTCATTTCAAAAGGGCAAGGAGCAGCAGGGGAGAAGATGAAGTCTACTGAAAGCATGTGTTAGCTCTGCTTTTCAAAAACCAAGTTGCAGCATGAAAGTCATACAGGTCCCTAGCAAGATCTATGTCTCCACTTATGAATAGACAGGTACTTACATTAACTGTATAGCTGTTTGGTCTTTAATACTTTTTACTCTGTGTGGGCACTGGGGAAAATATAGCTATAGACTTTTGCAGACTTTAACAGCTCTAGCAGACAGTTATTGTACCCCAAGAAATTCTACACAGCCAGCAGCATCCTGATCAATTTCAGGAGGTGCTTAACCCTGAATCAGGAGCTGGGCACCAAATTTCTTTTAGCAACCAAGACTACTGTGAAATGGGGCTTTTTGCCTTCTTGTTTAGAAACTGTTTCTCTAAAGGTGAGACATTTTCTGCCTTCAAGTACTTGGGATGTGATCCAAACCCCAGCCAGGTTACAGAGCTTATAGTCCTTATAATCTTTAATGCTTAATAAAGCTGCAAATATGCCCTTTTGAAATAATATGAATACCTTCTTTCCTGAAATGGCTGTAATCATAGAGGCAGTGTTTGACAGCCTACTAGTAAAAGTCTTATTAGTATGCCTGTAAAATAAAGGTATACAGAAAGAGTTTTAATGAACAGGAAAATGTATTAGTTGTGTACCTTCATGAGTCACATATGTTGAATATAGTATTTATGATGAGGTTAACAACCGAGATATATTAATATGTAAAAGCAAATTACTTATGCTGTCTTTTTGCAATTACTTTCTGGCATAAATCTGGAATGAAATGTGTAGAAATTTCAACATAGAAGCCTTAAATACAAGGTTAATAACTTGAAATTGTGTATTGCTATTGAATTGTAAGTAGAAGTATTGTATCTTTAAATACAATGTATTTCATTAAAATTCTGCATGGAGAAATGATCAGATGTGCTGCATCATCGTTAAGAAAAAATAAATGGATTATCAGGTATGGCAGATCTTGGTTGTTACTCTTGCTGTAACAACCTTAGGTACAGAGGGATTCTTAATAAGGACTGAAGTCTGGATTTTCCTTTAAAAAGAAATCTCACTCTATAACTTTTGTTTTTTTTAAAAAAATATTTGAAAAAAAAACTTCTCTAATTTAAAGCATATCTAATTCCTTTCCATCCTTGGCTATCTTCTGTTACTCACTTTCTGAATAATGAAAGTACTGACTAGCTAAAGCATCTGTGAGATGCAAGAAGTGCATCTCAACCAGCTGTCCATATTTCCATGATCTAAAGAAATAGAACCCTAAGAGACCAAGAGCCACATTACAACCTGTATTGGTACTTCAAAATATTATTGTGTGATTTTTTTTTCATTGTTGAAATGTAACTTTTTTTGTTCCACATGCTGTTATTTCCATTAAAAGAAATCTACAGAAACAGACACAGTTTATCCTATAGAAAGCTATTTTGGCTTCCAAGGCAGGATGTCAGTTTACCCCATCTCCAAAAGGAGAAAAATCAAATTATTCTCTCTTTATTACAATGTTGATGTGATACATGGCTATTTAGAAACAGCCATGTTCAATGTTCACATGTTCGATACATTTGTTCCAATTTTGTTATGTTTCAAATGAGGCACTGGTGAAGGGGCTCCTCTTCCTGTGTTCAATATTTCCTTGGGCAGAAGTGACTGCTGTAAAAATACTAAATAACATAGTCCTCAGGTTTCCTCAAATGGGTCCTTTAAATTCTCAATATTTCTCTGAAACTTCTTTTCTTGGATGCTATTGATATTGATTGGGAAGTTAAGTGAAGCCTTCTAACTCCCTTTGGTAGGTTGCTCATAACCTCAGTCAAATGGAAGGGTCAAAAAATGAAAAGAGAATGAAATAGTAGGTAGAAGAGGATTGAGAAAGCGTTTAAAAAACAAAACAAAACAAAACAAAACAAAACAAAACACAAAAATGTACATGGGGAAAGAACGGCCTCTGCACTTTTGTTAATTTACAGCTACATGAAATAAATTCCCAGACAGGAGATGAACTGGGGACGTATGATGTGTGCAGTCTTTGAGCTGGCTTACTAGCAAAGAAATTTGCCTTACAAAACCTAAACAAATCCTTCACAAATGGCTGTCTTAAAACATTTGCTTGGAATTAGACATAAGTGCCTTTTTAGCTCTAAAACCGTCTATCAACTTAATTTAAGTTTCCCCTGAATGCATTTTTATAGGGCTTGTTTGTGTTGTTATTTTGGTTTTTTTCCCCCCTCTCTTTAGCTTCTATCTTGACATTTTAAACACTGTTACATCTGACACTGGGATGACTGAAACCATGTTCTTAGCTGGCCTTATTTTTCCGAGACCAAAAGTTATTTTACAACACATTGTAGATAGGCCTGTAGCTTCCCAAAGGACAGCTGGGAAGTAAGTGACTTTACAGGCTGGAAGGAAACTGAGCAAGTGGATCTGAAGCTAAAGAGAGGACAAGAACAGTACAGACTATGGTCAGTCTGGGAATATTGCTTAGGGACAGGGTCATGACATAGGAGTTGTGGCAGAGCATCAAAACCGTAGAAGTGAGAAGGATGAAAATGTGTGAGAATCGTGAATTGTCACATACCAGGAATCCAAGAAGCATCAGATATGTCCAGTTTTTAGGATGTGTTTTCAAACTGACCTAAATTCCACACTATTTTGGGTGAAAGAATGTAGTCAAAAGAACTTTAGAGACTAACATAATGCCACCTACTCTTTAAATGTTTTTATTTTAAGCACTGAGGGAAAGAAGAGATCTAATTCCCACATGTGATGGTACTGTCAATATTTTGAAATAATGGTGTTAAAAAAGGTTGTGCTTATTCTCTGATCTGCATTAGGTATCCATAAAAATCTGAGATGGAAGTCCCTACAGTAACAGGTGGCAGTTGTAAACCAATATGTGAGGCAATTGATTAATGGACTGTGTATATCTGGAGAGAACAAGGTGCAGGAAAAATGTTTTAGTTGTCTTTGGTAGCCACTGCAGTGAGCTAATGTATAACAAGCTTTCCATCTTGTTGTGACATTTGGTAAAACAAACTATTTCTACTGGAGGCTGTGGTCTACCTTTTATTCCCATGGAAGGGTGAAATTCCTGCCTCAGCTAGCTGATGGCAGATACTAGCTGTATATAAACCAGAAGGATGAAAATCAAGTTGTCATGTCAACAGGCTGGTATCTTTGTGGAAATATAATGGGCTGTTGACAAAATGTCTTCTGGCTTAGTCCCTACCAAGGTTCCCCACTTAGGAACTTCTTGCCAGTGAGAGCAGGATTACCTCAATTGCACCCTGCATTAAGAGAACACACAGGGAGAAATTCCCTTACTAGAGTTTCAGAATAAAAAGGTATTTACAAGCAGAGTGATGGAGAAGAATGACATCAAAATGCAGAAGAAAAGAAAATGATTTCATCATTTTTCTAGCAAAGACGTATTCATGCTTCCCTTGTACCTGGTTCAGAGGCAGAGATACAATTTATTTTTTTTTCCTATGAAATTTTTCACTTCTTACAGTCCCAGAAGAAAGTGGCCCTTTGAAGCACTTGAGAGGATTCTCCAAAGCCTCTGCTTGTATTTCACAAGCAGGGGAGCCAGTGCTGTGGGTAACCAGATGGCCAGAATGAGCCTTTCCTGTGGTTTTGTTTGGAAAGTGCAGATAAAAGCTACCTGCCCAAATTTATGTGTACACGTGTACATTCTGAAAGCCGTAAACCTGGCAGTGCTGTTCTCTGGCAACAGGTGTTCTTTTTCTCAGATGTATAACTAGGATACAAAAATATTTAAAACAAAAAAAAAAAGAAAAAAAAAACAAGAAAAAAAAAACCCAGTAAGAGGTACTGTAGGCACCACTGACAGCTTGCAAATGGTTTTGTTCAGAAATAAATGGAAGTACAAAGTAGTGCCTAGTGAGAAAACTTAAAACTGCTAAGGGGAATAGTTGTGTTGTAAACATTGGTCTTAATATGTTAAGGTTCGGGTTTATTTTGTAGATATTTTAGAGTAAAAGTCAACAGGATTTTAACTTGAGAATTTGTGTTTAAAAAAACCATTAAATGTGTTAGTTTTTAAGAAGCCAGTGGTTCCACAAGCAGCGAAGGTGCCACAAGAGTATAATAACTGCAAAGCTGAATACAAGCATGCACTCATTCACTGTATTAAAAATACTGCAATACCACCAAGCACACAGGGTACATGTTTTCCTGCCATGTTTCACCTGTCCCAGAACAGATATTGTCCTAATCGTCTGAACATGTCCCAGACTTAACCAAAAATCAGGAACCAAGGGGAAAAAAAAAAAAGTCTCAGAGATTAATTTTTATTTTGGAGGGCTTTGTCCTGCATTTTTCTCTGAGCTAAATGGTTATGTCAAGTCCAATGCAGTGTTGTATTGCCTTGTACAGTTACTTTCACCTCTTCAAGTTAGCCTCAACATCTTCTGCAGCTTGTAATACATACTTATTTTTGTTTTCTGCAGCAGATGATTCAAAAATAATGTTTTTTGGGATAAGCTTGCTCAGAATTATTTATGATAATATGCATGTAAGTAAAGTTGAGTCAACAGCTTAGAAAAAGAAACATTATTCGTGAACATACATATTGAATTAAGTGTATATATGATGGAGTAAAGGGGGATTCTTTGTGCTCTCTCTTCTATGGAGATAGAACTTAAATGGTAAAAAAAAATCATATCTGTGCCTTCTCTTTGAACTCAGTAAATGCCCTCTGGGTCAGTTATCAAAGAGAAAGGGGACTGCTTTACAGTCAACTTACTAAGGGAATTATAGAACTCTTCAAGAAGGTGACATCCTTTTGGGTACTGTAACACCCACATCAATAATATTAAATAGCCTTTGCTGTTAAAGGGAATCCTGTTACGAATGAATTTCTGCTCTAAAACTCAGATTCCATCTAATCTTTTAGCTGGTTTCATTCCTTTGAGACAGGCCTGAATAGAAGCATTAGGTTTGCTCAATCTGTATAGCATTTCTTTAATGCCAGCAACTACAAAAAGGTTTTTTGCTCAAGACTTTAGAAAAGGATCTGGAATTTCAGGTATTCTTTTGGAACTTTTCCAAATCTGTTGTTTTCTAGTCTTATGAAGTGTTCTCAAAAAAAAAATAAAATCTTTTCTGCAGTCCAATTTTACACCTTCTCCTTAAAATCACTAATAACCTGTAACTAAATGCCTGTCATGTCCAAACCTTAGTTGACAAGAATGCTTTATGCAGGGATGTGTGCAATCTCACAAGAAGAGAATCACAGAGGAAGAATGTTTGAACAGATGTAAAATGATCATCTAGTCCATTCTTCATCCACATGCTGATTGATATATACAAAGTACGTATGTTTTCCTGTACATGACATTTATGTGTTACCCACACACCAGAAGTTTTGTGGTTTTTTTGGAATTACCATTTTTTTTCCACATTCTTTTGTAGCAACCTTTCCATTTGACACTTAATTAGTAACTGGTAATATTGTTCTCAGAGTTCTTTTTCGTTAGGAGTCTTATCTGCCGGAATATGTGTGTTGGCAGCTATGTGATAAAAAGCCAACAAAGTATTCAAGAAGTCTGTCAGTTAAAGAAAACATCCGATCCTGAATATTTGCCCCTTACCTTGTGTTTCTTTTTATAACTAAGATTGCTTTTACGATTGTGCTTAAAGGATTTCTATGTGTTGCTGAGGAGCATCACTTCTGATTAGGCATACTGTGGGTTTGTTTTCTGATTGAGTTTTGAAAGGAATCCTATTGTACAATCTTTGCTCCACATAGTTCATTTTTGTAGCCATTAAAAGCAGGGGACACACACAATGAAACTGTGAGATGCAAAATGATCTGAATTATACTTTTCAATTTAAAACTACATTACTGAACATATATGCTTATACACACTCACTGTTCTGTTTTTAACTCTCTATCTAGTCATTCCAATACTAAATTTTTTGCAAAAACCACTGACAGGGAAAGTTTTTGGGGTAAGAAATGGAATAGACTCCAGAGTCAATTTTCAGAGATACTTGTATCCAAGAACATTTAAAACAAAAATGTTCACACTGGAATCTACAGAGGTATTGCTTACAATCCCTGGTGAGGAGGCTTGTCCAGTGTAGCTGCCTTGTAAAAACACGTTATCCTTTCTGTAAAACTCTTCCCATATGTGGAGTTGCTATTTTTGACACAAGGAAGTTATGTGACCATGACTGAGGTATGCAAACAATACAAGCAAAGGTAAATGGCAGGTAAATTGTTTCTCTGCAATTCTAGGAGGGAAGAAAGAAGAATTCAAAGGTCCTTCTCTTCAACCAAAAGATTTAAAAGTCCTATTTCAGGACATGATTTCAAAAATCCATAAAAAATGGCCTTCCTTGGAATATCTTCTTAAGCAAACTATTTTCCCATCTCAAGCAAAGAATAACAGTCATGAAGTGTACAGTGAACTGAGAAAAAGAAAACATTCCCTGAAGGGAAATCTCCCATAAAACACATAAAGCACATCCATCTGCCTCATGCCCAGCTAAATAGGAAATAGGATGGATATCCACAACCGTACACTTTTATTTTATTTTTTTTTTCCCTAATTCCTCTGAAAATATTCATCTTGAAATATGTTCCACTGAGTCCAGGGAGCAGAGGAAGGCCCTGGGGGATGGATCAAGACCCTCTCCATGGTCCTGGAGGGACAATCCCTGTCGTGCTTGGACGGGATCAGGATGATGGGACAAGTCCATTGCTCTGACCTTGAAGTAAATGCTAGTGGAAAGTAAGAGGTTTTCAATTCAGAGTCTTCTACACAGTTTCTGCTTTTCTAGTTCGTAGGCAGAATTAGTAATTTAGGGGAGCATATGGCTCCTTACTTATCAGCTGTACATCGGTGCTGTGGTAAACAGGTTCTCTCCCCAGCACAAAAATGCTTCATGTGAGTTGCACATGAAGAGAAATAGCCAAAGAGACTGTAAAAAATGAGAATAGAGGATGGAGTGGATCTGTTCTGCAAGAATGTGACATGACAGTTCCAATTACTACTGGACAATTAAGCAGAAAAAATAAGCTCAGCCTCTCACTCTGATTGAGGAAGCGAGCAGAGATTTGGACAATAATATATTAATTTTCACCCTCCCACACACAAACACACCCCCCATATCAGACTGTCACTGTAGTTCTTCTTTAGCCCACAGAAAATAAAAATACCTAGAAGAATTTGGCATTTCCCAATATAGGTGAGGTATTTTTCACATGACTTGTGTAAAATTGAGCTGTGGAGAAATCATTGGCTGCTGCTCTGAGAATGAGCTGAAACCTGGGCAAAGATAGACCCATTTAGGTAAGTAGCTGCCAAAATGATACCAGCAAAGAAAGTGAGTGGACAAAATGCTCTTTTTCTTTTGCGACTTGCATGTATGTCATGTTTGTTCCCCAAAGGCAGTCTAATTTTCATTTTCTGAATATAAATTCTGTGTTCAGAATATGGCTGATCTCTGATGCCAGCAACTTTGTTAAGTTGACCTTCTCACTATAAAGAAAATTTTAAAAGTGAGAATGTTATAAGCTCATGATGGAAGGTACAAGATGAGGCTGAGATTTAGAATGAATATTTACCTATATGAGCATACTACCTTTTTTGAGTATACCAGGTGATTTCTCCAGCTTCTTCCAGGCTAGTATTTGTGAGAACAATGGTAGACAAAACTAAACTCCTGAAAGGCCTTTCTAGCATTGTACAAAAAAACCCTCCTTCTATTACAAAAAAAAATTGAATTTGGGATACGGTCTTCCCAAAGATGTTATCATCTTTCCTCTCCCACCAGCTGTACTTTGAAATTTCCTCTTCTGTATTTGTGCAATTGTTGGAGAGGGAAGTTGAGGAAATAGAGCATAGATTAACCCTCTGTTTGTATGGCTGTTGATGTGGTCCCTGACCTTTCTGGTTATCTAACATTACTTGCGTGAGCCTAGCAACTGATGGTCTTTTCCATCAGGTCTTGATTCTGAGGGCCCCAGATTCCCCAAGAACTGCATCAGGTTCACCAAGTAGATGATTCAGATGCCTATTGCTAAGCCTTATGACAAAGTAGTTTACAATTTCTGCCTAAGTGAAGTGTTTTATAACTAGAGGAGAATGTGAGGCAACATTTTTAAAGCCTAAACTGTCATAAATGCTGACATATCCTGTGTTGCATAATTTTTCTACATTTATTTAATGTCATTAAAATTGCTCAGGAAAAAAACCCCAAGCAATTAGTGTTTCTAAAAAGAATATGTATAAAAATAAGACTTGCCGACACAGCTGGAGAGCTAAGGAAGATAGGAAATAACTCAGCTCTATTCCATCTTTTTACAGCACATTCTACACCAGTGACCAATCATGGTATTTCACAACAACAGTAGTAAATCATATCTACCATAATGTGTCTCAAATATCAGATTAAAGAAAAGAAACCCTGTTTTCATCCCAATTACACTTTTAAATCATCATTAGCAGCTATGATCCATTACTGGGAAACTACTGTCAAATGGTATAATAAATCAATGGGGTAGACACACTCAGTATTCTGTGTGCATGGCACACTTACAATATTATGAATGTTCTTTTGTATGCCATATCACTTGTAGATAAATACAGATGTGCCTTTTTATGGAGTTCATTGTCTAGTAGCTCCCTCTGCCCTAGTCCTTTATCACAAATGTCTTTCAGCTTTTGGCCCTTGTTTTTGTGGTCTTCTTTTGGCATAATATGCAGATTGCACAGCAAAAATGCCTTGACTGAGGATGATCAGACCAAATGCCTTTCTGGCAACACAGTACTGGCAGTAGAACTGTGGTGTTTACCATAGTTGCAGAGGAATCCAGAATGCTATCCAAATGCACAGCTGAATGGGAGCACTCCAGACCAAAAGTGAGAAAAAAAACCATGAGGGAGAGTCATGGCTTGACCAGGAAGTGGTGATTCTGCACACTCTTACTATGGTTCTTCCCAATGAGACAAACCTCATAGGAACTGTTCTCTCTGCATAGAACATGCTGATTATTCTCTACACACACAAAACCTACATTTTCACGAGACAGCTGACTTCAGTCTTGCATGAACATATATCAGGCAGGGAAAAAGTGGAATCAACTAGCTTGATTTGTGACACACAACCATTTGCTACAGAGTCCATCACTGCACAAGGAGAGTATATGGGGATGTCACTCACCTGGCTGTGGTGAATTTTAGTGGTTATGAAGTTTCAGTATAATTCTGCTCCACTGAATTGGGCTCTGGAATTAAGAATGGTTTTGTTCTAGATTTGATATGGAACTCATTCATGGCTTTGCAGTTCATATGAAATGCATCTATTCATGTAATATGCATACTATATATAAAATTTCTTCTAAAAGAAAATAAACATATCTTAAAAACCCCCCAGCCAACCAACCAACCAAAACAAACAAAAAACTCCCAACAAACAACATTATAAATTACTTATTTTGCCAAGACTGGCATACTCTTCAGTGCAAAGGTGTGACAGTGGTGACACTAAGGTCAGAGTATGTAAAGTAATGCTCATTATTCTGTAATTTTTCCCCAAAGACTATGACCTTCAGTGAAAAAAAATAACATTTTGAAAGCAAAGGTAATGCAATTATTCATAGAATGTTAGGGATTAGTTGGCAGAAAAGCAAATATTTCAGTTTCAGCTTGAAAATCAACCCATTATTTAACTTCCAGTGTGCAGTTCCCACAGTAAATTCATTTTTAATGGGATGGTGTACCTGGTTTGTGCTTGGTAATTCAGCTATAAGAAATCTGAGCTGTGCCCCATAAATCAATCTGAATGGTGTGCTGTAAGACTGCAATAAATTTATGAGCTGCCTTAAAAAAGAACAGAGCTTATATTAAGTATTCTATGTGCTGCACAGATCACAAGTCAAATCTTTGACTTTAGAAATACAACTTCATGAACTTCTAAAATGGTAAAATCTTTTGTATTTATTATACCCCCAGCCTGAAAGTGGTCTTTGAGATCTCTTTCCAGTTTACTGAAAGATTTGGTTTTGAGTCAGTTCCAGGGAGACTTGCTGGATTTCCTTAAAGATTACATATATTTAAGCTACAACTCTGCCTCTGCAGTTCATTCATCCCATGGATGACAGTGGAGTTCCAGAGTTAGATGACACCAGCCCCTCAAAGAAACCTTTTTTTTTTTTCCTTAATGGATAATATGTGATCCATGCATTTGTCAGAATGATGAAAATGGTTTAGAAGCCTAAACTGCTGGCGTAACCTTTTGCTAGTATTCATAATAATATTGACATAAAATCTGGAAAATAAGAACTTAGTTGCTTATATTCAAAATTATAATGCCTTTTTGTTACTGTCTATAGACATATTCTAAATAAAACTCAAACTATTTTTACCATCTCTAAGAGATCTGCTGAGGTTATGATCTTCCAGATAGTGGTGATGAGACTGCTCATGGAAGCTCATGTCCAGCTGGACCAGTGCTCATACACTCACCCAGACCTGACACAACTGCTGCTCAGTGTCTTTGCCTACTGCTGGCATGTTATTTCATATAGCCCAGAAAAGTGTTTTAAATGATGAACAATATTTTTCATTGTGTAACTGCCATAGATCTATCACACGATTTTTTTTCTCTGTGTGAGGATTGGTTGCTGGCAAATTTTGCAAATGGAAAATTATCTTCATTTCAAAATATTTCATTTCATTATTTTCAAAGGAAACATGAATATAAATTATTTTTATTTAAATGTTATGATTTCCAGGCACAGTAACCAAAAAGAGTGAGGGGAAAAAACCCTTTTGTATTTCTCTGACATCAGCAAGTTTCTCAAAGCACTTTGCAAGGCTGAGTGAAATAAAATTCATTAGCCCAATGTGCTCATAATTCTTGTATTATGAGGGGAGATAAAGAACTGAGCTACCAAGCAGAATCTGTGGAAGTCAGAAGAACCAACAACTGTGTCAACTTCCTTGTGTTTTACCAGTTCATGTGTGTTTTTCTTTTCCTTTAAAAAACAAAGCAGGGATTGTTGCATAAAGATTTTGGACTTTTCCCAAAAATCTGGAGTGAAAAAATTCATGTGCATATGTCATAGATGGTCAGAAGAAGTAATCTAGCTGAAGATTGTTGACACACACACACATACATATATATATATGACAGTCTACTGTGTCATGCAAAGGTTACTCAACTTTTCCTTGCAAAACTGGAAAATACCAATTTTCAATTAATTTCGAATTTTAGTCACCTGCTGTGACCACTTTACTCTGTTTTGTTTCCAGAGCATAAGAAGATTAGCAGAACCAAATCATGTCCTTGATTCTGCGCACCATTCTCCAGCAGCAACTATAAACATTGAGTACTGTCACCCCTAGAAGGAGACACTGACTGAAGAAGATGCTGTTAATTCCAGACATTGCAATTACTTAAAAGAGACTTAACTGAAAAGTAAAATTACTATAAAGAAAATTAACTCCAAATTGTCTCAAACCAGGACAGGTGGATACAAGAAGTAAGGCAAGAGAAGTTCTCACTTACCCTAAGAAGTAATGCAGTGTAGACAGACCTAAATTTCAAGGCTGCCATTTCAGTACCCTTGAGGAGAGGAGTTAATGCCAAGTCATGTAGTGACAATCACCACAATCTACCTTCCTGTAAGGACTACCTAGAGCTTGCAGTGTTGGTCCCTTCACAGGCAGCTACATGATAACATCTCCACCTGCTCACTCTAAAACTTCATAACTGTCCTGTATTAAATAAGGAGCTTTCTAAGAGGCAGGAGACAAGTGAGGGGATTAGAGCAGAGGAAAGAGCATCTGACAAGTTCAGCATCTAATGAGTTGAGATCCTAAACATAATATCTAGATTTACTGGGTTTACATGAAAGTCACTGCCAGGAAGGATCTTCCCTTCTTTCCTCTTTCACTGCTTGAGGGATGATTAACAGCACTTGTACTTTCACTGCTGCACCTGCAGGTAGTGAAGAGAAGTATTCACAACAGCAAGCAATTTCACAGTATGAGCACTCAGAAGCATTATTTATTACTACCATTCTAGCTAAAAAGTCTGAGACTGCAAAACATTAACACATACAAGTTCTCATCAGTCATCAGTAATTTGCATTTTTCATGGATACAAACCTGGCTGGCTAATTGGGAAGTCATTTGACTTGAGACTTAATTCACTTCTACCTTTTGATGGATACAGCATGAAGAGGATATATTGTGTTTTCATTACTTAGAGCCAGAAGCCATTTTCAATTTTGTGCTTTCTGGTTTCAAACAAGAGAAAATATTTCTCTGCTAGAGTAACGGATTGGTCTGTCTAATTCAGCATACAACCAGAAGCTGCCATCAGTGCTGTTGATGTTGTTGAGAGCCTGTCCTTTTCTGAATATTTTTATATGAAAAAAACCAGAATTATATAAAAATTATATGGTAGGTGATGAACATTGTAATAAAGGAAATCAAACCTCCTGTTGTTTTATCTTGTATGATGAGGGTGAAGGAAAGGTGACTCAAGGCCTGAATGTGGCCTTTTGATGGATCAGATCATCCCTTATTCCTTCTCCAAGACTGTCTTTATTTCCAGATCTTCTAGTGTTTTCTTAAGCATAAGCAGGTTGGTCTTTCTTCTTTATACTTAATGCAAAACAGGGTCAGTTTTGAAATAAGAGGGACACAGATAGCAGACAGGACAGCAGCTGGTTGGAGAAATGCTGCCAACATGAGATAGGACCCAACCCACAGCTGCAGACTCGTGGGGGGGGGTGGAGGTTCTCCATCTCTGCAGCTGCTGCCAATGGAGGTGTTGGACTCATGTCATCTTCATGTCATCTTCTGTCATGGCTGACTTACTGGATGGAGAGTGACCACAAGTAATTACAGAAAAACAGAGGAACATGTGGTTGAATCTAGCCCCATCCTGCAGATAGTGACATGATTTGACTTTCTAACAGCTATGATGTTATAAACAAGTTTACTCCTCTAAATTGCCCAATCAAACCCATAGTCCCACTTGAGAGGGCAAAGAAAGCCTTTGGTTATTTTGCCAATTATGGGATCAACATCTAACTGTGAAATGCAGTTCTTCAAGGACTGGCAGTAGGGTCAGGGGATGGAGATAACCAAATGGTACCTGCACAGGCTATACAGAAAAACATACTGGTTTCTGCACTCACTTACACTAAGCAAATGGTGTGTTGGTTGTGTCTCACACAATTCTTAAGACAGAAGAGGAAAATCATTGCTCTGCAATCTACTTCTTTATATTCCAGTCTGAAAGACTGTGCTTTTAATTCTTTGTCTCTTATGACTGGGCTGATCCTGGTATCATGCTATGGTATTCCTATAATTATCTCAGACTTCTTAGTACATTTTACTCTGTTTGTTAACAGTACAACCCTTCTGGGAGCTGTCAAAGTGTCATACTTATGTTTTATTGGTCCATGAACCCTTCAGGGCTCAGATACCATTCTCGCAGAACATAAGGGATGTAGCCAAGCAGAAAACATCAGTTATGTTATGAAGTTCAGGTTTCTTAGTAGATTGTCTTTGTTTTACAAAACCCTTTTCTACACCTCCAGACCTCCATAAGGTGTTATTCTATCAGTTTGTAATAGAATTTCTTGCCAGCAAAATCTGTCTAGATCAGACACATAACTGGAGACAGAAATTTAAGCAATTTGAGGTTACAAAAGGAGAGTCTGAGCTTGTCAGTCAGTGTGGAGAAGGAAATGTCTTCACAGATTTACAGAGGAAAAGTTTCTAGGGAAATCTTATCCACTTGAGCATCTGAACTGAAGTTAGGTGGAAAGATGGTTAACACCTAAAATATGCCGTAGAAAAACCACAACTTGTGAGTGGATGCTATTCATCTTTCTGTGTAACACCATATACCAGGACTCAGGATGGGGCTGGTAAAAACCCAGCTAAAGGGGCAATGGTTACTTGTGGTTTTGATAATAACAAAGTGTAGAGAAAGGCTTTCCAGATGGAGAGAGACTGTCAAAAGCCTGGATAGGTGGAATACACCCTTGCTGTGATGCAGCTCTTGTAGAAAAGCACTGTGTGTTTCTGAAAAGGAGTGAAGCATGGGCACAAAGAGAGATGCTCTATGTCTTTCATAGACAGTTTTCTTCTTTGAAAATCTAGTTAGAAGAGTAGTCTCTCCTGTTCTAAAGCTATATATAGTCTAGAATATGAAAAAAACTCCAGGCAGTCTTCTCTGTGTAGCTTGGAGATATACCTGTTAGCTTTTGTTAATGTACTTTACTTATTACATACAGCAGATAATATGATGTATTACTGCAGAAAATATACATTGAAAAAAATTGCTGCATCTTGGCCACTATGTATCTCATTTAAAATTACAAATAGAATAGATTTTTGGGGGGACAGGTACAAGGAGGACAACCTGCAACTAGCTGTTGGATGCATAACACTTCGCAGTCAAGGCATAGACTAACAGCAAAACAGGGATTTTTTCAGGTGCTATGGAAGGTCTGCACCCACATCTGATGTGACTCAGAAGTTCAATCTCTTCCTAAAATGAGTCTCATAGGTGGTATTTGGGTTGTACCACATATACTCAATACAATAAAACAAGTTTGTGAGAGCTCAAGTAGTGTAATTGCAATAGGGATACCTCAATAAACTCAGGCAAATTGTAGAAATACAATGAATGGTTAAGGAATTTCCATCCTGTCATTTCATTAGTTCATCATTTCATTATATACATGGGTAAAATATATTCGAAATGGGAAGAAAATAAAATAATGAGTATTTCTACTAAAACCGCATAACCATGAAGTACAACTGGTAGTTGAACCAAACAATAGTAGAGTGCCCTCTTGTGGCTACTGGGTCAGATAGGAATATAATATAAAATACTTCGTGTTGTCATGGGAATATTCTGCAACTGGAGTCTTTTATACTGGAAGTAATTTCTACCTATTAATTCCATTATTTTTGAGGGAGTTTGTAAAAATTATTTTGGTAAGGAAAGAAAAATTGTTTTAAATGTGCACACTCCAAAAACGTTTACTTTTCCCTTCTAGTTTGGCAATGCAATACTATAATATCTTTTGTGAATGTGAGACTTTCCTTCAAAAACAATACAAGTAGTATTAATGTGAACATTTTTTTTCCTCTATGGTATTAATTACTATTTTAAAATTTAATTTACTTTTCTCTAGTAGCATCCAAAACCATATATCAAACTATAAAATCATTATGATTTGAAGGAAAATAGATGACAGACAGTATGAACGATAACCTATACTATTAATTTTCCAAAACACACTTGTGTTTTTATTTTTGACATTTCTTCTTCTATTTTTTTTCTCCACAAAAATGCATTTAAAATACTTCATTTCATAACTGAAGTGTGTTTAATGGATAGACCTGACAAAAAGATGATATTAAAAAAATGGTATTGATGAATATACACTAAAAAGAATTGTATTACCCCTTTCTCAATTTAATATAACATCAGTTTCATGAATATATTTTAATTATGGCAGCAGAAAAAAATCCACATACTTGGAGAATAAATATAATGCAAGCAAGACACGATATCATTGAAGAACAGTGTTTCTGTATTTTTTGTCTCTAATTTTCATATTTCTGGCTTAAGTTTATATATTTTATGTCAGGAAATTAATGTTAATTTACTGTATTTTTTAGCAATTCACCCTATTTGGAAAGGTTAGCTTTCTGTATGCTTTTGTAGGAGCCACTATAATTCTGAATACAGGAACACTTGGAAGTGTACAGGAATACACTTCAACACTTGTTACTGAAGTCCTAATACAATAAAACCAATTTAAAATATGCAGCAATTCTTTTTTTTTTTCTTCTTCCCCTACATCTTCAGATGACTACAGAAGAATGGAAATTGGTCTTCCTTTATTCCAAATAGCGCAAAACAATTATTTCTACAAATGAATCATTATCTATACAATGATACACACACAAGATAAATTGGACTATTTCATTAACTAACGTATTAAATATACACTATTATTTATCTCAACATTCACCATGATGTGTGAGTCTGTTCTCAGCATTTCAATAAAATCTATAGAGGATATATTATTTTATAAGATTTTAAAATGCAAATCAATCATTTTCAATGTTGACATCCTCATTCAATTAGCATATGAAATGATCCTAAGTATAAAAATGGTCCCTCTCGGCCAACAAACAGATTAGAAAGGAAAAAATGATTGAAAGGAAAAAAAAAAGAACTGTTCTCATCTTCCCATGAATTCCTGCTCAAGAATTGCAATAAAATTTACTGTTTTATCAAGGCTTGCTGGAACTTAGTTTCAAAGAGTCACCAGCAAGCCAGGCCATCAATTTTTTTGTGTCATGCAGAGAAAACATGGGAGCTAGAAGATGCACTCAGCTGTTTTGCTTTTTGGTAGAACATGGCAGGATTAAGTAATCACCATTTACTATACAGGTTTTTTCGTTCACTGCATTCTGTGGCATTTAGTGCCTGTGTTTGCATCAAGTTTTTAAAAATATATATATTTAAAATATATATATTTAAGCTATATATATTTTAAAATATTTTCCACTATAATAACAGAAATGTATAGAACTAAATCTAGGGCAGTAGGCCCCAACGAACAGGCATGTGCATACCCATGCACACACAGGGAAAGAAATTGCTCTCAAATAGCGTTGCCAGGTATGTATCTTTCTAAACATCAGTGTTATGTGTGTAAATATTTAGTAATACAGTAGGTTGTGGTTTACATGTTTGATACTTTGCTACTTCTCTCTTCTAACACCAGTCATTAAGTGAATACCTTCACTTTTGCAAAATTAAGAATTTTTTTTTTTTTTTTTTTTTTTTTACTGAAGTACTGGAAAAGATTTAATGGTAACACTTGCTGTGTGAAAGCTCTAACGTTAAAGAAATATGTTTTGATCAACAGAGGGCACTCTGTGGTTTTCAAAGGAGCCTAACAGAAGCTTAAAAGGGTTGAGTAGGAGATGGCTGAGGAGGGTTTTGGAAGAGTCTTTAGTACTGGTCAATCTATAATTTATTGGCAATGCTACTGATTTCCACAATCACATAGAGTACAGGAATGAAAGAGAACCCCATCATTTGATACAGTCAGATACTAGGATTAAGCCTGTGATATACAGAGGCAGCTCTTAGTTAAATCTTCAAAATTGTAAATTATGTGTAAAAGTTGTGACAAACTCTGAGTTAAAAGTTTTCTTGGTGGTGGCATTTTACCATTGTTGCTTGCTTAAAAATTATGACTTTGAATATCATAAGTGTAGACAGGGCAGACACCAGTGCTTTTCCACATAGAATATTTCTTCCAATTCATTAATAGTTTTGTTTCCTGATACTAGTCTAACTTGTGCTGTTGATTTTACTGGCCATTTTTATTTCTGTTGTTCACTTATTTTCAAATAAATATAATTTCACTTAAATCTAGATCTTGAAAGATAATTTCTTCAAAGCAAATTAGATATTTTTATCCTATCTGTCTAGAATGCATGGATATGGAATAATCTTATAAAGATGTAACACAAATTAATTCATCAATATAATGTAAAATGTCATGAATTTCTTAAAAATAAATTGAGATTTTCAGATAAAAGCCAAATTATGGGAATTCAGAACTGTCATATATTAAGGTAGCACGTGTGCATTTGTATGAAGTAGACTGATCCTGCTAAAAACCCTGAAACTGAAATTGGGAAAGCAACACAGCATACTCTCCCTGGAGAACACAGGGGTTAAGTATGGGCTTGATTCTCTTTAATGAAACCTGCAAGCATGAAAACCACATGTAAAGGTAGGTGCATGTGTGTTAGGCAGTACAGGTGTCTCTAGAGAGAGATAAGATGCTAAGGGTTAAGGCAGAAAAAAGTGCAGTGAGTCCTGATTTTACCCATTCATTAATCCCCCCAGAGAATTACTGTATATATGTTTGCAATTACAGAGAACAAGGGAGCCAGTGAAGAGCTAGTCAAAGTTTAGAGGGCAAATTCTTATCTCTTTGTTGTGCCTATGAGTATGAAGCAAATTGAGGGATTCCAGGGAAGCTGCTGGAGGTGTATGTGAATGAAAGCCCAGCCCTTCCCAGCCCTCCCAAGGAACGAGGATTCCTTTATTGCAAACCTGATGAGAAGCTAAAAGATGTTTTCCTTGCTTTTACACTTAATGTTTGCCAACAGATGTTTCAGCATTTATAAATGCCATTTCCACTGGCTGCTAAATTACCATGAATTAATTTCTGAGTATTTTGAGTACTAAGCATAAAATAATTATGTCTGATGAAACGCATTTATGCTTTCAAATCTATAATAGATACAAATTGTTGCCATATACCTAAACAAAAATTTCATGGCTAGTTTAAGGCAGGTTATCTTCAGAAAGTTATGAAGCAATAATTGATTAGGAAGAGTCAGGTTGTTGTATTTCACAGTTTCATTCCAGTTAGTGTCCACAGCATCTGGTAAGCAACAGCATGACTTGGGGCAGCATGCTGGTGGAGATTCAGGTGTCTTTTTGTCTCCAGCTTCCTGCCAGAGGACAGTTATAACATCACAGATACCAAGAAAAATTCTGTCTGTAGGAGAAGGAGACAAAGTATTGCTTCTCTGCAGGGCATATTTTCTCCCCCTGGAAAGTTAAACTGCTTCTGAACAATTGTTCCTGCAAGAAAATGTGTATTTGACTTGTTCAAATATGAAGCTTGCCTGATGCCAGCAGGCACCGTGCTCGCAAGCGTGGAGCTGCAGAGACTGAGTTTGGCTTCTTCCTGCTGAGCCCGTAACGTCTTTCATCACAGAATGTTTAACCTTACGTGTTCTACCACACTCCTGGGTAACACTTCATTTCAAGTGTGCCAGCATTATTAATTCATTTGGTATTCACTGTAATAACACTGATCATAATTAACTCATTCTGCAGCCTTGTGAATGTCGGGAGTACTCACACGGAATTCCACTGCAATTCAGCATTAATTAAGGTACCACCTAATTTTCACAGAGCGAAACAAGAGCATCTGATCTGTCTTGTAAAGTAACTCCCTTAACATCTCAGACTGGTCCAAATATTTGGAGTGTATGAGTGTTATGAATATATGGGGTTTATTCTCTCTCTGAGGAAAATCGTGCATCCCGTGCGGATGAATTATGCAAGAGCAACGTTGTCTAAAACACAATACACACATGTCTACTCTGTATATCATTATGTAGAATATATTGCACTCCATTTACTACTGATGAATGTATTTCTTTCTACTTTAAAAAATACAAAAATAGGCAAGCTGCCTCCCTAAAACAGAAAAGCAAAGCTAGACAAGGGATTACTCTACCCTTAAAAAAAATAAATGTCCTTTTATTTTTCTAAAACTATAGTCCTTGTGTACATAGTAATATACAGCTGCTGAAGTAATCTTGTCATATTAAATGTTAGTTTGATAAAATAGTATTTTAACCAACCTGATTGCTGCAATGACATTGTGAACTAAATAATTCCCCTTAATTGAAAAGAGACATAAAATTGTTATGTTTTTTTCTCAAGCATGAAAAGTAATAAACTGAAAAATATAAATACAGGTTCAATTTCTTAGCAACTTGCTGAAGTACGTATACAGTTGTATGATGTCAGTGCATCCCTTTAATATTTTCAGGGATTATTTTCTTTGTTGAGGAGATTTATTCTAGGCAAAAACTGGGCAGGCAGGGTTTCAGCCTGCAAAGAGAAATTTCTGTGATAGTTCCTTGAACATTCTTCCAAATGTCCCACTTTTGCTCATTTTCTAATGATGGAGGGCAGATATATGTAAAGAATATCTACATATTGTGTGTTCAGACACAAACAGATCACTATTAACAAAATATCTGGGATGTCTATTTTCAACTTTTTTGATATTTCTAGGTTTGTGATGGAGTGTATTTGAATTTTTCATTTTGCTGCCCTAAACCCACTTTCGTTATAAAAGGGGAGTTTGAAATCAGAAAGCAATGCCGTATGATTTAGGCTGTTGCTTCATGCCTAAATCATATTCATTAAACTATCAGTCTTCAAAGTCCTCTGAATGAATTTCTCTTGGTCTACATGAAGCAACCAAGGGAATTCAAAATAAACAGAATTCAGACATTAAATGTCTTAAAATAATATTGATTTCTTTTACAGTCCAAATCTGAATTGTGAAATACTCTCACCATTGGAAATCAATGACAAAATTTTAACTGACTTCAACAGGGCCAGCATATCATCTATGAAACTTAAGGTTGAGATTGTGCTATATTTTTTAACCCACTCCACTGCAGACTGCAGCTTGAACAGAGATCTACTTTTCTTTAGTAAGAAACTATGACTCCCATTAACAAGATACTAAATGGAAAAGTAATATCAATATTATATGAAATGTTAGTGAGGCAGCAAACGTGATACATTGAAACACAGAATGGTGAGGTTCAACAATATATTTCCTACAGTAGAAAGAAAGTAGTAAATCTTACAGTAGTTTAAAATTTTTTGTGTGACAGAAAAATAATTTAGTTTTGAACCCAAAAATGAGCAAATAATATCTTGCTTTAGGAAAAACACCCCACAATAGTACAATAATAATTTATTAAATAGAAGATCTGGCACCTTGGCTACTTTATGGGGTGATGTCCTGCTTTGGAGAGTGAAGGCGTTGGTGTTAAGGTGCTCATGGTGAGTTTTTCAGAATTATTGAAGCCAAGCCTTGAATTTTCCTCCCTAATTTGAGCAGATATGCCTTTCACTCTATGCTTTCTATTTCCAGAGTCTGGGGTCTTGATTTTCTAGAAGTGCTAAAATTTGTGCCTCAAAATCTTACTGGGTTATGTAGTCTGAATTTATTTAGGCAAAAACCTCCTAGGAGAGATATTCACTTTGAGAGCCTTGCTGTTGAAATAAATATTTTTTGGCTTGTCTTGTGATTGTGACCTCCTGACAACTCCCAGGGTGAGAACTTTCAAAACCCATGGGATTGCATAAGTAGGAGAGAATATTTCATTTAGTCTCCAACTTCTGTACAGTGTCTTATGTGGAAGGAGAAGTGGATCCTGGGTCATGCAGCTCAGCTGGTAGCTGGACCTTCCCAAGTGCCATTTGGATTTTTGTCACATGGAACTGGATCTAGTAATCTTCTTGGAAATTTCTTCTTGGAAAGATGAAATTTCTGTATTGGTGTATTGGGTGTTTTCTAATTAGGTGAGCAATTCCCTTTCCTTTCTTTTCCAAGTTCTCTAGCCTGAAAAAAATCTGAAATACTTTGTTGATCTCAAAAAGATCCAAAGAAACACTCCAAATACATGAGAGATCCAGCTGCTCCTCCTCCAAGTGCTTTCTGTTATGCAGTGGTACAGCAAAAAAAAAAAAGGAGCAGAGGGCCATCTCTTCTTTGGTCTTTGCTCGTGAAAGAAATATGCAACAAGGGTTTAGATTATATTTTGGAAAACAGGGCAGAGTACAGGTGCTGAAAAAAAAAAAACCTGTAGTTGAGAAAATAGATAATGCAACTGGAAAATAATACTTTATCTTAATACTCTAAAAGAGATTAGCAAGTGAAATAATACAATAACTCTAAAGTTGTAAGAGTTGAAATAAGAACATTAAACAGGTAGGGTTGGTCTGAAAAGAGTAAATAGAAGGAATACCATCAAACTGGTTAACCTTGCAAAAAGCTCCAGCTAAGGTAGTGTTTACCAGAGTGGGCTAGTCCCATGTTAATGCAACATTTAATTACAATACTTACAACCTCAGTGTCAGCACAAAAGGGGCATTCTTTCAAGTTAAATAAAAGGAACATGAATACAACTTTGTTGCATGCTTTTGCTTCTTTTCTGATTTGTTTAATTTCTGCTCACTAGTATAGAAGAACACATTTTTCATCTAAATAAGTATAGTTTTTATTATGGTAATAATAATTAAAGTAATGATAATAATAAAAAATAATGATACCAGAATATAGACCAGAACTCAAGCTTATCCAGAGCATGAACTACCACATCAGGAAAGCAGTTTCTCGGTTTTTAAAACTGCAGAGAAATTTCATCAGTGAGATTACTCTAATTGTCAATGACAATATAGAATGTAACCAAATGTTAATAAGTCACAAGAGATTTAAATCAGATCATGAAATTATAGAATGTAGACCCCCAAAATTGCTATCTTGATTCATATATATAACTAGTAGATTGTTCTCTAAGTCAAAAGGAAAATACTATTTAAAATAAATATCAAGAATGAAGAAACCAAGTTAATAACTGAATGTGCACTACAGACTCTATCTCATGAATATACTCTGGTAATCATGAGGCTTTCTCAGTTTATCTTAGCTTAACCACATGACATCTGAGTTCATAATAAGTGACCAATATCAGTAACATTTCTATTGCTCCTGCTTGCCTTAGCATCTGATCTCCCCACCTGTGTTAGGTGGAGCAGGTCTCTGAACTCAGATCTTGGCAGATCAGAGAGATTTTCTTGACAAGTTTTCCTGACATTGTTGCATTTAAGGCTAGAACCTCAGAACACTGCTGAGGAGTGATGCATGTCATTTCTAGCTTTCAAAAACCCAAAATAAAGGATAGCTAGATCTTTATCACATTCTTCCAGAATTATAAAGCCTGTGGGTGAAACATGGCTCAGAGAGTAATGGTGGGACAGTGACAGAATTAGATTCCATTTCAAATAGTTGAGGTTGTAAGAGGTCTCTAGTCCAATCTCCTGCTCAGAGCATCAGGAAGATGAAGTAACAGTTCTGGGCACAAGGATAGTAGGTTTTCATGACCAGGTCCTCTCACCTGCTGTATGACATCAGACTATTCATTAACTACTTTCTCCCACAGAAAGCCCATCTTTGACAGGAAGATGTTAAATTCTAGCAAAATTATTAAATTTTCCCGTAATTTATAGAAAAGGTCCCTTCCCATAGCAGTGGGGAATTCTCCTAAGGTTATTTAAAAAGCTGCAAAGACTATGTAAAGCTCTTGCAGGCTACAATTAAACAGTGCTCTGATATCTTTACAGGATATTCCATATAAATTGATCTATCAATTTCCATTGGAGGAAGCTTGAAAACATCCTGCTGTCTCTACTACTGCTTGTAGTGCTGAGCACAGAGCAGCAGCAGGTCACCTGGCAAAAACTGGAATTTCTTCCATGGATGCTATGAGAAACACAACACTTCAACAGTGTCAGCCAACATTCATCATGAGCCCACAGTAATTACCCATTGAAGTACCATTCAAAGTGTAATGGAAAATGATAATTCTTGTTGCACACTCTCAACATGCTCTCCATCCTAGAAGCCTGTGACTTAATTTGCACTGAAACTCAAAAAATCCCAGACCAAACCAAACACAAAATAAAAGAACACTTAACCTGCCATATATCCACTTGAGAAGAGGCCTCTTATGTATAAGGTCAGTGTTTAAGTTTCAGCTCCCCAGGAATGAAAGGCCAACACTCAGGTGACATCCTAGCGTTTCAAATACCACCTATAATAAAAGTTCTCAGAATTGAGGTCATGAGCAGAAGGACTTTCTCCACTATTTAGTAGTTCAAGGTGTGTTACATTTGCTATATATATTTACCTGGGCTTTGTGATGTGCTTGTATAGAAGATGTCCTCATTGTCCTCAGTCACTGAGCCTTTGCTTGCCTTGGTGTGTGATCTCTGTATAGCAAAATTCTTTTGGAGTGGGGATGCAGAACTCAGGACCAGACTACAGCATGTCAGAGGTGAAAAAAACCTTGACCTCTATATAATAATAAAAACCTCAGGTCTTCTGCACCAACATTTCCACTCCACATTGCCACTGGGAGGCAATGGGCCTACAATCCTCATCATAGGTATAGCCCATCAGGGCTATCTCTGCTAATCCTGTCTGCAAGAGGGCATGAAATAAGTTGATTTCTTTTGCAACAATTTCTTGCATCTCCTCCTCTAGCTGCCACATAGAATCAGAAAAGAAATGGAGTAAAATACTTGTAGGGAGAAGTCATTCTGCTTTTGCCACCACATCACCTGTGGCACCAGTGGGTAAGAAAGCTTGTAGGTAGTGTTCCAGATGCCATGTTTTGTCTCAGGGCTTGTTAATGTAAAATAATTTTATATATTTAGTCCTTATACCTTTAAAAGACCAAGATAAAAATATGTATTTTTCCTGCAATTTTACACAAAGAAATACTATAGGGCATGTTTTGAACAAAAATTCATAACTTACTGGGGTTTGTGCTCAAACAATGCTTACGTGCGCTAGGAAATACATGTGATAAATAAAAGCTATTTCTTTTTATCTGTTGCCGTTGATTATTTATTTAATATTACTTTTGATTACATCCTGCATCCAAGCATGCAGTCAACTGAAATACATCCTATTTCTATCCTGTTTTTTATATGAGCTTAGAGTCTGCCCCGTACAAACTTTAATTCTTCACCTTATATTGCATTTCTCATTTTTCCTACTATACCACCTCAAACTCACCATTATTAATTCAGTCTTTCAGTATCTCCCAGTAAAGAGTGAGCAGCTGAAATCTCCCTGTTGCTATTTAGCAAGAGTCCTCCATCATAGCTTTCTCTTCAGGGTTGACACAATAAGCAAGGTTTTCAAAATGTCCTGAGATATGTAAAGATGCTATTAGATACTCAATGGGATTTATAGACATGTGTCAGTGCCACCAAAATGTAAGGAAATAACATGCTTAATCTACTTTGTTGTGTTTTTTTTTTTTAAATCACATGCAATATAGATCTCTGTTTAATCATCAAAATATCTTTGTATATGATATTACAGTGTTCCCAAGTGTCTAGCACTGGCTGTGCCTAATGCATATTGCCCCTTCAACATAATCTTGAGAAATACAGCATTAAAAACTAAGTAGTCTTTCCGTTAGCAATCTTTAGGTTCATGAGACTTCAGTTCTTGTGTTCTATAATTTCAAAATATGATCATATATTGCAATGTTTTTTTATTTTATGTTATTTTTAAAAAATGAAACATATCTTACACTACTTCTATTACAGCTGATGATGTCCTTTATAGCTATGAAAGAATGACTTAAAATACCCATCAATAAGAAAATAGTTTAAAAAATGTAGTTAAGTACAATGCAGTAATAACAATAAGAAACATATGCAATAGTCAAAGCTTCCATTAAATTTTATGGCACTCAGAAAAGCAAGCATTTAAATCAGTTACAATAGGTTTATGCTTCTGCGATGGTGGGAGAAAAAACAATTTTGGTAAACAAGTTTGATTAAAGAATAATTCAGAGTAGATGATGAGATGGTAGGCTGGAAAAAAAGAAAAAAATAATAGAAAAAAAAGGAGCAAGATGTCCTCCCTTCAGAGGAGAGTTATATGAGAACTACAAAGCAGGGCTGTGGTGGTCCTTCGAAGGGGAGGTGACCATGGAGCAAATCTGTAAAGAAGTCATTCCTAAAGTGTGATGGAGCTGGGGCTGGAGAATAACTTGCAGCATTTGGTCTAGAGAAATCATCAGGTGGTGGCACCAGGGGTCAGGGACTGATGGGCAGCTGCAGGTTGTTTCACACCCTGCCTAAACTCTGCCCATCGTGAACATCAATCTCCAGCTCCCTGAATCAATGCTGTTTGCAAAGTTTGTGAGGTCCTACTTTAGGTGGGGAGCTAAAGCTCAAGGTGCCAGTGGACATCTGTGACTTCTCATGCCTGGATAGAGCTCTCTGAAATTCCCAGGGCATTTCAGTACAACAGCCATGAACAGTACGTCTGCCTCCAAACTCAGCAGAGGGCAATGGCCCTCCAACTCATTCCGAGCTCAGACTAAGGGTCAGATCCTCCTGCCACATAAATCAACCTCCTCTATTATTCCCAGTCCTCACACTGCTGAAGGGGAATCCTACAGCTGGGACCAGAGTTTTCTTATTTAAACTAAATGAGAAAAGCTGATGCATTAAAAAGGTCATTCATTTCAACTTTCCTGACCTAAGTAGCAGGGACTAAGTTATGTTACATTTGTGATAGACGATGCCACGAGAAGCTGGGGTTTGATGATCACTGTGTATTTCAGTTCTGACTTTGTCTTTTAATCATACTGGGCCTAATCTCACATGTGACCATAATGCAAGGCCTAATTCATAGGCACATTAACCCAGCTGGGCTGTCAAAGGGGAGCCATACTTCCAAGCAGAGTTGAGAGTTTCTCTGGGATCCTTTACCGAGTGTCTGCAAGGTGGGTGCTTCTCTTTCAGCCTCAGGGATGCAACTTTTGATTCTCAACACAAGGAGAGCTGAGGCCTTGAGCTGCTTACACTGTCTCTTGTTGGTAGCATGATGGCAGTAGAAATTATGATGGTAGCTCCCACCTTAACCTAACTGTGCCACACAGAGGTACTTATTTACCAAATAAGCCATAGAAGAGTCTGGGATACTTTAATCTGCTTATGCAGCCTACTGCTTTTCTGATGCATTTATCCCTGTAAGGTCGTCTTCAGCAAATATACAGAACATAGAATTTTTCATTTATTTGAGATGTGAATAAATACTCTTGGTAAACTTCTGAAATGTCCCCTTACAAGGTAAAAAAAAAAATAAAAAAAAAATCACTGTAGCCCTTATTAACTGTCTTCACTGCTATATTTAGTACTTCAATCAGGACAAAGTAAGTGGATGTTTTTGGCAGCAAAAGAACGGTCTTAAAAAGACACAAGGTATTGTTGTTTTCCTTGCTACGTATGAAATTCCTCAAAAATTACATGGTGTCACACAGCCTGCCATACCTTATAAAAAAAAAATGATGCATTGCCTTTAGTTTTATTAGGGAAATTACACTCTGTTAACTCTTTGTGTCTTTGCAAGCACATCTCTGCATCGCACAGTAAAGCTTGTTCCAGATAGACCTGTGCCAGGTATATGGTAGAAGGTAACACTTTCCAGAGATACTTTCTCTGGAAAGACTGCCTGGGAGGATTTCATGATGCAAGCAAAACCTGTGGGCCATGGCCTGGGAGCCAGGCTGCTTCTAGCCTGGGAGGGAAAGAGCTCAAGATTATGGGGAGCCCTGCAGGAGCCTTGCTGTTGCTGGTGGGGGATGGAGGCACAGCAGCAGTGAGGGATGCTTCCTCAGCTGCATTGCCCAGATCAGGTTTGTTTTGGTCTTTGGCATAAACAAAAGATTTCTAGAGTCTGTCAGCATGACCGTGCAGCACCAAGACCTGCTCCATACAGGAAAACCTAAATAAAGAATATTTTTTTTAAACTCAAGTATATGAAATACAAACAACCCTGAGATTCAAGGACTCCATGTCTGTCCTAACCAGTACATTGCAGCATTTTCCAGAGTTCCTTCCTGATTTCATAAATCCAGTGCTCACAGGCAGACTTGGAAACAGAAATTTAAGAACTAACATCTTTGGTTCAAGAGGCTTGCGAGACAGTTAGTCCTGAAATGTTCATGTGAGGAACCAGAAAACAAGACTGAATGCTAAGGGCAGAACTGAAAAAAATTGAACAAAACTGCATCTGTCACTGGATCTCTCTTCATTAAGGATGTACAGACAGGGAACTCATCTGCTGACAGCAGGAATTTAGTCACTGACTATGAAAAACAATGAGTGCACCAATTGCAAACAATGCTCTGATCTAAGTCATTAGCTAAAGAGGTCATTGTAGGAAAAAATGCTAGAATGTGTTATCAAGAAATCACTCAGATTTAAAATAAGCAATTAATGGTAAACATACAATGAAAGGCAAAGTAATTCTCCTACTTGTCAGGGACTTCTGGCTATTCACACCAGCCCTCAGTCTAGACCCCTGTTTTAATAGATTTCCCAAGAAATTCTTCATAAGACCTCCAAGAATCATGAAGATGGCTAAAAGTGTAATAGACTGATTTGTCGCTTCCCTCCAGTGTTTCATCCTTCAGGGGATACTTTGTTCATATTTCTCAGAATTTCTCTGTAACCTTTAGGACTAGGAATTTAGTTTGGGGATTTATTTTCCTGCGTATCTAAGTCTGCCCTTGTCATCTTTCACTCTCTTTATAGCCAAGGAGGAGTAAAAGTCACTTCTAGTGGGGATTTACTCCAACCCAAGAAAAATGTCTAAGTTGTGTGAAATAAATTCTTTCTCTGTCCGCTGCTCCATTTTATCTTCTCTAGATTTAGATGAAACTAGGAATAACTGGTGTAGACTTAAGCATCTACCTCTGGGATATCTACAGTGAAATGAGATGAATCTCAGCTCATAAAAGAAATATTTGTTTCAGAGCCAGATGTGCTTATTATACAACATACTGCTTTGAGGAGCCAGTGGTGTTCAGAAAAAATAATTAGGAACCAGATCACAAAAAGCTGGCTGCTACTGTTTTCATTGTTAATTCTGTCACTTCCTGATTGTTACTTTCAACCAACATCTCTATTTTGATGTTTGTTTTAAGAAATCCTATGTAATTAGTAGCTGCTATTTTTTTTTAAACTTTTATACCAGAAGCACCAAGAAGTTAACATTGTCTATTGTCAACACATAATACCTTGCTGCATGCATTTATTACTGTTACATTGTAGTAAAACCCAAGAATTATAGGCATGCACACAAAAAAATTTAAACATTTGTATTATTTTTGTTCTAACACTGAGCTTTCAGAAATCAGTGAATACTTCAGTGCAGATCACCCACCCACTAAGGGTGGTCAGGAAAGGGATCATACAGAAAGCAGCCACATCAGCCTGCATTTGCTTTCTCTGTGCCAGCTCTTAGGGCCACCATAGAAGGCAGCAGATGAGCCCAGGTACTCTTTAAAAAAATTAACATCACAACAGAAAGGAAAAAAAAAAAAAAGAAAAGAAAAAGTGGAAAAAAGAGAACCCTGGCCAGAATCTGAACTAATCTTTAATTGTATTTGTGGTGCCAGAGATTTAAGAAGTCCACTCATGGCCAGGACAGAGTTGGTGAGATGAATACCCCACCAAAGCACAAAATGTTGAGCATGCAGAGAGCTCCTCAAACTGGGAGACTGGACATCAGCAACTTGTTGTATACATTTGTTTGGGCCCTCTTCTGCATCCAAATCCTACAGTCTACAAGTGTTTGTTATCAATGATATTATGAAAACAAGCTCTGTAGTTCCATTTTTGTTTAAAAAAATTAATCGACACATCTACTCTATCAGAAAGCAGAATTGCCAGATTTCTCATTGCCACAATTTCTGACATCAACAAGACAATAATAACACAGAAAAGAGAGGAAATAAAAATAACTTTCTCTTAAGAAAGGACAGTCAATGATATTCCATGTCAGTTTCAAGAGAAAAGGGGGATCTTTATGGAACAACAGTTGCTGGGTGTTAGGACCGTTCATCAAGACATTAACCTTTTCTACTGACTTGCAGAAAAAGGTGACCTTCACACAGTGTGGATGGATTAGAGATTGCCCGAAGTAATAAAGTGGCCAAACCTTCTCTACCCTTTGTGTAACATAAATAAATAACCTTAGAGGAGGCCCAATCTGCAATCTAATGACCTCAAGGACCCTTCACCCCAAAATCTGAACATGTGTAAGCATCCACAGAGAGAGGGGACAGAGTCATCATTTTGGGGCAAACATAGCTTTCAAATCTGTGTTTTATTGAGGATGGCAGGCCTCTTCCTCTTGTCTTTTCCTGTATATTCAGTCAAGTGGATTATTTTAGATTTACATCTGTTCTACTGTCTAAAAATAAAAAATAAAAAATAATCCAAACACTTCATAGTGGAGGTGGCGATCTTATTTTTTTAAAAATGGAAGCTCATGCTTAATACTAATAAGCATTAATAATTCAGTCAACTCCAGTACAACGGACATAATGCTCTTGGCATCCCTGCAAGAAACAAGGCAGAACAATTATGAGTCATCAAATGTATTTTTCAGAGGAATTTGTATTCTAAAAAAAAAAAAGCCGGTTCATGTTAGCACAGTGCTGAAAGACAAGGAGTGAATTATAGCTTGGAAAGTGATGGGATGGATATAAAATCCAAGGGTCCAGAGGCCAACCGACTATATAGGCTCAGCTGCAGACAGAAAATACATGTTATGTATTTTTTCAATGGATTCTTCTATTTATCCTGTTAAGAAGTAGTGACTCCCCAAATCAAATGTGAGGTAGGCTAGAATTTTAATCGTACTGGAAGCATTGCCACTGCAATTGGTATCTGAAGCTCTCCTAAGTGATTGTTAGGCTATTTGTTCTACTGTGAGTGCAGAGAACCAGCAACACAAAAACAGGAGCTGTGGGTAACAGGAGAGGCACAGTGACAGAAATGTAACTACTTGAAAAGTGTGTTGCTCTTGATGCATTCTCCCTGCAGGATTGCTGGTGTCCAGGGGTCTACTGGCCCTACTCTTCTCTTTCTCTCTGCCTTCTCATAAACATTAAATCTGCTTTGTAGTGTTGTAATTGCTCAAGGAGCACTCTGAGTGGTGCCTCCAGGGGTACATGCAGATAAGAAACAGTTTGTTGGCATTCTAATATTGATTATTGGGACTAATTTAGAAAAATGACACAACGATGTTTTTACCAAATAGCAGAAGAGTTTAATTACTCTTTGCACATTTTTGAGGAAAAGAAACATGCTTGCTACTAGAGATTTTTTTTTGCAATGAAGATTTGAGGTAAGCAAAGAGTATAGTCTTATACTCACATTCAAGGTATGATTTTAAGATAATTATTAAAACCTTTGAAAATCGATGAGTTGAAGTTGAACTTCAGATAGAAAAGAAACAATACTTTCATCCTTTTAACTCCATTTGTAGGCTTGCAGAGTATCAGGAGGTTTTAATCAGTGTTGCATTGGAGTTTTTCTGGACATATGCTTATTTTCAGTGACATAGAGAAAAAATATTTTTTGCAATAAAGCAGCTCTGGATCCACAACATTAATTTTGTTATAGATCCATTGTAAGCCTGAAAGAAATATCTTCAAGAAAAAAAATTACAACCTACTGATTTCCTGCTTACGAAGGCTTAGGATACAGCTTCCTACAAGGGCTTGCACTATGCCCAGAGTGCAGGTCCTTGACCTAGAGTTTTGATAGGACTTTCTTCAATGAAATGGAATTCCAAGAAGGTGGATAAAACACTTGGTTTGGTACAGGAATTCTTTCCTGTTGCAATACTTTGCATAAGAAAGTAGTGTTGGGGTGGTCTTTTTCTTTGGTTTTTGGGTTTTTTTTTTCTTTTTTGATTGTTTTTGCTTGGTTTGTTTGGTTTTTTTAAGAGAAGGAAGTTTAAATAGTTGTGTGAATTCAGCTAAGTTTTATACACAAATGAAAAGCTGAAATTTTATGTTAACAGGAGTTTCTTGCACCGAAAAATCAGGGAGGAAACATCAAAGTAGGAAGAATTATGGTAATTCCAGCATTTTTCTGCACTTGGTTGGGTCAGATGTAAAATTGGGATTATTGTTCAGACATTCTCCAGGCTCTCCAAAATGTCCTTGCAAGAGAATTTCTTATTTAAAGCATGTTTATTCTTCATAACAAACTATTAAAAAAGCCTCTGTGACGTCTTGTAGGTGTTCCAAGAAGAATTTTAATTTTCAAAGAGTTTCATGCACTAATTAATTTGTAATGATATTAATTTATTATCATAATAGGATATGTTTATTGTAATGGGTGCTTTCTTCCTTGTCTTTTCTCCCATGAAAAAACAGAACAGGTGGAGAAAGAGCATGGAGCACTTAACCAGACTCCATCATCTCATGAGCTCAATACAGTGCTCTTCTCAAAGTTGTAGTGTTTGTTTGATGTGCATGAAATGATGTATAAATGAAGATAAATAAATGTCTCCAAAACTTTTTTTTTTTTTTTGCAATGCTCCCAAACTAAATGACTCTAAGTGAAAGAGAATTTTTTGTCTCTGTAAGCTAGCTTGGCAATACAAATGTTTTATTTCTCAGAGCAAAACCATCACAAGAAGAGTTTAAATTAACCTCCCTGTAACATGAAAGTACTCTGTAAAACACAAACTGGATTGCAGTATAGCTCAGTATTGTGACCACATACCAACTTGAGGAGACCTTGTCAATATTTAGGTTACCACACTGTTGAAAGGTTCTCGTCCCTCAGATATTCATCTAATGGAAGTGGGATTAATCTCATCTAACTTCCACAAAAAAATGTGTTAGTATTCCAAACTTTTTATACAGGTTCCTTCTATAGGTATTGGAGACAGCCACCCCCAAAGGACATTTCATCTTAGATAGCCTTAGATATATGTTACAGCATAGGATAAATCTTTTCTCTAGGTGCCTTCTTCTTTCTTCAGAGAGTTCCTAAGAGTACCAGCAAACTGGACACTTAACTTTGGTCTGGATAAATATCCCAAACACATGAAATTAATTACATGGGATGTCTCTGATAGAGAAGCTGGCAAACAATTTGACAACACATGGAAATGCTACTTGACAGCCCTCCAGTCAGCCCACAAGCTAAAGTGTGATGTTCCTGCAGCAGGTATGTTAGAAAACAATGTTTCTCAAACAACCACACCAGTTCAGCATGGTGTATTATCTTAAACCCCTAATACAGGCAAGGTGGTGTTGATCTGTGAGCCTGTGAATGGAGATAACGAGGGTCAGGCAGCTTTTTTGCTGATCCTGCTTCTCAAGGGCAATCTCTGGCAGCGGACAGCCAGCACAGACAATAACTTCAACAGATGCAGCTAAATTTGTAAAAGATGCTGCCACTAACTCTCACTCATTGCCCAAGTTTCCTTTCTGTGCACTGAAAGATCATCCCCTAAATAAAGCTTTGAATAACCTATGACCTCATTTATTCTTGCATCTTCCCCAAATCATGGGTACTGTTTTAATTGCGAAAGCTGTGCAATAGTGTAAAGATGTGGACTGTAGGGATTTTTAAAGCTGTTCTCTATATTATAGTGTAAATAACCTAGTGGTTTTGATCTGGAGGGGAAGAGGAGAATACTGCAGATAAAGAACTTTTAAAGAAAAACAAGAGCAGGGGAGAGGGAGGAGCCCTCCGAGTCTGCGAGCCCAGCTCCCTCGGGCACATAGATATGGGGACATCAGGAACCAGGGCTATCACTTCAGCTCTAATGTCATGGCATGCAGTCAAAGCTATTCCACAGACTGAAACAGCCAGGATTATCCAGGATTTATGTTGTCCACAGAGACCAGCTATGGGAAAATGCAATTAGCACAAAACCAACGCAGTGAGCAGTGCAACTGTACTGTTCCCTACTACAGATATGCCACTTACACATATTAAATCAAAGATACCTAAAAGTGTGCTATTAGCCAGGCATTTGTAAATGTGTGGTATGTACATTTAAAAAAATTATCCATAGTTAATTCCAGTGTTCATTAGTAAGATTCCCTGCAGATTTGAATAATAATACGAAAAATAGTTCTTTGTAATGTATGAAAGAGATTCCTATGGCAGTTCTTAATTTGAGCTTCATTCTCCAACAGTTTCATTTTAATATGACTGAGAATATGCAAACATATGAAAAAGGTGACTTCAGGCATGTGAGTAAATGATTTATAAATCCTAATAACACATTAGCTTATAATATGATTGCTCTTTTTATACCAATTTCGCTGTTTTGGTTTCCCTGGTTAGATATACAGGTATGTCTAGTTACCAGTTCATGAGGTGAACATATTTTTCTTCAAGGCCTTTAAATAATGCTAGATAAACTAAGATTTATTTAATTAAAAAAAATATGCATAGATGTGGCGCTTTACAAAAATTCATTAAATATGCAGTCACCTGAGAGTCTCTGGGTTAGTTATTTCAAATTTGACAACATTTTGCTATTATCTACATCATGTTTGGTCATTTACACCTATGTAAATGCACAATGAGTTCAACATACTGCTAGGACTTAAATGGGATAATATTTGATGACAGCAACTGTTCATTAACATTTATAGTTGTTACTATTTTTTCTAATGCAGTGAATCTGATTTATCTTTTTCTGATTTATCTTTTCTCTGATTGGGATGGAAGATGAATATAACTGGACATGGCCAGTGAGAGACCGAACTGATAGTGAGCTGGTGACTCACTATCCAACTGAGGGAAGCTGGATTTCTTTCACAAGAGTAGTGGCTGAAAAGATTGTAGAACAGATCCTTAATCATTCCTATTTTCAGTCCTATGTATGAAAAGAAACTGATCAGAATTTCAGCTTCCCCTTTGTAAACCTGTATAAAATCCGGAGTTCTTTCATGGCCTTTCACTTGAGTGGTTGGATGGATGAGTGGCACAGTGGTCACATCAGCCAAAACTCACACGTGTTGTGTCAACATTGTACTTTCATGTCCAGATTTAAATATTTTCACGGGATGGAAGACAAGCCATGAAGTCTGATTCTGATTTTGCTTCCTTTTACAATACTGTAAATTCACACTTAGAGGTACTCCTTTTTTTACAACAGTGTCTGGCATAAACATGTCTTTGATTCTACATGCACAAAGTAAACCTTAAATAAAGCCCAAATCTTTTTGTTGATGATGTTCTCTAAGGCAAAACAAACTCCAGTATGACTCTAAATCTAAGCAGGGTAATCAATTTAAAAACCTTAAGTAATAAAGTATTTGACTTACTGTTTTATTGTTAAAAAAATAATTATTTATTGCATTAGTTGAGGTACTTTGCTGTACTTCAAGTTTCAGAATATTTGACTTACATGATCAAATATGGACAAATAAGATACTACAAAACTAGCACCAATAGGCAGGACACTAAATTTTCCAGTACAAATACTTTACCACACTGCAATACATGAAAAAGAGATCAATAATACTATTTTTTAAAAAGAAATAATACATAAAAATATACTGCACAATGCTACAGTAGTAGCAGATGTGATGCTATCAGAGTTTGACAGCATTTTCACATAAATTATTGTGTAAGCACAGTTAATCATTATGTACAGGTGGTTTGCCACCTGCTTAATTCTGCTTCAAGCTGATTTACACAGCTTTTGAGGCAAACAACCCCCCCTCTTCCAAAATCACAGTTTTCCTTGTGTATCAACTAATATGGACAATTCTTTTCCCTTTCATTTCCCCTCTGCCCCTAAAGACACACAGAGAAAGGAACAGCTTATGTCTCCCTTTACATCCTTCTTTAGCTGGTAAGTTGTAAGAAGTACAATTATAGTGATAGTAATAGATGGTTCTGACCCTACAAAAATGAATTTTTACCTGCTGTGTGAACAGAGTTGACTTAATCACTTGCATTTCACCATTGTGTCTCAAATTTCTGGTTATACACCATAGCCCATGTGAAACATCAGCCCCTTTTAACAAGCTAAAACTCCTCCTATGCAGGTGTTATATGCCCCAATAAGTTATGACATAGAAATCCCAGTTATTATTTGGGTAGTCCTCATACTTTGCAAATGCAAGTTGTAAGATGTTAAGAAGTGCTAACAGCTTTGCAGTGAAGTAAAAATAATGCAAAGATCTCATTGCACCTGCAGGTGGGAATTCCAACATCAACATGAAGTCAGTGTGCATAGCTACCTTTATGCTGATAAACAGGGGAAAGTAATAGTCACCCTTCTTTTGGAAAAATTAGATCTGAATTTCAGACTAAATTTTTCATCTTGTGGTTTATCTGATTCAGCATGGCATTGTATCCTGGGGTAGGTTACAGCTGTTGCTGACCACTTTGTTGGTTCTTCCTCCCTTAGTTTGAGATAAAGATCTAAAATTGATAAACAGAATCTGTTCCTACCAGCCATTCTAAACCATCTCAAAATATCCAGAAACCTGTTCATAGTAATAAGTCTCCTCTGACTTGATTACTATACTATACTCCGCTTGCTTTTAGGGATATCAGCAGTTGTCTTGATTTGTACCAGTACTCTACTGAGCCCAGGGGAGGACTGGTCTGGGAGTGATACCTCAGAACAATGGAAGAGAGCCACATTTCACATCTTCCAACCTCTATATCTCAGTAATTCATCTTTTCCTACTTCCAATTTGTTTTTCCTGCCTCTGCATTTCTCAGCTTGCAGATTCTTGCACCTGCTTCTCATGGCTCACTTGCTGATGAGGACTCCAAAGGACAAAGATGTTCTACCTCCCTCCATCTTTGAGATCTTTCTCTGATGCTTTTCTCCCCAAAATATGTCTGAGACAATGAAAAGTTATTGAGTTAGGTTCTGTCCTGATTCCATTATGTGCTTTATATTTGCTCACAAAGAAGAATGGGAGTCAGTTTTGATACTGCTTACATGGGCATCACAAAGCTGTAGGAGCTAAAGTAATATGCTACTTACTACAGACATAACTTTACACACAGCACTGCCAGTCGTATTAGAAGAATGTTAATTCTATTTGGTTAGATAAAGCTTTGACAAGATGGAAATACAAGATTTTACAAAAAGGCCTAATCCAGTGCCCTTCTCCATCCATTCAGGGCAAAAACAGCACCTCAAAGTTGAATTTCTCTATGAAGCCATTTAATTATTGAGTTTCGTAATGTACAGATAGAAGATCATATTCAGGTTTATATGTAAGTCTGATGTTTTAAGAGATGGTTTGGATTTTTTTTAGAAGTGTGAGCATATGTGCATATTCTGCAACAAGCACCTCAGCAGCACATAATCCTGCAGCACTGCTGGAGTAACTACATAAGCAGGAGATAGGAGGAGCAAGAAATATCTGTACATGCTGAGGATAAGCTCAGTTTCATGTGGCCCTGAAGAGATGTAGCCTTCCCCAGCCACATTGGCCCAAGGTGCCATGATCAGCACTGCTTAGCTTTGTAGCTCTCAGGTCTTACGTGCTCCCACTGAAGCAGGTCCTAGTACAAGTTACTTCCTCAGCTGAAGAGAATCAGACTTTCGAAGTTTGTGATAAAAGTTGGCAGGTTTTTGTTTGTTTTTTGGTTGGTGTGGGTTTTTTTTTAATAAATGTTTTGGCATGCTGCCAAAGCATGCTCCCAGGCTTGCTGCCTGTCAGGCTCACAAATGCCAGGAGGTAAGCAGTCATTTTCGGCATTTCATCTGAGCAAATGCTTAGTTACATTTCATGAAATGAAACACAAAAACATCAGCAAAAGGACAGCCAAGGCACCTTTTCCCTGGCTCCTTATTAAATTTCAAAAACGTACTGAGGTAGGCAAGGTATAAGTGAAACATCTTACTAGTTGCAAAAACTTTTTATAACACAGAAGGTTGCATATCTCTGCTCTTGTGAGACTCCTCCTCAAGTGCTGTGTCCAGCTGTGCAGTCCCCAGTACAAGAAGGACATGGGGCTGTCAAAGTAAGTCCAGAAGACAGTCACAATCTGATCAGAGGGCTGGAACACCTTTCCTGTGAAGACAGACTGAGAGAGTTGGAGTAATTCAGCCTGGAGAAGAGGAGGCTCCAGGGGAACCTTTATCTGCCTTCCAGTACCCAAAGGGGCCTACAGGAAAGTTGGGGAAGAACTTTTTATAAGACCATGTAGTGAAAGGACAAGGGATAATGGCTTTAAACTGGAGAGGCTAGATTTAGTTTAGACATTGGGAAGAAATTCTTTAGGTGAGACACTAGAACATGTTGTGCAGGAATGTTGTGGAAGCTTCATCCCTGGAAGTGTTCAATGCCAGGCTGGATGGGAAATTGAGCAATGGGAGTTGTCCCTGACTATGCAGGGGGGCTGAACTACATGATCTTTAAATTCCTTTCCAGCCCCAACCATTCTATGATCCTACGATTCTATCATCTCCTGTTGATCTGTAACAACATACAAAAAAAGCTGTGTCCTTCCTTTCTGGTTATTTCTCTGCTGATGTAAACTAAGACAGAGAAAGTGGAATGCAACAGCTGATTTAATATGCTCTTCTGGTTTGAGAGGCTTAATGAACCTTAGGGTGGATTTTCTCCTTCCTGTCCCATACTGGGGATGGGGGATGAGGGAGCAGAGGGCTTGTTGGTATCAGCTGTGCCGTGACACATAGCTATTAAAAAAACCCAAACCCCAAAACATTTTCTATTTGATTCTGTAGACTGACCTACATGTAAAAGGTGATGGAATGGGTCTGTAGGGTGTGGTGCTACTCAGGACAAAGACAGAGACATTTGCAATATAGTGCTACTTGGACATGAGGTTTACCTCCCTGCCCATCATCCAAAGTACCTGGGATCTGGCAGAGAATGCAGGTGTGTTTCACAACAGGGGAAGGATTTGACAGAGAGGTATGATGTGGTGTTGAACAGAATTAGATACTTTACAGAATTAAAAAGTTTTATTCCCACTTCAAGTTATGGAGCAGGAGTAGGGACAAAATACAGTCAGGGTCTGGAAAGTAGATGGAATGATCTGAAAGGCTTTTGCTGATGAGAAGGGGGGAATGAGTGATGGTGACAAGTACATTTTTCTTCAGTTTGCTTGTCTGATTTCCTGGAGGGTTCCTAAGGTCTAAGTTTCAGAGTTTATCAAGAATATTTTCATCTTGGTGCAGAAGAGAGTAGAAATTCAGCATCACATGGATTTTTGGGGTTATTCCCCAGGAAAATGGTACTAACAACAATTCATTTGCATGAAATTAAACACAAGTGGAAATTTAATTGAGCATTTTGGTTTTTTAAGTACACAATCTGAAATGGAGTTTCCTATTTAGAACTGTATATAAGCACTGTAGGCTAGTGTATAGGTAACATAGGTGGTCTATTCTATTGCAAGCTGTTAGCCCTGTTGAGAGGGAGCAAGATTCGTTTGATTGTACCTGACTATCATCTTAATGTGTCATTTACCTTACTACTTCTCCATCACTGCTCCCTGTCCAAATATTAGCAGGTGTGTTTGCACAATTATAAATAAAGGATCAGAGAAAACATTCAAGGCAGCAGTCACTTAATGAGAGGACTTATTTAATTGAAATCACGAATCTGACTAAGTTCCCACTCTGATGCGATCTGACAAAAATGATCATAGGATAAAATTGCTGCTTGCTGATCCCCACCTATCTTACATCTCAACTTGCTGCAAGATTGAGGCAAACTGCACCAATTTACTGCTCCCAACTGCCTGATAATGGACACTTTGCTGTGCACTCTCCCTTCATTACCGCACAGGTCAGGGCTGTTAACAGGGGCTCTTGCCACTTTTGACAGATAGTCACTACCAAGATGAATGGCACTAGCCACATGACCACTTAGTACTATGCTTTTCCTTTCTAGCACCTTTAAAGCACTTATATTTTTTAAAAACTCACTTCATCCTTTAACTCTTTATTAACTAGGAGAATCAATAGGAATCTGCTGAAACTGACCTCATGCAATTCTTCTAAATTTAATTGGGTGCATCATTATGAATATATCTTGGCATTTGTTGCATGCCAGTAATGAGAGATTTATTTGAGCATTTAGTTTAAATTCCTTAAGGATGTTTAGACAATTTACTGGGATTTTCTGTGTGTACCCTAGTGCCAGGTTTTAGAATTATTAAAGGCATACAGGCTACAAGGACTGAATCAAAACACTAATTATCTTTTTTTTGCCCTCTTAATGAAAATCTTTGCGCTTATATTTTTGACTTTTTGTAGTGAAAAGTACTTCTAATTTCCTATGTAAGCTTTTGACACCATCAGCCTAAATATTAAGTTTTCTTTTTAGCAAATATTTGCTTTAGTAACATACTTGGGAAAGAATACTTAAAGCATGCAAATGCCAAGAACTTAATAGCAAATTTGCTTTAGTGTATTCTATTAGCTAAGACATATTTTTCCTGAGACAGTGCCAGGCATAATTTGAACACGTAGTTTTAGTTATCTTGTCATATTACATGGAAGATCAATAAATATAATTTAATTTTAAAAGCAGCAGAAGCAATTAGAAAGAGAAACCTTTTTAACAACACATTTATACTCCTATATTTTTTGATGGTGATAGTTTTCGTGAAGTGTCCCAGAATTCCTGTGTATGGAAACAGAAAATCAGCTCTTTGGATGAGTCAGGATGCTACACATTCAGCATGCAGCAGAGCAGTGTTAGAAGCAGACAAAAATGTGATCAGCCAAAACAGAATCTTGGTGCTGGAGGTCCTACATAGTTTGAAAGTCTTCCTAGCTATGGTCACTTAGTGAAAGGGCTTTTTTGAACTGGAAACATCTAGGTTGGATGCCAAGCATATTTTGGGCAATGAGTGTGCTGGCAACATCAAGGTAATTTTAAACAAACAGGTATGAAAATTTGTGTGAAACTGATAGTTTACAGACAACTACCATGGAAATTCTCTGAGCAGCTTTGAGTAACCACACCTGTACTTTTTTTAGTAGTAGCATGCAAGAAACTGCACCAAATCTACCCAACACATAATGATGAATCTTTGAATGTAGTTGAGAAGCACTCAGTCCTCCTATGCTCCTTGGCAGAGAGCTGAAAGACAAGCAGGTCTTCTAGAGAAGACCAATACCCTCTCCAACCTGATGAAGATATGCTTTCCAGTCATGACATCTATTTACCCTGGTTTTGTTTAGCCTATGTCTCTCTTTCTTATTTCAGTTTTGTGCTGTGCTTTCTCCTCTGCAATAGCACTGACACTCCAGAAGACCCTGTTGTAAGCTACATGCAGACATTTCTACTTTTGGAGATTGGAATCTCCAAAACCAAGAAAACAAGTAGAAGGCTGGGAACCTGAAGGTTTTTTTCTCCCCTTAATTCAAGATACAAGAGAAAGCTTTTATAGCTTTTTATCTCCTACACAGGCAGAAGCAGTGCTGCTGGGGTGAGTCAATTGTGTATAGAGGACAGGAATAACAACAGATGGTTATGTAGCCTTCTAGGAAACTTCTAGAAAGACCTTTCTGCCCTGGATGTGAATAACTTTTTCTCCTGTTTGGATCTGCAATTCTTCCATCTTTCTCTTCAGTGTACCAAAAATAATGCTTGAGTTTCTCCTCAAAGATGAAGTGAAGTTTTTCAGTGCTCTTGGTAGAGCATGTGGAGAATCGACATCTTCTATTCCTTTGGTGTAGGCAGCTGCTGGATTTTCACAGGCTGATCTGGCAGCTATGTCACCTCCTGTGCTTGCACGTGCTCCTTGAATCCCAGCTGCTGTTAAAGGTAAGAGAGATGGGAACACCCATGCTCTGGGTCAGGCCACATTTTCTGTCTGTAATTAAACTAAAAATATTTTTTCTTCAGACTATATACAGGAAAAATCACCTGCAAAGTTATGATTCCTCTGTATTTTGTTGTAAAGAGAAAAGCATTTTGTTTGGTTTTTTTTGGTTTTGTATTCTTTTTTCCATCCTACCATACAGAAATGTGATGATTCCTGATTCTACAGGTTTTGATTGTTATTACCTTGTAGGCAGAGATTATTGTTTTAAAGACAGATCTGTATCCATAGCAACACATATTTCAACATGTATATTTTCAAACATATACTGAGGTGATCCCTGTCTGTAATGTTTGTGCTTTAACACGATCCTATGGACAGAAAAGCTGTGAGTGCCACCATCTCACTGCCAGGGCTCCAAGCTACATTTCTGTCATTTTGCTGGACAGGGTGGATGCTGTGAGTCATGAGGAGACTTCACTTTCATTCTTTCCTGTTTGGTTGCTTTCCTCAATCTGAAATAAGTGCCATTCAGATGGAAAGCAAATGCCTGTTCCCTGTGTGTGGGAAAAAAAAAAATTCCATAACAATTATCATGGCTTCGATTAACATCAGCATTGACCCAGGGGTTGGGCATTTCCCCAGCATTAATGACTGCCCAGGTTAAGGGCCCCCAGCTCCACGTTTGGTCCTCAACTCTTCCAGCTGGTCATTAACAGGCAGAAATGTCTGCTCTCAAGGTCATTATTGTTTAATTAATGAAGACTACAAAACAGAAACATAGTTTCACCCTAGAAAATCTCAAGCCATTGTATAGTATCCCTAAATTGAAAGCACAGGAAAGTTATTTTGTAGTACTTATCAATTTGCTCACTTAATATGAATACATAATTAATGATACAGGACAATTTTAGGCAAAGATCTAATAGAAATAATTACACTGAACTTGCAGGCTTTTAGGGTTAGAAGAATCTGTCACTCAGTTTACACACAATTAATGTTTTTCTCTCTGTGTAATCCTTGATCATTTCACTGTGCTTTGCTCTTGACAAACAGTCAAATTATGTGGTTACAACTGCTATTAGATTTACATTGCATTGTCTAATTCACTTTGCCTCATGAAATTAGATGAATTATTAAACACATAATCTGTTATTCCCTATTAAAATTAATTGATTTTCATGTCAGTTTAAAACTAATGAATTGTCTAGGGATATTCTCATAAACCTCATCACAAAGCAGAAAGATTATTTTATTTCTCATCATTTCTGATAATGATCTTTGGAATATGATACCTCAATGCCTTCACACGGTAGCAAAAATATAATTATGCCAACACAGGCTTTTCAGCTGGTTTATACAGGATGTGTTCAGCTGTTCTGTATCAGAAAAAAAAATGTTTAATTTAAAAATTACCTGAAAAACAGAATAGCTACCTGTAAGCAAAGTTACTTCATATTGAAGTGAATGCAACAAAAACCACAGGCTGATCCAAGGCTATAAGTTTTCTGAAGATACTCGGCTGAGAAAAAAAAAAAAAAAAAAAAAAAGGAAAATGAAAGGAAGCAAAGTGACCACACTGGTAAATCACCATCTGTGCTAATCTCCTCACCAAATTAAAACAATATCTAAAACCCAAACTGTTATGTTAAAGTGGAGAAAACAATGAATAGTAAGTAGTTTCTGAGAGACACTTTTAACTTGGTATTCCTCAGAGTATTAATATTTCAGAGAATTTTCCAGCTGTGTCTGAATTTTACAAATTTATTAATGAATTCTTTTCTTCAGGTGTCCTCCCCTCATCTCCTCTCTCTCCTCAACTTCTTTCCCAACCTGGTTACTTTAATTTTGCTGCATTCAGCTGCATCATATATTTGACATTGTTATATTCCTATAGGCATCTATAAAACCCTATTCAGCTCTTTTGTAAGCAGCTCCATTACTTCATGCAACACAATTCACCAACTCACTTTTAATACTCCTGATTGCAGTGCTCATCTAAACCAGCAGCACTGGCATCAAACAGTGGTCTCCAGCCTGTAGCATTGACACAATAGCTTCCTAGGGTTTAGAGAAAGCTGCTAATTTCACCTTTCAGTCGAGATAAAGTGCTTGCAAAGCTGAAGCAGTCCAACAGTGTTCCACAACATTTAAGTTCCTAGGATTCAGTTGAATAGCCTTTCCCCTTATTTATTTATTTCTACAGCTTGCTCCCGTTTTATGCATATGATTGCTATTTACCAGGAAACAAACATTATTTATACCTTACGTTTTAAAGTCTTGAAAGGTTATGTGTTCCCTGACTTCCTTCTAACTCTGACTTCTAATGCATTCTTTGACTTTTCTTTCTTTTAACTCTCAGAGAAATAATTTTGAACGAGCCCAATTATGCTTTCTTTAAGCATGTCTCTGTGTTTCACTTCAATCTAAAAAATACAATAGCACGGTGAAAATTAAAAGCATTTGAAGAAATAAAATAGTGTTTTGCTATTGTTTTCAGAGACTTATTTTGCATATGCCGACTAATATGACTAAATAATATTTATAGTATAATTTCAAACATTTTGCGAAGCTTATTGAATTGTACTCCATTTAGCATTCTGACTTTCTAGGAATTTTTAATTCAAACAAGCAGTCACAACCCTTTTAGAAACACTGAAATTTTTAGAAATGTTGAAAGCAGTGCAGTGCAATGGCACCATGAAAATGCCCGCAGTTAATCTGTATACTGATAGCCAAACTATAGTTTTGTTTATAGGGTGCTTTCAGACTGCTGTAAAGGTGTTTTGTGTTAAGGGGGAGTGGATGTTCCCCCCAAAGTCAATTTGTCACATCTTCTGTCTGGTTTAGGTTTTGTAGCTATTCTTTACTACCACCATAACATCCAGATATTTTCTGCATGAACTGTGTCATCAAATGAGTGACACTGAGGGACTTCATGGAATCTCTGGGTGCCCTTCACAAAGGCCTTTATCACCCAGTGCTGCTAATGGCAAAGTCTGAATAAAAAAGACCAGTTTTAAAATTTATTTTAATTTTCACCATCACTATCCATTTTGATTGTGGTAGTAAGTCTCCACAGTCTCATCTTCCCCAAAAGGTTACTCTTTAACTTGACAACATTTGGCCTTCTGTGCTTGCAAAAGTGATTTATTGGTTATACTCTGAGTTGCTTTGTGTTCAATAAGCACAGCTGAGAAATGTCTTGGTATGGCTGTTAAACAATAGGACCGAGGACCAAAGACCTGACACAGTGGTTTGGTCAGAGAAGAAACAGCTCACCAGGTTCTCCCTGTTTTCCCCAGGATCAGATTCACCTTGCTCGAGTCTCCTGCTTCTTCACATGGGTGCTGACCCTTCTTATGCAACGTGTCCCGTTACCAGGCTCCTGTAAGGCATGGCTGGCAGATTGTTTTCAGTCTCCCCATGTAACAGTGTGAGGTATCCTGTGTTTACTGGAGCAGAGCAGGGAAAAGATTAATTCCTGTGGAAGAGATTGCTGTAGTTTTTTTCAGGGCTCTTTTCACATACCACATCTTTTCTCTCCAAATAGATATGGTGAAACATATATAGTGTGTCAGATGTTCCAATGGTCTTCAAGGCAAAAGATGGTAGGAGTTTGCAAACGAAATCTGAGGTGAGGAAGTAAGTCACCAAAAAGAGGTGACTTATATCACAAAAGCTACTACTTTTCCACACCCTTTCTGACAGCTGAATGGCATCTGCTGTCTTGTGGTGATGAAGTTTGGCTGAATCCTGTCCAAGTGGGACAAGATTTCCATAGGAGTTATGGACTTCTCTAGGAGGCATGAGAACTTCCTTGACTGAACCAGTCGGGCCTTCCTGTATTCAAATTTAGAGAGGACAATGCAATTGCTATTCCTCTATAAAAAGCCATCAGTTTCTACAGTGGAATGAGGCATTTTTATAGCCCCACAATAGGGAGGATATACCCGTCTTATAAAGCCATTGGAAGAAGTTATCCCAGGTCAACACAGTAAAATCGCTTCTATGTTATCAAGGTCCAAATTCATTTGTGAAAATCAAGATTTCACCTACCTACTGGCATTTCAGTGACATCAAAGTTCCAGGGAAATAAGTCTCAGTGAAAGATACTATGAAAAACGCATTTTTTACTATGCTCTTGTATTTTTAAAGAACGCTACAAAAACCTAACCATCCAGCAATTTGCCTCTTTATTTTTCTTTAATAAAACATGGACTTTTAACCTCCAAACAGAAGGTTCAAAAAGAAAGGGATCATTTAAATTATGTGTTATTTATTCAGTAAGTATGTGTATAATAAATTCAACAATTTGTTTACTAGATGATTGCTGTTATCATTTATTAGTTGCATTGCCTTAACTCTTAGTACATAGATTCTTTTCTGAACTGTAGGTGAGAAACGAGAAATAAAATCTCCTTTCAATTTTAAGTTTCATCACTCCAGTTTGTACAATTTCTAATTTCATTAAACTGGAAAGAGAAGAAAAGCAGTATCTATATCTTGAATTCCTCCACCTATTCCAATATGCAATGTGAGTTTTGTGAGGATGGTGTAATTTTGTTGTGTAAACAACAAAAACATATTGTTTATGAAAGGCAGAATACAAAATCAAATGAAACATCTTAAAAACCAGGGCAGAGGTATTCAAAGACAGATTCCTGTTTGGGGCCATTTTTTCTTCTATGTAAGCTGTATCAAAAGTTTTAAGATCATTTAGGGTCCAAAATGCTGTGCAAAAAGAAGCAGTGATAGATTCAGCCACTAAGATGATTCTTACAAGAAAGCCAATCTATTGTGTTAATGGGGGATTTTCTATTGAATTTTTGAAGTGAAAATTTAATCTTTTCCTTTAGACATCGCACAAATTCTTTGCTTTGTTACCATGGAGCCAAATATCAAGACATCTCTGTGTGCACAGTGGAACCAGTTTATCAGGACGAGGTAGCATGATGACAAACGAAGTTTTATGTCTGGCAACTTGGAATGAAATATCTCCAGCAGTGAATATTCAAGTACTAAAGAATGAGGAGCAGGCTGGATGTTGGCTTTGGTGCCCATAACAATATATATAAAAAGGGGTACAAATATAAAACTTTAAAACCTTGCAAATGTAAAAATATACATACTTCACTATCATAACCAATTGCCAAAAAAAAAAAAAAAAAAAAAAATCAAAAATCTCCATACACACCCAGATGCAAAGAGAACAAAGACTGCTATAAATATTCCAAGAAGCCAATAAAGAAACTAGGAGTGGTTAGTTCTCCTGTGTAATGGGCTGCCATAAAAGCTTTTATTGTTAAGGGAGTTACTTTACTAAGAGCTGTATGAAGAAAACTGAATGAATGTGAAAAATTGCATGCAATAACCTGAACTGAAAGATGATTATCAACCTCTGAGTTCTATGCTTTTGAGTGGGTGCTGCTGTTAGAAGATTGCCGTTGTGGTTAAAGAAAAGCTTGTTTTGTACTACTATCCCTCCTCCAGGTGTACAGAGAGTCAGTGTGTTCCTCTCCAGTGCCTTTGTCTGTCTATATTAAATGTCATTTCTTTTAAATTGAAGGGCCTGATCCTGCAGTTTCGCTTTCAGGAGGCACTTCTGTGCACTGGAACATTCTCATTGGAGTAATCTTTTAGGATTCAAGGGTCTGATCGCCTGAGTCTGGAAGGAGAAGCAATCATGTTCTGTGTTGCACTGAACTGAGGAGAGTGTTTGCTTCTGGGCCAGAGTCTGCAAGTGGAGCTTGACCTAAAACCACAGAACTCATTCCCACGAGTGCTGATTCCACCACTTCCCAGGCATAAAAGTAGATTTTCTTTTTGTGACCGGTTTTACAAGTATACCACATACAAACCCTGCAAAAATTAAACCCCCCAAAACCTGTTTCTCCTACAGCTGCGAAGGAAGAAAAAGATGTGATTATTTGTGTACATCACTGTATTGGAGGTGGTCTGAGTGCTGTGCTAATTAGGACCTTATCAGTGGCTAAATGAATAGGCAGGTATCATGCACATTCCATGTCACTTCAAAGGAAGCTCCAAACTCTGAACGTTTACAACATCAGGCTTTTAGATATTGCCACTTTAGAGAATATCTTTGTGCCTTTGATTCTCTGGGTAGTTTTTTTTTTTTCTTTTCAGCACTCAAAAAACACACAAAGCCAGAGGATGGTTACAAATCAGGAACCTCGTAGATACCTCTCCCTAGAGTTTCCCATGGAAAATGTTAAAGCATGATGTTTAGTCCCTCTCTTCCAAAGTTTCATGTATGCCTAAGATTCTTTACCATTCTTGCTGACATTCTCAGAGATCAAGGTAAAGAGAAAAGCACTCACATCAGCTTTACTAACTTATTTCTGTTCCATTTGCAGGAGATAAAGGTATTTTGAAATTAAAATTGAAAAGAAGATATTGTTCCATCTTCTACAAAATCTCCAAGATGAAAATTGAACTCATAGGAGTTGAATGTGCTTTCCTAAATGAGAAACAGATTGTCCTAGATTTGCTGAAATTTGCTCTTTTTTCCTATGAATTTCAAAAAATTGATACAGTTTTAATATAGCTGAACATATATTGATGCTCGTAACATTAATTTCTCCCAATAAAAATACTGATTCAGAAGACCTGACATACTAACTCATTTTTTACGTTACCAGACTGCATACAAATTTCAGGTAATTTTCCACACCAGACATTATTCTATATACAAATAAGTTTTGCCTGGCACTGGCTGTTGGGCTAATCCCCTCAAAGGTTAACAAATTGGTGCTGTTGCCAGCACACCCTAAACACAGGAGGGAAAGTGCTGTGCCACAACAGGAGCCTGTTTCAGGGATGGGTGGCTCTTCTGATGGGTGCCTAGCCAGAAATCATCTCTCCCCAAACAGGAGCACTTCTTGGACTGCATATATACTCCTTTGGAGAGAGAAGGCTGGTTTCAGACTGCTTGATCCCCTGTGTATAGCTTCTGCTGAGCAGCCATAAATTGTATAAAGCTATGACTACCTGAAAGTAAAAAAACCAAGACCACTTCCCACGGAAAACATACTTTTCTTTATCTGTAGCTGCATTTTGGAGGAGGTTTAGTGGCCATAATCACGTAGTCCAGGCTATTTTAAAACACTTATATGAGAGCAGTGGGACTGGCCCTTCAATTATTTTTAAGTAGCATCCATGATTTGTACCTAAGGGATTAAGTGTACTGATCGGTTCTGCTTTTGCCCTATAAATCTCACCACCTTGGAAGAAATGGCTGCACCTGTCAGGTTGAAATGTGCCCTTTTTGCTTTATAGCATCAAGATGTTTTCTGAGCCCCCACCTCCAAGAAGGCATAGCAGCTCTGTAAGAGGGAGTGCCTGGTTGGGTGTGTTAGATCCAGTCCAGTTTGCCAAAGTTACATGCCACGACCCTGATGAAGGGTACATCTGACAGAGAAGTCACGTTTGCCTCCTTCCTCCCTTGGAATGCCAACAGGCTAGGAACTAAATACTAAGGGGGACTTGTGCTGATGGAATACATGTTCTCAGAAAAACAAGCAGCTGATGGTGATGTGTCTGGAGAATAAAATCACCCGAGGGCACGTGAGCTGGATGGAGGGCACGGTTTGACATAGCACTTTATGATATCTGATCTCTGCAGGTCCAACCCAAGCTTCTTCCTATTGCTTGCAAAATACACCTGCTACAAAGCCCAGCTAAGCTTAGTAAATGCATAACTTATTTGCAGCGTTTCCAGGTGAGTTTAAGTTCTGTTTCTCTCACTGTCATTTGTCTAGCTGAGATAATAGGTTCCTTCGGACCAGCTGCAAGATCCTGGGAGTGTTCCAGCTGGAAGAAGACTCCTGACCATCACACTGAGCTGGAAACAGCAGAAGGCTATTCTGAGCTTGTGGTTAGAGGAGCATCTGCATAGTAGTGGTGGCATTGCTTTCCCAGCAAAAACACCTCAGTCTCTGAAACTTCCTTGAAGTGTACTTTGAAAATTAAAAGGTATGATGAATCATGATTCTGCTAAAAGTAATTGTGAAAATAGATCCTCCCATAGCATCACAAATACTATACATATGCTTAGGAAGTCTCAGTATCTCAAGACGCACCAGAACTACTTAATTTTGCTCCACACAAATGTAAGCTATCATCTCATCCTTATTCTTCCATTCCTGAGCATTGACTTACTGCTTTTCAGCATGTTGCTTAAGCTGCTTGTAAGGCAACAGTCTTAAGTAAAGGGGTGTTTCCTTATCATTTAAAAAAAAAAACATAGGGCATTCTTGAAAACAATAATAAAAAACTTGTCAAAAGAAGCATTTAGGGAACATTTATGGCTGAGCAAAAGGAATTATCTAAAAGGCAAGTGCTGCAGAATCACTCAGGCAAAACTGTCACAGCAATTAATGGAAGTTTTGTGTCAGAAATTACTTTATTGTATCTATAGAGTCATAATTAAGGAAAAATGTATTATCATGTTGGGCTACACGCAGTCACTTGTTGAGCAACAGTAGAATATTTTAGCTCATAATGAGAGCTTATTGAGTTTGGTTGTCTTAAGTTTTCAGATTCTAATTATGGTCTTTAGAAGACAATGGATATGGCTTAAAATAATAAGAATGCTGCTAAAATTGCTGTGGCTGTTGAGGCATTACAAAGACAAATGTTGGCTCCCTGTGTATAGTATACATTTAACCTGTCACCAAACATAGAGCATTTTACAGGTAAAATGTAATGGGATGCATTTAGTAGCTATCAAATGAATATTTTTTGTTGTACTTGAAAGTAACTACTTAAAATAGCACTTTATTAAATTATAAATTAAAGTATGCTACATCAAAAATGGTTGCAATTTCCTTCTGTTAGCACGTGAGTCATTACAATGCAAAGTTACAGGTTTCTGGAACATAACGAAATTCAAACTTGCATTCTTAGTGAAGTTGCCATGGCCAATTCAGCTGAAAATGAGAATTATAGTGAGAGCATTTCCTGGTCTTTGACCCCTCTTATAGGGTTTTAAAAAGCAGGGGTTTTGTAGAGCATTAACCTCATTCTTGAGCAATTCATTTCTCTGTGTAATATGAGAGTTGTTAAAACACTTCAATAAATGGAAAAGTATTTAAACATGTTTTATTCTAAGTTTTAAAAGACTGGACATTTAGCTTCAAGTATTCCTGGCTGTGTAATGCAAAAGACTTCAACAATAGCACCAACAGTAGTAAAATAGAGTTTCTCATATATATATATATATTTATAAGGATAAGGCTTCATGACAGGTAGGCAGTAAGAGAGAGATATATTTGACAAGTTATAGTTACAAATACTTTACATTTGTGTATTTGTCTCTCTGCTACTATTAACTGCACACAATAAGAAGCTGAGGGTGGAAGGGGGGTGGGAAACAAGCTGTTGATCTTGGACAATGAAAGGGAATTTCATGGGTTCTTATGATATTCTGTGAACCTTTCTAAAAATTCCTCATATCCTATAATCCTCCAGCACCAGCTGACTGGTCCTGAGCTAAACTGAAGTGCATATTCTGAAGGTGTTATAAATTATTACTTGAATTTATTTCGCTTTCAGAATCTTCATATGTGCACTAAATTATGGCCATGGATTCTTGCAAAAGAGATTCCTGCTGTAGTCAATAGGAGTTGGCTTGTACAGAAACCAGTCTTATCCTCTCTGGTATATAGAATAAATGTGTCTGAATAACAAAACCTATATATTTAATATTAAATACTAAACACTAAAATTTAAATGCTAAACACTAAATGTTAAATGTGAAATATTAAGCACTAAATAATAATAATGAGCCTGTTCAGTTCCACAATTTTAGATGTTTTATGATACCATGATTGTAAGAATGAATTACTGCAAATACTGTCTTATTAACCAAATGGACTTAATTGCTTATTATAAACTTAGACCCTATCCAGGTTTTGCCCCTATAAACTATATTGACATTTTGTGAGTTTTATTTTCTGTTTTCAAGGTCTGAAAAACAAGCACCAACTTGTCACTTAAGTACCCTGATATTGTCTTTGCTTCCCAAAAAGTACTGGAAATCACAAGGAAGTTTCTATACAAACTGCTGCAGTTAAGTGAAGAAATGATCCAACATACAGAAATTGCATTAGTTCGTAATCCCGGACAAGAACTATAAAATAGAGGTGTAAAGATTTAATGTTTAGTGATGGGAGACTTAAGAAGAAGATTACTTTCTTTCAAGTCAGGTTGCAAAGATGTGAGAAGTGTCATTTAATCCAGTGGCACTAAACACCAAATCTGCTGGCACAGGCTGGAGTGTTGGAGGCTTTGGGGACAAAACAATGTCAGAATGTTGTTATAGTATATGGCACATCTTGTTTAGTACTTTTTTTACACAAAAGAATACTCTGATGTGAATTAATAGAATTTCTCAAAAAGCAACCAGACTGGCTCTGATTGTATGTTTGAGATTGGCCCACTATTTGGGAGAATGATCTCTTTTTTAATCTCAGCACACTTATTACCCCAAAACTCCCTTTTGACTTACTGGTAAATATCTATCAGTACATGAATCTGATATACAGATGCACCAACTGCAATGCAAACAACCAGCATGCAGCTCTCAGCATTTTATTTCTGGGATCACAGAAGACACCACAGAAGGGTTCATCTGGTGGAAATGGTGTAGATGCAGATCCAGCTGCTAATTCTGGGGGGCCAGGTGGATTCATGAAAGCAGCTCCTCCAAAAGTAAGCACCCAAGCACAAAGGAGCTGTGTGCTATTTAGAAGACAGTTCTTGTTAAAGTGGAGGGTTTGGGCTGCTTATTGAACTGGATCTTTAGGACAGCAACATTCCTACACACATGGAAGACAATCCCAATTCAGAGAGAGAGAGTGACTTAAATCTACTTTGTTATTGTAGATCCAAAGAATATTATCTCCTGGAAATTTAAGAACCAAATCTATCTGCATCATGGTTGCATCCAACCCTAACATGAGCATCTGTGCTTTGCACCAGATTCAGCTGATTCCCTCCACTTCTATGTTCTTGTTTCACTCATACGCATCCATCCGAAGTGCTGCTTCTCCATACTGAAAGTAAAAGCATCAATCCATCCACTGAAAAACATATTGAAAGTGTTAAAAATGGAATTGGTGTGAAAATATGATATTGCTTCCTCTATGCTAATGAAGAATAAGAACACCAGTTGGATTTTACAACAGAATGACAACTACATAATAATGTGCATTTTTTGAGACACATAACTGTTTTAGAAAAGAGGAGTATGTAACTTAATTGACACCTCTGCTTCCTTTTCAAGTGTTCACCTTGTTGAGGGAAAAATTGAAATGCAGCCCAACATGTAAAATATTGATGTTGCATTATTCAAACAAGAAAGCTTTAGTATGTGTCTCTTTTGTTTAATCATGCTAAAAGCAGAAGTGCACGGGGCATAAATGACAGAACAATAGGGCTCTTATGTATTTAAATGACATCATGTTCACAATGCAAAGCAGAAAATAAAACGCCTCTAAGCCTAACGTTTCCTAAAAATTCACAGACATATGGAAAGAGCAGATTTTTTTTGTTATTTATTTATTTATTTATTTCAATCTTTTAAAGAATGGTGTTAAATTTGTACTTGCCAACGTACACAGGGTACATATTACTCTACAGGTCAAGGTCACCAACCTAAACATTTAAAGTTTGGTGATTCCTGTGTAATACTTATTTGGGCCACTTTAATTTCTATGATAAAACACAATCATTAATGGTGTGATCACACACTGTATTCACCACCAGCCTTCTGTCCCTTTCAGGAGGCAGTATGGACAACGCTCACTTAACAAGCCACTATTCAACATTATATTTTGCCTCTATTTAGCATGTGGCATGTTTATTGCACTCCTTGGTCTGAATATCAAATTTTTAATATTGTGCTGCTTTTCTTTTTTATTGTACTCACTGTGATATTTGAGTTCTTCACAAATGACAAAGAATTTATCTCACATTTCTCTTTTGAGGGAAGTTGACTCTATTTTTGTTTTATGAATGAGGAATAGAGATACAGAGATATTAATGCAGGATTAAGTCTCTGATTGTAAGGGTCCAAACTGAGATCTCTAGAGCCACATTTGTCACCAGATTTCTTATTTTATAATACTGAACAAGTTTGCATTATTTAAGGACATACATTTCCTAACATGTTAATATTTGAGTATTGTTATCACTTTTTTGATGTTAATGTGTTATTTCCATCGTTCATAATAAAAATTAATTAGGATTAGGTTTAAACACAGGATTTAAAAAATATTATCCTGAAGACAACTGAACATTGGAACAGGTTGAAGAGTGGATGCCTACATCTTTCAAATAGATATTCAAAACCTAGCTGGGTATGATCCTTGGCCACTTGCTTTGGATGACCCTGCTCTGAGCAAGGGGTTAGCCTAGACAGTCTCCAGAGGTGCCTTCCAGCCTCCTCTACTGTGTGCTCCTGGGATTCTGTGAGATTTTTGCTATATTAGCAGCAGGTAATTGTAAAAGAGAAGGAACTGAAATGTACAGATCTTATATGTGCTTAGTTCAAATTTGTGAAAGCAAAAATACTTTACTGAAGTTATTTTTATTTACACTGACACTTTAGTACAATCAAGATAATGTTAGCTCACATTTCAATGAATGAAAAAATGCATAGGTATGCTTAAGCATAATTAATGTTCTGTATCTGTTTCTCTTAGATTCAGCACAAAGATGGTGAAATGAAGGCAAATATTTTCATGTATTAATACCTATACCTTCAATCAAGGAGAGATGACTAGTTTAAGATCATGGAATTTAGCAGCTTAAAAATAAAATGATAAGCAGTTCCAGCACAGATTAAAGAATATTATGGAAATATTACTAATTGCATGGTTTAATCTAGGAAAACAGATTATTAGAATGTGAAAAATGTAATTGCACTTAACTAACTAAATATGCCTTGGGCTTCTGTGTATCACTTTTAATTGCCTCTTTTTATAACACAAGACACTAAAAATACAAAAATTTTTTATATGATATAGCCTTTGGTAACTATATTTTGGAGTACAATGTAAAATATTTAAAGATTCTGTTGATCAAGGCAGGCAGCTAAATAAGCCTGAGGAGAGGGGCAGAAGATGCTACTTAGACACCTTTCAGAACCTGGGATGGGGAGCACCTTCCTCTTTGGTGTTACCTGATAGGACCTGGGCTTTCTGAGATGGGGTTGGGTCTCTATATGATGAGACTGGGCCTCTCTACACCTGGGGTTCTACATGGTGGATCTGGGACACTACACAGTGGATATGGCCTCAGTGTGATGGGTTTGGGGGGTTGGAGGATGGAGCTGTGACTCTGTACCATGGATTGAGTCTCAAGACACCACAGACTCAACAGAGAAAAGCCCACACTACCCAACTGCAGAGGTTCTGCTCTCATCTGCAGACCTGACATGATGCAGAAAGCTGGCTGGTGGGCTGATGGGCTTCCCATAGGGCTATGGAGTTAAAAGGTACAGGGAGGATATTGGGAGAGAGGAGTTGAAGCCCCCTTTAACAACTTCATCCATCTGGATAATGCCTAATGAAACATCCCTTACTATACAAGCATCTTCTAAAACAAAACTGTTTTCCAGAAGATTTTGGCCAGTAGCCTTGTAGCCCTCTAAGTCTTAGTTCTTGCAGAGCTGTACTTAACAGTGCTTATACAAATTCCCCCACTCCTTCTCAAAAAAAGCACAGTTTTATACACCAAAGATTGAAAATTCTGTCCTAAACCCTGATGTTATGTTGGGGTTTTTTTGGTTTTTCTTTTTTGGTCACAGGGAAAGTTCAAGTGAAACCAAACTGGAGTCTGCACATGCCAGGGAAGACTGTAAAATTCTCTTTGCCCACAAGAGGGTACATCCCACACTGTGCCACTTAGGTCAGTACTGAACAGATTAAACCGTCAAGAATGCGATGCAGAATTGGGAATACTTTGGGTGCTTGATCTCTTATGCTGAGCAAGATGTAGAAACCAAAATTCATTCTTTGGAGTTCTACAGGGAATCAAAAGACAAGAAGATGTAAAAAGTGCTAAGCTCAGCTTAGCATGTGCTCAGAGCAAATCAGGATGGAAAAAAGAAAATGGAACAACATCATTGTACTCTCTGCAGGCCAGGACCCTATTATGCCTAACAGTATACACTGAGAAACACACCAATAAGGTAATAGTTGCCTTATCAATCTGTCAAGTATTTATTTAACGTAGTAAAAGTATCTTTAGAAATATTTTAAAAATTAAAAAAAAATTCTGAGAAATCAAACCCAAAAATTCTAACTCTCTGGTAGAAAACTGGCAAATGTTACTAAGTCTTCATTTAAAACATCCAGTATTTTACAGCTCATTAAATCCTTATCAGTTTTTGTTTAACCTTAATGTCAGAAAAGGGAAGTTTTCTTTCATCTTTCCTTGATAAATTCTACAAAGATCCCTTAAAGCTTACAGACAAAGATTTCATATGCCTGGTGAATTTCAGGACTAGACTTCTGTGTGTTAGCTCAAGAAATGTGAAAATGTAATGCTACAGAAAAAAAACGTATAAAAATGAAAACTGAGATGGAGACAAAGCAAAGGCCAAGGAATGATACATTTGCTTGGCTGAGAAGGTCCATGAAGTGAGCAGTCAAATCTGTATTTCAGTTAAGTTTAGGAGTTTAGAAATTCACATGTAGGATTTGCATTTCCAGGGACAGACGAGAGATCTTGTGGGCTGAGCTGGATCTGGGACAAGTAAACCCTGAGCTGCAAGGAGGCCATGGGGTCTCCTGGGGTGTACAAGTAGCTTGATGACCTCCTCCTTCTTATTTAGGTCCTCTCTTCTTCTGCCTTTTCGTGTGGCTTAAATGAATAGACAATTTCTGCTGTGCTGCCCTTGCCCTGGGAGTGTTCACACCCTCTTTGTGTTATGGATAAGTAGCACTTGACACCACATCAGAATATAAAGGATTTATTTCATCTTGAACCTAGCACTAAAGGACCAGTTCATTGAGGCTAGGGAGCATTTGCTGACCAAGCCAGTTCCCTAACTCTGAACTTTGTTCAAGCCCTTGAAGCCCCTGACAAAGCAAAGCGGAGCAGTGCCAGAGACTAGGAACAGAATCATGGTCTGCTCTCTGTAAAAGCTGTTTTACTTAAAGCTTTTTTTTACTGCTACATTACACATAGCAGCTATGGATGGATGGATGATTCAATGTGTGTCATGTTATTTCTTAGACTTTAAGAAGGATGAGAACCTTGTGCTTGCAGTTGCCATGAATTCCCAAGTATTATTTTACATAGAGCTGCCTGGCTCTACATTGTACTCCTGCACACCTTTCCTCACACAATTGCATTTGTAGGGTGAAGAAGAGATTTAATTAATAATGAATTAATTTTTGCACATCCCAAGCTCTGTTCCAGGTTAGCCAAACATATATATCAGTACCTATGAGCCTCCCAAGGATTTAATTTCCACAAGGTCCTACCCTTACCCCTTTAACTCTGATGGCTATAGAGGGATCTTCAGAGACCTTTCCATAACCATTAGACTCCCTGGGCAGGACTAAAACATACCTGGCTGTTAGGCTCTTGACTACTAATGCCTTGAGTCACACAGTGGATAAAGGAAAGGGTTTCCAATAGGAATGGCTTTTTCTAAGATTCTGGTTTCTCTGTATTCCCTCTGTCCCACCTGACAGTTACACTCCAGATAAATGGGTATTCAGCACTGGAGAAGCACAGCTGAAGAGCAAGTGGATATTAAGCAAATGTTCTTCATCATCTGATGAGAATAAACAGTTAGAGGATGTGAAGGAAAGGCAAAAAAATAATATTAATGGGTTTTCTTTTATTATTTGTGCACGTTTGCAGTAAAAGTCTTTAATTTTAAGTGATATCACATGGCTGTTTATATATCTGTGTATCTTCAGCTTTTATACAGTGTCTGTCACATTGATATAATGATCTAGGTATCCAGCAACAGAAGAATATGGCTCTTTAATAAGACAGAGCTACATCTCATTCGCTGATCACACTCTACAGAAGAGGTTGGTTCTGAGGATTTGTGGCCTTCCAGTACACATGGGAAAAAAGCTGAAATGACAGACTGTAATTAAAGACTGCATTATAGTGCATGTGCAAAAGGAAACAACATGGAAATTTGGGGAGTAAATTTAATTCTCCCATTCCCTATCATTAAAGTGTTCAGCTTTGTAATTTCAATATTTTAACGTCATTTTTGTTATGTTGTCTATATCTGTAGGACCCCACTTTTTAGTTTACACCTCCTGAGGGACTGAATGCTTCAGAGTTAATGAACTTTCTCATCAGTTGGCCTTTAGTTTGAACTGAAGCCAACTCATCAGGATGAAAAGCATCTTGCATCTAATGGATGTTTGGGGTTCTGTATAGAATGAGTTTGGCAGGTCTCTTTCTCTAGCTGCCACAACACAAACATGCCATAATGCTCTGCACTAATTGGCAGATTCAGTGAAGAGGCCAAATGGTGGCTGATCTATTGAGTCTGATCTACTCTCTTTGCCCATGGAGGAAATCTTCCACCCCAGGTATGCTGTCAGGATTTGTTAGTGTTTGTTAAGCTTACCAGGCTGCTTTCTTTCAAAATCCAGAAGATATCAGTCATGAAGGCTCTCTGGTGATGCTTCTCATTATTACTAAAACCACACAACTACTTAAAGAGGCGGTTTACCATGAATATATTTTTTACACATAAGCAAACATCTCATTAGGTAAACTGAATAAGACATCATCCAGCTCTGTAAAAAGCTTGGCAGCTACATATAAGTTTGTAAAACTTCTGTTTTCTTCGAGGAGAGTTTATCAGTTTATGCACGTCTAAATTTGTATCCCAGTCTTGTATCAACAAGTGTTTGTTTACCTAGAATTCCCTTACATTGTATTTTTTCAGCCTTTTATTTGTTTATTCTAGGTGTGTTTGTACATATATACATGTATACAATGTGCCAACATTCTATATTTTTTGTTGGAAGAGAAAACGAAGAGATTTATCTCAATTGGAAACTATTGGAATGTCAGTGAATGAACAGGTTGAAAAGCATATTCTCCAAAAGCAACTTTTTTATTCTGGTATTTCTATTTTTTTTCCACATTAATGACAGATCACATATTTGTATTCTGAGTTTATATTCGGGGTGGATATGGAATCAAGGCCTCTGTGTCTGATAAGATGCCACAGTGGGGATGGAAAAAAAGAGTAATTGAAGAATATAAGCTTGTTTAATGTTTTCCTGCTCATAACCTGCTACTGCAGAAGGGTTTCTGCTCTCCTTGCTATTAGCTCCTGTACTGAAGCAGGACAGTCCTCTAAATCCTTTCATTTATACTGCCTGCCAATGGTACAGAAAAGTACCAGACTAGCATGGAAGAGAGATATCTGAGACACTGTTTAAGCCAAGCCCACCAGCCTTTTCTGCATTTGCTGGGGAGAGGAAAGATTGCAGGGAGAGCTTTACCACTAGAGCTCAGTCATGCCCCCAGTACAGCAAAGTGAGGCTTTGATGTAGATGTTATCTATTTATCATGCTTCAGGGTGTATTCCCGAATATGGGATACGCTGTGGACCATTCTGCAGTGCTTTGTGCTGGGAAGTATCTGTTCTTCCCAAGCATCTCAGCTATTTTCTCATTAGTTCAGCAACAAATACAACCTGTGCAGAGCAGACATGTTTGGTTCGGCTGTTCCCAAGGTGGTTGACTGTACCAGTTCTGGGGGCTGGGGACAGCATTTGTGCTACAGTCTGCACTCTTTTCCCACTCGAAACCACCATAGCTGCTGGCCAACATCCTCCTCTACTTCCTTCACCCCTATGCCCTCAGCTTTTGGATGTACTTTGGGCACTCTACCCCATCTGCTCTTTCCCTGTTATTCCATTTCTGCTTTTACTTCTGACAATGAAGGAGTATATTTGGTTCTTCTTTATGTTGTCACAACAGTACTAAATGGCGCTATTTTTATCTGCTTCCATCCAACATAAAATACATTCTCATGGCCTTATAGGAATATTGTTTCTTGGACCATTCTTTTTGTTTAAGTTACAGACCCTTTTTTCTGCCTAGAAAGTGTGTATTTCAACTCGGGACACCTATTCATTATCGCTCAAAAAGCTTCATAAGTATTTAGCATTTATTTAGTTCTTTTAACAAGGAAAAGACTGGTGGTGTACTTGGGAGAGTGGGACAGGGATCACTGAGGTAATAATCTTCATGTATCACAGCAGTTTAATAAATTTGGCATAACAGCATACATAAGTTAAATGTTTTTAAAAGGAACTGGTTTTTTTTTTTGGTTATTTTCAAATAATGTGATCATACTTGCTGAACTCATAATTCCAGTTTTAGAACAGTTAGTTACTGTTAAGATTAAATATTAAATATCCATTAATTATATAATTTTAATTTACCTAATTATTGCTTCAAATTAATTCTTGCTTCTAACTTTTTTTTTTCTCCTAACTTGGACTGTATCTTATAGTAAGCATATGAAGAATAGAGTAGAAAAAAGGACTGTGAAATTGACATGTTTAGACTGCCAGCTCAGTCTGAAACTAAATAAAAGGCAAACCTGCCACACTTGAATACCATGTGTTTTCCAGTGTCAGTGACAGATGTCAGCAGCCTACAATACCTTTCCATCGATGTAGTCACTTTACTTGTACAAGTATCAAACACTACTTTTCTCACTCAGCTGTGACATCAATTCCAATGGTGTAATGGATGGACAGGGAGTATCAGACCTGTTCTTAGCATTTTCCATCTTAAGGTTTTAACACTATTCCAAAATAAGATTTCAGAATTACTCCCATAAACATCGCACTTTAAACTGCACACTGCTACAGGCAGAACCTAGAGCTGCAGTGAAGTCACATGCCAATGGGTTGCATCAGTAACAGCTTTATATCTGGTGAAAACACTCTCAGTTTTCCTCAACAGAACCCTCTTATTGCAGAACTTATTGCAGAAAATATTGTTTATTTGAAATATTTTTGAAAAACTGCAGGGGTGGTGAGTTTTCCCTGTTTTCAGCCCTCTTCACAAGTTACCTTTTTTCAGTGTGGTCCACTGTCATTTATTCATCCTTACTCCTTTTTCTTTTTTTTTCAGTGTAAGGTCTGGAAGACAAAAGAAGACTGAGAAAAAGAGAAAGAACAACTGAAATAGCAGGAACCTTGGAGAATTTCTCAAGAGAGGTTGGATCAGTTTTAATAATAAAGGTAATGTTATAGGCTCATACATGAATCCAAACCAAGAACAGATACTGTGTAATCTGCTTCCTGATTCAGGGCCAGACTCTGCTTATATTATGTACAAACCAGCTAAGACTGTTGCCTTTTCATTTGCATTTATCGAGGCATTTTACTTGCATTGAAATAGACATTTTAAATGGTTGTCCTTAATTTTCTAAAATACATTGGTTTAGAAAGTGCAAAGGATAGATATTTATGTCTGAAACTCTTCCTAATGCTTTTGTGTTCACATACAGGTCTCCATCTACAAGGCAGATATTAAATTATTATATAGTGATCTATATTAAAATGTCTACAATTATTCTGTAGGTCTAATTAATTTTCTTTTGTATTTTTAGTATTTCCTATGCAAATGAATGTAATTCCACAGGAATGGAACAATTGTTATCTGCAAGTAATTAATGGGTGTCTTGATGACTAAGGTTGTATCTTCAGGATACTGTAGAATATCCTAAATCCTGTATCCACCTAATGGTGCAGTTTTCATGTGCAATTATAAAGTGAGCTAGTAATTCATATTTTACAATATTTACTTAGTAGAAAGGGTCATGCTATACTTTTCCTATTCACAAACTTCAGCCCCAGACTTTCCAACCCTTTATTTATCAAAAATGAAATATTATGCTAACCATGACCTTTTAACAACAGCCTATTCACAGTGACCAAAGGTTTTTTATTGCTGACCTATTAATCTATTATAAAACACTAATTTCCCTGGGCCGCCTTTTTTAAGGAGAAGCAAAACAAAAACACAATGATTAAAAGAGTAAGGATTAAAAACTCCCAGAAGTATTCACCAAACACAGATTTTCTTCTTGTTTCCTCTGCCAGAACACGTCAAGCAAATACTATAATTTATAGCTTCCCCCCCATATAAATCATGAATCTACACAGAAGAAAATTCAGTTCTGTACATACCTCTCTTCTAGTAATTTTAAGTTTTCCCATGTCCATTAGGCCCTTACAACCTAATCTTGCTCTGCCAATTGCTCCCATGGTGAGATCATTAAGTAAATTATTTAAAGATCAAACAGCCTGCAGTGACAATGGAGTTCCATGTAAGGTAAATGCTTCAAAGCCCCCCTCCCCCCTTCTCAAATTATAGCTCTACAGGCTATTCATCACCTCTGGATGGGGCATGCCCCACCATTACTTGGCTTTTTGCTGCAGGCTAAGGTAGCTCCACTAATTGGCCTTTGTAACAAAACTGACCTGTGGACAGGATAAAACTTGTTTGGAGCTTTAGAGACAACAATTATTCAAGGTTAAAAACACATCAATGCCACAGCTACGTCACTATAATAAGGGTGAATGAATTTCTTCCTCTTGGGTCTTAATGTGAAAGAATGCGTTCATGTTGTGCCCATGCCAAACAAAAGCTCCTTCAGGTAGTTGAACTAGTCCACTTTTCTTTCTTTCCCCCACCCCTTCTTTTTTAGCTCAAGGACAAGTAGGTCTATCATTTTCTTTATTTCTTCAGAGCCCCTCACAGTGAGGGTCCTTTGATCTCTGAGAATAATGGTAGATGGAACAATTTAACTGCTTCATACAGGTGCAGGAGTTTATTTGACAGGTTGCAGCTTTTATTTCTAGCACATTAGCTGTGTGCATACAAATGGGCTCTTGACAGATTCAAGCAGGTAGATCAGAATTTTCTTTTTTTTTTGGTTTTTTTTTTGTTTTTTAAGAAACCTCAACAAAAGCCTGGCCGCACCTGCAATGATGGCACAATTTAAAGCATTGCATAAATTAAAGACAGGTAAGGCTCTTGTGTTCCCTTCTGTGAATGAATATTTACAACCTGTAGAGATAACATGCAGGAAGAAAAGAAGCTTAATCAAGTAAACAAAATGGGATCCAGTCACTCACCTCTTGAACTAAAGAGCCTCTACTTAATCTGAATTATTTTAAAAGAAATAATTCTGCTAGACAAACACTTAGGTTCTATTGCCTCTAACAGAGAACTGAATGTAGTATAAAAACAATGGGAAGGAAAACATTTTTAAATCACATTTGTACAGACTGGCACATTTTAACCAAAGGATGATTATTTGTATGAATTATCTTACATTTGTAGTGACGCATGATTGTGACTAGTGCAGTGAAAACCTGCCCTTAGAAGCTTTGTAAACTGAACGTTTTTTCCCTTTTTTTGTTTTGTTTTTTCACTTAGTTTAAGTGCCACTGAAATGGTTTGTGTAGGGAGATGCTGCTCAATAGCCTGCCAGCTAATAATAAGTCTGCATCTTCAGACTGTTACCACACATACATTTTGTGTTTATTTTCCTCCCCTCTCCTGTTTTGAGCTTGAAGTTGTTTTTTCAGTGCATTACAGTTCTTCAAAGAATATCCTACCCTCAAAGTCATGTATTCAAGAAAAAGACAAACAAAACCAAAAAAGCCTGGGAATGCACAGATCTTGTGCCAGAATTAGTTTGTTGGGAAGTGTTATATCAAGAGTGGTAGTACAGAGGCAGTCATGCTTGCATCAGGATATTTTATACTAGTTTAGTTAATCTGACGTGTGGAAATATTTATTTTAGACTAAGTGTCTTCACAGCAATGTAAGTGCTTTGGTACTTCAGGAATATACAAATGTAAGTGTACCAATGTATTTAAAATTATAAACCTCAAGGTCACATTTACTTCACTCTCCATCTCTTCTGACATAGCAGTGGAATGTGAAGAAGTAAGACAGGCAGGTAGTGCTGAGAAAACCCCTGTGTAGCAGGGTACCAGTGGCAGTTCATCCTTTTCAGGTTAAACTGCTTCTTTTACAAGGGCTTTGCCATTGCAGTGTGGTGGTAGTCTGCTACTTCATCAATAATGTGCTCCTGGGATGCAGGTGGCCCAGTTCATCACTTGTAGTTAGCTATAGTAGCTGCTAAACAGAGTTGGTGAAAATTACATCACACTTTTTCCAGTCAAAATAACGTTCTCAGAGAGGTCACAGAAGCACAGGACTGCACCAAGGAATGAGTGCTGAGAATAACTATTAGTCACTTTAACTGCTTCAAAGCTGTGCATAGTAAGTCACACTCAAATTTAATTTAACATGGTGTATTTCTTCCGGCAAGATGGTGTTTAGTTTCATATAAAGAACCCATTCCAGAAGAGGGCTTGAGTCACTCTTAAATAGTTTAGAGGAAAAGTCCTAAAGTGAAGGTGAAGTTCATAGAATAAACTTTTCACTGAAATTCTGAATTGGAAATAAACCACAATTTTTGCTAGCATGGACTGAGGTGTTGGATAATGTTACTTCCTAGGAGGTTTTCTGCTATTGGCACAGTCCAAGAGAATTCTGGGGATCACCTGATAGGGGAAGTCGTTTATACCGTTTCATGATCCTTTTCACTGTTGCAGCTCTTGGTTGGGTTGGGTAAGCAACAATCTTGGACAGGTTGGTACCTGTGCAGAGATTGCTTCCTGGTAGTTTTCTAAGACTTTCTGCTTCTCACAAGTTAGACTACGAATGGTTGCTCTTTAACGTGCCAACCCTACTCCTGTTGTCACCACTTCACCATGGGACCAAGTCATATGGTAGCTGAGCAGTGGCAACGTGTCCCACCCTGGAGAGATCACTGGAAAGCTCGTGGTTTCCATGTCTCTGTGGGAAATGCTCTCCAAAGCTCAGACTGCAAAGGGAGATGGGTCCCCTAGTCCAGCCTGAGGACACTGATGTGGATGGCTGTCCTGCTGAGGAACTCACTGAGAGATCAATATCTGAAAGCAAACTCAATTCAGTATTGAATTCTTTCTTCTCCACCCTGCACCAGCTGTCCTAGGATGCTGACCAACAGGTTCTCCTTGTTCTAGAACAAATATCCTCCTTCTTTTTTTGTTTGACCGTTCATTAAAAGGCAATTTCTCATTTGGAAAAAAGCTGAACATCAGAAGGATGTGGTGAAGACTGGCTCAGGGATACAGGAATGAGTCCTGTCAACAGTCTGCTGCTCTGGCTTCCACAGCTGGAGGCCAAGAAATAAATGTGAGGTGTCCCAGCTGCCAAAATAGCTTCAATAAAAAAGGGGATATGAAATGCATTAATGATCAAATATTTCAGAATATCTAATGAATAAAAAATTGAAGGCTTACCTTCATCTGACTGGTTTGCCTTTCCTATTTTAACACTGGGAATAAAATATGCTGCTGCATATTGTATTTCTGTTAAAGCTATTGCAGTTTTATGATGGTGCTAAAATGGTGCAACAAACATGGAAATCAGTGTCAGTCGTCTAAGGTATTTTACTGATTTTATTTAACTAAATATATTATAGATTTTTGGCACTTAAATGTAAGTAAATAGGTTTGTTTTTCAAAAATTTGAATTTTTATCTGGTAACGAATCAATCAAACTTCATTTCCAAGCATTTTTCATATAGGCATCTTAAAGGACTCCAGAGCTCCAGTTTCCCAGTATTTAATGGACCCAAAGCTGTGCTACTAAAAACACACCTTCCATAAGAAGTTGGCTTATGATCATATACTGCATCATTTACAAAAGGTGCCTGTGATAAATAATTTCGCAAGGTGGGTTTTTTTAATTTTTTTTTTTTTCTGAAGAATCTTATAGTTTTAGATCAGTGGTGGTACAATATGGCAGTCAGAGATGACATAGATTTACAACTTATTTACAATTTATAATTATTTGGGGTTGTTTTCTAATAGATTTAAAAAAAAGAATTGCTGCCTTAGTGGACACCATTTGCCTCTTCAGTAGATAATTAATCAACAATGTAGCATCATTGGCTGGACCTGATGACTTTAAAGGTATTTTCCAACCAGAATGATTCTCATTCTGTGTGTCTGTGTTTCATGTTTTGCATCACTGGCTGACTGGAATGGCACTTGTCTTTCACAACATGGCACTGACCATGAAAACATCCATTAATTATTCTCAGAGTCCTAATGTACTATGCAAAGCTTCCTGTGGCAAATATCTGCAGTGACATTCTCTGGAATCACCCTAACTGTGTAATTTCAGCTGGATTGGTACTCCTATGCAGTGATTCTTGTGCATGTGTAGCAGCTACTGAATTTCAAGGAAGAAATCCACCAGGAAATGTGGAGAATAGATAATTGCAGTCACCATTTCTAGCACAGACAAGTTCATCTGTCAAAGCATAGAGATGCCTTGTGCAGTCATCTCCACACAGTTCAGCTGCACAATGATAGAGCCATGCTGCCACCACCACTGGTTCCCAGAAACCATCACAGCTCCACTGTGCTGCTGACTCTACCACTTTTCTCTGTAATTTTGCACCTCATCTCAGTATGGATCCTGGCTAGACAAAGCACTTTGCTGTTCTTCTGGAGAGCTCTACTTTCAGAACAAGAAATAAATAGTTCAGCAGGTGTTTTTTTTCATTCTAAATTCTTCCTCTCTGCCAGCTGATTCCCTACAGGGAACTTGGGAAATAGCTCAATGATGCTATTTTCAGTTTCATTATTGAAGGCTGAGAAGGTTTATTCTGCTATTTAAAGGAGATATGCAAATGAGAAATAAAATTTATGCTGGTCTTATTAATTAAATTGCACAATCCTTTTTTCTATATCAAATTGAAGATGCAACCACCTTAACCCATAGTAAAAACAGCTATGTTTGAAAGTAGAGAGGAAATAAGAGAGAGAGAAAGCTGCTGCCTCTCAAATGACCAGTAGAGAAATGTCATGATTTGCCTATCTTAAGAGCCTGCTCCAAACTCAGATGGATGTCAGGGATGAAGGACCAAAATTGTATTTGGCATTAATGGTTCCCCTCAAGAAACCAGCTACACTAGAAAAGCCTTCACCTTGCTAAGTTCAGTACAGCCATAGTAAAAGAATTATTAGGGATCTAATTAATTAAATTTCAATACATACTTCCTATCAATTATAAGCCCCATTCAGCTCCTGCATCTCACTATGACAGTGGAGCATTATCTCGCATCTTTTAAGTTATGATTTAGTAATAGAGATTAATATAATAATTATGTATTCATATAGATTATCTACATGCAGAACATTAGGCAGCACCAAAAGAAATTTTCTCACTCATACTGAATAACAGAGGTTTCTTATTTTGAAAGCTCTTTGGGTGTCTACTTAATGAATTGAAGGCAATGTGTCTTTAGGCCACAACCTTCTTTGTAATATTTCACATCACATTTTTTTTCCATAAAAAAGAAAAAAAAAATAGTTTGCTCATAGTTAAGGTGTAATCAGCTAACTGTCCCATTGCCTATCACACATTCACCCACAGGATGGTGTGTTGCTACACTGGTACCACAAACACAATTGCAGTTTGAATAATGTTAAGTGATGCAACACTCATTTTGTTCTACAGAGCTGAGCTAAAAATCTTCTATTCATGAACAGACCAGTCAGTTATACTTGAAAAAGCTTATAAATCCCAAAGTTTTCACACATTTCTTTATGAAAAATCATGCATCTCCTTAGTTTTAACAATGACACAGAGTATGGCTTGTATTTGCAATAGGTACATGCAATGCTCCAGCAAAATTATATTCAAAATACTGGATAATGCAGTTCCTATTTTATGTTGTAATAGTTTTCTATTAAGCAAAGTTTTAATTTCAAAGTCAATGGACTCAATGAGAATCTTTTTAGTGATTTCAAGGGCTTTAAATCTGAATTCTCACTGAACTTGCAATTTTTTGTCTGTTGGACTCACATACATATTCAGCCAATTCACATAATTCTTCAGCCTTACTTTCTCAACCTCTTACTTGTTTGGTATTGGATTTTGTCTGCCAAATTGCTTAAGTTACTTTTTTTCCCATTTATTCTTTCCTATTTCACAACTCACCTCCAAGGGTCTTTCATGTTAGGTTATCCATAGTGTCAACCTCCTCCCGAAATTCGTTTGTCTACTTTCAGCACATTTGTTTCTTGGAGAGAAAGTTGCTAATTCTGGTAGAAGAGAAGCATTTTCTCTGATGATTCCTAAAGGACAGAAACTTTGGTATTCAGAATAACCTCTATTGGTTATTTTATGCCCTTTAAGTGTACAGTTATATCTTACTTGCTCTACCTACATTTGAGTCTTATGGTGCTCGAGTATTGTTCAAAATCTCCTGGCAAAGCTGTAATGGATCATAAAGAAAATGTGTGGGAACCTGTACCCACCCTACCAACTGGTGAAGTACACAGCAGGAGTAGAGTTTCATTTCCTTCAAGCTACTTTGAAGCTAGGACCTCATGTCTGCCTCAGACCTTTAGTGGCAATGAAGTTCTCTTTGGCCACTGGTCCTAGGGCTGCACTGTGCTCAGTGTTAACTGCTGGATGATATTGTGATGCTCTGCGTGGTGCCCATGTGTGTGGCTTCAACCTTGCTTCCACCAAGGGGGAAATCGTTTGGGTTGCATTAGCATTACATTGAGGCATACTTCATCAGCCTACTCTAGATAAAAGGCAAGTTTCTACTTAAAAAATCCTGCAACAGCTCACTCTTATCACTGGTGTGGCTTTACCCATTAGGCCCAGCAGAAAAATGCTGGATTTTCAGTTGTAGGATTTTCAGTTGACTTCTCCAGGTGGATCTTGTCTTGGCAGGTATGAGCAAAATTTCTAATTGCCTAAATAAGAAAAGATGTTACCTTCTGTGCAGCTTAGAATACTTCCTTCTGTAACAGTTGTCTACAAAGAACTGAGTGTTCACAGAGCTCTTGCTGATCTCACTTCCAGTTAAGAAGCTGCACTGAAAAGCATTGCAGTGCTGTCTATTCTGACAACAAAACAAATTAAATGAACTGGTCAGTCTTGCCAAGGTGATATAAATTTCTTAGCTCTTTTAAACAAATGTTAATCCTGAGTGATCACTGCAAACTAATAGAAATTTAGGGTAGTATCTGAGCTGAAATATCATTATTTCCACACCTCCTGTACTTAATTAAAATTCACCTTCTGCATTTAAAAAAAAATCACATTTTTTTTTAAAAACAGTCTTATTCTTATTTTGTTGTTTTGATGCAGTTTGGTTTGGCTTGAACTGATCACTTGCTGTGGTGAGCACAGCTTCAGGACTAACAGTGAATCTTTTATTGCTAGTTGATTTCTTTAATAAGAACAATGTTATATTATTTGCTGATTCTGTAGTATTATGTAAGTAGCCTATTACAATTGATGGGAGGTGTATTTTCCTGAAAATATGGATTTTTCTCTTCCTAGCCCATGAATACTATGGACTATTACCACTTTCACTCCTGTAGATGCAACCATAGTATGCATAATGCTACTTCAGTCCATTTAGAGATGACTGCAAATTGTCATATTTTTTTGTTAGAGCAATGATCAAATATTGATATTTCTTCTGTTCATACAAATGGGTACAACCTTTTTACATACAACTTAGTCAATATATTCTGATGTGCACATTAGGGATTTGAAAATCAATGTAGTTTTCCTGTTATTCTTTTATGATTAAATCAACTGGAGTTATTTACTCATAGCAGAAAATATGGGTGATTGCCAACCCTACGGCTTGGTGAATTGCTTTCTCACTGCTGCTGCCCTGTAATGAGAAGGTACAGGTTCTCTTCAGGGGTTGACTAAACTTGCTCATGTATAGCAGCAATTTGAGGTGCAGAAATTGTTTATTATTAAGGGCTAGCAATGTTTCCTGCCAAAGGGCATCTTCATCATTTGCCATTACATTAACATTGACAAAGCATGGTAATACTAAAACCCAGCAGTGCTGATCATATGGAGGAAAATAGCAGATACTTGGCAATTCAGCTTAAATCAGCCTACCTCATACTCCTGGGGTGGAGAGACCAGTTAAAAGACAATGAAATAATCAAATAGATGCACAACAGGACTTTTGCAAATGCTTTTTCCTGAGGTTTGAAGCTATAAAAAGATGAGAGTCTATGCATTAAACAGATTTGTATTAAAACTTCACATAAAATCTGCAGCAGCATAATCTGATATTCTAGACCTGGAAAACAGTTTTTGTTTTTCTTTCAGAAGAAAGAGTAAACATTAGTTTCCAAAGTATGTTCCAGTAAAACTTAATGCTTTTGAATACAAAGCTTACATTTCTGGAATCTAGGTTTCCATATCAATTTTACTTCTGTGTTCATTATCCATACTTTTCTTTGGGAATGATATGTGTGCGTTTGTATGTAATGTATGTAATTGGTAGTTCCCCAGATGTATTTAGAGAAAAGCACCTCTCCTTCATTAAAATTATGTGGGTTCCAGCCTATTTGATTAACCTAAAACCCAATTAAGCATGAAATCCCACTATTCTTTTTATTTTGTGCAGCTCACTCCAAACCTTAAATTTGGAAGCACCATAATCTAACAACCTTTAAGGAAAAAAGGATCACTTAGAAATACTTCTTTTTTGCTATAGTGACTTCTGCTTGAAATTAAGTTAAATAAAATGCAACAGTGATTGAGACAGTGAGCTTCTCAAGCCTTAAGAAAATGACTCCTTAAAAAAACATCATCCTGTATCACAGATACCATTACTTCTATGTATGATTAGTTAAGAGGATTGCATATGATTGAGGAAATCAGTTTTGGTTCTTGCTAAAAATAAATAAATATCATAAATATATAAGTATCTGCTATGTAGACATTTCCATACCACCAGCTTCAGCTATATTGAAGAATCTATTTAACTTACTTTAAATTAGGGACACTCCTATTCCGCTTTCCCACATTTCTCCTCCTCACCAGACATGAACAGTGTACATGTGAATACTCACATGTACAGCTGTGGCCTTGCCCATCTGTGGTCTCACTTTAAAAGCTCTACTATCCTAAAGATAGTAAAATGTTTCAGCATTTTTTTTGTTTGTTTGTTTTTACTCGCAGAGTTGATGCCAATAGTAACTTGAGAAGCTTAACTTTTTTATGGGAGAGGGAATAGTATATCCTGGATGGAAAAAATAGGTTTTTCAGCATTTAAGATGGAGAGTAGATAACTATTCACAGACAATTTATCAGAATTTAAGAGATGAAAACTTCCAGAACATATTCTATCCTGAAAAAAAAAAAAGCTTTCCTGAGTGAAAAACAATAGAGCACAACTAGGTGAGTCATAATGCTTTAATTCACCAAACTTTTGTAAGTTACAAGTATCCTCCAGATTTCACCAGCTGGAGGTGGTGCCTGTGTAGTTCTATATGCAAGTGACTTTTTCTCTATTTGTATTTCTAGGTGGGTTTTAAGGGGTATGGAATATGTTTCATAATGCAAAATTTGAGTTTGGAGGAACAAAGTTAAAAAAAAAACGTTTTAATGCTAAAGCACAACCTTAATTTGAGTGAAGGCATGAAGGAAGACAATATCTGCTGTCCTTCCTGATGACCGTATAATAAGAATATAGTTCTGCCATTTAACAATCACTATTATGAATGTGCAGAAAATCTTTATAGTTATAATTTTGAGATAACCAAGTATAGAGAAGGAAAGCCCTCAAAAAAGTAGTATTTCAAAAGTGAAATCCTGGAAAAAAAGATTGTGTCTGCCAAGCTTTAATCAAAAGTGATTTTTATGACTGAGTTTTAAACTTCTTACATCTAAGCCTGTAATGAAAGTGCTTACAAGCCCTTAATTATATCAGTAAGACTGAGCACCTCTACAATAAAAGTCAGATGCCAATTCATATTACTGCATCTTAAACTTAACACACAGCCAAACATGAAGTGAACAATGGCAAACTTGCTAAGGCAGCAGTGTATTTAGATTTTACTTGAAAATCAGAGGAGGTAATTTCTGTTCCTTGGCAGCAGTGATCCCATAAATTGAGCTCATTGATGATTGTTTTAAAATACATTTTCTCTGTCTTCCTCCCCTTTTGTCCCAATCAGGCAAAAATTGAAATTTCCCATGCATTCAGCTGCTGAAGACAAGCCTTCCCAAAGCACTACCAGAAAGCTTTTGGTCCAGTGGAAACAGCCCATCCAGTTCTCTTAGATGGCTTTGAAAAATTCAGACAAGACCCAAGAAAGAGGAGACCAGGAGGAATTATGTAAACGTGGATTTTCATGCAGCTTTTAGCTCTTGGATTCAAGAGCACTTTAAGGTTAAGAGACAGATCTCAAGCTCAATACCAGCATGAGCTTAGACACTGAAGGAATGACATTAAAATGTGAATGTTAAGGCCAAAATATTTGAAATGGACAACAATGAGTGGCAGCCTGCAGAGAGGTCTGCTCAGAGGGGCTGCCAGGGCCCCTGTTAGCAGGAATGGCAGGAATTCAGGCTGGTGGAAATGAAGGTATGTACAGGTGTCAAAATATCTGATTGCTTAAGGAGTTCTGCAAATGTTTTTTAGCAGTGGTAGAAAAGTGACTGTGTAATATACTGAGCTGATTCCTACCTTGACTTGTACAACTGCAAATCTAGTATAATTCTCCTGATTTCACCATTGTACTGAAACAGCAGAATGTGTCTCTGATCACACTGATCGCACTTCTGAAACAGGAGAATCTCATCCTCTTAATGAACCTCGGAGAACTCCAAAGGGCTATTCCTAAGAGGATATAGAAAGCAAGCAAATACAAAATTCATGTATTTCATAAAATAACTTTTCAGTCTTGCAGGTGACTCTGAAATTTCCTTCTCTCCCTCCTGCCTATGAAACCACCTAGCATATCCTCACATCTTTCACATCTTAGCAGGCCGTGAAGGAGGCTTCCCTTGCAGCTTGTGGCAGGGTATGTTCAGAGCTTGTGAGCTGGAGAAGGGCTGCTTACCTCCTTCCCCAGTAATGCCAGCACTTCATCAGCATCCTCCTTCTTTACCAGGCTGCATCTGCCCAAGCATTCCAAGATCATTTCCAAACCTGGCTGTACTTCAGGCCATCATCTTGGTGCACATGGCCAATAAAATGCCAGTGGCCAGATCTCTCTGGGTAAGCAATCTTCCTAATGAAAAGAGGCCTGAAGTCATTATCAAAAGTAGTGTTTTGCGTATAAGCAACATCGTTAAATACCTTGGTGGAACCTTGTAAATTTTAATTACAATTTTTTAGGGTGTGAGTGACAGGCTCTTTGAAGAGAGTTAGGAAATGTTAGCATTCTGCGACTGCAAGCTTGATCTGCTAATAAAAACAATACCTTACCCCGAAGGCTTTTTCCAGCTGCAGCCCCTGAAGCACAAAATGTTGAGCAAGTATCACAGAGAACTGTCAGTTACTACTGGAGCCAGAAAATTGTTGTTTCAAATGTTACAGTACAGGAAAATCGCCTCTCTGCACTTGCTGCCAAAAAAATGACAGCTTAATTTATGCCATGCTGAAGCTACATTACAGAGCCATTCAGCCTGGCAGCTAAGTACACTCCATGCTCACATCTTCCCCCTGTGCAAGTGCACTGGGGAGAAATACACAGGGACTGTAATAAGGACAATTGGCTGCAGCGTTTTCCGTGTCACTGGAACTAAATACAGGTGAAACAGTATCAGCAATAAAATACATCACCTGACCCTCATATGCAAAACAAAATTTGGCGTGTGGATTCACGAATAATAAGGAAGGATGAGTGACAGAATTGTTATGCATGGAGTGGATTATAGAAAGGTTTGCTTGTGTCAGACCTCTGGGTTTTATGTTGAAGGGAGGTGCTGAGGTATTATCTGTGCCTTTGAAAATTATGTCAGTATCCTTGGTTCAGACCTTCAAAACTTGGCAATGTTTACACTTTCTGAAATTAAAAATCTGACAGTATTAAAGCACAGCCTAGTGTTGATATTTGTCATCAAGGTTTTCACAAGATATTAAAGATGCACATGACATTATTTTAAAATGAACCACAGCCAAAGGAAACCCCATTAAATTATCATCCTAAATGCATCCTAAGATTGCTATGTACTTTTTTAAGGCCTAAGCTTAATTTTGTTTGACATTGAAACAATGATCCTCCATGTAATAGAATGAAAGAAAATTATCATGTCTTTTTGTTCTGCTTAGTTTATTCATATTAATCACATGGTAATTATGACCAGAAAGATTGATCTTAAATAATCTTGCAAATTAAGAATTCTAATTCATTTCATAAACTCATCAAGATCAAAACCAGTTGATCTGGATGTCAGTTAATTTATTTCTCCTCTCCTTTCTTTTCTACTCTATGTTTGTACCAATATTAATGGGAGCAATATTGATGCTCACCACCTACTTTTAGAATGCTTTTGCTAAGGTTCTAATTCATTTTGTTTTGCTAACAACTAACTCATTCAGAACAGACTGGTTTCAAAGCCATCTTGTGAGGTGTAAAACAAAAGACTTCATGAAATAAATCAAATACATTGACGGAGATTTTTAAGAGGTAAGAAAGTCCTCTAATCTACTTATTCTAGATCTTTTTTATGAAAGCTACCCACATTGAGTAAGACTGTTTTTAAAGCCATTGTGGGCAGTTTGAAGAAATTATTTCTTATTAAATAGTAAGGACATATTTGCAAATTGAAGATATGACTAAATAACTTTAGAATTCATTAAAAGTCAGAACAGTGTCAGGCTTACAATTGGCATGGTTTCTCCAGGAGTCCTTGTGTCATGTGTGGGCTTGCATCTACATTTCTTTTGGCCTGAATGAAACATCTCCCATTTCTGTTTTCACAGGGCTTACATTTTGAATGAACCCAAAATCAGGAAAAAATATCTCTGCTGAAATGAATGAAATGTGTCTGTTAAACTAGAAATAGCAATATTTATATGGTCTTTATCCTGAAGTGTAAATCTTGTTCTGGTTCACCCAAAAGAATCAAATGCTGAGAAGTCTTTCAGCAAGGTGAAGTCTGTTATTTAATATGGCAAACTATATGAAAATAAGGTAATTCCATAATTTCACTTAAATTTCAACTGCAATTTACTACATTAATAATAAAATATGTTTGAGAATTTTCTTGAAAACTCTCATGAATTTCTAAATGCAAGCTTTTTCAAGCTTCTGTCGTGTAAAATGCTATTCATTCAAAACTGGGCATATTTCAAGGTTTTATCTTACAGTGCTTGGTTGTGTTTTTACCTCTTTTGTTCTGTGAAGTCCTTAGATCAAGTCATTATATTTTTAGTCCCTGTTCATAGACTCATGTTGTCAAATCTCTAATCTCTTAACATATATGGGGCATTTCACACAAAACATTTTCTGTGCAATTAGGAATGCTGGAACTTATCCATTTTGATTTCATGAGAAATAGGTTCCTCTATTACAAAGGTTTGTGCCATTCCTCTTCTTTGGAGAAAGGAACATGACATTCTTCTTCTTAGGAGCCATAACTCATTGCTGGTTCCACCACATAAACAACAGGATCATCTTTAACATGTGTATCTCTACTTATATTGACATGTACTACAGTCAAGTACTTAAAAGACCATGCTTACATCACTTTTTAATAGTGCATTCCATCCCTTTCCAACAAACAAAGCTGATAAAACTAAAGAAGGTGCCTAGAACCTTTGATGTTCCAAACATTCATTTTTAAAAGAAATAGCAATATACAATTTCCAGATTAAATCCTGTACCTTTCAACAGAAGATGACAGGACATTAGAGCTGGGTGTGATCTAATTATGTATAGTACTTTGCCTTTGTAAATGACCACTGACAACAAAATCTGCATGCTTGCAATGGACCCAGTCCCCATGTGAAGGATGCATGTCTCCGTTTTTACTGCTGTAACAAACTGATGGGTTATCAGTCACTGGCATGAAGACATAAGTAAGCATCACAGTTCTCATATTGCTCATTTTTCAGAAACAAAAACAGATGTAGACCTCCTAGAGGTTATTGATGAAGAGCCAGTGTACTTCATATACAAATTAATTAATGGCACAGATATATGAATGATTTAATTGCATATTAGATCAAACTAATATGAATATACCTGATGATAAAATTATTGGAAATAGAAAATTCTTTGCTTTAATTTGTCAGAGTCATTATTGAGTATTTAATTTGCATTTTGAAAGATTATAATTAACCAAGATCTTTTAGCCACTGGAAACAGGTTACACCATTTTTCTTCCTTTTACTGAATGAGAAATATAGATGGAGTAGGTTTTGTTAATGTCACCAAGCAAAAGCTACTCTGTGCTGTGGTCTGTAAAACATCACTTAGACAAGCATCATCTGATGTGATGCTAATACTTGGATGTGATATCTGGGAGCTTGTTCAGGAGTCAAAGCTGGAATGCCCTTGCTCTTGGTGCAGGACAAGGCCACGCTGCCTTGGCTGGCCTGTGGCACTCTCCAGTCCCACTGAGGCAGCTTGCCATTGGCTGGGAATACCCTGGCCAGAAGGCTAGCTGGCCATATTGTTGGCCAAAACATCTGGTCATGGGGAGCAGATGGTGAGAGGCATTTGTCACGTGCTTCAGACGTTTTTGTTGCAGTGGAGTTCTCTCGTTGCTGTATCCATGTTGGCTGGCTAATTTTTTATTCCTTTTGTATCACATGGTCTCTCAAACATTTTCCTCTTCTAGAGCACCCATTCGTGCCAGGTAGAGAATGTGCCAAACAAACTTCCTGATGGGGTTAATTATTCAGGAATAGGGAGTATAACACCTGATCAGGCAGCCATCAAGAAAGCCAATTTTGCTTTTTTTTTCCCTGGGGTAATCTAATCCTTATAGAAGAAGTGTCAGGATTCAGTTGCAAAGGAACTCAGTGTCTGGGACACACAACTATTTGTGTGTGGTTTTGTTTGTTGACAGCCTAAAGCAGATTTTTCAAAACTGGAGCCATTACCCAAGTATTACAATATCCCACAAGCAATATTTCAATTGGGCAGAAGGTAGTGGGGCACAAGAGAAATCCTGTGGTTATTTTCCTTTTTTAATATCAAGTTCAACCTTTCCTGAACTTTTCAAAGCTGACTCACACATCCCTGGTCTCACTCAGGCATGTCATTAAGAAAATAGGGTACCAGCAGATGTTTTATTCTTTCAGGAACATGATCCACTTCCAGTATCTCTAAACTGAAAATAAATAAATAAATAGATTAAGAAGAATTTTTGTAAGGAAGATGGAAATTCCAGAATGATTTGATTTGTCATGAAAATAAGTAAGTAAATAGCAAAATAGAAGAAATAAATCTCCGCAAGCTACATCTGAAATTGTGTATTGAGAAAGTACAGCTGTCATTACAGCATTTATCTGTTTCTGTAATACCACATAATTTATTGAAATATGTCAACCAATTTGAATTTTACTTTACTTTCAGGAAAAAAATTTTTGTCTATAAAGACTATATAAAAATTTCAGAAATGTTTTTACTACTGAATATTCCTTTTTTGATCCAAACAACACATCACAAAAGACTTCGGATTTTTCATCTTGATTTAATGCTATTGCCATAATACCCTCTTACAAAAAAACCAGGTAATGAAATAATAAAAATTCTAATAATGATCACATATTATTCTCTCTGATAGCATATATTTCTGAGCAGCAGATGAGTATGACCACCAACACTAGACCTAGTCCCTGAAACTCTACTTGTGTAAATTTTCCATCTTAAAGGACATAAAAGTTAATCAACTAATGGGACTATTTAGGAAAACTCAGATAATTGTTTGTTTCATCAGGTACAAAACACATCATAATTTTGCAGTAGATAACCAGTGGCAACAACATCCTGTCTGCAAATTTTATTGTAAGTATAATTAAGCCATAGAATGCAATATTTTGGACTCTTCCTTCACTATTATCAACTTAGCAAAAGAAAAAAATATAATTTTATATTTATATAAAATATAAAAATGGACCTTGCCACCTCCACTTCTGGATGAAGCATTCTCCTTCTGGCTAGGCTGCAGCACCATCACTTTCCTTTTCCCCACAGACAAACTGATCTTAATCCTTTGCTGAAATACAGGTTCATAATCTAATCACTTAAAATCCAGGGAGCAGGTACTCTCCTTGGCACAATCAATAACTGGTTTTCCTTCCCCTTGAGTATACTTGGTACTGCTTTTCCTTAGAGTGCAGCATTCCCCTGATCTCAGCTTCAGTCCGGTCCCTGAGGTCTTACCTGGGTCCCCATAGAACCACTGATGAAGGCTGTGTATCTTTCACCTCTTATATTTTGTGCTTTTTCATGTTACCCTCTCCCACACAAAATTATTTTCACTTTCATCAGTAGAAACAAAAATTGCACCATCTCATTAGACCAAGTTACATTCTTGGGTTTATTAGTAAATAGATACACATGGATTTTTCTGCAAAATGAAATACTAATTTGCTATCAAAATGTTTGTTTCTAAAACAAAGGCACTGTTTACTGCATCAGAAAGACACATGAGCTCATATGCAAGGTTCAGTTTAGAACAAAATTTCATCAAGTGTTTAAATATGCCAGCATTCTAACTTGTTTGAAGGCTCAGTGGAAAGCAACACAGTTTATTGCTGCATAATTTTCTGTGCTAGGAGACCTTGCTTTCATTAATTTTATCAATCATAATTTAAAATAGTAGCTTATACTAAATCTAAATCACTACAAAAAATCAATTGTAAAAGTTATTTAGCAACAAAAAATGTTTTTCCTTTTGGAATGTGCTAGACATTGGAGGTAGTGATCCTTTAAACTACCATTTACAAAAAAAATCTCTTAATAGTAAGTATTAAAATTTTCTTGTCACTCAAAAATACTGTAACTCATATTTGGAAACAACTTTTTTTTATTATTTTATTTTGTTTTAGGCTCCATCAAGGCAGATGGAGAGGAAGACAAGGAGGGCAACTAAAATGAGAAATGTAAATTCTTTCCTTCAAAATTGAAGTGTTTTATAATAAACAAAGAGCTAAATTTCTAGTTGCTAAGAGACCTACGTCAAAACAACTACCTTTTCCTTCTAAATAAGGACCCAGCATAGGCTTCTGTTTAACTCTTTGTGTTCTCCATCTTTCAACATCATAATGTTGAGAATGAGCAAGGGGATGGGAGGGAACAGATTCCTGTAACTACAAGGGCAGTTAATAAAACATAGTGTACTTAACTATTTTACTCACTTGTATCTAGGATGCTATCAAAGCTTCCTTTTTTTCCCTCAGGGAAAAAAAAATGCAAGGACACATCAGAGTAGATAAAATTAATGTGTTTCATTTAAGCAGTAAGATAAACTGGCTCCAGAATATGACCCTTAAAAAAAAAACCCAAAAAGGAACATTTTTAGCAATATGTTTAAGTAGCGCCTGCATTGTATTGACTAGCTCTCACAGTGTTGGAGTCTTTGATCCACCACGTAAGAGAATGTGTGGCTGCAGGCCAGCAATAACAACCACAGAAACCTTTAAAGAATCAGGAGCTATTCCTTCCCCTCCCCCCACCCAGCCCCCAGCCCCCTTTTATGTCAAGAAAATCAAACACACAGCTAAAGGGCATCATAAATATATCTGATCACTGTTCAGGGGATTTCCAAAATGAGCCACTGGAGAGACTATCTTTATTGCAAGGCCAATCCCATATTTAATCAAAGCAAATGTGCTTTAAAACCTGGTTGATTAAACTGGAGTAAATGTCAAAACAAAGACCTGAGAACAGTATTTACACAGGGGAAATGTCCCTCTTATGTGCAATGCCAAGGACAAGTTTGAGCACCATTCTGACAACTCTACATCAGGGAATGTGTTCAAAGTACCCTCTGCTGGGTTTTGGGAAATGATGAAGAGGAGCTGCCTCAGTGCCTCCATAGATACTTCTCATAACTTTCTCATTTACCATTCAGTGAGCTTCCCTCACTTAACCACAGAACTATGAACTATAGTTATTTTTGTAATTTTTTGGGTCCACCTCTTTAAACAATCCTGCCCGTGAAGCCAAGCTGACTCACCTAAGACCAGCACATGTGGTGTACATCGTGCTCCTACTGACCTTGTCTCATTTTTGGTCCAGTGGAAGAGAAAAATGTCAACTCTCAAACTGATTTAACTTGAGCTCGATAGACAACATGCCATCTAGAAGGTAATTTCTGACACTAGAAGAGGAGGATATCAGCATCTGCTTCCAGATTCTTGTTGACTGCTAAGATGTTTGAGAGGGTTTGTTTTTTGTTTTTTTTCTGACAGAGAAAAGAGTATCAGTGGCAGGAGATCTAGATTAGTCACCATGGGGAAGTCAGGGTTGCCAGCCTGAGCCATATCAGGGCAAGTGATGCACTTGACCCTTAATGAGCAAGTAGGATACAAAAAAAACCAAAACAAAAACCTTGACCAGTAAGAAGGGACAAAATATTCTGGGTAATCAGGCTGTAGCTGGCAAAAATCTGAAGGAAACAGGGGAGGTCATGAAAATTGCAGTCCTCTGTCCCATAGCTGCCCGCTTTTTTCTTCCAACTTCCTAATATACCTGGAGATTTTAGGAACAATGCTATTTTTCAGCTCCTCCTACCCATATACATAGAGTCCCCCGACTCTCTTTGAGAAATGGTCTGTCCACCACTCCATACTTTCTGGTGAATCTCCATTGGGAAATGAATGGCATTTCAGCTCCTCAGCCTTCTCTGTATCTCCAGTTCTTTGAGAAATACAAATGACCTCCAATTTCTTTCAAGCGTTAAATACAGTTTCACTCATAATAAGCATAACACTAATGAGCTGTACCTCAGGATATACTGATAGTGAAATGGATTCCATGGGCCTTTTGTTTTCCATCATTGCTTCTATTATTCATCTATGTCCATCTTTCATTCCTGCTTTTTGAATTGTTAGGAGTGTATGTGCAAAAATTTTGTAGAGCAGAGTATTTTTCCAATGCAGAATCAATTTCGAGGAGGGCTGAGCCATCTCTCCCTCCAAAAACTGTTTCTATTTTCATGTTCAATACTTTCAGTGATTCAAAGGTCACCAGAGTGGTGAAATGCATTTAGTAAAGTTAGTTCAGATATGTACTGCAATGAATGAAAATAGACAAAGCCCAATAATTTAAAAACACTTGTTAACAGAAGGGAATAGCTACAAGAGAAAGCTCTGAAAGGCCAGCTACTGAGTCAGGTGTATGACCCATCCTTCAAACACCCTGAATACTTTGAGAAGAAAGTTTGGGGGAAGAAAAGAAGAGTGGGGAACATTTGCTTCTGGCTACTGTCATCTCTCTTTGAAAAGTATTGTAGAGAAAATTGAACATGGCTGATCCGGTGCAGGATATGGAACAGCAAGCATGAGTTAGCAGAGTCAGACACATGCAAGATGTGTACATTTTTTCCTCAACAGTCAGCATGAGTCAGCTTACTCTCTTGTTTGGATGTTATCACAATATGGACTACTTCATGAGTAAATACCGAGGAATTTTTTTCTTGGAATAGCTCTCCCACAAGATGAATTCTTGCATTAACCTATTAGTTAATGAACTGTGGGCTATTCAGTATGAAACATGGCCTCTAGAGGACAGCACTGAGTGTCTGGGAACAAAGCTAATAGCATAATGATAATCTGTCACAATTTCCAGTTGTGATACTTTAGCCTTCATTTTCTTAAATAATAATTCTGTGATACACTGTAAAATACCCTTACGGTATTTGTCACTCTAAAAGGACAGATAAAACAAATTACTTATTTAATCTTCAGTTTATATGCATTATCATGATGGTAATATCCGTCTTCTACAAAAATCATATCTCAGTGCCATCTAAATGCATTTTTTAATACAAGAGTATTACAGGAACAGGGCCAAAACAAATCACAAAGGGTGTCCTTATTGATTATTTAGGCCTGATTGTTTTATAATGCATTTTAGATGTTCAAGTCAGCATTTTTTTTAAGCTGAAGTAGAAAGCTTGCTCCCAGTACTGAATGCTATATCAAAGGAAAAAAATTAGATGTTTCCCACTTCCTAAGGTGGGTGATTGTCACTTCTGTCTGACATATAAGCATTTTGTGCCTGCCACTAGATGACGTGACACTTCTGATGATCACTGTTGGTGTTTAAAAATCTAACATTGGTGGCTAGTGTCCACAATCTGTTCAGCCAGTAGAGACTGAGAAGTGTCAACAAAATTGCATCAGAAATTTGCAATGAGGCAAATAAGATCAGAACCTAACCCTCCTCATTATAGGTGATGAAAAGGTAACAGAACAGACTTGAGTCTTCAACCTATTTTCGTTCTTCCTCAAATTATACAGGTAGATGTGGGGAATATTTATTGTAAAATAACACTTTCTAGAAAATTAGCAGTTGCTTAATATTTAGTCTTCCCTGTGACAATCCATAGATTTATGCATAAGTTACAAATTCTGACTTTACAGACCATTCATGTAACTAGAACCATCAATGTTAAGAATTTCTGGCAAGGTGTGTGTTTTGTATCCCATACTTTGTCCAGCGGCAGCTAAAACAAAACTGAAAAACTTGTTAGCATGGGAAAAGTGCCTTGTAAAACAATGAGTGTGACAAAATACTTAGGAAGTCATGGAGGCTGCAGGGACATCTGTGAATATTAACTGGCATGGGAGTTAAGATGTCATGCCTGCCCTGGGGATTGAGAGCATAGGTGATCGGTCAGCCGGACACAATGCAAAGCAGGAAAGAAGAAAAAGAAATTGTTTCAAGCAGAGATGCTTAAAATGAGAGTTGCCTCTTGGCTGTCTCGGCCAGGGAATCTGAAGTGAAGAAAGGAGGGCTCTTGGGAAGGAGAGAGAACATGAAGCTGAGAAGATGAGGCTGTGGGGATCAAAAGGATGCAGGGATAAAAAAAGGGTGAGAAAGCCAGAGGACATCCCTAGTGGAGAGGAAATTAAACCACATGTTTTATGTGCAGATTTTGTTACCTTTGTATGGACCTGTAAATAGCCCTTTTTGCATATGAACAGTAGGAATGTGTTTTGAAAGTTAGTTCAGAAAGCTTGCCTTCTTTGTTGTGAATGAACAGAAAGACACAGGAAAAAAAAGGTCCTTGTGAGAAGGTAAAAACTACAGAGGAGACAGGGGGAGAGGGACGGTGCCAACACTTGTTTGGAGGATGAAGGAGACAGGAGCACATCCTACCCCTTCTGTGCTGGAAGGCTGAAGTGGGGTGACCCAGGGGCACCCTGCAACGAGACAGGAGCAAGAAACTGGGGTGCTGCCAGGCTCACAAACCCAGAAGCACCAGTCCTAACATCCTTTTCTAAAGCAAGAAGGTGTTCTGAAGACTGAACCTTTTAAGAAGGTTCTTTCCTTAGAGAAACAGGAATTGCTCCTCACTCACTTTTGAGGAACTGTGGGCTGAAGCCAGATCCTTTCTGGGAGTGCTAGGTTGAAACTTTGCCCAGCTATGGGTTGAGACAAAGAGGCAGGATAGACCTTATTTCTAAAGGACATTCATGCAAAACTGCATAGGAGTCAGTCAGTATAGGAGTTGTTTGGCTTATAATTAAGCTAATGCTATATTAATGTTCTTTTATTACAGTCAGAAGCCTAATGGCTTCCTCTGAGGTGTATCACTCCTGTGTAAATTCAGTGTGTCAGCTATTCTGAGGAGTGGCAGACAGGAAGCTTTAGAAACCTTGTTTGGGTGTTTGGCTTTATTTACATTTCCAGTTTTTGTTGCCTGTTTTTAAATGCAGGCTTTGACCATAGCATGTCAGGCACATGACCCATTCGATGGTGTGGCTCAGTGTTAGTCTAATCAAAACCTGTTAGTCACATGAATATTTGTGAAATGCAGGGATGACAGCTTCACTATATGCATCCAGGATGAACTATCTCTTCAAATGAATGACATCAATGTAATCTCTCTGAATTCAACAAACTATAAGTCATGTCAGCTATGTTCTACCAACTTTACAAGACTGTAGGACCCTAATCAATCTCACAGTCATGTTTTTAATCCAAAATGTTTAACCTTGCCCATTTACAATGTCATGCCTTGAAACTCGCATAGCAAACCAGACTCATTTCCTTTCTTAGAAATTGTCTTTAATAATTTCTGTACTTGCTGACTCATAAACAAAATGATTGTCAGGGAAGTGAAACTACTTCCGCAAAATTACTTTCTTACATGAAATAATATTTGGGGTGTTATTTTAAATTGACTGAAAATAAACATAAAATGAAGCATGAAATATTAGAAAGACACATTATTCTATGGAGTATAAAAATATTTTTCCTATACATTCACAATTTAGGACAATTTAATTTTTCAGCCACAATACATACCTCATAATTCTTATATTTTAAAGCCTCCTTGTACGATGGAAGTGTAATATTGTCATAATAATTTGCATATGGAATGCTGGCTTATTAAGTCTTCTACCATAATTAACTGATTAATTTTAAATAGTGTAATTTTAAAAGAAGCTAGGAAAAGACACAATAAAATAATCAAAATTCAAAATACCAAATATTACAGTATGAGAAACAATCAAACAGAGGCTCACACAAAAATATCACATCAATGAAGCCATTAAATATATTTTTGCATTAATTTCAGGGGCTATGCTATTAAGGGATTACAGTATAGGCAATATTTTCCAAGACTAAAGGATGTTCCACTGTATGGTAGGTGCTGGAGAGAAGGCTAATGAGAAAAAGAGTGATTGTGACAAGCAATTATGTCACCTATGTGAATGGCTTAATTTTCTAAATTAGCCACTTTGATAATTATGACGTCTCATTTGTCTTTTAATTCCATGAGCTGTAAAGTTTACCTTTGATTTTTTTCCAATCAGATAAGAGGCTTTGATAAGCCAAGGGTCTATTATGTGCCTGAAAAAACTCACATTTCAGTCTGATTGTCTGCTCATCTGCTTGAACTGGAGCAAATAGCACTCTTCACAAGAGCTCTCCAAACAAGGCTTCTACTCCTTCTATTTGCTTTAGCTATTAAAAAATATTTGCCAAGCAAATTAATAATGTAAATAAGACTGCAAGTGGGAATGTTCAGTTTGCTTAAGAGGGGAGGCAAACAAACTGTTTTCAAGCACTTTTTAAACCACTCGAACAACAGGCTGTTTGCATACAAGCAATTAGCATGTTAATTACAAATGGTTCTTATCCACTCATTTGAACATTTCTGAGATCTGCTGACAAATATAGGTCTTGCTTTAATTATCTTGACTCGGAAGGGAGTCATGAAGCTTGTGTTTAATGAAATTAAAGGGGAAGACTTGTATTTTAAAGAATTAATTCTCATTTGGGGTTTAACTACTATCTTTGTAACTTCTGCTTTAAACACATCTAAGCCCACAGTGCTGTGCATGGTTTATATATAGTATGGAAAAAAAATGTCAAGATTTTTTTTTATATACGTGTTGTTCAGTCTCTGTTTTCTTTTGTTGATTAATTTTGCTTTTCACAGGTATTGGGTTACTAATTCTGAGGGAAAACACAGAAGTTAATAATTTATGGAGGAATATGACAGAGTAAAATGCCATTTAACATGTAAACTCATTTAGTGCCATCTTCTCCTCTCTGTTTGGATGCACTGGTTACTATTCCAACCCAGAGGGAACAGGAGTGGACAGATTGCCCTTTTCAAAACAAAAATATGCTGCATTGCTTTTATTTCTATGTCATGCTTCCATATTGGCACAAAATCAGCAGGAATCACTTAAAAGTATGCTTTAATCTCTGATAGCAACCCTAACTGGTCAGAACGCAGTCTGATTACTTTGATCTGAATGTCAATATTTGTGATACTGAAGAGCAAGACATAAGCTTTGTAGCTGGCAAAAGCTGTGATACACAGTTAAACACAATAGTATGGATGCCTCCTGGTGTAAAGTGCTTGTGCAGTTCTTACTCACAGAGCCTTTGCTGTTTATTTGTTATATAGTGAGGGAGGGGTTTTTATTGCTTGCTTTTGCCAAAAGCATTTCCCACTTTTATTCTAAAGACTACACAGATGTAGGAAAGACATTACAAACTCTCTTGGCCAACGCTAAATGACTTGTGTGCAAAAGTTATTGCTGTTCCAAACTGTCTTTTAAATTATATTAAATCCCTCTGCTCTCCAGTAAGTACCTAGGTGAGGCACCAGTTAACAGTAATGATAGACTAAATCACAGCTACATGGAAGCAGCCAATCCATTTGAAATGTCAGGTGAGTTTTTGCAGTATATTTGTTTTCTGAAAATTTTAAATCATGACAGTGCTTTTGGAAGAGTATTTACAGCAAAGCTCTCTTCCTTAAACAAACAAACAAACAAACAAACACAAACCATCAAATATGCATTCAGTCAGTTTACCATAGTTTACCAAGAGGTAATAGTTAGGTATTGTAACATTCATTATTCTTTTTCAGCTTGCTCTTGCAAACTCAGGTGAACACCTGGCAGTCTCACCTGTAAAATCTCATTTGGCATGAGATACAGGCTGACCTTCTCAGTGTGCCCAGACCTCCATAGATTTTGGGAAAAAAATGCTGTTACATAGCTGCCTGCAACAATGGGCTTCTGGGGGCTTTCCAACTCTCCTGTCCTACCTTTCTCTTTCACAGTTTCTCATTATCCTGAGCTATCGATCTCAGCATTGTATTCTGTGCTGGATGGACCAAATCATTCAGCACTGGATCTGACAGGTATGGGATTTTAGTTTTGTTTTGTTTTGTTTTGTTTTGTTTTCCAGAGAAGTTCCGAAGGAATTTTTGGGTTCACACTTTGGCCTCTCTGAAATCATTGATCATAATTTCATCGTAAGTGCTTTTCTTCCAGTTGCCTGTCCCAGGTTTTAGTACATTCTGGACTGAATGCCCTGGGTTTCATTATTTTTATTCTGTGAGATAGTTTCTTAAAATTTTCTGAAAAATTAACTTTGTCACTTTAAGGCTTTTTAAATAAAGAATGTTTCGTTTTCAATAAAGAATGTTGATAATGTACACAATAGAGAACATTCTCCACCATCTGCAACTCAGATTTGTGGAAACTTGGTACTGAATAATCATAATAAATTTTATAAGAATTATAATAACACTTTCTAATGCTAAAAAGAAAAAAAAAAAGAGAGTGAGAGAGACCCTATTATAATATATTTTTTAAAAATACTAATCATAATTATGTTTTTATTTCTACAGAACACTCTTTTCCTGCTCCAGGGCCAAGCTATTTATAGTTGAACATTAAGTAAAGCCATTAGATGGAGACAATTACATTTAAATTGTACAGTAGAACAAACCTTGGATGCCAGTACATCTCTTTTATTAAAATCATTGATAAAAAAGGTCAAATCTTAAAAAAAAAAAAAAAAAAAAAATAGTGCCTTCACCACTTAGGTATTTGAAATGTCATAGAAATGTGAAAGAAATATTGGAGGTATTTTGCAATAAAACATACATAGAAACAGAAAGAAACCATATTTGGACAGAAAACACACTCTGTTCCCCTATAATTCCATTTAAAAACACAGAATAGATCCATTTGTTTCCTTCCCTTCTCCACTTTTTGCTTAAGCCTCTGAAACTTTTCTCTGGTTTCTCGAGTTTACTAAACCAAGTTAGGTTTTTTGCCTTTAAAATTTCACAGCTCTGCTTATGGTTCTGGTTTTTATTTCCAACTGTCTACACTTGAACCAGTTCAGGATGTCAGATTTGCTATTTCATCCATCAGCTTCTACTTTTCCTAGCTCCTCCTCCCTTCCACATTGCCAGGGACAGGTCCTCTTTATTTTGTGACTCATACATACTGAATTGCTAATTTAGTAACTCTTGATACTTTTTCTAGTGTTTCTTCTGAACTTTCTACTCCATCTCTGCAGTTCCTGCCCCAGTTCCTCTTCAAGATACTGCTTGGATTATTTCTTTTTCCACAGGAATGTTTCCAACCGTGTGCACTTGTACAAATGTGGCCCAAATTTTCAGTCATGTGCGAGACTCACAATGGCAGAGTTTTTCCAAGTTCAGCTCCAGCTGAAATCTGTAAAGCAAAGATACCTTTTTTTTGTAGATTAATATCCCACTGAAGCTCAAGGGACTTATGCAGGCACTTGTTGAAAAAAAACCAAAAACAAAACCAAACCAAAACCAAACAGACCACAAAAAAATCCACTGAAACTCAATAGGCAAATAAAATAAAAATGTGTAGTATGGAAAACTGTCATTTTCTGACATGCAAATGGACAATCTGAGTTCTGCAGATTAATAAAGCAATTGCCTGTTATTTAATACTTGGGAATTATTTGCCTGCTGACTTACTCAAGCTCTCAACAGCTGCTTGTGCTCTCTCAATTTTTTTTGTTTTATTTTCTCACAACTGCTCTACCTTGACCATAAGAAGCCTTGAAGAACAGCTGGAGTGACACATTGAGTCTGATTGATGGCTGCAGGACCCAGATGGTGAACTCTCAAAAAGGTTGCTGGCAGATACTTTTCCTGCTGGAACAGTTTGTTGGGGTTTTTTTTGTTGTTGTTTTTGTTGTTCCCTTAGCTGATGCTTTACTAAATGCTGAGCAGTCACTTCTTGGCTAAGGTCCATTCAAGCTGAATTTGGATCTTGCTGGGATGGCTACAACCTCATAAAAGTTCATTGTTTATATTCACTCTCACTCATGGAGAGTTTGCCAGCTTGTAAGCACTGGTATTCTTAGGAATTCTTCAAAATAGCTGCCATCAATGGGATGTTTTGACTTTACTTTTACTGCACATAAAATCCTTTCAGAGAATCTTTGTCCTGCTGTTTATACATACTGTACATTTTATGTGGAGTTATTTATAGAGCTGTGAGAGTTTTGAAAGACTGGAGCTCTCTTTGTTTAACATGTCTTTCAAGCCAGAAGCATAACATAGGTCAGAAAATAATAATAATAAAAAAAAAGGCTCCAAGAAAAATATTTTCTTTTGTAGAGTCATTCTTCCTGACTAGTCTTCTGAAACTTCCATTCATACTGTAATATACAAATTCTGTTTTTCAGGCTCCCTTTTCTCAGGCTTAGACTTTCAGCTGAATAATGCTTAGTTTTAATCTGTCTCAGACCGATCGTTTCAGCCAAGCAATTTTGTGTAAATATGATATCCCTCACTGACAACTCATCAAGGATGGTTTGTCTACTGAATCACAGCTAACAAATGAGTGCCACTGAATGCTGAATTTCTCACCTGTAATACCAAAAATGCTGCTTCTGAGGGAAAATATAAAACAAAAGTCTGCAGCCCTGAAAAATGTTCAGCAATCCTGAAAGAGTAGCAGCAAATTTTACAAAATTTGTGCAATGGTATGTGCAGTGGGATTCAGTTTGGTAATTTTTTTCCTCCTCTTCGACTAATCTCCCTAAAAGGTACTTATAGCATCAGAAGAAATTGGTGTTCTTCAGTTCTTCTCCTGGATTTCTAGGCAGTGCTGCTGTGCTCCATTCAACATCAAACAAATGTCCCAAATGCACAACATGCATTTTGAAAAAGGCAATCAGGGATCTCTACATCTCTAATATTACTCTATGGAAAATAATGACATAAAGAGAAAGGTTTTAAAAAGACCCACTTATTGGGAAACCATAAGAGGTGAAACATGAGAGTGCTAACAAGCAATGAAATAAAATTATGTTGAACTATTTACACCTAAGGACCCACTATAAAGCCTACTAAAGTTGATGGGTTTTTCATCATCTTTGCTGGTTCAACTGTTAAAAAGCAACAGTTCTAAGAATAATCCTGGACAAGTAACCATTACTAAAAAAATATATAACATCAATAGGCTTATTGTTACAAATATTTTGAAATCAAAATAAAGATTTTTTTAAAAAAATGTTGCTTGTTGGGCTTTTTTTAACTTTCAGTGTTATATTAATGTCTTTCTACCATTTTTTCAAGGACATATTTTTTGTCACAGTAGCCTATTATATTAATGTCATCTTTTTTTTTATAATAAGAGCTGCAGTTCTCTTGTTCCTCTCTCATCCTTGAGAGATAAGAGAAACTGGACCTTTAAACATAAACTCATGCAAAACAGGGTAATTCAATACAGAATGTAGCAAAGATAAAGAATATCCCATCTCTGGACAAAAAAAATTCTGGAGTTTTTTGGGAAGAAATTAAAAAAAAAATTGCAGGTTTCAGCAATTCTGACAGCTGTTCTGGGCTGTTTAGAGAAATCAGCTGAAAAGAAAATGAGAATGTAGAGCAGGTAAGGCAGTCAAAGGGTGTTAACTACAGTAAATATAGTTTATCATATGGTTGTAGAAATTTATTACAGGGATATCAAAATATATATTTAGTATAAATATCCATAAATGTATATCCAGAGGAATAAAAATAAATCTCTATATATAAAGTCAAAGATTCGCTCTGCTGTCACCACATTCCCTTTTAAATCCACATCTAACAAAAGCACTATCTCCTGCTGGACTATTCAAGATATGCTTAGAGTGAATTTTCTACTCTTCCATGTGATCTTTCATCTAACTCTCTTACCTGTGTTAATACATTCATCATTCCCTCCTTATGCTGTCATCCCTGTTTTATTGTTACTCTCACCAGCACATTGTTTGCATCCATCCCTTGGTGTTTTTATGCAGTGCCCTGTCACGGTAGGAAAAATATATGGTTTGTTATTCATTCTTTCTATAGCTTGTTGAGCTCTTCCATATTGCCTTTTTAGGATCTCCCATTTCAGACTCCTTCTATTAATAAATCCTGACATTAGAAGCAACTCAAATAGGAAAAAAACCCCTCCAAACATATAAAATTTTTTTGTCTTCTTGAAAACAGATTTTTCTGCAATAAAGCCTAAAGTCATAATCAGTATTTCAGAAGGTAAAGTTTCTTATTTTGCTTTTACAGTTTTAGTCCTCTGTTAGCAGGTGTGAGAAATGAAGATAGACTCTTATAAAGGAGGTGAGCTAATTAAGCTTTCTGGACAGTAAATAATATGCTGTATTGCATGTAACTCCCTGTATTAACTTCAGTTCCTACATCACTGGTGTTTTTTGCAACATCTTGCTCCATTGTAGCAAGGCAGATTTATTAGGAATTTCTACATCTAAACATTAGGAAAATTAATCTGGAAATGTTGGATGAGATCTTCTTGACAATCAGCTTTGCTAATATTTTCTTCATCACTTTGGTTATAAACATCATGTATGGTGGTTGATAGGTCTTCAAGGACTATCTCCTTGAAGCTGCAGTCCCTTCTGCAGAGGAGTTGCATGTGGTGGAATGCCACCTGTGGGACCTTTAGGAACACAAAATCACATTATTTAATTATTTAGGTAATCAGTGAGAAAGAAAGTAAAAAAAAAAAAAAAAAAAAAAAAAAAAGAGAGAAAGGAAATAAATAAAGAAGAAATGAATGCATGAATTAACCAAACCTCTTCTTCAGTACAAAAATATATCTATTTATTTTAAATGTACTGCTTTTAAATGAACTGCCATGTGTGTAGTGTATAGTTTTTGACTCATTCAAGTCAATATGAAGTTTGCCATTAACTGTAATGGAAATTAAATTTCTGCAGGTTGATTTTAAAGATCAGCTGCAGATTGATTTTGAAGATTTTTTTTTTAGATTAGTACATCTTGATCTGTCTATTTTTATCCCTGAAACCTGAAAACAGTTTTTCAGTAAAAAAGGCATAATAAAACAACAATAATTACAAAAACCTCTCAAAACTATGTTTTCATGTGTTTTTTTTTTTAATTTAATCATATTTGTATTTTTTTACATCAACTGATTCACCCAAAGAGTGGAGCTATTCAATACACCTTATTCTTGAGTGGTGGTATTTACATTACCAGCATTTGAAAAGACATCATCCTGATAAACAATACACTCATTTTAAAAGGCTAATTCTTCTGCCTTTTTAAAATATATATATGTATATATATACATACATACATAAATCATGGTAGCAGAGGCTTAGTTTCATTTAAGTTCCCAAGGAAATAAATGCTAGAAAAAAAAATTAAATTTCTGTATATGATGTTTTCCTGAAAGTCTGCAGTCTGGTTCAGAGAAAGATGAATAATAAGCCAGGTAATGCCAATACATTAACAATGCTGATGTGGTTGTCATGTACATTCTATAAAACGTATGCCAAAGAAAAATGCTGGCACACGCTGTGTTGAAATATCAGCTTAGTTAAAGGATTCATGATAAACCATTTGTCTTTTACCCTTACCTCACTAGTTGTGCCAGCAACCCTCTATCTGCCAAAATGAAAAAGGGACAACTGCCAAAGGGATAGATTTCAAAGTGTGATTTTTTTTGTTTGTTTCAGTTTTACTCTCTCCCGTGTTTGAGATTTTTCTTCTCTCTCCTAGAAAATGTGCTGTGTTGGGTAATAAGATGAGTTAGTCAGGAAAGCTGTTAGCTTTGAAAGCTCTATTTAGGCTGACTTTTTTCTGAGGCTACACAGAAATGGATGGAAGATTTGCAGACACCATTGGCTTCCTCTAAACTGAGGATTTCTGTATCAAAAAAAATTTTAGCCAGAAAATATGTACTAGATAGAAAATGCCCACAAATCTTCCTCTGCTAAAACCATCAAGGACTGTATGGTCAAAAAGTGGTGCATCAGGAATATTGGCTCTGTATAGTAACTGCAAATTTGGTTAGAATAAGTCCATACCTGTAATTAAAAATAAACAAATAAATAAATTCCCTCAATGTGCTATGATGAAGGGATGAGGAATAAGTTTGCTCTTCCCAGTAGCACAGGAGAAACTTGATGATCTGGTAGGTAACTGGACATTCTGAACCATCAGTGACCCAAATTCATAGATTTAATGTAGGAGTAGAGTTTTTAGTGCAGAAAAACCTGGGAAAGGCAACCCTGAAATGTAAATGGATGCCAACTCTCTGAGCTCTCATTACTCATACAGAAAGGTTTGATCTTTCTATCAATCTGATTGAAAAACTTTCATTCAAGGTAAAGGGGAAAGCAAGACAAAACAGAGCAGTCTGTCCCATCCAGCATGTGCACAACATGTGGAAAATTTGCTGCTATGGTGGTAAGTGGTTCCACTTTTGCCAAGAACATTTAGGTTCTTAAAAAAAATAAGTGTACAGGAAGAGTGGCTGAGTGACCAGTGCTTATACCACAGGAGGACTGACAACGTTGAAAGTGCCTCAGATTTGATGATACAATAAAATATTTTTCACCATTTAAATAACTTTTTCAAGCTCTTTCTTATTTTCATGTCTTGGTGGTCTGTGTCCTCCCTTTGTAGGTGTTTGCACCTGTCACTACTTAATAATATTCTCAGGTAACTATTCTGAATGTTCAACTTGATGAACAGACCTGTTGCAACCCAAAGAAGAGTTAAAGTGTAAAGATATCAAAATCTTGAAGTCAAAATTTATTAAAATATCAAGTTGAAAAGACCAGCCAGTGCTCTTACTGGGAGGACGGCTGCAGAGTTGACTCACTTTTCAAACTATGGAAGAGCACATTACAGACAAAAATTCATAGCAAAATGTTGCTTAATGAAAGTAGTAATTGTGTGTCTCATAGAAGTATTTGTTTTCCTTCCAAAGCTGGCTGCAGAATTACACTTGCTAGTAGAATATGTGGTATAAATGGAATATTTGAGTAGGATGGACAAGACTACTGATGAATCTCAAAACCAAAATTGGTCCCCCTCCCATGCAAGCTGACTTACACAAGGGTCACATAGAAATGCAAATTTCTATGAAGAGTGTTGATCTCAACGATAAAGAGTAAAAAAATTAATTAGTTTTTATACTGCACTCTGGGGATGACATTTAGACTTAATCTCGCAAATAAACTTGTAATGCTTCACTGTTATTGTCACAAAAGTTTGAGCTATGACTCATAAAGGCATCCAGAATACCTTTACAAGGCATACAGTCCCCAAGCTATTTACTGCTGAGACTACAAGCCTTTTGTCCCTTCTGCTGTAAACAAAATGGAAGATCCAGAGTTGCTGGCTGTTCAACATATAATGGCAGGGTTGGTTTTTTTATAGTTCACCTACCAGACTCATGTGCAAGTGATTATGTCTCCCTTCTCCTGCTCTTGCCAATTCTATCTCCAGCAATTACCCTGTTCTAGTACTCCACTGCAAAGTACCTGCCAATAATGAGAGATTTGCAGGTGGTAGCTACAAAGCACTGTTTCTCACTCCTGTCTTTGCAGGCACCCTGTGGTGGCAGCTGAAATGTAATGGTGCTGATGTTGTTCACTTGGAATGCCATGACACAGGTTAGGGCAACAAAAATGCCACCTCAGTGTCAACAACAATGGTTGTGCTCTATTTTGCCCATTATTTTCAAGTGTAGGTGGGTGCTGCCTTCAACAAACTAATTTCAAATCATATACTGATTAAGTTAGGGTTTTTTCCTTGGACTTTCTTTTTGTTTTCTTATTTTAAATCACCATGAAAGTGTAATTTTTTTGGGTGCAGGAGTTTTCAGACTATGGTCTAGGGTGCAGAATATGTTTTTCAGCCAGGAAGTTAGCATGTGACTTTTACCAACCATTAAAATGACTCCAGTATCAAGCAAGGACAGGTGAAGAAGGGGAAGAAGGAAAGAGTTTGACCCTCATGATCCCTCAAATTTATACTGAGTATGACGCGTATGGGATGGAATACTCTGTCTGGTCAATTTTGGTCATTTATCTTGTCCGCTCCTCCCTAAAGGAGGTTTGCAGGTCTGACCTCTTTACTCCTTTTCTCCTTAAGGAGGGCAAAATGTTCTTCAGAACTGAGCAGTGTACTTCGTTCTGCAGAACATTCTCCAGCACTAACACTGAGCGTTATCAGTCCCAGAAGCAGACACTGTCTGAGAAACTTGCTGTTAATTTCAGCAAGTACAGCTACTTACAAGAGACTAAGCTGAAAGCAAAATTACAAGACAGAAAATTACCTTTATCCTGGCCCAAACCAGGACACCCTCTTTTCAGTAACCTTCCCACAGGCCCTGGCAGGTGGCTGTCAGGACCCTGAGGTCATCATCTCTCTGGGCTGAGCAAGCCCAGGTCCCTCAGCCTCTTCTCATTAGGCAAGCACCCCATCCCTGATTGTCTCAGGGGTCTCTCACTGAACTTGCTGCAGATTATCAAAGTTAATTACATTAATTGTACCAGGGGCCCAAAACCGTATGCAGTATTTTATATGGACAAACATAGCAAAGAGTCAAGGGGGATAATATTGTACTGGATTTCCTCCTGTTAATACAGCCCAGGACACCCCAGCTCGTGTTCAGCTCACTGTCTATCAACATCTACTGGACCTTTCTAGCAGAGCTGCTCCCCAACCAGGCAGACAGCAGTGCAAATCAGGCAGACTGGATCAGTGCAAGATATTATTCCATCTCAGGTGTAGGACTCAACATTTGCCCTTATTGAAATTTATGAGGTTCCGGTTCCATTTCTTGCAGCAAAGCCCACAGAATCTACCACCAACAAGCGACAACCTCAAGCAGCAGCCAACAAGCAGATGCCCTCTTCTGTGACTGACAGCTAGAGAATGACAGAGCTTAGAAATACAGAAACATCAGTTCATCCTTCCCCATCTTCATCCAAGCCTGCAGGCTCTGGATCTGATAGTTCTCCTTACCACAATTGAGCAGTCTGCTTTTAAAGTCAAGGGACTTTAAATCTCTTTGTAATCAAAAGGTAACAAACACTTTCAATACTGCAAGTTAGCAAGCTTTAAAAAGTCACCTTTCATTCTAGACAAGCTAAGAAAATCTTTCTGAGTCATTTTTCTCTCTCTTCTGAAACCTCTGCCCACTTGAGATATCTGGTTTTGAGGTTGGTTTTTTTTTTTTTTGTGGTATCTCAAGCGAGGTTATTACCAAAGCAGCCTAACTAAAAGCTTAAAGAATAAAAGCAGGTACAGTGAAAATGCACCAGCCCAGCCTTGCTGGTCCCTGCCTGTCCAAGAAGTGAGTGATGACTTCTCATCCGTCAGACCCTGTGGAGGTTTGTGGTTCACTCTTTGCAGGTGCAACTTCACAAGGGCTGTTTGTGTTCAAGTGGCCTCTTGTGGAGAGGTGTAATTCCTATGGTCTTCTTCCCCTTGTTTGGCCAGAGGCTGCTTTTGACCTTTACAGGCTTTGAAATTTGTATTACAAAATATCCATTCCTCTGGGCAGTGAATAGAAGGTCTTTGAAGTCTAGAACTCCTGAAATGTTATTATTCAGAAGGAAGTGGAGGTGCCTGTTGTCTGTTTTTTTGGCCTCCTTGCCTGCTTCCCATGGAGGCACCAAGCAATACAACCAGTGCTGTTCTGCCCTGCTTGGGTGGAAGATGGTGTTCAGAGAAGAACCTGCTGCTGAACTTGTCTGCTTCTCCTCTAGGCATGAAACAGTGGGTAGCAAGGATGTGGTGTGGTGTGGTGTGGTGTGGTGTGATGAGATGATGAGATGAGATGAGATGAGATGAGATGAGATGAGATGAGATGAGATGAGATAAGACAAGACAAGATGAGGAGAAGGAGGTGGCAAAGCAGAATCAAGACAGGGACAGGGCTTCAAGGATACTGCTGAAAAGGCAATATTTAAGCATGACTGTCTTTCCACCTCCAAACCCAACAGAAGAGCAATGACTATGAAAATTGCTTGTAAGCACAGTATGATGGAAACTGGAAAGAAGTATCAAGAATAACAAGTGTTTTGCTTCCTGGGAAAAATGTTGCATGTTTTCCACAGAATCCATTCAAATGCCAATACAAAAGCTGGTGTTAATGTTCCGCAGCTGTAATACTCTCTGCTTAACTCATCCAACACTTGTGCACTACAACTGACTAGCTCCCTGTCTTTTCCTCTCCTGGATGAGAAAACACACTAACCTCCTTCACAGAACTGAAAAATAAATCTTAATAAAAATCTCAACAATATTAGCTGGCATTCAAGGCTGACATTTCTACAGGTTCAAATCAGAGAATATTAGTGAGTGCTGAATCAGTAACATCCTAAAGGGGTCACAAGGAGGCAAAATGTTCTGCTCAGGCAAAAAGATGAACTTTGTGCATAAAACAATGCTTTTGAATCATCAGTTTACTGTTTGTCAATTTTAAAACTTTTTTTTTTTTTTTTTTTTTTTGCATTCTTAACTTTTTGTTATATAGACCACTGTATGCTGCTCGGAGCAAACTGGAAAAAGTAGGCATTGCATGTAGCATAGAAATAAAAAAAGCACAGTTATTATGCAGAGCACCAGAACTATTTGATTACACTGCCACTGAACTGGCCTGGAAAAATATGGACTAAACTAATTTTTAAATCTTTCTTAATAAATCTTTGCAAGGAACAGTAAAAATCCTTAAGCAGCTGTTTCTGCAAAAAAGACATATTGACACTGCAGAAAATAATGCCATCATTATTTCAACATTTTTCAGCATGTCTTCATCTGTTGTATATCATCACAAAAATTAAGGGACTCATTTTTCATTTCTGCCATATTTTTTCAGTTTAGGCATCACAGCAAACATTCAAACGAAGATGATACCCTTGCATCTTAGTAGCATTTAAAATAGCTCAAGCCGTCTCTGAATCTCAGAGGTAAAATGTGCTTTTAAACTCACAAGCGGGCTGAAGGGGAAGTTATGAACCATATCTCATGGATAACAACAGAGCATATCAATTTTTTTTTACTGCTGCAAGACATTGCCTTTCACTGGTCTGCTTGAAGCATTACAGCAGGTTTTGGGACTTGACTTTGTGGCACTTTGGTTGAAATGGAAGGGATGAGTTCTGCAACAAACACTCACCAGAACCTAGTGACTAGCTCAGAACTCAGGAGAAGGGAGCTCCTTGGTGTGCAGTTCCATGATATGTATATCCAGTGGTCTCTCTGTATCCATTCAACAAGTGTTGGAGAGGTGGAGGCAGCAGGCACAAAAAAAGTGGAATTCAGCCCCCCTGACCTGACCTTCCCAAAGTTAGGTGGCAGTGGCTGAGCTAAATGTCCTAAATTACTTCTGTAATCATCAAGAGCAATGCACATCTCCAAAAGATCATCCATCTTAGGATGTGGTGAATCACCATGTATTGGTATCCCATGCCTCTTCATAAATTCCTATAAACCAGGTCCAGGATGACTAATTCAAGCTAATATATCTTTTAAATGTTAAAAAAATAAGTTAAGAAAATGTGTACTAAAATAAATGTTCTCCCAAGTTTATAGGCCTTCTATGGGATTAAGCATGTGATAAGACAATGTTAAAAGTATTAAAATTCAACATTCTTGGTAGGTTTACAGTAGAACATCAATGATCATCAGAACGTCACTTTTTAAAAACACCTCTATGAAACACTTTACAGTGAACTGCAAGACATAGCTTGTGTCAATCAACGCTTTACAAATATAAAAAGGGATTTGTCTTCATGTAGGCCAGTTTGTACACACCAGTTATGAGAGACAAATGACACTGGATTCTAGAAAGAGCTTCTTGAGTTGCCAAAGGCTAGCTCTTCATTTGTTATACATGGAAAATTCTCACTGAATATAACAGCTTTATTACTGTGCTGCCTGCTAGAGCTGTAGCAGTCAGAGAGGAGTCAGTCCCTGTGTATTTACCATGAGCTACCATTTGGAGAAAGATTTTCCCCCTTTGGATAATAAGAATGTGTCCCTGTGGTGCCCAGAGGAATATAAACCCACTAGACAAGAAATATTGCATTAGTAACTAAAACATATGTAGCATCTTCTTTTAATTTTTAAGTCAAAAGAATGAGAAAAAATGTTTATTCCTGCACTGTGACTCTGTTGTGTGTTCAGCAGCATGGATGGGCACTAAAAGGCAGCCACAGTAGGACAGGTCTTTCTCTAAGTTCAGTAGCATGTTAAAAGCTGTTAAAAGACACAGAAGCCTCCAAGAATAAAGAGAAAAGATGTAAATGTTGAGCCAGGGAAGCAAAATAAGAGATTAAATAAATAGAGTTTTAGAAACAAAACAGATATCTCCCTATATACACTTCTAAAATATGACTTTTTAAAGACATATTGGAATGGTAAACATAAAGAGTTGTACTAACAGAGTATGGTTTGAAAATCTGGTCTGTGGAAGGAAAGCTGAATTGTTTTCTTATGGGTCTATTGAGTTCTATATTTTCTCATTCTAACAGAAAAAGAAGCGAATCCAAAACTTATCTCATGCCTGATGTCAAGTCTGCACATCCTCTGATTTAAAAACTCTAAGTTTCACATATAGCATAGGTCCAACTCTGTAAAATAACCTCTTTCTTCGTAACAGAACAAAGCAAAGTCTCAGACAATTGCCTTATGCATTCTGAGTTGCTTGAATCCTCAGTATAAATATACAGTTTTTTCAGGAGCTCGAGCTATAATTTTTTACTTAAAGGACTATTAAAAGCAGATCTTGAGAAATAAAACTCGAGAGGAAATTAGTGTATATTCAAACCTTGGAAGTATACTGACAAAACGTGTATATGAAATGGCATACTTGTTTTTCCAACTACAGTTTAATATCTGGCTTTTATATCACAAGCTTGGGATAAATTCCAAAATACACTGCTAATTGTATCCAGAATTCCTCATTAGCTACGTGGCTATGTTTATCAGAATATTTATTCCTTTGTTACTAGAAAATATTCTTTGCTTTTCTATAAACATGAGGCAGAAACAACAGGTTGTGAGTGCTCATCACCTGCAGCAGTGACAGCTAAAATGAGCACAAATTTCATGAAGGGATTCAAAGTCCATATTTTCCTGCACTGTGAACTCACACTGAGAAAGGAGAAAATGTACTTATTGTAGCTGTCATTACTTTTCAGACACTTCGTATTGCCTTTTTAATTTATCATTTACAGCAGTATTTGCCTAATAACAGCACTGTTTTTCCTTGTGGCAATTTTACAATGCTTTAACAAAATTCTTAACAGCCACTCTTCTTCTGAAGTAAGATTTTATTTATTATAAAATAAGAGAACAAATGTCAGGTTAAGCCCAGCTGAATATCAAAAATGGAAGAGTGTTAGTTATTTCTTGCCAAATTATATGTCTGGATGTGATAAAAATGAATCAGACACATCCTCCACAATTTCAAGTTTAACCAAAATAAATATGGATTTGCCTCCCAAAGAGGTGGCTGTGTTATCACACTACTGTCTCAGATAGCTCTATCACAACATCACACATTCTTTCAAAACAATAATGCACCAAAGGTTTTTACCTGTCTTGCTCTGCCTGTCTTAAATCACTGCAACAATGCTGGTGTTGGACTTTTAAGAAAACATTGTTTTTAACTACAGGGTATTTGCTGCAGTGAATCACTCAGAGAGGGGGGGAGGTTTTGACAGGTTTTCTGAAGTCACCTTCAAGAGATGAACTTGGAAGCCAGTGACTTCCGTTTAAGATGTTGTCCCATTGTAAAAACCAATATTTTTAACAGACACATCTCTTGTTTCAAAGCACTTTCCCTGTGTGGTGTTTGTACGTTATCCTCACTGCTACCTCAAGACCATGAAGTATAGCTCAATGAATAACTAACAGATGATTACATTTATGAGTAAAGACTACTCATAGCAGACAGCTACTTCCTACAGGTGACAAGCAATCTTCGGCTAGGGCTTCACCTGACTAGTCATTTTGGGACATGATCACAAGGGCTGGAGACTGATGAAATTATCCTGTCCAACATCAAACACAAAGTGGTTGTAAATCAGCTGGGGCTGTGGCAGGAGGAGAACAACTCATTCTTTATGCCACACTGGCAGCTCTTTCACCTAGTAGCTACATTAAGAATCCTAACAATGTCATTAAGTGACCCTGGGAAGAAACTTGGTAAATTTTTATTATTGACATTTGTATGAATTTAACATTCATTCAAAGGATGAAAAGAAATCCTATGAAACACAAAGATGCAATATTGTAAAGCAGTAAAATGGTTTACTAGGGGGGGTTGGAGTGTAATGGGACAACACTCAGAAGACATATACATAAAATATTCCTGTTGTAACTCTCTGTTTGACCTTGTAGAGCCATGTAGGTGCTTAGCTGACATACCATTATAATATCCCAATGGCTTGCTCCATAAAAAGAAAATGATAAAAGTCTGACCTCTGCAATATAACCTTTTCTTCTCAGAATAATTGTTTTTCAAAACAAATGTAAGTTAAAAAGGCTGCATCTGCTGCTGATGACCTGACATAGGCATGATGTAAAGAAACACATTTTAGGAAAGGATTTGGATGTGAACTTTAGAAAGGTTCAAATTAATGACTACATCCATAGTTGTCCATATGCCTAGGAGCTTATTTCTGTAACTCTTGCTGCTGCTATTAGAGAGACAATAAGTAAATTTGCCCACAAATAACAAAATGATTAAAAAAACCCATTTTCTGCATAACTACATAGGGGAAAAAGATCCCTTACAAACACAAAATAGTTGGCAAAATCTTCATTAGGGAAATATATTCTGAGAGTGGAAAATAAAAAATAAAAAAAAAACAACCCACAAACAACATTATGAGGGTAGGCTGAGATGCAGTAAAGGCCATTGTTTTGATCTTTGCAAACACACATACTCCACATGAGCATTTGAGCAGATCTGCATGAAAAGAAAATGCACAGTGTGATCAGCCCCTTGGTTTAGGAATTTGAATGAAAATGGTGTTTGTTCATCTGTGTATCCTTTAACTCAGTAGCTAATTCTCCAGTGTTCTTTCCCTTTCCCTCTCAAACAGGTTTTTACCCATTTATTAACAAAGAGATTTCAAAGTAATAAATGTTTTCTCTCTATTAAGTTTCGTTACTGAATGTCACAAAATACAGTCCTGGGATTATTTGTGGAGCATTTAGGATATGAGATATTAAACATAAATTGTCCAAATTACTTAATAAAGTGATTGCGAATTCAGTTTAATAATGCAGACCTGTTTGGAGGATGGGATGGGGGGATATCTGACCCCCTAAGGGCTCTTATTTTGATAAGCACATCTACAGGCCTTGTTTCAATATTTACACATAGCTGTGTGCAGAATGATCACTCTATACAGCATTCTGCAGTGCATGATATGTATATAGAGCACCCAATCCATGTATTTTATAAAAAGCTCCATTTCATAACACACTTTATAAAGCTCTTTTTCTCTAACACCTTCTCTTACCTCAGCTCTCATAAAAGAAAAATCCATCTTCCCTCCCCTGCTGAAAAGAAAAAAAAAATCCCCTTCTAACCAAAGCAGTTCCAAACTTCTCTAAAGCATAAAAATACTGAGGAGAAGGGGGAAAAAAAAATAAAAAGGTGGTCTTCAGCAGAAGACACCAAGGAAATGAAATGAATGGATAGATGGAAGAATAATCCTCCAATATGCCAAAGAAACATATTTTCCAAGTGCTTGACTTGATGGCTATTTCTGTGCTCTATCTCAGCAGTGCTCCTTGGGCGCTTACACTTTAATTGCCCTGCACTTTGTTCACGGAAGGTATGTGTTGGCTGTCTGCCAGCCTTGGCTAAGATTCTTCTTGTCACTACAGTGTCTAACAGCGTGTACAGAACAATATCCCAATTAGATCCCTAAGTGCTGGAAACATGATACACCGCCGTCAGGTCCCTCTGGAAGCCAGAGGTAGGAAGTTTAAAAAAAAAAAAAAAAAAAAAAAAGATTAACCGTGACTATTCATTCTGACCTCCTGCAAGACCTTGCAAAAAGCCTTGACAAAATTGTTATTCTATTTAAATATTATAAATAATGGAGATGATCCTGCATTAGAGCTTCCAGTGTGGGCTAGAGGAGACTCCTTTTAGTACCCTTCTATGTGGACCTACATCTTTAGCAGAGCTGTCTTTTTGTCTTTCAAAAGATTGTGGCTTAAACTTAAAACCCAATCAGCATTTTTCTGAAGTCTCCTCATCACACTTTTAGCAAAGGGGTCTATTTAACTCCTCACAAATCCCATCTACAGTCCTTGCAGCTGTTCCAGGGGAGAAATGTTTAACAATCTGCTCTGTTACAGTATTGTTGAAGTGAATTCTCCAAAGTGTCATTAGAACTGCAGAATCCTTCCAAGTGAAACATAAAGAATTGAGAACATTGAATATTGTGTGGTATTTGAATCGGACAATTCCCTAATGTCCTCCTTTTTTGAGAGAGAAAAAAAATAATGCTGCTATAAAAACCATCTAAACAGTTAAATTAAGCCTTCTCAAGTCAGTTCTCATCTCCGTTGTAGAGTTTTGTCTGTTCCAAACAGTCACTTTTCCTTTCATTATTAAATAAAACAAAATCTTAGAAGTGAAAGTTATTTAGTTTCCTCACATTTTTGTTGCCAAAAATCACACTTCTGACTTTGTTCTGTCTTTCAAAATGCACTGATCAAAATACTTTTGCAAGCCTATTTGAAAAATAAAAGTGAATTGGGTATCCTGCATCCTTCACAACTTGCTCACGGTGTCTCAGGAGCAGAAACTGACAGGACAACAATAATTGAACTGCTGAGGCCTACCTTTTCCCAGGATAATTTGGTGCTTTTGAATGGTAAACCCCAAAGTCATTCTTTTATGTGAGTTTCTGTGTATTCCTAAAGGGGCTTGAACCCTACAGACTTACTTGCACTTCCTATTCAGTGGAAGTCGATGCCTTTCCCTAAAGGATATTCATGCAAAAGTGCCAGATGTCTGTGTCAGAAGCACAACAGTTTTCTTGTTCCCAGATAATTTTTCAGTCTCTAACATGAACCCTGAAACTCCTGGGCTACATTCACACCTTGCTTTACATGTGGAAATCTCACAGATGCTGTAAGCATGAACACCATAAGGGGGATGTGGACCACAAAACTGTCTGTGAAGCAGTCTGAGCAAAGCAGACACACCACTGCGAGGATACATGAAGGAACTCAGCCTTGAACAAACTTCTGTGGCTGTGAAACAAAAAGAGGACAAGGAATTTCTTTGATTTGCATGACTCTTATGAGCCTGATAGTATCAAACTCTACGACAGAGATACACAGATATATATACTTATTTCTGCACCTTCCCGGCTGCCAAAATTATTTACAAAATGAGCGCACATACTCTTAGAAGGTTAACAAGGTAAGGAAAGCCAAAATTGATATCCTAGACTAATGCTGGAGAGCTGACTTTACCCCCTGGGTTGCCTGCAGAGATAAAGGGAAGAAGGGAGCCCTTCAGCCTCTCACCCCTGTCCCACACAGCAAGAGTGAGGAGTATTTACCCTCTATGAAGTCTCTCTTCATCCCTTCATGCCCTCCATGAGCTCCACACAGGCAATGGTGTGGCAGCTCAGGCCACTCTGCCAATGTAAGGAGCTGCTGCTTCTCATTTACCTTCCCTGATCTTTCCCACTCTGGCTGCTCTCCAGCTATGGCCAACATAGGACAGACAAAAGAGTTTCAACATCTTGGTGCAACACCTGAGAGGGTATTCAGTTTGATCAAGGTGTGATCCACATTTTGGTGGATACAAATGTGGATACAAGACCTCCGTCCAGGCTATCTCTGCCCCATCGTCAGTGACCCCTTTCATTGGGATTTCTGGAAGGCCCTGCTGAATCGGTTTTCCACTATAGCTTTGCAATTCCCAGAATTCCTTTAACTTTCAGAGCCCCATAGTCACCTTGCAGACACCTCCTCCCCATTCAAAATAACCTCAGGGCTGCTGCATCCAACTTGCAGCCAGTGGAACAGGATTTGCCTCAAGGAAAGATTTGTTTGTAGCACTTATAAGAAAGATACCAGGATGAATATTTAAACAAAAGGTTAGGTGGCAAATAGCTTAAATTTTCATTATAGGTAAAAGTGCATGATATAGAAAATTCACCCACATTAATCTGCTTGAGCCCTAGGTAATAACTGGGTATGCACAACCTGTCTATGTGGGCCCCCTAATCTTTAAGGAGATTCAATTGGTAATAATTAAAGGTTTCAAAGAAAATACTAAAGATACATACTATCTACCCCCCAAAAGTAGCCAGACTCAGTAGTTTACACTGCAGTTTTGCTGCTTAATTTCATTCCATAGTGAAGATGAAATAAACAAGTTTCAAACTTTTTTTTCTTGGTTCACAGGCATAAGATTATATTTTAATTTAATATGTGGAATATTACTAGTTAATTATTCAAGTAGCAATCCTAGATGTTTAAAAGAGTCTTCTTCGCACACAGGTTAAGCTGTTTTGTTGAGTTCATCATAAAGCTGAAGTGTAAATTAGTATTCTGAGCCATTCATCTGATGTGGTAGCCAGAAATTATTGTTCATGTCTGTATCTGTTTCCATTCCAATTAAAAGAATTTTCCACTCAGTTGAAATTTAAATTGGACAAATAGAAAGGGTAGTAATGATCTTATATATTAAAAAAAAAAAAAAAAAAATTAAAAAAAAAATTTAAAAAAAATTATTAAAGCTTTCTGAAGAGTTCTTAATATAACTCAGTTTTTAATATAGCTCTGAATACTTTTCATATTGAAGACAGGCAGTGAATTCAAGATTAAATAAAGCATAATAGATTCTTATAATATCTTAATACTGTAGGCAACTTTTCCTTCTTATACTTTATCATCTTTTTCCAACTTTGAATGAATGAATGAATTTGTTGTAAAAGATTTATACAAGCAACAAGGAAAGTGATCTAAAATTACAATATTTCAAGGAGAGTTTGAAAGATTAAAAGATTATTAAAGTTTAATCCAGAAAGATTAAAATCTGCACATTTGTTGAAATCCATTAAAATCAAGCCTGCATGCAGGACTGTAATTGATCACACAGAGAAAACAAGGAAGTTTAATTTTCATATACACAAGTTTTACATGTACTAGATGTAAAATATATTTACAGCTAAAGGTTATTTAACTGTATGGTCTGTCTGTACTAGTAACCCTTTCTATACCATTGTAGTAAGCATAAAAAAGGATTCAAATAAAATTGTGGGATTAAATCCTGGCTCAACGATAAATTTTCACTAGCTGCAACAGAAAGACAGATTTCTCCTGACTGGCTTCTAAGTTTTTGTTTCTGCCATCGATCTGAATTGCTTGCTTTCAAGCCTTTCTCTTCCCAATCCCTGTAAATTAAGTAAACACTTGGTATTAAGGTAGTAAACTATAAATTACAATAACAACTTGTATTTTCTTGTGATAGGATTATTGAAGACTAATTGTGATTATTACTAGCCATTTGGCAAATTGCTCCAGTGACTTGAACTTTAGTGATAAGGCAGAAAAATAATCTTGATTATTTACTTATATATTACAAACTCCAGTATTAGAAAGAGCCTTGCTTTGTAGCAGGACATGGATGTATCTGGCAATGAGATCTGTCTCTCACCAGGACAGTTATCTCATTCACTGTAGCCCAGAGCTGACAGTCCAGCACTGTGAAGGGGAGATCCTATTTTGGTGGCTCACTTGTAGCTGTACCTTCCCAGCAGTAACTCAAATCTCCATAGCTGGTCTGATCAGGCTTACACTGCCCCACTTTTGTCTCTGTAGATGAGGAGAAGCCAAACCATCAGCTTGCATAAATGAACTGCCATTAGCTCAGTATTTCATCAGTTTTCAAAGGGGAATATCTCAGCCCATGAGTTTCTCACTTTTACTCTTCTAGTTCTCTTTTCCCCATCCCACTGAGGAGGAGTGAATGAGCAGCTGTGTGGTGTTTAGTTGTTGGCTGGGGTTAAACCATAAAAGTATTATAAAAATTTTATCCATGCTCTCCAGAAGACCACTTTCTCTTGCCTGACCTCTCAGTTCCAGAAACCTGACTGTTAAGAATCATAGAATATCTTGATCTGGAAGGGCAGACTTTGCCTTGTTCATGAGTATACCAACCAGTTGAGTCCAGTAATTTACTATATACTGCCACAGCACCACACATATGGTCCTATCACTCCTCCTCCCTTATTTCCATAATGAAATCTTCAAAACAATTTGTTGTTATCTAGAAGGTGAAGGAAAGAGAAAAGAGAGAAAAGAGAAAAAGAGAAGTAGAAGTAGTGTTAGTCTTGGCACCTGTGGTCTTTAAGTTATTTCTGGTTTTATGATTCCTGAAAGCTTACATTTTCTGAAGTTTTCATTTTATTTTAGATAACAATCCCTAGAATGGCAAACTCAGTGAGTAAGGGAAAAAAATAATTTCTGTACGATAATGAATGGATTTCTGCCAATGACAGGTCATGATACAGGAAAAAAAACCTATGATGACCCTCTTTCCTCTGCTCTCATTTATCTCCTACTGGTGTCCACTGATAGATTTCTGCTGTATGATTTATTGCAGAAAAACACCACCTAGAAATGGGCTTTTGATAAAATTGTTCAAGGATTCCTGGACAATAAATCCTAATCTTTACACACATTCTGCAAGATGTTTCACCTTTCTTATGCTATAAATATTATATGCCAAATGTGATAATAAATCCATACATCTAGGCACTATCTCTGTAGTTTAAGATATAAAATTACAGTATGCAAGCCTGATGTTAATAGCAGCTATATAGTGCTGGGAATATTGATGACTATATTTGCTTATTTGAGATCCAGATTTCCAGCACTCTGTTGTACTGAAATTTCATTGCTTTTATCAGCCTGTGTTGTGTAAGGAAATCTGTGATGAAGACAACAGACACCAGCTAGCTTGAATCAACAAAGATGCTCCTGTAGGTCTGCCAAGAGCCTTGCTGAGGAAATCAGCTGAAAGTTTCAGGTCTAGTCTGTGCAGAAACCACTCGTCATAATTAATCATCTAGAGTAGAAAATGTGTGATAGCATCTGTCACCTCCAGATGACCCTACAACTATTACAGTGGGTTTAAATGTACAGAAGCCCAGCATTTAAAGCTCTCTACAAACCATAGGCTCAAGGTCAGCATCTGGCTTGATTTTACTCAAGACTTGGAATGAAGTATAACTTCTGGATAGCGCATATTTGCTACGGTCACAGGTCTAAATCCAAAGACTGACTTTAATTACAGACTCCTGTAAAAGAAATCATCTTTTCACCCTTACCTAGAATACAAAACCAGGCAGATCAACTATTTGAAATCTGAGATGATAATTTGAGATATAGAAAAGAAAAAAAACTATATCAGAAAAATAAGAATAACAATCATTGTAAGGGGCAGAGGCAAAAGGTGATGTGGGAAAAGTGACTGACAGAGAAAATTAAATAATTCAATGAAATATACTACTTTTAATTGTTTTGATTGGTGTAACATATTTTTTTATGTTTTATTTTTGTTAAGAATCTGATGCAGACAATTCTGACTGAAGGGTTTTTTTTGTCATTTTTTTTTTTTGTTAAAATTTGAACATGGTATACTTGGGTACTTTTTGATTTCCTGCCTAAGGCAACTTAAGTCTCTACCTTGCACTTGTGCAACAGAGAAAATGTTACCAAAGTATTTTCCATACACAATGGCTTAGAGAGGCTTTTCTGATAACACCCAAGAAAGAGGAATGTGTCCTACCCAAGAATACTGAGAGCCTAAAGTTTGGCCACTGAAACTTCAGACACAATAACACTGAAGTCCTGAAGGAAAAAATAAAAAAATTTAAAAATGGAAAAGAAAAGAGAAGAAAAGAGAAGAAAAGAGAAGAAAAGAGAAGAGAAGAGAAGAGAAGAGAAGAGAAGAGAAGAGAAGAGAAGAGAAGAAAAGAAAAGAAAAGAAAAGAAAAGAAAAGAAAAGAAAAGAAAAGAAAAGAAAAGAAAAGAAAAGAAAAGAAAAGGGAAAAGAAAAGAAAAGAAAAGAGAAAAGAAAAGAAAAGAAAAGAAAAGAAAAGAAAAGAAAAGAAAAGAAAAGAAAAGAAAAGAAAAGAAAAGAAAAGAAAAGAAAAGAAAAGAAAAGAAAAGAAAAGAAAAGAAAAGAAAAGAAAAGAAAAGAAAAGAAAAGAAAAGAAAAGAAAAGAAAAGAAAAGAAAAGAAAAGAAAAGAAAAGAAAAGAAAAGAAAAGAAAAGAAAAAAAAAAGAAAAGAAAAGAGAAGTCAGGAAAAACTACAAGGGAAAAAATCCTCTGATCTATACTGAAGGTGAAAGAAGGAATGACACAGAAGTTACAATTATGTGAAATGAAGTGGGAAACAATGATTTAGCCTAATAAACACTTCCCACATCTACAAAATGTTCTGCTCACTGAAAATGTATTCCAGGTGTCTGCCTGTCCTGGGACACTTGGATAATCCCCAGGCTGAAATGACTGTAAGGCATATTATTAGAAATACATGAGTAATGCTGGTCTATATGTAAGGAAACTTACCTCCAGAAAACACAGGAGAAACCTCTCCTTTCTTGTTTACCTTAGTCAAAACATCAGCTTTCCACCTTCAATTCCTTGATTTGAATTTCAGTCAACTGTAAAAATCTACAGGATTTTCTTGATAAATTCCTCTGTCCTCTCAGACACAAGACAGACTAAACTACTCCTGTACTTGAACCATGTCCTAAAGGGCATTTATTCTCTACAGGCAACAACTCTAACAATTCTGAGAGGAAAATCTTCTGACAAAGCATTATAGGCCATCAAACCTCTGCTGTCAGAGTGCTACTGCACTTGCAGTTTATGAAACGATTGAGATCAATTTCCTGTTTTTACAAATGGACCCCAGATTCAGTCTGGGTTCAAATCTGTTTTCTCAGATCAGATTTTCTGCCCTCCCCCATGACAGGGTTCTTTAATTTTATTTTTTTTTTGGCAGTTGCTTTGTGAATATAAAATAAAAACATTTATGTATTAGATTTCTTATCTCTCTATAGGGAGCTTCTTCACCCTGCCATTTGAGTAAATTTGTGCCCATTTTTAAAGAAAAACAAAAATTAAAAAAGAGTAGAGATGGCTGGGCACAAATTCAGATAATGCATTTTAATTAAACAAAGTCTTCATATTCAGAATAATATTTTGTGACTTCTCAAAGAAATCACATACAAATCCTACTATAAGGAGTTGTAAGGCCAAGAGTAAAGTTTGCCACCCGTTTTCCCTGAAAGTTGGTAAACTGGTTTTGGAAAACTAAAAACCTGTGAAAATGTTTGGCCTACAGTTCAAGGATTGGTATTAAAACCTGTAGGGTTTTTTTAGTATTTTTATAGTAGTTTAGGGTTTTTTTTTCAAGAAAAAAATGCTTGACATCTTATCTGCTTTTTTAAGAAAATAAGGAAAGCACTTGACAATTATCTGTTCAAGTAAAAGCTTTTAGCATTTTCTGTTAAATAACTATAGTTATACTATTTCTTATAACAGAAATTTCATGAAGATTTGCAGTTGAATAACATGAAAAAATTATCAAAGAATGCATTTTTAGACTTAAGTACTAAATATACCAATAGAAATTTTACTCAGAGTAGTTTTTCCTATTTCAATGATCAGTTCCATTGAGATGTTAATAAATTGTACATCCCATTGGCATAAGCTCATCAGAAGCGAATACTACCTTGTACAACCACTGTAATTATTAAAATAGATCATGACTCATTGAATTAATGATTAAAAATAGAAAAACAGATTTCCTACTCTTCACCAGTCTGGGCTACTATAAGAATTCTATTTAAAATAATTTTGGCTTAAAAGTAGAAAGTAGCTTCCAAAGACAGTGGCACTAAACACAATCAACTGTTCAAAAAACTTTATTCCCTCTCCCACCTGCAGGCAAGAGCAAAGTGGTGCAGGACCACAGTGAAAGGAAAAGACCAAAAAGAAGAAACCTCTCCTGTCAATGTCTGGTTGAAATGCTGGCTCAGGTAGGTCTGAGGTAATTTATGGGAGCATAATGATCTGCATCAGGAATCTCAGGCTCAACCTGCCAAATGACTGAGATAGTTCCTATAAAGAATTTAGCAAGCTGGCGCCACGGCAAATGAAGAAAATGAGTTTAATCACTTTACAAGCTTTCTGCTTGTGGTCTTTCTGGGCATATCTGAATGAAACCTAGGAAGAAAATAGTCACAAAAAAGGTATGCTGGATGCCTCTGTATTTGATGATTGTTGGGATGGAGGGGAAGGAGGGGAATTAGTGTACTTAAGGGGATGTCAGGCAACTGAGAACAAGGATGTTTTACAAGTAATACACTGGAAGCTGGGGGTCACAATGAGAAGGATATGAAAGCAGTGAAATGTCTGCCCCCTTGAAGGGACTAGGGCAATTCTGGGGATAAGGGCATGAAAAGTGAGGAAGTAGTGGAGTAGCAAAGGCAGTTTTCAAAGCAAGTTATTCACATGATCAAAAAAGATCTATCTGGCTGCACATGCAATATTTCTAAATAATCTTCTTCCCTGACCCCACCAGAACTGTAGCCATTTATCTGCAAAATATCAAAGATTAAAAACACATCCAGCAAGTTCTGTTTTAATGTTACAAAGTAGGATTGGAATTCTGTGCTCCAAAATAACTTTGCAGGCACAAACTCACAATGTTTCAGATCAGGTCAGAGTGAATCAGAGCAGTGAGAAATCTTAGGGTAAGTAGGGAGCTATAAGAAGAAGAAATATTATTTTGAAAAGTACAGGATATTAATTTGGAATTACTTTGTGATATAGCTTTGAAAAAGCTTTGACTTAAGAAAAATTTTTGAAGCAGAGATCATCAGAGAAAAAACTAAATGGTTCTTTGTTGCTCTGTTTAATAGAGAGCTTAAAATTTTGAGAACAAATCTGTAGCAGTAAGTGGTGTGTCTATAGCTAAATGAGTGGACACATTAAATCAACAAGATTTTAATTATTAAATTTTTGACAGTGCATTCTTTGGCCTGTTAACACAAATGCATGCTATTAGAAGCTTATTTGTGCTAAGGTCCTCAGAGCCCAGAACGGGCCTTCCAATAACTCGCAGACTGGAAGAGTCCCCATCAACCAACAAGTCCAAGGAAGCTGCAGTTTCAAGGTCAGAAATTACTAACAAGATGGAAGGTTTTGTTCTTCCCAGAATGATTAAACAGGATACCTTCCCCATTTATCCTATGCCTCACTACTTTTTTCATATGACCAGATTTTTTTGTCAAAGAAAATACTAGAAAAAAAATTTTTAAATAAAAATAAATAAGAAGGGGGGAAAAAAGGACAAAAAAGCTGCTACACTGTGATTCCTTCATTGTCACAATATTGAGGCACAAACAGCTTTCATTCTTCATCAACATCCACAGAAAAGCAGAATACTTGAACGGCTGCCCTGCTTCTAACACTGCAGCCTACGCTGCACTGCACCAGCTTTGATGGACACATTAAGACGGAGAGGAAAAATAGAGAGGCAGAACTAGATAGCTTGATAAGGCTTTCTGACATATTTTATGTTGGAAATAGTTCTGTGGATAGTGGTGTCATTGTTATTAACATCTAGTGCTTCCGGCCATATTCACAAAAGCATTTACACTACAGTCAACAGGCTGAATTTATGGCTGAGATAACTCCATGGTAGCCCACAAAAACAGGAATTAATCTGATGAGGTAAACATTGCAGAGCCAAGACCTAGATGTCCAAACATATAGGTATAGTGTGGGAAAAAATGTAATATTTGCTGATGGGATTATTGATATTGGAAATCACTGCTTTCATCGGTTTTTATAGCTCTGTATATTAATTCACCATGCATATTATTCAATACAGCCTTTGAGGAACATCATGTGTATACCTCCCACTTTGTGTCAAAGGCGACATTAGCAGAAAATGTCTGTTCTTAGGGTACCACAATAACTGTGGTCTGAGTCTGAACCTTAAAGGAAAAAAATGTAGTCACTTGCTTCTAGCACAGGACCTTTCACAACATCTAACTCTCAAATTCACTCAACATTTGATTATGTCTAAACCTAGCAAGCAGGGTCATGCTACTACCAACATTTCATCACTCACCTTCAAATCAATTAAAACTTTTCTCTTCTGGACTCTTTGATCAAAAACCTGTGAAAATAATGCTCATTTGTGGCCTCAGGGGAGTGGTGTGAACTGTAAGGGAGAGCAATCTAGGAGAGAGGATGATCTAAATCCTGGGTGAAAAGAAGGTCTCTGATTCTTCCATGATTCCAGGCAACTCCAAGTCTTATAGAGGAGCTAGAGAGTAGAAAATAATATGGCAACATAAGCATAGAAGTTACAGATGTTTTCCCATTTGACAAAAGTGCAGAGATGACCAAACTATCATCCTATCATGACTTCGTAATCAGGCTCAGAAGTATTTCCTATTCAGCTCAGGAGTTCATTACAAATTTGCTGCTTTTACACATCTCTGCCTCTCCTGAACTTCATGCCAAGTCTCCTTTTCAATCTCTGAATTACATCTTGAAGATATGAAAGGTTTTCATGGTTTTTAAAAGGTGAAAAGACAAATTAGCAGAGGAAAAACATCTGGGCTCTGAAAAACCAGGACACTGCCTGTGGTGGATGCTCCCTCCCACCAAAGACTGGGAGGATATTCTGGGGAGACTTTACTGTGTGATTGCTTTGCACTTACGTGACTCCATGGACAGCAACCTTCAGCTGATGTTGGAGACAAGATGTGAGGCTGGATGGAACTCTGGTGTAAAATGACACAGACAATTTGTTCCCCAATCTCACCTGTTCTGTAGTGTGGGAAAACAGCAAACTCTGCCTTTGACAGCTGAGGGATGTCAACAGCTTCCCTTGGTGGGCAGAGAAACATGGGAAAAGAAAACATATAGCAGTCCATTATAAGGCATAAATACAAAATTTTCCCAGTATTCTGACTCTCACAGTCATCATCCTATTTAAGAATAAAGAAAGATTTTTTTTTTTTACTTGAGGTTGGCATTGGGATTAAGATTCTGAATTATAGCAGCAGTCTAGTATGTGCTCAGTCCATCGTCATGGTGTATATTTTTTCTATAAACACTTATGCAGCTTTGAAAGCAAAGCTCTGTAAGCAAATTAATATTTATGAGGAATACTGATCATTGACTTAAACAAGAGGTTTAATTTTTCAATATAATACCATTATGCTGCAAGCTTTGTTAGGAAAATTAAGATTTCTATAATTTTTTCAAACCACCACTGACTTTTCCACCTCCAATCTGTAATGTAGTTCTGTGATTCAGTCTAAATACACACACACAAAAAAAAGATAACTAAAAATATAAAAAGGCTTGACTAATCATCAATTTGCACACTCCTAAGAGCTGTCATGACTTGTCAGTCTTAGACAAGCAGGTAAAAATTAGTTTTCCATTGCTAAACAGGGTCGTAAATAGCAGTGGTTTCCTTGGAGACTTAGCAGCAGATCTCAAAACACTGTACTTGCAGGAAAAGAGCGACTTACAAAGATACATTGCCTGTCCAAACTTTAATTAATCTCCTTCCTTAGGAACACATACCCATAAAAACTCTCTGTATTTGGTGCTTATCACAGTACACCCTCCTCCCAACTCCTCTTTCATGGTATATATGTATGATGTATAATGTAGATGTGTAACTTGAACAGAATTTTGGGGGGGGGGGGTTGATTATAACATGCAAAAATCAAAAGTCTATCATAGAGTAGTTATAATTTATTATTTTTTAATACATATTTTCCTAAATTATCTGCAATGAAAGAAGCAATTACCACTTTCAGGAGGTAAAACTCCTGATCTAAATAATGCATTGCAGTTGAAATGAGCACTATTGTCTCTGGAAAAAAACATCATGAAAATAAAACCTTGAAGTTTCCCTTGAGGACACAAATGACAAAAAGGTAACACAAACTGACAGGAAGAAAGTGTCCTGCTCCACATTATGGAGAACAACCATCAGATGTTCTTGTTTTGTTATCTACCAGCATTTCACAGTTTCTCTACCTAATTTCAACACCAGAGACACAGCAGATAGCCACACCTTAAGTGGTCCTGCAGTTTCTAAAACAATATTTAGTTTCTTCATTTTAAAAGTGTTTGCATGTATCAACGTGTGTATATATCTATAGCTATCTTATCATTATATAGATGAAAAGCATAATACATTCTATACAGGTAGTCATAGTCAGAATTAAGGAAAGATCAGTTGAATACTAAAAATATTCCAATTACTTTGTCTAACTCTAATGAAAAATATAATCATGGCAATGTGTCTTCAGCAACTTAAGTAGAAACTGCTTTCTTGATATTGCAAATGAAATAATTCATCTGTCACATGCTGAGCATCAGGAATTTTTGAAGATGGCAAAAGGCATTTTTTAAGAAGATGAACTAATTAAATGGAGTGCTGATAATATTCTAAGGGTACACCACTAATCATTCAGAAGTTCTGACATTTCAGAGCTAAAATTACACATTTATAAGTCACAATATACTCAAGGAAAATGCTCTATACTCAAAAGACAAGATCATACAATGAATGACCTATAAAGGAAAAAAAAGAACTTGCCATTACTGGGAAATTAGCTCTTTGTTGTAGGACAATAAAAAAATATAATAAACTTTTTTTTTTTCTACAATGGACATCATAGTCTGGGGATAAATTTAACATCAGTTGTATTGTACGAATCATTTCAGGCTTGTCCTTTAATGCTGTATGAGAATGTGTGTGTTCATCCTGTCAGAAATCTTAGCCTATAGAATCAAAAGCAAATATCACACTTATTTCGTAGAATCATAGTAACATGTCAGGTTGGAAGGGACCTCAAGGATCATCTGGTCCAAACTCTCCAAGGTGTGGGAATCCACCACTTCCGCTGGGAGACCTTTCCAATATCTGACTGTCCTCAGAGTGAAAATTTTTCCTCATATGTTTAAAGAGAATCTCCCCAGGAGCAACTGTACCTATTGCCATTTTTCTTGTCCATGTGACAGGGAATCTCCACCTTCTTTGTAGCCACCACCCCTTTGTAGCCAGTTGTATCTCCAACTTCCTTGTAGTTCCACCAGTGGAACATTGTAATAAAGTCTCCTTTAAGCCTTCTCTTCATTCTTCATGTGACAGGTTCTCGAGTCCTCTGATCATCCTCATGGCTCTTCTCTGGACCCTCTCCAGCATGTCAGCATCCATTTTGTACAGCAGGGATAAAAAACCCAAAAAAACTGATTTTCTTTCAGTTTCAGAATACAAATTGGTAGGCCCAAACTCATTGTAGGAAATATGATCAGACTGATATGCACATCATTACATCAAGCATTTGCATCCTGAAAAACAAACAGGAGGAACTGGAGTGGAACCTGGATGAAGTGTATGGGTATCACTGGTCACACAGCGATGTGGTGGAATAATTTATACAACTGGAATGTAGTGATGTGTGGATGGATGAAAGCTCTTTAGGAATGACTCACAGGGGAGGCAACTGATGGGAAGTTAGGGGGTATACAAAAGCACACCTCAAATGCCCAGCATTCTGCTATGAATTTGGTGGCAGTTCTGTTGAAGGCTTATGGTTTAAGACTAGAGAAGTCAGCAAAGAGGGATGTCCTCATAGTTATCTGTTATATATTGCCTCGTAAAAACAGGCTGGAAAAGCCCACGTTAAGGCTTTGCCACATGAATTCACAAAAAAGGGAAGACTAGGAAACATAACATGTGGCCATGCTGATGCACAGAGCAAGTGATGCTGTAACGTGGGACACAGAAAAGGAGTACTTAAATTTTCCTTTGCCTCAGACTTTACTGGCAAGATCTGCTTTCAGATGCCCAAGACCCCCATGCCAAATAGCATAATTTTGGGAGAGAACAATAGGACTCACAGTAGACAGGTATTCTGTTTACAACTATTTAAATAACCTGGACATGCACAAGTCCATGGGACAAAACAAGATGAATCTAAGCTGAGTGAAGTATTGCAAGGCCAAGTGCAATCATCCTTGAAAAGTGATGGTCCATGTTGACTAAGAAAAGGTAAAACTTGTGCCCGCCTTCAAAATAGGAGAGAAGGAGAATTTAGGGAACTCCAGGCTGGTCAGTATCACATACTTCCTGAGAAAATGAAGAGTAAGTCTTTGTGGAAACCATTTACAGGAACTTGAGGGACAGGAAAATTAATAGGAACAGCCATAAAAGATTTATAACTGGCAAATCTTACCCGACCTAAGTGCCTTCTGTGATGACATGAGTGGCTTGGTGGATAAGGAGAAAGCAATGGATGCAATTTACCTTGAATTTAACAAGGCTTTCAACATCGTTTTCCATAATTTCCCTGAAACCAAACTGGGATTTGGACTGGGTGAAATATGTGTTAAAAATGGCTCGATCATAAGTTCAAAATGTTGGGGTTAGCTGTTAGAAATCTAACTGGTAGCCAGTTATAGGTGACAGCTCTCAAAGGTCAATGTGAGGTTAGCACCATCTAATATCTTTGTCAGGACACGATCAATGGGATGCTATGCACCCTTCAGCAGTGTCACAGCTCATACTAAACTGAGGGTGAAGGGCTGATACACTGGTGGGCAGGGCTGCCACACAGATGCAGCTTGACAAGCTGAAGAAGTGAACTAACAGGAACCTTATTCAACTCAACAGAAAAATGTACAATTCTTCATTTGGGGCAGATTAACTGTTTCATTGTTACAGGTGGGGAATGCCTAGTTATGCAGCAGCTCTTGAGAAAATAATCTGAGGAGTCTGGTGAAGAGCCCTACTATCAGGTCCAGGCAAGTGTTTGGGTTTCTTTCCCCTCTACTTGGCATTAATTAAAATATGTTTGGAGTGCTATGTCCAGTTTTGGACTCCCCAAAACAAACTGGAGTCCAGAAAGGGACCAGTGGATGCCTAGGATGTTGGATTTGTTTTTCTTCCAGATAATCTAAGGGGAAATGTAGCTGATGTCTTCCATTGCATAAAGGAGCATTAGAGGAAATTGAGCTGGACTCTTCTCAAAGACTCCTAGTGGAAGATGGAAGGCACCTGACAAAGGTTGCAACAAGGAAAATTCCAGACAGTCTAACTTGTCAGTAGAAATTATGTCATCCTAGCAGATCAAACAGAATGCAGGCAACCACCTGTCCATTCAGAATTTATGGAACTGCAATATTCTGGAAATGACTTCAGGAAGTCTCCAGTCCAAATGCCTGCTCAAAGAAGGGTCATCTATGAGGACAGGATAAGCTGCTCAAAGGCTTTACCCAGACCGGTCTTGAAATATCTCCAGGAATGAATGGAGACTACAGACTCTCAGGGATACTGTTTCACCGCTTAATTGTCCTCTTGGTGAATGAGCATCTCCTTATATACAACTATAATATCTCTTTTAAATTTATGTCTATTGTCTCCCACTCTACATAACCATGAAGAGCCTAGTTCTTTCTCTTGTTCTACAGACTCTGCTAGTTTGGTTCTAGGCCCCCTGAAACTGTCTGTTCTCTAGGCTGAATAAGCCCAGCTTCCCCAGCCTCTCCTCCCTGGGCAAGTGCTGTAGCCCTAAACTCATTCCACAGTATCAATGTTTTGAAAGATGAAAGAGAAGAGAAGAGAAGAGAAGAGAAGAGAAGAGAAGAGAAGAGAAGAGAAGAGAAGAGAAGAGAAGAGAAGAGAAGAGAAGAGAAGAGAAGAGAAGAGAAGAGAAGAGAAGAGAAGAGAAGAGAAGAGAAGAGAAGAGAAGAGAAGAGAAGAGGGAAAGGAAAAAGGAAAGGAAAGGATAGGATAGGAAAGGAAAGGAAAGGAAAGGGAAAGGGAAAAGAAGAAAAAAGGAAGAGAAAATAAATTTCTTGAAAAGCTTGTGTATGGTTTGGTTGGGGAATAGAAAGTAACAGGAACACAGGATGTATTTACAGAAGTATCAAAGGGAAAAAAACAAAACAGAGAAACTATTGAAACTAGCCATAAAACTAGACAATGAAAACATAATCATACTGCAACCATGATCGTGACCGAAATCTGAGTTTTAGTCTGTGTTGCTTGGGACAATGTGAAATAAAGGGAAAAGGTGGAATTGTGTTAGAATAGCTTCCACACCAGAACTGCCCATCAGTTGTACATCAATTGAGAAAATAAGGATTTTGAGAAACCTCCCAAGTTTTAAGAGAGATCATACTATTAAAAACTTTATTTGAAGAGGAACAGAATATGGGGATCTGGAGGAACAGAATATCTGATCCCCTTACTCTGAAGTGAGAATATCTAGTACTTGAGAGCAAATATTGGGGAAATGTCATTAAAGTGTCAAGGCAAAAGGAAAGTGGATACATTGAAGTACAGGTTTATTAAATCTAAATTATGCCAGAATGACCTGCCAAGTTTACATTACAAGCTACCATCCTTCTAGTAAAGGAGAACATGCTACGTATGTTTTACCTGAGTTTTGATAAAGCAGGATATATTGCCAAAAATGACAGTTACGATGAAAAAGATAAAAAAACATTACAGAAGAACTGTAAAATGCATAAGAATCTGGTTAAAAGGAACATGTCAGGGATCAGTGTTAGAAGTGAAGGTACATATTGGGTGGATATTAACTCCAGGTCAGTTCACACCCTTAGGACAGGGATCACGAGACAGTAGTTTTTTTCTAAGATTGTGGTTTGAAATTCTGGCAGAAAACAAAGTGTGTGGATAGAATTTGTTAGGGAACATATTACGATACAAAGGTGGATAATAAAACCTTGTCCATGTGCAGTGGTGCAGTATTCAAGGATATCCACCTATGGCCTGTTAAGGAGAGGTGTTGCTGTAGCACTGGCAATGAGTGTTTAAGAGGAGGACATGGGTGGCATTGTCAGGAAGGTCAAGAGTCACATAGCATAATGCAGATACAGTCACAGGATGCATCAGCAAGCTACATCAGTGAAAGTAGAAAAATAAGGCTACCGTTAGAAGAGCTACAGTTGAGATCCCATTTGGAGTATTGTGTATGACTTTGCACATTGATTTTCAAGAAAAATGAGCACATACTGAAACTGACACAGAAAAGATATTGAGACCACACAGTAAAAAGGGATGAGTACTAAATTAGAATATTAGAAGAGTTTGACGTTTTTACTCAAGTAAAATGAAGAATGAGTGGGGAGATGGCTGGAATCAAGGAGCATGTTGGGTCAACAGCAAACCTGGTGCAACAAATTGCTATGAATAGGCCATGAAGAAACACAGGTGGGACGTCAGACGGGTCTTTTCCTTTGTCTAGAGAAGGCAGGTAGTGGGACTGCCTTCCAGAAAGCATTAAAAATGGAAAGAAATGGGATGGAGGCAGCGCTGAGCCTGTACAGTATTCAGGGACTCGACTGTCCTGAAGGACTCCACAAGCATCCAGGTCCACCAGCCTTGTGGGCAGCTTTTGCTGAATGGAGCAAGCCAAGAGCTAGCACACTAGCTTTTATTCAATATCAAAAGAAAAATATGTCTTTTGAGAATTATACAGACTTCGGCATACCTGCCTATGTAAACAATTAGTGGTGTCCTGGACACATATACTCACAAACCCAAATGCACACAGGCAAGCAAAATACACCTTAGGGCTACATATGCTCCTCTCAAAATAAATGGGAATTATGTATCTAAACAGTTTTGATGCCTTTGAAAATCTCCTTGTCCTTCAGGGTCTGAATACATTTGAGAAACATGAGCTGTAATACCTAGGATGCCATTAAAAGACTTGTAACACTCATAGAAGGAAAAATATTACTGAATGATCTGAACTACTGCAGTACCAGGAAAATCCATTTAAAACAAGCTGGTTTTAAATAGACTCAGGTGACAGAGCTTCCAGCATTTTTCTCAGAGAACTACTACACAGTTTAACAGGTCCAAGTAATGTACTCTGATTTCTGTCTTGGGGTTTAAAAACCCCCCCTTGTATGTTAGCACTCTTCTCATTAATTTTTATATCCAGCCAGCCAGTGCAATAGTTCAATATTTTAATGTCTCAAGGTTTTTTCTGACCAGGCCTGGCTTCACACTTGCTGAAAAACACCTTAAGGCACCTCAATAAACTTAATATAAATTGTTAATATACCAAACTCGTATATGCAAATAAAGAGAAGTGATTTATAACAGAGTTTATTCATACCATGACTTGGCTAATTAAAGTACACCTTTCCTTATATTTCATGGGCTCCATTACTCTAATGCAGGAGCATCAAGCAGTGAGGGTAAATTAGCTTGGGGAGAAAAATATGACACATTTGCATCCTTTGTATAAGCCCTGCAACATTTTGGCTAATAAGAGACAACATGTTGCTCTCAAGCAGGACTGAGAACGAGACCCAATGACTAATTGTGTTGATAGAAATCTAACATGTCTTTGAATCATAAAATATGCTTTGTGAAAGTGCGTACATTTGTATTATGGATCTTCATGAAAGCTAATTTTTTTAGTTTTTTATGCTAAAACAATAATTATACAGTTAGCACTTTTCAAATGCTAATTAAATTCTCTCATTCTTGGTAATTCTTATTTTTAAGATCTACTATCACAGATTATGTATTAAAACAGATTTAGAAAAATATATCACCTTAAAACCGACTTTTTGAAAAAGTGTGGATTTTATTATTTCATTGACAAGAGAAAAAAAATACTAATTTTAGGATTTTGATGTGAATCCTTGTGATGTTTTTTTTTAATATGGATTGAAACTGTCTCCTGACACTAAGGGAAAAGGACATGCATGTGTCTTTGACAATACAGATGGACAATTTAACAGCTTAAGATAGTAATATTTTTTATAGGTTTCAGTTATTTTATTTTTCAGTTATTGATGAAGTATTTACTTATTAATTCAAGTAAGTGGTGGCCTGAAATTTGTAACAATTGTCAGATTTGGGTGACTGTTTATGAAGGCTCTTCCTGAAGGTTCACAAGAAAAACTGTTCAATCCTTAACTCTTGTTTTAGTAACTCAGAAATACCTAGCACTAGTGATCTGTAAATAAGTGATCATACAAAAATTTGGAGCAAGCAAGCAAATAGGTGTGTTGAACCTAAAGGATAAAATTCCTTTCAAATTTCCCCAAAGTAGTATAATCTTTACAATAATCATTCCAGCTTGCAATATAGTTGCTTAAGAGAATCTTAAGTAACCACAGTATTCATATTCATCCAAACAACAGAATAGTCAGATTATATGAAATATTCATGATATTCAAAATACAATAATAAAATTTAGTGTTGCTTTCTTTTAACATATAATTTTTAAAAGAACAAAATAAACAGTTTATAAAGGAGAGACAGAAGTATTGGTCAGAACAAAATGAGAGCACATTTTATTAGAGGTGCTTAATAATCTATTATCATAAAAAAATACATAGCATACTTACTAATTTCTGGAGTTCCAACCCCAGCCATAGTGTTTGGTATGTTCTGTATGTGCATAAAAAATATTGCACAGATGCTTCTTCACTGAGCCTGCTTAATGAAAACAAAATTATGATTGTTTTGTAGTTTATTTTGATTTGTTTAAATTCTGGCTACATCTGTCTGAAATTATGGAGATACCCAGTTCCCACTATCTCAAAGAAATTGGGTGATCTACTCTTTAAAATTTAAATGTAATTTTAAAGAAGAAAGTGTTAAGAGAACAGAACAAGTGACCCTTATTAAGGCTTTGGTATTCTTTGTCACCAGGAAGGGATTGCTTACCTAAACCAAGCCCAGGTATGTGACCTGTACTGTTTCAACAAACACTGAAAGTTGGGCATGAGACACCCTAAAAACTTAAACAACACAGCTATGGTTGGCCTGGAGCCATTTTTCAGCAATGTAAATTTTACTTAAATCTACAGTTAGTGGGTCTAGGTGCCTTGTTTTCCTCTCATGTTATATTTTTATCTAGTAAGAACTCCTCATTCTTAAGTAGGGGTTTCCAATGAAGCTAGTCTAACAAATCCAAGTTGAAAATATGCAATAGAAAATAATGACAGCAATAATAAAAAGTATTTTATACATTGTTGAGTCAAAAGGGTATGTTTTTAGCATGTAAAAATTTACTGTATGTTTTCATTGCTGTTTTGCACATGATGGTAAAATCCCTGCCGAGTGATTACTAATTTTTAAAAATCCTGTATCTCACTGAGCAGCATACAAAAAAAAATTATTCAATTCACCATCCTCATTGACTCAGAAAAGAATGTTTCCCTATTTAAATGGTGGCATCACATTTAACTGGCTTGGCTAGTTTTGTATATCATAAAAGTCAGGGTTATGAAATCTTCCTGAAAATAGCTGCTTGCAGGAAGAAGGAAATAAACTGTGTTAATTTAATCTTCTTTCCTAAATGTTAACAGCAGTGTAAAAATGGATGCTCTCATCCTTGTAATCAGTTGCACGGTGCACAAGGGCAGCAGTCTCTGGTGCCTCATCTGTGAACTAATCTTTCATTTCATAGCAGATCTTTCCATATCAAACAACACAAATGACTTAATTTGCATGACAGGATTTGTAACGGGGCAAATCTAGTGTCAAAGTCGATTAAAGATTACACCGGAGAACTATCATAATCAGTACTCTAATGAGCCTAAATAGTACATGTAAAGTCTCCCCTTTTTGGCATTCCAGTCATGTATAAAAGGGAATGTGTTTCTTTTCATCGGTGAGCCAGTCCTTTGGTTTGCACATTACGCCCTACGTTGAGCTAAAGTCATGTCAGTCTGGTTTCAGAAGGAGAGAAAGGGAAATAATAAAGCAAACATCACTTCACAAATGACATTGCTTGGTATAAGCCAACGTTTGAAGCCCTTAATTCTTCTAATCTGCAAAATAGTCAATGCTAATGGGTTTTTGCCTTTGTGAAAGCTGATGCATAGAAAGAAAAACTTTAATGAGCTGCCTGGGTTGTATGCTTACAGATACCTGTCAAATGTCTGTCATCTTAGCTATCGTTGAGGCATTATAAAGAAAGTAAGAAGGAAGGAACGACAGTATTTGTACAAGCATTTTCATGCTAAAATGGCACAATTTTCTTCCTGTCATAATTTCATTGTATCTGAAAGTCAAAAAAGCTTAACCCTTTCAATAGCACATCCTGTACAGAATATCAGACATAATATTTGATGTAGCAGCTTTAAAAATAGCATCATTGTTTTGTAAAAGCAGCTTCCGTTAAATTTGTTTCATAGAATGGAATCATCTATATTTAAAAAAAAAAAAGTGTCAACAAATTATTGGAATCAATTGCTGCACTTTGGGGAGATCAAGGGTTTACTAAATGTAGCAAACCCTCCACATGATAAACTGTCATCAGAATAATTCCCTTCTGATTTCTTAATTTCATCCCCCTTTGTGTCTTTACATTTAAACTCTGAATAGCAATGCAAAGAGGTCAACAAACTCCCTTTTTCTTACTTTCTCTTTTTTTAAAAGAAACAGGAATTTAAATGTATCTTATTATAAGCACACCTACTTATTCTCCTGTTCCAAGTTATAGCTAAAATTGAGCCAGCCTTTCTTTCAGGTATTTATAATAACTGTAAAAAATTCTATGAGCTGAAACCATGCATTCAGAAGCCTTAGCCCAAGTGTGCTGATTCATCTATATCTCTTTCCAGGTTTATTTTCCATCCTCACTCTTTTCCAACAATTCAGATATCCAGTGTATGGAAACTTATGTGCAGACCAATGTTTTCCCTGTCCAAGTATCAGCCTCCAGTTTGAGGATCTGCTCACTCTGTAAATTTGACTAGAGCTTTAGGAGTCCAGATCAAAACCACATTTTAGTGCATGCCGAAATCTATTCATGCAGAGAGGGGTTTGTAGGAGCTGTTCATTTGGGCTGAGGACCTAGCAGAATATGGGCAGAAAGGACATTTTTGGATGCAGAGAGAAGAATTAAGGGTTGTGGTTGCAGGTGCCTCTGCTGCATGTCTCTGGGTAAGTCACTCTCAGTGTTTCGGTATACATGATGTAAAGCAGGATACATGTTCTGAGCACTCTCTCATGAGTGCTTGGAAGCTTCATTTACTCCCGCCTGCAAGTCATTTTGGTGATATTTTTGCTTATTCTATCAAGCTGTCAGTGCCAGTACTTCAGGGAGGCATTTTTGCTATCGTTCTGTTATGTGTCTGTTGTTGTTTTACCTGTACTTGTCAATCCTCATTCTGGGGGCTGCAATACTGTGTCAAGGTGTACTAAGGCATGACACACTTCAGTGCCTCTTAAATATTCCTAAAAAGCCTCAGGCACTGGCTCATACGTTTTCACTGAGCCATTTCAACCCAAATAGAAGAACTGTAATGAGTGCATTGCATCTGTATTGCTTCCAAAGGACTCACTGAGAGCTCACTAGCACTATCTTTCATGCTTCTGCTGCAGGTGAATGGAATTGCAATGGAATTTATTTTTACCTCACTCTCTTTTTTTTTTTTTTTTCTTTTTTAAGCAAACTCACACAGGGCAGGAAGACATAAGGCTTTAAAGTCTGATATTAAACAAAGAAAAGCAAGGAAAAATAATTAAACCCAAGCTTTTTTACCCAGGCCACACTGGGTGAAATTTGAGCTGATGTTTCCCAACACCTACATATCTTATCTAGGAGCATAATGTAGGTAGGGAATCAGGGGATTTAGGGCAAAAGAGCTGCATTATCAGAAAACTTGTCATTTTCTTGCTTAAGCTATAATTTACAAGTATAAAATGTCCAATAACTCTCAGTATTTAATATCAGACAGTCCCATACTGAAAGGGCAGCAAAACAGACGGAGAGGTTACTGCTGTGAAAGGTAAAGGGACTACAGTTTTCCACACAAAACTGGTCAGCCCAATACTTTTTTTGCTATTTTATGCTACTCAATTTAGGAGGTTTTCTGATATTGTACAGAGATGAACCAACTCTCAGAGGGGAAACACAGCTCCCTCTAAAGTCCCTTTAAAACCACAGCATCCTGCCATACTATACCAAAACCAGAAGGGGCAGGGGGGTGAGGGAGGGCCAGGGAGATCCTGGTGTTTTCCCAGAGGTGATGTTTTCAGCTCTTTGGATCATTTTTCCCCAACCTTGTTGAGAGGTCTTTTGCTGGTGTGAGCTGTGGGGCAGCCGAGGAGCCACCCTGGGACCCTCGCAGATCCCCAAGGAGACGGGACCTTCAAGAGCACCTCCAGCCAGTCCTCCAAAGGAAGCTCCTTCCAAGCCCTGTGATGGTGTGGAAAACACACCTACTTGGGAGGTGGGGGTGGGGAGCAAACATATACTTATTAATCACTCTCTATTTAAGCTGAAGCGTGCTGTGTGCTGAGCGATCCCTGGTGCCTCCTGACTGGTGTGTTTGGTACAGCGGCCACGGCGCTCACACCATCATCTGTGGAGCTGAACCCCAAGCATACAGATGCGAATAACATACATTAGCTGCGCATGTTTGGCTCCGACTTGGATTTCATCCACTTTCAGATATGAATTATTCATCCCCCATCTCCCTCCAATTGTTCTTTTAATTCATATCGCAGTTGTTAAAAGGTTAGAAGCCACGTTACTGAATAATCCTTTACTGTTTCCCCGTGGCAATTTGTGCCCAATTTTTGCAGATTTCAAGCCTCCGCCGTCCCCGCCGCCGAGTTCATTTTTATTGCAATTCCCGGCTAGCCTTTTCCCCCTGAACACTACCTCTCTGACCTAACTGCTATACCTCTGATCCCATGCACCCCAGAAGCTGTCACAAGTCTCCCTCCTTCCCAGGAGTTGAACACACAATAGAGAATAGGCCCTGGCTGTGAGGTTCAGCAGCCATTAACCCCTACCAGCTGTTCCTGCAGGGAGCCTTCTGTGGCTGAATGTCCTTTCTCTGCGGAGGCCCTCATTTCCACTAATCTAACTATTGTTGGGTAGGAATGCTGACAGGAGAAAAGAAATTTTTCTTGTGTCCATGCAAGTGTGTGTATCCATGTGTAAGTGAAGGAAGAGTGAAGGCTAATTTCTATAGTGGGCATGAATGGAAGGATTGGGAAAAAAAACTAGTTAAAATGTGTTTACTTGCTTAAAAGGCTCAGTCAATTTAAATAATTTCAGTAGTATGCTCTATTTTGAGGGGGATGGGAAGGAGGAGGAAGCGGGTTACTAATATCATTTTATGCGAAAGCTGCTGAGAGATTCCCCTAAACACTTCTTAAAATGTGAAAGAAAATAGGACAAACGTACGAATGCAAACTGTGAAATGAACAGAAATGCACCACTTCAAAATCTCCTCTTTTTAAAACAATGGACCTGGGCATCCAAAGAGTTATCTTTTTTTTGCATTGCTTACCTATTTTCAGTAGACTGATGATTCAGACTCTCTTGAAATGCACAAAATGTTTGCCAGGTTTTTATTAACAAACTCAAGACTCTGTGATAATGCTCACAAAAGAAAGCAAAATCAGTTGGGAGGAAAAAGGCACTTGATTTAAATGATCGACATTTTCAGATAACCAAACTGAACTCCTTTCATCTCTCACAATGGCATAATTTGAACTTGCAATTTAAAATATTTCCATTCAACACTGGTAGATATAACACACTAAATCCAAATTAGCACCAGCATTGCTGTTTCTTTTCAAGTCACACAGGTGAAAGAAAAAGCAAAAATTTAATTAGCAAGAAAGAAAACTATTTTATTTGCTAGAACACTGCATGGCCTTTTAAGTTTCAATTAATTCATCCTTTTCTCTAAAAAGATTACTAACAGAGACTGTTTTGAAATTTAGTGCTCCATTTTATCACTTGATAAAGTTCAGCAAAATACAACAGTTGGTCTAGTTCAAATCAAATTAGAAATAATTCATGTAGAAATATATTTTCTGGGCAATTAGATTGTATCGTAGTAGGGCAAATGTCTGATATAATAAAGCTCTACTTTGCATCTGTTCCTGTGTCTAGACGTCTGCAATTACTAGTCCTTACAACAGCAGCAGCAAGATAAAGCACTGCTTACAGGTTATAGCTATTAAAATTCAATGTTTTCTTTCTTTGCCCCCCTTTATTACCTAAATCATTTGATTGTTATAAAATTTAATTTAATTTAATGAAGTTGCACTTTCCTCATCTTCAATATGAACACAAACAAACAAACAGTACAGAATCCAGCTCATTGTTTCTCCCCAACACTAGCTGCTACACATGGGTACTGGTTTCATTGAAGTTAAATATGTGCAAATAATGCTTGCTCAGAACACAAATGGCAGAAATGGCTCTGTGGATAAAGAGAGAGCCTGAAGCCTCCTGAACATCAATCTGGCATCATTCAAAGCACTACCAAAAAATCCATACAACATACTAGAGATTGCATATCCCTAATTACTGTATTTGGGAAAAATGAAAAGCCTGTGCCAAGAAGGGTATATTTGCAGGTAGATAGGCGTATATCCCTAACAAAAAAGAAAGCAGCAGTTAGACAAATAGAAACTTATGGCCATGCAAAGCCCTGCATCTACAGGTTGAACCCCCTTGACAACTCAGGACACCAGCAGGAGCTCTGCCTCCCCACGGACACCTCTGCCCCTTCCCTAGTGAGGGATGCCAGCCATGAGCAGGGTGTGCTGCATCAGCTGGAGGTCAGACAGAGGAAATCAAGTAATATGGGGTTGGAAGAAATCACATGTGAAAAAAGAAATGGGCCCAGTCCTTGAGGCCACATGGAAGTACCACTTTTTTACAGTTTTTGCTGTCTGAGTACTCTGAAAGATTATCCACTAGGATTTCTCTAACTGCAGTTTTACACAGTTCATGGGCATAAACAGTGGTTTCCAGTGTTAATGAAACTGCATTCTCATTCAGGTTCTCCCTATAATTACAGAGTTTCTGGGTTTCTAAGCAAATCTGAGCAAATTTTAAGTAGGGTTTTGTTTAGACAATCTAACATATTAAATCATAGTCTTGAAACCCTGCAAAGAATCAAGCAAATAGCAACAAATGGCATTTGTGAAATATTTAATTTAAAATGAGACATTCATTGGAACAAACACAGGCCTCTTGGCTACGTTTGGAAATAGTAAAATGCAGAGTATGTTGCACATTAAGGGGATCTGGTATAAGTCACAGTACTCAAGACAAAACTTGAATGCTGGTATGAAAAGAAAATTGATACTGAGCGAGAGTCATCCATTTGTGGCCATTCCTATTCAGTTTTTGTTCTTACTGTATTAATACAGTTAGTGAAGCAGTGTCTGTGCTTACATGTCAGACCTCAAAGGGAAGCTTGAGTTGCATAAGAGAAATTCTTGTTCAGAATAAACGAAGTTTATTGACTAGGTGACAAATGCCAACTATGTATCTATTATCTTCCAGCATCAGCTTCTCACAGAAACCCTAGATATTGAATGTGTTTGCAGTTTCCCTATTTTGTTAAATAGGGTGCCTTGTTAAGCCCTGAAATTTCTCTTTAAGGGCAATTGTAATTTGTAATACTGATCATGTTTTTGCTGGGCCAGAGCAGTCCCCATACAGAATATGAAAAGAAGACCAAAAGGTCTTGTAACTCCATTTGAAAGACAAGCATTCAACTGAGTTTTCTAGTACTGGTGACACAACTGACTGCCAAGAGACTGTCTGGAGTTGATCCATTAACAGTTAATTTGAAATGCAGCTGCCAATTTTTATTTGCAAAAATACACATTTCGTCAGCACCATAATGTACATTTCATCACCAAATTAACTTCCTTTCTAAAAAGATGGAGTTGATTTTGTCAACATTTACGAAAATGTTGATGGAACTTTGGTTCCACCTGTGTCTGTAGCTTCTTACACAGGTAAAGTGTCTCTCTAGGCACTACTTGCAGAACAAGTCTCCAGAGTACAGGTATTCAGTATCTACATGTCACACTTCTAAAAGGGACTAACTCTTCACCCTTTTTGTGAGAAATATCCAGTAAGTTAAAGGTAGTACTTAATAGTGCTGTGCTATTTTCATCTTCAATTCGTTTGCAATGAATAACAAACAATATGATGGTTTTGGTATAATAAACAGACATTCCTTTGAAATGGCTTATCCAATATTTTATGCTACATATGTAATTTAAATTACATAATCTGCAGTTCAGATATGGCAAAACTCAGGGGAAAGCACTGTGCCAGAATCTTAGACTTGTTTTTTGCACATGCTTTGTCAGGGTAGTGTGTGAGCGTAATTCATGTCCTAATATGAAATTAATTTATAACATCAACAACATTATTCAAGATCTAAATGACTGCATGCCTCTTTATGTGATTTTTTTTTTCCCTCTCTACTCCAAAACACAGGTCTTTGTAGCAAAAGTTGGGGTTTTTTTGTAGAAAGTGGGAATCCAGCTCTTTGCTACCTGACTCCTCACCCTCCTGAGATCTGCCTGCAAATGCCTCACCCCATCCTGTATTTTACCTGTTGCCTGCAAAGTATCTGGATTATAGCAGTTTACTGTCACTGTCCTGCCAAAAGAGTGCAAGAGAGGAAAAGGGTGATACAGTGAGTGTCCAGCTCACTGTCAGGAAATATCACTAGGGTGTATCTCAAATAAACTGCTTGTCAGTGGTGGAGTTTATCTCGACCTCATGCTGCAGTACTACATGAGTTTGGGTTTGGGATGGGTGAGATCTTCTCTTAGAGGTTATGCTAAGACCAGCAGTGGGTATTGAAAGGTTACATATTAAAGAAAGAATTAGATTTTCATGGTCTCTGCAAAGGTGAATAAAAATCATTGTGATATGTGCTTCCATCAGATCCCTGAAGATAGGATGATTGATACATATGTTAGGAACGAGGGAGGAGTCATCAAAATTAAAGTCCGCCTAAAATCTGTCTGGGTTGTTGAGGTGGGAGTAAGAGCATGTTAGAAAGAGGTGGGAAAGGGTTGGTCGCTTCTGGAAGTTGTAATTACAGTGCTAACAAACTGCCTGACTTTTGATCAGTCAGATACAAGCAGAAAAAAAAGAGAAAAATCTTGGCTACTTTTTGAACAGAAATATTCAGCTATCTACGGAACTGGCTGACTGGCTTCTCACACAACCTGTTGTCCCTTCTCCAGATCTGTTTCTCACTGAATGATATTTGAAGTGTAAAAATTTAAGATAATGTTTCAGTAAATGCTGACATGTCAATTTTTCTGCTTTTCAGGGTAATCAGAACTGAAATAGTGCTTCTGTACCTGGTTTTGGTTTTGTTTTGGTTTGGTTTTTTGTTTTGTTTTTTGTTTTTTGTTTTTTTTAACAGAGGATGTTAATGGCTTTTCAGTCACAAAAAGATGGCATTAAATGTCACCGATGCTGACGAAAATACAGATTGTTTAAAAAAATTGCCTGGAATCTAAAATTCTTCCCACGGTGCTGTCTCTCAGGAAGTCTGCTATTTCAATTGGTTTTTTGCATGTTTAAACACAGACTGTATGAAATGCTGTTTCTCAGAGACTATTTGCCTGGTATCTGTGTTTTTCGTTACTGATTCTAGCAAGACACAAGTTGCAGCAAAGTATCCATTGAGCAGTGTCCATCTATGGGAACTTCTGTCCCTAGTACTTTGACTTCTGGTATAAAATAACATTTAAATATACTATAAAACATTTTCCAAACACTAGACTAACACCAGAGATACAATTTCTAATGTGATAGAAATTATTAACCTCATCTCATAAGTGGGAAATCAACCTTTCTCTATTCCATCTACTTAGAAACTGTGCATATGTATGCTAAGGTACATGGTATGAAGCTAACTTGATGCAAAAGTTATTTCATTTGAAATAGTTCAAAAATTTAAACATACAACCATATATAAATCTCTTATTTAATAGAAATACCCACATGCCACATCCCACATGACACCCAGTCAATTTAGTATGGATTTGAAACTGCTGCACCAACACTCTGGCCATTAAAAACCTTAGCTAAAATCTCTGCATACTTTTCATCATTTGTCATTTTCAGAGATCCATCTTTCAAATCCATGCATGCAATTCTTTTTACAAATTGAAATCATCAGGAGAATAACAATAATGTCCTGGATATTACTGAGTCAGTAGTTCTACTAGCACAGGTTTAGAGTCAGAAGTTTTTAAACAGAAGAATAAGAAATCTCTCCAAGTAATAAATAATCAGTTACTACTTGTAGAAGGTCTGGAGATAAGACTGCAGTTTTTACTTATACCCACTATGAAATAAGTGTCCCAGGTCCCTCAAAGATGGGGGAGCTTCAAATGAGTTTTCAAGTCCTTTGTTAACACTTTCTTAGAGCTGCTGTTATAAGTAGAGACTATCTCACTTCAGAGATGTCTTAAATGTCCTTCATAGTGTTAGTATCACATAAACCTATCTTTTGCATACAACAGATACAGTCCCATTAGCTATTCCCTAAAAAATGGTTTTTGGTACAGCAATGCCTAATATGTCAGTAAAATCATACATGCAGTACCATGTTGGGTACTGCAGACACACATATGAACACAGATTCAGGTTCTTGATAGACTTTAATGAACATATAGATTACAGTCTTTTGTAGCATAATCTTACTTGCTTAAATGGTGACAGTATTATTCAATAGTTATTTTAGGTCATGAAATCGCTGTTGTAATTCCTTTAAAAAACTTTTAGGTCGACAACTTTATTCTTGATATCTGTATTGCAAAATGCCCAGATTTTGTATTCTAGCAGAAAATAAAATTAAATATACTTAGAAAAGTAAATTAAATAGAAATTCAAGATGACAAGCATAGGATTTAATTTTCTGAGAAATTAGATCTTTGTCATTCTATTTTGTGTTAAGCACTAGCACAGAAATAAATTTTGAAAGCAACCTGCTTTGAATTACTATCTTTTTATTTTTAGTTTCTCCTGGCATCAATAAATGCTTGGAATCTATTTCTAATGGTGGCCAAGAAAGCAGCTTTCCTGTCCTGGGAGACATGGTGAACTGAAATTGAAAAAGCCCTAATATTTCAAATATTCAACAAATATTATAAAGAATTTCATTTAAATACAATGCCCTGTGTTAAGAAACCCAAAATATTCTACTTTGATTTTGACTTTTTCATTTGCAAGGGTGCGATTTAAACTGTAAAGTATCTAATACTTCAAACCAAAGCCGATAGAGTTGTTTTTTTTCAATTGCTTAACAATGCCATTCTGACAAATTTGGAAGTGTCTCTGAAAACATTTTAGAGTCTGGAGGTTTACTGAAAGCAACACTTAATTTTACGTGTTCATAATTTCCCAGTAACTGAAACACCAAGTCAGAAATTTATTAATGTGCTTTTTTTTTTTCCTTCTTTTTTTTATTATCATAAAAAACACCAAATAACAATGCAGCCAGGCACTGCCATTCATAATCAATTCCCTAATGTGCAAAGCCAAATTCAGTTCCCATTTACACTGGACAAAAATGTCCTAATGTCTTGAAGCTGTGCTGCTGAGGAGACATTAGCCTTATGCAGCATAGCACTTGCACAGCAGACCCCAGCCAGATGCACTTCCTGATATTCCTCTGCTAAAAAGAGAAACTCAGGCTCTGAATGACTCTGAAGCTGGAGATTTCCAGAACCCATCTGATGACACACAAGTTGTGTATTTTTAAGCACGCTGTTTGCACATATGGTTGGGATCTGTTGGGTGACTGCTGCATTGTATAAGGCTAAGTACACATGCAAGCAAACAACTTGCTTTTCCCCAACTCATCTCTTTGTCTAGTTAAAGTCCAATATTGTGTGTGTTGTTTCCCTGCTGATCACTTATGTGGCTTGTTGATTAAATTTCCTGCAGTTTCTGTGCTGGTATCTCTCTTCTATAAGGTGAGGCTCAAATATTGGCTCAGTGAAAGGCTACAGGACTCTGTCTCCACCTGCATCATCTCTGTCCCCTCAGCCCCTTTACCTATCGTCCCGGGGGCACCCAGATACCCTGCAAGCAGAGAGATAGCAGAGCAGACAGACAGACAAACAGCCTCTCTAAGCAGGGGTTCTTTAAACTCCCTGCTTCACATGGGCTGGTAGATCTTTAGAGAGCCAATATCTTTCAGAAAGCATTATATCTAAGAAAGAGGGTAAAAATACAACTATTAAAACGCACATACACTGCTGGCACTGTTGTGACAGCCAGCGGTATCGGCGTCAGTCAATTATCTTCACAAATGCCTCTTGTGCTAATGAGCACTCACAAAAATCACCAGACTTTTCTGGCAAGGAGAAAAGATCAGTTTCATTGCTTGCAGAACTAATTCAGTGTACAAAAGTGAAGGCTTCACCATCACTGCCTCTTTTACTGCTCCTTTTGTAAAGGCTTTTGATGTGCACTGAAGAGATCGGTCTGTGTTTGGGTCTCTTCATCTCCAGTTCATTGCCTGTCATTAACATACATATCCATATGAAAAGTTTGGTAAGTCACTAACAGCTGTCCAGAATGGAGTTTCAGGAAAAAAAGGACCTATTCCTTCTCAAAATGCTGACAATACTATTTAGCCCTTTTTGGCAATGATATACCTAACTTTTTAAAGCCGCCTTTCACTCAAAAAGCAACTAGGCATAATACTACATTCAAACACATAGTGGTTTTCATTTTGAAACAGTCATTTGCTGTATTCAGAAAAGGCCTATAGTTGCCAGAAGCAAAAAGAACTCCATCATTCATTACAAAAAAAATAAATACTTTCTGAGTATAGCTTTTCACTATCCCAGATAACCTCACATATCCGATTTAACACAGGGGGAAAAAAAGCCCACAGCAGATGCTCCCAAAGGTCATTTTATGCACACCGAGTTCCTACTCAAAATTATGAGACCTCACAGTCACCAGCAATTGTGAGTATTAGCAATGAAAGGGAACCAAACCATGTCGATAGCAGTTTAGCCACAAAATGTTAAGGAAAAGCATATCCATTTCCCTGTGGGCAGAAGTCAAAATCAGAGACTCACACTAGGAAAGGTAAAGTATAAAAGATATAACTACTAGTTGGAGTATACCGCATTATGTAGATTGTGATCCTTCCTATATGGGTCTGTAGTTAGTAATTTGAAAAAAAACTAAAAAATTGCTTCATTGTGTGTTGCTCTTAGGATATTCAATAAATTGTCATTTTTAATTTTTTAAATATTTTATTTTCAAAAAGAAGAGGACTAAAGAAACTTGTCATGAGTTTGCTTAATTTCTGCTGGTAAACGCAGGTATGCCCGCGTTTAAGGAGTGATCATCGTATCAAACTTAAAGAGGAAGAACAAAACCAAAAAAAGAACAACATAGCTTTAAAAATAATGAATTGAAAGGTTTTCTCTCCCAATCACTTGGGCTGTAGCTTAGTCATGTCAAACTCAGAAAGAAAACTTTTGATTGATAAACGCTTTTCTGTCCAGCCTTCTCCCCCCCACAACCACTCTCGAGTTCATGACCCCGAGCCATAATTTACAATACATCGCACCCAAGGTTTTCTAGGTCTTAGTTTGAAAACTATAGTGGGTGCATCTGTGTCAATTATCAAGGGGCTGACATAGTTTTACAGGCATTTTTATCAGAAGCAAAGTGCCCGGCAGGCTACCAACCACTAATTCTGGAAAGATTTTATTCCTGTACTGATCCTCCCACCATGCAAAACCGGCTTGTGCTGCATAAAACCCAAGACTTTAATCCCACTTGTTGCTTCCTTTTTTTCCTCCCCCTTTTCAGAAGCATCTCTCCCACATCAGTCAATAAAATCTTTAACTCTGCCTATTTTGATCTGAAAATTAAATCTTATTTATTATGCATCCTGTTTGTTGTCTTTGAAGAACTTGAGCATTCATTTAAAGAGGGCCAGAATGACTTCTTAAACACATTTCTCTCTTTGCTGCAATTAAACAAAGTGGAGCTGTGATTAGTCCACCACAGGGGGGAAAGAAAAAGACACCCTTGAATCAAAATGGGGGGACCTGACTGTGCATTATTGTCTCACAATGCAGGAGTTTATTGCTGAAACCTGCTTATCGCCTTGCACTGCAAACCATGGGAACTTCAGTCAGGTGGAAAGTTATTCTCTTCTCTGGTTGAAGCAGCTTTAAGTATCGTAAGAACAGCTAAAGCCACTAAAGCTCTTCCTAGTAACTGAGACATTTAGGATAAGCTTTATGAGAGTTTTGCATGAGCTTCTGCTTTTTGTTGCAGTTAGAAGTAGAGTTAATGATGAGCTTTCACTGGCTTTTTCTTTCTCTTTTTTTTTTTTCTTTTTTTAAATCTAAGCCAAAAGCGCCTGTTTAAGTTAAGTACCACCTCCCTCCAGCCCTTGGGAAACCACTCAAGAGGGATTTGCTTGGCTCTGTGTGCATGACACATAATGAAAACAATTTTACGCTGTGGAGGGAAGTATCGGGCAATTACTGATGTAACAGCCACCTGCAGAAGCGAGGCCCTCGCTGGAGCACTGGGCTGTTCATGAATATTTTATGGTGTGATGTTATTTTGAATGGCTGGGGCAGGTGAAGGGGGCTGAGGATGTAATAAGTAACTCTGCTGGAGACTGTGTCGCAGCTCTGTTTCTCTGCAGTGGTCCATAGTGTAACACCAAGAAGAATCCTGACCCTGCATAAGACTATGCAAGGGCAGCTGAGGCTGAGGAAAGATGATGTGACAAGTCATGGTGGGCACCCTTTAAAATCTGTTGTCTAGCGATTTTACACATGATGTCCAGCTTAAAAAGCCCCTACATCAATCTTGTCCAATTTAATTTGATAAACTAAGTGCGGATAAGGATTAAATGAGAATTTTGTAATGGAGAAAACTTGTTCTTACTCTTTAATCCATGAAAGATCTTATGAGGTAAACCACATAAAAATTAAAGCTGTTGCTGTGGAAAAGAGTGTTGCTTCTTTGTCCTCTTATTTGTTTTAAAATCTAGCTCTCTCTTAAGCAGCAGAGTACAAATACTTACCATAGTTTTTACTGCCAGCACCTGTTCTCATTTTACTCAAACCAGATCACTTCACAAAAACCTTTTCAGAAAGTTGTCTTAAGTGCCCTCACATGATACCACTTTTTCTTGGTAATGAACCTGAAATATATATTTTAACTGAAGCATAGTATTTTGCACACATTTGTGTTCTTCTCTTCAGAGAACTTTTCATTCCTGGAAGAGGCAGTGAAGAGTTAAACCGGATGTGATACAATTCAACACAAAGAGGATGTGTTCAAAAACCTTAAGAATTTGTGATGACATTGGCATATTTATGATCTTCAAACAAACAAAACAAAAAAGGAACCGAACCTAGCAAACTAAAACATAGATTTATTTTTACACTTACCTGCATAAGATGAAAGAGAATCATAAACAGAGCAGTTGTCTCATATTGTGATTGATATCAGAGAGATGTGTGTCTTTAAAAATATTTTTCAGCTTGCATATTATAGGCATTCATAGAATATGGCATTTGAAAGGAAAAGCTGGAGAGGGTTTCACTCTAGCTGTGAAGTGAATAGCTGAGGGATTCTTTTTTAAGGATAGAACATGTTTAGAAAAGGGACACAAAAGATTTACAGAAACCTTGGACAGAAATTGGTAACAAGAACTGAAATCCTGAAGAGTGACTGCAAAGGAAAATGTAGCTTACCATACGCTGAACAGAATGTGTGGCAACACAGGAATTCCCAGAGTGACAATTGGAAGATTATAACGATACTCTTTAATTTTTGTAAGAGGTAGTTTTGTAGACACGCTCATAACATTTCATAACATTAATTTATAGCTTGTACCAGTAAGAAATAATACAATGTTATGTTAATTTTCTATTCTAATGTCACTTTCCTAACAGAATACTGAAGCTGTGCTGCTTGAGACAGTAGAGATGGTTGTCTATCGTGTTTGAATTGCAAAGATTATAAAAGCAGCCTGACTGGGATGCTGGTATGTTGCACAATTCAAGCCATGATTTGCTCTAAGGTTTTCTGGCTAATTATCTACAGCTTGATCCAATCAGTCAACATCAGCAATAAATGGCCAGTGAATAATACAGAAAAGAGAATAAAATATTCCTGAGTGTTTTTCCTGGATTCTCTCAATGAAATGCATGTATATTTCTCTTCCAACATAAAATAAATTTTCAGTGAAAGAAACAACAGCAAAAGAACATTAGACACCTCTATCAATAGCTTCTCTTCTCAGACTATAACTGCTCTGTACCTCTTTGGAAATATAAAATAACCACAATATGAAAAATAAAGAAAATTATTGTCTAAAAAGTGTGCTAACTGAGCTCTAGAATAAACATTAAAGGTGCTATGTTTTAGGAATTTCATATAAACTGAATTATAAAAGAGCAAACATACAGTAAATTTTGGATACTTATAATTAGATTTTCAGCATAAGAGATGTTAAGCTCTGTATGTAAATGGCATTATTCAAAAGCTTGTCTTGTAAAAGAAAATTGCTCTTTGACAATTCTATAGAATGTTCAGGAAAGGTAATTATACTGCACTGGCTGTTAAAGACGCGGGTGCAGAATAAAGTCACTGCTTCAGCTTTTACAGGAAACTATAGAACATGAAGAGAAAGGAGACAGTGACATTAGTGTGGTTCCTGATGTGAAATATTGTTTTTATTATCCATCTTCCTTTATAGATATACAGAAATTATCAGCCAGCTCCCTCGCCTTAGATTGTTAGATTATTTGAACTACTCCTTATTCCTTGCCAAAAAAAAAAACCTACCCCAAACCAACATATACAAGGCCCTGGTACAAAACTCACCCAGGCAAAGTGTGTTTCCACAAATGAAATGGAAATGGCAAGAAACCAGAGTGGCTCGTTTTTTAATGAAAGGCCACATAATTAATCTGGAAAACAAAAGTGATTGACTAGCACCAGTGTGAAAGAAATGTACTGACTGACCCCCAGTGTCTACACAAGTGCTGCGTGTCACTGTTGATCCACAGCTAACTGCTTGCTGAATTGCCTGTCCTTTGATACAATGCACCACTTGGAGCAGCAGTCTAAAAATAAGTTCATTATTAGAGTTACACTTTTAATTAAGATGTTAGAACATTCAACAAGCGCTGGCAAAAGCAGAAGAGATGACATTTCGAAATATCAAACCTCGTTAAGGTCTGCACTGCTGTTACCACTCCTTACATTCAAATGGCAAAGGAAACATTCAGCTGTTAGATAAAGGATGCCTTTCATCCAGTTCTTAGGGTCAGGTTCATAAATGGATTTGCATGTGGTGACTCCTGACTACGCCTCACTTCAAAATGTCTCATGCCAGGAGCTCAGAGCCTCAGTTTCTTAGGCTGGACACCTAGTAGGTACCACAACCCTGCACAGACTCAGGCAATAAATAAAAAAAATACTGGTTTTCCTACAGGTTTGGGGGCCATGATGTTAAAAGGGGACAAAGTCTCTCACTCCCTTGATAGGCCAGTTCTCTCTATAAGAGAAGAGGACCCAGCTGGTCCAGGCTTTGCAAAGGCAAAGCTTTCTAGTGGTTAGAGTCCTCTCACAGGCAGCAAGTTCCAGAGCCCAACCAGCTTGAATTCATTTTCTGCAGCTACAAAACTTCCCAAATCAACAATTACAATCAAAGCTACTTTCTATACACCTTGTGGAGACAAAGATGCAAAACTCTGGTGGTGAGGAGGAAAAGGAAAGGGGAAGGTCAAAACAAGAGGGAATAGGCGTGCCTGCTTGGGCTGGGAAAGAGCACAAAAATTGGGTTACAAACAGGCTTACAAGAAGAGATAGGCACCAAGAAACTTAAGGACATGTGGATCCACTTCTACAGAACTCTGTGCATGTCCCTGCAGGATTTCTAAGGATCATTTGCACAGAGCTGTCTACACTGCATTTAAACCACCACTATAAGATGCCTCACTACATATGCTCTAAGTGCTTGAGGCACAGTCTACTCATTTTTCCCACGAATAAGAACTCCACTCTACCAAAAAAAATAATGAATTAACAAGGTCTAATCTTACAAATCAAATAATAGAATTGATAGAGATGTTTTCAACTGATGAGACAACTTTAGGCACCTTCAGGTGAAGAGCCCATAGGAGGATGAAGCATTTTCATCACATACACTGTTCCAGTAAGTCATACTTGTAGGCAATACAATCACCAGTGTCATCACAGTAATGGAATGGTGCCCAACAGCTAGACCTGACATAAATTTACTGAAAGCACCAGCTCCACTGAACAGTGCAAATAAGCAGCTACTTCAGAAAATGCACTCTGGGAAAACACAGAATTCAAGTTAATTCTAACAGCAGCAAATTTCATTATTATCTCATGCAAGAGTTGAATGGGATCACATTTGGGATAAGAATAGCTTCCTTTCTTGCTATGACTGAAACTGAGCAGAAGCTAAAAGATGCCTGGGATCGCATCCAACACCTTTCAAAGCCAGAAATACACACCTAGAACACCATCTCAAAAATCTGCAAATGATCTGCAGGGCAAGGCTGCAGCACAATAGGGAAACACTTTATTCTGCTTGAATGTATATTATTTCCTAGTGATAAAATCCACCAAAATGTATAAATTAGGCAGGTTCTGGACCTTTCTTTTCTATCAAGAAGCTTCTGAAATCAAAAGGAGTAGGCTGAACTTAAAGGTTGCCATTATCAGACTTCTTCACAGCTCTCTATTATGCATCAGCCAGCACTACAGAAGGCAAAGATGAAGGAATACTTCAGCTACATACAAGAGCTACAACATATCTCAACCTTATTAAAAGATCCTAGCCACACACAAAAAAAAAAATACTATGGATCAAGATTTTATATTACCCTTTGAGAGCCTGCAGTAGGTTTATGTCGCAGGGATATCCCTATAGATCTCAAAATGGGACTGGGGGTGCCAGGTTGAAAAATTAAGTAACCACAGAACTCTGATTGCTCATAGACTGAGCACCAAAATAAAATTCCAGTTGCTGTGAAGTCACTTTGGTGCTTTAGTTTTGATGGAAGATGAACTTCAGGACTTTGTTTCCTCAAAGTGTGGAGAGGTGCTGCAGAGGCTTTAGAAGGCACAAAAGACATGCTCCTTTCCCCACAAATACTTACTTACTTGTATGTGCATATTTACTTTGAAATTAGGTAGCAATTCAGGACCTTAACAACATTAACGGCATATCACATACAGTCTTAATAAGTCAGGACAAAGTTAGGAAATGGAGGATCAAAAGATTTCTTTAAAGGGAAAATTAAGGAAGCTTCTTGGCACTGAAAAACAAGATATAAATTGTTCCAGAAAATTTTATTCAAGGGAGAAGAGAGGTTTTTCTAGTCACAGAAGCAAAATGTGAAAGAAAGATAGATTGAATGTGGTCAGGGGAAGGATCAGCAATATATTGGCTGGTGGGAGAAGAATGAATAGTAGAAGAAATGAACTTAGCACTGTTGTTGATGACTAGCAACATTAATTTTTAGAAGTGAGAGCTGAAAAGGCTGTAGAAACCCCACTGGAGAGAAGAGTTACTGGTCATAACTCAGCTATGCTACTTCTTCCCTGGTTAATTTTTAATTTTTTTTTTTTATTACTACATTGTAGAAAATGCTTTTACAAAAGCTTTTTACATTGTTTAAGCTTACTATATTATAGTATTTATTTCAGATTTTCTTTTCATCTATCTAAGGACTTTTAACTACCGAAAATCTGTCCCTGTACCTGAAGTAGCAGAACTTCTTGGATAGTCAGATGAGAAATGGCATGGTCCTAGTTCCACAGAGATCCTGTTTCTGGAGTACAAACGGACCAGAAAAATGGGTCCACACTGGGCTGAAACCAGACCTGATACTCATGGCAGTGGCTCTGTAGTGTGTTCCACATTATATCACATATGTATAGGCAGCTTAAAGTGAAACATATGGTGAGTGTAGAATTGCTCCTGTGATTATACCCTCGTCTTACTAACGCGGAGAATTCTAGGTTTCTACAAGAATGGAAAGAAGAATAAGAGCCTGTCTTAGAAGACAAGACATCCTGAAAGCATGGAAGAGCAGAATGCAAGGAGCACAGAAGACAGTGATATGGCTTGGCTTATAGTGCATAAATTTCCCAGACAAATCCTGCAGAATTCCAACAAATCACCTTTAGGAAGAGAGAGAGCACTGACCCTTCAAGTATGGTCTATATTGCAGGTAGGAATATGTGGGAGCAGGAGCTCCATATCGAGCAAGGAAATCTCTCGGTAATAAAGTCGGTTTTATCCCTGTTTTGATAGGTCATAAATGGGAAATTTTGCTTGCAATCATTTGAGTTATCAAGTTATGTCATTGCCACCTCTGGGCATGGTTTAGTTAGTAAGCATCTCCTGATTATTTCCAGGGAAGTAATGCTGAGTGCCTAGGTGAAAGCAAGACAGCAGATGGGAGCCAGAAAAAGTGACTGTGAAGATGCATTTGGAGGACCTGTGCAGATGACATCTCTCTGTCATGTTTTTCATGGAATGTGAAAAAGAAATTATCAGAATCATACACTTGTTTCCCAGTCAAGGAAAACACATTGCAACCAAACATTTTTATAACAACTGATAATGCATGGAAAGGGGGCCAAACAGCAAGAAAAAAGAATGAGTAAAGTCCCTTTCCTCCATAACAGGATAATATGCTCTTTAACTAGTATGCTTGACAGAGGAGTTTATCCCCCCTACCAAGGAGTTTCTTTTTTTCTTTCAATGTTGTGGGTTTTTTTTTTCTTAGTACCTCCTTTTTTTATTAAGGACAGACATCAAGACTGCATGAAGCAACAGCTGTGCTTTTAAATGTTGGTGATTCCCAAAAGAGATGGAAAAATTCCTTTGGTTGCCATTTCAGCATATGTGAGGTCAACACCTGTATTATAAAGCATGGCTACAATTCATTTTAACAATGCTGTGTCAAAAGAGTATCTCAAAAGATTATCTTATGAAGAGGCAATTGATTATATATGATTATTAATACTAGTGATTTACAGAGTTTTTTTCTCTTTAGGTACTTTGATTTGAATGATAAATGGCAGGTGAAATCTGCCTCATCAGAGGAGCTCAACTGTTCCCCAGTGAGTCCCTAAAACTAAGGCAAATTATTTCATACAAACCTGCAAAATAGGAAAGGATGTTATGATGAACTCATAAAGCCACTAAGGCAAGATTCTCACAATAGAAGTCACTATTGAAGACATTTTGTCTTGTGGCAAGCATTTCTTCAGAATTTAAAAAATCAAATCATCTCCTGCTGTATCAAATATTCTGGTAGAAAAGGAGATTCATGGTATAGTAAAAACACGTATATTGCTGTATGTTGATTTACTGCTGCTATTTATATCCAAAAGGATGTAGATTCCAGAAATACCAAGGCTGTGCAACTGTACAGCAGTTCCAAGGTTTCTTGGGAAGGAAAGTACATGCAGTACATATATTGTAAAAATATGTTGTCATTAATACTACTCAGTATGCACAATCATAAGGAACACCAACCTGGTTACATTCTCAGAGCCATCCTGCCTCCATTGGAAGTGAAAGAAAACTAACCTGTTGGTTTCAATAGCACCCAACCTTTTTATGAATTTGCATTCATATGTAAGAAGCATGAATTCCCTGGAAGAATCAGTGAATTACTGCTCAGAAAAAGCATTGAGTTCTTGGAGCTATGAGATGAGTGTGATGATTGAGATCAGTGAGTGAGATGAAAGGGTGTGATTGGTGTTCCAGCTACCTATTTCCACTAGTGTTCACAGAAAAGCTGTGGATAAATTTCATAGGTTTGAAAAATTTTTCCTAGATACTTATTAGAGAAATGTTAGATTGTTTCAGACAGTAGCAACATAGGTAATGAATATTGCCAGGAATTGCAAAAAACCTTCCTACGAAGATTTCTCATTGTGATATTATTCGTAGATCAAAGCAAAACACAGCTGAATCAGTCATTTTCTGATGTGTATACAAATCCCTATTTTTCCTATTCAGTTAGGTTTTGCCACTGGGGATAATGCACCAGTGTATAATAACTTGGATATCCATTTCTTGTAGTTCTCCTTTGTCTCTCTCTTCACCCACCCCACAGCAACCTGCACCCCATCTTTCTTTTCAGCTACCTGTCCCAAACCTATTTGACTGAAACTAAACACGGTTAAAAAAATCATAAAGAAATGTGTGACATTCTATCAAGAATCATTTTGTCATAGTCTGTAACTAACATTTCATTGTAAAGTTGTACAGCAATATTCTGTTGTTAAAATCAATACTGATCCTCACCTAGATTATTTTGTTTGGAATACCAGGATATGGCTGCACTCATAAAAACCCCAAACTTTTGAGTTACCATAGATACTAGAGAACTTAGGTCTCTGAAGCTATTATCCCTTTATTAACAGATCCACATAAATATGCTTTTGTAAGTAACCTCTTTTTGCAGTGTTTAAATTATTTTGATTAAACTTTATTTGGATTTTGTTGCTTCCATGGAGTCCATAGAAGCCTGAATGAACAAAGCTTCAAGGGGCTCATAAAAAAATCTATATATTCTATGAAATAGTTAACTCTGTCAAGAATTGTAGTTGAAAAGCTGCTAGCTATATTTTTTTATATTTTTTAGTAAACCTCTTACAATTCCCGGAGGAGATCTAGGTGGTTTAAGTCTCTTGGCCTCGTCCTACAGTCTTGTCACCCTACTTGACACACTAAGAACTTTCCAGTATTAGTTTTTGGATCAGTTAGTGTTTATTAATCTTAGACACAGTGGAAGAACAGGACAGGAAATAGTAAATTAATTCATTTAAATAAGTGAAAAGACTAACATGAATAATGAAGTCAAAAGAATTATCACTTTAGCACTAATTTAATTTAAATAAGGTGAATTTTATTGCTTCTTGTAATAGAAATATGGTTCTTTGTAATTTTTTTTCTTCATAAAAATTCTATGAACTAAACGTATCTAAAGTTAGAACCACTCCTCTCTGCTACAAGAAGATCACAAAAATGCATGATCAAGCCTTCAATTACATACAGGGGCACAATTTTAAAAACTTTTGACTCTTGGAAAGGTTGTCAGATGTTACCCTCTGAGTCTGCTGAAGGTAAATGAACTTGCACAGGCTCAAGTATCTGACTGTTTAAAGCATGCACATAGCAGAAGCTCTGGAGAGCAGACAGAGAGTCTGGTATAAATATAATGCAATCTGGGATATACCTGTACTGTCATTTGGTATGTGCATTATATACGTAGCTTTATATATTTACTATCTGCATTTCTATTATATATTACTATTAAATCCATTCCATCCACACAACTATAGGTGCATTTTTCATGGACAGTATAAAAATGTCTACTATGATACAGTTTATAAACTCATTGCTGTATTTCAGTCACATTCAAAATGTGTTTGAAAAATACAGTTCTTCAATAACGTTCAGTTGGAGCAATTCTCTTTTGATGGAAAATTCTGACTTGACTCCCAAATTCAGCTGGTCTAGATATGTGGTGAGGAAGCATAACCACTATGAAAACCTTTCCTATCACAAATGCTTGTTGCCTTTACAAATAGCTGACTGTCAGCAGGGTTTACAGATCTGTAATTCAGACAACAATCAGATCAGTGTTTTTTACCTAGCCCAGAGGCAATTCTCTATCTGGGGCTATACTCTGCATTTTCTTCATCATAACATTTCTCCTAATGTGGAATGTTATTATCTGAAGGAAGTTTGTCTTTTTCTTTAAAACCCAGATTAGCTTGATGGGTGGCTTGGATGAGGCTACAAGAGACCATATATCCTGTCTCTGCCCTGAAGGCTTTTTGGCCATGACCTCACCTTTCCCTGCTTATCTCAGGATATCAGTGCCACTGTTGCTGCTAACCTCATGAAGTGAGGACTTTCCAGGAACTTGGGGATCAGGCCATGCAAGTCAAGTGCAAATCAGTCTGTTCATTCTCGCCTCCTTATACACAAGGGTGATACAATCCACAATTTAACATAAATGAAATAAAAGACATTTTGACAGTGGAAGCCAAGGAAACAATTTTCAGACTTCAGATGTTACAAGAAAGTATCCTTGTGGTAAGAACAGTAGATCTGGATCAGGGCTCAGCCTCTTCTGGAGCACTACCATCTGTAGTGAGCTATTCTCAAAGTATAAATTTTTGACATGTAGTCAGAAAAAAATCTGCTTAGAGGTTGACTTAAGGCCCTGTTCAAAGATAAGCATAGACAAAGCACATACATTTTAGAGCTGAACATACTCAGTTCTGTACACATTTACTACAACTTTTGAATGCTTCTATGAGCTTCCCTAAAAATGATTCAAAATTCAGTGAATACATGAAACAGTCTTGATGGATAATTTTCAGAATAAATGTTACACACTGCTTGATGAGCTGATAATCAGATCAGCTCCTTTAGCTTAGGTGAAGCCTACTTAAGTAGGAAACAGACACACTGAGATCTAGTCTCACCAATGACCTCTCTGTGAAAATTAATTAATTAGCATGTGTTGTGCTTTGTTGAGGAATGGGAATAAGATGCTTCATGAATATGAATTAAGTATTTGTAGAAGCCAAGAAGTCTTTTTTAACTAACTCTGTTTTGCCACTCAAGGCACCCTAGAGGTACATAATGAAGTTTTAAGTAAACAACATTTTTACTTATTAGAAATAGTTGAAGGGAGAAAGAAAAAGACACAAAATATTTATTTTTCTTGCCAAAAAGTATTTACATGTTATACTTCATCATTAATAGCCACTGCATTTCAATGTGCAGAAACAATAAGGTCGTTTGGGTCCTGATGTCAACATTCAGGAACAGAAGCATGAAATGAAATCTTACTTGAGGTTAGAAGTTATTTCTTTACTGAAAATACATACAGAGAAGAGAAAATGATTGGTTAGCTACAAAAACAATCCTATATTTTAGTGTAACTGCATCTGATCCTATAATATTAACTCCTGTGAGTTGTCTATATTCACCGTAGTGGACCTTCACTGTCACTTGTCCATGAGAAGGCAATGGGGCTAAAGCAACCATCTATTGTTATTTTTAAAGGACACCCACCTCAAACACCTGCAGTCATACACACATGGGAAGATAAAGGAAAGGCAGCCCAGAATGGAGTTAAACCTAAAACAATACTGGGTGACTTTGTTTGAAGATTATAATGGCCAGTTTTAGCACTGCAGCCCTTGTGTCTGCTGTAAAAATGTTTAAGAGGAAGGAGGAGACTACGAGGTGGAAGGGAGTTAAAAACATGTCAAAAAAGTCTTAGTAGACAAAAAAGAAACAGAGAAAAAGCGCAGAAGTAAATTAATCTTCCTGAAGTATATTACATAAGGGGAAATGCTGGATAGTCGTTATTTGCTGTAACAACTCAAGACAAATGAGCAGCCGGCTGTGTTAGTTCTGATGAAGGACATGCAAGAAAGACAATGGCTTTCCATTTTTAAGTTAATCAGTACCCAAGTGATGCATTTCTGAAAAATAATAAAATGGATTAATCAGGAGCTAAGGGAAAGAAGAGGGCAGACATTTTATTTCCACCACGTGCGAATGAAATATACATAATATAATAAAGGGTTGCTGTCGACTATCTGCAGGAAGAGCACCTGGAAGATTAAAGCTGTGGACATAACATTAACAAAGTACAGACCACACTGAATTAATGAGCACTGGAGATAGACATTCAGTGGAGTCTTAATTTATTTTCCTTTTCTAGCTCATCCTTTAAGAAAATGACAGTGTCTTCTTATCGATTTTACACTCAGAGATCAATCAGAATTGCCCTGACTCAGACAAAATTTACAGCACTCCCTGACAGTGCCTCCAGCATCTGGGCCTAAACAGACATTACAAGGAAGCAATAGATCATGTTTGTATGTAGAGCCTGACATGCTTAAAAATAAGCTAATCTGTAGTGGAATTTCCTTCTTTTTGACAAGTTGGTCTGCCTAGCTCTTCGGCCCTTTGTTATGAATTTTTCTCCCAGCTCCACTATTAATTATAACATGCACATAGGATTCATGTATTTAGACCCTGAGGGAGGTCATCTGCTCTGCAGTTTTAGATAAAATATAAACTAACAGATCACTCCTATTTAAACAATGTGAAATGTCACTCCGATGCACTCCATAAAAACAGCTAGAGGTGTTCCGTCAAGAGCTATGATCAATTCTGACAACCCAACAATATCAGAGCTAAATGATGGGCCTCTACATTCCCAAACAGCCCTCCGTGGAAATTGATGTATCCGGAAGACCTTTTGTGCAAGTAACTAGCTGTATTAAACGCAATAATTACAGAAAAGACACGAGCTGTGATGCTTAGGCAGTTGTAGGCTAAGCTAACTTGCTTCCACACAGCAATTTAGTTTCTACCTGGGGATTGCTTCCCAACAGACTTTTGACATTAAATGAGGAAGATAGGGATCTTCTTCACTACAGACCTCAAGATCAGCTAGTGCTTTGTGAGCTCAAAGGAGAGATCTGTGTTAGAAAAGATTTTTTGCAGTTCGCTCAAAGGAAAATAATCAAGACCAGAGTTCAGAAAGAACTAGCATGTATCTGAGAAGGATTGAGGATCAGCAGGTTTTTGTAAATTCAAGCCTGCTTTTTCATGCAGTGCTTTGTTGGTCACTTCAACACCTAAAGGAATCAGTAGGGGACCAAGAGCTGAAATGTAGCAGGAATGTACGGCAAATTTTTATATTTTGGGGGTTGGGTTGTTTTTTTTTCATCTGATAAAATACAGGGGATGGAGAGGTGGAATCCCTTTAGACATACATTTTCTACATAATTCAGAATATTTTTTTTTTGTTTGCCTTTAGGGCGACTGAGAAGTTCAGTATATCTCAAAATCTACTTACACTTAGTATTAAAGAAATAAAAAAATTATGTAATATAATTGGGATGCCTGGCAGTATAGTATAAAATATTCTTCTCCATTGGAACAAGCCTAAGTGTCTTGTACAAGTGCTAAGAGACAAGAATCTGTAGATATCCACCCTCACACAAAGACATCAGTTTCAGCATCATCCAATAAAACAACTCTTTCTGTCTTGCAGACTGCATTGCTTTCTTACCTGTATGGGATTTTATTTACAATGATTGTCTCATGTGAAATCTTTTTTTGGTCTGTGAAAGGAAAAAAAAGTGTGTTTCCTAGGTAACTTAAAATTAACCTGGTTGAGTCTGCCTCTGTGACATCTAGGGAGCCATGGCCAACACTTTTAATACTTTGAACTGCTCCTATTACATTCCTAGTTCGTTTAGTTTCCTTTTCACATATCAGTGGGCTGAAATCTAAGAAGCAAAAATCTAAACTTTTCCTATTCATGCCAGCAGAATCAAAGTAATTGCCAAAGGTTTGCAAACATAGCAGTGGATCCTTCTGTTTTCCCAGGTTCTAATTCTTCATGCTAGTGGAAGTAAAAGCATGTAATTTTTGGACTCATCTTGAATGAAGGAAGAAGGTACAAAACTGATACCAAATGGGTAGAAAGGTAAAATGATAACTGACTTGCAATCCAAAGTCTGAAACACAGAAATATAACATGCAGAAAAACAAAGGCTACATAGTTTATTTATGACACCTCAGTATGATTTGCCCTCAAGTGTTATGACAGTAAATTACTATTCTTTCAAAAACCAATATGATGAGCACAGATTTATTTTACTTTTTCTCCTTTCCATCTATTTGTGATTGCCTGACACAGTGGGAACAACCCTCAAGAAATTAGAAAGATATCATCTTCTACAAGGGATATTACACTTATTTTCCCTGCAGGTGTCTTTTCCCCTGGCTACCATCTCGATCTTTTTTAGCCCCTGGGTTCTCCTCTCTTACGGGGAAGTCTCATGCTCTCTCTGAGACCCTCCTGACTCACAGCATAAGCCTGAGAAAAATTCCATAATATCCCAAAATGAAGATAGGGACAAGTTCTAAATTCAAGTAGTTTTATTTCCCTTCTGCATCTGTAGACACTAACATGGGTATTTGCTGTGATCAACAGATTACCTTGTGCAAAAGGATACTGAACTGGCCTGGCCTTCTGAGAGACCATGAGCTCTGACTAACGCAGAGTGTACGGTTTTCGTACAGAAAATAAAATCTGATTTCAGGTCAAGCATTTCAAATACCACTAGTAGTCTAGGATGTGTCTGCTTCTGTCAGCCTAACCTGAAGTCTCCTCAAGGAACCTAATCTCAGACAATATGGAGTACTTACACATGTAAGATGTGTAGTATTTAAAGAGACTGTGAATTGTCCTGAGCACAACTTTCTCACTGGGTCTCAGTTCTTGCCCCTGGCTCTACTGCAGATCTGCTAGTGTGACAGGAGCTAATTTCATTCTTTGATTTTGCCTTCTAAAAACTACCTGCCTAAAATGACCGTCTAATCTCCCGAACCAAACTGTGGAGAGAAACATTGTATGCTAGAAGGAAATGCATTACAGCCTTGTTTTCAGACTTCTAGACCAATTCATCCCTTGCTAAAAGCAGGCAGTGTAGTTCAGTTTGCAGCCTGCATGATGGGAGTGAGCAGGAGGTCTGTCCTGGCAGCCACACTAGAAAGATGCAGTGATGCTGTGCTCCTGCAACACAAGTCAGGAGGAGAAAAGGGCTGCACAAAACATACTGACTGGATTCCAGCCTCAGGATTTTCTAAGTCCCTGTATCTGAGATTCATAGGTGCAACAAAAGAAACCATAAAAGCTTCATCTGTTTCTGAAAAAGAAAGGTTCCATTTCACAGATAACCATAAAATTTATAATAATTTGCATTTATACTGACAGTATCCTAAGTAGTAATCAACATTTTCATTAAAATTTAAAGCTATACTCACTGGTAAACCAGAACACTTACTGAACTCTCCTCCCTTTACAGACATAATATTTGGTACTTGATCTTAAATCCTTTAATATATTTTTTTTAAAAGTACATTTTTCAAGGTGATATGATTTACCAAATTAAAGAGCTTTCTATCATTACATAAAGAAGTGTTTTATTGGAAACACTTTGTATCTGCTATGCAGGTTGTTCAAGAATAAAATGCAAGATTCTATGTACCTTCTGAAACTTCTTAGTCAATAATACACTTCATCTTTTTTAAAAACTGATGGTGCATAAGGAAAAAAAAAATGTCATTAAATAATATGTGTTGGTTTAGAATTTTCACAAAATGCAAAGTTGTACATTTCACAAAATGTAAGTTCCTGAAGGAAATAATGGTTACTGCTGCAGCATGTAAAACAGGCAAAGAAAATATTTCTCCTTCAATGTACACATATCCGTATCAGAACCTTTTGCACTAGTAAAAGAAGAAATAGATTATATCTCCTCATACACAGGTAGGGCCATGTGTCTGTTCACTAGTCATGCAAGGAATAACAGGTGGCATTGCTGTTGGCATGCTCTCTTGGGTGTTCTGCCATGCAAGCGACTGTCATTTCAGTTTACAGTTCAAATGCTACAACAGACCTTAGGCGGAGATATTGTGCAACTACTCATCAAAACTTTTCTTCAATGCCCCAGTGAATTTCACCTGCCTCTTGCATAAAATGAATATTTCTGTCTGAGTCGCAATACATACAGAACCACACGTGTCATATTTCCACATTTGTGCAAGATACACCACATCAACCAGAGCAAAATTTGGGGAGTTCTGAAAAGTATCTCAGTCCTTGCTCATCCTGGAGAAATGTCAGCATCCCAGAAACACGGTGTCATAGACAGAGGTTGGTCTGAAGTCTGCTGTACTTTTGAGAAAGGTCATCACTCACCCTAATCTCACTATGCCCTACAGCAACTTCTCAGCATGAGAGGAGAGGGTTCAAATCACCAGCCTTTCAGTCCGGGATGATAATCAGTGTATTGCGATGATTATTTACTAATTACATCACCTAGATTTGCACTAGAATTCCCATTAAATTCCAGGAATTCTTGTTTAACCAGTGTTTTTTTTAGTAGTAAATAAAAGTGTGCACTTCCTTAGAAATTCAAAAGGCAGGACAATTATCCGAAAGAAATTACACTGTGTTTAAAAATGGCTTTTTACTTTACTCTGTTGACCTCCTATAATCTCTTTGCTGAAATGTAATATAATGAATCAAGCTATATTTAGTGTAAATTAATTGAAAGGATGAATCTCATTTTCCGAGACCCTGAGAGCACATGTAAGCAAAGCTACAGTCAGTCTGTAAAACCACAATACAGCTACACAAAGAAATTTAAAAGACTATTCCTGGACTCACCAGTAATTATAGAGCTCTGAGTAAAGATACTGAATATTCTATAAGTCCTTAGCTTTCCTTTACTAAGAGAGACACTGAAATTGGGTTAGGAAAGTAAAATCTTTGTGAATAAGCACTTATTAATATAATTGCCAATACATGTTAATGGTAGGAATATTTTTATTCCTAATATATAACATAGTAATTATATATATATATAATAATCCTTATGAATTTTGGAAGGGAAAACGTCCCATGAGACTGATCTGTTCTGAGGTAGACCTGATTCTCTGAAATCATGAGCATCTATGAAGTTGCCCTGCAATCTTTTGTGGGCTTCAAACAAACTATATATCAGAGTGAATATTTAGTTTTGAAATATGGGCAAAATACTTACAACCTGAATACCTTAGTGTTACTAAAACTGAATTAAAAAACAATAATTGCAAATTTCCAGGAATTTCAGGAATCAGTGGAGTGCAGATTAATCACAGTGCACTCTGATTTTAAAATAGAAACCTTTCATGCAACAAGAGACATTTCTTCAGCATGGTGTCTAATTTGTGCACTGGAAGGGCTGTGAAGCCCTTATTCAGAATGGCTGATCCAGCTCGTATAGCACTTTGTCTTTAGAGGGATGAATATGTTCACTGACAGAACTTGTGATAAGACCCAAAAAAGTACTGCAAGGCCAGAAGACTTCACAGAAGAACTATAGATGACACTGGAGAATATCACTCAAAAGGACAGATATTCTTGTAACTGGGCACACCGATGGAGAAATTGTGAGCAGAAATTTCCACCTTTGTTACTCTATATCTCCACTCCAGAAAAAGGGAAGGTACTTTACCAATAAGTAGAAAGGCAGAGAATTAAAAAAGAACTGCTCTATTTCCCAGTGCTTTGTAAGCCTGCTTGCCTAACAACCCTGTTTTATTCATTTATGAACAGAACCTAAAAACCCACCAGTAACACTAGAATTTGAAGCAGAGGAAACATCTTTCAAAAAATGTCACCAAAGGCCAAAATGCATTTCCTGGGTCTACTCAGATGTTAGCATTTCTTCCAGTCATAAGGTATGTTGAACCTCTGGCTGTCCTAATACAATTTTATGTTGACCAAAGACAAATATTTCCTTCTCAATTGAAGGAAAGTTGTAAGGGCATCTAGACATAACTTACAGGGGAATACAGTATTAATAAGGGAAAAATAAATAATTATAAGTGGATTTGTTTAGTCACCCAACTTGGGTTAAAACACATATAGAAGTATGCAAACACTAAAAATCTGAAAGCAGGCAAAAAAAAAAAAAAAAAAACAACAAAAACAAACCATCCAGCTCCTTAGCTTGGATTACAATTCTCAGATCTGGGTAAGAACATGAAGGTGGGAGGCAATGCTAAGGGTATTGCCCTTCCCAGCTAGGAAGGTAGAGCAATCAAAATAGTTTCCATTTCCACCAAAATGGAAACCTCATAGAATCAGCCCTTGGACTGTGCCTGCAGACCCCAGAAATACATCTGCAAAGTCTGTGCACAGAGGGATCCTACTGCATTGTGCAGCCTCACTCACACCACATCCTTGCATCATAATAATATGAATATGTTAACTGGAGTAAGAATTAGCTTTGAGTCAGCCTGATAAGGACAACATTGTTCTGTTAAAGCATTACTAAGATGTATGTGTTTTTATTTCTGAGCAAAACAGATATTCAGATATTTCACTTAGTTACCTTGACTTCCACTTCTATAACTGTAAGACAAGAATATTTTAATGACTATTTCTAGATGATACAATATTGTGAGTCTAAGAAAACTCTGCAGACCTGAGGCAAATCTGGGCACACAACGATGGGAAATAAACTAGCTCTAAGAACCAGTGGTGCAGGTAGCAGTTCAACATGTCATCATTTTGCTACACCAAGTTTCTTATCTTGATAGTTAAGACAAGGAATAAAATTTTATCCTAGGTAAAGTAAAAACAGGAAGCAGTGAGAAATAAATGTTTTCAGTAGTTTGGTCAGAATGAGGGGTTGGCTAGTGCAAGACAGTAAAACTCTCCCACTTTCTCTCCATGGAAGGGAGTATCACCAGAGAGCCTCCTTGCAAGGAGGCTGCCTCTACTAAGATGCCAACAGAGCTATGGGATTTTTTCTTGCCTTCCCTTTTCCTTTAAATGACTATATTTGTATTTAAAGAGGGGAATAAAACATAAAAGGACACAAAAAGCAATAAGGAAACAAAGCAATAAGGAAACAAAGTGCTTTCTATTGCTTTTAAGAGGGGTTTCCTCTTTCATTTTCTGCAGAAAGCAATTACCACAGTATTGCTGGTAGGAACACAGTTTTATTTTCAGGTTTTTTGTTCACTTGCTTGTTTTACACTAAGCATATATTTTCTTTCTTCTTTTTTCTCATTTAGAAAGAAAAAAGTCCACTTTGGAGACACAAAGTGCATTGCACTGTAGTAGACTGGACTTACCTGCAAATACTCTACCGAAGTTATTTAACTAAATCAATGCTACCTCTTCATCTGTAAAACTTTGTAACAAGGAAATTATGTAGGGTCTCAAATGCAGAAGTGTGGACAATTGTGGTGCCTATCAGACTGAAAATAAGGTAGCAATGTAATTATAGACCAGTAACTGATACCACAAGAAAAAGTCATAGCAGGCTAATGTGATAAGGTACCATATCATCCGATGAGTGGGAGTACTAACATTTCTGTATTAAAATGTATTAGTGGTATATTAGGCTAACATGATATGACAAAAAAATTGCAAACAAAATACTATAATTTAGTCTAGGGCATAAATGTGAGAGAATAAAACCAAATATTGTCACAGAGGAACACCCTCTTTTCATTTAGAGGAACATGTGGAAATTTTGTGATAGAATCTGCTGTCGTGTCATACTGATAAAGTTCATGAGAAATTACATATTGCTATGTGAATTGTAAGTTATTATAAATGTTATCTTATATGTGTGTATAATTTTTAGACCAAGGGATCTCAAAGAGTTTTACAAACTCAAAGAGACATGCAAAACAATGACTGACTCCTTAGCATGAACCTCTAACCTGCGTCTGAACAGAATTCTCAGTAGTTCCAAATTTTTCAATTAACCAAAGTTTTACCCAGCTTCTGGTGGCACTCCAGAGTTTATAGAGCACTTGTCTTTTTAAACATTAAGTTATACACAGGAAAATAAAGTCTCTCCAGACTACATATCAACCAAGCTTGAGTGGTAAACAAGGAAAGACCAGGACAATTTTCTGCTAAACTCAGCTTCTAACCATTCATCACAGAGCTCATCCTGCCAAATTTCTATTCATTTTCAATGACTCAGCAAACAAAATGGTTTGGGTTGTAAGGGACCGTAATGATCATGTAGATCCAACTCCCCTACCATGGGCAAGGACACCTCTCACTAGACAAGGTTGCTCCAAGCCCCATCCAACCTGGCCTTGAACACTTCCAAGGAGGAGGCAGCCACAGCTTCTCTGGGCAACCTGTGCCAGTGTCTCAGCACCTTCACTGTGAAGAATTTCTTCCTAACGTCTGACCTAAATCTACGATCTTCTGGTTTAAAGACATTACCCCTTAAAGGTGCATTTGGCACAAGAGTGGAGTCAGGGATCACAATATTTATTTGCAGTGACTATTTTAAAATCACCACATTTATAGCACTGAAAGCAAAGAGTCAATACTAAAACCAATGCAACAGCTGAGTCTTAAAGAGCATTATTCAAGAAAATACTAACAGGGAATCACGGACAAGGCAGTACTTCCTTGTTTCTCTTCATCTACTTTACACCATCCGGAATTTTCCACTTTGCAATATGGAGATTTCATTTTGTTCAATGAAACTTCTTCATCTCCACAGATAATGTTTCACTGTCAATGTGAAGTTTCTGTAGCAAACTACTTGAGATTTCTCTCTTTTCTTATATCAACACAGTGAAACCCTGATAATGCAAGACATACCTTGAATACCTCTCTGTCCATCCCACTGAATTAGTCTATCCAAATCCCACCTTCACTTCCACCATTTTGATGCTTTCCTCAACCCCTACTATGCCATCCCATTTCTTTGTAGCTACACAATTCTCACCACACCAAGTTAAAACTTTTTTTTTAACTCTCCTCCTGGCTCCACTCATGCCAGCTTTCTTCAGCTAGGGATTCACTTGCATGCATCAGTAACACCAGGCTTGAGCATCCACTTATTCACTGCTGCCACAGTATGGTGTTGCTTTTTAAAGAACAGAACACAGGTCTGAAGTGATGATATCGCTCCTCACGTCAGCAATCAGAGCTGCTTGTGCAACACTTGCATGTTGACCAGGCTATACTTGCCACTGTGTATGTCAATGTATCTACTGTTAACATAAATATGAGAAGAAATTCCAACTCTTCAGTTCCTCTTTCTCACCCTTTTCTTCCATCCAAATTTTTCTGAGAAAAAAAATGACAGATATGATATTGGGGTCGTTTTTTATTTCTGAGCTTTTTTCCTCTACAAAAGCTGAAATTTGTACAAGTCCCTCTCCCCCTGTCCTCCACTCCCCCAAGAAATCTGTGTTATGTAGAGACAGGAGACACTTTGTATGTTTCTGTGGACACACACACATAGGTATTTGTGCATGCAATGACTTACACATGAAGGTCACTAGTATTTTACACAGCCTTCTCTTCTGTAGGTATAAAACAGGAAATCAAATGTGCAAATGACTGAATATGCACATTTATGAAGGATGGATAGATTTGAAGGTTTCTGTCATTTTCTAAAATAGAGAAAATAAGGATTTTGATCTATTTTGAAACAGAGTCACACTACCATATATTAGATTTCAGCGATATTTTTCTTATACAAATAAAAAAATATATGAAAATGTAATTGGGGAAGCACTTTGCTTTACTTAAGAGTACAGTTTTAAATAAATCATTACATTGCATTAAATGTACTAAAATCACCAGAATGCTTGGTCGAAAGATTTTTTTTTTTTTTTTTTTTTAATTGGTAAAAGAAAAGAGAGGACAAGGAGCAAAATAAATCCTTTCAATTTTTTGTTGTTACAACAGAATTCTTAACTGTAGGGGGTAGAATGATGCATCCATTTACACTTACAGTACCATATTAGGGAATGACTAAATTACTTGTAGAGCCCTTTCCATGTCGCCACTTACGAGTAACGATATAATTTCCTAAATCACATAAATAAATACACAAACTAAACTCTTGGAATCCTGTGTTTTGGATTTTTGTTGTTTTTTGGTTTGCTTTTTTTTTTGTATCCTGCATTATAAAAATAAATGAGAATGGTCATTTTTCTGGAATTCAATTTTATTTTCTGCACAGGAACACACTTGAGCATTTGCATCCTATTATTTCTGAAACCAAACTAGATAATATGCAGCTTGTGAATTATATTTTTCTTTCACTGTGTCTGTATTTACAAGAGAAATTGCTGGCATCCCTATTCTAGTGCAAGGGAACGTTTACATTTACCTTTATTTATACTGCCCACTGTATTTCAAAATATTTTATGCCTAAACGTCTGGAAAAGCAGAGATCCTTTAAAAATACATTTTGTAAATGCATAGTGGTTTGAATTATCATAGCGGCTAAGATTTTGTATATTTATTTCCATAACTTAAAAAGGAATCTTGCATTATTAGTGACGATAATGTATGTGTCAAAAAAGAGGCATCAAAAGCACTTCCTGTGCACTTGACAGGGTGACAAAATATTTCTCCTATCCTTTCCTAATTGAGCTGCTGTACAAAGGGAGACATTATGATAATATTAATAATAGTTACATGGATATTTGTAGGTACTGTGTAACCCTTCAGTCCATTTTCCCAGACAATGGTGACTACAAAGAGGCTTCAAAATAGAACATCACACAATATGAATGCCACTTTTTTCTATCTTACATTTTAAAAACATCATTGAAATCAGAAAGTTCATTTACAAAGGACTGGCAGTTGCAATCACAGCAATAATGTAGTGCTGAGAAAAAAAGGGTAATTGGTTTGGTAAAGATCGCTTTCCATTACACCATAAAGCACTACACAATAGGAAAGGTCGCCAATTAAGCAATCATGAATACCAAGTACTGAAGCTGATGAAAATAGGGCAGTGGTTTAAATAGATTTGCAAGCAATTTACCTTTTCACAATGTTGGCAATCTGATGCAATTTGCTTGCAATTTTGTCTGCTTTCAGTAGCACTCGAAGCTGACACTACACAGACCAAATGGCAAAGAGGCCTGCATAGAAAATGTAAAACTATCTTGGCTGCATCAGGGAACCAGAATGGTGGTTCATCAGGAAAATTACAACAATTAACATAAGTGCTGCAAAAATCAACACTTTAAATGTCACACTCACTAGTCTGTCCAAAGACTGTAAAAGTACCATCTCCATTGCTGGACTAACAGTAAATATGAAGCAATCACCAACAAGCCTTGAGGCTGATGGCTTTACAATTGATGTGACATTCTCTGAGTGATAAAATGGCCTCTCATTTTACAAAAGTAAGTATTTTTCTTTTTTAGATTTAACCTGGATTATGTCAACTCAAAACTTGTATTTAATTTTTTTCAACTCTTCTTCCAGCAAATCTGTTTTGCACTCGAGTGTGTTCTTTACTTGTTTGGATGTTCTAAAAAACTTAATGTTTCAGGGAATTGGAACCCAACAGATAAAACTCAAATATCGATCTGTTCTTTTTCAAAGTAAACTATACCCAAGATTTATGTCAAAATGTATATCAAAATACTGCATGATGATGTACTTGTGACTACAGCTTGGTTTACAGACTTGGGAAGGGGGCCTCAGAAGGAAACTATAGGTACTCCCTCAGGTATCAGTGCAGAAAGAAGGATGCCTTTACACATCCCTATCAGTGTAAGCCCAGCAAATGTGAAAGATGACTTTTGAAGTAATTGATATCTCATGTAATGGCTCCCATGTTAAGGACAGTTATAAATTTGTCAGATTGTGAGGGAGATGTGAATTATGGTGTGTATTTAATAGTTTATTCTTTTTTAGTGAACTGCAGCACCAAATAAAGCAGCAATGTCTTTCTCTGACATCACACAGAAGAACAAAAACTTTTTCTCTAACATCACATCCCAAAAATGCTGTCAGATGTTTGATCCCAAAACTTCATTAGGAGAAAACATGTCACCATTTATGGTCTGATTCAAAACATGCTCCGAACAGTGGAAGTTCAGGCATCTGGGACACTGTCATTAGAAAAATTAACTAGATTCAGAGAATTAGAACACTTTTACAATTTCTTTGGTTTTTTTTTTTGTGCTGTTTTGTCATAGCTCAATAAATGTACTCTGATGGCTCCAGAAGCCAAGTGTTGCTAGGTCCCAGAGTCATCTTTTTTACATCATTCTCACAGTCAGAAATGGCTGATCCAGTGAACTGCTACTGCTACTTAGTTGTCAGGACCATTACCATGCTCCATACTGAGCTGCACTAGGTCTGTAAGCACTGTGTAGCTTGTATGCATTTAAATGTCTGTCCTTCAACAGCATTAGTCAGTTGTTAGGGACTGGTAGCACTAGGAAATTAATAAGAAAAAAAAAAACATTTCACCAAATCTTCTGTGGAATAACACCTCCAGTGAAAAATGCTTAACCATCTTTTGTTGTCTCTGTCAAAAGACAGACAACTGCTACAAACAGTTCTGAATGGTTTTAGCTTCTTGGTTAAATATGACACAAGTGCAAACATTAGATAGGTAATATGAGACATACCTAGTTTTACGTTGATATGTTTGAAATGTCCCATGAGATATTTGCTAGACTTTGACTACAATTTGCCTAATACTTTGATAAAAACAAAATAGATTAAGTATTGCAGTTAGAATGGCATGCACCTCTACTGGTTGCCATAGAACAATAAGTCATGGATAAGTGCAAAAGACAAAACACATATTTAAAATACAATTTTCTGCTGGTATTTTTGCTCCCAGTCTTTTCCCTTCCAACTTCTTTGCCTTTTACAATTATCTCCTTTCCTGCCTTTCTCTCATCCATTCAATGGGGCACTAACATGACATTTGACAGCCTTTGCACTTTCTTTTTTTTTCACCATTTCCCATTCTCCTATGCCTCAGCATCATACTTCAAAAACTTTATGAACCTTCAACATACCTCATGGCCAGATCTGTAACATCAAGGACAACAAAGAGCCACTTTCAGCTAAAGGAATACTACTAGTAAATGTTAACTGTTAATACCTGCATATGAATTCCACCTTGATTACTCTTTCACCTGTTATTTCACCATCCCTGGCTGGTTGGTACCCAACCACATGAACTCTACTGTATTAACTTTCCTGCCTTTATAAAGTACATTACACTTACCAGTTGGATCATTTCTTTTTAGTTACAGTGTGTTCCATTCTGATGCTGAATTGGGACAGCAATACTGACCTCCACAAACACGTATGTATATAAAATCCACAGGTGGCTGAAGGTAAAAGCATTTTTCACTATAACTTTTGCAAAGAAATCTCTCTGTTTTTACCTATAAATAAAGAGACTGAAACACAACCAACATTTAACTCCATCTCGGTTTTGCTTTGAAACTTCCTAGCACAATCACTGTTATAGACACCATTTAATGTGAAGATCGATTTTCAGGAATAAAGTTCAGTGAGATGCCACTGCAGCAACATTTGAAACACCACATGAAACAAATACCCTGAACAGATTTTAAACTGATGCAAGCTGAAGGGTGAGTACAGGGTTCATACTAGTCATCCTGATACTTATTGCAAGCTGAATGAAGACTTAAAAATGACAGAATTTATGTCTTTCATTTACTCATAGCAATTTTTAAAAATCAGATTGGATACTGCTTTCCAGGAGAGACTATTTTCTCAAAGGAAGTGTAAACACAGTCTTCTTTTTTTTTTAACTGAGTAGATAGAAAAATGAGATGGGAACAGCAAGCCTGAAAGTGGGCAAGGGGGGTTCTGTGACATAAAGAGTGAGCATGTCTGATTTTACAAGTGTTCTAGGACTCTTCCCCAACTTCATGCTCTATAGTCACATCCCACAATAATGTGGAGTTGACTGGGATTATGAGGGAAGACTATTTTCATGTCTTTCTTCCAGCCTCCAGCAAACACAGAAGGGAAAGAGAAGCAGAGCTGCTGCAGGGGCTCTTTAGCAGAGCTGTACTACCACTAACTAAGGAATCTCATTGGAGGGCTCCACACTAAATCTTCTGGTAGAAAGCAGCAGAGATACTGCTTTCCTTTCCAGAGGATATAGGAGTGAGGTGAGATGCCCCAATTTTGTCCCATAAGGGATGGCTGGTCAGAAATTATGCAGCTCTAAATTTTCACTTTTAAGCTCCCTGCATGGGGCTACTAATAAAGCTGCCTTAGACTAGAAAATAGTTCCTTTTATAATATTTTAAAAGAATGTCCATGGAACTAGTTGCCACTTATCCAAATGTCAAAAAAATTTACGATTGAAATTAAAGGATTAGGTCCTGATCTGAAATCATATGAATGAGGACAAGTTACTGTGCCACTAACTAGTCTGTTACACATTTTAATACTTCACCTGTACATGCCTGAAACTATTTTAGGATCAGGAAAACCCTGACCTGTGACTGAGAGCTGAACCTTATTTTGGCAAGTGTGAACTGAAGAAGCCAAAGAAATTAATTTAACAAATACGTGTTTCTCAGTTTGGCTTTAGTCCTTACTGTTGGGATACAGGGAAAAGCCAATAGTCAAAACATGATTTAGTTTTATTGACTAGGACTGGATTCTTAGTTCATGTTAAGCCTGTGTACCTTCTCTAACAGAATCCCCCTCATCTGAGGAGTATTTAGCTGATACCTCTACTACAGGACTGCAGTATCAATGAAAGAATGAATAATGAATAACAATTCTGCTCTTAATAGTAATAAGATCTCTCTAACTATACAAAATAAAATATTATTTAAAACAAAGGAACAACACCACAAAACATAATCAAAATAATTGGAACATAAGGCTAAAAGATAGCCACCTAATATGGATGCTTAAATGTTCATACACATTATGAGGTTTATAGCATCCAGAACTACTTGTCTCAGCAAAGAGATCCTGAACTGTTTGCCTAGCCTGTAAAAAGACTGTTGTCAATAGCAGGGGACACTGTCTTCATGAGATTTCTAGAATTCCTTGCTGCATTTCATGATCAAGACAGAACTGCACTTACTGGGGGGAAAAAAAAACCAAAACCCAAAAAAAAGAAACAAACAAACAAACAAACAAAAAAACCAAAAACACAAAAAAACAAAAAAACAAAAAAAAAAAAAAAACAAACAAACAAAAAACCAAATTGTTCAGCCCTGTATTGATTTTCTTTCAATCACTACAGAGTGTGGATTTTAGGAGAATGAAAAGTCTTCAGATTTAGTGAGTGGATTAGGATTAGAAATATAGATAGACCTCTTTCTTAGTCTGTCTGCTAAGACTGCTTTATGTCAGTTTGCAAGTTTTGTGGGAATAAAAAAATGGCACAGATGGGACCATAACTGACCATAACCTGCTCTATTGTATTTCCAGCCATCTCTAATTACAGCAACACACCAGAGGAAGAGATTTGAAAGGGCAGGTGATGGGATAGGAGAGAAACCTGTTTGACTTAAACAGCACAGGATCCCTCACCATCAGGGCTGATGTACATCAGCCTGACAGCTAATTAGGGTAGACATGAATTTTTCCAATGTAACAGATGTTCGCTAATCAGGCCAGATTTGGAGCCCTTGCGCCAGCAACATTTCATGCACAATTTAACTATCTAAAAGGAATAAACTACTTAATGCATTGTACTGGAGGCACAGCTGTTTCACAATCAGAAAATTTGCTGTCAAAGATGTTCTCTTTAAAACTGACATGTTTTTATATAACTCTGATGGGGTGTTTATAATGTATTAATAGTTGTCAGTAAGAGCTGCTGTCATCATCAAGAAGTAAAATATTTCTGAAGGTATATTAAAATGAACAGACTCCTTTCTCTTTCCAAAATCTATTTAGATAATTTACTTTGAATATGGCCTGTTTAACTCTGAATGTACTTTAAACTAAAGGATTATCTTTGCAGTCACATCAATGATAAAATATAAAGATTTACTTTCTGTCTATGGAGGAAAGCTGAAATATCTTACATTTGAGCTATCGTGGAAATTTATTTTATAAACTTAAAATATGTGAATGGTTTCCTTTTTGTTCACAAAAGATAGGTCACTTGATAGAAAATTAAGATGAAATATATCCATAGATCAATATATCCATAATATACACATAGACCATTGCTTAGGACACCAAATGAAGAATATATAATATTTTTAGCCTGAATTTCATAGACAAGATCCAGAAGTAAATGGGTGGATATAATTTACAGAACAGTACAGTCTTGTATTTTGCATCTGGTATTTATTAAGACATAATATCATCATTCAACTAACACGATTTCTTTTTAATGATTTGGTCTTTGTGGGGGGGGTTTATGACAATTTTTTTTAACCATGAGAAAAATTAGGTGATCTAACATTCATAGATTCCTATCAAAATGGGAGCAAACATTGCACAAACTGTGAATTGTGATGGCATGGGACAGAGTATACAACTGGAAAGAATGTGCTGCCCTTGTGGTAATGGTACCCAAACGTTGCAGTAATTCAGTCCTCAATGAGGTCAGTTGGATTTGAAGGCCACAAGGTACTAAAACTCTCAAGCCTGGAAAAGATGCCCATGGATATATATCTGTAAAAACCCAGCAGTGTTTTCCTTTAACACCTCCTGAGGGCCAAGGACCACTCTGTTCTAATGAACACATTATGTGTTTGCAATGTGACCTTTAATAAACAATGCAGAATGGAGAGAGTTAGAGTAGAAATGAGCAAAAGTCAGCAGGAAGTTTCTGATTCTTTCAAAAGAAGACTTGAAGCAAAGGACTGTCTTTTACTGAATCCTCAAGTCCTAAGTTTGAATTATGCCATTCTTGTCATTGTTGCTCTGGGGAAGCTGGAAATATTTTGGGGAATCAAATTGGGTTAAGGAATTTGGGCAAAAAAATACCAATTTCTCTGTTTAAAAAAAGGGGTGAAATTAATAATGTGAATACTGTAACTTGCTAAAAAACTGAGTCCAAGACAAAGGCAAACCTAAGTATAGCAGCACTTAGAAACACTGCCATAATATTGGGATTGATCAGGACTTTCAAGTGAAGAGGGAATTCAAGTACAGCAGTAAAAGCTTTCACAAGTCTACAATGGAGGCAGAAATTAGGAAGGCAAAAAATCAATGATTCAAAATGAAAGATGATTCAGTAAGATACTTGCTAAGAAAGTTTTTAATAGGAAAGTTAGTATTTTAAACTAAAGGAAAATTTATTCAAATAATAATAAAGAGCTTGAAAATAATTAATTGGGAAATTCTGACTTTTGTCAATCAGCTAGGAAAACTACCTATGCTTGATTATTATGCAAACTACTCAATACAGCCCTGAAAGCTTTGGTTGTTATTACACCTGAATGGTAAGAAACCAGAATTGCAAGAATGGTAATCCCATTTGTGGGAGGAGTGATTTGAACAATAAAAATCTAATCTACAAAAAATAACAACCAAGAGTAAGAAATTTTAATAAAATCACAAGATATCTAAACTACGGGAAAACTTTGGAATTGTTTTATTGAAATTACTTTTCCTGGAGTAATTGGATTTCTTTTAAAACAACAAAAACATACAAAACCAAACCAAAACAAATAAAAAAATAAATAAATAAAAAAAACCAAAACACACAGAAAAACGAGACCCTCAAGCATATGTTTAAAGTTATTCAGTGGGGGAATCCCTTCAACTTCAAGCTAAAACATGCATGTTGGATGGAGCTGTTGGGACACAAAGAATGCAGCCAAACTATGTGGATTCCATTAGAGCCTTGAAGCTGTGTCTCACAACAGTTTGAGTTTAAAAATGTATTCATATAACCTTGGAGAAGAAGAGGATTTGGAGGGTTAGAAAGTGACTACAAGGAAAAGGCAGTGTGCTGCATTAATGAGAGGTGTTCCAGGAAGTTTGCCCATGGAGAGAGAATAGTTTTGTCATGCTTAACATCTTCAGTAGTAATTTGAAAGAAGTAATGGTCTTAATGAATTCACTATCATAATGATCTAACAATAGTAATTTAGGAGGAGCTGAAAGTACCAGTAAGAACAAAGACAAATAATACAAAGGCACCCTGAGAGATTAAAAGCATAGGCAAAAATACTGTAACAAAATGAGGTTTGGACTGGAAAGACACAATTCCCAACACATTTGTTGAAAAACAATCTAAACCATGAATATTCAATGACAGAGTCAGACATTAATTGGCAATGCAAAACGGTAGAAGAAGAAGACAAAAAAAAAAAAAAAAAAAAAAAAAAAAGCCTATTTTGTGCTGCCCAGAGCAGCTTCAGAGAACAGGGACCCAGCCTTTCCTTCATCACTGGTGAACACAAGAGAGGAATTGCTGTGCTGGCCTGGGCCTGCCATCCAACTATTGCAGTATCCTACACCTGACTGTGAACCCTAACATCCATTTCAAGATATCCTTATCCTTTTTCACAACAATGATATGAACATAATGGATTCTCTTTTCTAACTGCAGGCAGTGGGGGGAGGAGGGTCTTATTTCTTCTTTTGTTCATTAGAAGATTTTGAGGCTTTCTTGAATAAAAACATAAGAATTTAGAGGGCAACAACCAGCCAGGGTCTTGTACTGTTATGGGCACTGTCTTTGCAGGAAAAAAAGAAAAACAAGGAGATGGTGATGTCTGAACTATAGCAGAACAAAATTATCTAAACACTGAGAAGACTGGTTTTCAAGGAAAAAAAAAAATGTATATATATGTACACTTCTACTAAGAGATGATTAAGGTACCAACAAGAAAGCAGTCAACAAATAACTGAAGTTCATGAACAACAAAAACAAAAAAATAAAACCTGTGCTATCCAGAATGTAGCTATAATGAATGAGAGAAACAAAGAAAATAAAATAATCATTGAATAATGAGGACAATATTTTGACTAGTTCCATTCCAGTGCTATACCAAGGCTTGTGAGGAGCCTGGGTCTAATTCAAATTGGTGACTAGAAAATTAGGAACTGGGTTTGTTTCTCCTGCTACTTTTCAGAAGATAGGAAAGGGTAGAGATGTTTTGTGCCAGTAATATATGATTCACCCCTGAAAAGCACAATATTTTGCTGATGTCTTTTGCCAGCCTCACATATACCCACTTTCACAGGAGCCATGAGAGGGGCTATGTCCCCTCTGCGGTTCCATCTGATGATGTAAAATATGCCCTAAACTCCTTCCAGTGCTCTGGATAAGGCCAAAATACATCTAACCCTTCCTTCCATCTAGCTTCATGATGGGAAATTCACTCCTGAATTAGCAGCTTGAAAGCCACAGTGAAAGTTTGAACCATACATAAAGCAGATTGTACAAGACCCTAGAAAATGTTGCCATGTTGGGAGGACCATCGTCACACTGATCAATAGCATCTAATTGTTACTTAGGTTCCCCCATCTGTTTGCAGCCATCTGTTGTTTCTCATTTTATATTTAGGGTGTCTACTGCCTGGCTACAGAGACACTTCAGCTGGCCCCACATCCTCTTCCAGAAGAACTGAGGAGTATGTGGGGACAGGGAGTTCCTGGGAGCAATCTGAGGTCTGGAAAAGGGGAAGGTGTTTGCTCCTCTCAGTAGAAATGTGTGGCAGGGCCATCCTAACACCTTTCCTTGGTCAGTCTGCATGGGGGGAGCAGAAATTTTTCCATGACCATCCTCTAAGATTTTGCTCTATAAAAGAACCATACAGGATCCATGCTGCTGAAGGGCTTTCTTCATGTGCAGCTTTTAAACACTGAAGCCAAATACAACCCATTGTGTCAATCCCTACCTTAGGGTATAAGAAGTTTTCCACCAAGTATATCTAAGAGTTCAGGAAGGCCACAGACACACATGAGTGCAAACTCATATGCAAAACCTGCTTATGGCCTGCACAGGCTTTTTTAGCTAAAATAGGTGCTGTAGACACCCATTCATGCATATGGTTAACATAAGCTACTACAGGGCTCTGATCTACACTGTGCCCTTTCTTCATAGATTTTGTACACATTCAGAATGTCAAATTATTTGGTCTCTATAATGAACTGCAGAGGGATGTTCTTCCTTCTAAGAAAGAATCAGCCACATACACAGAGCAGTTCAGACAGTTTAGGGTTACTTTTTCAGCTGTTTTTAAATGTGCTTCCAGACTTGGATATCAATTTCACTGGGATAAAATTCCTACTAAGCCACAAATATAAGCCACAAAGCACTATCTATAAAACTTAATAATTATCTACATGTGAAAGACATCTTTTTATTGAAAATATGCATGCTCATAATCATTTTTTAATTACTGATTAAGACTTGGCTATAAATTCAGACAACAGTCCTTTTTTCATGAGCCACTGACTAGTGGTAGAGATTTCTAGCCCCCAAAGCTTTTTTGTGATAAATTAAATTAAGAAAAGGTTTAAAATGGAATTTAGACAGTTGCTAAATTGTCTTATACTGTACTGTGCCATCTACAGATAGATTTTAACTCAGTTTGGGGAAGGCAGTCTACTACACTGAAAATAAATAGTGTTGAGTTCTTGAAATTTATCGGTAGTTAGCCAAGTGACAATATCTGATTATAAGTTCCTTTCAGATGTCTGAAACTTTAGCTCTGATCTTGTGGCTATATATGAAACCTGGTATAATTAAGTAAGTTTTTACACGCAAGAGCATATAGAGAAGAGCAGGCAACATACGACTGACAATATCACGTTACTATTAGAAGGAATGAAAAGATCAAGATGTGGATGAGAAGCTAACAAACAATGAGTTTTTTAAATCAAAACCTAATGATACATCCTCTATTTTCTTTTGACAATTTCTTTGTTACTTACTGAATCCCAAACCTTTCTTCAAACAGTGAATGTGTTTGTTTTTCTTTCATCTATCCATGCAAATCCTTCAGTTCATTCAAGTACAAATAACATCATTGTCCGGTGAATATTTTAGTTGACCAAAAATGTTAAAGCTATTACCTAAAATAATTTTCAGAATAGAAATCATAATAATGGACTTCATGTTCTTAGATACTAATGCTCAGATAAAAGTGCAAATGCTGTGCTATTTCTGCCCCCTCCATGCACTGCCTGCAATATAGTGGACAATGAGTTTACTGTTGTTTGATATTTTTTCTATGAATCGGTCTTAAAATATACAGCTACTCAACTGTCTGCCTAATGACACCTTATTTGAAGACCAAAATGGTAAAAATATGAGGCACAGAAATGGCAGCTAAGAATACTCAGCCTGGGAGAGAACTCTGTGGTTAATGTGCTCTGAGAGCCTTTGCAAGCCAATAGACCTTCCAGTGAAATATGGCTGCAGATCAAGCATAATCATTTCAGCCACTTTTTGATTTATGGAAAGGGTGAGTAAATGGCTTATTCTAACATTTGGCTTTTGGGGGGACGAAAAGCTTGTATAAATTAATGGCATGTATAAGGACATACTGCTGCACTCTAACGATGCAAAACAGGAGGCATTCCAGTCTGTTCTTCTTTCAGCAAAAGCTCTGGTACGCTGCTATTCAGCACATTAGTGCATTATTTGCACCCCTGCAAGCTACTCTTGATACATTGCTATTGTTTTACCTTTTCCTACTTCTGTCAACGAACGCTTTGTTTGTTGGTTTATTGCTTTTTTTTTTAACGTGTGAGACCAATTGCAAATATTAGTAAATCTCTTTTTTAATGCCATGCATCTAATTTTAAAAGCTGGCCCAAGAAAAAGAAGACTGAATGAAGTAATGTCAAGCAATTATTTGTTATACATGTTGCTTAATTAGCTGGGACTTTATCAACAGAAAAGTACAATGCCTGGATGTGATCAGGGTAATAGACTGTGAGTCAAATGCTTATGTCAGTCAGTGTCCTGCTTCACGAACTCAGACAAACAACTTCAATTCTAGCTGCTCTTTCCCTGCCATCTATTCATCTTTTTGATCCTTTGCTGCTCTTAGAGCTGGGCACCTGAATAAGCAGCTTGCCAAAACTGGGATGTGTTACTAGAGCTGCACCATATCTTTGTGGTACTTCTGTGACAATTAGTAATAATAACAAATAAAAAAAATAGCAATAGCAATGGTAGTAGTAATAATAATAATAATAATAATAATAATAATAAATAACATAGAACTGTAGCACAGAGTAAATTAGAAGTGCTTTCCAGTAGTTAAATTTAGGGGGAGGTGGAGGTGTGAAAAGGCAAAATGAATTCTTCAGATCACTAAAAACTTGAGGCAGTTGCCTGCCTGGATGATTTCACTTGGTGTACTTACGAGTGGATGCAGTGAGCAGTAGCTCATGGATCACTACAGTCTTCTTAGGTGGGTTTTCTGACTTAAGCTGTTTTGTATTTTTGACCTCTCTTAAAAAGACTGCAAGCCACTGCAAACCCTGCCTAGCTCTTGTGTCAGCTAAATAGCCTTCTCATAGATAAAATTACTCTCAGCTCTAGCATTTCAGCTCTGGAAAGCTGTGCATATTGTGCATAGCAAGCTGCTCAGTTGGCACTAGAGGTGGGTCAGTATTTCCAGTCTGTTTCATCATTTTGCTGGTTGAAAAACAAGTATCCAGAGCCTGGTTCACCAAGTTTCTAGGTCAGTTCCAGGCAGCAGAAAACAGATTTAAGAAATTTAAGGTATCTGTGCCAGAGGCAGGTACCTGAAGCAACCTGTCCCTCCCTGCTGCTGGAGGTCACCTCTGCCAGGGGCCATCACCTTGGGAGCACAGGTGGGCAGAGAATTCACACGTTTTCTCTCCAGGGACCACCATCCAGAGCTGACTGGTGTGAAGTGCTTCTAGATTGGTTTACTATAGAACAGCATGCTGTGAGGAGCAGGTATGGTCTTTGCTGTCTTCTCCTACAGGATGGGCACCTTCTGGCCTAGGGGCAAGGTGGGCAGTGTGACACAGTGGTCCTTCAGTCACCACAACTGAATGATAGATATCACAAAGTTTCTTCGTAACAAATTGTTCTCAAGTTCTTTACAACATCCCATTATTACAATTCTCTTTTTCATGTAGAAACCTACAGCTGTGACCAACTGGCCCCTTAACCTTTTCCTCAAGAGAAAGGCTTCACTCTGTGAATCTCCTGTTCTGTCTCTCTTGAGTAAACTTCCCGCATTTTCAACCTTTCTCATCTGTTCTGAGTCCTCTCCTACTTTTCATCATCATTCTTTTAGAGTACAGGCTTACATTCTGCCTGTGCAGAGATCCAAGTTACTGTCACTGCTTCTCAATAAAGACTTTCCTTTTTCTGTATGGAATATATCTTAGAACTGGATATGCTTGGAAAGGGATTGCAGAAGAGTCTTTTGGCAATGGCTAGAGATAACATTGGAGTTCTCAAAAAGTTCCTTCATCATCACATAAAGGGAAGATGTGGCACCTCATTCATCACCCTGTAAGTGAAAATGTGTAGATTTCAAGTTTGGATATATCAAAAAGACTTAAAGACTTTCTTTTTTTTTTTTTTTTGTTTTGCAACTCAAGCAATGGCACACTGAGTCAACATTACAGAAATAATTTGGAATTTAAAATAGTGAGAAAGGCAAAGAACCTGGAGGAAAACGCTACTTCTTCACATTGATGCTTTTAGTCAATTCATTTGATCTCTCAGTGTCCGTGGTTATGCATCCACACAGAAATAAAAACACATCTCTCTCAGAAACATTGTAGGCCACGGCTTATTATTAACAAGAACACAAACAAAATATCATGAGACTGTAGATTTAATCTTCTGCACTTTCCAAAATTGCTTTCTACTTGTAACTTTGACAACAAATCTTCTAACAAATTGAAAATATTTGGTAAAACAATACCAACAAATAGCCGTGGTCACACGGTGGATCTTTAGCTGCCAAGTCTCACCCTGGAGAGAATTTCCATAGATAAACTGCATAAGCCTTAGAAAAATAAGCATTTATAAAAGAATTACTGACAGACCTTCAACTATAGTATTGGGAATAGAGCTACTTAACAAACTGGTGGTTATGTTTTTATTTAATTATTTTTTCAAGTTTGCTCATGTCATCATTTTAAAGAAAACTCACAGTAGATAGCCACCTAAAATAATAGATTAGAGAGGAAAACCAAGATAAATCAAAGTATAGATAATATAAAACATTCAAGTGGCTCTATATGTAGGAAATTCAACTTTACAAATTAAATACTGCAGCACATAATGAATTCAATATAAAAAACCAAAGCCATAAAATTTCCAAAGCTCAGTTAACTTCTAAAGTTAACTTGAACTCAGGTCATCTTTGTACATTTAGTGGTTAAATACTTTCAAAAACCAGTCCAATTTTGTTCACGCTACAGAGGTGTTGGCAAAACTATATACGTTTAATATTTGGTACTGGTGGAATGAGCTAGCTGTTAAATAAAAAAGTTGTCTGTATAAACAAAAAATAAGTAAAACTTTTTACAAAGTAATTGAGCTATCAGCAAGTCCGAAATCTAACATCAGAATAAGTAGAATGAAATCAGAATATTGAAATATACTCAAAATAGAAACATTTTTCTCTGTCTAACTATAGATTGTACTTTGTTTTCAATATATAGAAGAATTAAATGGATACTCAAAAGTAGTGCTTGAGCTACTACCTACAATGAGACTATTTCTTTTCGTATTTTTCCCCCTATGAATTTAACAATGCAAATTTAACAATGGATTCTGCCCAATGATTGCCAATTTCAGCGGTGACATTCTTGACGGAATAGCCTGATTAGAAAATAATTGTACTTCTTTTCAGCTACTGTTACCTCACCCACACTTTTCATTTCCTATAAGGTACAGTGGCAAAACTGCATCTTTCAACTCTCCCTCTTTTATCTGATGTAGTGGATGACAGGTAATCTAGCTGAAAGTTCCTACAATTGCACCACCAGAAAAACACTGGCTGATGAAATCTGAGCAGTTATCACACTAACCATCACCTGTCAAGCCTCCTGCTTCAATTTAAGGGTGCATCAATTTTCTGAAGAGGAAATCAAGGGCAAAGAATAAAAGCGCTACAGATAAACACTGACAAAGGCCCTTTCTGCTTTTTTTTTTTATTTATGATGGGATGTACTATCATAGGTTGCTCTGTGAGGTTTTATCAACTGTCCTGATACATCCCAGATAGCTTGGAATTCTTTGGCCATTGATGAAGTGCTATACTTGCAGTTACTGAAAGGGCAGAAGATTTCTAACTGAAAATTACTTTCACTAAATACCACAAAGATATTGAAGTCAGAAAGAGCAAGGAGATGGAACAAATGACAGCTGCATATAACAATGAACCTCCCTGTTCTCTGAGCTGGCAGACAAGGCTGATTAGAGTAAGAACATGAAATAATGTTTTCTTAAAGCCAGAGAGCATATTGTGTAAAGTGTCAGGTACAAAGAGTTCATATGTTCTTTGTAGTGAAATGTGAACACATTTGCTGCTGACTGCATTTGCCATGTAGTCAGCCAGTTCCCCAAAGTAAACAATTTTACAAGGGAACCTTCTTAGAAGATGGGAAAGATTATCTGGAAAGAGGAGAAGATGCCTTAATATCAAAATGAGCTAAATTCAGACTGAGAGTAAGTATATTCAGCATCACTAGCTTCAGGGGAATGATATTCTCTAATGTCAGGCCAGAAGTTGGCCTTACTCATAGGTATAAATCATGTTGGGGTTTTCAAATGCTCCTTTTAGTAAAATCAGCAGGAGGGTCTCACAAAAAATGTGTTCATTTGGTTCCTATCCTGCAGGAAAGGAGATGAAACAAGCAATGGAGAGAGATATGAAACAAAAAAAAATCTTCCTGTAGATTTATGCCTGTCTATGAATAACTCAAGAGCCCCTAATTTTTCATCAGTGCTCCTGGGTTTCTTTCCAATTAGCTGAAGGAGAACAATACCTCCAGATAAAGCCCATGGGTGACTTCCTGATGATAAACACAGGTTTTCAACAGAACATGAAATACTGAGACACTTGCAATCTCCATTCTAGCCAAGCATTAGCCATAGGATTGTAAGTGCATAAGCATAAAGCATATCAAATTCATGCAGGATTGATTAATTCAGAGTGACCTTTTTTCTTTCCCCTTTTTTTTTTCCACTTCTGATTCATCCATTTCTTGATATTACAGCCCACAAGGAAGACAGCAAAACTGGATAAATGCTACATGTATTCAGGAACCTGCAAAACCTATGTGTCTGTAGATTATATGTCAAGTTTGGGATTCAACAAGAGAGAATGCAGATAGATCAGTTCAATGAAGTTCACAGTCCTCACTGGATAATATTCCTAGATTCATGTCAGGTCCCATAGACAAGGCCCTTGATGCTGACAACCTTGTCAGGAGACAAACTGTAAATTCTTCCACTGTTGCTTCTGTAATAAAGTATTTTAAACAGGGCAACCTTCAATGGAAAAAAGTGACTGTCAGCCATAGAGCCTTTTAATACTAACAACAGAGCAAAACATTAGCAAAAGCCTGTTCCTTAGTTTTGAATTCAAGTAGCTTGCACAAATCATCTTCGAACACTGCATCACTTGCAGACTGTTTTAGATGCAGTTAAATAATCACAAAGAACTAGGATTGCTCATTGACTGGATGACAACATTTCTAAACAGAATAACAATAAATAAACCAGAAACATTTCACTCTTTCATTTCTCAAGTAATTATTTGTACTTTAGTTCTCATAGTCTTAATATAGCAAGCTTTCAGATTCTAAAAGTAATTTTTATTTCTCACATTTGTGGAAAAAAATTTGAAAACATTATTGGACTCCAACCAAAAAGCAAATTCAAAGTGCCCAAACCTTTTACTATTTTTTAACTTTATCAGTATTTTAGAGACTTGACTTATGATTGATCTGGAGGAATGACTTAGGAGTTTGGATGTCTAAAGCTGGCAACCAGCACCACTATGAACAGCAACGAGTAGTGTCTGGTACAGGTTCCAGGTGAATACTTAATAAAGTTTAAATCTATGACATTTTCTGTGTTCATCAGTATTATCTCTAAACTCTGGAGATTATTTGAATAATCTCAGAGGTTTAAAAAATTCCACACATCCACACATTTTCAAATATGATAATCATATCCTTTACCTTTTCAACCAGCTTAATTTAGCAAATATTTTCTTTTTTTTTCTTTTTTTAGAAATACTGCACAATGATTTTGACAGTTCATCCTAAGTGATATTAAAACCGCATTATTTACATTAAAATAATTCCATGGTTTTGAGAGGCTTTCCTCTTGTGCCACTTACATGATATATTTACCACCTACTTTCTAGGAAATGCAAATAAGATTCCTTTTTATTCTGAGTAATCAAAATAATAGCTTCTAGTCCAGATTTAATAGCATCCAGCTTGTCCAGGTTGTTCTATAAGCCTGCTGTATAGAGAGTTATCTCAAAGCTTCTTAAAAACAACCAAGTCACAGCGTAGCAAAACTGAATGAATTTTCAGCCCCATGGTTGAAGAAGATCAGATTGCCTCTGTCTTGGTAGAGGGAGAGAGAGGACAAGAGATAAAAGTAGACTGAGGGGATGTCCCTGGAACTGGGCATGTGGAAAAGATGGGGAAAGATGGAATAAAACGTGTGTATGGTTCAACTGATACATTACAGTCACATTGAAAACCATGTGACAGTTCAGATAAATAGCTAAAAAGTAATACACATTCCTCAAAGTTTTCTGAATAAAAGCACCTTTCTTGCATCCTATGAGGTGTCATGTTACAGTTTTAGGGCTATTTTAGACAATGTCTGAGCATTTCTTGAAATGAACACAAGCCTCCAATATTTCAAGAATTCATATTTGCCCAGCAGCAGAGTAGCAGGAAAGCATGAGAGCACATGCTAAAATTCATCACAAATCCAACATTCCTTGTAAATATTTAACTGAAAAGCTTTTCTGAGAACTCATGTTATCTCAAATATAATTGAAATTTTCTATGTGTAAACAGTGTTATTGTCCTGATGAGAATATGGAAATTTAATACTGGTGACCAGGCTCAACCCTAGACTGTATAGACAGAGTATAGACAGATTTGTGATTTTCCATCACAAAGTTAATGAACAATTTGAATGTTGGGTTGCAGGGTTTTTGTTTGTTTAACCTATTTTGAGACATCAACAATTTACTGAAATTTGAACTAGATTAGCATCCTAAAGTCATACAGATCCCAACATTGTTAGATCCAGGACTTTGTTTTTAATACATCTGTATCGGTATGTTCTGTGTCCCTGGAGGGTTTTAAGAATGTGCAGAAGAGATCTAGACTATCAAAACAATATCAAAACAATATTTTGAGAAATATGTTGGAGGGTATGATCTTTCAGAAATAATGAAACCCAGCAAAACCTGAAAATAACACAAATGAGCAAGTAATAGCTCTTGAATTCATTGAACAATTTATGGAATATTTACAGTATAATTTTTTACAATATTTAATCAGAGGTTTCAGTAAGAATCTTGCCAAAGAAAATACTGCTGGTTAAACTGGTTTATTATGAACCACTGTGCACTGTTAAGTAATTTTCAAGTAGAGGAAAATGAGGTTTTAAAAAAATCAAAAGATTTACATAGCTGACATATCCAAACTTGTTTTGTTTTTCTATTTATTGTCTACAAACAGGCATACATTTAGTGTGTCTGAAAAAAATATCAGCTGTATTTTCTGCTGGCTATAGACATTACCACCACCCTGGATTTCCCTGAGCTGTGAATCCTTTCCTAAAAAGAAAAAAAAAAAAGAGAGAGAGAGACAGAGAGAAAAGAGGGGAAAAAGAAAAAAATAAAAAAACATTTCTCATCTGTTGTCAATTCAGACAAATTCAGCCAAATTATCGGGATCATCCTCTCCCATTAATATGAGGCTACTTGCTTTAAAAAATCTTTTAAAAATTATTCTGTGGAAAATCTTTGCTTTTTCTTCCCCAGACTCTGATTAAACTCCTGCTTTGTCCCTGCACCTACAACAGAGGAGGATCCATGTCTGCTGTGACTGTCATGCAGTGTACAGAGTACACGTTGCCTCAATCCCATAGAATTACTTTACTGGAAAATGTGCACTGCTGAAGAGCAATTTCAGCCAGGTTCATGTGCCACATATACACTGAGAACACCACAGTCTTACCTGAGGCCTGCCCAGTACATTTTCAAAGGGCAGAAGCCACAATTTCCAGACTGGGGAATGCAAAGCCACTCATCCAAAGCCATGGCCAAGCCCTCTGGGGTGCTGGGCAGGGTGCACCAGGGTCCATATTCACATCACCAACATTTAGGCACATGAGCAAAAGACCATCTTGCAGTGCAGGAATACATTTTGTAGGTCAGTGTGCAATCTTCTCAATTTGTTTTAAACAAGTATCAACAGTTTTTAAAAATCTTTTTTTAATAGTGCTATTTCTGGGTTGCTGAAACAGGTTGAGGAAAATCACCCAGAAAGCAAAAGAAACATGGCAAAATGTTCCTGCAGTGTGTTGCCTTAATACATTTAAATGATTTAATGACAAGTAGGGGATTACAGCAAAACACAATGCAGGCTGGAGGTAGCAAAGGACACCCGCTGCCTGTACTGTGAAATTCAAAATGGATTCCAGGAAGGGAGCACAATGCCAGGCTGCTTTAACTATTGCTCCTACTTCCTATACTATTATTATTGCTCACCAGTCTTGAAGGCTGAATGACAGTGGTCTGAGGCCTTTCAAACAACAGCAAGAAGGTCAATTTTTGTAATGAGGAAATGGAAGTGGTGGTGCAGTGGATCGCTGAACCTTACCGTTTCTCCTGTGATAAAGCAGTAGTGTTCAAGCAAATTACGGTGTAGGAGCACAGTGACACCACCACCACGAAGCACACAACAGATGAACGACAGCACTTAAATGCGTGTAAAACCAGTGTGATGCAGAAGTTAAGTTTGCTCCTACTTTCACCCTGCAGAATCACTGCAAGCCCTCACCGGCGCTGCGCAAAGCCATAGCCCACAGGAAAATCACGTTGCTCACAAAGCCACTCTTCCACCCTCAGTGCTTAGACCTCAATCATGCAGTAAATAAAATCTCTGGTAGGAAAGGCCTATTGAATGAACTGTTCCAGAGAATTAAAATGCTTCGTGTCTACAAAATGCTGCTTTGATTACTACTTTAGCTCCACTCACTCTAAGACTTTACAACTTACGGTAGGTGAACAAGCCAGCATGAATAACCTTCAAGGTTTTAAAATACTGTCAACAGATCTGCAATTACAGTACTCCAAGACCACAGTGTCTTTGTGCTTATGCATAAAGCTTCCCTCAAGGAACAAAAATTAACAGCTGCAAGCTACAACTATTTGACCCTTGAAGTCTTGAACAGTAGTTTAATGAGATCAAAGTACCTCTGTATAGTATTCACCTCATCTCCCCCCTTTGAGATACAGTAATATTAAGTGTAATGCCTAGCAACAAAATTCACATATTCATCAACTGCACATTTTTATTTCACTTTTCATCCCCTTAGAAGCCTAAGGGACTCTGATGAAAGGGAGCAAACATAAAAATCCATGAAAGGCACAAAATCTAGGAAAGAAAATATATATTCAAACAAGAAATCTGAAGAATAAAGCAACAGCCATGACAGTAAATGAGTAAGAAATTGTCTGGTACATCAGAAGCACGCTGATCACCAGAGAATGAGAATTTGTCACCCAAGCACAAGATAGAATAAGGGGAATGAATTAAAAAGAATATGATGATTTTCTTACATTTCACTTTATCTAATGAGAATAGTGAAAAAATACCAGGTAGTACAGACAGGACACTCTCATCCATGCACATACAGAAGAAATGAAAAAAATGATGGATCAACTGGAGAAGCTAATGAACCATTTATCAACACTGATTGTTGTCTTTTGTCAAAAAATTTTGAAAGGAGTGACAATCTTTAAAGGCCTCAATCCCACAGGTGAGATTTACTCAGGAAGATTCTCTAAGAAACCAACAAGCAGGCAGTGTGATGGTTAAAACCTTCTTCTGCAATATTCCATCAGGCTGTACTCTAAGGAATGGTGGACTATTCACATCACTCTACTTAAGAACACAGTCTGCTCTTATTCCAAGAAATAAGGGTGAAAAAGAATGCCAGCCCTATGCTTTGATGCAATTTTCCCTGTAGGGAGAACTAAACTTGACAGTGCCAAGTGCCATGGGATAACCCATATGCTCCTGTGGTCCATGGCTTTGATCACTCAGAAAGAGCAGATATAACCATAGCTTCTGACCTGTAAGATGGGCAAGATTTCCTCAGCTTGCAGTCTGCTACAAAACCATCACTGCCAGATGCATATGCAATTTTCACCTGATACAATAGCTAATGAAAATGTAGTATGAAATACACATTAAATTGCAGTTCTGTACCCTACTGACACCAAGACATGTTAAGGAATCTTAATTTTTGAATTTAGGAATCAATGAAATTAAGCTTAGCAATCACTTTTGAAGATCTCAGTTAATCTTCTCACAATACTAATATTGAGAAAGCAGTTAGAGCCTTATTTTCTGGCTCAAGACTGCTGAAGACCTCAGTTCATGTTCCTGACTAGAATCTCCAACTCTTAGGGTGGTGTTGGTTAGAGAGCTAGAGATAAGTTATTGCCAGCTTAATTTTCTCTATTTGTGCAAGCCACCTTGTGATTTTTTTTTTTCCTTTTATGTCCTCCTGTTGGTCTATGATGTATTCTTGTTGGTCTGCAACTGAAGTGCTGTGTTTCCTTGCTGATCTAAAATGTGAATTCCCTTTGGAGTTCTCTAGGAAGCTAAGAATGGGACTTCTAGTCTGATTTTTAAAAATGGTACTGCTTGGCTTAATAAACAGGGTAGCTGAGTCATGGCACCATCTCAATTCCCTTGGCTTGGGAGGTTTGCCATTGTTCCCTTGGCATTCCCACCCTCCAGCAGGTTAAGCTTAGAATTTAAGTCATTTAAATGCATATTAATAACTGCAAGCCTGCTTTCACATGAAGTTCTAGAAAAACTTCAATATTTAGTATTTATGGGACATTTAAACAGGCATTAGTACTGTGGGAGTGCTACTTTTAACAGCAACTAATAGATGTTGGTTGCTGGCATGAAAAGCTATAGCAACTGTTAAGAGGCACATGCTTGGAAGAACAACATACCAGTATAAAATATTTGCAGTCTCTGAGACATTTTTAAAAAGTTATTATCTTCCCATTTGCATCACTAGAACAATAATTGTTCATACAGATATTCTATGCAGAAAGTTAATAAATTTGCTTCCCAGTTCCTACAGTCACTGCCTATCAGCCACACAACTTGATTCTTCTCCTCACACACTGTCACCAGGTCTTGAGTGGCTCCTGTGCCACCAGGCTGAGCACAACAGAAAAGTCTCCCCAGGATAAATTTTGGTTTTAAGATATATTAGATCAATTGTTTCTTCTGAATGCTCTGCAACCCCACTGAAATCAATGACAACTGAAAGCAGTTAGCAATTCCAAAGACTATGGAACTTAAAAATAACTCTTTAATTTTGAATCAGATTTTACAACAACCAAACTACTACTGAAGAATAAAAATATGTGACAAATTTGGCAATGAGCTGAGGGGAGACCAGAGGGCCTGATCTAATCTAATAGAAATTAGATTTAATGGATGATTGATTGTAGGTCACAGGGACCACAGTATCAGACTCACCAGACTAGACATATTCCATGCCTCAATGGAATGCACATCTTAGCTACAATCTGCTTTTGTTGTACTGTGGATGAAAACTGTGACCCAACAAACAGCCTTTAAGCACAGGTCACCTCTGAGTGATATAGGACTGGCATGATGGTGAGGTATCTCCAGGAACAATTTTGTCTCAGGTAATCAGAGTATTTCATTCATCCTTTGTACCTCAAGGGAACACGCAGGGCACACTTGCCATAGTTCCTGAGAATGCTGATGTCCTTGCCTTTTTTGCCACACCCTGAGCTCAAAGTCATATTTGCTGGAAATCCTCAATCCTTGAGCTGTGACTTGTCCCTGTGGTGTCCCAGTGGGTCTTTACATGTAAAGTCAGAATTAGGGACTGTAATAGACTCTCTGCCTCACCATTCAGCCCATATAACTGCACACTTCTCACATTTCCCTTTAATGCAGCTGCAACAGTCCTAAGGCAGTGAAGGAAGAAAATAACTGCCTGTCCTCATGGTGGCAGCAAGCAGAGATTTTAAGGAAGAGCTGCAGCAACCTGAAGACCAGTATCTTACTATTGATGGTTTACCAGTTGGATGCCATCACTGAGAAAGACCTGTTAAAACTGCTCTGCTGCTACTCAACTGGTGTGTACACAAAAAAACCAAACCAAACCAAAACAAAAAAACACAAATTCCATCCCTCCAAGTCTTGTGGGTTTTTAAAAATTACTGTAGTTACATTAAATTTTCATTAAGCACTGTCCTTTATAATCCTTATAAATAATCCTTAGTGCTTGTCTCCAGATCCAGGGAGAATGTTTATTTCATTATCTTAATATTAATCTAATCCTCAAATTAAAATAATACAGTAAGCAAGCTCACTAACAAATGATCAGAGACCAGAGACAGTGTCAGCACAAAATACTTCTGTCTGAGAGGCAGTTCTTGTTATTCATATGCTCACACATATTATTGCTGAACTGAACTGCCCCTTATTATGGTGGTAGGCTCAGAAATAGTAGCCAATCTCTTAGACAGTCTCAACCAAAAATAAGAAACCAGGCTGGCCAGGTATATCAAGAAGTGACAGAGAACGGAAGTATGGAAGTTTATGTGACAGATGTGTGGCCTATCCCTCTAATCCCACTGACTTTATATTGTTGGGATCTTCATACCATGTCTTTGTAGCTTATTAATCTTCATTGCTGCTGTGGTACATATCAGTTGGCAGAGGCCGGATAGGGAACAAGGGGTTGAAAACAAGCTGAAGAAAAAATTCTGTAAGAGCTGTTTCAGCTGAATGCATGTCTTAATACTTCAATACATTTTTGTGAAAGTAAGAGCAAACAGAATACTGGAGAGAACTTTAAGCAATACATATATATATATATGGCAACTAAGATTTGAACAGAAAAACCAGGTGCCAGAGAAGCATAAAAAATGCTACAAACACCTATATTTTTTGTATCCAGGAGGAGGAGTTAGCTGGGTGCTGGACCCATAGAACAGGTTGTTGACATCTGTCACTATTTAACAGCACAGCTGGTCAGCTTGATCCCAGGCACACTCACCTGCTGAACCATTAGCAGTTTGTCATCCAATAGGTAAACTCTTCCTCACCAGTCCTGCAACTTCATTTCCTGAGCCTCTTTCCCTTGTGAGAGCTCTGTTTCCCCACAAGTCAATACCATTCATGTTCCCTGACCTTTTCATGGTGTTCTGTTTCAATTGTATGCAAAGCTCCATCAATAAAATTCATACTCCTTGCATGTTTGATCAGTCCCATCAAAAACCTTCTCACAGCTCCAGAGGGGAAAGTAAAATGAAGACTGACTCTGTCCCATAAAGCACACTTTTGTATGGGGCACATTCCTTCGTAAGTAGCAGGAGTAAAGTTGCTCAACAGACTGTTCATGTATTGCAGCTTGCACACTTTTATGGCTAGTATGAACCTTGTATGTCAGCTTCTCCTGTCTAAAACAGTAAACATCATGAAAGAGTTTGTCATTTCCATTCATTCTGAAATGAGTAGCCCACCCATCAGCCCCACTAGCCCACCCATCACCTGCAGCGAGGCAAAAATTGGTCACAGGCCAAAGAGCTTCGAAGTGTCACAAAAATATCATTGCTAGTTTCACTAATAACCAGCCTACCTTTGTGTAGAAGACACAAATTCCCTTTTAAAGTAACTTCATTATGAGTTGCTTGATTGAGGGGAGTTTATAGAACAAGATATAGCTATGTTTTCAGAGAGAAGAGAACAAGTCACATGTGATAGATATCAGTCATGTTGCTTAATGCACTACTGGGAACACACTTGAGTGCTACAGGATAATATAGTTTTAATAAAATGTCTAGAAGAATACTAAGCAGAGCATGTGTAGTATACTCACAGATAACCATTCAAATAGATGCAATTAGTAATCAGGGTTGTAAGATAAGCCTTCAGGACAACAAGGCTAATCATCTGGAGGGTGAAGACATACATCTTCTAGTTACATATCTTCTTTATTTTCTGCTTACTTGTCAAGCAGTTTGTTTGGGGGGGAAAGATTGTGCTGAATGCTGAAAAAACCTGGGTCAACCTAACAGACCCTACAGTCAGGCTTCCTCTAATAGCAAGGAAAAGAGGTAGACAGCAAATGTAAGGCAAGACCTAGAATTAATTCTTTTGTATCATACCATGCTCTCAGTTTTATTTTTTTGAGCTTAGGACACCAAGGCTTCATGCCTTGATCAATTCACCACCATGCCAGGTATAATCCACCAAAAACCAGGTTTTGCTCATTTTAAATTAACCTTGCTTCCCCCAGGAAGCCATTCCTGTCTCTCTTCCTCTACCATTGCACTTGTGCCACAGCACACAAAATGATGAACAGTGAAGCAAATGGTATTTAGTGCTTTCTGAGCTGGTAGACGAAAGAGCAGAGCTACATAAATTCCTATCTTTACATATAGTATGGCACTGACAACAACAGAGAGGGAAAGGAGCAAAAGTAAGCCAGACATCATCTCACATTGCCTTCTGTAAATAGGAATATTTGCAGCTTGCCAAGCTCTTTTAGCCACTTGAGGCTTTGAATGGATATTTGATTCTCTTTTGGACACACATCTAATTAAAGTAGTACTGAAATGCATTTGGTCAATTAGGGAGAGATTTAAGATGGATACTAAGAACTGTTTATCTGATGTTTTTATTCCCTAGTGATTGTACAGATCTATTATAGCTCTTCAGAGAAAGCAGTAGCAAAAAATGTGGTATCAGTTTATCAGTGGAGATGTCTGCAGTGCTCAGATAAAGTCCTTGTGTCCAGTACACACACACAGACACACACACACTTGTAACAACTTTTGAAAGGTGAATTAATGCAAAATCCTTATTCTCAGGCTGTGCCAGTAACAGAGTAGCCATGCAGGATAACTGCTTCATTCACTTTGGATGTGTATGAGGAAAAAAAGCAAGATTGCCAAATTTGCTCTTCATTTTCCAGAGAACACTTTTGTGTCTGATTCACATATAGGCTTCAGGCTGTCAAATACAAAATGAAATAAGTGCTCCTTCTACTGCTATTACAAATTCTTAACCAAAGCCAAAAGCATTAAGCAGAGCACGGCTCACTGTTCATTAAGTGATCAACAAAATGGCATTCAAAAATTAATGTCCATGTGGAATTCTTATTACAGCCACAAGCAGAAGAAGTGTTTCCTATTGATATGCTTCCAATAACAAGACTGTAAAACCCCAAACACTTAAAAATTTAGCAGGTGCTAGAACAAACAGCATAGTATGCCTGAATTATGCTCTAGGCTTACAGACTACAGGTACTAGAAGAGACTTGCTAGACAACTGGCTCCAGTCACAGTAAATCATCTTATGGCATTACTTTACATTAACATCTTGGAGGTATTTACAATTACATCTCAGAAAACTCCTCTTTTCTTAACACACAGAGTGTAAATGTAAGGTGGAATTTCTCCAGGGGGTGTGTAGTGAATGAAGATGTTGTGAATCAGAGCTTTGCCTTCTGTGTTGAAGAAGCTGGGAGAGGTATACTGGAGAGACCAAAGAGTGGAGAAAGAATAAGGGCAGAGTTACAGTTAAGAAAGTTGGTGCTGAAGAACAGTATTTTTTCTGTCATTTTGTTCAAATTTCAGAAATCAGCATCACCTTTTGGACAATGTCTGGAGAATCTGAAAATTCGCTCCATTAATTAGCTTTTGTTATGCCAGCTACAAACCACAGTTCTATAGCTGTAAAGTTGAACTTGTCTTGGGGATTTCTGGCTCTCCACAGGCTGTATTTCACCAAACACTAAATTTGAGTAGGACTAGTGGAACTTTACTGCCCAACAAACATAAACTGTTTTATTGCATGTGCAGTTAGTTTCGCACACAAAAACTCCAGAGAAGTTATGACCACTTACCACAGATTATTTGAAAATCCAGATGAAATTGATGCTATTTCCAGTAAGTAAAATCTCAGTAGATTTCACAGACATGATTTCCATTCTTTTCCACTTGTACATGCTGTTGTGTTTCTCATCTGTTTTACCTAGGGTCAACAAAATATAGCAACAAGAAGATAAAGAGAAAACTTGATGAGTTTCTTGGATCTGCTGCATTTTAAGAAGACTTGTTATGTATGTGCTACAGCTTTACTGCCAGGAAAGGAAAATCTTCATTCATGAGATGTAAAAGGTCTTCTCCCATTGACAGTATAGCTGCCCATCCCAAGTCCACTGAAATTAGTAAAACAAGTCCTGTTGTTTTTAAATAGGCTTTGAGTATGGGATCTGACAGTTTGTTTATTGGCTGGGTTTGTTCTGTTTTTCTTTGCTGCATTCCTACATATACCCTTCAAGAAAAAGAGAGCAATTTTTAATTTCACTGCTCTCAACATTCCCTAAAATTCTGCACTGGATACAAATGCAGATGTAATTTTTTTTTAGCTCCATTTAGTGTTTTCCCTCTTCATTTGAACAGACCACTTTGTCTCATCAGTGAATTTGGTACAACGAGGGGGCAATTTGTTTCCTCCTTCTGGGGTCCCCAAAGACATCAATTAACTCCAAGCACGAGTTCTGACAGCACAAACAGGAAGAGTTAACCCCCCACAGTTATTCTTTATATTAGTCAATCCACCCTCCTCATTCCCTCCATCCCTCTTCATTTTCCTTTCTAATGAACAGGGACAGATACCTCTTTCTACTGAGATACTTCCACTACAATGACAATTCGCTGGCTCTCCCCAGGTGATTTACTTTTCAAGCAGTGCCCACTTATTGATCTCTCTTGTGACAAATTTCAACACATGCACAGTCCTGGCAAACATTTCTGGAGATGAATCCTTCCTGCTGTTCAAAGAGGAGGATTATTTTTGTGTCATATATTTCAGTAAACATTTTCTGGTATGGAATCAGTTTCAGTAAACTGTAAGAATTCAGCTACTGAAGTTGAAAAGTTTAATCTGCATTTATGTTCATGTTCTTCCAAAATTTGGCTTTGGAAAGATCTTTTTTTGTTCCTCCTCCTTCTTTTTTTTTTTTTTTTTATGTATTGCTCTGTGATAGAGTTTCAAATTCTTTAGAACTATATCAGCTCAAACACAGACAGTAAACATGAAAGTGCTACGAAAAAAGATACATTTGATCCCTTCATTTACATGCACTAAAAATTCTTGCCAGTTTGCTTAGGCCAAGTTGCAGAAAAGAGTGCCCCAGAAAGCACCTTATTACAGCAGTATTAGATATGATAAGTATTAGGGCCATGTATAGAAAATACAATTATTTAGACTCAGGAAAACACTACCAGTCACATTTTATATTTTTTCTTTATCAAACAGTGTCTTGTGATTTTACCTAGTCAGACACTGCAAGCCCTGACTGAGTGGCACTGAATGTTGCTGATCCCCAATTTCTTCTGCAAATACGTAACCTGAAATACAGCCTTTTTCAAAACAGCTGATACACATATCTGAGATAATTTAATCAAGAAGAAATCTTTCACAAATTCTTTCTGAAATTTTACTGATGGTATCAACTCCTCCTTCTCCCAGGAAACCCCAAACCCTTGATAGCCAGAGCCTATTTCATGACACTAGCTGCCAGAATGAGAAGTATCCCTTGAATCAAATTCCAACAGGAACAAATTATACAAACTGGATGCAGTCTGGTTTTTTTCCCTCTGCTTTCTGCGTTAGTGTATCTTGTGTTGCCATTGACTGATCATAAACCATGCCCTTCCTAAAAACAAAATTGCTCTTTCCCAGTAAAATGCATTCACAAAGTAATTCCTTCTACTGCACCAGCACTTCATGGCCTCTAATTCTTTGCTTCCAAATGCTCCTTCTCATCTTACTCCTCAGCAGCCTTTCCTTTTAATCTTCGCTCCTTGCTTCAAGCTACAGACTGACCCTCCCCATGGTGCTTAGTCTCAGCTCCATAATATGTTCTTTTCTACAAGTCTCACTGTACTTTGTTACTCTCCTCATCTCTCTCTTCCTCTGCATATACATCTTAAAGCAGTAATTTCGGTTAGTTTAGCAAGTCTTACTCCTCAGTAAATACATCTTCCTCTTTTGAATAGTCCAGCTGAATCAGTAGATCCTCTCACAGAGCAAAGCTGAGAGAAAATTTTTACATCAAATATATCTCCTCTTCAAGTTAGCCTAGACTTTCCCCCCAGGGATGGTCCCTAAATCTGTAATCCATTAATTCTCATTATTAGCCAAGAAAGCAAACCACACTACCCCACAAAAAACACAAATATTATAATGGTTATTTTCTTTGTATACCAACAGGTTTAAACTTAATCATTAACTAAAATAAAGTTTTTCCTTAAGAAGAAAAGTTAAATCCCTTGTGTCAGGGCTGTTGTTTTTTTTTTTTTTTAAGATTGTGTTTTATTCTGATTGGAATAGTTGAGAAACTACCTATTTTGCACAGGCTTCAGAAGTGCCACAATGCTTCATTGTGCCACAATGGGAGAAGAAAGTAAAAGTGGAGCTGCACTTTCCTCCAAAACCTATTTTACAGTCTGAGCCCCTGTGAGTGACTTGTGTCCTTTTGCACAGCCCTTGTTGCTACAGCCTGCAAATGGCAGCAGGCCACAGCCCCCTCCAAATTCACATTTTCCACTGAACTGAGTAGTAAAATTTCCAAGCTGGGAGTCAGCATTCATTCAAATGTGCTGACATCCCTGTCCAGAAACACACACGCCAACCTACCCAGGCCATTTGTAAGCAACCACAGGCACCAATCACAGTGAGACATAGTCACTGAAGTTAGAAGTTAAAAAAAAAAAAAAAAAAAGCAGGTGAAAAGCACTCAGAAGGGGAACCACATACATTGGAATGTGGTTGGATCTCAAGAAATTCAGTTTGGGCAAATCTGTGTTTGAACTCTGTCTGACCTCTGTGGTCTATATCCCTTGGGAGGGAAAGGGGAGATGGAGAGATGGTACTTCCTTGTTCTTGTCACTCTAGGAGGAACACAACTCATTTCCCTGGTGCTTTATCATCAGTGCTTTTGACTTCCACTGCAACTAAACACTGAAAGAATTCAGCAGATTTTAACTTACAAAAGTTTAATATTTAAGTTAGGTTCAGAATTCTTCATTTCCTCCTCTGAAATGTATGCAAACACAGCCAGCACACATCCAGCTGGGCAAGCTTTGCATTGCAACAATCAAAATTAATCACAGCTAAGGAGCCGAGTGAAACCTGTCCTGGAGTGTCCCATGTAAAAAAAATCAAGCGTTTTATACATTCTCTTTCAATCATCATTTAAACAAAATAATGTTTTGAGGCTAAAAACATTCACACATTAAATCATAACAGGCTATAAGGACTTCCCAATAGCTGAGATATGTAATGCTATTGAGAATGTGGATAAACAAGAGATGTATCACAGTGCCTTGTGTGGCTTTCCCCTCCACCTTATGCTGGCAAACATCCCCTGGAGCTGCAGTTCAGTTTGTGCCTCCAGGAAAAGCAGAGGAAGGGAGCGGCGGCAGTGCCGTGGGAGAGAGGCAACGATGTAGGAATGGGGAGAGAGTGGGAGGGTGATGGCAAAGGCCCAAGGGATGGTGGGAGTGGGAATGGAAATGGAAATGAGGGAGGGAAGAAAGCAATAGCCAGGAGGTCCACATAAAGCAGGTTGTGAATTACAGGGCTACGCATGGTAAGCCATCTGTCACTTCTCCTAGAGCAAGGACACTGTTTTGGTAGTGAGACGGATAATACTTGGCTGTACTTTTGTTTCCATAGTAAGCGTTCCTTCACTCCAAGAGTGGCCAAATTTTAGCTGGGACAAGCCACGCTGCCTTTAAATATGCATGGGAAGGCCATATGCTTTGATCAAAGACATCTACACTACCCAAGTCACAAAGAAGATGTCAAATCACATCACAAGACATCCAAACTCCCTGTCACAGTCCAGTCAGCACATTTGTTCTCTGTCCCCAACAGTCACAGACTCATCACATGATTTGCCAAGTCTCTGAAAAAGCAATATCTTTTGATTTGTCAATCTACCTCCCTCTCCATGCAAGAGAATGACTTTGGTGGAATCTCTGGCTTATTATCAGATATCCCATCATCTAGATATTTGCTAAAATGTATCCTCCTTAATTATTTCATACTATGAAGCCAGCTTTCTTTTCTGATATTTGTTTTGCTACAGAAGAGCCTCAGCCACAGACGAGAGTCCCACTGCTACAGGTAGTCTCCAAATTCAACTGAAAAGTGAATTCCTACCCCAAAAAGTATAGAGTTTATGCATGTCCCCTTTTTTAGGAACTGCTGACTGGCCATGCAGAGCTCTATGGTTGCTTTATTTTTAGTGTTGGAAGGTACCTCAAGTGGTCATTGAGTCCAATCACTGCTCAAAGCATGGCTAACTTTTAAAGATAGATGGAGTTTTCTAAGGTGTTGTCTACCTGAGTTTTTAACATCTCTAAGAATGGAGATTGCATAGCCTTTCTGGGCAACCTATTCTAGTGCTAACTCAATTTTATGAAGAACTCTTGTTCTTCACAGGAATTGGCCTGTTTCAACTTCAATTCACTGTCTCTTGTTCTTCCGTTGTACACCTCCAAGAAGAGTCTGGCTTCATCTATTCTATAACTAGCCATGGAAGATGAAGACAGAAAATGGACCTCTTGTTAGCCATATCTTCTCCAGGCTGAAGAAACTCAGCTCTCTCAGCCTTCACACAAATGTCATCTAATCAGTCCAAATGTTTGTGAGTTCCACAACTGTCAATTCTTAATGGAATAATTTCATCCTTTGCAATTGTGGGTCCAAGTGGATGGCTCACAGTGAGTAATGCTGCCAGAGAAGCAGCAGAAAATGGAACCCTGGCAAGGCCCTTAGAAGCCCACTCTCTGATAGGGCCAGGGTTTCACTCTTGACAGCTATCATACAATTTTTAGAGTAAGGCCAATACCTAGACCTTTTGGTTTCCTGGCACAATAGTTTTCCCAGGCATTTCTGTCACCAACGTTTGTCTTGATTTCTCAGGAAAAACATTGATTTAAAATCTCTGCATTCCAAATCTGGTTGTCACTAGTGCTTACTTTATCACTACCATATTTGCAGAGGCTGATTCCTCAACATTCTACTTTTTTTTTGATCTTGCCCTCAAAATATGCAACACTGCACCAAGGCAAGTACCTTGGAAAAAATCAATTACTACACATGCATGCACAAACTCAGTAGCTCTTCTTTTGATGATATACCATGCTGCAGATTATAAATACAAGGACAGATTGAGCTTTTAAGATACAAGAACATAAAGGCACTTAGAGGTCTTCACTGTTTAACAGACACAGACTAATCTCTTCCTCTCTGACAGTCAGGCTTCAGAGTTCACTGTGTGTGCATACAGATACAGGGTAATGAATAGATCTTTATTCTATACAGAATTCAAAAGCAGAGTGGAAAATCCTCTCATTTCTACTGTGTGAAATTCCAGATACCTTGCTGCTGTAAGATAAATTGTTACCTTGTGTAATACTGCAGCTATTCCAACTAATAACCCTTTCCCAAAAGTGGACTGTACCTCTTTCATTAAGTGCCATTTATAGTTTTGCTTATGAAAAGTGTGCCCTTTTCAGTCCTCTTTTTCTTTAAAGATACTGCAATAGTGCAACAAATAGTTACCACTCACTGCACATGCGCATCTATATCTTTGCACAGAAAATGGAAGCCTCTTAAAGTTTGAAACATTTCTCTTGCACGATGACTAATTTTGGTCTCTTAATCAAACAAGAGAGTGCATTTTACTGTTTAATTTATTCTCGCTGCTTGAAATGAGCCAGCTGCATAATGGGAAGTTTGTTGACTTCCATCTAAATTCTTATCTTTATTAGATCGCTATTATTATTATAACAAATAAACAACTTAATAAACACACAAAATATTTATCCAAATGTAGTTACTGAGAGTTATTGAATCAGATAATTTACCCTTAATTTTCTGAAAAAGATAAAATTATGCTATCTTACTTAAGTCACCAGGGAAATTAACTCCTCCACTATCAAATCTCTTGCAAAGTCCATTCCCACTGACTGAGTGCTTGCACCTCCTTTAGTTGTGTAATTACCTAGAACAAACATTCAATGACCTTTCAATCAATTCTGCTTTTGTAGTATAAGAAATCTGGAGCACTGCTTTTTTGTGCTCACTTTCAGTTCTCCTTTATACACAAAAATAAACTAAAAATCATATGAATGTTTCAGGTTTTCTCAAAACTTTGCTTTCAGCATTGTCAAGCATAAAGAAGCAAACAAGTCCCCTTCTGTGATAGTGTAGACAGGGATAGGGATTCAGAGTGAGCAGCTCTGACTGCTCCATCTCAGAGAGATGAGTACCATAAAGGGCCCAGAGAGGTTAAGCATGATCCTGGTGATGCAAAGCACTTCAGGGAGTTCTGCAGGTAGGGCTGGATGGTCCCTTCTGAAACCTTCCAGGCATATAATTCATCGTCTCATAAAAATTTTCAGCATCAGCCAATGTCATTCCCTCTTGCCTTGCAATAATGCTAGGTCACTGTATGAAGGGCTTTAGGCTCTTTAAATGGTATGGTTTGGTTTGGTTTGGTTTGGTTTGGTTTGGTTTGGTTTGGTTTGGTTTGGTTTGGTTTGGTTTGGTTCGGTTTGAAGAACAAAGCAAATAACCATGCCAGCCTGATGTTCAGAGCCAGCCCACAAATCAGCAAGAACAAACTGGCAGCTATAGTCTCCAGAAATATTTGTAATCCACACTGCTCAGGAAAGATTAAAACTTTTCTTATTTCTGAGTAGTTGCCTTTAGATATTATTTAACTAAATCCTGAACCTTCTACCCTGTAAATATTTCCTCTCTTTGGCATAATAAAAAATAGAATGATCCTACACTGAGTGCCTAATTAAAGATATTGACGAATTTGCATTTCATAAAAACCAATTTTTTACAATTCTTAAAGACAAATGAATTTTTCCAGGAATAAATTTCATGCAAATACAACCATTTGTAAACAAGCACACTTGTTTATACACCAGCCAAGAACTATGAAATGAAAGTAGCTATCACTGAAAGTGCAACAACCACAAGCCAGGTAGTATGAATCTGATTAAAAAGTGGAACCCAATCTCTATCAGAATATAGCTAAGACTTTTTCATCACTTATTAATTTGCCTTCTAAATAATGAAACATAAAAAATCAAAGAATTCAGAAATTGTATCTAGTTCAACAGCAGCAATATTTCAACTACCGTATATACAAAGTCATCAGAGCTCACCTGCAAATCAGATGTTTCCACAGCTTCCCTGAAGGTGCTGTTAACTTAGGTGCCTTATCTGAATCATACAGACTCAACTTCTATTAAAAAGAAAGTTAGTATTAATGTTCTTTTATATTAAAACTAAACAGCAATTTTCTGCTCAGATTTCTAAACACTGACCACAGTTAAAACATTCTGATGATCCACCTTAAAATATTAGCACTCGAATATCTTTGAGAATGTAAGAAAGGCTTTTCTGTTGTTCCTGTCTTTCTATGGGACACCTCTTGCCTTTTAGTTTATTCTGTTAGAGAGTCAATGGAGTTTGATGCTGAAATGGCTGCATTTGTATTGAGCCATATATGGACCGGCAAGGGAGGAAAGAATCAGGCTCTTTTCCTGCAGTCACCTAAATAGTGTACTTAGCTTGAAACTCTGCTGTTTAACAAAACCAGAGCTGTAGGATTCTGTCTTTTACCTATAGTGATATTAGTCACATATTTGAAGTTAAATTCTTCAGTAAAATTGTGGTCTTACACTAGCTTTATTAATATATACATGTCATTCACTTTAAACTGACCCTATAAATTAAAATGAAAGCAGCAAAAGAAGTGAATCTTTATATTTAACATCTTCCTCACACCAGGTATTACAAAACATTCTGTTCAACATCAACAAGTGCAATGTTTCATTTATTTGAAGCCCATCTCTCTGAATACAGTCTTTTTTCTGTCTATGGCACATGCATACCGAAGGAGCAGATACCCCACAGGTTACTTGCACAAATTGTCACAGCAAATTTTTAGTTTATAGTTAAGAGAAGTTTGCATTAACTGAGCAATCATGAAATTTTCTTTCAAAATAAATTTCACACATTAAATCTGTTCCAGGCTTAAACCAGTGCTGATAGTGCCAAATAAAATTTAAAAAAGTACAAGGGAAGACTCACAAAAATTGATTGTTGCCAAAATCCACCTCAGCCTTGTGAAGAGGTTTACTTCAGTAATGTCTGTGGTCATTGAATAGATCAATGAAACTCATTCTTTCAACAGCATCCAATTATCATTTTACTGAGAAGTGAGCTTTCTAATAAATCAGTATACTTTACATAAAAGTAGACAAAACTAAAATGAAGCTTAAAAGGGACATACTAAAACATTTTGGTTCCAGGGAGTGGAATCTTCTATTGCACCCAAAGAAATGAGCATAAACAATTACTTTCCTTATGAGTTTAATCCATCGTTAGAAATGGTTTGAGGCAATAACTTTCTGCTAGCTAGTTTATGGTTAGCAAGATAATAGAGTTTGATTAAGCACTTAGTAAGGGTGATCAATATGATTCTGTCATATTTGCACAATAAAAAATTGGCATGTAAAATAGATGCCAAAGAACATAAATTCAGGTACAGCATCAAAAAGTCAATTAAGAACCACTTTCCACAATACACAATCCAAAATGTTTTCTCACCAGTATTAGATGTCTCAGGTATATGTTTCTCCACACTTTTCAGTAAATAGGCAGGCGGTGAGCATTTGAGCTTTGCAGGAGCCTTGTGTGTGGTGTCAGACTTCAGGTTCTCCATGGGTACTCCTCTTCTTTCTCTCTAAAAGCAAAGCTCATGGTGAGGACCCAGAACTGCATTCTGCCAGGAATAGATTTGAGACATGGACAAATTTGGGCATCTGATAACCTGTAATGTTTTTATGTCACAGTGCTTCTGTATAGCAAAGTCTTCCTAACTAGTTCAGAGTTGGGTATCAAGAGAGTGGAGAATGAAGGAGCAGATTGTAGAAAGATCTTATGCAGAGCATTTTAGAAGTTCCATCTATCTGTCACATAAACCTAGAGGCAACTACAGAGAGACATTTATGGAAAGAATGCAGCACTGACAGCCAAAGAGTTCAGAACCCAGTCTTCAGCACTCAGTATTCATCCTGATCAGCTATTGGAGCGTGGATCACCTAACATAAGAATTTATTTTTTAAAATGTACCAGGAATTTTACTTGAGTCAATGCTGAATGAACATTTCAATAGTGATGGTGGGCACACATGGGACAGGAATAGCAAAGCTGTATCCACATTCAAATCCACCTCACAAAGACTGAGAAGTTTATGGAATGCAGAAGGCCACCAGTATCTCCACTTCCTCTTGCAGAATACATGTGTGCTCATCCGGCACTTGGTCCATATTTTTACACCAATAAGATATATTCTACAGGTGTAATCTTTTAGCTCTCACTGGTGTTGTTAGCCCTTTAGTGTGCTCTGAGATTCTACAAAAATGTAGATCATGTGAGATAAACTATGGTGCCACTGTCATTACTTTAAACCTCTGCACTCATCCCAGGCCTGATGTGGAAGCTAGGTTGTGTTCATCACAGTGATTGAATTAGTAGGAGTATGACCACTGCTCTGTACTGAGCAGAGTACTCCTAAAACATATCCTGGTCCTGCACTGTTCCTACCTGTCTGAGTTCCATCTGTAGCACTGTGATGTGTGGGGAGCTGTGCCACTTATCTTGGGGACATCTCCTGCATCACAGCAGCCACAGCAGGTGCTTGGGAAAAAAGCTGGAAAATGCCAAACCACCAGGTGTCATTTTGTTGAGAGATTGGAGTGAATACCAATTATTTAAAAACCTAACTGATCGATTAAAATTGATTCTGCTTTGCTCCCCATTGATTACCAGGCTCAATGCAAGTGAAGAAAAATAAATTATTCTTTTATATCCTTAATGCAGAGGTAGAGTTGTGGCACTATAGCAAATAGCAGTTCTTTATAAAATCTACACAAGATATGAATTCCTATTGACAGTAGCATGACTAAAGGTCTGACAGGTTCATCCCAAATTTGATTGTACTGAAAAAGTTCTCACAAAGTATACTTTGTTATCCATCTACCAGAGGTGGAAAATTTGAGCAGAACATCTACGGCTGTAGAAAGTATAAAATAGCTGACAAAAAGTTCTCTGTCAATTCAGATACTGGAGTCAGTGAGGCACTAGAACCTAAGGCTGGTCTTTGTGGGGATATGATTTTTATTTTGTGGGTAAATTGAACTTGTTAAGATGGGATTGGTGCACATTCTTTTCAAAGAGCAATGAACTCAGCAAGGTTCCCATCTCCTTTAAGCAGCAGGTGCTTGTGCTTCTGTGCATCCCTGTGACAAAACCATTGTTTTAAAGAAAAAAAAAAGTGAGTTAACACAGTGAGGTGTAATTCCCAGGAAGAGGAGAGGACAAGAGACCATAAAACTTCACAAAACACACAGTTATTTATCAAATACAATGCAGTGAATCTTATCATGATCAATGAAAATTACCTACACTTTGGTTTAAAGACAATGAGGGCAGATGAGTTTCTGGCCTGGGAAACTTCTCACTTAAGTTGAAAACCTCTGAACTTGAGCTTGTGGTTACAAGAACAACCCAATAAAGGCTCTGAGCTTAGTGTTTCCATCGTGCTATTAAACACCCAACAGACACTGATGCATTTTATCCCTCTGCTACTTCTGAGCCTGTGAGTTGCCTTTGGTGCATCTAATTTGCCAGGTTACTCCTAGAAGAAACTGAGAACTGTCAGATTCCAGCTCTGCTGGTCCATAGCAAAAAACAAAAAACAAAGTCCACACCACATTGTTGGACCCTTCTTGCAGACACACAGAGCTCTTGTGCTTGTGTAACCTGTCCCATAGGACAGCTATAAAGAAAAAATCTGTCCATAATGATGCCTTCCTCAGCAGTCTTAGCACAGAGGTGAGAAGCAAGGATGCACCTCTGCTCAGACACAACCCAAGCTGTGGCTGGGGTGGCACTCCCCCAGGACACTCTGTAGCTCCTGGAAAGCTCTGCTCCTTGTCCTCAGCTGTGGCAGAATATCCTGAGGAAAGAAGGATCCACCCCTACCCTGACATCCCAGCCAGTAAAGGGTTTAGAAGTGAAAACCAGCAGTTTGACTCCCATCCGGGAATATATTGAAAATCTGAGCAAATATAGAGCACTTTTTGTCTTAGAATTAGGCTGCTGCTGGCATGGTGCTTTTGAAAAGTCAGGAAATCTACTTTAAATGCCTAAATATGAGTTTGACTGATTATTTTGGAAAATCATTCTAAAAAATTCTTAGCCTGTGATATTCATACCTGAAATTACAAATTACAGATTTAGGTAGTCTCTCACACACCTTTTTTTCACATTTTACTCCTAAACTCTTCCTTCACTTTCAGCTTAAAATGCTTACTTACTCATATTTTCATCTTATAGTCTAAATCTTCATATATTTTTTTCCTCACAGCTTCAGTTTCTCCATTTAGAGAGTTATTATTTGAAATGTAATAACCTTCTCTCAATTTTGAAGCACAGCTCTGAGATATCTTCAAAATCATACTGTCCTATTGCGTCTTATACAAGATCCATTTATACACAGATAATTAGATTCCAACACTAAACCATCTTTTACCTTGCTTGTTAAAAGTAAATTTATAACAGATTGATTAAATCTCCCCTACAAGGCACATACAAGCAAACTCAATTGAAATTGATTTAAGTTTGTTTAAAACCAGCATCAAGATAAAAAAACAAGGAGATAGAAAATAATTTCTGCTGCATTCTTGTAGCTTACTGTGAATGAGAAAAGAACTCACAAAGTTATGAATATGTATATAAAAATACACACACAGAAGAGAGAGAGAGAACCAAGAGAAGTGAAGGGTCACTTGGTTTTTGTGTTTTGCTCACTCACCAGTATCTGCCTCATGTAGAGCATCATTTATGTGGGAGTTATTCTAACAAGCACTTTAATAGATTTCTTGCTATAAGATGTAAGAAAATAGCCAGCTGCTATAACTTCCCTATTACTGCATGATTTACTATTCATAATTGCTACTAACGACTTACTGTATTGCTCATATTTGCATGTACACAGGTTTTTACACTACAGAAAGTTTTATCCAAGCATCCTAAGCCATTTTTACAAAGTTTAATTTAAAAAAATCACAGTGGCAACATCAAGCAGAGGTTCTGTGTGACATGAATTCTTTTGTACAGATCTCAAGGTGGGATGATAAATAAGGATTATGTCTATGAAGTAACTTATCAAAAAATATTTTGTAACAGATATTTGTAATGACTTAGGAAGTAGTTTGGTGCTACACTGGTCCTAGTATCAATGACCTGGGTATTTTTGCACTTACTAGCAGACATGACAACTGTTCAAATATTCCTATTCAAGGTGAATTAACTTTGTGAAGTATTACGTAGGTTATTTAGCAAACCTTGACCAGGTGTCACCTGTTGAAACTGTTCCTGCATTCAGAAGTAGAGTCTGAACAATAATTTGAAGAAGCACAAAGCAGCAGCCATGAGGGAGTATATTCTCTGTGCTGTCAGAATAATAGCAGTAGCAATCATAATCAGGATATCTGAATTACTGCTGTTAGAATGCAAAGCTAATTCCTAATCTAAGAAGATAAGCCGGAACAGAGCAGGACATAGAGTCTTGAGGACAGGATTATACTTGGAATTTCGAAAACTACTCATTAATTTTAAAAAGACACTGAAATATTTTAAGGAGGGAAGAGAAAAGGTGGATGTGTAACTTCAGAGACAGAAGCAAAGCAGCTTTAAATATACATGGAGTGTGCTGCAGTTGAGAGGCTTAAGTACCATGGTAGCCCTCTAGGCTTAGAGCATTACACAGTTACTGAAATTTCTCACCAGTGTTTAGCTTTACATGCAAAGGAGAAGAAACACACTCATCTCTTTGAAATTAAATGCTTACAAACCACTGACCAAAAACTTTGTTATGATAATTACTTCAATACTGCAGAAGAAACATTAAGTTGTTTCTAAGACTAGTTGTGTAACGGGTCTTCAGCTGCATACCACATGGATTACCTGGTGTTTAATAACAGGAACTGATGCTGAAGTTATCTCTGTGAGGATTCTAATATATGTTTTTTTCCACTACACAAGCACCTGTTCTCATGAACTTTACTGTATATTCATACAACTAATCCATCTCTTCCTTTATTATACCCATTTCAAATTGATCAATAAGTTAAAATTTAGGTGAATAAAGCTTCTGACCATGCTGATAGATAATCTGAGCAGATCACATTAGCCTCACTACCATAAGAAAGCAGATTAAAAATACATATAAACATCTTTCCAAGTATGCTACTGACCAAGTAACACTATATACAAGTAAATTACAAGTCTGAAAAAAAATGTAACAGTATGTTAGGGTTAGCCTATTTAAATAGGCTGTCTCTGTGTTTTGCTACTATTCCTATATAAGTGCAGGACATGGCAGAAATCTATGACATGCTGATGTTCTGCCCCAGGTCATGCGTGGTGGTCCAGTAAAATCACAGAAGAGGTTTTGTAACAACTCTGGGCTTTGAATTCAGTTCTTTTCAAGAAACTAATGAGTTCCACTAGAAGTTTTTTGTATCACATGTTGATACTTATCAAACATAAGATAGTTAAACATAAGGGAAATGTTATTTATCTTACCCTGAAACAAACTTGTTATTAAGATTGTGTGAATCTGGAGAGCTTTACCAAGTGAGCTAAACTATCCATTGGCCAGCAAATCTGTTTTATGTTTTTTTTTCCTAAGTCTGCTTCTACTGCCATAGTAAAATTTATCAACTAAGTCATTACCTTGCTTAGCCTTTACAACACTTCAACACTCCTAGCAGTTAGGAAATTATTACCAAAACTTAATGATCATCATTTTCTCTCTCCCATTGTTAAAAAGAAAAAAAAAAAAAAATCTAGTGAAAGGTAATACTTGTGCCATCAGCCGAACACGGTGAATCTGTAGAAGCACTACCGAGAAGAAGAAAATCAGATTAAATAATTAGTGTCAATTAGCCCCAGCAAAATCATTCTATAAACAATTGGTCTCTAGTGTCCTGCTTAATTATGTGAGACTTTCATCGCTTCTTATCAAGTCTGTTTTGATTTATGTTAGACTCTTGAGCATCCCAGAAGTGTAATTAATTATTGTCTTGTAAATAAACCTTTGGTAATTAATGGTAGCAGAAGACAATACAATGTCTTTTTAAAAGTATTCCAGTATGAAACTATGAATACTTGCAAACTATTTGAGATTTCAAGGTATTCACAGAGGAGAAGGAGAGAAGACAGTTGTAGCTAAGGGACAAATTGTTAGAAGCAGTGCTCCAATAACTATGAGTATATTAAACAATCATTCTGTGCTACTTATAATAACCAATATGCACCTTCACAATCTGGCTTTAGGCTGTAACATCTATCATACTTATTTAATCCTCAGTCCTTATATTAAAATAAATTAGAAACCTCATTTTTTCAGGTGTAGTTAGCAAATCTAATTTCTGCAACAGAAATACATAACTAAGATAAAATTCTTATTAATGAGAACTCTGTGAAAGTTCTGGAACAGTCATTCCTTCCTAGATACCATACCTTCAGCTAATACAAGAATAACTATAGGAAAACAAGTTAATAGAAGAATGCAAAATCATTCCAATTGCTTGAATAAAACATAATACATTAGCTGAATCATGCTACTTGAATTTTTAGATGATCCTCTTGTAAATCACATATTCGTATGATTCCTCTATTTGAGAGCTTTCTTACACTTGGAAAAATAAAGTCAGTATCCTTTGACTTCTGTCGATTCTCAGAGTTAATGACAAAAAAAAACCAAAACAAATTATCAGCTAATGGCAGTGTGTATCAGATCTTTTTCAAAACTCATCAGGATCAAGATAAATTTTTAAAATGCTGTACTTTAAATTGCTGGTAGCACTACTATGGCTTTACCAGTGAAGGGGAATTTTAAAGGTCTTTACTGGTGAAGCATTACAGGAACAGTCTCACCAGCACTGTACCTTAACCAGTTCTATCACTGTTGGAGGCCTCAGAGTCAAACAAAGGGTACTAAACATCAAGTCCTTAAAGATTTAGGAATACCATCACTTGATGACCAGTCCTGGCCTCTGAAAAACCACTGAGTTTTTGCTGTAGTTGCATTTCCACTCATGTGTCCAGATATCTCGCCCATGAAGATCAGGGAGGATGGACCTAAGGATGAATATAAGGAAATGAAGGGAGAGGGACAGTGTGTTCTCTGGCATTTCCATCCTAACATGGTCTTGGATATAGCTTGGGCATGCATCCAGATGCACAGTTCAACATGCCCACAATTTCAATTATAGTGTAGTGGGGTATTAAGGCTTTGCATATTTTTTTACCAGCTGCTAAATCTGAGTTTGGCTCTGTAATTTCTACAGATCTCCTCCCAGCAGCTGTAGGATGCTATTACTCCTTTGCCTCCTCTTTTCCAGATAAAACAAGACCAGCTTCCTCAACCTCTCCTAGGTGGTCTAGGGCTCTCCCCCCTTAGAACTGGAGAACCCAAGGGTAAAAATATTCCCACTAAGGCCTCATTGGTATCCAGCATAAGAGGACAACTTGCCTCAATCTACCAGCCTCAGTCCGTGCAATATGGCTACAAACAGGTTTGTTTTTTTTTCATTTAGAGTGTGGACACACTTTAGGCTCATGTTCATCCTGGTGTCCACTGTAATCCTCAGGAAATTTTCAGCTGGGATGGTTCTCCCCATCTGTACTGATACGTGAGGATACCCTCTCACAAGTGCCTCACTCTGCACTTTGTGCTGAACTTCATGGATTTTCTGTTGCCTCAGACCTCTAATTTCTCAAGGCCCCTCTGGACAGAATCTCTACTGCTAAGTATGTTAACTGCTCCTCCTAGTTTGCAAAGGGCACATTCTGTTTCATCGCTTTTTTTGCTGCTGAGCACACTGAACTGTTCCAAGTGTTCCATAGCCTCACAGTAGCCTGTCGTCTGCTGGTAACTGAACAGAAATCTATTGAGAAATTTCCTCTGAGTCCAACAGTTCCAACAAGTTTCAATGCATTTAGCAGTCCCTAACATGAGATGGCTGTGAGAGATGGCATGAGAACCTTACTAAATTCAAACAACACTGCATCTACTGCTTTTCCCCCATTCCAAAAGCCATTCGTTCTCTCATAGAAAGTAATCAGGCAACCAAACATGATTTGGTTGGAATTTGGGCTAGGAAATTCTCTGCAATGGTCTACACGTTTCTTGACTTGCTTGCAGTGCTGTGCTGCCTTCCCAGCAGTTGTTTGAGAGGCTGAAAACACCCAGGAGGGCAAGGGCCTGTAATCAGGAGATTTCTGCTACTCATTTGTAGAAAACCTCATATTCTCCATCCTTCAGAGTTAACAGGTAGGTGGAAAGGATCTTGTATGGAGATATAGTCCTTTACTGGGAATGGGTCCCAAAACCAGGACCTAATGTCTTTCATTCCGACTGTCTTGTTCAAATCATGTTCAAAGGTAGAAACACTTAGAAAACACTTAGAAAATCAGTGGAAATCTGGGCAATGAAGGACACATTCCTGGCATTTCTTGCATAAGGATTACCAGATTACGAGTATATTTAGACAAGACAGAAAACTGCAGCTATGGAAATTTTGAATGTTCTTTTTAAAAAGCAGAATGATCATAAAAAAGGGACTGGTGTAAATGCAAATGTTGAGCCAACTCAAGCATGGCAAAGTCTGGGAGACAACACTTCAGGTGCAGGGCTGAAACAAGTTCAGAACACTGGGTTATGCAGAGAATTAAAGCAGACAGCAGGCACAATGACATGTTAAATTACCCACATGATGTATAGCTTAATGAACCCCCTTGTGTTGATCATGCTTGGCATTAATCAAGAGCCATGAACAGATTCCCTTATTTTCTCAATGCTGCTCTGATAAACTGCAATTTCATTTAACCTTGGACAGGAACTTTAATAGCTTCCACGGGACGACTGTCAATACTTTACTGGGTATACAGTGATTAAACTGCAACACAAGATGCATGTCATGAATTTTCTTCATTTGAAATTAGAATTTTCATTTTTAACAACTACTTCCATAAAATATGCAGAAAATATGGAAATACGTAAAGGTTTGTGTGATCCTTAGAAATACACCAAGACAAAGTTTTTTTAAAAAAATAAAATAATTAACATCACATTAATTAACATATTGAGTGCTTCAAGTAACATCCTGGTTGGGAAACAAGACGACAAAAGACAAGAATTCAAGGAAAGACATGAGAATATGTCCTTAAGTTGGCTCATTATGCATCAGATATTTGACATTATATGCTTCTCCAGCCTTTCTGTAATATTTAAAGTCCAGAGGATTAGCAAAAATGGTGAACAGCTTTGTTTCTCAACTTCAGTGGTTTCTGTAGATGCCTTTGGATGCTCTTCTTCTCAAAATTTATGTTCATGTCTCCCTGGGGTTAGTCTGTCTGCCTCAAAGGCAACACAGAAGAAAGAGTTAGTAGATCCACTCACTCTGGGTACTTGGAGGTTACTAGTCCAAATGAATGCTGAAAGGGAAAAAAAAAAATGGATTGAGTGCCTTTCCTAGGCAACCTATTCTGATTGTGTCTGGTGTTGTGCAAGTGAACACAAGAAATAGGGAATGGGTAGGAATCAAACCGATCAAACCAGAGACAAAGAGCGATTCTGTCAAGATCATGCCCCACCAGAGGTACACAGAGGAGTGGGGCAGGGGTAACAAAGCTGGCTTGGGTACTGCTGGCAATCTAACCACATCTCAAAATGCAGTCTTCAGTACTCTCATACCCTCCAAGTGTAGGTTTAAGAACTGTTTTATTACTCAACTGCTTTGCCTGGTCTAGAAGCAGCTCAGATTTCTGCTTTTGGAATTCGCTATATCTCTGGGAAATTTAAAACCTATTTATGGTGTACTGATTTGAGGCCAGCACACATCTTCCAGACAAGATGAAAACCAAGATGAAGTTCTGGCAATCCCACATGTAACTGGGTTTTCCACTTTGGATGAGTCATGACAAAGGGCTTACACTGAATGCTGAGTTAAGGAACACAGGGCTGGGGAAAGGACAGTGCTCTCTTACTGCAGACTTCCACACTCAATTGCCTTTTCTCTACTGAAGCTGCCTGAAATTCACCAAGAAAAAGATGTTTCTGTAGTTTCTGGAATGCACTGAGGAAGCTGATGATACACTAGTCTTGGTTCCTCCATCAGTTAGGTTTAAAGTTCACCCCTCCCAGCAAGAAAAAATGGTGGTAATTTGAGTCTGTACTCCATTGGCTTAAAAAAAAAAAGAGCAGTCTGTGAATAACTAGATACTTGTTATGCTTTTAAAAGGATTATAATGACCTTGACAGAGCTTAGTATAAATTTTAAAATACTGCAGAAAAAAATGCCTCATGCTTGCACTTGAACATGAATCACAGATTCTCAGCCAAGACAGTTACTATCATGTACTCTGCCTTCCTGCATAACACATGCCACAGTTCTCTCAAGAATTTCTGCCTCAAGTCACAGCTTGTGGTACAACTGCAGTGTACCTTCAGAAAAACATGAGTGTTTGATTTAACATATGTAAAACTGATTGTATCCTTTGGCAGTCTTTTCCAATTTTTAATTGCGCTCCCGTCTCAAAAGATTCCAGTTTGAAAAATGCTGACTTCAAATCAAGTTATATGTGACTCTCCTCTCCTCTCCTTTCCTCTCCTCTTCTCTTCTTCTCTTCTCCTCTCTTCTCCTCCTCTCTCCTCTCCCAATTCCTCTCCTCTCGCTTCCCTTTCCCCTTCTCCCTTCCCTCCCATTCCCCCCTTTTCTTCCTCTCCCTCCCCTCCTCCTTTCCCTTTCCTTCCTTTTCCTTTCCTTCCCCTTTCTTTCTGTATACTTTCCTTTTACTTTTCTAACTTTTCCTTTTCCTTCCTTTTTCTTTCACTTTTTCTTTTCTTTTCCTTTTCCTATATTTTCCTTTCCCTTTTCTTTTCCCTTATCTTTTCCCTGTTTTTCCTTTTCCCTTTCTTTTCCCTTCTTTGTGGTGAATATGCCTTTCCCCCTTCCCTGTCCCTTTCCCTTTCCTTTTCCTTTCCCTTCCCTTTCCTTTTCTTTGCCTCAGCTAATACCTTTCTTCGTAGAGGGTTATAGACCACAGTCAAGTTGCTTCTTTACCTTTTACATAAAGTAGATTAAGTTCCTTCAGTCTGTCACTATAAAAAGTGGTTTCCAAGCCTCCAATCATTACTGCAGCCTTCTTCTGAACCTGCTCCAATTTTCCATCATCCTTTTAGGAAGTTAATATCTTAATGGGACACAACATTTCTATAGCAATGCTGATGTGTAGATGCTACTTATTAGCAATAGCCAAATCTCAGGTAGGTCTCTAGTATCAAAGAACACAAGAGAAAATATAAAATCTAAGAGAAAAATGCATGTGAAGCTGACTTACAAAAGTTTCTTTTAACTATTACTAAAAAAATCTTTTACTGGTAATTTAGCAGCTCATCACAGTACAGTAAAGCCAAGAATAAATACATAAAAGTTTTAATTTAAAAAGAACAGCATGAAGCTTGAAGGCTGATTTAACAGACACTGCCAAGTTTAATCACCTGATGTTAAGCTGGAAATAATTTCCTTGGTGCCATGAGAAAATACTCTTGGCTACAAAACTGGGGAAGAACTAATGTTGTTAGATTTTCTATATTTTGAACAAAATAAGACTCCTGGTTCCTGACCTACACCATATTTGACAAATCAAGATGGAGAACTAAGCCAAAAGAGCAAGAAACAAGCAAGAAAACTTGGAAGGTTTATTTCAACATCATTCCCTGTGAACTCCATTTTAATAAAGCCAAAAGACTCACAGTTAAGCTGTACATCATCTCAATAAGAAATCTTTAAATAAAAGCAGGCTTGTTCACTTTCTTTTTTGAACTGCAAATACATTCTATATTATCCCATGGCATCTTAGATCTAAGAATCTAAGATTCTGTAGGTGACAACTGTGAAGCTATAGGAAGATGTTTCTTGTCACAGAGATAAGGGCTCTTTTGGGATAGATTTTGTGATCTGTGGTTTTGCCCAAGTTTTCAATTGCTTTGGCTGAACTATAGATTCAAAATCCCTATCATCTTCCAAATATTTCTTGTTAAAAGACTGGCTACCAGTCACAGGTAGGTAAGCAAAAGCTTACACTAACCCTTTGCCCCTTCCTACAGGGTCTCCAGAGCCACCAATTCTTTATTCCACACTGAGAACATTAAGGGAACTGGTGGGGAACGTTTGCATCCAAAATGGTCCTGTCTGTTCCTAACCCAGAGAAACAGGCAATGATTTGCCAGATATCTCACTAGCAGGGAACTCCTCCTCCATATCATGCTGGAAAAAGAGATGTAGCATGTATGTCCTGCCACACAAGTCTGCATGCCTGCATCTGGAGAGGTCAGATGAAGTCCTGAAATAAGCTGGCACCAGTATCTGTTTAACTTTATTTTAGGAGAATTTCTAGTAGGTGGTCATATTATTTGTTTTGTCATGTTAATTCTGTTACTAAATTTAATTTATGTATGTGACAAACCTAAGTGTATGACTGGCAGAAAAAAATGTTGATGTGCTGAGTTATGTTAGCCAAAGTTTAGGATTATATTTATACTGAGTTCATTTGTAATGAAAATCTTTTCATAGTAGCAGAATGGTAGCACTGGGTCTTCTTACCAGTCAAAAGGCATTGACTAACAGGAATATTAAGGCCAACTATTCCTGAAAATGAAAATGAATCTGCAATCCAGTCAACAGATGCAAATTATTAAGTAATGGTGTTTGAAATAGCTTTTTTTAAAAGACATATATAGGTAGGAAAAGGTACAAAATGAAATTACTTAAGTTAGTCTGTTTGCTATTTAGCAGCATATTCTGAAGATCAGGTATTCTGATGATGACTAAAGTACTGATCATATGCATTTACATAGTACCAGTGATCTGGAAGAACCAGACCTCATGGTGATGTAAAGACTGTAGGTCTGAGCATATCCCTGAAGCCTCACAAATGAATGAATGATGGTTTCATATAAATACAAAGAGGGAGCATGTGCTTTGCTGATGATCCTAGCTAGACCAAAATCCCACTGCAGGTAATCCATGAAAAATACACCTTCTCACAGAAGCAGACAAGAGAGGGACAGCATTCTATTGAAAGCTGAAGATCTGATGGAACCAGAGTCTCCATCCCATTGATAAATGTTAATACTCAGAAAATTGCAGTTTCTATGTGAGAAGGAGAAGGGGGAGGGACTGTAAAACCACAGAATGCTTATATTGCACACAAATACTCTGCAAGATTCCTCTGAATGTCTTGCAGAATGCTAATAAAAAGGCTTGGTGTTTATGTTTATGCTCCCAACTGTTTATTCAGCTCTTACAGGAGACACACAGCATTGTGAAAGAAGATTCACAAGGTTCCCTTACAAAATGTCAAGAAAAATTAGACTAACCTAAAACTTTTGGCTGATTCAAGGTGTCCTGTGGGACAGCATACTTCTGAGGTACTGTTGATCCTTTGCTGAATGCTTTAGGACATGACATTAACAATATAGAACAGCAAAATAACACACCAGCAAAGCAGTGCGCTTTTTTTCCTTTTTTTAATTTTGAGAACTACATGGGCCAGGATTTATTCAGAACTTTTCTGATGTGGTTATGATCAGTCTTAAAGGATACAAACTTTCTTGCAGAGTCTTTGTATTTCAAATACTTATGTGGGGTTCTTTATATTCTTGTCACTTCCCCCACCCTTAGCTAACATGGAGTCAGATTCTATTCTCAGTTAGTCCAATGAAAGTCCACTGAAATCAATGGAATTACTTTGGATTCACTCCAATGCAGCGCAGAACAATGGCACTGAACATCACTATTGTGCTTTTGCACCTAAGCTACTCCTTCAAAATATAAGTATTTGACTCATTCTGGCTCTTTTATTTCAATGGAAATATATCTGCTTTTTCTTCACATGGAAATTTTAAGTGAGTACCAATGTCCAGCCCATCCACAGATGTACTCTCTTCCAACATACTTGGTAAATAGTCTAAATTGACTTCCCTTCCCCCCTCTCCCAATACCTGGTTCTAATCACACTCAAATCATGTTACTTATTATTCCTACTATGAAAATCATCAAATACAGTAGGTAAAGATTTATTGTATCTCTTTAAGAAATAAATAATTCATTGAATACATTAGATGGGAGTATTGTAGACTTTCTGAAAATCAACAAGATAGCTATTTCTTGCATCTTACATGCTTTAGAATGCTTTTAATCTTTGAGTAGATAGTAAGTTGTGTTTCTGAAAAGAAAAAAAAAAAAGAAAAAGAATTAAAAAAGGGAAAGGAGAGTTATGTAAATACACAACAAACCTTTCTACCCAGAAAAGTATCTGTCTTCAGAAGAGCATTTAAAAATGCAAGTAAAATCAAGGTTTTACTTAAAACAATACACTTTAATATTTAAAATTCTCTCCTGACAAGGAATGACACAGTTTTCTCTGAAATGAGCTTTAAATTAACATAACAAGAAAATCTAACCTGGAACACGGCTAGAGCCAGTAACCCATCACATTTGTTATGAAATCTGGAATAAAGTAAGAATTAAAGAAAAGAAGGAAGTGGATATTTTTAACTGAATATTAATGAGCAGTCAAACAAAATCTTAAAACACCATGCTGATGCTTTCCAGCACTTGAAGAGTTAAGTCGGTGAGAGGCTTGAAATGACCAGATTGTAGTTTGGTTACAAATAGTAAAAGACCACAACATTCATTCACTTTGTGTCACTAAGAAACCCCAAGCCTTTGGTCTTTAATTTGAAGACAGATGTCATACTAAAATTAGGCCTATATCCTTGAGTGAGACAGAAGGAGACAGCAGTCTGTATTTTTTTATTGTAACATTCTTACAAATTCTTCAGTTGGGGTCAAGTAAACTTGTTGAGGAATCTGGTCATAATTCAGAATGGGTTTAGTAAGGTTTATTCATTTGGATTGGGTAGAATTTCTGAAAGACTGGGTTTGCATCCAAAGATACATACAGTCAGTTTAATCTAACATCTGTGTCTTAGGATGTGATTGTTGTGGATGTTGCCATTTCATTATAAACGAGAAAGGTATTCAGTCATGCTGAATGAGGATATTTATATGTAAATATAGGAATTTTTGCTCTGGCAATAACTTCATTTCTGGGATGGAAGTTTATGTGATTCTCCAAATGCTACATTAACCACCAAAAAAAAAACCTGACAGAAAGTAAAGCCAAAAGACAAGCCTGTTACTATGTCCCTGAGCATGCTTAATGCCTCACTTCTACCCAGCAGCCACTACAGACCTACGTAATGAGACCAAAAAAGATGACTTGAGCCAAATTCACTCCTGGTGTAGGTCCCCTGGAAATCAATACATTTGTTCCCAGAGTGAACCAGGCCACATGGCTGCTTTATGTAAACAGTCACTGGGTTCACTGACACAGAAAACCTTCCACATGTTCTAGAGGAAAACGGGAAAATATGGAAACGATGGCACAAAAATACTTATGTTGGAAGTATGTTCATGTTGCACATTTAAGCCCTCTCAACTTCAAAACAATCAAATTAAGCTTGCCTTTGCAACTCTAATTTGAGCTCATTGCACATATGCATGATAATAAGTCTTTAACTGCACAGACACATACATCATTCAGTGCATAGGATGGACGATGCTCCCTGAGTGAGCAGCTGTTCAATATTCTTTTTATTCTTATCACTCAATATGTGGCTCCATGCCTTCCTTACTGCACATCATTCAAACCCTGCACAGAATACTGAATTATTAATATCTTTATGGGTGTTTCTATAGCATTCTCTGCTAGGGCTTCTGAGTGCTTCCCAAACACTAATTAATTTATCTTTAAACATCTGAAGTGAGACTGTACTATTACATGCACTTTACAGACAAGGAACTGAAGTACTGAGCTGTTATGGCCAAAATTGATGAAAGTGTCCACTAATTTGGGGTCCTCACTATGATGTGCTTAGAGTTAGATTTGCCAGGATGCTTTGCATTTTTATGGGACTTCATACATTTAAAGAATAAATCCCATTGTTTTCAGCAGCATCTGTGAGTACTCAGAACTTCTGTGCATCAGTCCTGAGTAACAGAAGTTGTGCACTTAGGAAATGAGAAATGCATCTATCATGCTATCAAAGATTCACTTCAATCACATGAGGAACCTGAGTCCACACTAGGGACAAGATCAAGATAGATGAGAGGTCACTTCTAGCATTATGGCTGCTGAAGAATCCATTGAGGATTCCATAACATTCAGCTGTTTTAACTGGGAGAGCTTTTTTTCTCCATATTCTGGATTAATTTATAGCATCTTATCACTTTTTCATGATGTTCCAGCAGATAATAGCTTCTTGTGTTGAGGGACCCCCTCTTCTTCCCCAAGAACTTCCTGTGCCCAAGCCCAGAAAGAAGTAGGAATAGTGTAGAAAAAAACATGTATTATAAGACAGGTTCATAACACAAAGGGGTATACCTAAGGCAGGCAAAGAAAGCTTAATTCTGTTCTCTAATGTCACTGCTGAATGCACAAGCTTAGAAGTTTTCTGTGTGCCAAAAGCCTTAGTATATGGTTTTTACAACCTTCCTGGGGCTTTTAACCTGTTTTTAACAGGATGGCTGCTCTGTAGAACCACACTGTTGCCCAGGGTGGCTCTTTGGCACAGCTTGCATCTTGTGATTCACAATATTGTCTTCTACAAGTCAAGATAACAGAAGGGCAACAGCAAAAGTAGTTACTGAGCTCCATATGAACCCACCACAGGAGAGCACATCACATCCTGCCAGTAGACTTTAAAGCTGTTTGCTTCACAGTCAAAAAATTTTGAGGCAAATCTTGAGGGGAGTTTATACTGATAGTGTCTTTCTCCCTCTAGTATACCCCTTTTGATCATATGTCTCCCTTTTTTTAAGTCCATCTAGACCAATCCAACAAAACAGTTATAAAATCATTCTTAAAATTAACAAAATTATGCTTGTTCCCAAAAATAATTTTGGAATTGGTGGGAATGCAAATCCTTAACCACTTTTTAAAAAAAAATTTTGTGTCAAAGATTTGGGAGATCATATGTATGGATAATTTCACAGCTTTAATGGAAAACTTGAGAATACTGTAAAAGGAATAAAAATAGAAGCTTAGAATAGAAACTATTGAACTACCTTAACCTGAGAATTTTGGATGATGTGGGGAATGGACAATAACAGTTGTGGGGTTTTTTCTGTCTGAACTGTGACTGTTGTCATTGCCCCTGTCTGGGGGTTTTTTGGGCATGGTGGATTATTTACGGTTTTTGAGGTTTCTTGTGATAGATTCTCTTTATACCTGGCCATGTTTTATATTTGGTGATGTAGTGCTTTTCATACCCTTGTTTCCTTTGAAAGAACAACATACAACTTTTGCACTGGGACACATTTAGTACCTACATAGAGAAGCAGTCCATGAATACAAAAGGATTTGCAGCTATAGCCGCTGGATTCTGCTCCTCAGCAGCCTGTTGAAACTCTAATGATTGATCTAATAAGCCAGAAGTATGAGAAGGTCAGAGTGAACAACATTGCTCTGTTTTACCTTCCTTTATTTATGGTTTGTTACATCAGGTATCAAAGCTCCAAGCCAGGGACTGATCAGGAGCTGGATCAGAAGCAAAAGCATGACACTGCAATATTCTTGCTTTGTCTGAATAGACACCCTGCATTCTGGTGACCTGTGAAACCACTCATGACACATGTCCCTAAAGATGGTCCCTGGCTGTTCTCTACTTCATGTAGAAACTCTTTTTGTAAAGTTCAGGATTAACAATACAGTTGGCACTCAACTGTTTTGTTTCTTTTTTCTTTTCCTGAAAAGGTCTAGACCCCCAAATAATCTTTGGATTCAAAAGGCTCCTCTTGTCATAACAGATCTATTTTCACTGTTCAGACTACAATTTAACCACTTCCTAAATTATGTAGTGCAAAAAACCCAAGTGCAGTCTATAACTCTAGAACTTGAGGGCAATCACATCTCCCTCACCTGAGCTGGAGCTCACCCAAGCAGTGAAATTGCTTGAGGGAGCAAAGACCAAGCTGGAGAGGGTGACTCCCTATCTAGAGTAAACTCTCATCTGCATTTTAACACCCAGAAAAATGGACTGGAGTAAGGTCGGATGCTTTTTACAGTCTTCAGTATGTTAGATTCTTAGTGGGATCAAGGAGATAGAAGAGGACACTTACTAGAACAGCCCCCATAGGCTGGTTGTCCAGCTGTGGGTTATCATGGAGGCTAAATAGTCTGAGAAACCAGCCTGTGTATCCTGTAATCCAAGCCAGGAATTGCTGTGAGACAGCCACCTGAGTATAGGTATTGCTATGTTGCTCTCTTGTAAGTAGATCAGGGTAACCACTTTAACAGCTTTACTTTGTTACATGAATTTTATAATTTTTGTATTGTCACAATAGAAATATGAACATTATTTTAATGGATCCTAACATAATAATAGTGTTGCTCCTCACTTCATCAGCAAGAGCAGTTTTACTTGAAGCTGACAAAGTGACAGCCTTGGTCAGGTCATTAAAGGTTGCAAATTTGTCTCTGCCTATTCCACAGAATTTAACATATGATGAAAATATACCTTTGGAGGCTGCCAATTCAAAGAACAAACTCCATGTCATAAGTAATAAAGAGTTTAAGTGTGATTCCTTTTCATAAGACAATGACAAATACTCAGAGCTGCTTCAGTGTTTACCTACTCTAATTAAACTCTTCCTAAGCTTATTAAGTTTGTGGATGTGCCTCCCTGGAAAGAGTTGGGGGAGGTACTCAGTCCTAGAACAAAATGCTCCTGCAAAATTCCCAACTCTCATTAAAAGGCATACAACAACATCAAATTCAATTCTGCAAAATTTCTCCTAAAAAAAAGGAGGAAAAAAAAAAGGCTTAAAATGAGTGCACACTCTGAACTCAATAAATCAGAAGGAAAATGCAAAATACTTCCTTTGTATAATCTCATCAGAAGAACACACAAAATTGGCAATAGTGTATTACAAACCCTAGAGAAATCCCTATATGCAAAGAGTTGAAGGAAACTTACTGGGATTATTTCTATTGGAAAATGAAATTTAGCAGCCAGGGTTGACTTAGTTTACTTAATAAATAAGTCGGGCAACAGGACTTTCTTTTCTGAGGAATGAGAGAAGACCAACAACTAATTCAATTACATGTTGATTTCCCAAGCAGTTCTTTGAGAAGCATAGCCCATTTTTGTCCTTTAAGCTACAGTCTTTTTGACTAAAATTTACCTCCTGTTACGGCTATCAGATTCTAGCATTATGGAGACAGAGGAGCAGAGGTATATTTATCTGAGGAGGCTGAAAATCAGTTGGATCCTATTTGAAGATGAGTACATCACTCCATATGGGGCAGAGGAAAATTGGATATGTATGTGGAAAGAAACAGAGGAAATGGAAGGCATTGTTTCAGCTCCTGACACAGAGAGATTGGAGGAAGAGTGCACCCTTCATAATCCTCTTCTTCAGTGTGGTAGTTTTCTCTGTTTTCATAATTCTTTTCTGAATTCTGCAATAGAGGTTACAGATCCAAGTGAATTCTTCTGTCTGTAAATAGTAAGCATTAATAACAATTTTTATTTGGTCTTTTTATACAAGATTGGACACCATTTTTTGCAACTGATGGTAACACATTGAAGTCTCCCTAATTATGATCTGACATTAGTATGGTTTCATTGTTCCAGCACTTGCAATCAGTAAATTCCTTGAGATTACACTGGCATTGCTGTGGAAATACATTTGACTATTAATTTCTTTATAAAACCTTGTATGGAACAAGACCAGCATTACTAAGAAACCGTCTCCTTTCTGCAGCCATTCCTCTTGTCAGAAGGTAAACAGTAAGTAGGGCTCTTGAATCTGAGTAGAAGGTAAAAGTGTGAGTGAGCTGCTGAGTTGTTCTTTCAATGGCAGCATGGATGCAAGCCAAATCAAAATCACCATGTAACCACAGCCCAACCATCATCATGCATGTGACAGGCAGCCTGACAGCCTAACCTCAGGTTCTGGATTCCCCTAGACAGCAGAACTGGATTTCACAATGCTTAAATACCTCTGAGCATTTTGTACTTCCTGGTGCTTTCTCCAAAACTTCAGACTGTGAAGCTGAAACTGCAGGTTATAGAGGTGCATGCCTACTGCAATTGCTGCTAGATGAGACTCTGAGGTTTATTACCATGGCTCTTAATTGTGATTATAAGACAAACAACACATAATCTACTTTTGACTACTAGTTTGTCTACTCTTGGAAGAGGACAGCATAATTAATTCAATAAATTACTCAAATTTCTATTCTGTGTTTTTACTTTGGACTCATTTGCTGGGTATTAAAGAAAATGTGATGAATTGCATGGATAAACATTTCTTTTATGTAGTAACAGATTCTTCTGAACCTCTTCCACCTCCTTCTCTTCTTCTTCTTCTTCTTCCTCCTCCTCCCCTTGTCCTCTGATCCATATGGACATTATTCAAAAGATGCCATTTTTGAGCTTGCAAGGAATAAGCTAATTTACATCCTTCATTTTCATCTTCATCCAGCACTCAGCAGTTACACTGCAACTCCCAGCCCATAAGAACAAATATTTTCTGCTTTACCCTCATATGTACATCTGCAATTTACGTGCCCATGTGCCACATGCCTAGGTATAAATTACTGCTAAACACTTCAATTTCTATCAAAATGCATTTTATTAACAAATGCAGATTTGAACCAAACTAATTAGACATTTAAAAACCCCACATAGAAGGATCAAAATTCCAAAGACCTTTTAGACTACAAATACTACTATTCAAGCAGTGGGAAAACAATACAATTACATGCAAGAGCTTGTAGAGAGTTGCTTAATGCATAATGAACACGCTGACCAAATACTCAGTCCTCCTACCTCTCTGTCCCAGAAGTATCTGAAAGGAAGAAGACAGCTGTAGTCTTCCTGATTTTGGGCCATCGCAGAGAATGGGATGACAGATGTTGAGCTATTCTTTCAGTGCAGGCGGGAACTCCTCTCTGTCAAACAAAGAAGATTGACAGTCTCTGAGCCCAGTTTATTTGTGTAAAAAAGCCAGCTGCTTCTTTAATAGTTGAAGGCAGTATTCCTAGCATAGCAGAAAGTAGATGAATAAATTAGTAACTACTAACATGAAGTTATCTGTTGAATGATTCTGGGGAAACAGTAATTCCACCAAAAAAAAAAAAATTGCAGAGACTTAATGTCAGTTTTCCCCACAGAATGAAATGTGATTTTACTACTGAACATAGCAGTTTCCTAAATCTGTACTTGAAGTTTTGTGTGATATCTAATTAATACTAACCCCTATCTTATATGAAACACTGACTGCATCCTACACAAATAATAATAATTGTAAGGTTTCAGCCTCGTTGGCAATTTTTTTCAATGTTAACAATTTCTCATTTACCAATGAGTACACTTTAACCATTTCAGAAAATCCATTTAGCTACTCAGTTTCTCTTCTATCTACTTTTAATGCAGCATGATACAAACATATTTAAAGGGTGGTTCTTTGCAGTACTACTCAATTTTTCATTAGCCAAGAACGTCTGAGGAAAAAATAGTTTATCCCATAAAAGTCAATTTTGTGTGGCAATATCTGAGAAAATACAGAGTCAGCATCCAGACAAACCGTGGTCCAATTACAAATATTTACCAATCACCAAGACTGCAAATTCATCCTAATTAACTATCATCACACCAAGCCCTACATGCCCAGAACCAAGCATGGGGAAGCATATGATTTACTGTTATCTACCTGTTATCAAGCCTTGCTTGAACTATTTCGAATAACTAAGATTTGGGGTTGCTGGTGATGAAAACGTTAGTTACTCTCCCAACCCCCAGCTCGGCACCGACACCCGGGCCAGGAGGAGGACCGGCCCATTCCTGGTGGCGGGTCGCTCGAAGCGACCTCCAGACGGAGGAAACCTGACGGGATCTCCGCACACGCAACACACCTTCCCTCGGGGCTAAATGGCACCTCCGCCCCACAGCCTCCGTGGCAGCTCCTTCCCTCCTTCCCTCCCTCCCTCCAACCTCCCCTCAGGGAGCCGCCGTCCCGCCCGGGCAGGGCCGCGTGTGCTCGGGGCGGGACGGGGCCCTCACCCTGCCCGCCCCGCCGGCCGCCAGGCAAGCCCCGGCACTCGGAACGCGGCGGGGAGGTGCAGCGCTTCCCTTCCCTTCCCTCCCTTTCCTTCCCTCCGCTGGGGCTGGTGGCGGGGCTTGTCCCGACCCCCCTGGGAGGGCGGAGCGGGGCGGGAGCGGGCGGAGGGGTGGGACCGGGGGGCGGAGAGGGGCTGGGCAGGGTGGGCCAAGCCGCGCCCGCCCGCCCGCTGGAGTCTTTTGTGCTGTGCCCTCCCCGCCTGTCAGCGCGTAGGGTGTGGGTGATTGAGGGGGAGGGCAGCGCCTGTGGTGTGTGTGGGTGTGTGTGTGGGTGTGTGTGTGTGTGTGTGTGTGTGTGTGTGCGTGTGTGTGCGTGTGTGTGTGTGCGTGTGTGTGTGCGTGTGCGTGTGCGTGTGTGTGTGTGTGTGCAAGGGCTGGGGGCTGTGTGCCCTCGGGGGTGCGTGCTCTCGTGTCCCTCCCGGGGGCCGTAAGCAGCAGATGTTTGTGGAGGTGCTTGCTGGTGGCACGGATGTTTTCGGTCTGTGCATCCAGGGGTCTGTGCATCCAGGTGTGTTGGGTATTTACACGCAGGTGCATTTGGCCGGGGAGTGGGTTGCTGTGATTCCGGAGCCGGGGGGCTGCAGGTTGGGCAGGTATCATGGCTGACAGGGAAACCCAGGCTCTCCACCTGAACTCAGGAGTCCCTCTGGAAGGTGTAGGGATTTTTCTTCTTGACATGCTGAGGTCCAGCCATCTTCACCTTGGCCCGAGTGTTCATCTCAGTGTTGTTTCCAGTTCGGGGACAATTTTTTTTCCCCACTGTGACAAAAGTCTCGACTTATTTCATTGTATTCCCCCATCCATCTGAAACAGGCAACTACAGTAAACATTGGTTGACACTTTGCTCTGTGTTTGAAGAACAATTTTCCAGCAGCACTACAGTGAGTGGCCTTTCAGAGTGACAGGTTTTACTACCAACCACCTCCTCCTCACAGAGTCACTTTGGCCTTTTATCTTGTAGCCCTTGTTCAGAGCAGTTGTTACAAGATTAGCTAAACATACCATCGCCTTCTCCTTGTTTGGGCCTAAGTGCTCTGCATCTGCTGGATCGAAAATATCAGCCTGTGGCTCTGGGCTCCCAGACTGCCATCACTACTCCTGCCATTATGAGAGTCTGCACTGCACACTTTGCTCCTCCCCTTCACTGCCAAACCAATGTTTTTCTCTAGTTAGTCATGGCAGAAACACTGGACAAGGGACACAAGGGACAGCTGATGTCATTTAGAGCTTCCTGCTGGTTTAAACTAAGCCTGCCTGTTCAGAGTTGCCAGGTATACAGAGCACTCTCTTGGTGGGTGCTGCAGGAAATAAGGTAGTGATTCCTATCCAAAGAGAAACAGTCCCATGTGCTGGGTCCTGGTGTAGACTGACTCTTCTGAGAATTTTTCTGGGCATCTCAGGCCAACATGACTTCAAAAAAATTAAAACGAACCCAACTGCATGACATGTGCAACATGTTAGACTGCTACATGAAAACGCAATGTATTATCCTGCCCATTGCACAGCTCCTGAAATTTATTTCTAGTTCACAGTAGGGTTATTATCTTTCACCAGTTCACATGTGCCAGAAGCAAAGAGATATTTGTGTTGAATAGGAGTTAAATCAGTTAAATACATATCCACTGACAGTATGAGCAGATTGAGAATATCAAGAGCATCACAAGGTAAATGTCCTGGATGATTGTGTCCAGGGTAACATTCCAGCTAGGAGAAAACCACTTTGTCAACAGTGGCTAGATTCTCCCCAAGCACAATCCCAGTGGTGACTTGCTGGTTCTCCAAGTAGCAGGAAAAAAACCTGAACCTGTTAATGGAGATATTGAATATCATACTTCTATTCCACAGGTTCTAGATGCAGTGCAATGAAGCCACGGTGCAACCAAGCTGGAGTGAAAAGTTAGAGCCCTTTGGGTTTTTTAGATATTGGTAGGCATGTAGTTTGTTTTTAAAGATGCAAACAGAGGTCTTTTAAGCCGGAAAGAAAAACCTGTCATGTGTTGGGAGTTGTTGCTAGCCTTTTTCTTCGAGAGCAACTGGTCTTATGATGCGGAGGCAAGTGGGGAGAATTTGCCAAGGTGGTCTGGATCCCCGGGGAAGGGGGGCAGGGTCCGTCCCGCCCTGTACAAAAGTAACAGAGACCACCAGGGGTAAAGAAAGGCCGAGGGGCAGGGTAGCCCGCCCCCACCTCCCCACCTCCCCCACCACCACCTCGGGCTGAGCCAGTCCTTGTCGGCAGCACCCGAGGAGCATCCGGGGGAATATGTGCCTTTCCTTGGCCATTATGTCCTCTTAATATATATATATATATGTATATGTACATCGGCTCCCCTGAATCGCCTTTGAAGATGTTTACTCAGAGAAACGGCACTGCGGCAGCATTTTATTGCGATATAATGCAGTGGGGGAAAAAATAGAAGGGGTTCATTATTGTGGTTGATAAACACAGGAAAAGCACATGCCTGACCTTTCATTTGTAGAATTAATTGTTCCAGCAGAAAGAAAATTAGTCTTAATTGTGCACAGCTTCCCAGAGGATCAGCTGTGTGTGCCCCTCCGCTATCAGGGAAAATCTCTCGAAGTTTTCCTGAAGGCTTTACTTTCCACTAGTGTAGGGAAGAAAAAAAAAAAAAAAAAAAAAAAAAAAGGGGGGGGGGGGGGGGGGGGAAGATCGCTTTATCCCTCCTCCCGCCTCTTCTCCATCTAAAGGGAAAGAACCTTGAACCAGAGCCGTGTTTAAGTAACCTGCAATGCTTCTTCAGTTCTGTAAGATGGGCTTTTCATGCGTTTTCAGCGTTGTTTAGCTCCCGTAATAATAAGGAAATATTTCATATTGCGCAGTGAAACCCCATTGCAGAGACCAAGGGTGAGTCCAAACCACTACCTTAAGCCCACTCTCCGAATTTGACTGTCAAATCACGTCGATACCGGTGGGTGGTCATGGTTAGAAGCAGGACTTCCCTGCGCTGGTATCCGAGCAGTGGGATGCCTGTGGCTCCGAAGGGGCTACTTTAATGTGTTCTCACACAGGAGTCTCGGCATTCAAAGCCCTGCTTGGGCGATGAGTTGCTTTGGCCAGTGGCTGGGGACATTACCCACAAGGAACGGAGCGAAGGGGTGCCCGGGTGGGATGGGGGTGGGATCCCGGGACACCCCTGCTCCTTCAGGAGGTTGCGGACAGCCTCGTGTCTCAGGACGGACCATATTTCTCTCAGAGCACTGGGTCCCTCTGGCCCCGAGGGGCCGGAGCCCGCGGGAAAACGAAGTTTTTCTTCTTTCAGAAAGGCAGAAAAAGTCCTTTTGTCTGGAGGAGGTTGATGATTAATACCCGCCCGGCACCGATCCTGCCCTAGCATCGCCCCCCAGGAGCCGCGGGGCTCAGCCTGATGGCGTGGAGAGGGATCGGGCCCTTCTCGTGTGGCGGATGAGATCCCGCCCGCAGAGTGTGACCGTCTTAAAGGCAGATCTTACCGATACCGATTTTAAATCTCTAAATCACAAGGCGACACGTTCTGTGCTCCTTAATAGAGCACAACGCCCATTGACTTCTATCCCATTGACTTCAATGGGAGTTTCGCTCCATTAAGGACTGCAGAATTTGGCCTAAACTGACCGCAATAATTTTGCTGCCGGTAATGGAGCTTCAAAGCCGTCTCTAATTAGCCGGCGAGCAAGACTCGTTAAACATGCAGTACAATTCAGTGTGTGCTACGCTGGGAACAGCTGAGCAGCCCCTCTCAGCCCTGGAGAAGCTTAGGAACAGTGTTCAGATGTAATTGCAACTTCTGCTGGGACAATCTGGGGACAAGGGTGTCTGACGAGCACCTCCATAGATTCTGTGGTAGTGTGCCAGCAGCAGAAAAGAAAGCACTGAAGACTTCTGGAAGATTGGATCATGCACTCAGCTTTTTTCCCTTTCAAAGATGCATTTAAAAGATTGACAGTGTGAGCTGCTGCTGCTGCTGCTTTTTATCAAAGATAAACCTAATTGGTTGTGTTTATTCATAATCCGGAGCACTCCTAACGAGTTAGGCTAAATCCCAGAGTGCCTCCGAGAAGTGAGGAGCTGTAGTTTGGGCTTGGATGAGTTTCACCAGGATCTGGCACCGTCACGTCTAGGGTTTTTTTTACAAGAGTTTTCTCAGCACGCAGGGGTGAAGGAGGAGACACCACAGAAACAAACTCAATTCACTTTAGCAAAATTCAGCTGTAAGGGCACTTTTCTTACACGATGCTTTTGTCGCTTGTGGGTGCAATCTCTTTTTGCAGTTCTGGAGCTGCGTAAAGAAATAGCTCACAGCGTCAAGAAATATCTTGCAAAGATTGGTATTTAATAGCCTAATTCTTAAGGGCTTATGCATCTACATTCAAATCCTCGCAGCCCGTCTACTATATGTAAATTTTAATTTGGAAAACAGCATTTTGCTCTTGAGATTAAAATATGTAACCAGTGCAGAGGCTTTCGATCTTCAAGGTGAAATGCAGCAAGAAAAAAAAAATTATTAAATAGAATAAACTTCTACCGCAATTCCATAAAATCTCGACGAACTAATCTATATGAGAAGAAAAGCCGCTCGAAATCTCTAGGCATGCCTGGCATATTAGTAATGTGTTTTTATAAAAAATGCATTTGGAAGTTTTGGTCAGTATTCTAGACAAAATATGCTCAACAGATGATAGTGGAGATGCAGCCAGAAAACAACTCCAGCTATTTAAACTGCCAAATGAGACATAAAGCCGCATTGTAAAAATCATCTGGAAAACAGGTTTTCCTATTGAAGTCGCTATGTGTTAATTACTGTGATCTGGAAGAGCTCTGTATCTAAACGCCTGGAAGCCGACTTTCACCCCGCATATGTAAATGAAGAAAGTGCTGAATCTAAGCCAGGGAGTTCATGTTCGGATTCATTTCCGTGCATGCCTAGACATTAATATGTGTTCATGTAGGGTTCGTACAGTACGAGGTGTTATTTCCTTATAAAGAAACACCAGGTCTCGCTTTCCATTCTCCTTACAAAATTATTCGCATTATTTATGCTACATTGAGCGATCTAATTTCTTCGTGATAGTCAGCTAATTGCTCTGGCAGGTAATTAGAAGCCGTTTACAACGCAAAGGGCTTTTGCGGTGCCCCTCGGATTATTAAGTTGCTCTGTAAATTATACCATATTTGCCGAAGAGAGGGAGGGGGAAAGGGCTGACGATCTTTTGAGAACTTCTTCTCCTGCGATCAGAGCTGAACCACTTCCTCGTCAACTCCCTCCCCAACACTTAAAAAAATAGGAGGAGGGGGCTCTTCCAGGGCTTGGAGTCGAATTATTCTCAAGCACGCGATCTGAAGCCCATTTTGTTCGTGCTCACTGGTCCAGAATAACTTGGCCATAATGGCCGGGAAAGGGCCAGGTCTGCAGCAAGCTTCCTGCGCCCTGGCAGCATCCAGCAGGCATGTGGGAAAAGAATGGCTTAAATGGGGACATCTGTTCAATGCTGCTCATCTCGCTCCTGCGGCCAGGTCCGGGTTAAGAGAAGAACCTGTTCGCCACCTTGCCTCCTTCCCGCTGCTCGCCTGCCTCCCCTCTCTCTCTCTCCCATCAAGTTAATAAGGAGACTTGGGGGGTGGAGGGTGGGAGGGTAGGGGTGTGAGGGGGGTGACCTAATTGCCCTGCCATATAGGCAAATAACGACAGGAAAAAGGTGGCAGCTACATTGTAAGAGGAACAGTAATTATATCAATATTAGGGTCTCTCAAGTCAGATGGCAGGAGTTGTGCTTTCCAGAGATGGCTGCGGTGCACGGAGTGCGCAAAGCGACCCGGACAAAACCTTCCTGGCTGGCTGCTCCGAAGGTACCTCTTTCCCGCAGGATCAGGGATTCTTCCCCTTGGCAAACGGCAGCAAGCCAAGATTTTCCTGCTTTTTCCCTTCAGATGGACACTTTTCTACAGTTGGAAGAACATATAAATAAATAAATGCGTGTGTGGAAAGCTTTCCTTCCCCTCTATGCTCTCTGCAGGCTATGGATTTGGTTGCTGCAGGATTTGTATATGCAAGTGTCTATCACACCTACACATTTATATACGCGCACACACACGCGCGTGCTCATATATATCTATATGTTTATATAAATAGTATTTATTTCGGAGTATGACACAGCTTCAGGCAGTACACCGAATAGGGACGTCCTGTCTTGCCCACCGATTTTTCAAACCTTTGCCGTCTCTTGTCAGCGGTTTGTAAAGCTTGTACAATGACTTGAACACATGTGTGGTTAAAGCGTCGGACCCAAAGCAGCTCCTAGATTATTTGTAATTAAACACAATTCCCAAAGTAACATTTATCTTCCCGAAACTGCGATTGCAATTGTCAGCCGTCTGGAGGAGACGCGGGGTAATCTGGAAGCATTACCACCTCTCCTAACGGAGCAGAATGAAAAGAAATCAATACCGCTGAGGAGAAGAATTTAGTAGTTTTTAACTGTAAGTGATGCCTGGGAGAAAGTGATATATAATAGGCAAAACAGAAAGCAGGTTAAACAAATCTATTATAGGAGGGACCGAAGCGACCTGCTCTTCAGCCCGCGGCGGGGGCTCCGCGCTCTGCCCCTCCCGGGTGCCTGCGCGCCCAGCCCGGGAGCTTTCTCTCCCCTCCGGTGCCTCCCGGTACTTACATGACCGTCTGGGAAGGGCTGATGGGGACACAGAGTAACTGAGCGGCGGGGTCTGGGGTGTATGCGCCTGTAAGGACTCAGATTAAAGAAAGAGAGAAGGAGGAGATGCACACAGGCGGTGTAAACAGGGTGGGTGTGAAGGAAGGTGCCTCTTCCACTCCTTCTGTCCCTCCCCAGGCATACACACACGGCATCTCCCGTGTGTATATGCCTTTTTTTTTTTTTTTTTTTTTTCCCACACACACAGGCAAATAAATAAATGTCGAAAGACATCGATATGAATGAACCCCCTTCTCAGGCTGAGAGCAGGCAGGTCGGCCTGTGCCATCGCCGAAGTGTTTCAGACACAAGTCCGGGCTGTGCAGAGCATCTCACCGCTGCCTGAGCTGGGAAGCAGCCAGGCCGCTCATCGCTGCGCGCTACCCCGCGGCCGCGGTGGGAAAAGCCGGGCGGGCAGCGGGACGGGAAACCCGGCAAGGTTGGTAGGTCCCCGGAACAGATACTTTTGCACTGATGGAAAAAAGAACGCCTGTAACCTGCAGAGCGATAGGTGCAGGCATAGGCACTGTGTGCTCCCGCCCGGCTGTACGGGGTGCCCGGCTGCCAGCCCCGGGCAAGGAAACCACCCAGAGAGGCAGGGAGAGAAACGTCCCAGGTGAACACAGCACTGCAGAGGTGCGAATGGAGCATAAAGAACGACATCAGTCATCATCCCCTTTGCTCAGTGACCGCCAGGCATCGCACGGTCCTTTCTGCCTGCTGGTTGTTTTGTCTCATTTACATCCTATTCCCTTTTTTCCTCTACCCGCCTAAGCCCCTCGGAGCCCAGATGCGCCTGGGGAATTGGTTGTCACCTTTCGGTAAATCTTTCAGGTGACAACTTCCAGGTGAAGGAGTGGGACACCCATCAGCACCCACCTCCCCGGTCGGTTCGACGTGGGGGGCAAACCCCGGGGGGGACGGCAGTGGTTTCCAGTGCCGGAGGGAGGTGAGGGCAAGGCCCCCGTCCAGCGGCTGCTCCCCGGGAAGCCCACGGGAGCGGAGCTGCGCACCTCTGGGCGCAGCAGAACCGAGGTTTTGTCCTCGCTGAACGCTTGGGGAGCGGCGGAGAGGAACCGTGTGGCTGGGAAGGAGTTGGGTCAAGCTCTAACGTGTCCTCCCGTAAAGGGTGGCATGAAATGTGCTCCCTCAGTAATGCTGACATTCAACATACGGCGTGGTCAGCAAGCAGTTTAATCTTTCCGGCTATGTCTTTTCAAATATTACAGACCTCTGTTTCTTCCAAGAAAAATCTCCTCACCGCACACCCCCCCGGCAGAGCTGTCTGCAGACAGACGAGGACCCCTGGTACAGCGCTCTGTCCATCCCTCTGTCTGCTCTCCGGTCATAGTGCGGGGGGCCGAGGTTTATCCTGAGGAAAATCCCCTCCCCCCTTCCCCCCCCTTGGGAAGGTTAGCGACAGCTATCCTTGTGGCTAAAGCTCCGAGATTGCTAATGCATATTGAAGATACAAGATGTTAGGTAGACTTGAGCAAGTTGTTCCCAGGATGTAAATTAGGTCCCAAAAGCTGTTGTCCAAATCGAAGAAACAGAGAAATTAATCTGGGAGACTATCCATCATAGCCTGTAATAAAGGGAACGACATGGATGAGACAGATGATATGATTAAGGAGCTGTGGTCGTTTTAATTAACTTTTTGCTGTCCTGTAATGATCAAACTGGTCAACAGACCCGGTCAATAAGCATGTTAATATCAAACAAATAAAACCAGGGATGATTAAAAACCTCCTGGTTTATTAAATTTGAAATTCAAATGAAATTTATGCTGCAGATGCATACAGAATGCTAATAGATTTTAGCTTTATTGAGAGTGGATCCCACAGGTTTTCAAGAAACAGCACGAACATTTATCTACTCCCGTACATTAAACTTCAAATGGAAAAAAAAAAAAAAAAAAAAAAAGTTTTAATTAATTTCGGAAAAACCTCTCATTGCTGGCTCCCCCCCCACCTACATATTATATTGATGTACTGCACCCTTAAGTGCAGTGGTCAATAACGCAAATGCAAACAAAATTGTAACCTTCCTTAAATCCTTTGCCCAGCAGGCAATGTATACAAAGGGGGAAGGTTACAGATGTTTCCGTGGCGAATTCAGCAAAGATCAGCTCACCGCTCTCAAAGTTCAGAAGCTGCTGCTTTTCCAGTTTCAGGAAAATTATCAGAATAGCAGGAGGATGCCACTGACAGGAGTTTTTTGTTTTCTATTCGGTTCTGATGTGTCTGTCTTTTTTCTTCCTTTCTGTTGAGATTGCGTGTAAAGACTCCCACGGCTATTTTCTACAAGGAGTTTTTCATAATTTTCACGACTGGGCTTTTAAAGGAAAAGCGTACGGAAAATCGAGGACTTTCGGCTCCAAATCAAAAGAGCTAGGGCAAGCAAACAAACAAACTGGAAAAAGATCAAGAAAGGACAAGTGCAGACAAAACACGGATGAGAATGAGAGACCCACTCGGCGAGACTCTCCTAAAAAGTGATATATCACTAGTGCCTTCTCCTTCCCCGGTGGATGGCAAAGACTTTCTGGGGATGAAAGGAATGCGTGTCGATCTTTTTACCTAACCTGGCACACCACAAAATGCGATTTTGTGTTCCTCTAAAATATAATGCTCACGATGCTTGTTTTGCTCTTACGGTTTCTGATCTATGTCTTAATAGTTACTCCCCACCTCCAGCAGATAAAAGAAGTAGAGATAAAAAGTTAATAAGTATTCATACAAGGGAGTATCTCCGGGAAATGTTCTTCCCCTCTTCGTGGGTGATGGTATTGATTAAATTAAACCCGAAATTTAAACAAGTGTGCATTAGGTCTGTAAAATGAATATCATTATAGAAGGAGACCAAAGCAATGAAGTTAATTCTTTTTTATTTGTTAAACGGAGTTCCCTCCTTCCCCCACCCCTTCCTCCTTCTGGGCTGGCCTGTCACGCCTTCTCAACAGGCTAAAATCATTCAGAGCAGTGCGCGGAGAGAAACGCGACATTTATGATAACCGTCAGACTTCAGAGAAAGAAAACAGTTCATTAATTTACTTCACTCTTACTTCAAAATATGATAATGTACGTTACCCCCTTGATCAATAGATATGATGTACAGTCAATATCCCCACGACACGGAAGTGGGTCAAAACCCAGGCCGAGAAAAACAGAACAGCCCCCAGGAAGCAAAGGTCCGTGAGGACGTTGCTGAGGAAAAACCGCGAGGCTAAGAGCACCTGGGCGAGCAGGGCCGGGCAGGGGTGGCCACAGGAGGGGGGTGGGGTGTTCTCCCCGGGGTCGGTATTGCACCGCCTTTGCCCTTCCCCGCAGCCCCGAAAGGAGGAGAGAAGCCCCCACCTCCGGCTGCTCCGGGAGGAGGAGGCGGGGACCGCTCGATGTCTCTCGGATGGGCTCCGCCGGGGACCTTCAGTCAGGGCACAATTCCTGAGGTGGCTTGTGCCACCCCGCCGCCAAGAAAGACGCCTGAAACATCGGGATGACAGCACTGCGTGGGGGGAGCACAGCAGCCCGCTGTCGCCTGAAGTGTGTCCCATTCCGTGTTTCCCCTTTTCCTCCCTCCCCCCCCCCCTGCTCGCTGCGACAAGGGTAGAAAGAACCGGGAGAGAGGGGATGTGGGGTGGGCTGGAGTGGGGGGACCCCGCAGAACAATCGAATGCTCCCGCACTTGCCCATCGTTTCCATCATAATAGTAACGCCGAGATGATGAGGCTATAAAAATCCAAGTAAACGTGAAAAAAACACAACCCACCAACAACCCCAAACCGACCAAACAAAAACCAGAAAAAACAAAAAACCCAACTGTTTTTGGGATTACGCGCACGAGGCGGGGGGGGGGGGGGGGGGAGGTGCTGGAGGGGGCAGCCGGGAGGAATCAACCCGACTCGGGGCGAGGGGCAGCTGCGAACTGGGACGCCGGCCCACAATGCTCGAAGATGTGAGTGCGTGAGGTCATCAGAGCCGTCGAGCAGAGGGTTCGACGGCGCTGATGACCTCACGCAGTCGCGGCGTCGAGGAAGGCGGCGGGCCCAGGGATTGGCTGGCGACAGCTCAGCGGCACTTCAAAGCCAGCGAGGGAGCTACAATTGTGGTGGAATGGGCGGAACTGATCATTGTATTGCACACCTCTAAAAAAAACACTGCCTCTGATTTATCAATATAAAAAAGATCCTCTGAGAGGAGGGCACTTTTGTGTGATGGCAACTTCACTTCTAGGGGTGAGTCTAAGGATTTTTTCTCTTGCTGGTTTAATTAGTTTCTTTTTATTGTCGATTGGAGGGGGTTAAAATAACCCCTGTCTTGACCGGGGCTATCAGTCTCCTCTATTCATCCCCTTTTTTTTTTTTTTTTTTTTTTTTTTTTTTTAACTTAAGTACAAGTGAGTTTAGGAGAAAAGAAAGAGCGAGAGGGGGAGAAGGGGGCAGAGTCACTTTTCAGTGAGCAGAAAAAGGTTTTAAGGGCATTTGTAGAAACAACCTACAGCGCCTGGGCTGTGCTGTGCCTGTGCCCCCGGAGAAGTGGCCTTTCTTCTTTACATGTGACTGCTGGAAAGAAAAACAAAACAAAACAAAACAACCCAAACCCAGCACTTACGTTTTTCGTGTGCATTTTCTAATTTGCGACAGATTGTGGTTTTTTGTTTTTTTGGTTTTTTTTTTTCCCCCTTTAAAATAACACAGCCCGCCGTGTCCTGCAGGTACGTTGAACTTGTGTATACATACGTATGTCCATATGTTAAACTTTTATATATATTTAATTATGGTTGGTACTTAAATGAGGCTTTTTTAAAAGGAAGTTGGTTTTTTTTGTTTGGGTTTTTTTTTGTTTGTTTTTGTTGTTGTTGTTTTTTTTTTTATATATATTTTTATAATCCTGCAATTCTATATTTAAGAAAAGTCTAACTGGCCTGAGGCACAGGGACCGACCAGGTCCCGGGGAAAGGGAATAGGCTGAAACGTAGCGGCCGCCGTGACAAGGGCACCATAAAGCTACGCGAACAGACGCAACTTTTTCCCCCCCCCCTCTCTTTTTCTCCCCCTTTTTTTATCCCTTCCTGAGCTCCTCCATGGGAGGACGGTTGGATGGTGAAAAAAGCCCCGGAAGGCGCCTGGAGACAGAGCCGCGCTGCAGGCTCAGGCGAAGGGATCCTCCCGCGGGAGTCGATAAACTTTGCGCCCGGGTCGGGCGGCGGAGGGGAGCGGAGAGGAGAGGGGCCGGGCGGCGGAACGGAGCGGGGTTGGGCAGGGGGCGGCGGGCGGCGGAGGGGCCGCTCCGTCCCTGACGCCGGCGGGGTGGCCGTCTCCCCTCTGTGCCCGCAGGAGGAACCGCGGGTAGGCTCCACGCCGCTGGCCATGCTCGCCGCGACCTGCAACAAGATCGGCAGCCCCAGCCCCTCGCCGTCCGCCCTTTCGGACAGCGCGTCCTCCTTCGGCAAAGGCTTCCACCCCTGGAAACGCTCCTCCTCCTCCTCCTCGTCCTCGGCGGGCAGCTGCGGCGCCGTAGGCTCCGGCCTGCCGGGCTTCGGCGTGGCGGGCGCGGCGCGGAACGGCTCCTCGGCGGCGGCGGCGGCGGCAGCAGCGGCGGCGGCGGCGGCCGCTCTCGTCTCAGACTCCTTCAGCTGCGGTGGCTCGCCAGGCTCCAGCGCTTTCTCCCTCACCTCCAGCAGCGCGGCGGCCGCCAGCTCGCCCTTCGCCAACGACTACTCCGTCTTCCAGGCGCCGGGCAGCGCCGGCGGCGGCGGCGGCGGCGGAGGCGGCGGCGGCGGGGCGGCGGGGCAGGAGACGGCGGCTCACCAACCCGTCTTCATCTCCAAGGTGCACACGTCGGTGGAAGGTCTGCAAGGCATCTACCCGCGGGTGGGCATGGCGCACCCTTACGAGTCCTGGTTCAAGCCCTCGCACCCGGGGCTGGGCGCCGGTGAGGTGGGCTCGGCGGGCGCCTCCAGCTGGTGGGACGTGGGGGCCGGCTGGATCGACGTGCAGAGCCCCAACGGGGCGGCCGCGCTGCCCGGCTCGCTGCACCCGGCGGCCGGCGGGCTCCAGACCTCGCTCCACTCGCCGCTGGGCGGCTACAACTCGGATTACTCGGGCCTGGGCCACTCGGCCTTCAGCAGCGGCGCCTCCTCGCACCTCCTCAGCCCCGCCGGGCAGCACCTCATGGACGGATTTAAGCCGGTGCTGCCCGGCTCCTACCCGGACTCGGCCCCATCGCCGCTGGCCGGCGCCGGGGGCTCCATGCTGGGCGGCGGCCCCGCCGCGCCTCTGGCCGCCTCGCCGCGCTCCTCCGCCCGCCGCTACTCGGGCCGCGCCACCTGCGACTGCCCCAATTGCCAGGAGGCCGAGCGGCTGGGGCCGGCGGGGGCCAGCCTGCGGCGGAAGGGGCTGCACAGCTGTCACATCCCCGGCTGCGGCAAGGTCTACGGCAAGACCTCGCACCTGAAGGCGCACCTGCGCTGGCACACGGGCGAGCGGCCCTTCGTCTGCAACTGGCTCTTCTGCGGGAAGCGCTTCACCCGCTCCGACGAGCTGCAGCGGCACCTGCGGACCCACACGGGCGAGAAGCGCTTCGCCTGCCCCGTCTGCAACAAGCGCTTCATGCGCAGCGACCACCTCAGCAAACACGTCAAGACCCATAGCGGACCCGGCGGCGCTGGCGGCCCGGGCGGCGGAGGCCCCGGCGGCGGTCCCGGTCCCGGTGGCAAGAAGGGCAGCGACACCGACAGCGAGCACAGCGCAGCCGGCAGCCCGCCCTGCCACTCCCCGGAGCTGCTGCCGCCCCCCGAACCCGGCCACCGCAACGGCCTGGAGTGACGGGAGGAGCCGCGGGGCCGCCGCACCTCCCCGGGTCTGCCGCCCACCCCGCGGGCTAGCAGCCCCACGGTGGGTATGCGGACACGGTAAGTAGCCGGCGCGGCTCCTCAGGGACCGCTCTCAGCCCCCACGACCGCCCCGCTGCCCGCCCAGAGCCCCGCCCGGGGCTGTCGGTGCGGTCGGGCCGCGCAAGCCCCGCGACGGGGGCAAGGAAGCGGCTCGGCAAGGGGCGAGGGTCGCAGCGCCCCGTGGGGCAGCCCCGCGGACGCCTTCCCTCCCCTTCGCCTGCAGACACCCCGACGCCTCGGGTTGCCTTTAGAGCGGAAAAAAAGCCCACGTTCCCTCTGCTTTCCTGATGGAAACCGTCCCGCATCCTCTCGCCCGCTGCTAGCACCGGTACAGCTGCGGTGTCCCGGGAGCGGCGGGCGGGCGGGGGCCGCCCTGTGGCGGGGGCTCCGACGGCAGCGCCCACCGGTTGCGGTCCTTATGCCCGAAAGCGCCCATCTGAGACTCGGAAGCTCCCTCGTCTCGTTATCTGCTCCAAGTTCCTCTGCTCCCCGGGACCGGAGCGGCGGTGCACTTCCCTTTCCCTCCCCTCCGCGCCTCCCCACCCCCCACTTTTATTTTTTTTTTTTCCCCTTTTAATTTAATACATCGTTTACCCCGCACACACTCCAAATTTCATGACGTTTGCCAGCGCATTTTTATAATTCCCGTTTGAGTAGGAATCGTGAAATACGCTGAAAAGAATTAGGTTGAAAATCGTATATTTTTTAACTCCAAACAAATGAAGAAGCACCGTGGGTTTCGAGTGAAGCTGTAGTTCCCATGCCAAAAAGTGAGGCCGGGGGGGAGATAGAGAAATAAAATATTTGTAAAATACATCTGAACCTATAGGTTTGTACAACTGGGGAATCGTTCTAGATTAGGTAACAAATATAACTCCACCAGTGTATCGGTGTGAGGTGCAGTTGTCCAGGAGACGATTTTGTATAGTATTTTTCTTGTAAATTACTTCCAGTAAATATTTGAAAATATATTGAAGTACACTTGAGCTTTTCCTTTTATTTTTAAATTTTTATTTTAATTTCTTTTCCTGTCACAAGAAAGCATTATTGCTGCAGTCCTGGGTCACTGCATTCTTTTTTTTTTTTTTTTTTTTTTTTTTGGGACTCCTTCCTTGAAGTGTACATCAAACTGCACTTCAGGATATAGGTTTTGCTTGAATATTAATTTAGGTAGGCATACAACTGTAATTAAGCAAACAATATTTGATAAATGTTGAATGACATTTAATTTAATGGAGCATGTACTTATTTGCATTTGCTGGCAGTTCAGGTATAGTTACAGTGAGAGTTCTCCTATATTTCATAAAGTGGGTTTGCCACGACCCATGTGTTAAATAAACTGTCCAAGTGAAACTAAACTAACGTTGGCCTATGTGTATTTCCTGAAAATAATATTGATAAATGTTAATAAACACTCCTGACACTACATTAACGGTTTGCAATGCTGCAAACTAATTGTCTCATTGTAATGTTGAAATAATTTGGATATTTCACATTGAAATGGAAAGCCCTTCGCTGGAACATTTTAGATTTGCATTTTAAATGCATGAAATGTAATTGATTTTTATCTGTAAGATTTTAAATGGTATTAATAAACTCCAGATAAAACATTCTACCTTAGGTCAGCTAATTGTTGTTTTTTTTCTTTTTAATTCCACTGTTACAGGCAATGATTTATTTTGAACTCATAATTGCATGAGCCATTCAGAGTTTCAGAGAAACGTGAAAATGCAACGAATTCAATCCTGTTGTAAATTTTTACACCTCATGAGAACAGCTTTGAGGCGTTAAAGTGAGTAATTTGGCATTCTGCTTTCTTCATTTCATCATGCACTAGTAGAGGAAACTAAAGGAAAATCATTAACTTTTAGTAATAACGATCATATATTTTTTAAATTAACGCTCTGTTGCCTCTTCCAAACCCGACTGGTCATGAGGTGCTGCTTTGCACAGACCTTCTCTTTGGACTTTGTTTCTCACATCCCATCAGATCCCTTGTGGGAGCGGTTTAATCCTGGAACGCTAAGGGTCATTTTTGCTTTAAAAGACAAACTAAAAAGTGGTCGGCCGCTTTTATTCCTAGGTGATGTGTTTGTGGCAGGGAGCAATGGTAATTGCCGGAGTCAGCGCTAACTTCTGCCGCTCTCGGGGCTTGGAAACTTCGCGGTTGTGCGTGAAAACCCTTCTCGTCCGGGGGTGTTTTCTCTGCAGGAGAGAACCCAGATGGTTTCAAGGGATGCGATCAACCAGCCGGTGCGGCGCGACCGCCCTTGTGTCCCTTGAATCTTGTCCCTAGCTGTCCCTGAACAACAACAAAAACACTCTTGTGAGGCTTTCCTAAAACCTGGTGTCTTCTGCTCGAGATAGAAAAGCAGTTACTGCATTTGCTCAGCGTTTTGGCAAAAAACCCTGCTTACACTTAACACTTTTTTTGGGGGGGGGCTGGGGGGTCGGGAAGGGATGGGAGGAGGTGGACAATTTTTTTTTTTCTGTTTGAAAATCAGGCCTCTTGCATTACACTGGGAGGTGATACTCACTTTCAGGGTACTAAGAAATCAGGGCTAGTGCATGGAATCTGCATAGCAGAAAGGTCTTTTGTTCATACACATAAAGCACATTATTAGTGACAACCTAAACAGCAGGTACTAAAAGGGAGAGCAAAAGAGTGCAGAGAAGTCAGCTCCAGATGAATTGGAGATTTCAGTTATGTGCATGCTCTAGGTAATAAGAAGGGTCTTCTAATGTGCACTGTGAACAGGAGTTGCTCTGGATGAATTTCTCTAAGCTGCATTTTGAATTTGCTTAATTACAGATGCAACCATCAAAGGCCTGCAAAGTTACCTACTGAATCAAGCAACAGCTCTGTCTTTTTTTTAATTTCTCTCTCTCTCTTTTTTTTTTTTTTTTTTTTTTTTTTTTTTTTTAATGCCTTGTTAATGGCGTGGTGCAGCAGCAGCAAGCAGCAGAACCCAATTTCCCCAGTGGGAGTGAGAGGCAGTGTTTATGTTATCTGGAAGTTTCAGTTCTGATGGGCTGGTCTGAACACTGAGTAGGTAACTTCTCATACTACTTCTCCAGTATCTCCCTGAAAATAGCGCTACAAAATGCCACTTGCTGGGAACCCGGTGGGCTGTTTACGGTACTGATTTCTCCATCTCAAGGCAGATGGATAGAGTCAGTGACAAAACCCGGGAAGGAGTGTATGTCCGTGCTGCTTGGGAGCTGCCAGTTTGGATCCAGGCTGTGTGAGAACACACATATCTTTTCTTTCTTTTACTAGCAAAGCCCAGCACTTGAAGGCTGAATAGGTTCTTTTTGTAGTTGATTTACTTTTACTAAACCCTTCCAGATAAGGGCATTGAGTTGTTTGATAGGAGCCGGGAGCTTGTCTCTGCGTTGTGCAGATCAAGGTAGAGTTAAACTAATTTGCTGACCCGCAGGTCAAACCGGTGTCCATCAACTTACCTTCCAACTGCCTTCAGATGATTGTGGCCATTCCCATTTGCTCTCTGACCTTTTAAGTCTCTCCCCTTCAAGCTCGTAGCAATGTCTATCGAATTTTGTGTTCTGCTTTTCCCATTATTCCAGATTTTCATTGTCATTTTCCAGTTTAAATTTTCAATAGAGCGATGATGGGAGATGTGCACAGTTGAAGCGATTTAAAACATCCCTTGATTTCTGCCTACAGTAGTGGCTTTCCCACTGTCCTCAGTCTGTGCCTGTCCAGACTAAATAGCAATCAAAGGGTGTTGGCTTCTCGGTTGCTTCCAGTCTAGGAATGTGAAAGTAGAAAGAAAGAAATGAAATCTCAGACACTTTATTTGTGGATGTGATGGCTAATCCAGCTATCAACACTTTCACAACTGTAAAGGTGGAGGAGTACGAATACTTGATGCAGTCCAACAAATCTTTCAGTGCAAGAGTGGTTGTAAGTATGTACTTGCCAAAACCCACCACACTTCAGTTAAATTCTGTGAAGCAATCTCTGGTTTAGTTTTGCAAAGAAAGATCTGGGAAAAGGTGTAAGGAAATTAGATGTTTGTTTGCTCACACTTTCACCAGATTTATGACAAAGGGACAAAACCCCTTTGCTATATCAGAAAAATTTTGTGTTTCTTAGGATAAGTCAGGGCCTGCTTACTCAATTATATTTTGCTTTATTATCATAGAGATACTTTTAGAAAATATTTGAACTACATGATCTTTAATGTCCTTTCAAACTCAAAGCATTCTGTAATTCTATATTTCTATGAAAAATTCCTCAATATTTCCATGGAGGAAGGCATATTCAGTGATATCTTCTTTAAAATTTAGATCAATTTTTGTTTGGTTGGTTGGTTTTTTTACTATTGTGTGTGTGGCATCTTTTCAATCTAGCTGTCTTGTGCTAAAGCCCATGGGCAAATTGTTACACATCAGGAAGTTGTGCATTGAGAAAAGCCACGTTATTTAGGACAATTACTGCGTTTCCAGGACTCTGGTTTCCTAACTGCTGATTGGAATTAATTCACTTTTTTTTTTTTTTTTTTCTAAAAAAAAAAAAAAAAAAAAGGTATTAGGGCAATAGAGGGTAATGGCAAGCAATACTGCACAGGAGTTTAAGTGGGGCTCGGTAAATATGGAGTAACTAGTTTTTACACTTACGGATTTCGAAACAAACTAGGACCCTGCATTACTCTGAGCAGTGAACAGCTTTGCAAGAGGTACATTTATACCCCCTGCAAGGCCAGGTGAGGGGCTGGATAATGAACCCATCTCCTGGGGAGCGACTTTGGTCTTGGCATTTGGAGATTTCTGTTTTTCAGGCTGAGTGATAATGATCTGAAAATTGCAAAAGTGCAGCCATGGATCGTCGCAACTTTTTCAGGGGCAGCCCTGGGTCTGGGCGGGGGTCCCTGGGCTCCCCTTCGGGTCGGGGATGGAAAAAGGGGGGGTTGTTCGCTGGTAATACTGGAACTCCTCAAACAGTGACACAGAGACTTCTGTCCCTGGTTAGGGAAAGAGCGATGTGATCCTTTTGAACAGGTTTTGCTCACGGGGAGATGTAGCACCGTGCAAGTTTCCTTTGGGGAGGCAGGTGAAATTTTTTTTTTTTTTTTTTTTTTTTTTTTCGGACTTTGCGCCTCCACTTTCTCCTCATCACTCTAGGGCTGCTTCTCTCGGAAGAAGGGAACTGCCTCTCCATTCCCCCCACCCTATCTCCCCCATCCCTCTTACGGCCTCCCTATCCCTCTCCTTCTCTTTTTCTTTCTCCCCATCGATGCACGGATGCTTCTTTCGGGAGGGGGGGAGGGGGTGATTTGCCTCCCCATCCTTTCCTTTCCGTTTTTCTCCCTCTGCGTCCTTCCCCTCCCCTTCTTCTATCCCGTCTCGGACACAGCCAGACAGCCAGCCAGACACCCGGAGGTGCGGGGGAGGTGCGGGGGGAGGTGCGGGGGGGGGGGGTGCGGCTGGTCCTGCCGCGGGCTCGCAGCGCCACCCGGTGTGTGCGCCCCGTCGGTGGCAGGTCCCGTCCCGTCCTGTCCCGTCCTGTCCCGTCCCTCCCCCTCGGAGCTGCCCCAGCCTGGAGAGGGACAATGAGAGGAAGCCTCAGCGACCCTGCGTGGATGACTCCTGTGATGCCGGCTGAGGAGGCCGGGAGGAGCGGAACCTGTGTGGATACCTGCTCTGGAAGAGACCCTGGAGATGGGAAAGCAGCCACTAGGGCAGGATTTGGGATCTATTTAAAGTGTTTCATCCCCGGGTTCTTTGAGAGCTGCTGGGATGGTTACTGATAGAGTGACAAGGGCTTTTGACAGTGTTGCTAAACTCATTCATGGACTTTAAAGCCAGGCCAGAGACGTACTTTTCTTTTTTTTGTTATTATTTTTATTTATTTTTTATTAGCTGTATCACAAATATATACATATTGAGACCTCAATCGCGAAGAAACACTTCAAAATATTATGTCAACTTAGCTTCTCAGGGTATGTCGTGTATTTACCTACACCCAGCTTATGCTTGTAAAAGGCAGAAAGTGTATTCCTGCCGATTAAATTGCTCCACACTAAAATAACTCTGATCCCAAGCTAGCAGTCTTCTCAGAAAGCTTTCAAAGTTTCCTCTCCTCTCCCTCTCCTCTCCCTCTCCTCTCCCTCTCCTCTCCCTCTCCTCTCCCTCTCCTCTCCCTCTCCCTCTCCTCTCCTCTCCTCTCCTCTCCTCTCCTCTCCTCTCCTCTCCTCTCCTCTCCTCTCCTCTCCTCTCCTCTCCCTCTCCTCTCCCTCTCCTCTCCCTCTCCTCTCCTCTCCCTCTCCTCTCCTCTCCTCCTTCCCCCTCCAGCCTGCAGGAATTGAAGTACTAACACCACCTGCTTTCCTGCCTGTGATTGCAAGGAACAGCTGTTCAGATTTTGAGATACTTATAGGAAGAAGTTTAAACACAAATACCTGGAAACAGGTATGAGGATTTTCTTCTCCATTAAAGTAATCAACCTGGTGTAAAGATGTTGCCTATCTCTGCAAACCTTTCCTATTGAAAAAAAAAACAAGCCAAAACAAAAAAAAAAAACACAACAGAAAAACAAAGAAACACCCACAAAACAACACCCAGCCCCCTAAAGAAACCAAGAACCAACCAGTCAATACCAACAAACCCCACGTAAAATCCCAAACCAAAGCAACCAAACATCCCCCAACCCACGCACCCCCAGCACACAACTGTGTTCTCAGAGTCTCCAGGTGAGTCCTGTGCTCCTTGCCTCCAGCAGACAAGCCACAGCTATTTGCCTGTAACCATTACTGGCTTTTCCAGATAGATATATAACTCCTTAAGGGGAATTGCAGAACAGCAAAGGGTGCTAGATTGGGTGAGGAATCAGCTGGGCAGTGGAAAGGGGCTGTCTCAAGGAGGAATCCTTGATTGGTAAGAAATTGGTACCTGAAATGCTTGGGAAGAGCCAGTATCACTATCTGCTGTGTTTGTTTGCTTTGCTTCAGATAGTCCAACCATTACCACGCTAAGAATGGAGCTTAATTTGCTTATCCATATACATATGAAAGGACAAAGCCAAATGGGGAAAACACTTGCCAAATAGAGTTTTCAATTGCTTACTGTGCTGAATGCAGGCACACTGCTAACTTTGTACAGCCAGCTTCTGTGTTAGGACAGATGTCTTATCTTTTAGAGGGGCCCAGAGCAAGGTATCTTCCCTCACACATACAGTAGCACAGCCTGTGCTCAGCAGCCAGGGTGTTTGTCTCATGGATCAAGCCTAAGATTTCCATCATTCTTCTGTTTTAATGCCCACTTTGACATTAGGTTACATCTACTTTCAATTAACTCAGCAGCCTGTGGGAACAGCTGCAGAATAAATTTACCTCCAGCTTTGCCAAGCACAGAATTTTTAGAGGAATGAATTGAAAACACATGCAAGCAGTGTATCTTTATTAGAGAGGGGAAAAAAAGTTTCCAAAGCTCTGTGAATTCTGAGACTTGGATCCCGAAAAATTCACTCTTGCAGAGGACATCCAGGAAAAAGTAGGTGCAATGTATTTGTTTGTTTGCTTTGTGTCCTTTTTGTCTTCTCCATTCATGACACAGAAAACCAAAAAATCAGTCTGACATTTTTTTGCTTATGAATGTGGATTTAGCTTCTGTCCTGGATTTCTACTGTCTACCCAAACACAAGTTCAGTTACAAAACGCCTGGTGTAAGAATTTATATTGTTTTATAGGCATTAAATCACAACCTGGATAGCATTTATATTCATGTTAGGCCCTGTGGCAGACATTAAGGTTTTTTTTCTGACTTTATGAGTCAGGTAAGAAAGATGATGGACTTCTAATTATTAGCCAAGGTGCTAAATTTCCGTATCTATACTCTCTTGTCTCTTGGCAGGTAAATATTCCAAGGTATGTTTTATTCAGTATCATGGCATAACAGAGTGAGTGCAAAAAAGATCTATTCCAAGTATGTCCAAGGTGAAATATAGATAAGCAGAACAAGAGATTTTCCTCATTTTGCCTCACTATTTCTTGTTCTTAAATGTACAGTAGGTAATCATATTCCCTATTGGCAATAATACTATATAACATGATTACAGAAAACAGCACAAATTGTTGCCTGCTAGGGAGAATACACATTATACAGGATACACTACTTACTTTCAATACCTTTTAATTAAACCTTAATAAAAAATCAAAACCAAGAATAAAATAAAAATCATTAGTTGTCTTAGTTAACAAGTCTTTTTTTTTTTTTTTTTTTCCTTTCATATGGTAATATTTCTCTGTTTTGTTTTGATTTTGCAATTTAGTAGCAGGAAGACAAGTTTGTTTCATAATGTAGTTGCTGGCTTGCTCTCAAAATGCTTATGGGAGAACTAGCAAGAGGTTTGTTTGTTTTTTTTTTAAAAAAGCAAGACTCAAGGAAATAGTCAAATCATCATTTCTCTTCATGTGAACAGAGGGAAAAAGTGAGGAAGAGACCAAGGAGCTAAGTATGAAATAAAATAATTTTCATCCTTTTGTAAATTTTTGGTGAATTGTGCTTACTACTCTTGGACTGAGCATATATTTTGCCTGCTGCAATGTGTTTAAAATAAGATGTGTGGATTTTGCCATTTGGTAGCACAGAAAAATACACTTGGAAATCCAGACTTAATTGAAAAAAAGTTATGTTTCAAATACTTTCATAAAATTTACTGTGCTTTTACAGGCACAGAAGGGTCCAGAAGTGAATAGCTGCATCTGTTGGATACAATTTTGGCACATAATTTAGCCACACCTCCCCTATTAGTAGTAGCTGTCATGGTCTTGCCAAACCTGGTATCCTTCCCTTACTTTCTTTAGTCAGCTGCCATCTCTAGCCTGACTTCAATACATTCTCTGATAAAACCTGTATTTTGAGTTTTTTGGGCAAATTTTAATTCTCATTGAAACACTGATTTTACTGGGACTTTGCCTGGGTGAAGACCAAACTGAAAATTCAGTAGGACCCCAGGTTTTGCCTTCATATTAAGGTGCCTGAGGACAGGTGGGAGAAGCAAGGATCTGGATGACAGGCAGATCTCAGGGCTTCTATTGCTGTCATGCTTCCCATACCAGGATGGGCTTCTCTAGGCTGGCATTTCAGTTTTCTGAGGCATAAGCTGTATTTCCAGGGAGTATAATATGAGCAGGCAAAGTTTTTCCCCTCCCCACTGCTGCCCAGAAATGCAAGATAAGACCCAATAAAGAGAATAGGAATAAGAAATAGAACACTTGGCTGCTGCCAAATCCAGCAAGCACTTACAGGTACCTTAATTTTCAGGTCCATTTGGGCCTAAGTATAAATGTGGATTTTGTTTGCCCCTAGGCTTCTTATGGCTGACCACTTTGGTGTTTTATCCTGAGTTTGATCCTTTTGATGCACTTCAAGGATTCCTCATGTGCACTGTCAGATTTTAACTCCCTGTATGTCCATGTCCTGTGAAATTACCACTTGCCTAGGACCCTACCAAGGTAGGGCTTCCAAGTATTCATAGCAGAGGTGCTCAAGCTGAGATGGGAGAAGAATTTCAGTCACATTGCCCCCAGGCATTACCTAAGTGCTAAATGCATGCAGACAAAGCTAAGGATTTGTTCCAGAGATGAAAAGATGCTTGGTTTCTCCTAGATTCATGCCAGTCAACAAAAAGATCTGTATCTTCATGGATGTGAACTCCGATGAAATCTTCTGCAATGGGAACATTTTAAAAACTGCTGTGCTGGATAGATACTTGAATGTGTATCATGATGTGAGCTTGGCCTGCTCTTTAATTGGGATACAGTAATCACCTCCATGATCTAGCTGGCTATTTTCTTAATTTTTAGAAAGCTTATTGCCCCTCAAAGCAGCCAACAGATACAAGAGTTTCCATGAGGAGGGGCACAGAGGCAGACTGGCAGTTTGATCATATCAGATTTGTTTCCATAAGAAATCTGGTTTTACTTCTTGTGTGCAACACTGGCAATCAGAATCTCATGAACTCAGAATTTTCTTTATGTTGTCCAGTTAGTACAAGAATATGTTCCAAGTATGACTAGAAACTACCTGTTGTCTTGAGTTTGGGTTTACATTTGACAGTTATCTTTCCTGTTAATGTAAAGCTCATCTGTATAACTGAGGTAGTAGGATGCATTATTCTAATAAGTAAAATTCATAAGGGCATTGGAGCATGCTTATCCCAGACACATAAGCTAATTAACAAAAGACTATTCAGTGCAGAACCTGGTACAAAAAGTCTTGCAAACTTAAGTCACTGAACTGCACACTACTTGTCTGAAAAGGTATTGCTTTGCAACACAATTTCTGCACGTGGAATAATTCCGGCATACTTTTTGTTTGATAAAATTAAACCAGTAATTTTCCCTGAGCAGACAAAAACTTAGATTTCACTTTTAACTGATGGGAAAACATCTCACAGACTGCAAATCTTGCCTCCAGGACCAGTTGCATTCCTCCCTGGGGGAAGCTGGGAGTATGAAACCTCTCTTGTGATGATATTCTCTATCACAGAACTATAGTGATGTGCATATTTAGAATACACACTATAGTAGTAGATTTAGAATGGATTTAGGGCTCTTTAAAATTTATTATTTTCCACTGAGAAAGGAGCAGCCCTTATCCTCTTTCCAAGAGTCAGAGAATCAAAATGCAGCAGCTGTAATGGTTAAGCACATATTTAAATTGAGGGGAAGTGGAAATGTGCCCAAGCTATACTGCAGTTCAAATAAACTACAAAAATATCTGGTACTCTCAAAATTTAACAGGAAAGTTATATATCTCAACATATAAAATTTCATATCTATAGAACACTGCTGATAGAGTTATGACCTTCCCAATAAATCCCACCAGTCAGAAGGTTAGTTAAACCAGCAAGAGCAGGGGGTGTTGGTGAGCAAGACCCTGCAGCAGGTGAAAGAGGGAACCAGAGTGGTTCTGACAGGCACCTGAAAGGGCACTGCAGTTGTCCTCTGGGCATAAAGCAGCTCTCCTTAGCCAAAAATGTGACATGCCAAGGGAGAGAGAGAAATCTCAGCCACACATACTTGCTGTGTAATTGTCAACTAGGCCTGTAATAGAATTCTGTCAGAGGCAATTATTGCTGCAGCATGGTTGCTCTGCAAGCCTTTTTCTCCTAGGCCAAGTTGTAGCTATCAAATCTCAGTTGGTTTGGCTGAAAAAATGATCATGGCAATGATTCCTTTTCACCTAAAAGGATTGTTTCCCACTTTGTTGCCATTAAAATAAATATAAACTAATCAAGCTCTGCCTTCACCAAGCTCTGAACTTCCTAGATGGACTGATAATTTCTGTGGGAAGAGAAGCTTTGTTTTGCTTTATTTGAAAAACTATTCTGAGAGGGTTTTCACATTTTAACTGTGGTTCCCAGTCACGTGTGTCAAAATTTACTTCCTGAAAGTAAAATTAAATCACAAATGCTGAAGCAGCTGGCTGAAAATCACAAATGAGTTTCTATTTCCTCTGTTCTGACACAAAAAAGGTCTTTTTTCACAACAATGTACATACTAATGGTTATTATTAGCATGGAAAGAGTGTGTGAAGACTACAGTAAACATTGAAGGTCTTTTGATAGGTGTTCAGGTCAATATTTGTGCTGCCTACTGAAGGTAAAGAGAATGTTTTTATGGGATGATAGCTGGACTACCCCTCTTGAGCAAAGCTCTGTTGGAAGTAACACTATTGTAGCAAGTATCTACTTGAGGATCTGTAAAAACCAAAAACCAAAACATCTTTCATATAGGCATATTTGCTGTTCATTCTCCAAGGCATTTAAAACAGGTCAAAACAAGTGAGCAGGACAAGAGGGTGAAGAGCTTGGGCAAGCAGAAGGATCTACTTGTGAGGTAAGTGACTGTTCCACCTGAAGGTTCCCAACTGTTACACGGTCTGGGCATTTCTTTCTAGTTTTCAGAATACAAATGAGATCTTTCCAGCTAGACCACCAATTCACCAGGCTGTCTTACACAAGAAAAAGTTTTCAACTTTATGCAAAAAGGCAGCCAAACACTTCTGACAGTGTCAGTTTATAACTGCAGAGAGACAACAATTTCCAGAGCAAACTGACAGATGAAGAGATGACCTGACACAAGGAATCCCAAAGAAGGAAATCAAGGTAACAAATCTTACTATCAAACAAAATACAGTAAGGTAAAATATTATGACTCAATGTCATAATATTAGTTGTAAATTAGATGTAATAAGATATTACTTAGATGTAAGAAATATAAAGATGAAACACTACAATATTATCTTTAAGAAATATGATCTGTCTATTAAGAGATGAAATCCCAGCCAGTCTCTCAATAGTATTCCTGTTCCTCTCTTCCATTCACCCTCCCATTTTCCTCTTGAAAGAACAGTCTGGTTTGCATTTATCTGTATTATCTGAAGTACTGAGGGGACAGTCTCCTGCCCTGCTCTCAGCAATAACTGCTCTCTTACTGATAACCTGCTGGGAATTCGTTCACACATACAAAAAAGCCAAACCACATCTTTGCTGCTAGACTCTTAGATCAGAGCACACGTAAGGGCCACTGCAGTAAGTTGGGTGCAGAATTTCATATTGGGATGTGGCAAGAAAGAAAAGGGGCAGCTGACTTGGAAGAATTCTTGAAGATGGTTCAGACAGTAGAAGTCATATTAAGAAATTCTGGTGATGTCTACCTCCAATGTACAAGGACAGAGGATTTCTATTTGAATGTTGTTGACATCTAGTGGTAATTGAAATTATAATTTTTCAAAAAAACCCCAAACCTAAACAACCTTTCTTGTCAAGAGATACAGACTATGTGCTTCACTTAGCTTTCCATTTAGTGACACGGCTAAAAGAGGACTCCAGTGAAACTAGACTGAAAGAAGATGCCGAAAAGAGTAAGGAGAATTTAGTGAAGAACCACAGGAATGACTGAACAAATAGCTGCTGAATAAAAAAAGTCTGTTAAGAGCACTTACTCCTGGCTTGTTAAATGGAAGAATAAGGGGTTACACCTGAAGTAATTGTATGGAAAAAAAGAAATATAAAAGGGAAAGGTTCTTGTGATCCTTGGAGTTTCCTTGCTTGCAAGCTTGATTGAAATGAACCGAGGTGAGATATCAGGTTTCAATGTTTTAACTATGATGATAATCAGTCATTCAAATTGAAGCTACCAATTACTGGCATTATCACCAAAGGATACAGTAAAACTCTTGCTAATGCTAACTCTTTAATGGCTTCTATTTTCTAAAGGAAATAGAATTTAGTCTAGGCAGGAATTAGCTTAAGGAACTCCCTGATAAGTATTGTGGAGGTAATCCCAGCAGTCCTCTAGAATGAGTTTGCTATCTCTCAATCTATGGAGATAAACTGTCAAGCAATTACCTACAAAACTGCAAAATTATTTGACTGCTGGAGGCTGTAGGATGTTCTAATTCGTATTTGGCATTTCAAACTCTTTGCGAGATGGAAAAGGCTGACCCTGAACTGTTCTGTTTTGGTGAGGCCCAGCATCCCAAGATACTATTGGGTAATCAGATTTGAGTGGGTGATTCATTTACCCTTAGATGTTTGCATAATAAAATTGAAATTTTTTAAATTTATTCCTTGATTACTTGGTGAAAATCCAGAGTCTGAGAAAAATGGAATTTTGCTGAATCACTCATTTGATTAATGAAAATATTTTTTTTTAAAAATCAAATGCTTATTTCTGCAGAATTTTATTTTAGGGTTGGTGATGGATCATGTTTAGCCTTCTTTTTGAACCTGATTCATGATCCACTGAAATTTATACGAGCCATTCATTAACTAAAATGAGCTTTGAAATGGGTCCCTAGTGAAACAGACAGCTCAGATGAGAACAGATGCAATGATCTTTGGATTTTTAAACTGCAAAGCTCGAACTTGAATTGTTTGCATTCACATCTAAGGGTGCTGACTAAGAAGAAGAGATAATTGTAACAGTTAAATGCATCTGCCTACAAACTTTCACTGATTGCTTCTCCATGAATCCCTCCTGCTAACAGATGTATAAATAGAATTCTGCAAGCATTGGCCCTGCTTGTTGTGTATTCAATATTTTCATTAATGACCTAGAGGGAAAAAAAGAGGATGCTTATTAAATTTTCAGAAAATGTCAAGTTGAGAAAGACCAAACTCTGGAAAACAGGATTAGAATTCAAAATGACCTTGACTAAGTGGATAAATTGTCTGGAAAAATTGGCTGATATTCAACAGGGACATGCTCTAGGAACTCAGAGGGGAATGACCACTTGCACAAATACAGGTTGTGGGATAAGCATGATAACTGACTAGGTGACATTTTTATTGAAAGGCTGATATGGTTGAATGAAATAATTATTCAAGTCAAATTTATGCTGTTGCAAAGCACCCTCCTAAGATACACCAGGCAGGAATATAGACTTTATAAGAAACAGTAAATAATCAGCACTGAGAACACCTCAGCTAGGGTACACTACCTTGCTTTTAGCAAAAGACTTCATGAAGGGTGTGTGCCAGTTGGAAAATGCCCAGCAGAAAACAGTGATGATGATCAGCAAAGATGATTTAGGCTAGGCCAGGGAAAGACAGTGCTTTCAGCTTTAAGGAGAGTGAAGCAGAGATTGCTGATGGTTCAGCACAGTCAGCACGGGAAATCTTAAGAGTTATTTGAATAAACGTCTTTCATGAGTTACACTGGTGTAGCTGATCCTGCCTTGAGAATGTACAGGATGACCTTGTTAAGTCTCTTCCAGCCCTTGGGCTCAGGAAGGCTTATGCTGGGTGTCTGGCCCTAGCAGAGGTCAGAAGAATCACCTTGCTGACACCTGTGAGCTAGTGAATGGTTTAAAATTTGTCCGAGCTCATGTAAAAAAGAAAACCCATCAAAATTTGAATCCGTGGACCCGTTTTTATGCAGAAAATCTGTCTGGACTCCTTATTAACTGATGTAAAGGGTGGTCTCTTGTTTCAGCCCCACTGTTTAATTTTCGCTTCCAGATCGGGTCCATTGCTACAGTTCTTAGCACCATGAGTTCAGTTTAATGATTTAAACTACCTCTTACAAAAATTAATATGAAAACTAGGACAACAATTTAAGATTATATAGCTAATTAATTATGTCTGTCACTGTTAGCTGCAAGGGAGTCTGCTCAGTTGCATATTTTATGGAGTAGGAAAAGAGAGGGCAAGCACTTGAATGAAAAGCTGAAAAATTATCTGCAGCCCACATTCATATTCAGCTCAATATAAAAAGTGAGCCCTTATTTTCTGAAGGCAAGAATATTGCTGAAGTTAAAAGACTGAGTAGGACTTATGTGCTAGGGGGAAAGAAAAAAAAAAAAGATGCTTTTTTAATTTTTTTTTTTTTTTCCTGAGAGCTCATTTCTAAAGAAGACTTCAAGCTACTGATGTTTTATGGCAGTGTTTGTGCACTTACTAAATTAAAATATGCTTCATGTCTTGCCATCACTTCTGATGAATTCTAATTATTTCTTCATTGGTAACAATCAGAATAACTGTGCTCAGGGCTGGTAATGGTTGGTAAGTGATTGTAGTGCAGGTCCTTCCATTCTGGACATGGATGAGAGGTTTTTCCACCATTGGAAAGAAAACAACAATAATTATAATATGTCTACCTGGTCAGGCAAGAAGTGAGCTGGGTTTGAAAGACTCTGAAAAGCAGCTCTGGGTATGCAAATATATACGTAAATTAAGACTGGTAGAATCTATTTCTACGAGTCTGCAAAGATCTGTGCCACTGACCAGATAAGGAAAGGGTGTGCTTTCTTATGTCTGCTTTACTAAATAGGGTGAATCCATTTGGGATCTCGTGTAATGCCTCTCAGGTGTTACAACTCCTTGCTAACAAAATCTGGCACTTTGTTGACAATACCCTTCCACCATGGGGATGGGGAGAGCACAGGCATCTTCATGAAGTTGAGTCTAATGAAACAAATCAGTTGAGTTCAAAGGGTCAATGTCCAATCCAAATAAAACTGTGGTCTACAGAACACTTAGAGTGCACAAAACAATACTAAGCAGGTTGCTCAAAGTCCTTTATATGCTAGGATGTATTGTAAAGTAGTAAACAGGCCCCCTTGCTCTTGCCTTTATGGTTAAGCAGCTGTGTGACGCAAATTAATCAATTATTTTTTAGGAATATAAGGTCTGAATTTTCTTCTAACAGGCAAAACCTGACGTGTTTGTCTATCAGTAGAAATTTACTGCCAGAACTATAACTACTGTCAATGATACACTTATTCCTTCCATCCCCATGGGGAATTACAGCAGTATAGTTAAGCTGGTAAATATTCCTATTTAGACAGGTTCAGACACCTCAGGAAACACTGGTAAATTAAATATTTCTCCTAGGGATGTAGTATATATACATAATTTCATCAGGTTTTGGTCATATTTAGACACACAGAAAACAAGTTTAAGAGATAGCTACCTGCAGTTGTGTTACATTACAAGGAGGTTTTTTCCTGCCATATTCTGTCAGGACTCACTCATCCTGTAAACATCAGCCCTGAATTGTGTAGCATGGCTGTTTGTGATCTTGGGCCTAATTTTGTAAAGCAAAAACCCCTTAGAAGAACATCTAGAAATCTTTTTGCTGCCAGAAAGCCTGAGTCTGTACTAGGAATAGTGCACTATAGCTGTCAGAAGTGCAGGATAAATATGGGTGGTTATCTACAGGGAATTATTTTATATCTACTGAAGAAGCAGGACTAGCAACCGGTGGTAATTCCATACTTTTGTTTTTTGTGGTTTAAATGGGTGATGGAGAAATAGTTGTGTATTTTTTTATACTACATAAGCAATGAGAAAGTAACACTTGACCAGCAGCACAAGATGCACTACAATGACTTTTTAGACCCCATTTACTTCAAAATATGTTTTCAGAGGTGACAAACAATCTCATTGAAAGTCACAGAAACTTTTTTGCTTAGAGTCTCTTGTAAAATATAAGAAGGCATACAAAGTGAACACAGATCCAGGTGCCACCAGAAACTATGAATAAACTGATACTCAGTGTGAATTTGGAGCATGTTCCTGGGTCCACCCAGGAACAGTCTTTCAAATACCACAGTTGGGTCACACACTATGCACACCTTGCTCTCAGCCACCTATTCATATGAAGATAGAAAATTCTTGGGCCAGATGCCTGTGATTTCAATAGATCTTCTTAATGTTAAGGAAGTCATGACTGCCTATCCTCTGTTAGCCTTATTGCCTTTTGCTGGATTCTAAAGGTTTTTGGAATGCACCAGTTTAACCATACTTTTAAGATTTTAATACCCATCTATGTTCAAACAAACAAAACCAAAATACTCATAAACATTCCCCAAACCCTATAGTCTCCACTCTATGTATTCTGAAGAAAAAAAATTCATTGTACAATATGATTTGCACCTAAGGCTTATTTGAAGAATTGCAATGTCACTAGAGTGTGGATGTGTCCAAATACATTCTAAAACATAAAAAAATACTGAAAGAAGGTAGTGAAATAGCTGTTTGTATTAAAATAGCAGCTAACAGGCTTCAACAAGGTCTATGGTGTTTTAAAAAAATTCCTGAGCACTTAGTTTCATCACTTCATAACAATATCTTGGGCTTCGGTTTAGTTTTAAAAAAATTCCTGAGCACTTAGTTTTATCACTCTATAACTAGTGTTCTTGGGATTTAGTTTGCTGTTATGAGGATGGCTGTAATTTCTCTTCATTAAAGGAAATTGGTAGAGGAGTGAAAAGACAGTAAAGAAGTACCAAATTGGGAAACATTTCCTGGTTGTGTAAGACAAATTAGACATCTGGCAAAATTCAATACACAAAATTAGAATAAGGTAGAAAGTAAAGTAGAATAAAGTAGAAACTCAGGATTAAAGGAAAGCGGAGAATTTTGAAACCTAAGCATTAAAAAGCCAAAAGGAAGGCACAAACTAACTCATGAAACAATTTTCAAACTGAAGTAAGCACAGGATTTGCACCAAGAACCTGCCTTTGCCCTGCAGATTATTAGTTGACCAAGTTCTGAGCAAGCAGCCAGAGTAATAACCCAACATAGCTGTGTATAGTGGAACAACTTAAGAAGCTTGAGGAACAGTTGTTATCCATTTTGTACTTTGCCTGCAGGAAGGGCACAAGTTTGAATTTCCATTTGAAGTATTAAAATGGATCAAATCAATCCTTTTTCCTAATCTTTCCCCTTTTCCAATACATGACTAGGGAAATGTGTGCATTTTTATACCAGGCAAAACCATTTATCTTTTCTGAGGACTTTGCAGTGCCAAATCACAGTGGTTTTGCTTTCCCTTGGGCAAGACAGGGAAAGGTAGATGTTGAACATTTGTCTCTGTTGACTGACACAGAGGCTGTCTCTAACTGCTAAGCAGACATGGTGTGATAATTTTTTTTTCTCACTGTGCAACAGCAATAGGAAATCCCAGCACAGTCCTGGTGCAGCTCCCAGTGAAGTGGACCAGTGACAAGGACAGAATACACTGGATGAAAGGATGCAGCCAGCCTGAGGGGTCAATGGAGGTTTTCATCTTCCTTCCTGATACAGCGGCTAAAAGTAACATTTCATTTCCACTTATTTCAGCTGCAATTTTTCCTCAGTAAAACTGGACTGGCAATGAAATGGTGACAGTTTATCTGTCCTACCTGATGCAAACTTAAATTGCTCAGTATCCAAACAGAGGTCATGTTGAAGCAGAGTAAAATAGCAGCTTTCCTCCTCTTAGTCTGCAACTTGATCATTTTTAGGTTAGATAAGAAAAACTGCATCCTGCTTTCTTACAGATTAGCAATATCAAACTTTACTAGGTTAGTAATAAGCAACAGTAGTAATCATTCTCCATGTAAATCCCTCAAGACTGCATAGTAGTTTTCTTTCTACAGCTATGGTACCAGTTAAGTAAATCATAATGAACTCATCAGTACAGCAAACTGTAGTTTTAGCAGTTGCTCTTCCACAGGACAACAGTATAGAAGTCCTTTCCCCCCATTCGCAGGTGTCAACAAATATTAATATGTCCAATTCCAATTTTAAGGGATAAGCTTTCTAGGATGGGGATATCTGAGTGAGGTGGATGCACAAAAGAAATGTCACAGAGCTCTGAACTTCCATCAAGTGTACAAGTAAAGATGTAATCGACAATGCTTGCATTAAAATGTTCTGTTTGCAAGCTTATGTTCTGAAAACTAAAAAATCCATTTAGACATTTACCTTGAAATCCTCATGTCAGATTAAGAATCTGCTCCAGACATGTGTTCATAGGTGGCTCTGCCATACTTGGATGCCCTGAAATATTACGCTCACAAAAAGACTTCTGCAATGTCCTTAAAATACTGATGTGGGCGTAGTGGTGACTAAGTATTCTGAATAACCCTTATTAGCTGTTCTTTGGTTTTGTTCTACTACAGTAGAATGTATAATTTCAGGTCTGAAGCTGTATTTTTAACACTTCCAGGAAAAGAATTTGTTCAGCGTTTGCATGGAAAATAATGGCAAAAGTTGACCATGTATATCTCCATGTAGGGGAATCTGTGGTGTCCTTTCTGAGTTAACAATTTTCAAACACTCAGCTACCATCTAATTACACAATTACATCAGCCTCTGGGCTCTGAAACTCCTATGATTTAAACACTGCACTACTAAATGTTGTTGCTCATCCTCTATGATTCCTTCAAAATCATACCAAGACTCTGGTATCTTTCTATATAATGTATTATTACTGGATATTCTAGTTCCAAGTAAAACTGCAGTATGAGTATAATTAAGATGCTTACTTTGGTTACATCATATTTTGAACTTTATTTTTATAGGTTATGAACATACTGTCAAAAAAAGATCACATTTTTTTGTTACCAAAGGCCATAATGGTATACATCTTTGCTTTTAATAGTCTGTTCTAACTTTATGTTGCTGATTTCTGCAACTTTTAAATAACAAAACAAAAAAAACCTTGGAAACCATACACTTAATAGCAAAGCTCATCAGATCTCTAGAAGACTGAGCTTTATGTCCTGCCTGTACATCTTAAAGTAGTCCTTATTCCATCTGATTTAAAGAATCAGTTTAGATTTAAAGAATCAGTTAGTTAAAGAATCAAAGTAGAAAATGCAAATTTTCAGTAATAGGAAGCAAACACAGTATTGCTTTCAAAGGATTATCAGGTGTCATGCATGCTGAGAATTAAAGAAAAAAGGAGATGCAGAAATAAGCAAGGCATCTCTCAATAATGCAAGAAAAATAAATAAACCAAGCTCTTCTGTATGGTTTCTAATGGTGTATCAAGTATTTTTTCTCTTAGACAATTTCTATGCAGATTCTGCCTTTTGTCAGTGACTGACACACCAGTGATGACTGGTGACCTCTTCCTGCACTAACCTGGTATGAAGCAAGGTGGCATCAAGTGCTGTCTCTGAAGAACTGATACCTAAAGCAGACCAATAGAACAAGACTAGTTGGGAATAGTCACTGAAGTTTCTGAACAAATTTAATTTTTAGGCTGTGTGCAGCTCAAATTCAATCCCTTTCCCCCAAAATATAGCTGAGCAGATAGGACCAGAAAAAAACCAAAACAATAATCTTCAGTACTTATTTTTACACTCTAAACTCTGAATGAGACAAGGCAGGGAAATGAGTCTTACATAGTCCAAGAAGTTTCCTCATTTTCCAGTTCAAGTGTGAATTATTTCTTTTGTATCCCGATAAAAGTTAAATGAAAACTGACTTTTTTTTTTTTTGTGCATGTTTTTTTTTTTTAATAAGCATAAAATTACCTTCCTATAGTGTGCCTTCAAAGAGAATTGAGAAAACAGAAATTTGTAAATTTTCTTTGTTCCTTTGTTTTTTTTCTATGTTTTTGAGGGTTTAAGAGGCAAGGCATTGTTTTGCTTTTTCATACAACAGAGAGGAAAGTTCATCTACCAAGCAAACAGCTAGACTAGCCAGTATGGAAGTTGGCAGTGTGTAGGTTTAAATAGACTGAAGATATTACAGATACTGCAGAACCCATCTGTTTTTCTGCAGAGGAAAGCAACATTATAGTGCAGTCCTTTTCCATATACCCTGTGCTATGTGAAACCCATTCAAGACACCTACTAAATCTGTTGTCTAACTCCAGGTTTCTCAGCAACCACAAAGTGCTGTGGTGGCTGGGAACTCCACATGTAGTGTTATTTGAATGTCTGATTTAGAAACCACTTCACAGTGATCAGATTTATGCTTTAAAATCCTGCTTTAGCATCTTTTCCCACTTCCCAGGAAAAAATTTAATCTAACATTACATTAAACTTCTGCTGTGGACCACAAAACTGAACACCGTGCCCCAGGAACTGCCTCAAAAGTGGTTTATAGATTTTCTTCAGCTGCCACAGTGAATGATGCCCAGCTTGTGGGCAGCCTTTGTCACTGCAAGGTCATGCCACTCAGCTTACAGTCCACCAGGGTACCCAGGTCCTTCTCTGCAAAGCTGGTCCCCAGAGTCAGCTCACAGACTGTCCTGTCACATGGCCTTACTTTGTCGCAGATAAAAGGGTCCTAATGAGGTTTCCACCAGCCCATTTCTTAGCCTACCTAGATCCCTCAGAATGGCAGCCTGGATGTCTGGAAAATTGATCCTTCTCCTGATTTTATGTACCTTGAAAACTTGCTAAGCTGTTATGAAGATATATGTGAGTGGAAAGATGATAAAAGACATCAGAAAAGTTTGAACAGATTCAAGGGACACATGAATTAACATTCACCAGATCTTTGATTTCCAAAGAATAGCCCAGATTAAAAATTTTTGTCAATGGTAAAAGGGGCAGCAATAGATGGACTGAAGTGCTGTGGCATAGCTACCCCTGGTATTTGGTAGACTGCTGTTTCTCAGCATCCTTGTTAATTCTTAGAGAAAATAAATAGGCAAACATCCCCTCACCCCCCATCTTTACAGTTATCCCACTCTTAGTAGAAAAACATGAAAAGGTAGAGAGAGAGACATCCAACTCCAGTTTGCACTCTGAAGGTTTTGTTGTTGTTTTTTTTTTGGAAAATGTGGGATGCTTTGGGTAGACTGGGTTGAAGAGCTGAGGAGCTGGAGTGTGAGGACCCAGTGGGTCTGGCCAGGGGCATAAGAGACAGATACTGTCCCAGGATTCAGAGGCCAGCAGGCATCCCTCCTGGGCTGGAGAGGACACAGTGCCTGGAAGGTTCTGGGAGGTCCTCCAGCCTGCTGCTGAAATTTCCCCTAACTACTTACCACCCAAATTTCACCTCAGTGATGCTCTGAGTGTTCCTGCCCCAGGACTTCAGGGATACAGGCTGGCAGGGACTGCCTCATCTTTTGATGGAAAAAAAGAGGAACAAAGTTATTTCTTAACTTAATTCTCCTTTTAAAACATTACTTACACCAGTGGACTGACTCCCAGGGCAAATAAGGACAAAACGTAAATTTTATAAGCTTTCATTTTAATAGTCAGCTACTAAAAATGCATCCCTTCTCACCAGTGGTGCCTTTCTTTCCTTATGCTGGTCTGCTGTGCTCTGTCCATTGATGTTATTCTCTCCCCTGGCTCTGGGTGGTCATATTCAGTACATGTCTCTGCCTGGAACAACTATGTTTAGCACTTAAACATTAATATGGCAATCTTCTCTGCCAGACACTCCCCCTCTTGGGGAGCTATTTAAAATTTTTTATCATCTGCCCTTCAGATGTGTCTCACCTACCTTGCCAATATCTTCCCAGATATTACTAGCATATATGATTAGACACAACAAGAATAAATACAGTTTATTGCCAGCAGTATGACACCAGAATCAGAAAGGATCCAAAAATGTGTCATCCTTGAAAAAGCTTTGAATCAAAATGTAGGCTGTGTCTCAACTTTTAATTTTTAGGTTAAAAAAAAAATTTCCACAAATTTTACTAAGTACCACAAAATGCAAAGTGGTAAGGGGATGGCTGGACAGAAGGGATGCTTGAAGAGGGGATAAGTAAACAAGCTGAGTTTATTTTTTTTAGATTGTTTCAATTGAACTGTAATTTTTTTTAAAAAGCACAATTCATATTCTCCCAAAATGGTCCACATCCTTTCTTCCAGGCTCCAACTTACTCATGCGCTTGACACACTCTGTGTTTTCAGTGCTCCTGGGTGGATCACAGAATCACAGAATCAGCCAAGTTGCAAAGGTCCTCTGAGATCATCAAGTCCAATCCTTGATCCACTGCCACTGTGGTTACCAGACCATGGCACTGAGTGCCACATCCAGTCTCTTTTTAAATATCTCCAGAGATGGAGAATCCACCACCTCCCTGGGCAGCCCATTCCAATGCCTGATCACCCTCTCCGGAAAGAAATTCTTTCTAATATCCAACCTAAACCTTCCCTGGCACAACTTAAGACCATGCCCTCTTGTCCTACTGAGAGCTGCCTGGGAAAAGAGCCCAACCCCCCCTGGCTCCAGCCTCCTTTCAGGGAGTTGTAGAGAGCGATGAGGTCTCCCCTGAGCCTCCTCTTCTCCCGGCTGAACACCCCCAGCTCCCTCAGCCTCTCCTCATAGGGTCTGTGCTGGAGTCCCTTCACCAGCCTGGTTGCCCTCCTTTGGACCTGCTCCAGGACCTCAATCTCCTTCCTGAACTGAGGGGCCCAGAACTGGACACAGGACTCGAGCTGTGGCCTCAGCAGGGCTGAGTACAGGGGCAGAATCACTTCCCTGGACCTGCTGGCCACGCTGTTCCTGATCCAGGCCAGGATGCCATTGGCCTTCTTGGCCACCTGGGCACACTGCTGGCTCATGTTCAGCTTCCTGTCAATCCAGACTCCCAGGTCCCTTCCTGCCTGGCTGCTCTCCAGGATCTTACATTCAAGGAGTGCAAATGTCAGGTGCATGGGTGTGGTGAGTGTAAGAGTTCTACCCAATCTTCATGCTGCAAAGATCAATCAGGTCTTGGTGTGCTGCTTCTAAATCTGCCATGTGTATCAGGATGTGCGTGTCCTTGGAGGCAGCAACCACAGATCAGTGACTCGGTCATATGCCAGGGTCTCATTCCTGTAGTAAAATTTTGTGGTAAGTCCTGGGCAAGACCTCACAGACCTGGCAGAAACAGAGGCCTGGGACTAATTGAAAATTATAGGAAAGATGTTAAGAAGAGCTCTCCATGTTTTAAGTTCTCTGTGGCAAGTTTCTGCATTTGTCACAAAAGGCTGTTCCTCCAGTTGGGGCTGAAGTGTTTTGAGAGTCTGTGGTATTTTAAAGAATGCAGATGTAAACCAGAATTTATTTCATTCTACTCAGTAGGTAATTTATCTCAGTGACAGTAAAATATTCTCCAGGATATGAAGGGAGGTGTAAATCTGCACACTTACAATAAACACATTTATGTTTATTAATTGCATGAAAACATCCTTCACGGTCAGTCTCACATGAACAATTAGATACACCATCAAATGGAATCCTGCAGTACTGGGACAATACAGAAAATCCAGACTGAATCCTAAACAGGAACCACATATCTCAGATGTTTTCTAAGTATTCCTGCAATATCCTCTGTTTATATACATAAAAGAATTGTAAAAACTCAACATCATCTCCATTTGGAGAGGCAGGAAGTTCTGTAAATGAGACAGCTTCACTTGCAGGTGGGTCCATATATGCCGAAGGAACCTGTGCACCTTAAGGTACACCACACTCAGACTGCATGATTAAGTGGAAATACACATAATATTGCCTACTGCTAAATCTTTCCCACTGCTCTCACCAGGGGACTTACATGAGAAGTGATGAACTAGGTGTGTTTACAGTCAAATGAGTGGCTGAAATATGGTAAATATATTTTCCTAATACAGAGCATCCAGCACTACAGGTCCAGACTGTTGAGACTGACCTGCAGCACCATGTCCAGTTCTGGAGTCCTCAGCACAGGAAAGACATGGACATGTTGGAGCAGGACCAGAGGAGGGCAACAAAAAAAGATCAGAGGAATGGAGCACCTCTCCTATGAGGAAAGGCTGAGAGAGTTGGGGTTTTTTAGTTTGTAGAAGAGAAAACTCCAGGGAGACTTTATGGCTGCCTTTCAATGCTTAAAGGGGACCCATAAGACAGATGTGGGCAAACTTTTTAGCAGAAGCTATTGCTACAGGAAAAGGGGTAATGGTAGATTCAGACTGGATATAAGAAAGAGTTTTTTCACAAGGATGGTCATGAAATACTGGAACAGATTTCCCAGGGAAGTGATAAATGTCCTAACCTGGAAACACTTAAAGTAATTTTGGACAGGGTTTTGTGCAAGCTGATCTAGTGGAAGACTTTCCTGCTCACTGCAGCTAGGTTGGACTGGATGACATTTAATGGTCCCTTCCAACTCAAACTATTCAGAAAGAATAGCATCCTTTGAGCAAGTGGTAACAACATATTGCTCTATCAACACTCTATGGCAGTTATTGATTGTTATTCTTCTGCTTTTGTCTAAGAAACCAACAGGAACTTGGAGTTACTCTGCTTGGGTCATCTGAGGGAAGATATACCTCTCTCTCATATACCAGAGTAGAATTATTTGGAGGATGAGGTTACAGAACAACAAAATTAAATGTTGTTTTCCACTGGTTTTGATAGGTCAGAATTTGACCTATAGTCAGCTACATATAAAAGCATTCCTGCATATGAAATACCTGAATATGAGAAATTGCGGTCACAGGAAATATTACAACTAGCTGAAAATACTTGAAAATAACAGTGTCTGATGCCATGCTGTCTATCTTCATTTCTTCTGCATTCTTTATTTTCCCCCTCAAGTTGATATTGAATGTTTTTTCCCCCTTAAGAAATCTTTGTGCTCATCTATATTAATATAGCTTCTTGCTAGCTTTTTCTTCCTGCCTTTTGCTCCCTGTGGCCTTTTTGAATTGCTTTAATCTTTAAATTTGTCAACAAAATTGAGAAAATTAAAGAGATGACAGCAAAAGGGCTGGAAAAGACAATGCATCCAAATTTAAATCCAGTAACGATCGAGATCATTCAGGTTGATAGTACCTGATTGCCTGAATCTTTTTTGACACATACAGTCTCTATAGATTTTCTTTATTTCTTGTTCAGAAGTATTCTTTTGTTAATGAATTGTGCGTACTTCATAGCTTCTGTTGTTATTTAGTGAAATGGGAAATGCAAGCACTCAAAACAAGGTGGGAAAATTGTCAGTCATTCTTCCCAATGACATCTTGCATTGATGTTTTGTTAGCAAAGGTTTGGAGCATTCTGGTAGCTGCTGTAGCAGTTACAGGGAAAGAAATGTCCTGTTCTTTGAAATTACAGGACAGAGAAGGGGTGAGAGTGCCTCTTTGAAGGACACTCCAACAATACATCATGGCTTTTCTCTCTCCATAGGACAAAAGCTCCAGTTCTAGCTGTGATATGTATCAGGAGGAAACCCACTGTATAAGGTTTCTGGTCAATCTCCAAAACTTATATGAGTTATCTCTATTTGCTGGATGTATTTGGCTTGTCCCCTTTAACTCTCTTCAGTGAATCCTTGTGAATTTTGTAAGCTTGAATGTGCTCTTTTTAGAAAAAAAAAAAAAAAGTCACATTTAGCCCAGAATGGGTGTAGATGTTATCACATTTGTGCAAAACATATATGTAAAATATTATAGTTATGGGGTAGTTTGTGCTATTGTGTTGATATTGTCCATGCACCAATTGTGGCAGTTCCAAGAGCCACAGTTATAGGACCCTGCTGTGACAAGTCTAGGAAAGATGAAGAGGAAGGGTGCTGTATAAAAAATATATCTTATGAAGACCACAACAGTACCTTTAAATCCTGAAGACCTGGAGTGGTACTAGCTTGCCTAATTCCTGCAAGTCCCTTTTCATCCTGGATGGCCACAGCCCTTGGTGACATGATCTTTAACATTCCTGTAACAGTGAGCACAGAAATGTGAGCTATAGAAATGGTCAGTGGTTATCTCTATATAAAAAAGATAATGACAGACAAAACAAAGATAGAGATGTTTTATGTTACAGATCCAAGTCTTGTGCCAGTGAGCTATAATCAGGCAATTTAAAAAAAAATCATTGCTTGCCATTGGGTATTAAATATTAAATTAATTTAAAATCTCATCCTCTGGCTCACAGCAAACACTACAAGGGAGCAGTGAAATGGAGACAAGAAAAATAAGAGGCCATGAACATGTCAGAGAAGTCATTCTCCATGGTCTCATTTCCCTTGACAGGAATGTGTATTGCAATCTGTCAAGGAGCCAGTGCCCACTTTTTAAAAACACTCTCCCAGGCTGTGAGCATCTGCAGTCTGTGTGCACAAAATTGCTGGTCATGCTGAGCTAGAAGTGATATGTTTGGATGACAGAATCATACTGGCCTTGTTAGGTTGCCTTGAGATTTTGCAATTACTCTTCTCCCTTCTTGTTTGCATTTTAACACCAGTCTTTAAATAGAAGGATTCCAGGATTTTGTATCAACTCATTTCACTTCAGACTGGAATACAGCATTAAAGACACTGAAAGAAAACCAACAACTCTTAGTCTGGCAGCTGAATAACAAAATAAGTAAATTACATGTAAAGCAAAGTTGGTCCAAATAAAAAAATTACTGTATTTTTCAGTGATTAAAAGAATTAATGGTTATAAATAGTTAATATGACTAAAAGTTCCTTTTATATATATATATATATATTATCTTCCTTGAGAGATTTTTAAAACTGAAGTTCATTTTGATCTGAAAATACTGGTTTGAAACAGAAAGTTTCAAGTTGCAAAGTGTCAAAACACAATAGCCTAAATTTTCTAAATTGCTCTCTTCCTTTTTCTAACTTTTTCTATGCTGAATTTAAGATGATGTTTTTGTTCTTGAAAAAAAATGAGATTGTCTGGGCAGATGTACTATTTGCAAATTTTTTGTTTAATCTCTGTCATCTGTCTGGGGCCTCTGTAACAGATCAGTGGAAATAAACTCACTCATGCCTTCTGTCTCCTCCCTTATCCCTGATTCCCTGCTCTTTTAGGAGCTGGTCTTTTCTGAAATCATATCCTCAAGTACACAGACTTTAGGGAACCCTGAATTTTGGCATCCCTGACTGTATCTGGCTGACCTCTTAATCTAAGATGACTTAGGTGCAAACTTCAGGCTTCACAGCTCTGTGTCTGTTGCCTCTTCATCTTTTGAGCTTGATTAGAATTTGTTTTGGTTCAAGTACATGGGCTCCACATATATCCCTACAAGTGAAGTTTGGGTTTACTTGATTGCTTTCCCTACTGCCTAAAACCTATATTATTCCAAGTCTGACTCATTGCTTGATTCACAGTGCTTCTCTATATAAATATGGACTCAGTTTTAAGTTTAATATGTTTAATATCCTTTAAGAGTGACCTATATTTAATGTCAATGTTAAACTGACATAGAAATACCACAGACACATCACTAAATTTTTTTCCCCTTTCTCTGGCTAACCTTGTCACCAAAGCTTTTTCTTTGTCAGGCTGGGGGTGTTCCTAAAAGAACAGACTGGGGTGAAGAGTGGGGGGAGAGGGAGAAGAAAAGGAGTTATTCAGTGTGTAAAAGGCCTCTTCTCTCCTTCCCACATTATTATTAACAAAATCTTCAGTGTCTGCAAGTGCATCTGTTTGCACATGAAAAACCCACCACATGCATTAGTTAAATAGTGCTCTTGATAGTTAATGTGAACACTTACACATGCAAATCACATTAAGTATCAGTTTGTGCATGCAATTACTTGATTTATGCATGCAAATGTCCATTTGAGAGGTCAGATCCTAACCTATTGTAAACTGGCATAGCTCCACTGGCTTCAGTCAAGCTACTCTGATTTATACTTGTTACAGAACTATTCTATGGTATTTTTGCAGCCAGTTTTCATTTTGGCAGTATCATAGATACAGTTACAGACTTGGTCTAAATAGCTGACCTTTTGCCTTCTTAGTAAAAGCAGTATCTGGCTCTAATGATGATCTGGATTTTTCATTTTCTTCAGGTTCTATATGATGAACCTCGTCTTACTCCCTGTGAGATCTTCCCTCTCTATAAATCTTACTATGCCCTACAACCTGCAGCCTGAAAGGAAAGGAGGTCAGCAATTAACCTTTCCAAAATGATGGTATGTCAGTGTAAGGGCTCTGGGTGGTCCTATATATCAGATCAATCAAAAATCAATTATGGGATACAATGAGAAACTAGACAGCCTGCTGGTCTGTTAGTATCCGAATAAGGCTGATTCCAAGGCAGGAGTGGAGTGAAAGTAACTTAAAAATGAAGATCTGGAGAAGACTTCATTATTCAGCTATTTCTCCAACTTAAACTTCAATTTAGGAGCAAGCAGGTGGTTTTGATGCAGGTGTTGATTCCAACTGAGAGTACTCTTATTGTGTTACTATACTTCATCCTACATTTGTTCAAGGAATGCTGTGGTACAAATGACTCCAATATGATTTGAAACAAAAGGGTTTTAGATGGAAATGAAATGTCTTTTAGAGGTTTAAAAAAAGAATATCAACATCTGTACTAAAAACTTTTCAGAATAAAAAGAAGAGTGGCCAGCAGGTTAAGGAGGATGATTCTGTCCCTCTTTTCAGCTCTGGTGAGACTCCAGACAAACACATGGACCTGGTGGAGCAGGTCCAGAGGAGAGCTTGTTGGGAGATGGGGTACCTCTCCTATGAGGAAAGGCTGAAACAGTAGGGATTGTTCAGCCTGGAGATGACAAGGCTCCAGCAAGACTTTATTACTGTCTTTCAGTACTTAAAGGGGGCCTATAAGAAAGATGGGAACAGATTCTTTAGCAGGACCTGTAGCCACAGGACAAGAGGAAATGGTTTTAAACTAAAAGAGGATAGATTCAGACTAGATGTAAAGAAGAAAATTTTTATAATGAGAGGTGAAATACTGGAATACATTGCCCCAGGACATGGCAGAAGCCCCATCCCTGGAAGGGATTATGGTAAGGTTAGATGGGCCTCTGAGCAACTTGCTCTAGTTGAAAATTTTCCTGTTCACTCTAAGGTATTTGGACTGGATGACCTTTAATTGTCCCTTTCAACACAATCTATGATTCTATTGCAAAGCTAATGAAATACAGGATCCCCGATTTCTTGACATTAGAAAGGATTGTTCTGACCCTAAAGAAGAGGTGCTTCATTGATTCCATTGAGTGGAGGGACAGACTTTTAAAAAAGAATTTGTTTGTAAAATAACAAGAAGATGATTTAAATTTTACTTCCAGACCCAGCTGTAGCAGGTAATTTGAGTACAGAAAATGCTGCTGGATAGCAGATGCACAGGAAGAATTCTTTTCTAACTTCAGCCATTCGTCGTTCTAAGTCTGCAGCCTACATGCCTGTCTTGCACATATTTGCAAGTACAGTCATTCCCACCCAGGAAAATGCATCTTGCTGGTGTACACCCTCTCACTGACCACCTGAACATATATAAGTCTATGGGACCTGATGAGATGCATCCCAGAGTCCTGAGAGAATTGGTGGATGTAGTTCCCAGGACACTCTTCATGATATTTGAAAAGTCATGGCAGTCAGATGAAGTCCCTGATGACTGGAAAATGTGACATAGAATATGACAAGTAGGAAAGGACTAATGAGCATCATCAAGTCCAGCTCCTGTCCCTGTGTAGGGCACCCCCAGATTCACCAAATCTTTCAGTAAAGTGCCCCTGAAATAACCTGCTAAACACAACACTGAGAATGGACAGAAATGAGCTCTCAGAATAATCATGAGTGCTGGGATACAAGATGGTGGTTATGGAAAAAATGATTGCTTTCAGCCAGACTTTCTTAATTGATCTTAGCTGACAGACCTGGCAGAAGTAAAGGTTGCAGGGATCAGCAGGAAAAGCAGGTAGTGACATGAGCCTCAGAGACAACCGGGGGGAAAAGGAAACACCTCCTGTTTTCTCAAGCAAGGACCATGTTCAAAGAGTCTTGGGGCTGTGATACTTAGAAATGCTGAGAAAAGAGTGAGAATCTATGCATGTTACAGTGAGATTTTTCAGGAGTAACAAGCAGACAAGGCCTGTGGAATAATCAACCTGACCTTCCAAAACATCTGACAGGGAGGCAATTTTAGCATCTAGAGGTGACTAAATATATCTTTCGGCTCCCTGGCAAATGGAACAGCTATTTTGTCCATGAAATCTGCTTTTTAAAATTACTACTTGATTTATGACTGTTAAGTCATTTTAAGGACCTGATTAATCACATGCTCTTGGCAGGCAGAGTTATGGCTGCTAAAAATAAGAAACAATGTCTTGTGTCTTAATCAGCAAAATGGGGATGGTGGCCAAAGAGGGGAGATACTTGCAAACTTTCTATGCACTTTCATATAGGATATGTGTAGGAGGTAAACATACACTTATTGCTTGGTTAGTCGAGCCAGTTACTAAAAGGAAACTGAATTCCATTTCCATTGCATTTTAATGATTGACCAGGGAAATTGTGTGAGAAGATAATGTTAACCTGTGGATGTACATAGCAAAGCTCTCCTCTAAGACTGAAAGGTACATCAGAAGATAGGTAATTAGCAGATGCTTTGACTGTTAATTTTTTTTTTTTCTGTAGAATTTGACTGAACTGGATAAAAGTAAAATGTGAATCAAGATATTTTCTGGTTTTTAATCAAATAAAGAAATTTTTTATTCACTTGTGTGCCTCACAACAACTCACCTAAGAAAAGCTTTAAATGCTACATGTTTGAACACTGTCCTTAGAATTTCTTACAGTTTTCTATAATAAAATCCTTGCAAGAAAACAGCTGTGTAGATACTATATTTCACTTCTACACTTGTAGGAACTCTGATGGTTTTGGCTGGTGTATAGAGGTTACTGAAGTATGCTGTAAGAGTAGAATTTTACATAAAATACTAAAGTGACTGGATCAAGACAGCTGAACAGGCAGCACTTCCTCACCTCTCATGTCATGATCCCTTGTCTGTGAACACTAAATCCATCAAAATTTAATCAAATGGAACAGAAATTTCTTCTTCAACAAGTTATGCTGTTAAGCCTAGGAGTTACCTGCAAGATTTAAGTGATTAGCAAAATATCAACAGTGAAAGGGAAAAGAGAGTGAGTCCATTCTGAGTCCTCTAATTATCATTCTTTATTTAAACAAAAAGTAAAAAAGGCAAGAAAAATACAATACTCACTTAAGAACTCACTAAAGAGTGCTGTAGTTCTTGAATTTTATACAGTTCTTGGATACAGTCTTGACAGCAGAGTACAGAAGGGAGGAAAATACTATGTGAATGATTATTTCCAGACTGAGAATGAAGACTCAGTGTAAAAGTTGTAAACTGTGTAAAAGTCATTGGGATTTGATGTGAGTGAGCACCATCAGTGTGACAATATGGACTTCATTAGTTCCAACTTCAACTGTGGAAATAAATTTGGGTTGAAGACAGAGTCTAACCTCACTATAACAAATCACTGCTGCACTAGAATAAATATTTATGATATCAGACTGTTCACTGTAAGAGTGTTTGGCTGTTTGCAGCATCAGAAAAATGGAGAAACTTGCAATTTGAATTAAGCCTTTATATGTAGTACTTTTATGGAAAGTGTTGCCCACATATCAATATTTATAAGAATCTTAAAAAGGAAGCACAAATTAAATGAGAAGGGAAATGAAAGGTTTTTTTCTGGACCACATACAACATGAAATGGGGAAATTTTTTCAAAGTTTGTATTAAGAGTAATTTGAATTTTTTTTTTTCCAAGAGACTATCAATAAGATAAATTCACTCTTGCTGATAAGAGTATTAAAGTAGGATGTTCTAATGAAATCAGGATACTGATTCTGGAAACAGACTGTGTTTACATAGAGTATTTCCATAGGAAAAAAAAAAAGTAATAGAACCAAAAAATTATATGCAGATGCTAAATACATACACAGTCATTATAATTTTGCTTAGATCTTCATAGGGAATTTTCTACTGCCCAAATCTAACAGTCTAACTTATCTGCACTGAATAAATGGATTTTAAATTCACCTGAATACACATCTGGGTACATATTTTAGCATATGAATTTTAGCATATTAGCATATGAGCATAGCATTTTAGCATATGAGCAACATATTTAGAGTTTTACAGAGAAAAACTCTTGATGAATATATTTTTTATTTAATATTCTTATATGTTTTCTTGACTATGGCTTTGACTATGTGAAACTCTTACCACCAGTTTTCAGCTTCTACCTACTGATTCAGTAATTGTTATTGTATAAGTTCCTGAAGATCCTTGTGGACAACATAGTGGACATGATGAGCAGTGTATTCTTGCAGCAAAGAAGGTCAAGAGCACAGGGGGTTGTTGGGGAAGGAATGCAGCCAGAATGGGGAGGGAAGAGATTATTCTCCTCTGTTCAGAAACTGAGACCATGTCAGGAACACTGTGTCTATTTCTGGGCTTCCTTCTACACAAATCACACTGACAAACCAAAGTGAGTCCAGCAGAAGGCTATGAAGATAAAGAGGGATCTGGAGCTCACTGTGTGCAAGGAACTACTGAGATGCTGAGAAAAATGGGTTTGTGCATTTCGGAGGAAAGAAATGTAACACAAGTATTTCATTGGAAGATATGAAGATGGAGCCCACGGAAAAAAGGATGAGGGGTAAAAGACTTTTGTTACAGAAAGGAAATTACAACTGAAGATTAGGAATTAGGCTTCACAGTGGAGTGACCACGAACTAGCACAGGCTGCCTGGAAGAGCTGTGGGTTACTAAAAACTTTTCTTGACAAGATCCTGAACAACCTAACCCAGCTTGACAATTAGCTCTGCTAACTGTAGGGGTTGGATCAGACAGAATTACAGTATAATTTAGATTAGGGCTATGAGTCTGTATTTGTTCTTAAATTGCTTCAATTTTCACCAGGGGTTGGTAGAAAAAGACGTCATTTAGCAATGAAAACACTGGAACTCAGAGTCAGACACTTCAAGGATTCACCTTTAGGACTAAATGAAATGACCAAAAGCCTCATAGGTTCCTGGGGCTTTACAAAGTGTACTCTTGGGAAAATTTCTGCACAAATAAATATGTTGTGAATGCTCTGTCGTTAATTCTACATGCTTTGTAAATCCCTGGCTTTGCAAAGTGCTAGAGATCACTGTATCATGGAAAATCTACGTCAAGAACAACTGCTTTGAATAGTAGGACTCAATTACCCTTTTCCTGACCCAAGCATGACCACAGTTAGGACCATTTTAGAAAACAAAGTCACAATCTTTTTAAAGTTGGGGGATTAAAGATCACAAAGTGATGGGAATAATAGTAAAGGTTCAGCTTAAGAAACAATGCTAGCTGATATATTTCCCCACAGTGCATATAATCAAAGACTGTCAAATTTATCAAACATGTATTTCTACAGTTAAATTATGGGGAGAAAAACTCCTTATTTTCTTACCATTACAGGTTCAGCAAATATGATGGAACACAAGGGATCAGCACCCTTCAAACTGTGGCCAGTGCTCACAGCCCAACAAATGATCACTCATAGTTGTTTAATTTCAGTATCTTCTGTTTGTAGTTTCACATAAGTACTCTGGTATTCTGATCTAGATTTATTCTTTTGACAAAATTAGCTACATTTCTCAAATCAATTCTGTGTAAAGTTATAAATATTTCTCTGAGTCATTAGGAAATCTACAGTATGTAAAGGGTGAGCATATTGTTTCAGGCCCTAATAAAATTATTTTTCCCTAAGTGAAGTTAATTCTGTGCAATTTTGAAATGTTCCTGCAAGCATCCATTGACTGTAATGACAGATGCAATTGCTCAGCATCTCTTCAAATGACAAAGTTTGCAAGCGAACAATAGATTCCAACACGCACTGACAATTTTTAATTCCATTTTTTGAATGCTTTGTCAAACTGTTGAAGAAATGTGTTTGGTAGCTGCCCCAACTTGTGGGTGCATCTTTGGCAGTGCTTCCAGTTGAACAAAGCTACAGCTGAGGGCAAGTAGAACAAGGCTTCACCCTTAAATTTTTTCAGTGTTTTCCTTTGTGAATCCTTCCAGTTCCAGCCACACAAATAGTGAAGTTAGCTGATTCTAGATAGTACTCCTGCAAGACTCCCTGCCCACAGCACACTTCCAGCCATGGTAGAACCACACCTACCAAAACACTTACATGACTCTCCCTGGCAGGGCCAAATAAGTTTTTAAAGACATTTCCAGCACATAGGCTTTAAACTGTACTTTAGCCATTCCTAGAAAGCCAGTCCCACTACTCATACTTTCCATTTTAACTTGGTTGTCTGAAATAGGAGTGTCTCAAGTTCTGCTGCTACAACTGACACATGAACTGACAATATGCTAAGTCAAGATTTTGACTCTCTCATTCTGCCATCACGTTTTTTGCCTGTCAGTGTTGACAATTGCTCAACCTGGCTAGATGGCATGATGGAGAACCTGCCTCTAACTGGTCTCCCTCTGCCTTTCCTGTGCTTTCACTGGTATTTTTTTCATTTTGCTGAATGGAGGTAGAACAACATTGGAAAAATTGTCCAAGCTGTTACTATGTCTTCACAAAAAAAGTGCTGACTGGTGGTGCTAGGGATTTTTGCATCCTCCTTGGTTTTAGCTTTTGGTTTTAGCCCCAACAGCATAAGCAGGGCCCAGATTTACAGCCCAAATTACTGCTATTGTCTTTACAGCCCACCCTGAACTGTGGAAACCTTTACTCACACTTCTCAAATTATAGGCATAGCTACTGCCAGGATATTGCAGAAAAGCAATATAGAAAGGTGTAGCCTCGTTTGGAGGTGAGTAGATTTTGCAGCTTTCTTAGTGTGTGGAAGCATTGACAGCACAGCAGCAAAGGGTTTTGCCACTGGAGGCCACAGTCTGGCTCTTAGGTCACTTGATGCTTCTGCAGCTCTATTTATGTGTCCCTTCAAATATGCCAGATTATGCATGAGCCATGAGCTAAACTGTCTTTTGAAGATCATCTGAGACATTGCCAAATAAACAAACTCACTATGCTGCACAAAAGAAACAAGCATTTGTAAAATTTCTGACTAACAAATGCCACATCACATTTCCAGCTCTCACATCTTCAACAATACTCAGTGGGGATTCGGTCCACGAGACATCATACTGCATACTGTGACTGTACAAATAACAGTAACAATAATAATAATGATAAATGTACCTGTGAGGCTGCAAGTGAATAATATGGCTCTTTTTTCTCCATCAGCACTGTGTGTATTCCTATTTCAACCACTGCGCCATCCACAATGCCCACGATTACATCCACAGCCTGAGCAGTGGAAAGCTGATGAGCCATAATAACAGTAGTTTGACCCTGCCTGGCCTGTAAACAAAGTACCAAACTGTAATTCATGTCCCCCGTTGCTTGGTGGTTTGGAGTAATTCCTCTAATTTGTCATATTGATACTGCTGTTACATCCCATTGATCTCATTTGCCAAACATCCGTGCAATCCACGATTCTCTCACAACTGACTTAAAATTCAACCTGCTCCTTTCCCTGGCAGGCTGAAGTCATAACCTTCTTTCTCTTTTGGCTTATTTTGCTGCTTCTGCCTCTCTTGGAGTATCTCTTGTTTTCTAAAAGGCTACTGAAAAGCCCAGCCCTGAAGTGCAAAAACTGGGAGCATTTCCATAGAGACTGGCTCATTGGCAGTGTGTCTCTGTTTTGCTCCATGGGTCCAATTCTAACAGTTCCAATTCTAACAGCATGGCACCAGTTGTTTGCCACTAGTAAATATTGCTAAGCATTATCTGGGTGAAGTCAATGTGTTTGTCTTTAATAGGTAGTTTTGGGTTCTTTGCATTTCTATGCAAAAATATAAGTTTTATAACTGCAATTTCTGGAGGAAAGCTATTCAAATCACATCACCTAAGTGCAGACGCCAAATTTCCAGGAATAAGCAAAGAACCTGTTAGTATTATGTTAGTATCTGCAGCCTGCCTGTATGACCAAAGAAAAGAGGCAAAGACTTCTTCCAAAACACCTCTGAATCAGCTTCCTTCTGAGTTCACTGCTGTGAGTTAAACACTCAGAACAGCCAAGGTGTCTGGAGTGTTATAGTGAGGGCTCAATCCCTCAGATGGTTATCACATAGTGCCAGCCCCTAGATAGATGAGCCAAGTGGAAATTATAGTTTCAGTGGTGTTGAGGTGGAAGATATGAGAATATTGTCACAAAAGAACAGTGGGCAGCATTTGACCACAGATGGGAAAATAATCCTTGTCCCTTGTCAAAAATCTGTCGTGGAAATTGATAACTGTCATTTGTGACTTCTCCCTGAATTTAAATTAAATAGATAGTTTGGGAAAAGAGAAAGGGTTATGTCAATGACAAAGCACTTACTTTTCCAAGTCCATTGTGAGAGCGCATCTTGCTTTCTCATTCTAGAGAAGATTCAGTGAAATATACTATGAGAATTTTAGGACTGCATTGTAAAGCTTAGTCGACATCAATTTCTGGTTTCTAACTCCTTGTTTCCTGCAGATTTTCCCATTGAGTCACAATGACACCATTTTACAAAAAGGAGAGTATAAGATTTCTCATTATCTTTAGTGTGGGCAAATAATTTTTAATGGCTCCTGTCTGAATGTACAGATAAATGGAAAGATCCCCTATGATTTTTTTCAGAGTTCAAGCTGCGAAGAAACGTGATCTGAAAGTCATGTTTTCTTGCGACGTGACATTTCCTCCTAGAAACTGGGCATCAGTGCAAAACCACCCTGATTCAGAGTGTTTTCCTCCTGGCATAAATCAACACACAAGAGCAGATCCCCTGGCAAGAGGAGAAACATTTATGAAGCTCAGGTTATGCTGGTGTCCCACGCCTTGCTGAGGCAGGGAGCTTGTGTTTAGACGAAGAGATTTTGAAAGCTGCAATTTCAATTTTCGACACAAGGTGGCTGCAGAAAATCAGTGTTTGAGTTAAATTGGGCCCTTCCCTCCACCTCTGTGTTTTACTGGTTTTGCTGGGAGGCAGATGTGACCCACTTGGGGCTGGCATATGAAACCCCGATGGCAGTCTAACTTTTCAGCTGCGTTTACACTCACTCAGCCACACTGTAGCTTTTAATTTATTACCCTGTTGATCTGCATTTCTCTGTTCTCAGTGAGCTGCTGCACTCCTCGTTTTTCACGTCAGTGAGTTTAGAGATGAGTTAAATTTTAGAGAGAAACAGTTTTATAGCTAAGCACACGAAACTCCACCACATGCATGAAAAAAATTGTTTCTATTAAATATTGAGCTTAGTGTCAATTCATTTCAAAGGAAGAAAGATATTTGAGTATCTCAACCAGAAATCCAGTAGGCTAACATAGATAATTTCTTCCTTTGTTGTAGTTTTAATTTCATCAGTTACATTTTCTCTGCCATGTCTTACACCAATTCCAGTTTTTGTACTAAAATGGTGACTGCCTAGCTGCCCTTGCCCATAAATTTTCAGAAACCTCTTAAGTGAAACGATTTTTACACCAAGTTCCTTCAGGGTGATCTATGGAAAACATCACAGTCTTTATCAGAGGGCAAGATTGCATTTTATGGCCTTTACTCTTGAGCCAGACTTACATGTAGAGCAATCTGATACCAAATTAACAAATCATCAGGTAAATTTGTTTTCTTTTGGAAAATGATTATATATGTACACATATATATTTATATATATTGGCCACAGAGTGAACAATCAACTTGTACTTTATCACAGAGAAACAACTGGCACTGGAGTTTAGGCTTGAGTATCTTTCCCCACAGTACAGGTTGATCTGGAAAGAAGATACATGCCTTAAAGTCTTCAATTTTTAAACTTATACTTAATCCAACCTATATACATTTTCTATTCTGTTTACCATGTCTAGAAACATCTTTATCTTTCCCCCACTGCCTACAAAGGAAGCTTAGATGATTAGGCTAGGCTAGACATCATACTTCTAGATGGCTAAAACCAGGTAAAATAATGCCCACATGAACTGTAAGGTGATAAGTTTGAAAGTCAGGTGTCCCATAGGATGAAATGTTAGAAACTGATGAATAAGTTGTTTTCAGTGTTATTCCTGTCTTGTGGAGAAACAGCAATTATCACAAAAAGAAAATAACAACACGGTAATTCTCAAATATTCATCATCTTAACGCAAGTATTTATTATTATACAAAGTTTTACAGAAATCTTGCAGCCTATTGCAGTCTGCACAGGGAAAACTTTTTAGCTGTCTGTATTGTAAACATCACTGTTTCACTCACAGTCTTGTGATCAGTAGTATTCCAAGCTTCTCTTTTCTCTTTGTATGCAAAATTCTCAGCTCTACTCAGCAGAATGTTGTTCAGAGGAAAAGCAACCTGAGCTTTGGGTGGGCTTTAGTAAGCCTAATGATGTGTAGATGAGTCAGTATTTTGTGATGAATACTCCAAGAACACTCTTCTCTTCTGCTAGTGTGATGTCCCTGCATAGCTCTCTATCTGGATATATCTATAGCCCTGCATAGTTCTCTCTCTAGATATTTGAATTTAGAAATTAAATGTTCCATGAAGTCACATGGTGCTGCCTGTGTTCCCCATTTAAATAAATATACCTCAAATCATATTTTTGGCTTTCATGGGTCTAGAAAGTGAAGTTTAGTCTCACACACAAAGTAGCTTCAATTCTGCCGGCACTATATTTATAACAGACAGGAAAATATACTTGTTGATGTGGATAGGATTGGGTTGTGGGGTTTTTTTCCTTCCTTCTTTTCCTTCTTTTTTTTTTTTTTTTTTTTTATCATACTTCAGTTCTGTTGGAGGTCTAGCTCTGCAAGGACAGTTAAAGGTACAGTGCCAGTGGTGCTGGTGCAGTCCTACCCTGACCTCATGCAAACTGGTGAGTAATTGGAGTGGAATAAATGTGGCTACAGCAGCAGCAAAGCATTTGCAAAAACACTAATACTATCAGGTGATCTCAGTATCAGCTCTAAATCAGTTAGATTTACCCTGAAAATCTTATGCAATGATTTTCAGACAGCTGAGCTGATGAAAAGGTCAATCAGAACAAGACAGTAATAAACCTACTTACCATAGGTATCTATATGATCCTTGAATATTTTTATGCTGGTGAATTTTTTCCAATCTTCATGTCTATATACTATTTATCCTGAAAAAATAAAGGGATGTTGAGATTACTATTTACTGTAAAATCTTTTCATTGATAAAGAACACATTTTCTGTTTGTTGGGAGCTGTAAGAAATCATTATAGCTTTACATGTAATATCCTGTGAGCTTGTATATAATATGTGTCTGAGATCACCATTGCTTGCAGCATCTCTACTCACAGACACATTTGGAGTCAAAGGAACAGTTATTGTAAACCAGAGACTTGGGAAATTGGTCATATAAAAAGATGAGAAAAAGACTGGTAGCGTGTCACCTGGGAGAGACTGGAAAGGGCATGATTTATATCAGATTTTAGATTTCTCTGTATAAAGTACACAGAAAAGAAACTGGAAATGTCTTCATGTATCCCTGTGCAAGAGGAATACCATAATTTCAGTATCTAAGAGCAAAATACCTGTCTATCTGGAATGCAACAAGAAAGTTGTAGGTATTTTAAAAAATTGTTATAAGCCTTATGTCCAATGCACTAACCTCAACAGTACTGAACCGGATTTGCCCTTTTGCATGATTTGGCTCTGTTTGTCTATTAAAAACAGTGAAGGCAGAAGAATTTACAGACTGGATGCAAGTTCCCTGTTTTGGGATGGACTTCCTTTATTCTCTACTCAGAAAGGGGAAATGCTATAAATGAGTCATCTGTTACAACGTACACTGTCTGCAGCACTACTGTAAAGACACATTTCTTCCCTACCAAAGAGTTACAATCATGAGAACTCACACCACCTCACCACCACACACGGGCAGTGCAGCAGCACAAAGCTTCACAGGGTTTTCCAAAAGTGTCTGGAATTGCTCGGGGATGTGCAGAAACTGCATAGCAAATAGCAGCTACAGATCCTTTCAGGAGAAATATTAGTTCAACTGCAACCAATTTCCTGCCTTTTTCCATGGGAGACTGTTTTGCATAAGCCTATTTTTAACTTGGGTTATGATTTCTTTACAGTGCTGTGATAGTTACAGGAGGACTGGTTGCAGTTTATCAGAACTTGGGAAAATGGACTTATTCAGGTAGTATGTAAAAGCAGAAATAATACTTTGACTATTTTAGAAGAAAAAATCATAGAAAAATTTACATTGAAAGCACTGGTGCAAAACATTATGACATCAAGGTCTTGAGGACTGGTAAAAAAAAAATGTACAAGAGCAAGACCATCTGCCTGCCAGCTTCTATGGAAGGTGTAGTCTGTTTTATTTAACCTTTCCAGGAACTGCCAGCTTGATTCAAGTCCTTCAGCTAAACTGCTGACCTTGTGTGTGGTGAGCAAGTGAGCACTGACAGTGATTGCTCCTCTGGCCCTGAGCCTTTGCTGCTGACATGTGCTGAGGGTCCTGTGACATTTAGAGTTTTGGGGTTGAAAGATCCTCTGCAACCAACCTCTTGAGACATTTTGAACCTTCAGATCTGCAGTTTCTTACCTCTGTGTTTTGCCTCTAGGAGCAAATAAAACCACAACACAATGACCATAGTGTTGTTTTAGAATAAATCTATCCAAACTATGCCAGGAGGCCAGGTGGTGCCCCAAGTGATACACACATGTGAACACCAGTAGCAATTGTAGTTTTCATAAAGAGTTTCCTACATGGCTGACAAGAACAGTCAGAGGTAGGGGAGAAGGAGAGCAAGCAAAGAAGAATAAGAAAAACTGGTATACTTGTTTTATTTCAATTATAATGCAGGGAAATGGGGATGAAATGACATCTCCAAGGCAGCATTTAAAAGTGGTTGAAGATGGTTTTGAAAATGCATGAACACAACTGAGCCATGAATTTCACCGTCTAAATATTGTGCAACCATAACAACAGAGTAAAGATTTTAGCCTTGAAAAACTCAATTGAACCAATTTTAGGGTGATTGACAGCACACAGTAATAGAAGGGATATGTTTTTAAACCTGAAATGCAAACAAACACCTTTACAAGCCATCACAATCCATTCTTCCACTGAGTTCACTATTCACCATGTTAAATGAAGAAGTTTAGTCTGAATTTTATACTGGATTGAATACCCAGTGCAGTCAATTGGGCTGTAGAGAGCAGAGACTGAATGTAGAGGACATCTGAAAGATTATTCTGTTTAGAGGAAAAACTACCAGGAGCTGTACAGCCGTAGGGCAAATACTCATCTCAAAAAAGATTCTGAATGAGCAAAGAATCAGCTAGAAGGGAAAAATATATTTATCATTGAAGCTGGTTGTATTTGAGATGTCAGGAATCATAAAAATGAAGTGAAAAATAACCTCAAATAAAGCAAATTCAGACACTGCAAAAATTAAGACTAATACCAGGTGGTTCTCAAGACACATGGGTAGAAAATGAAAGGAGCAGCAAAGCCATTGAGTATAATTGCCTCACCATGACCACGTAATATAGGCATGACCTAAACTTCTGAGTCAATAACTTCTCTCAGCTTTCCAGGAAGATGATGTTGTCATGTATGGGAAAACACAGAATCCCAAAAGGTGCAGAGAGCATGGAAATGGAAATGACCACAGTCAGGGAGCTCATGGGCTCAGTTCAGATAATCTCTGTTCCGAAGAGGAAATAGCATCTGCAGTTCTGCCTGGAGGCAACCAGTCTGAGACCTTCTGGATGCATTAGAGGAATGTCAGCTGCTTTACTTGATGGAGAATAGATATTATGAATATTTTTGGATGAGAAGAAAATTACTATGAATTATTTTATCATCTTCTATACATGTGTGAACAGTTTAGGTGATCTTCAATTTGTTTTGCAGAATCTATGGTATGTGTAAGAGGAATCAGGGAAAGGTGGAATTTGCACTCATTTTGATAATCAGTAATTTAATTTAATGAACTCTTCCCACATTAGCAAAAATTAAATTTTAAACCACCAGGTTAAATAAAGGAACATTTAAATACAGAACTGAGGACTTGCTTAAGTTTCTGGCGAAATTTTTCCCTGTTACCCCAGCTCTGCATTTCCAGAAAAAAGTAATACATTAACTGGTCTAATACAAGGCAACAGGGTGATCTCCATCTGAATATCCTGTTTACAAGACATTCTAGAATTAAATCTGAAACTCCTTTAAATTCAGCTTATTGCAGTATATGAAGTTTGTGTTTAAGGCTGATGATTCCTGCCAGTACTAGTGAATAAAAAGCATATGGTCAGACCACAAATCATTATTTCGTTGCTGCCTTCACTTGGCATTAAAGCACTTTTAGGACTATTAATATATAAATTCAGAAAGTGTAAATACATCTTCATAAGGGACAAATCACACCTGAGGTGCAGAGCACAGGACCTGATTTGCAAAGACTGACCTGAGGTTAGCTATACACACTTGTGAAAAATGCTTCTGTTTGGTGTAATGTATTGATTTCATCAATATTTCTCTAAGGTTACTATCTTGTGTATTACTTTCTTCCAGCTAAGAATGTTGCTGAGTCCCCTTGTTTCAACTAGTAGTGATCTGAGATGGCTTTGTGCAAAACCCAGCACTCTCCATTCAGAAAGGAAGGGTATAGATGTCCAAGCAGCAAATTAAACTATCAATGGCTTTGCAGTCTGCAACCTCTGATCCATTCAAAGCAGTAAAAGACAGGAGTAATCTGAAGCAAGAAAGTTTCTCATTAATTTATTCTGCAACTGACTACTGAATCTTCATCTTTTACTGAGGGAAAAGTTGACGAATGAGAAACAAGAAAGCTGAGAGGAAAACAGAAAAAAATCTACAGGAAAAGTGATTAGTTTTTCCATGCTGTGTAAATGCATGCTTTCAGGTGTGCTTCAGGTTCAAATATTTTACTGTCCTTTGTATTTTTCCTTTAAAATACCCAGAAATTATATTTCTTTTCTGAATGGGCCCCAACCAGACCTTTCCTTTCCCCAAGATTAATGCTCCTGATTCATACAGCATTTGAAAACTGTTGCAACTTTCAATCAATATGTCTAGAGGATTTTCTTATTAGCATCTGATCTGTATTTCTTGGAGAGGTCTTTAGCCCCAAGCATATAATCAATAGTTTTCCAGGACCTAAGTTCATTGGGATAGCTTCTAAATACTATGCAGAATCTTCTTCTTCTTTTTTTTTTTTTTTTTTTTTTTTTTTTTTTCCCTATGGCTTTGTGAATGTAAAAGAGAATTGTGATGGAAAGAAACACTTCTCCACTGCCAAAAGTGAATATAAAGCTTACAGACATGCTCCATAAAAATCAGCTTCCTCTTCAACAGGAAGTTTTAGATGATAGGGGAAATGTGTCTGAGGACAGCATGGGCCTTGGAGTGGGAAGATATTTTTCTGAAACAATTTAATAATTTATTTTTAAATAAAAGGTCTTTTCAGAATTATGAAAGTTGTTTTACTTGGATTACAGAAAGGCATGATGCATTTGGGAACAGGCTTTTTATTCGGGGCATTTCTTCTGCCTTTTGCTTTGATCTCAGAAAAACACATGGGTGAGCATTGCTAGAGGGGAATATTGTGTTTCAGACTTATGAAAGTCCATTCTTTGCAGAACATATTGGGAAAAACTAAAGAAATAAAAACCAAAACCCCAAAATATAAAAAAGTCAAACCAAAAATAAGCTGTGTGTGTCCTTCCTTACTTTCTTGCAATAGCTTTATCCATCTTCAAGCCATGGATGTCCATGGCAGCTCTCCAAATTCATCACAAGTGTCAGTATCTGTCAGGACTTTGCTTAAGGGACAAAAAACACAGGTAAGGACTTCTTCCCAAGTTGAAGCTCAAACTAGTTTTGATACTGCAGGAAAAGACACTTCTCTTTCACTCTCTGGTCCCCTTAATCCACATACCAGTGTCTGGATGCTTTGGTTGATGGTCAGCTTTATCAAGGCTGGACACACATGGAAGGAAGAAGGCAAGATGGAGACATTCAACATTTTTCTGAACCCCAGCAAATTGTCTCTGCAGTCTGGAAGTTGCAGAGACTTAAAAAAGCCAAGTTTATCTGCAGAACTGATGAAGAAAGTATTGCAATTAGACTGACATTTTATACATATATATAAGCCATTGGCAATGTATCCTTCTGACTTTCATTTCTTACCTTTGCTTCTTGATGGTTCATAATCTAACCTGTAGGTATTATTTTAGCTTGTAGAACAGTTGCTCAGGTTCTAATCAGGATCAAGTGAACTCCAGCTTGGAGATATCTTTTAAACTCACCTATCTGGATTCACAAATAAAACCAATTTATAAGAGCTGTAGCAAGCACTCAGATAAAGTGATATTTTAATTCTACAAAGAAAAAAATGAAGAAGAGAATAAAACTTCGCAAAAACATCTGCAAATTTGCTTTCCCTTGTCTTCACATCTAGTTCCAGGAAATCCTTAGTGAAAATGACAGTAGGATGTAGTAGGATGATTACTCCCTGAACAAGACAACCTTGTAATCCCAGGGGCATTACCATGTAGTGCGTGTGTTCAAATGCTCACCCAGGAATGCTCTGGTGCTACAAGTTTACTGACCTGTTTGCTCAATGGGAATTTTCTTGCATTGCTACATAAAGCTACTTTCTTCCTCTAGAGGCAGCAGTTGTCTCTGGTTGCACTCTATTTTCTTATAATTAGCAGTGAAAGCATCAGCTCCCACTTCTCCCTGGGCAGCAGCAGTGACTGTGACCACAACGGAAATCCAGCCTCCTCACAGTCCCTTCCTTTGCTTTTGTTACACAAGATTTCATAAAGGTCATGGTGTGTAACCTTACTCAGCTTATGTTCCTTTACAGGCAGATGATTTCGATGTGAGAAATCTCAAAACCCATTCATGCAATAAAACTTGACACAACTTTATAACAAGAAACAGATAAAACAGATTAAAATCCGCTATGAAATTCATAGGTTCTCTTCTCATTTTTCTCAGGCTTCTCTGATGGGACAATGAAAGCAAACCATCATCTCTTGGTTAAAACATCTCTAAGTTTTTCCCCACGCCTCTTCAGAGCCACATGGTGTCAGGTAAAGTGCTTGCAACTGATATAATTGGAAGTAGTTTCACTAAAAGAAGGCTTAAAAAACTAACAGGCCAGACAAAACTGGAGTTTTAACTTGACCTAACATGCTCCTAAAATAATTGAACACACCGGAGTCTAGGAATTTGGTTTATCCACTTGCGTTGTACTGCACAGAATTATGGGAATAGAAGATCACTGGGAGTCAATAAGAGTTAATCATTGAACCACATACTCATCTAGAATAACTATTCTTGACATGAAGTAAGCAGGCAGCTTTAGAAACAAACCTCAAAACACTTAAACCTTGCCACCCCAAATCAGAAAATATGAGAGATCAGTGTAACAATGTAAAAATAGGGGAGTAAAAACCATTCGTTTATTGTTCACAGGCAGGCAAGGAGAAACAGATAAAGACTCTAATGTCCACGTGTTACATATTTCCTCGACAGAATCTCACTTACCTTCCCAATGTGTAGGCTTATCAACAGATGCAGCAGAGGAACTGATGGCAAAACTCTCTGGGGTTCTGGGAAGAAACAGTTATCTTTATCAGGAAAGTTATTCCTGTGATGTAATTTTTTTTGCATTGAAAGAGATGGGTCTTGGGCAAGTCAAGTGATCTAAAAACACTGACCCAGGACTTCCAAAACTTCCAGCTCTGCAATTGCCCTGGGGTCTGGGAAATTCGGAGCTTGAAGGCTGCCCTGGTTCCCTGGGGCTGGATTTAACACACAGCTTCAAGATCTTTACAGCCAAACAGAAGTAGTAGTTTTACTAGCAGTTTTGATTATACCTGTCTATGCCTTGGAGAAACACTGGGATCCCAAGAGAGAAGAATTTCTTTCAGTTAAGATTTTCCCTCTCTCCCCCTGATATGTTACACAACATTTGTGTAACAAATTAAGGTTTACGCACGTAGAAATGCCTTTTAAAAACACCCAGAAACACAAAAAGAGAGAATTCACTGTGAGTAGGGTCTGCAGAAGCATGAACTACCTGCAGTTTTTACTATGCAAAAGAGGCTGTTGTTGACTGAATTTTTTTGCATCTTAAGGGCAAGTTATCCAAGAGGCAGCCCTGCCAGCATGCAGGGCCTGTGCCCAAGAGCAGCAGTGTGATATCCCAGCAGCGTGGGATGCACGCTCATGGCATTGGTAATGCAGCTAAAAATACTACAGGAGAAAAACCAGCAGGGAGCTGTGCAAAGTTTGTGTGCCAACAGAGGTCACTGTTGCATATCTTATGTAGCAGTATAATTCTGGCAACTATTTTCTGACCTAGCTGTGCTGGGAAAAGACTGTATCTGTGCTGTATTTTATTTCATAGGCCCTTGTCTGTGGTGCTTTATATATTAGCGTGCCCATATAGAATAATTTTCAGATCATCCAGCTCAACCAGAACCGTAGGATACAAAGGCAGTAGATAGTTAAAAATAAGTTTTCTCTGTCATATAATGATAAAAGCAGATCTTTACCACTGATCTGCTTGAATATTCAGGCCTGGCAGTTAGCAACACTGTCTGCAATACAGTTGATAATCATACTTCACAGGGATAACAGAAGTGAATCTGGGGAACCACAGAGCCGCACACAGCAGCTCCAATGTCTCAGCTGGCGTGGAGAGGGTATCTGCTCACGTGCCATGATGTTGTGGGCACATGTAACTGAGAGAGGGACTTGGCATGGCTTTTTGGCAACCTCCACATTTGATTCATGCTCCAAAAGAAATACCAGAACACTCCTCTGCTAAAGCACCAGGAAAAGGCCGCTCTTCTGCACTGGACACATCAGCTGGAGACTCGGCTCTGCAGGGAGAAGAGTTTTTCAGGGGGGTTTATTCTTTTACCAGGGGTTTTCTTTCCTTTACTTGCCAGATCATTGATCCTAGCCATCTCCTTTCACGCTGTGGCCCCCTCTCATGCTTCTGCATCTCTGGATATGTAGCAGAAAATGTTACTATAATTAATGTGCCACTGCGGGATCCTGTCCTGTGCTCTCATTCTTGGCTAATGACTCAGCCCCTCTTTTATTGCCCCTTATGGCAGTCCACGTGCATCAGTACCTTTACCCCAAATGGTAATGTTTTTCTTAAGGACATGGAACGTATCACTTGCTGGGTGATGCCAGGTAGAACACGAGCATGTTTGATCCTACCAGCATAACCAGAAAATCCAAAAGGGATTTTTTGCCTCCCGAATTTCCTGCATCTCTTTAGATGGTCCGCTCACATCTGTAACAGCTCACAACCAGGCTTGTCAGCACATGGCTCATTAAAAAGCCATGGCTTCCAGCTTCTTTTGGCCTAAATCCTTCCCTTCATGGCGTAATACAAATACTGGTCTGTGCATTGAGTACCTTTGTGGGAGCTTAAGGGAAACAAAAGCAATCTCTTATCAGCCTGTTCAGTTCTCTGTGGGTGTCAGTGAGTGGTGATGCGCAGTAGCCTCTGAGGTCTTCAAGGATGGGGAAGTGGAAAAATCCCTGTGGATGAGACTCTGACCTGAGGAATTTGCCTTGTAAATTACACAGAATGGTCCAACTGGTGAGAGGGTTTAGTGCTGTCCTCCTGCATTTTTTTTCGTTTCCTCTCTTCTCCCAATCATATCATTCCACCATATCATATCATATCATATCATTCATATCATATGACCATATTATATCATATGCAACCTGCAAAGTATATACTTTGTTCTTTCAAAAAAAGGAAAATATATGATGATTTGTCAGGACTGTTCTTTTCAATTGCTCTCTATTCTATCCTAACTAAAACTCATTTCTGATTAAATTATTAGAATTTAATTCTTGAAGCATGTGACCTATAAAACTTGTGTTAAAAGCCAGAATACCTCAGACTTAAGCTGCCTTGAGACCTTTGTCATTCCAGTAACAAAAGCTGAAGGTACAGACTGAGAATTGTCACCTTGCCCTGCTAATACTGCTTTTCCTCAGGAATCTTAGACGTTTCATGAATTGTGGATCCAGAGAATTTCTCATTAAAACATTGATCAAAACATAATTTGGCTAAAACCACCCTGATTTATGTCAACTTAAGAGTATTGGACTGTCTGTTAAAGCATTAGAAAGAACTGAGAGTTTTGTGTCCATGTAGTAAGGAAGAAGGAAGACTGGCATTTTACTAGCAAGCTGGATGTTGGATTTATTTTTGAATAGTAAAAATGTTAAAATCAGGTAATCAAGCCAATTATGGATGAAAACATAAGTGGCACCTCTCCTTTCTCTTCTAGATCTCATTTGTCACATGAGCAAGAATATCAGAGGGGTCAGGCTTGCTGAGAAAGCCCACATAGGGTGCTGCCAGAAGTCCTGGACCCCAGCTGTTTCCTGTGGGAGGTGGCAGGGTAGAAGGGGTGTCCCACCTGGATCTCCAAACCTTTAGGGCTCTGCTAGAGCTAGGATGGTGGTGGCTGTGCTGGGCAGGTGCAGAGCAGCATGGTCATCCTTGTCATGCTAAAACAAGTGTGGGTTGAGCATGGGGATGGGCAGCAGCTGTCAGCTGCCACGACCAGAGGTCAGGGCAGCCCCGGACAAAGCGTGAGGGACCAGAAGCTGTGGCTTCCTGGCATTGTCCTCCTTTTCCTCTTCCACACACCTGTCTCCATCCATTTTCCATAACTCTTTTCTTCCCATCCTACCTGAGCAACTGCATGAGTGTAGGTGGGGGGACCATCAAAGTGCCAGGTGCCACAGCTCAGCTGAATGAGGAGGTCTCTGCAAGGTTCACAAGTTCTTTCCACTGCCAACTTCAGATACTGTGGCAATAGCTGGGCCTTCCCAGGGCAAGAGGGAGCTTTTTAAACACATTCCTCCCAAGCCCAGATTATTAAGCAAAAAACCCTCTTCCCTGGATGAAGCAAGCACAACTAGGGACTCAATGAGGGTGTGATGCATTACAGAGCATAACCAGAACACAGCCCCCCCATTTTTATTTATTTATTTTTTTAGATTAATATAGTTTTCCTCTCCTCAGTCTCCTTTCTCCAACAGGTTTCTCTTGTCACAGCAGTTACCTGCCAGAGTGGCATCTCCAGTTTGTTACAAACAGGACTGAGAAACTGGGTTTGGATGTATACTTTATTCAGTAAACAGGGCAGCAGAAGTTAGCCAAAACTATTCACAGATAAAATGGAAAATGATTTTAGGTTCCAAAAGTTGATGAGAAGTTTCACGCTCTTCATCTCAACATTTCTAGAAAAAAAAATTACCTGCAGAAATTGTTTCTAATCAAGACTTTAAAAACACAAACAAAACTTCTAGTTTCTGCTTGAACAATATGTTCAAAACATGTGGCTTAGTCAAAATATTTTTTTTATGCATTTTCATTATGATTTCTCCCAAAACAATCTGGGATGTCTTGGCAATGGCTTTGCAATTGCAGTTTGTTAGGGAAGAACTTGCCATGGCAGAATTAACTGAGTCTGGTAAGACCCTGAGCCTGTTCTGGAAACCTACTGATACACATCCCAGCACTGATCCTGCTGTATCTAACCATGTAACTCATCCTGCAGACGTAGCTCTCCTCCTAGTTGTCTCCTTAAGGTTCTTGGTGTGGTTTCAGGGAGCTGTGGCAGACCCTCATGCTTCAAAACCTAGGACCGGGTGGAGAGATTGCTTATCTCAGCTGTCCCTAGATGGAGAAAATCCCCTGTCTTGTGATCTGAGAATAACAAGGCTGCTTAGAAAAATACAACTTTAAAAAATCTCTACTAATAATCACCCAGAGAGCAACCATACCCAACAGAAATGCAGTGTCTTTTGTTAGTTTCTTGTAGCACCATTACTCACCACTTCTGGAGATTGCTTGCCCTCTTCATGTGTAGGACTTTTTTGTCTGAAACACTTTATTGTTGTGTTTCACACTCTTTAAAGTATTCAGGCAGGACTGAAGCTGAAAGGTGCTGGTCATTTCATAAACAACTCAGGGAAATATTTCCCCCCCTCCTGACACTTTTGCCATTTAATCTGAAGCAAGATAGGACAAGTGAATGTGACAAGTTGAAAGAGGCAAGGCCACATGAAAGAGGTATGGCTAATGTCCTTTTAGAACACCATTTACCCCTCGAGCTTCATGAAACATTTCCAGAAAACACATCTGACTACCATTTCAATTCAACCTTTAATGGTTGCCAAGTTTTTTTTAAGTTTAAAATAGTGCAGAGTCCTGAGGAAAGATTTGGAGATGTCTCTGCGTGTGCATTCATCTAACCATGTACTTCAAGTGGTTAAGCTTTGGATTTTTTTTTCCCTGTTTTATTTTTTCCTAGACTGACCTCATCTGGGAACGGGATTCTGCCTGTCTCATCAGAAAGAAGCTGGCACATTTTAGATGCAATTGTCTAAATAATAAATATGGTAACAATTATAGCAAAGCCCCTCCTGACTTTGACTTGTCATCAAACTGGGGTTATAGGCAGTAACTTAATCTTGAAGTTCCCAGACCTTTCCAGTTCTAACAGTTGGTCTGGCCATCTTTACCTCTCTTCCAGTGAAGGAAACACAGCAAACCATTTTGTGTACCTCTGTCTCCAGGGAAACATCATCTCCAGTCATATGATCTCACCACATGGATCCTTTCTAAGCTTAGTGAAGGATGGAGCTACCAGGGTAGCTGAGTTTCTTCCTCTGTGGCAGTGATTGCAGCTGAGACACCGATTAAATACATGGGGCAATCTAAGAAGAAATGAGAATAGGGGGGTGTGTGTGAAGGAAATTTCGTCAAATTTTGGGGAAAACAAATAGAACTACTGATTTTAAAAAAGTATATATATTATACAGTTTTAAACAATATCCTGTTATTCAGAAACCACATATAATGAAATAACACAACCTGTTACATGCAACATTAAAAAAACGTTTTTTCAATGCCTGTTTTCTTTCGATTGTGCTTTTGTTTTTTTACTGAAAAAAGAGACTTGCTTGAATGTGTCTTGTGTTAGGACAAGTTTATTATAAACATATGTGAATGTTTATGTGAATGTGCCAATACTGGTGGCATTATGATTGAGTGTACTTAGCAGGAAAGAGGATAAAATACATATTTAGATGTCTGTAGCTGCCATAAAGATGAAAACAAGCTGAGGAAGCCATGCCAAAAGCTGAACAAAATGCATTTTAAATGTCACCCACCTAATACAGCTCTTCCCTGATGCTTGGCAGTAACTATGTAATGATGACTACTGTGGGTTGAGCTGTGCTCCCGTGGCTTAATTTAGTTTTTAAGGACAAACAGTATGGGGGTTTTGACCCGCGGCCTTTGGCACTTCGAGGTTCCTACTGTGCTGAGCATTTACTTAGGGCTGACTGGGGTTCCAGTGGGAGCTGCTGCCCTTGTGTTTATCTGTATATGATGTGCAGCTATGGGGTGGCTGGGGGCAGAATGAAAATAGGAAGCCTTCACAGGAAAGCCATACTCTCTGGAAGATAGGATCGCTACCTCTGTCAAAGGAGCAGGATGAGGAGATGTTTAATTTTGCTGTAAAAAGTATTTTTAGGGAAGCTGGTTGGGTTTTATTTTTCCATAATACCAGCTCTCGCGGAAGCCAGTGGCAGATTCTGGTGTCTGGACAGACCTGCTGCTTCTCTCATAACCTGAGCTCTCTGGGTTTTTCAAGTAGTGTAGGGAGTTTAATTTCTTTCCCAGGAGGTATGGCTAAAAGGCCTAGACATAAGTGGTTTATCTGCTGAAAAATTAAATAAATGTGTGTAACTAATGTCATGTGGGCAAGCGCAATATGTGAGTCAAGAGTGGTGGCTTAAGTGTCTGACAAAGCTGAAAAGAGAAATTGCATCATCAAAACTTGATGACTGCTACAAGAAAAAGCTATTTTTGACTCTACAAGACTGAATTAAAATGCTGAATGCAAATGGAATTTTCTCATGATTAATCTGAATTTCTGCTTGGATTCTTTCCAAACTTCTTATCACGAAGCAGTCTGTAGTGTATTTAAATATAAACAAATATGTATATTATATACATATGTATATAGTATCCAATATATAATATATAGTATGTATTATAAACATATAAAACCATATTTTAAAACTTAAACTTTTAAAACTTTAAAAATTAAACTGTACTTTAGAAAAACTATATTATTCAAATATTAAACTATATCCATTTAAGTATACTCATATGTGTTGCAAAGTATATATAATCATATAATAGTTTGGTTTGGAAAGGACCCCCACCATAGGAAAATTTCTTCTTTATACCTTGTCTAAATTTACCTTGTTTTATATTAAGAACACTAGCCTTTGTCCTACTGCAACAGGCAATAAGACAAAAAAGTTAGTCTTCCCCTTTCATATAGGGTCCCTTTAAGTATTGGAAGGCTGCTATAAGGTCTCCCCGGAGCCTTCTCCAGACTGAACACCAACTTTCTCAGCCTTTCCTCACAGGAGGCATACTCCATCTCTATTATAAGTTTTTAAGCCCTCCACAAATGAGGAGATAGAACATGTTCTCTTAAAAGAAGCACATTCATAACTAAATCATAATCAATATCATTAACAACTGTGCAACTAATAGTATGAGTGCAAAATAATTACAGCAAGATATACAAGGGAAAACAAAAAAAAAAAAAAAAAAAAAAAAAAAAGAAAAAGAGAGAGAAAGAAAATATTAAAACACAACACTGGAAGAGTCCCAAAAGGATTGGCATCAATTATGGAAAAAGTTGTTCCAGGTCTTGAAGTATATTTGAAATAAGGGATTGAAGAAAACAGTCAAGTGAGTCTTTAATGGGAACCCTATTTATTCCAACTAAAACTACCTTACTGAATATTAAAAAGTAAATCACATTACAGATGTCTCTTCACCTTGCTCTAGTATCATAAATGTGGTCCATTAAAATTTCATTTTCATATTCACTGTTATTAATATAAACTTCATTCACAGTAAGTAAAATACTAATACTGGGTTTATAACCAAGATCATTAGTGCTGTATAAAGTGATACTTGTTTGGTTGAGTTTCCTCTGAAGCAACACAAACACACTACAGTGCCAGGTATATGTTTATATGAATAGCAGATGTGAAACTGGGAACTCCACTTACCATTTTAGTGTGGTTTCACAAAAAAAAACCAACAACCTGAAACAACCTCCCCTTAAGCCCCCAACAAAACAAAACAAACCAAAAAACCCAAAAACCAGTCAATATATGAGATTGTCAGCGACACTGTTTATTTCAATCCCTGAAATGTTAACTCCTTGTTTAAAATTCCACTCATGACATATAAGAGGGAGAAAAATCCAGATTCTCTTAATACACTCACTTTTATGAGCCATTTTGACATTCTGAATGCTTCTGCAATCTCTGTATTTCCATATCCACATTCAGGAGAGAGAATTTTTGTTTTCTGAATGTTTTGTTCTTCATTCCAACCTTCTTGCACTGCTAATATCTAGACAAAGAAAATTCACCCTCCCCGTGCTGCAGAGGCTCTTTCTCCAAGCACTTCTTGTCTCCAAGAGCGAGCTCCTCAGCACCTTTCTGGTCAGGACCTCCAAACATTATATTGCAGATAATCTAACCTAGCAATCCCCTTTAAGAAAATGAAACATTCAGAGAAGGACTCCCTTCACCTAGTGTAAATGTAAATGAACGAAAACAGAGACTTCCCCATTCAGATTTCTGGCAAGAAACAGGTGCTTCCCTGGTGTAGCCTGCTATTTTCAGACATCTGGAAACAGAGGAGTCATAGCCTAGAAGGGCTTTAAAGTCCATCTGATTGATTGCTTCAGCCCTTAAATGCCTGCAGTTGAGTGGTAAGTGTCCCATGGCACTGCCTCTCCTCCTTTGTTTCTCTCTGGGTAGAATATCATGTGGCAATGCTGCTGGTGGTGGATCAAATGCTGAAGGTTTTCTTTTTTTAACCAGGTGTGAACCTAAACAAATATCTCCAGGAAAACAACCACACACACAGAGTCATTCTTCCAAAACTGAAGGACCATAACAAAAGGAACTATTCTAGTGGTGATTAACTGCAAGCTGGCTTTGCTTTGAATTATGTAGAAGGTGGTAGTCACAGATGAGGGTCATAGAAATTAGAAAGAAATGGGGATGTTGCTGCTATGAAAACAGTAAAACAAGAGAGTAAATAATGGTCAATTCAAACAAGTCAACAAAATCTATTTGTTGAGCTAAAACGACTTTAAAATATCTACCCATGAAAGCATTTAATAAAATAAAAGATTGGCATCTTCAGGAGAATTACAGGAAGGCTTAGTGAGTTTGCTTTGGAGCATGTGATACTGATGCTGTTGGACAGGCTGGGGATAACTCAAGCGGATGTGGGCCTAAGGGCACAGGAAATTATTATTTCCAGATGGAAAGACATGCTTCAGAAAATAGTTTTGGACATAACTGCTGATGAGCCAGGTAGGCAGTAAATGCTAAAATGAGATGACTGCTAGGGCCTCAGGTAGGTAAGAGCTGCATGCAGTCTAGATGACAAAGCACAGCACAGAGGCAGATGGAAGCAATCCAGTGTAACTGATTCACTCTACTGAGAGCAATGACCAGTCTTCTGCTGAGAAATCTATGTTAATTTTAGAAAGTAATCCTTTTGCATCACTATTGCTTTTGGCACTTCCCGTCTCATCTCTGTCCTTTTGTATGGGATCACATGGTGCAGCATCTGCTGTGTGTGCTAGGGACAGTGCTTGAAGAGGAAAAGCCGCCCAGGCAACTGGAAGAGTCAGATATAATCCTGTAAAATGCCAGGGGAATGGACAATCTGTGATAAGGTTATAGGGCAGCTGGAGGTAAATAAACAGTAGCGAGGCAACTGGATTCTTCTGTCTTTGCATGGAAAACTATCAGTCCTTTACAAGTAACTAAGGATCTGGACTTCAAAAAATAATCCCTTCAAGTGTATTTTACAGGAAGAAACTGATTGTCACTTAGCTAATTCTCTTCTTGCCCAACTACGCTGAAGATTTTAGGAACATCTTTATGTCTCAAAGAGAAGATATGTTTTTAGTGAGTCAAGTCTGTCCTACATGTATGGATACACAGAGATCAAGCAATATACTGACTTTCACCCACTTTTTTGACCCTGACATGTACACCCTGGATATAGCTACTTCCAAGCCAGATTACTCCAATATAATCCAAGCCTATTTGCAAACAGAAGAGCTTGGAAGTACCTTAGAAAAGCTGTCATTTTACTTACTTCTTCAGAAAGACACTACCACAGCTTCAGATGAACTGCATGAGCTCTTCTGCTTTTGTTTTTTTCTCCTTAGAAAAAATTAGTTCCTCTGGTAGCACCTGTAGAGCTACTGCAGGCAGTGAGTGAGCCCTAAATGCAGGCAGAGTTGGAGCAATTCTGTAACCAAACACTTCTTCATGGAAGGGGAAGCACAAGCCTCATGCAGAGAAGGTACTTAACCTTTGAAATCCACGCTCCATCAGCACTGCTCTCAGCTGTCCTGCTGATTAACGATAGAGTAGCATCTAGCAGATCAAGATCTGGCTTCTTTGGCTTTTTTTTTTTTTTTTTTTTTTTTTTTCCCACTGGTGTTACAAAGGCAACTATTTTCCTAGAGCAGACCAGTCCAGGAGAGCAATTTCACTTCCAGCCCTGCAGCAATGTCAGGTGAACAGACCTTAACGGTCTTGCATAATTTCTTAGCATTTCCCTTACTAATTAGGTGAACTCACCATTAACATATAAATAGGCCCGATCTGGAATGTGACAGGAATTTTCCTCCAGTATGATAAGAACCCCTCAAGCTCTCCCACAGCTGGACACCTTCTCTCTTGCCAACACAGAGGGCAAAAATGAGCAGTTCAACATGTCATGATGGTAGCCAAGAAAGGAGAGGTTAGGTATGGCCTGCCACAAATTGTTTAGCACAATTTTGTAAACTCTGAATTTTAATTAAACACATAAATCTAATCCAGGTAAAAAAAATAAATTAAAAGACACATTGACATAGCATTTCAGTTGACCCAAAATCTCCACACTTTACAAAAAAAGATTGTTTCTAAAAGTGCAAGGGTTGTGGATTGCAATTTTAATGAACGCTTTCTTTCTTGCCATACAACCAGTATTATTAAGTAACTTCTTTATGAGGATGTGTACTTTTGAAATCCTGTAGGCTGCAGAGGGATGGAGACATCTGGGAAAAAACACATAATGATAAACATTATACTCATTTACCATTTTATTTCTGAATTGCCAACAGGTATTCCAACTGACCTAGCACATCCAGGAACTGGAAACATCCACACCCACTGGGACTAATGCACTCCAATGTTCAAACAATTGACTCTTTGAAGCCAAAAGGACAAGCAGGTCCTGTGTTCTACTTGTTCACACACTTCTGTCAACTACTTATCCTATCTCTAGGGCTTCAGTAATTATGATTTTAACTACATGAATGACTGTAAAGTTTAAATTAAATTTAACAGCTATGTACGATACTACAAAGGGGTCAAGTAGTTAAAACACTCAATTATTTCTCAAAAAGCTCTTATGCATACCTTCTCCGAAGTCTTCACTCTTTTTTTGGAACATCATACCTAAATAATATCCTAGGAGGCTTAGACCAGTGCTGGTATAAAGCAGATGTATGGACTAAAAACATCTAGTCATGAACAAGGCCTTTGGTGTTCCTTGACAGTCACGAGCTGATGTATTTCCTTCCTCACTGTGCTTGCAGCAGTCACCTTAGGGGTGAGGTCCCCCATGACAGCAGCAGTGCCTCATCATAATGTGGACATGTTTGGACAATGCTAAATTCTACTTGGACTGGGTTAAGGGAAGTGTTTTTTTCACTCTGACACCTAAGGTAGATGGCAGCATAGGACAGAGAGTGATGGGGCTGACAAATCCTGAGCTCTTAAGATGCAGTCTCCTAGGCTTTTCTTATCTGTCAGGGTTAATTCCTTTGATCTCTATGTCAGACTAAGTTTTGGTGTTTTCACCTGAATTAAGTTCTGCTTTTAATCAGAGACAGCCTGCAAACTGTATGGACATGTCCAGCTGGGGAGATGAATTGGATGGTCTGAAATAAATGATCAGTTTGTTATTAGTGTCTTAAAGCTGAGCAAATGAATCTATTTTTATCTCATGGAGTCAGTAAAGCTGTCTGTCTTTAGCAGGCATGCAGTAATGTGGTTTTCTGTCTTCCATACAGGTGGCTGGGATTTTTTCTCAGATCTAATTATCTTTTAAACAGGGCTGTGATAAGAGTGGCTTTTAATGTGTTTGGACTGCGATAAATCAGAGAGATGTATGCTCTTATGTTACATAACATCTCAGTTGTGAACTTAGGAAAATCAACACCACTTACTTCAACCATTTTTTCTGTTTCTCATTTTTAACTACGTAGGAGCAGAGAACATCCCCCTGGCACATCTGCCTGACACTGCTCCTTCCCCACTTGGCTGCCACAGCCCAGAGCCCTGCACACACACTCCCTCCACCCTGACATCAGGACCTGCTCCTTCTGGTCCTGACTAAAACCCACAGCTACCTTTCCATAAGGAGTGATGTGACACAGTGCTGCCAAAAACCTTGCTTCAAGACCCTGACTTGTTTATCCTTAACATACATAGCTGGTACTGAGCCCGTCCAGCTATTGCACCATGAGAATGCTCCAAGTAAACAAGGGTGAGGGACATGCCAAAAGGGATTTGAGTGTAGCCACTTTTCTTTCCATGATAGGTCATTTTTGACCTCTGAAAAAGCAAATAAGAGAAATCACAAGTTACAGAACTTGCTCTTTCAGCACCTTCCAGGTCAAATAGTGCATATTTCCTCACACCTCTTGCCCCTGTGCTAGTAAGTAATTCCACGCTGGGGGGAAGGAAGCACATTTCGGGTTCTTCTCCATTATCTGCGTGGATGTGAGTACAGTATTTTCCATAAGGATGCTTCATTAACTAGGTCCAGATGTTAGAGAGCCTTAGTTTAGTGACTATTAATCTCCTCTATCTATCCATATAAACTTTCATATTTTAGTTCATCTTACTTGTTTCTGTAACAGATCACAATGGACTGTAGTATTACAAAGATTTATTATCCATCACAATTGTCATGAAAAACACATACATCTAACCCCAAAGTACAAAAATAACTCTTTCCCCCAAAGGGAAAAGGAAGATGTTTCATTTTCAAAAGGCTACTGCTTGTAAATTTAACTCCAGCACAGAAACAAAACAGGGAAAAGTGAATTAATTTGAAGCCACACTGAATAACTGGGAATACAATGAGGGCAGCAGCTGATACCCGCAGTATCTGCCCATCATGAGAAAGTGGAGACGTCACACCAGAGGGGAGCCTGAACAAGTGATAACTCCTCTTTTAACTGCCCCTGAGAAAAACTGTGTGAGGGAGAGCAACTGTATTTGTTTTGGCAAAGCTGAGAGCAGAATTTGTTTTCTTTTGTGTGTTTTATTCCCCTTGTGGGTTCTGCTGCCGGAAAACAATTGAAATGAGCAAAGGAGATAGTCATTACTGTAAGTTTTGTCTGCTATGATTGAACAGAGTTATCTGGAAATTATAAAGTACTGCAGGTTGCTCCAGGCCACAAATCCTAACCCAAAGCCACGTGCAAAGCCTTGGAAAATTAAAATGCTGCAACTGAGCTTAAACAGCCAAAAAAAGCAGCTGCTAAGTCACTTTGGCTACACAGTACATATTCTTCAGCTGTTGAATGGTGTATCAGAGCACCCCGAGGAATATATCAGAGGAATAACCAATTATTAAAGCACATGTGTGAACAAGTTTTGCCATCACTTCAAAACAAACTCTTAAAAATTATTCACAAAATCGTAGAATCATTTAGGTTGAAAAAAGAACCTTAGGATCATCAAGTCAAACTGTTATCTTAACACTTTCAAATCCACCAGTAACCTATGTGCCAAAATACCATATCTATTCAAAATAAAAGGGCTCTCTTTTGAAAACCACTTTTTCATTATTATTTTTTCTTTTTTAAAGAAAAGCTATTTACATAGCTGATATAAGTCCACTCCTAAAGAAGCCATGCTAGCTCCCCAGAAAAACTTTTGAAACTACCCTGATGGATGCAAAGAGAGAACAAACTCTGTTAGGTCAGGAATTGAAAAAATACTAAACAAATCAATAATCTCTTTTATGTCAGTTTATGTCCATATGGAAAGCTTGCAGCTATTCCAATTATTGTTTGAAATAGAATATTGAATCTCCAAGAAATGTGTAAAGAACGGTAATATTAGAAAAGTGGCATAAAGTGGAGAAAAACCCAACAAACCTACACGTTCAGCCTCTCTTTAAACTTAATATAAATGCCTTTATTTAGATTCTCAGCAGTCAGTAAGAATTGTCAGCCATCTTTTAATTAAAGAGGCTCCATAGCTGCATGGCTGGTGAAGAACCCTAAGGGCAAGCACAAGCATCAGCTCACTGCTTATCCATGATGCTTAACCACTGTCAGGCTGGTATTTCCTTAGGTTATAGCACCTGGCATGGGCATAGGGCCAAGGTTTGGGGGGTGAGTGAGAGCAGTGAGTGACCCACCTAAGCCATGGTGTGAATGAGACTACTCCAGGCCTGGCTCCCTCCAGATCGCTCAATCCTCACAACTTCCCAGAAGATTCAGGCCCTGGAATTTCCCTGGGCACCTTCTATGACCCACTCTGGGACAGGCACTGCTCACCCCCATGGATGTGTGGGGAGAGGGCTATACCAGGTACAGCAACCAGGCTGCAACACATGCTCTCTGCTCCATCAGCATGAACAAAGCCATGAATTCTCTAACCTTTTCCTGTCTTCTCAGGAAGAAAAAAAAAATAAAAAAAATAAAAAAAATCTGCCAACATTGCTAATGAGAGACTTGTGCATTTACAAGGGCATAGTAGTATCCTTGCTTGGCCAGCAGCTGGCTGTGGGTGCCCTGCTCAACCACCCTGCCATTCTGGATCACTGCAATGATGTCTGCAGTCCTCACGGTGCTCAGGCGGTGGGCAATGACGATGCAGGTTCGGCCTTGCCGGGCGTTATCCAAGGCTTTCTGGACAATCTGCACACAGGTGTAGGGAAAATGCTGTTAGCACCTGGGAAGCCTTCACTTGTAATATTTGGAACCATATTTGATCTTTTACGTTATCACCTGAATCTATCTCCCACAGTCACATCAGTCAGTGCATACACATCCTTACTCAACAGGGTTTAGTCACTGAGGTCAGTGAGACTGATCAAATGAGCATCAGAGACACACTGAGAAGTGGGTTCTTGGCCATTCAGTTTGGGTCAGAACACAAATTCAGTATTTACCATCAAATACAGCTATAGAAAGTCAACTGCAGAGTATCAGCTCCCCATAGTGTTTCCAGCTTAAAGTTTTAGGTTTTTCTACTTGTCTATTTGGTAGATACGCACTGTTTATAAGTGTCATTCCATTAAAACTTTTAGCTGGAGAAACAACTGTGATATACCCTCCCCTCTGTTTCACAGCTGAGCATTTGCAACACTTTTGCATGACTTTTATTCTACAGAAAGCAACTAGCAGAGTCCGTATTTCATGTAATAAATATTACCTTTTCACTTTCTGTGTCAAGAGCAGAGGTAGCTTCATCCAGAAGCAGAATGGCAGGATTACGAACTAGAGCACGGGCAATTGCTATTCTTTGTTTCTGACCTCCAGAAAGTTGTGTTCCTTTCTCACCCACCGGGGTATTATATTTCTGAATTTTAAAAATTAAAAAAAAAAGGATTGTGAGTACACTTGGAAAAGAAAGGTTAGAAATTTTATACATGGCTATGAAAACAGGTATTTCCACCTTGAAAGAAAAGAGTAGTGCAAGTGGCTTGAACAAAGTAAGGTTTTATAAACACCCCTAGTATAAAGAGTTATACATACAGCCACACATATTTATACATGGTCTGAAAATTCACTTCCCCAAAGCCTGAAATTGGTCTTGAATGATACCACCAGTGATACAACAGTAAGGTGTCCACAGACATCTGGCCATGAGTGTATGATTGTAAGAGTAACTAGAGATTTACTGTTTACTAATATATAAATGAAGGACTTAATCCTGTATTACTTGTGAATAAAGCATGGCAAATGTCATTAACACTAATGAAGATAAAACATTTTTCAGTATTGTATCATTATCATGTCACAGAAAACTACAGTGAAAACAAACTATCAAAGAATTTTTCCTCATTAGAACCAAATTCTTGGCATGCACGAAGGTCATATGCCACATTATTAACTTTTGATTTATTGGTCCTTCATATTTGTTAGAAAACATTCCGTACGCATGGCCCATGGAATTAGAAACAAAGTATTTCATTTTACTGAATTATTTTAAAAATTAAAAAAATCATCTGTCTTGGAGTAACTTGAGAAGTTTCAGAGATAAAAGGAAAAAATAAAAAAAATTTAAGAGGGTCTGTTAAACAGCGTTATCTTACTTTTCCCTTATATTATGCTTTGTCTGCCACTATATTATTTGAAACACTGACTTTTTTTGTAAAAACAGGAATTCTAAGCTTGAAACACAACAACATTTTAAAACATATTCTTTACTTTTTCCCATCAAGGGAAACAAAAATGTTTGGTTTTAACTTGATTGATGTGAGCATTACCTAGATATCTTCACGTCACTGCAAAAATCTAACCACACTGAAAAGAAGATGACTATCTCTTACCTCTGGTAGTTTCTCAATGAAGGTGTGAATATTTGCTGCTTTAGCTGCTGCTTCAATTTCCTCCTGACTAACCACCCTACTGTTGTCTCCATATTGAATATTTTCAGCAATGCTGCAGTCAAATAAAATGGGCTCCTGTGACACAAGGCCCAGCCTGGACCTCAGCCATTGTAAATGCAAAGATCTGGTATCCCATCCATCTGCTAACTAGAAAAAGGAACAGAAAAATGATGCCAAGTTGACTACAGAGCTCATTCACAGATACAATCTGTGTTTCCTGTTGACAGTGTGTAAGAGGAAGCCTGTTATGTGGTAGATTCCCAGCTGAAATCAAGTAAAATTTGCATCCAAAATGGAAAAGAACCATCACGATAAATTAAACATTTTTTTTCATTAGTTTGTAATGTATGTTTTGACTTCCAATTCTCAGCAGACAAAAACACAGAGGGCAAATCACAGGCTGTTCCTGCAGTACTTCCAGCTCTACTCACCACAAGAAGCAGCAGGAACCTCACAGGAAAGCCTGTCCCTAAGAAGCTGAACACAATAAATATTCTCAGCTGTAGGCCTTTAACTCAATCTTTAAACCTTCAAGGAAGGTTTTCTGGACTTTCCATACATATTACCAGGGGCTGCATCAAAAAGCCTGTGCAACCCTTCAATGGTGGCACAGTAGCATCCATGTGGGATTACATTTGCATTATCTGAAGCACATACCTGTGTCTCTAATGTGTGAATTCATATTAATGAGATGACTTAGATACTGAAAAAGCAAATGACATGAACATGATGCCCCTGTGTGACCATGCTGTGAGCAGCTTTGGGGAGGCAACACAGCTTAACACTGTCATTCTCTCCCATGGCAAGATCTGGTGAAGGAACTTGAGTACAGATCCTATAAGGAGAGGCTGAGGGAGCTGGGGGTGTTCAGCCTGAAGAAGAGGAGGCTCAGGGGAGACCTCATCGCTCTCTACAACTCCCTGAAAGGAGGCTGGAGCCAGGGGGGGTTGGGCTCTTTTCCCAGGCAGCTGTCAGCAGGACAAGAGGACATGGTCTCAAGTTGTGCCAGGGAAGGTTTAGGTTGGACATTAGAAAGAATTTCTTTACCAAGAGGGTGATCAGGCACTGGAATGGGCTGCCCAGGGAAGCAGTGGATTCTCCGTCCCTGGAGATATTTAAAAAGAGACTGGATGTGGCACTCAGTGCCATGGGCTGGTAACCACAGCGGTAGTGGTCAAGGGTTGGATGTGATGATCTCTGAGGTCCCTTCCAACCCAGCCAATTCTATGATTCTATGATTCTATCTGCACCCTGAACCAGCACATTGTACCCACACAGGTGCCAGTGCTGGAATAAGTGGCTGATGCACAGGGGCAGTCAGTCAGACGGGACTCAAGGTTGTCAACAGCTCCATGGGAGCCACAACATCAGTAACTCACACTGCTCGAAAAGGCAATATCCAGAGATATTGCCAGGATCATTTATAGCCTCTGAAACCTTGGAAGATAAAGAGTTCTGTATATTTGTTATTAATAGCCACACAAATCTATTTTTACCACTTGTCCTTCCACAGGGTCATAAAATCTCTCCAAGAGCTGAATGGATGTGCTTTTGCCACAGCCGCTGCTTCCTACTAATGCCAGAGTCTGTCCTTTGTTCACCTTCACGTTGAGTCCTTGCAAAACCTGAACTTCTGGCCTCATTGGATAGACAAAATTAACGTTTCTGAATTCAATGTTGCCTTCAAAATTGCTCTGAAAAGTAATAGAGAGTTCACACACTCATATTAGCATTTCTTATCCTTACTTAAAATAGTGTTTTTGTAAGCCTTAGTTATTTAAACAAGAGATTGCAGAAAAGTTTGGGAGGGTGTTTTTGAAACTACTATTGTAGTTCTTTTCAGTTGCATATTGGATCAAGTATGGTACCATTATTTATGGGATGATATGCATATGTAAGTCATTCTTCATCTGTTGTATCCATTTTTCACTTCAGCATTGAAAAGAATACCTTTAGACAAATAAACATTACTATTTTTCTTTTCTGACACGGGTAGTTGAGAGCTTCTAACTCTTGATATAATCTATAGCACTTGCTTTCTTGATCTCACCTTGCAGGCAGCACAATTGGAAGAAGTGCAACACAAGGTGAAGATCAGCTATTAAGACAAGAGAGCTAATTCTTTGGTAGGTAATATACAGATGTGTAGGATAAAATGTGCTTTAAAGAGCAGTAAGAGTTGTCAAATTAACCATTCTAGCCAGGCTGATGTCTAAGAATAAGTGGAAGAAAGGGGGCACACATAAAGGCTATTGCCTCTCCTATCTTTTGGGGTAGGAATATGTACATACTAGCAGCACTGCTAGTACAGTGCTCTCAAGGCAGCTGATGATCTTATTGAATGGGCTGAAAGCTTTGTTGACATCACAGGCATCACTGGTATTCAAATTCAGCCTATACTGGAAATATTTTCTTTTTAAGTTTTGGTTTAGCAGGGACCTTCTGCCAAATCACTCAATGTCTGAATTGAAGGCACTGATCCAAGAAGGTACACAAGTGTGCTCATAACTTTTCAGTCTGAAAATCCTATGCATGAGTTTAAAGCTAGAGAAAATAGACTATGGCTTCCTGGGTAGAGGCCACCATGCAAAACCTATACCAGGACATGATTTTAAACTGAGTTTGATGTGCTAATTCCACCCCATAATGTCATCACGTAAACCAAAAGCTTTTCATGGAGAAATCTGACAAGTGCTGATGTCAGTTTTGTTAATGACAGTTTTGGCTTAGAGGGGAGTTTTTCTGGATTTTCTGGAGTGTCTTGTGGTTTTGTTAGTTTGGGTTTTAGGTTTGGGGTTTTTTTTTCATCTTTTCTGTTTGTTTTTTTGTTGTTCCCCCTTGCTTCAAATGTAGAATGAGATTAAGTTAGTTTTGGCTTCACAAGAGAACAATTCTGCTTGTGAGAATGTCCAGTTTTAAGAGAATGCATTATGGCAAAACTGTTCTGCCTTTGAAGGAATTAGTTTCATCTATCTAAATAGTAGAAAAATGCACATTATGTTTTATTTCTCCTGTAAACCCTTACAAACGCAATTAAACTTTTAGTGGAACTGACAATGTTAGTGTTTTTCTGAAAGAATTTAAGATTAAGATATGGTTCAGTAGATAAGATTAAGATATAGTTCAATGGTATGAAGATTTTTTTACACTTTTTTTGTTCACTCAGAGCAAAACTACATTTTTAAAGGTATCCATTTCTGACCGAAACACAGAAATAACATGGTTAATTAAAAACATTAAAGAAATACCACTATCTTGTATAATGTCTGCATATTGTGACACTCTAAAAAAAGAAACTATAAATATAATTTTCAGACAACAAAAACCTTAGCAATTTAGTTTGTTTCAAGATTTTTCTGGAAAAAAATCTTACCAATTTTTCACCTTCTTCACTATAACTGTCAATCAGAGGTTTTCTGTCCAAAAGTTTGAAGATTCTTTGAGCTGACATTCTAGCTTTGCCATAATCTGGTGCCAGAGAAGCAGACTGACCAACATTCATAGCTGCAAATATGATGGAAGAGAAGACTCTAAAAAAAACAAGAGACAAAGCCCCATCCATTTCAGGTAGAAAAATGCATTGTTTTCCTCATGTGTAAAATAAACCCTCAAAATATAGTTTTTCAGCACTTGTCAATGAAGACATTTCTGAAGCTCCTCACCCTCCATAATGTCACTTAGTGTTAGGAAGTTTTGTTTATTCTTGTAAGTACTCTCTAGATGAGCAGTAGCATTGCATCATCCTCTCTATGCAACACCCTCTGCCTGGAAGAAATGTCAAATAGCTAAGACTTCTCCAGATCAGGTGTGCTGAGCATGGCTCAGCTTTGCTGTTTCACAGTCCAAACACACACCTTTCCCCAAAGCATCCCTTCTGCCCAAGCCACACTCCCAACCAGACTGAATTCCTGAATCTCTACATCCCATTACCTCTGTAATTAGATGAAATAGATGTGTGTGCATTGAAACAACTATTCTCCGGATAATTTATTTATTAATTTATATTTTGTAAAGTATACTCACATAAACACATTTTCAAAGTTGCTCAGACAATGGGCAATGAGCCAGGCCCCAAACCTGAAGACTGCTGCATTAATAAAGTAGTTTGCACACTGAGCTACTCCATAGGTAAATCCATAGAAAGGGGCTTTTGCCAGGGAATCTCTGATAAAGGAAGAAAATTTCCATAAATAACTTGTGAAATGGGAATAACTGACATTGGCCATGGGATGGCCAGATTTCTCAGCTAAAGCTTTCAAACAACACAGTTTACACCCCGAACCACAGCAAATCAGCCTAGAACACGTGTACACTCACAAACAGCCCCTGACAGATGGCAAAAGTATTTTGTATCGTGACATGGAACTGCCCTTAGGACAGAAAGCAATGAGATCTTTCATCCTCACTTACACTGTCTTGAATCCTTTGCTTTTTTACAGAAGGGCAGGTCTCTAGAGCACTTTAAAAAATAATAAAATGTAATAACTACCACGTATGACCCATTTTATTAAGAAAATGTGCAGGCTCTAGCCCAGGCTAAGAAGAGCTGCCTGCAGGCTTCTGACAGGTCTTCCCATCTGAGCAGAGACCTCTCATCCCCATTCAGAGCAGGGACATATTGCTGGGTATTCCCACAAGGATTCACACTGAGCATTTATTTCTCAATCCTTCTTCTGCAGAAATTTCATTTTGGACAGCTATAATTGAATGCATGCTGAATCAGAGCCTGGAGGACTCTTCTTACCATGGTTTAGGATGCTATCTGAGGAAATGGAAATCTCCTTTCTAGTCTGAGCTGTAAATCAGAGACTTTGGACAGTTCACGATAGCATTCTGCCCATATCGGGGGTATTACCAGGTCACCAGAGACTGGATTTTAACACTGTTTTGGTTGAGAACAGATTATACAATGCATCATTTTTCTTCTTTTACATTAGCTACCTTCAAGGAGGAAATTAAAAAAAAAAAACAAACTAGATTTTGGGGTTATTTTGTTTATATAAAATGGACCTAGAAAAAGCCGGCATCCCTGATGATTTGAATGCTTTTCAACAGAGACAAGTCAGTGGGATGAAGCAGGTCAAACAAAGGAAACATATGTTAAGTTAATTTCAAGGTTTCAAATTCATGTAAGGGGAATAAAACTGATTTATATTATAAATGGTGTGGTATGGGAAGTATCTGTCAGTTCCTGAGTTTTCTAGTACCAACACAGTGTGCTGAAATGGAATGAATATATCTCCTATACTCTAGGCATACAGAGGAAAATACAATATTCTGTAATACATACGCAGAGAATAAAGTTTATAAAGTCTTTGGGAAATGAAAAAGGAAATCCTGCAAATCTCTTTTCACTCTGCAGTTAAGAACATATATTAAAATGTAATGAGTGAACACATTTCAAAACTAGGTGAATAGCTATTCATATTCTTCCCACTGTTTTGTGTGTTGGATAGCTTGGAAGTAATGTGTTTACAATAAACCTGAAAGACTAGAATATACAAGGAAGGAGTTACTAAACAAAAATAAAAGTCTCACCTATATGGACCATTCAAACTTGTGATGTATCTTTCATAGAATGCTTCTTCCCTGGTCAGTGAAGCTACAGTTCTTATGTTTTCAACTGATTCTGTGGAAATCTAAATTTGGAGATAAAACAAGAGATAATCCCTTACAACTGCCAGCAACAATGTATTTCCTCAACACTCAATCTTGTCTCCAGGATTTCTTATTTTAGATGAAAAAGTGTTTGCTTAAGAGTGGAGATGGGGATTTACTACCAGGTGAAAGAAAGGCCAGAGCACTAAGATCATTTGTGACTTTGCACAGTCACAAGTGATAGTGACTGAATAGTCACAAGACAAGCAGTAGGCTGAAGCCAGCAACATATTTGAGTTCAGAACCTTGGGCCAGCCTGCAGGAAACATCAGCAGCCCCTGCCCTAACCATTGCTTGTGAGCCCAATAAATTAAATCCTATTTGATAAAACAGGAACAAACCCCAGTCACCTGGATGCAGCTAACACTTTTTGCATGGACTGTTTCTGTCTCCTGGAGCAGTGCTATCAAGTGAATGAAGACAGAACCCTGAAACTGCTGGGCACATTAATGGTTCACATTCTAGGATGGTATAAAAAAAGGGGCAATGTCAGGGCATGGTGGCTAAGCTTTGCAAGGCTTCTGGGCAAAGCACAGAGCTACGTCACTCACCCAAGGCACAAGGCACATCAGGGTGGGGGCTGCTACTATTACAGCTGTCCTTGCCCACAAATCCTGCATGAAAGCTTTCAAATCCATTTTTACAGCCTAATTTACAGATGGTTTGTTTTATCTACATTTTCCTGTCCTTGGGGATTTAGAAACATTCCCTTATCCCCCACTCTGCCCTGTCCCGTCTTCTCTTCTCCCCCCTTAATGTATCTTAGATAATTAAGTCAGCTGTAATATAGCTACAATGTCCTTAAAAGTGATCTCAGACCATAACCCTGTAGTTAAAATGGAGAACTTACTCTTCCAGCCTCTTCCAAAGCTTTTTGATCTTTTGCAGCATGACCAGACACAGAGCTCATTCTCGCAGCATTTGTAGCAACAACAAAAGGAATGCAGGCCAGGATAAGCAAAGTTAACTGCCAGCCATATACAAAAGCAATAATGATGGCAGTCAGAAGGGTAAAGACAGTCATGGTCATCAGTCCAAGTCGGCGTCCAGTTGCCTTAAAAAAAGACCCACAACAGAACCCCCCCAATTATTAGGTCATGAGATTTTTGGTTTGTTACTTACACCACCACTTAAAAAGATTATATAGTTACTGTCAGCAGTTGAGCTGGAAAATGAAACCATGAGTGGTCTCACACATGGACATTACACATACACATGGACATTACACATCTACTTATGTAAATGTTTCTAAACATTCCTTGCACTTGCCAGCGTCCAGGCCATCAAGTGAGGTTAAAGCAGTCTAAAGCAGCTGGTGATGATAGTTGCTTAATGAAATATCTAGGACCTCTCACACTACCTGAGGCACAGATGACTGGGGCCATTGTCACAGTAGGGAAGGTTGGTAGGCACCCAGTATTAGGCAAGAGGGGCTTTCTTCTAAGAACCACCACCATGAGTAGTGGTGGAAACTACTCATCCTCTGGTTCTCACACTGCTGCACCTGAGGTTGGGTTCTCAGAAAAAAAAAAATAAATAAAACACATAGATTTGGCCACCCAGCAGAAATGCTTTATCTCAACACAGAAAATGAGTGGGAAAGATGAACTCATACTGAAGAACTCGTGTCTTTTCCCAGCCTCTGTAACCTTTTCATCAAGAACTTTTAAAATGAGGTGATTAGCATCCAGCATCTGGGTGGGCTCTGATCTCCAGGAAAAAAAAGTAAGTCTGAAAACAGCCCGGTGGAAAGTTTATCTTCCAAAATTTGTCTTGATGGAAAAAACAAAAGTGCTTGGGCGGTAAGTAGAATTATTCTCTCCTTTGCCAAAAACTTTTCTGCCCTGAAAAGACTTTTCTTGTTCAATAAAATTTAAAACAGTAATAATTAAACCAATGCCAAGGTGAATTGTTGCCATATGTTCTAGTGGCTGCACATAAAGCTGGATTTGGAAACTTCATCCAGTGCAGCATGAGGCACAGTACTTACTGACACTCTGTAGAGCTCCAGAGAACACAAACTCTGGAGAGCAACTCAAGCCCTTAGCTGGTTTTTGTAGTTAGGGGACCCTGTGCACCCCTCCTTTCTACCACTCTGACAGGGTGATGTAGCTCAGTGTTACTGAAACAAACTGGAACTTTAAAAAATGAAAATTAAGTTTTGTCAAAGACTCTTTCTTCACTACTAGTCCACAAGGAAAAAGGACAGGAGAGAGAAACAAGTCTAGTGAGACTGAAAAACATTAAGGAGGACTTAAGGGTTTTTGCTGTGCAAATTTGAAGGACCCAAAGCTATCTTAAAACAAATCAGAAAACTATTCCCCTACAAGTCCTGCAGTGATTTTTTTTTTTTTAATTTTTTCCTCTCAGGAAGGAGGAAAGAATCAGAAAAAAACCCTGGCAGATCAACAGGGACTCCTGATGAGGTGAGTAGTAGGTGGAATTGTGCAAAATTTGCCATGTTCTTCTGACAGTGTGCAGCAGCCACCTCTCCCATACCAGCACCTTGAGTCATTCCTTCCCTTGGCCATTGCCCTCCCTAATGTCTTTTATTAATGTCTCGCCATTTCTTATGGTTTGTCTCACTTGTGTGTGAAAATGTTTAGTGGAGATGGGAAGAAGAATTCTCTTCATTAAGGTCAGTAAGAGTTTGATTCATCTGCAGCTGCAACTTCATGGTACCCATCACAGGGTTTAAGGACCTGGGGTCCATTGATTCTGGTCCACAGCACACAAAGATTTGATTGTGCATGGTGAAATGGTCTGCAGTTACTATATACTTAGCTTAGAGACTTTCAGGGAAGGAAGTGAAAGGTACCTGAACATCTGCTAAATTTTTCATAGTTCAAGTTATTAGCTGGGAAGATATTTCCAAGGTGCAAAAAGAATGCTGTATAATGAATCTTCCATTCTTTGGGGCAGATTTACTGCCTTGTGTTCTGAAATAATCTCACAGTCCCTAGCCAATTAAAAAAGTATTTTTAAAGTACAGAAAAAAGATTTGACATACCCCTTTTACTTGGGAAGCATCTGTGGCAAGACGAGTTAGCAGGACGCCAACAGCATTTTTCTGATCATCATACCATCCAATCTCCTGCAAGGGAAGACACAAGCTGATGTCTGCTTCAAAAAATTACACATTATCTTATTTCAGATTTATCATGATTACTAATAAAATGAACAAATATTTCCAGCTCAGGCAGCATAGGGGAAAATGGAAGTGTAAGTCATAATAGCAAACTGCATTATTCCTTCTCTGTAGCCTGCATCTAAAAAAAAAAACAAAAAAACCCCCCCCAAAAAAGCTAAAAAGAAGCCAAAAGAAAAAGCTTAAAAAATATGATTGTTGTAAAAATATAATTATTCATAATCAAAGTGAATCAAAGTGTAACTAGATGTGTTCGCCTCAATGTGCATATTTAGAAACTTTTATTATAAACCCCTTTTGATCAGTCCTTCCTCATACTTGAAGTAGTTAATTGTTCTCTTCCTACAAGTTACTTATTTCATTAACCATAGAAGAGCAATTCCTCATCTATATTTGTCATACAGAAATGAAATGAGGCCCTTTTATCCCCAAAAGCGATGGTAGGTTTTTTATTTTTTAATCATAAATTTTGCCTCTCCTTTCAGACATTCCTATGAACATAGAATCTCTTGTCCCCAATGGATCTGTGGGGTGCCAAGTTACACCTCAAAACTCCTAAGCAAGTAACATGAAATCACATAGATTAACAGGGAGGGTTTATTATAAATAGGCTTATTCTTCTTTTGAGTAATTTCTATGTTATATGTCATATATATATATATATGTTATTTATATATATATATATATATATATATATATATATATATGGTGCAATGGACTAACCTGATTTTTTTTTCCAGTAAAAATTATCTACTTGCTATGGAATACAGTATATAGATTTAAAACTAAATAACTAAACAGATTAGTCTTAAATCTATATACTACAGACCTGCATTATAACCATCCAAGCAAAGGGAGATTAAACTATTTTGGTAGCCCCTGCACATACAGACAGCTGCAAACTGCATGCATACTAGCATGTCAGAAGTGTGTACCTTTGCTATGACAATCCTTCAAAATTAGACCATTTTCAGTAGCAGCACTAAGCAAAACTGTACATGGGATGGGAGACTTTTGGAAAAAAGTTGTATATTTTCCTAAGCTAGTGTAGAAGAGATACGTTGTTTTCTCTACTCCAGACCAGACAGTTGATACCCAATGTGTACCTTGTTAAGGTCTGCAAAAGCCATCTGGCTCTCAGGACACCCCAGCTGCCTAATTCATACCTGCTGAAGTAATGCTCTGAAGGACAGAGAGCGGAGCCTCTTTGTTAGCATTTCCCCAGACTTCCCAAACATGAATCCCTGGGGGAGGAAAGAAAGTGACATTTTCTCACATGATTTAACTCTGTAACTGCAGAACAGATGTAACGACACCAAGAAGTCTCCTACAACACCCTGTGAACAGGCAAGTCTTGGGAAAAATACCATTCATGTCCCTAGAACCTGAAGCTGTTATTTTCCCACAGCAAGGAAGTAACGTGGCAAAAAATGAAATAATCAGGAGATTCATTGTAATGCCTTATTTGTATGCCTCAGCAGCATCAGAAGATAGATCATCAGCCCACCTAGTCATTATCCTCCCTACCTATTACTGCTACTAGACATAGTCACTCTCTCTAGTCATACTAAGGGATTTTTATAGTGTGGACATCAATGTGCAGTAAATGTTTCCTGCAATCTGTGGAACACTTATAAGGACAACAAACAGAAGTCTGATGGTATGAAAAGGCCATCTATTATGGAAAGACTCTCTTTTAAATTTACTTTGGCAAAAGCCTACAGCCAGTCATTAAGAAATGCCAGACTTAACTTTGAATTTTAAGACCAAACCCTCTACTTTGATTTCAGTCATGCTAAATCCACATTATTTTCTACTTTCAGTGGTTTATTTAAACCAGCAACAGGTATACACATTGCTAAAGAACACATACCTAAGGAAGAATCATGGCATTTCTGTGTGTAAGTTGCAATTGGTGCTTTGCTTCTCAAACTACACTGATACAAGTTATACCTGCAGCATGCTGGGGAATTAACTTCAAACATTTCAGTGTAGTGACACTTACTTGGACTACATATGCTACTAAGGTGATCACTCCAATTAAAAGAAACATTAAAGAAAGCACCACAGTGTTTTTACTCCTCTTTTCTGGATCTGTTTCTTGAAAAGCCTGTGCAAGAAAAAAAAAACCACAGAAATTAGTATACAGACAATAACTGCCAGTTACATAAACCAGCCCTCATCTCAAGAAACTCATCTACTTTGATTTCTCTTAGCAAGTATCCTGGATCCTGAAATCAGTCTGCAGTCAGTTTTCTGTGGAGGGCCAGAAGACTGACCAGCTTTCCATTTAATTCCATCTTATCAATTTCTTCCTCCAGCTCCAACTACTGTTCTGCCTCTTGTCTGGTAGTCAGATGCAGTTCCACAAGGCTTTGCCTCTAGAGGGTCACCTCACCAACATTTATAAGGTTTTTTATGGGATGCATTTTTACAAGTGAATCCCACACAGAGTCTTACACAGGGAGAGCTGGCTGAGCATGAGAGAAGCTCAGGATTGCAACATCCATTTGCAAAAAATACTTACCCCAATGATTTTTCCAAATATAACAGCAAATGCAGGATGGACCCCACCTGAGATGGCAGCAGCAATCACTCCCAGCAGTACATACAGCCACTCAGGTTTGTTCAGAGCCAAGATTCTTGAGTAAGGCACAGTAGGGAGATTTTCTTCCTACAGGAAAGAGCAGGCTGCAATCTTTCCTTGGAAAGATGAAATTCCCCAGACAGTGGGTGTTCATTAGGCTTTGAGTAGTGAGCTGTCTTGGTAAACTACTGAAAGCCCTCTCTGAGTGAGCAAACATGCTGGAGATCTGCAGCTTTGCTGTTTCCTATTATGGAACTTCAACTGCACTGTCAAAATTTTGAGCAAAAATGTAACAAAAGGCCAAGTCATAAGGGGAGAAGGGCCAGGACAGTTCATTGAAAGAGAGGACTGGCCATCATGAATGGCAACTAACACTTGAATCTTTATAAAGAACTAAAAGTCTCACTGTTCAGAGCACAGAAAAGATCCCCTCAGTTCAGCTAAATGCTAGCAGGCTGGCAGCCATGCAATTGGGCAGAGAGGTCATCTTTCCCTTTTGCAAACTATAGCCTATGCATCATTACCAAAAGCATGAAAGGGGCATATATTACAGTCAGTTAGCCAGCATTTCCTTTGAAAATACAAAAAATGCCCTGTTCTGCTTTACTAGTTTATTCAAGTGTCTATGCTTCCACAGGGGGAGTTCTGGAAAAGGAAAAAATGAAAAAATTGGAAGCAAGAGAAAATATTAGGTAGGATTACAAGTCAGCTGCTGTTGTTTCGTAGTTATTTTATTCCATATTTTGGGTGCTGAATAGGAATGGCTAAGCCTCAGCCATAAAAGTAGGTTGAGCTTTCCCAAATAAGTAATTAAACAGTTGGATGTTTAATTTCTTAATTCTCTGTCAAATGTGACAAATACCTAAGTCTTGAATGTGAACACCCATTATTTCCTCTGACGAGGTCTTAAGAAGTATTAATATAGAGACAAAATTATCTTTTGAAGTTGCACAGCTTTTTTGTGATAATAGGAACAGATCCAGTTCTTTTGTACTATTTGAAACATGTATAAGCTGGAAGCTATATTTTAGTGAGAAGGAATAGTGATAGCTACAAAGTACACTCAGGCTTCCATAAGTATTTAAAATAATCAGATCATGTATTATAGATGAGACAGAGCTTGCATAGGTTCAAAAGGATCTGTTATTTTTATGTTTACATTTTTCTGCACTTCAAGGTTCCTGAAGCTAGGCAAAAAACAAGCTCCCAAAACAATCTACCAAACAACTTTCCCAGTATATCTCATGGTACAGTTCAAGCAGTACAAAATAGGAAAAGACAAAATCAAGCTTCTGTTGAGCTTCCTATCCAAAGTCTGATCCTGAGTCTTCTAGAAATCTGCCTCCATTGTTTGCCATGAACAACCCAACTCTGATAAATCAGTGTTTTGTTTTTAAACTTGAACTTCCTATATGGCTTTAATTGACAAATGTCATGTAGGAATAAAAGTGTTCTACCTAAATAAAAACCTCCAGAACTGGATGCTTTAAGGCACATACTAAGGCTGAGAGAGAGAATAATGTTTTTTTACTTACACTGCACTTAAAAATATTAGGGTTTCAGTATATACTTTTTCATTTGACATAAATATAATATGATATTCCAAAGTGCCTTAAAACCTAGTTTGCACATGGGGATTACATTATCCACTAGTACCATGAAATAAAGAATCCTGAAAATGAAACCTTAAAACTAATTTTAATTAGATGGAAGTAATAGAATGAAAACTCCTATAACACTGAAATAATATACTTAATTTTATGAAACATGACAAATAAACAGCACGAGTTTTCTTTTCCAGATGCACACTATCAATAGTGTTAAAACCAAGTTTTTGGGAAGACATATGTAATTGCCTCGATGATCCTAGGGCAAATGCTCAGTCTGGTGAGTACTGTCTGTAACAGCAACAAAGTAAAGGCTGCATGGTAGCCAGCTTTCTGAAATAATTAAAATTATGTGCTTTCTGTTTATTCTTGCAGGTTACCACAGAAATTCCAAACTAAAATTTTAATACCAACCTCTAGTTCTTTTTTTTTCTTTTTTACAAAGAACTTTTCCTCAGAAGAGCACTTCTTATATCTGCTTGATCTTCTTCGAATGCTGCCCTTCCCAGACACTACTGATTTTTCAACATTATCTTGAAGAGTCAGTGTCTCCACAAGGTCATTTCTGTTGCTTTCCTCATATTTATCAGCCCCTGTGTCTTCACTTTCTTCTGATGACCCATCATCTTGAACATTATTGTTACAACCCTGGTGAAAATTGAGGATATGAACACACAGGGCATTTTGAACAAGCAGAAGGAAGCGAAAATTTTTTTTCACAAATACTGCTGTTTGAATCGCATGGTACTGTTGCTTGTATGTCACATATATCTTAGCATGTAATGAAAATTCTCCTGATTTTATTTCTTTTTCTTTAAGCACTCTATGGAATCCACCTGGATGGTGGATTTTATTCCATTAAATAATTCTGTGGTTATGCTATAATTACATAGCCTGTGCCTTCTATTCGCTTTTTTAACATACTGGATTGCACAAATGTGAAACATTTATGGGTAAAACCCCCAAGAAATCCAAGCCTGTGTCCCCCTGCTCAAACTAAAGCAACTGAGCAGCTGCCAGATGGATAACAAGCAGGACCTACAGAGAGAAAATGGCTCCACATACCATCATTTCACAAGTTTGTGAAATGGAGAAAGAAAATAAATAATTTGCCCTTACCTGCTGCATTACAAGAGAATAGTAGACCCCCTTCTGCAACATGAGTTCACTGTGTGTTCCTTGTTCAACCACAATGCCTTTCTCAAATCCAGCAATAGTGTCAGCAGTCCTGATGGTAGACAGTCTGTGAGCAATCACAATAGTGGTACGACCAGTCCGAGCCTTTCAAAAAAAACCCAAAACCAAAGCAACTGACATTAAATGCTGCAAGCAAGACGCACAAAAATAAAAAAAAAAGTTATTTTGGGGCATTTATAATACAAAGCAAAGCCAAACGTTAAAAATAATTATTTCTTCTACAAGCAGAGATTTTTTTTTCTGGTTTCATGCCTCTTTACCAGTTTAAGGACATTTTCTTTTGCCTAATTCAGGCAGAAAATACCACATTAATCTTATTAGACAGGCAACACAGGTATTAAGGGTTGTAATTAAGGTTACCTCACTTTTTACCAAATTTGAGCTATTTGAGCTAAAGTTGCTCATAAGGCTTTTCTATGTGTATGTACACAAGCAAGAGAAATGCAGTGAACATAGTTCTCTAAAATAAAGACAGGGCATCGATTATATAAAGAAGGATATTTTCTTCATTTACTGTCTATTAATATTTTTAGAAGTATAACATTAACACAACTTCTAAGAAGACTTAGCAGGAAAGCACAGAGGAATGGAGCACATCTGGGGTCATAAATGAATTTTAGCCACTCCATGAAGCTCTCTGACAGTCTTTTGAAGTAAGCTATAACTCAAATTGTCAGCTGGTACATTCCCCGGAGGGCCTGCTGAGATTTGGCAGCAAGAGCCACCAAAGCCTCAGTCTGCAGGTTACATGCTCCATCCCTCTCCAGATCCCACACACAGCCCAGTGATATGCAGAGTCCTCATGCAGTCAGGGAGCTGGGGCCAGAGGGCAGCTGCTGGAGAGAGGGAGGGGATGCTGGAAGGAGGGAGCTGCTGCCCTCCTCGCTGATGCCTGGAGCAGACAGTGGCTTGGGGCAGGAAGAGAAATTCAAGGGGTTATTTTCTTCCCTCTGGTTCACTCAAATGAGACATCACCTGGAGTACCAGTTCTGGAAGCCATAACACAGGAAGGACATAAAGCTGTTGGAGTGAGTTCAGAGGAGGTCCATAAAGATTATCAGAGGGCTGGAGCACCCCTCTGACAAAGACAAGCTGAGAGAGTCTGTGTTGTTCAGCCTGGAGAAGAGAAGGCTCTGGGGACATCTTATAGCAACCTTCCAGTACCTGAAGGGGGTCTACAGGAAAGCCAGGGAGGGACTTTTTACAAGGGCATGTAGCAATAGAATAAGTGGTAATGGCTTGAAACTGGGAAAAAGGGAGATTTAGCTTAGACATTAGGAAGAAATTTTCAGTATGAAGGTGGTCAGACTCTGGAACAGGCTGCCCTGAGATATTGTGGATGTCTCATCCCTGAAAGTGTTCAAGACCAGGTTGGATAGGGCTTGAGCAACCTGGTCTGGTGGGAGGTGTCCCTGGCCATGGCGAGGGGGGATGGAACTAGATGATCCTTCAGGTCCCTTCCAACCCAAACTGTTCTGTGATTCTTTCCCTACAACTGGCACCAAGTTCTCACAGTTCTGAGTCACTCTGAGCCTGCCACAGGAAGGCTGTCACGGTGCCATTTCCATGACTGTGCCCTAATGCACAGTTGCAGAACCTTCACCACTGCAGCTGGGAGCTATGATCAGAACAAACCAAATACTTTTAAAGGTGCAAAGTTCTCTGAAAAGCAGCCCACTACAACAATCTGTGTGTGACTGCTCATAAACATCATGAGTTTGTGAGGTTAATATCTTTGCTCCCCAGCTGTGAAAATAACAAGCAATATTAGCACTTATTTTAGTCTGTAAATCCTACTTGGGGACTAAATTGATGGACATCAAAAAGCTGTGAAAAGATGAATAACCTATGATTCAGGGTTGAATTCGGTGTTTTCTGGGAACATGCTGAAGGATGAGGAAGAGTTTATAAAACAGTCCCTTTAATGGGGTGATCTCTTTATGTTATACACTACACCTGGACAGGCTGGATTGATGGGCCAAGGCCCATTGTATGAGATTCAAGATGGCCAACTGTTGGGTACCACACTTGGGTCACAGCAACACCATGCAACACCACAGACTTGGGGAAAAGTGGCTGGGAAGCTGCCCAGAGAAGGACCTGGGGCTGTTGGTTGACACCTGGATAAATATGAGCCAGCAGTGTGCCCAGGTGGCCAAGAAGGCCAACAGCATCCTGACCTGCATCAGAAAGAGTGTGGCCAGCAGGAGTAGGGCAGTGACTGTGCCCCTGTACTCAGCACTGGTGAGGCTGCACCTCGAGCACTGTGTTCAGTTTTGGGCCCCTCACTACAAGGACAGTGAGGTGCTGGAGGGAGTATAGAGAAGGGCAACAAAGCTAGTGAAAGGTCTGGAGAACAAGTGATGGAATTGGGATTGTTTAGTCTGGAGAAGAGGAGACTGAGTAGAGACCTTATCACTCTTTGCAATCTGAAAGGAGGTTGTAGAGAGCTGCGTGTTCATCTCTTCTTTAAAGTAACAAGTGATAAGTCACAAGGACATGGCCTCAAGCTGTGCCAGAGGAGGTTTAGATTGGGTATTAGGAAAAATTTATTCACTGAAAGCACTGTCAAGAGCTGGAACAGGCTGCCCAGGGCAGTAGTGGAGTCACCATCCCCCTGGAAGTATTTAAAAGATGTGTAGACGTGGCTCTTAGAGACATGGTTTATTGGGAGACTTGGCAATGCTAGGTTAATGGTTAGACCTGATCTTAGAGGTCTTTTCCAACCAAAGCAATCATGTGATTCCTAATGAAGTGATAAGCTTCTGGAAAAGGTTAGTATTTTATTAAGGAATTAAAGAACATGCAGCAGGCAGCTAAATTGTGGCTCAAATGTCAATCTATTTGTGCTTAACTTTGCAGCAATAATATAATTTATACAGGAATTAGATTAATATTATTTTTTGCATCCACATAATGCTTCAGTACTAACAATAGCAGTATAGTCATGTGAATATAACTGATAGATACATTTTATCTCAGACTTAAACTGACTGGCAATGAAGGTGGTAAATTCTGTATTTCCCTAGAGCCATACTTTAACTCACATCTCCCTGTGCATAACTAATGAAATGAATTGTAGAATTTTTCACTTAGTTTTAAAAACTGCATAAAATAAATGTATAAATAATGTAAATTAGATAAGTAAATAAAAAAAAAACCAAAAACATTCCAGCCCAGCCACAATGTTCTTTTTTAATCAAGGCCTCCAGGCTTTACTACATCTTGCTGGAAACCACTGATGAAGGAGATTTGCAAGGAAAGGACCATGAGCTGGTGGGACAGAAACACAGGTATGAGCTCTGAGAGCTCTGCTGTGCCTGAGTGCACACCATAGAGCTGAGTGGGATGATAAACACAAGGGGGTCAGAGATTCAGTATTTGCAATTGGCTCTGCTTTTGTGTTCTATGTAGGGTCCGATTTGCCTTCAGTTCCAGAAAAGAAAGAAAATGGCCAAATTTCAAGAGATTTCTGAAAATTATGAAGAAAATGTTCAATGAATAACAAACTCCTAAGAATATTATAATATACATTTCTATTGATCTACTTTAAAAAAAGTCCATTTCACTCTCATAGCTTGCCCTGGTAAGATGCCATCCATATTTCATCAGTGAATGAACATTTGTGATTTGAGGAAGGGAGTGCAGGATACCTAAGTTACAGTTACACATGAGTGTAAGTGTCTTGGTAATTATTAATAACACTAAAAATCCCAAACAAACATGATTCCTAAAAATTTTTATCATTTAAACTCTCCCAAATTGAAAGATACATACAAAATTTATTTTCCAGTCCTCTTTAGGCCAGTGGAAACATGCATTGAAAATTGTACATGTATTTTTGTTAAGTGTTGTTGCACCTCTTCATGGGAACTGGTAGCTTCAATAACAATAATGTGGCTCCTACCTTATCGAGAGCTGCTTGCACTATGGATTCACTCTGAGTATCTAGTGCAGATGTAGCTTCATCCAGAAGAAGAATCTTGGGATTTCTTGCCAGGGCACGGGCAATAGCTATTCGCTGCTTCTGTCCTCCACTCAGCTGAGCCCCTCTTTCCCCTACCATGGTGTTAAATTTCTGACAAAGTAAAAAACAAAACGGAAGTTGCAGAATGTCTCAAATGGAATACTTTCTTCTCTGTGCAATCATAAGTACTCAACTTCTTAACAAGAGGTAGCTTATCAAGCTGACGTGAGCAATGCAAACATGCAACTACATCCATCAAGCCCTTAGCCAAGCCCTCCCACCCCTACTGCATAATATACATGCCTAACTTTGAACTTACAGTTCTTTAAGGTTGTGTTTCTTTCTGCTTGCTCAGAGAGTGCTTCATACCCTGGGTTTTCTCAAGAGAAGCCTGTAAGACATCTCTGTATTTATTAAGGAGTGTCTACTTTGTGAAAGAGTTGATATCACAGCAACTCACCAGGACCTCTACAATTGCCTCCTCTGAGCCCGACATCTCCTCCTTGGAGCTATGGCTTGGTTTCTACTGACTGTGTAGGAACCAACTACCACTCCAAAGTGGTGTCTCAAAATCTACTGGTTTTTATTATATAGACGTTTAGGAGTAAATATGATCAAATAACTCTGAGAAGATGGAACCTTTGAGTGGGCTGACACACTAAGAAATGGAACGTGCTTGAGAGATGGGGTTCAACCTCTCTGAGGTGGTAGAATAACTTGAAATCAAATCCTAGGTGGGCACTTTTTCCATATATTTTTAACTGCAGAACCAAAAGGATGGATGTATCATGATCCATCCCTGTGGACATCCTTTGAATGATCTCACTTCCCACCCTAAAGAAGTAAGGCACCTATAGCTAGGAGACAGCTCAGATCAGACAGAGGGAGAACTCCATCTCCCAGCTGCAAAAAATGTCCTTGGTTCAGGGCATACTTATTTACTTCTATCCTCCATTTCCTAATGGATGTGCAGACAGCTCCTGACAAAGGATTTTGGACTTCTGGAAGTTCTCTTTAAAAGCCCAGCTCTCCCCAGTACCTCCTGAGATGGGCAAGGATGGTGACACAGCTGTGAAGCTTCCTGAGTTAAGACATTCACATTTTGTCTGTACTTCAGCACAATTCCTTTGAGGGAAACCAAACAAAGGCAAAATATCAAGTCCAGAAAGTCCCTGAACTGAAGGCTGCTGGAGGCTAAGTGTATTTTGGGAAGTTATACTACTACTTGAATTCCCATGCTCTCCCTTCTCAGAAACAGGACACCGGCCTAAATGGACCTTTCGTTCTTATACTCAAAAGAAGTTCATGAACTCACATCAGGAAGTCTAGATATGAAGTCAAAAGCATTGGCTTCCTTGGCTGCTTGCTCAATTTCAGCATCAGAAATATCTTCTCGGCCGTAGCGAATGTTCTCTGCTATTGTTGTTGCAAACAAAACAGGCTCCTGGCTCACAATACCAATATTTTCTCTTAGCCACTTTACATTAAGAGTCCGAATATCCCGACCATCTAAGGTAATCTGAGAGGAAAAGTGTATGTCAAAGTTGAGGAAATGCATTCTTTCAATAAGAAATCATTTAATTACTATTACTCGGTTTACGTATCAGATATAGGGACAAAAAATGGAAAAAATTGTTGTCTTTAGTAGAAAACTACTCTGGGGAGAAGTTTAAGTGTAATTTTCTCATCCAGTGCACAAAATAGAAAATGGTGAGAAGCAGCATAACCAGCATAAATCAGGGTGGGCTTTTTGTCGTTTGGTTTAGCTGCTTTTATCCCTTCAATAACCATCCATACCTTTTACCCTGTTCTCATGCCTCTGTGCCAATTAGCTGCCCTCACAGTTGTGGCTATACAACTGCCTTTGTAGCTGTACTTTACAACAGATCAAAGAAATAATCCAAGATGACTAAAAAAGAAAGTTATTTTTAACCTAGGTCATTTAAAATGTGGTCCTATGAACACTAATACGAGCCCAGGAGAAGAACAGCAAAATGAGGCATAGGGTCAAAGATAAAACACCCACAGAAACAGTCAGCATAAGACAAAACTGTGTTGATACTAGACTGCCACCTTGATACAGTATGCAGCAATAGTTCAAGGTTTAATTTCTGAAATTCTTACTTGGCTACAACTAGCAGTAAAAACTAAGCATCATTCTTCAAATACTAAATATAAGAACATTTTCCTTAGAAGTTTATTGTTTGTTTTCCCTCCTTTTTTCCTTTGGAATTTTTGTATGAGAAGTATTTACCATTTAACTCTCTGGATCTAGTGTTTAGTGGTAGAGCAGATGTACTAATGTGTTTTTAAGGAAACTTTTGCTGTGGGTTAGCAAAAAAATGAGCCAAGATAACAACCACATAAAATAGGAAAACTCTCTAGGTTTTAGTTTACATTCAATGAAAAAGTAGCAAAATACAGCAGAGTACTCTTTACTTAAAAAAAATTACAGAACCTCCAAAGCCAAATGTTGATGAAGATAATATTAAACTCAAATCTTGCATCTATTCAAAGATTTGTGGTATTTACTACTTCTGGCACAGTCCACAAGAAGGAGGAAAACAATGGAGTCAAACCAACAGGAGAAAAACAGTTCATTTGAAATTTAAATTGTGAAAATACTCAACCATGCAGAGGTATGCTCAAATTCAACAACAACAAAAAAAAAAACACCAAAAAAACCCCACCACAAAACCAAAAAAAAACAACCCCAAAACCAAATCAAAAAACCCTCCAAACAAACAAACAAACAAACTACAAAAAACCAAAGTTCATTCAATAGGGAAAACTGGTGCTTATCCTAAGAGTTCTCAGTTTTTACACTTTACTTGCAGGCACTCACTTCTCCCTGGATAGGATCATAGAATCTCTGCAACAACTGTATAGTAGTGCTTTTTCCACAGCCACTGGCACCAACCAAAGCAATGGTCTTCCCAGTTTGAACTTTCAAGTTTAGACCTTGGAGGATCTGAGAAAAAAAAACCAACCACCTGTCAAGGTAATTGTAGCATAATCAAGGAAGTACAATAAGGGGCACAGACTGAAGATATGGCAATATTAGTAACGTAGTTGTACTTAGGAATATTCTAGGGCACTGATATGAAAGAGCCTGCATCTATGGTTGTGAAGGGTGTTAGCCTTCGAAACAGGATGGCTACAAGCAAACTGCCTTCTGGGAATGGTCCCTGGATCCTTCTGGCTACCAAACCAAGCCTGGGAATTATATGAGAAGATTGATAACTGGAACAGGCCAAGTTCATGCCAAGAAACATTTTAAGAGTTCCTTTGCATAGACCATTGCATTCCAGTGCCTGGGAAAATTCCCAAGCACACTCAAATCAGCTAACACAGGCACAGCCACAGGACTCTAAACTTGATAGCTCACATTTTCCAGTTTGTCTGATCTAGTAGCAGGGGTCTTGCAACCTCCTGCCATCTTCTGTTTTCGAATGCCTAGATAATGGCATGACATTTAGTTACGAATCTCACAAAAAAATATTCTCAGATGCTAGACATTATCGCTTAGAAACAAGCCTGCTTCCCTCTATTTTTAGAATATAAATGGCTGTTTTGACAAGGTAACTGCTGGAAAGCCCTTAATAAATCCCAGTCCTTACTGTTAACAGCCTCAGCAAGGTGGGGAGTACTTATAGATTAATATCTTTGTTACCAATTTCACATTTAGGAACATTTTACTTCAAAAGATGTCCATGTCATATATGAGTAATGCTGTGTAGCTGCCAAAATATTTGGCTGCTATGGGAACTCTTCTTGTTTATACCAGGCTGATTTATAATTTTGCCTACACATGTTTTTGCAATGAAAGATTAAAATAGTTGCAATATTGCTCTCCTCTCCCTGTGTTACATCCAAGAGGATTTGTACCTCCAAGAAGCTGATATCCTGGTGCCTGCATTATCAGGTACGAACTATAAAATGGATACCAAAGTTTCTCCAGATGCAAATATTCACAACCACCTAATAAGACTATTTCTAACTCTTATCGGGCAAGGTGTTGCTAAGACTAAAACTGACAATAATGAAACTCCTTAGATCTCTTTGATTTGGTTTAACCTGGACAGGGGAGATGACACTGTGTTGCACCAATTACCTGAGAGGTTGTGGATACTTTTCGGATTTCATTTGGCTGTATTAAATAACATTGGTGCTCTTAGTAGGAAGAGCTGCTGACTCAGTGGATTTGGGAAGGATGACAAAGTATTTCTTATTTCCCTCCCATTTGGCATGCAGACCCATAGCACAGCTCATCAGCTGGAACAGCATTTTCAGGAAGAAGGATGAGGAGTCTGCTCTGTCACTTCTGATTCCTGAGCCAAGAGTGAAAGAAGATGCATTTCACTGACTTGATTTAGGCAGAAAGCCTGGCTCTGGGTCTGTCCTTTAGCAGCCCTGGTGTCCTGGAAACAAATCAATGCACCATGGGACAGACCTCAGATGGCTGAGGTGGGAAGATCTGAAGAAATAGCCACAGTGCTATGAACTTTCTAATTCTCTCTTAACTGGCATTTCCAGCTTCTAATTGCCGACACTGGAAATCTCTACTTCTACCTTTTCTTTCATCAAGTAACAGCAGCAGCTAATCCCTTTTCCTTTCAGCTTTGTCAATGTCTTGAAAAGATTATAAACCCTTGATTATAAACTATGAACTGGTAGAGAGGTCAAGCCAACTGTATGGCCACAACAGCAGATCACCATGACTTGATGTGCACAGCACTGCATAACAGTTACTAAGGGAAGTTCAACTGGCAAAGAATAGAGACATCTGTTTATTGAACAGCAGTTTTAACATCTGCCCAAAATTACACTCGATTTTAAACCTCTATTTAGGATGATACGTTTCAATCCATTTGATGGCATAGATATTGCCAAGCCTATCTCAAAGGTCACTTTCCCCATGAGATGTCACAGCAAGAAAGGGCCTGGAAATAAGAGAGTCCTGGTTTAACTGTGTAAGGTCTGGAAGTTATAAAGACAGATCTTGAAAATTATTCTTCAGTTTATCAGAACTCTTGTTCACAGAAATTCAGACCCAGAAGTAACACATTCTTCTTAGCTTTGCCAGGTACATGAAAGTAGGGAGCAGGCAGCCAGTGGCAACAGATCTAGAGCTTTCTCCTTGAACAGCATTTTTTCCCAGTAGTGCACAATCTCTCAGGACAGGAATGCATTTGGCATTCAACAACAAGATCAGATAAATAATACAGACACAAGCTTCAGAATTTCAGTAAAGTAGATAATCCAAAATGAAGACTTACATTAACATCAGGTCTGGATGGATAACTGAAATGGATGTTTCTGAACTCAATTTCTCCTATGAGCTTGTCTGGTTTGTAGCCTTCCTTGGAACTGCTATCTATGAGCCGTTTCTGGAAAGACATTTTAAAAATATATTGCTGTTTATTACACTTTGGAACTGCTATTTTAGCTGGACACATTTTTCTCTCCATTACTTGCTTAACTGCTGGTTTTCACTGCAGCACACCACTACAGAGCTGCTGCGTTTTACTCACAGGATGCTTGATGCAGGGGAACAATAACTGTGAATTCTGTTTTGACAAATACGACACATTTTCAAATACAACAAAATCCACAGCAGAAAATCTGTAATTGTGGAACTTAAATGTTGTATCCTGCAGCCAAACATGGCCCTCAGTTATCCATACAGAAGAGTTCTACACTCATATTAAGAACCATGGAGCCATTTCTCTGTGAACTTTCTAATCCTACTTTAAAAAATATTTTATATACATAGATATGCAATTGCTGTGTAACACAGCAAGATCAAGATAATAACAATGTGGTAACCCTTTTTAATCACATCAGCACTGCAGCTTTACATTATCATAGGTTTCAACAGCACTATTAATATACTCCCAACCAAATTCCCCACCCCAAAAAAATTCCAGTTCAGCTGAAATTGTGCATACATGCATTTTTAAAAAAATAGCAGAGGGCAACAAATAAAAGGCATCTTTCCTGATATGAATGGAGATATTATGGATCTCAGGGGTAGGCATCTATAGACTTTACAGTCTAGAGACTGTGTGCTTGTATTATGCCTCTCAAGTGAAAAAAAAAAAAAAAAAGAAAAAAAAAAGAAATTGTCTCACCGAAAGGCTTCTTTTCTACTTATTTACCTTATTGATAATCTGATATACTTCATAGGCAGCCCCACGTGCATTAGCCACACTCTCCAGATTGGGAGCTGCCTGGCCCAGGGAGAAGGTTCCAATGAGCACAGAGAAGAATACCTTCAGGAGATGGAAGGAAGCACCACAGTTAGTGGTGGTTACAGAGCCACCAGTGCCCAGATGTTTAATGCCCAAGTCTTTCTAGTTACCCCTTTCTAGGAGAGTTAAAGTGAAAAATGCATTTCCCTCCCCTTTTCCTGTGGTGAATGATAAGTACTGACACATACTAATGCGGCATGAATGCATTTTCTTTTTTATGATTTTGCACTTTCTATCATCTACAAGTAGAACAAATATCTTTGCTACTTTCTAGGTGTTCCCAAAGCTAAGAGGCTTGCAAAACTTAGTCCAGAATTTCATAACTGAAAACCTACCTGTGGGACAAACAGTTAACTTGATATGCTGTGAGGAACATCAGTGAAAGTTAGGCATGTAGCCATGCTTTTGACGGAAAGAAGATAGCAAAATACCCTTAAACCAATACTAACTTAAACATATTGGTAATATATGGTAAATTACTTCAAGTAAAAACAAAATATAGAGAGGCCATTGTGGCTAAATATGTACTTCCCAGTACATATGCAGCACACCAGTGGAATTCATTAATCCTAGTGGCTAGCCAGAATTTTGCTTCTAGTCTGTTATTTGTCTTTGCTTCCTAACTTCTAGTTCTAGGTTGTTCATTTTGCCCTGCAACAGGGTCCAGACCAAGTGAGGAATGTAACCCCCTGCAGATACTTTTCCTTCTGCAGTGATTAAAGTGGGAATTCAACATTCCCTATTCCAAGTTGTTATATCACAAGCTATGTAAAATGAATACCTTCCTTTCAGTTCTGGGGCAGATCATTTATCAAGCACTGGAGAGAAAACAGAGATCCACCTGTGAGGGTGGTAAGACACTGGCACAGGTTGCCCAGGGAAGTTGTGGCTGCTCCCTCCCTGGAAGTGTTCAAGGCCAGGTTGGATGGTGCCTTGAGCAACCTTGTCTTGTGAAAGGTATCCCTGCCCATGCAGGGGGGTTGGATCCAGATGATCCTTAAGGTCCCTTCCAACCCAAACCATTCTGTGATTCTATGATACACACCACTTACATAACTATTTTCTTGAAAATACAGTGCTTTTCACACAGCTGCATTGCTGTACTTACAATTAACACACAGCCAATATCATACTTTTCCTCTTCAGCAGTAAGCTTGGTTCCATACCAAAATGCAAGTGCATAGGATCCAAAGATAAGAAATTGTGAGACACCTAGGGACGTGTCAGTGATAATTGATTTTTTCACTCCAACACTCCTAGCCATCTCTAACTGAGCATCATACCTGAAAGTAGATAAAGAAACCATTATTTTGACAGCTACTAAACTCCATTCTGATTGATACTTCCCAGTGCCCTTATTTAATTAGAAGATTTTTTTTGTTTGTTTCCAAAAAAGCAACTAAAGTCTCACAAGGAGACTGCAGGTTTGTTTTTGTTTTCTTTTGGTTTTGTTTGTTTTTTGGTTTTTTTTTTTTTTGAAGAGAAGCCTATCAAGGATGCAATTCCTTTGAATAAATCTGCTCTGACATATGCTAAGAACATTCTCATGCTGCTATGGAAGACATATGAAGAAAAAAAAAGAGAAGCATGACTTTGCTATTATGATGGAAGACAATATACCACCCTTGAGCCATTTGTTTGCATTAGTTCTAGAAGGAAACCTTGAAAAGTGTTATTAACATAACCTATTAAAGATGAGGTTTAGTCTTGCATATTTAAAAAAGTGAAACTAAAAAAACCAAACAACCCCAGTTATTATGAATGAGGACAGGTAAACAAATGGAATCCAGAGCTTCCTCTGACACCACAGTTATTCTTTCAGTGGCCATTATAGGAAGTCAGGAATACTTTCCCTAGGGAAGTTTACTGATTAATATGTCAATATAGTAAACGAGTGTACACGTGAGACAACTATAAAGACTGGCAAGTTCAACATGAGAATTATTTCTTCTAAGGACAGCCCATATTAATTCATCTAGTTTCCAGCTAATAGCTATCACTTACTAGAACTCATTATAGAAAGTATAGCACAGGAATAGTGTATCTTTTTTCTTGTCAGCAACATGCTCAGCAGCATGCACTTTTTCCTAATACGTATTTTCCACACAAAACATACCCATAGTAGAAAGTGATGAAATTCAGTCAGATGGAAAGGAATCTTGCAACAGCGTCCATGAATCCATTTATTTTGTTCTTGTAAATCGCTCACATGCTACCAATGCTGTTTTTGTTGCTTAAATATATCTAAATGTTTTGACTTGGCTGTGTTCTTAAAACCAAGCCCTACCTTTGAGTGAGCAGGATCATGGGGCCTCCAGGGAAATGAGAGCTGGATTTAAGCAGTATTACAAGTACACATGATCCCTCAACTATAGAGGAAGAGCCAGGCCACTGCCAGAAGCAGAAGATGACTGAGGATCCCTCACAAATATAAACATTTGTGGTCAGTGAAGGCACTGTGCAGTGAAAAGCTGCTTTTCCTAACTTTGAAGCTTTTGTTCAAGAGATGCATAGGAGTCACAATCTTTGCAAGATGCCCAGTCAGTACCCAACAGGAGTTTGCCTGCCCCTAGCAGGTGTTGCTAGGAAAGACACTATTTCAATGTGGGTTTTTTATGTTGAATGGAAGTGGAGCCGTGGAACAGGTTGACTGGTCAACCGTGGGGGAAAGGAAAGGCCTTCCTGACACAGTTACCTGGGTATCAGTTACTTTGCACCTAAACCCCCCTCCCCCCAAAACCCCAAAAAAGTAGTTTGAAGTAGCTCCCCCCACTGGATTTCCAGACACTGGCATTTTCAGGGACCAAGAAGATGAGGTGGAGAGGGATAAGGAATCTGGGCAGTTTTAAGTTTGTTTTGCCTTTACTGTGTAAACAAAAGGAGTTAATATTGTTGCAACTGAAGGACAAATCCCAGTAAACAGAAGGCAGTGCTGCAAGATAGAACTCAGTTCTTGAAAGCAGGAGCTGCCTGTAGGATCCTGATCTAGGGCCAACATCTCTTTAGAAATTTCATTTACAAGACCAGAGCAAACACGACAGATGAAAAAGATAAAAGATATTATAATGGATGGCATAGTTGGCATTAGGTCTTCTAGTTTGCTTTTCCCATCTGCATTGTATTGGTGATGTCTCGTGTTTGTATAGTGAATGTTACTGTTTGAGACCTGAATAACTGTGGTCAGCCATCTCCACGTCACCTTTTACATGTGACTAGGGCCAACACTGGATTAGGTCAACTACTGGTGTTATGTGCAGATCATTAAAGTAATAAAAGTCAGTGATGCGATTTTACTTCAGGCTCTTACCCACTGAAGCTTGAATATAAGCTCATTAATCAGGTCAGAACAGCAGCACACATGTTCTAGAAGTTAAGAAAGTAACCACATGCTTTGTCACATTTCACTACTATGCAGAGATCTTTTCACCATTTCCACTTCAAAATAAACTCCGTATCTCCATCAGAGGAGAAATTTGAGTCTACGTTGCAATGCTAGCATAAAACAGCCTGTATTCACTAAGTCTATTTACACATCTTCATTTTCCAGTGAGCTGCCTAATTACAGGATAAACTTTTCTTCTTATATACATAAAACTAAACAAAGGAGAATCCCATTCCCCTGACCCTCCAAAAAAACCGCAAAACAGCCACAAACAAACCAAAACTCAACCTACAAATCCAACCCACAGCCAAACTCCTTTTTTGTATTTTAAAGGTTATTTTAAAAACTTACTTGGCTAATGCCTTCTGCTGTCCATTAAAAGCCACAACAGTCCTGATGGCTGTCAAAATTTCTTCTGCCACAGCTCCTGCTTTGGCATAAGCAGACAGCTCTTTAGTAGTAAGGGTTGACAGGAGCTGGAAAGTTGAAAAGCAGACATTATTGCAGCTTACTGAAAGTACTCAGTGATAAGTATAATCAATGATCAAGGCACAAGATGAGGTTTAGAAGGGGGGGGTGTCAGTTCTTCCCTCTGCCTTAAATTTTCCCCCAAATCCAGCTACTTCTCTCACTGTGTCCTCATTACAATGAAAGGCTACATGAACATCAGATGAGCTTCATGACTGACCCACTTTCAAGCTGAGGACAGCTTATGAATTACACTGATGTGCACACATTTTGGGAGGTGTGCCTGAGGTTTTCATAAGCTAAAGTAAGATCAGACATTCAAGTAGGCAAAGTAGTCACATTGCAGCTTCCTCCCTTCTTCCTACCTTATCTGAAATTTGTGAAGTACAAAAAAACTCCTCAGTATTGTATGTTAGTAACCACTGAGGAACACAAGCAGCATCCATTAACAGCAGATCACAATGGGCAAGTTTTCCTATCTGAAAGGGAAACCTCTCCAGGTATTTCACCAATTTGTAGCACTCCAGTCTATGAGATCTGCATCATGTCTAAGTCTTCTCTGTAGACAGCATGAAACATGAGAAATTATTAGCAACAGATGTGGTATCACAGGAAGATGGAAAACTTGAGAGACATTTGTGTCAAGAGGGAAGAGTGAGAGGCTGGTGCGCTGGGCTAACCCAGTGCTCTGTGCAAGGAAGCGGCTCTGATGCAAACAACCTTCCTGCTACATAGCAAAAGGCCAGAGTAGGCGGACAGAAGGAAATATGACATGCACATCTATGCTTGGGAACCCAGAGGAAAGCTACAGGAGGACCAGAAATCCTAAAGCAAGCACAGGGCCAACTTCCTAACTTAGAAATCACACTGAGTTTCTCCCATTCTCTCCCCCCTTTCCTGTGCATAAAAATGGTAATGTTTTTTTCTGGGGTTTCTTTGTTAAATTCCACACACTTACAGTTGACCAAACTGCTGCTGATGCAGCAAGCAGAGGGCTGACTGACAAAATCACCAGGGTCAGCTTCCACCCGTAGAAGAATCCTATAATAATCCCTGTCACAAATGTGACAAAAAACTGGACAAATATACAGATCTTGTCTCCGATGCCTTCATGGATGGTGTTGATGTCACTTTAAATAATAATAATAAAAAAAGACATTAGCTTTGAATACTTTTCATTCTAAATCCCTTTCCCTCAGTTTCATGGTGTGTGGCCTCATGTCAGAAGTTTTGCCATTTCCTAACTGGCACAGTGCAATTTCTAACCACAGCTACTGAATGGTACCATTAGTCTCTTGTGTGGCCAAAACACAGCAGAAACCTCCTATTTTTTAGAACTCATTTTGTCTACCTTCCATCATTCTTCACCATTTCTAAGCCCTGTCACTAGGTCATAAGTGACCTAGTTTCCTTATCCAGAATCCAAATGGAGCAATACAAGTAAGCATTCTCCTTGCTTTCTGTGACCATCTCTAAATGATTCCTTCCACTCAGCTCTCCAAAGCATTTTATTTCTCAATTTTGTCTACAGACTGAGATCAAGGGTTATCTCCATTCTACCAGAAAAGCACATTCTTTAGAAGAAACTGTTTTCCACATGAATTTCCTTCCCCATTTTCTCTTCCCAACACATACAGATGTTGAGAGAGGTTTCATTTCAGTTTCTTACATCTTTTAGGACATGGCTCAGTCCAAAGCCATCTTAAATTCCATAAATAAATAAATTTGTGTTTATGCATATAATCCCAATGCATATTGGGGCATATAGTCCTTATCCCAAAATCTATTTAAGTCTATGGAAAAGCTTCAAAGACTTTAACTGCCCGGACACAGTTCAACCTGAGATCTGTCTGGATGTAAAAGCAAGCTCATTTCCATTCAATAAAGTGTCATGGAATCATTTCCATTCAATAAAGTGTCAGGTTTCAGAGTTTGTAAACAGCTCTGCTGTCTCCATTTGGTTTATCTAGTACTGTCTGCCACATACTTCATAGACATTAGAAAACCAACATCAGTCATTTCATGGGAAAAACCCTTCCAATGTGTATAGGCTGGAAACTGAACAAATGAAGCTGAAAATGATAATGAATTTCATCTTCAGAGCAGTAATATTTCAAACTTGAGGTTTGGTTGTTTAGGATTTTTTTTTGGCTTTTTTTTAAACTCTCTGTAGGCTATCCCAAAGAACATAATCAGCAGTCTTTTAAATGTCATACTTAAGAGAGGTCAAAAATGAATGGAGCCCTCACTCTGTCAGTCTGGTATTCAGTGTTCCTATCTGGGTAGTATCAAACCAAGCCATCTCCTGATGGAGCACTGCAAAAAAGAACTTCTGCCGGATCCTTGATGTCTGTCTCATAGCAGAAGTCAAAAATGTCCATACTTGGATGGTGCTCAGGATCAACACAGCAAAGCCAAGTCCCACATAGTAGTAAGCGAACCTGTGATAAGGGAACAAACAGCCTTATGACCCAGCTATATCTTGTGAGTGAATTTAAACACACAAAGCAACAATAATCTTCATTTACCCCACCAAAGCAAATGCTGCAGCCCGTGATACAGTATTGGAAAGGTAATTTTTTGCCCTTTTTGAGAAGGCAAACATTTGGTTTCTGCTAATAGGGATAACAAAGCGAAAAAGTAAAATAATTCCAATGACTCTTACTTGGTCATTTCAGCTTCTATATCTATGCCTGGAATTGATGGACAGCTGGAACTATTTACTGAAGCATCTGGGGGGGAGGGAAAAAGAAAAATAAAGTAAACTTTTTGGAAGTATTTTATGTTCTGTATAGATCATGGCAATCTAGGGTCATCAGTTTTTGAATGTTTTGTATTTTACAAGTGGGATTTTGCAAAACACAAAGTCATTTGGCAACTACTAGAAGTTCAGGAAAACTAGAAGGGTAATCACAGTGTCTGCGAACTGATGATACAGAGAGCAGTCATGCTCCTTACTATCTTGCCAAAGTTGAAGTTCATTCATAAAGAGCAGAGGCAATGCACTGCTTTTATCCTGTTCAAGTCATTAAAGATTGGTCAAAGCGATGGGGTAACTTGTAGCAGGGTAGGTTTTCCTAATTATATACTGGTTCAGATGAACACCAGTGCATAGTCTGGGGGAAAAAAATATCTCACCCTGACAGCAAAATGTAATTTTTATGTAGAGAAGTCTAATTTTAACTTTTTACCTTCTGATACGTTTGTTTTCACACCACTTAGCACAAAGCTGTTTGTCATCTCTCCAAAGACAATGATCATAATGGGCAATCCAGTACCATTTGCAGCAGCTGCTATCAAGCCAACTACCATCAAAAGAACATCCACCCAATCTGCATAGCAAAACTATGAGCATATTAAAAAACAAAAACAAAATTATATCCAACAGTCATGTATTACAGTAAACTTAAAATGCTTTGTTTCTACCTCCATATTCTATGCAGCAACAACATTACCACTGGAAGTAAACTGCAAGCCTAAGAATTTTGTAGTAGGTCTTGCACATCTTTAAATCAGTACTCAGGCTACTAGGAGAATACTGGTAGGACACATGGTTCTTCCCTGATGCAGCAGGAAAAAGCCAGTGTGTGTCCTACAAGTTTTAAAGTGATGTTCTACTCTGTACAGTATGTGGTATTTTGTGTTCCAGTAAGTTACATATTTACCGAGATAAGGTCTTTGTAATGTAAACACAAGTAAGCTATCAACTAGCACCCGGTTTATATCTACCAGCAGAAAATGCTTGCAACAGAAATCTTAAAGGCTTGTCTACCCTTGAACATTTGTTTGTTTAAAGAGGGATGTGAATTTAAACTTCCACAACTATTCCGGGATGTGGTTAATCTAAAATCAGAACATTTTATTCTTTACTGTCCTAAGCCTCTTCCAAAGTGTAAATGGACATGGAATGAACCAGAGAACAATAAAAGTTCTCTTATTCCAGAATAATCAAGTCCACGTGTAAGAGTCATTTAGGAATAGCTGCTGTAAAGAAAAGTGACAAAACCATACCACTGGTTTTCTTGGACAGCAGAACTCTCAGATGTCAAACACAGGATGAATAGTTCATATATAAAGCCAAGGCAAGGGTCTGTGCAGTACGTATGTTCTACAGCAGCCCCAGCCAGGGGTGAGCCTCATCCTTCAGTAGCACTAAGGTTGAACTTCTGCAAGTGCTACCAATACACTGAGGTGGGAATCTGACCTTATACGGGTCACAGGCTTCTTTGGTTTTTCATTTTCTACGAATTGCTATTCATAAACAATCAGCTCATGACAAATAAAAAAAAAAAAAAGTAAATACAAAGCAGACCATCAAAGTGAACACTAACCAGTTCAAAAATGCCAACCACCCTTTTCTCTGGCTTCTCATTCTCCTTCCTAGAGAAAAACAGAAGAGACTAATTAATATGAGCTTTTCCTATCAGAGCCATATTAAACCCCAACCCCACACCCTATACATAAGCAGCCAATGCATTAAGGTCAAAGAATACCTACATTTTCCTGGACTTTAACTGTTCGCTTTGTTCAAGATTTTCATCATGTTGTAAAGAAGGATTGGCATATGCCTTGCTTTCATGTTCTGCAAAATAAGAAAAACAGACTTTTTAAACATAATATCCATCTTTTGTACCAGTTTCTTGCAGCTCACTGTCAATTCCTTTGCATTAAAGTTTGAAGAATTGTTTTTTCTCCTGTTTGTGGAACAGACTGGTAAATTTTTGTTGAAACTCCCTTTCAGTTCAATTAATCTCCTCTACTCCAGAAAAGTTTTCAGAGTTGTATTTCTGAGAAGGAAACAAACCTCGATTTAACAATTAAAACACATTGATACAGAAAGGCTATCAAAGACTAAAAGCAAGAATCAATTCTGCAAACACCTACACAGCTGAAACTGTGAGAGTTTCAGAGAAACCCTACTGAAATAAGTGGAACTGCTTACAGTGAAGATTAATTTCTGTAGGTTACACAGAATACCCGAGTTCCCTGAAAAATCATGTCTTTGCCTGCAATAGCTGCCCTTGTAATTTCTTTGTATGACAGCAGTTGCCACACATCCTGTATTCTTTGTGCTAGAAGCTTTAGAAATCTAAGCAAAAGAGGACTTGTATGCCAGAAAGCTTATGATTCCAAATGCATAAATTGAGATGTAATAAATGGATTAAAAACCTGATGAGCAATGACAGTAGAAAGCCAGATGTAAGTCATGGGGGGAGAAAAGGGGCCCACATACCAGACACCCCAAATTTGTATTTACCTTAACTACTGACTCACTATGAATAGAATTATCCACATACCATTTTCCATGTGAGTCAGCCTATAAAGGCTAGTTTGATCAAGCAGTCAGAAGCAACAATGTGCGTCCACCTTACTGAACTTATTTTAGGAGGGCTTTCATGCCCAGGCTAAGACCCACCTAAATAGTTTTACTCATGTGAATGAAGTTTATTGAACTTGGTGGAATGATTCACGGCTCAGCATTTTCCAGGTGGTGGCTTTACTTCATTGAAAACTCCTTGGTTATTTCCTACAAAACCACGATGGCAATCAGGAAAGACTTATAGTGCAGCTTTGGTTTTGGAGTTATGAAACACATTCCTCAAACACAAGCTCTGCTCTCTCGCATGGGGCTTACCAGCATCAGAGGGGTCCTTTTCTGTGGGATTTACAAAACAATCCTTCATTACTCTTCTTTGTTTTATCCTTACGAAGTCACATTAATCAAAACCTACCTTTAAAAAATAAAAAGAACAAACCACGTAGATAGATATCTGAAGAGTACACGGTAAAATAATTGTGGTCTTCTTCACAATTTGGTCTCAACTTTGTCCTGCCAAAATATAACAACTAGAACACCACCTGAACCGCAGGATAGTTCATTAAAAGTATTTTTTAAGAACAGTGTGAACTAATACAATGGAATGTGACTCAGTAGCCAGTTTTAACAGTATTTCATGCTAAATCCCTACCTAGACCATTCATACATAGAGCACTGTGGATTATCAATTAGAGAATAGACAATTTCTCTCATTATTTTATCTCTAGGTATTATTGAACTGCCATAACACAATCATGATTATAATGATAATGGCTAAAGACACCCAGGCGCATTGTGCCACCCACCAAATACCCACGATTTAGAAGCAGTAAATGACTGATGCTCCAAGTTTCCCTCGGATTTTCTTTTTGATGTATCAAATAAACATGTATTAAAAAAAAAAAAAAAAAAAGAGAGAGAGGGAGAGAAAAAAACCCCAACACCCATGAACTTGGCGAAGTGATAAAATAATACTGAAAATGCAGGAGCGACCTGAAATAAATAAATAACATAAAAAGCTACAACACCTTTGGGGTTTTTTATTTGGTTGGTGTTTTGTTTGTTTTTGTTTTTTTAAACAAACAAACAAACATACATCCTTCCTGATAGATTTCTGGCTGTATATTTCCCCATCCCGTTATTTCATAGCTCACCTTCGCAACCCACGCTGTGCCCAGACCTCCGGCCGACCCCCCGAGGGCTGCAGCCCCTGGCCCGGCCCAGCCCAACCCAGCCCGCCCGGCTCCGGTCCCTGAGGGGCGGAGGAGGCCGCAAGCAGCGGCCTGGGGCTTTATAGCACCGGGCACCGCCCGCCCTCGGCTCGGGTTTCAGGTGAAGGTCGGTGGGAGGGATTTGCAGGGAAACTTCGGGGGATGGATGGGTCCGGAGGGCTCAGGAGCCACTGCGGGTTTTGGCTCTGCCCAGCACAGAGAAAAGGAGCCTCGGCCCCCTGGTCAGGGTCTCTCTTTCTACCTGGAGTCTGACACTAAAACGAGAAGACTGATAGTTTGGTTGGAAAACTGCCGGAAAGAAGTAGTAGAGGCATGTTTGAAAAAGAAGGAAAAATTCAGCCTTGTGAAAGCAAAAATCTGGCTTGTTGGAAGCAGTCCCCAGGGTCACGTCACATTGGTGAATTGCTTCACTGCATTTGGTGAATTTTAACCAAGAACAAAGATAGGCTGATGAATTGGAAATAAGAAATATTATCAAGATAATTGTTTTCATCTCCCATTTCAAAATGACCTGAAGACCAAAGCTAGCTAAAGTGATTATTGTTTTTACCAAAGCTAAGCTCTGTCCCTGGAGATATTTAAAAAGAGACTGGATGTGGCACATGGTCTGGTAACTGCAGTGGTAGTGGTCAAGGGTTGGACCTGATGATCTCTGAGGTCCCTTCCAACCCAGCCCATTCTATGATTCTATGATTCTATGATCATATTTTGCTCATTAAGTCCCACCTCTTCCTCACAATTTTTGTGGGTTTTTGTTCCTTTGTTCTGGAAAAAATAAGACTACTTGTTTTGGGTTAGCTCAGAGGGTTTGTTTGTTGGGTATTTGGTTTTTGAGTTTTGTTTTTTTTTATTCCTCTGAAGAAATCAGATTTTCTGCACAGCCCTAAAAATAACAGTTCTTTGGCTTCCCAACCGTCATGTGTTGGCATCTCTGTCATTTACTTGCAGCAGTGCCTTTATTATTATTAAACACTTTAAAAGTGTTTATGAAAAATAGACTCCTAGTTATTTTCCCATCCACTCAAATGCAGTTATCCCAAATCCCAGTCCCAAGTAACTTAACTAGTTACTCAGCTGGGGTTATTTTCGAGTGAAAAGGTCAGGAGTCTGCCTAATTTAAGCTGACCTTTTCTACCTCCCCCATAGTGTGTTTGCCATATTGGCTATGATGCCCTGAAAAAACCTCAGAAGAAAAGACACTATTAGGCATTATTGTGTTCAGCCCCCTGGGTCCCTATATGTTCACGTAGACTCAAGCTCTGACATGATCAAGCTATTACTTTTTAAAGTACTTTGTTATTGCATTAGGATTAAGCAGAGTTGATATTGCAGACTGCTAAGCCTACACAACACACATGAGCAGCTGTGTTTTCTGTTCCAGAAAATTTATGAAAAGCTTTGGTTTCTGCAGCCATTAAGAATCTGCATTTACAGATTTTAGCAGAAAAGACAGAACAAGTACTGAAGTACTTCACTGTCCCAGCCTCAAGGTTACAGCTCTATGCATTTTTCATTCGCTCAAGGCAATAGATTCTTTCTTACTTATCTTAAGGGGAACAACTCACCATGCCTCAGCTTTTGTTCAAACAGGTGATTAACTGTTCTTTTCTGACTAAACTGTTTTTGCATGTAAAATTTTTAACATAGTGACATCCAACTGAGGAAGCAAATGCCTGGATGTGATGATAGGTGTGGGACTGAGAGAATCCACAGGTAGCAAAGTAAGGAAATGAAGGTAGCATTAACAAAAAATTCTCTAGTGACAGTTTTCAGAGCTGCTAAGTACTCGTGCATCTCAGTTGGCTGGCAGCTAGGGAGTATTTGATGCCCCTGACACAATGGACAGTTTCCCTTTTCAAGGATCAGGAATTTACACACAGTAGTAATGAAGGATCAATTATGATTCAGATCCATTTCTCAACGCTGCATGCCTGGGAAGAAAAAAGCCTCAGAGTTTTCCTGCATGGAAGAGACAGTCCAAAAATGGTGTGCGAGATGAGCAGGAAAAGCAGCTGCAGAAAAAAAGAAGCATAGTTTGCTGAAAAGAAAGTCCAGCTCTCTCCCCTCCCTTCCCATTTCTTGTTTTGACAGTGATGTTATACTCTATGCAGGTTAATGAGCATCTCAAAAGAGGGAGGGGAATGGGAAACCCCCTAACCATAAACAAACGAACAAACAAACAAACAAAAAAAAGAAAAAAAAGAAAAAAAAATGGAATAAGTAGCAGTCTTCTAGAAAAGGATTTCTGATCTAACCTATGAAGAAATATGAACTCATAGTCTAATTACAGCTAACTACTTTGTGCTTAAATAAAAAAAATGATCCGAAGCGAAAGTTCTGGACTAAAACATGCACATGTCAAGTAGAGGAGACTCCTATCAATAAAAGATGACATAGAAGAAGCACAAGAAATCAAAGTTTACAGTTATACTCTTGTAATTTTGGGAAGGAACATTATGATACAGGATCATAATGTAATTTGGAGGGGAAATACAATTTCTTCTTTTGTCCAAAAGTATTTGTGTAACTTTGGAAAATGCTAACTGCATCTTAAAAGTATTTTATTCCAGATCATATTCACCCCATGCCTCCATGTGTTTGGTTCATCTGTCCAAAAGCAGTCAGTGACATGAAAATGAAAATTCAATACAGCCGAGTATCGTTAATTAACACCAGCCATAACTGACTGAGCTACCATAAGCACAACATTATTAAAAGCAAAGAATAAAACCCACCAAAAAAACAAAAAACCAATAAAATAAACCCAAACCCAAAACGCAAGCTGGAAATGAGAGCTCATTTCCCCAGCAAAGCATTAACACTGAAGATAATGCATTCCCATGCAGATGGGTTGTAATTAACAGGAAGAACCTTTTATCTTTTCTGTTTCTTGGTGTAGTTGCCTTGTGACTTTTGTATCTGCGTTACACCTGTGATTCAGACAGAAAAGCATTGCCAAAATCACTGAAAAACACCCCACAAAACAAACAACCCCCCAAAAAACCCCCAGCAAACAAAAAAAGGGTATTGTTTAGATATTTACTTGTCAGACATCAGACTAAAATGGAACTTCAGTGCTGTAGATCTTGTAGATTTTTGGGCTAGTCACCAGTAGTTGTAATCAACTCTCACATTTCCCCATCTCTACAGGGACACAACCTCAACAGTGGCATTATTCATTACCACTGGTAGTATCTGTAGTCACGGTAGAGTGCTAGCAGCCTTACTCTTAGAGGGGATCATACTTTGGTGAGCATAAAAAGAGCGGCTTATTATTATCCTAAGTTCTTCGCTGAATTCACTGAGTAATAGGTGATAGATGTTGACCACTTGGGATATGAATATGGGACTTACTAATATATTCCACATAGTTAACTTTTCTTAATGTAAAAAAGAATAGAAAAACTATGCCTAAGCTTAATTAATGTCTGGGGAGTGGGGGAGGCAGAGTTTTCTCCATCATTGCCTGACTGGTCCAGGTTGGGATGTACAAACACTTTGTGGGCTTCCATGCCTTTCAGAGGAGATTTTTGTCCACTTTTGTTGTTGCAGCCATCCATGCTAAACCTAGCTGGGGTAGCACAAAATAGAAAGCCCACTGTGTCAGAATACCATCTGTGGTAATGAGGGTGGGGTAAATTCTGTAAGCTTAGTTACACCATTGGTTATGCTAGTTAAGTCTGGTTTTAAATGCAAAAGAGAAGCCTCACTTGTTCACCTGCACCTTGATGACTCCAGGCTTTTTTTATTACCATGAAATGTTCTGCTATGCCTAAATGTATAAGGTGGTAATGCAGCTGTGTGTGCTACTAAGTTGCTCCCAAATACTAGGTCAAAGAGTTTGGTGTTTTTAATCAAATTTGCAAACTAGAAGTTAAATTTTCTTCCTAGGCAGCAGCTAACCAAAATGGTGTAATTCTCTTAAGTGAAACCAAATTAAATGTATGTTACTACAGCACTGACAGCTGCAGAGCTGTCAGGGATCTGGTGGAACAGATGGAGAAAGTCTGGGTAGAGGTGCAGGTTGGGAGATATAATAATTAAGTAACATAAAGAAATATGTCATAACACTTCTTGTACTTTCTGAGAAAGATATGTTGTCTGAAAGTCCTAATGCTGTAACCAATCAGAAAGGTTATTTGTGATTTTCTGGAAACTGCAGAGTGAGAATATATCTGATTCTTTTAGCTAAACAGAGTTACATCAAAGTTGTCTATTTAGTCATAATGATTTGTAACCAGAATAAATTGTAAGAGTTTATTGAGACTTTAAAAGTTGTCTGTAGTACATATTTGCCTAAAGAACAAAACCAAGGAAAAGCATTTTATTTTCTCCTCTGAATTTTTCCTATCTGTTTTATGAGAAACTTAATTGATAAATGAAGAATTTGCAGATTTTTCAATTACTATGATTAGTCTTGCCTCTAAAAAAATCAGGTCAATGTGGTTCATGGCTTTCTATGAAAGAAGAGAAAATACTTTTTTTTTTTTTCCTTTTTTTCCTAAGTAAGATGATAGGAACTAGTAACTAGTAACTAATAACTAGAAACTAGGAACTAGTAAGATGATAGGAAGTAGACAAAACAGTTTTTCTTTTGGACCCTTTATATACTTCAAGCAGAAGCACTTTATACATTAACAAAAGAACAATTTACACTGATAAAGACCTACAGAGATAAATCACAGGACTGAAAATCAAGATATACACCCATTTCACAAAGACAGGGAGGAGAAGAAGGGAAAGGGAGGAGAAACAGCCTCATGTAAGCAAGCTACTTGTTCTAGGGCCTTCCCTGCATCAGGAGAAAGATGTTTTTTTGTCTAATAGACAGGGAATATTAGGAAGATGATGTTTCATTAGTCTAGCTAAAGGAAAGGACTAAAAAAACATTAAATTGTTGAACATCTGTTGAGCAACACAGGCAAGAAGGAAAAAAAAACGCCTATTAAATTCTTAAAATGTGCAAAGAAAAAAAATTTTTTAAGAAGTGGGAGAATTAACTGGAGATGAGCTTTTCTACATTCCATCCTGGCAAATTGAGTACAATCAAGGAAGAAAATTTGGATGAAAGAGATGGTGAAGTTACAAGGGTCATAATTCTCTAGGAAAAAGACAGCAATTGCAACAATAAAGAAAAGAAGCTTCATTATAGGAAGATTATTATTATTAATGGAAGGGTGGTCTAAGGACAAAGTGGATAAAAAGTGTCATACAAACTTGTTATGGACAAAATTTCTTTCATGCAGAAACAGAAGAATCCTGGTGTAGGGATAATCTCAGTAAGTAGAAGCTGGAAATGACTTTGTAGTCAGCTTTTCTGCAGAACAGCATTTAGGAGATAGACTGAATGGAAAACTGAACAGAAGCCAACAACTTCAAACTGCTATAAAAAAACAAAATTCACAAAAGCACAGAAGAGTTACATGCAGAACACACGGAGAAGTGTTCTCTCTGCATAGCACTATTAAATTCTCAGATGGAGTGTTGTGTTACTCTGGTTATTTCAAGAAAGATGTGGGTGATAGGAATTATGGAAGAAAGCTAAACTGTCAGGGTATAGTAAGACAATTATACCCTGAGAAAAGACAGATAGAATTTGGTTTGGTGTAGTGAAAAACATGCAATTGGTTATAGAAAAATATGAGAGACTTGCAAAACCAATGGAATCCAGTGTCTTCTCTATCTATTATGTCAAGAAATATGAAAATAAATATTAAGAAAATGACAGTAACTCTATGGATAGTTAAGCTGTGGACTATGTTATTGATGGAACTGTTGGACTCTAGATTATTTTTAGGAAAATTTTGGGATAGATGATTTTTCCTTGATGACTGGGGAAAGATGACATTGTCTTCTGAGATCCTTTTCAGCTCTATTTTCTCTTTTCTATTGATATATATAATGAAGGGCAAAATGGAGCAAAGATGGTACATCTTGTATTTTGATTAAAGACATGAGGTCGGGTATAAATTGAGTCTGTGCAACAGCTGGTGACAGTTTTGGCTAAGGTTTCTGCTAGTAAGTTTTGGGAACTTGAAAAAAATGGCAGAGCACTTATAAAAGGCAACGGAGAAGTGAATTCCTGTCCTCAGAGGACATGATAGCTTTCAAGGATGGTTTCATAAGGTCCTCTTCTGCAACTTCTTCTACCTTATGTCCTCCAAGTGCCATCTCAAGCACAGTCAAATGACTTTGCTACCTAGCCCATATCCTGGCATGGATCATTCACATGTCTTCTAGGCTTCTTTTCAGAGTGTACCATCTAGCTCACTTTCAGATGAAAATGGAATTTCGTTTTGAGAACAGTTTATTTTTGTGCTTACTTCCAAGAATTAATTTCTATAGGACAGTTTTGGTTCTTTCCATTTTCATCAGTCATGAGACGTGGTCTTTGGGTCCTCAGGTCTGCACACTGTCATAATATATTCTGGAGCATGCAATGTGTATTCTTCACTCCAGAGTGGAAAAAAATACCTCTTTGTGCTTCTGTTTTCTGTGTAACATCACTGTGACACAGCTTAGCAATCATATTCAGCACTAGGGACTGTTAACAGACTGAGGGGCTCGGGTGTACCACGAGGCACAAAGGAAGCTCAGATTAAGTGGCAAAACAGAAATCTGTCCAGTTCACTCCAGAAGGGCTATTTCTGAGCAAAGTTGTATAAAAGCTGTTGAAACTGTGCAAGCCATGGACTTCTTCAAATATTTTTAGCAGTGTAGACGTAACTACTGATACAGTTTTTTCACTGGTAGGCTTTCTTAGTGTTTTACTAACATAACACTGGGATGAATTAATTTGTGTGGATAAAATGCATATATTCTGTTTCTGAAAAAACTCAGAATATGGACTCAGCCCTATTTCACATCAGAAAGCTAAGTGGTGGTGAATTATCAACAATTCACACATGAAAATATGAAGAAAATATCAGATGTCTTTATTATAAGGGTAGCACCAGCCAAGACCTCCTCTTTGACCAGTGCAACATTTTGAAAGTGCTACCCAGTGCTGGACAGGGTGTGGGCAGCACAGAGATATACAGATCCTGGGTTTTATCCTGTTGATATAAATCTTAGATCAGGACTGTCTGTACTGGTTTCATGTTGGAGTGAACTTTTATCTCTGACTGTGTTTACAATATTAAACTGTAAGTTTACATTTCTCTATGCATCACTGCATGGTCATTCACCAAACAGGCTTTCACCAAACTTTCCTTCTGTTCTACTTCTTTCTGAACAGGTTACAAGAACTTTAAGGAACTTCTTTTTGGACCTAAATTAACATGGGCAGCAAAAAGGTCTGATGAAGGGTATATCCTTCTAAGGAGGAGTTCATGATTCCAAATTATAGACAAAAAGATACCTGAATAGCTCTTAAAGATTCAGGGAATAATGTGGCTTTCCTAGTCAGCAGCAGCCTACCCAAAATATTAGACAATCTGAGATTAGCTTTTGAAATGTATTGATCTTCCTTAATGTGCCTGTGATTATGAGAGGAATTAGCTGTAACTACTGCCATGTATTTTTTAATTGTCCTTTATTATTTTCAAAAACATGAAATTATATATGCTATACTATCAAAAACTATTCAAAGATCCCGAATAGTCTTATGATTCATTCATTCATGAATGAATGAATGATCACAGGAATGAAGTTAGATGGCATATCAGTTAATTAACTGGACCATAAAATAACTGATGTTCAGAGAAGTACTACTTCATTTTGTAGGATTTTAGCTGCATTGCAGAATGATAGTAAAATAGAAGGTCTAAGAAGTAACTATTTGGGATAAGTTTCACAAAATGTAAACTCAAAGAAAAGGAATTAATTAAGTTTTAAAGGGGTGGCTACTCAAATATTACTTTGATTTATTAATGGATACAAATTTATTCAGGTCAATGAAAAAGGAAAAAAAAAAGATTTTTTCCTCCTGTTTCTTCTTATAACAGCCTATGTCATTCACTTGGACCCAGTTGTACTGTTCCAATGAACTGATACTTATGGAAATAATTAGAAGATCCCAGCTGCACTACTTATTACTAAATACCCTTGAAGTCAATATGCACTGTGTGTTTCCCTTTTTGATGTCATTCAAAAAAGCTTTTAATGAATTGAAAGTAAATTCATACCATATGTCCAAAGCAGCAATCAGGAGGAGCTTTCAGACAGTACCTCTGTGAATGCACTGGATTTTTTGGTAATCTGTTTATACTGGATGCTATCACATAAACATTAAGACACACTCTGAATATTTATCATTCACTTTTATACCCCCAAGATGTTTGTATTGTAATGCCGTGGAACAGGAACATTCTGCAACGTTCCCCTACAAATACACTGGGCAAAAATGAATCTCAGCTCAGAACCCAGTTATTTCTCTTGAGAGCTTGGAAATTTATTTATTTATTAATCAAGAAAGCTGTTATTGTGTCTCTTCTGGCTCCAGACCTCAGCGTGAGCTTATGATAGCTTTACCCAGAGTCCAGCAGTGAACTATCCTTCCCTTGCCAAAAGCACATAAAACTGCAGCTATGGTACAGGACAAAGCCAAGATTTGCCGAACTGCTAAAAATTATCAAGAAGGAGGATGAGAAGCCCTTCTCCACCAGCAGCTCAGAGCACTGTGGGACACACAAGAGTTAAATTCCTGTTCTTCTGGGTGTGTGTCTGGGCTCTTCCTCTTTCCTTGAGGAAAAGGGTGCCACGGTACCGGGGTGCCAGGACACAAGCAGGAAGGCAGTGGGAGAAAGGAGACAAAATCGTGCTGGTGGGATGCCCAATACCTGGCAGGGCACTCCGTGTCCTTTTTATAATCCAATTGATTCCAGGCTGTGTACCCAGCATGAAGCAGTTTACAGGCAAGGTTAGACACCTGGTGATTAGCAAATTCTTCTTGCTAGCAGGGGAGGATTAAAATTCGTTTTGGAAAATTACAGAACTGCACTTGGCTCTTCAACAGCCTGCACTGGGAATGGGATCCAGTTGACAGACTAAGATACCTACATTTTTGTGTGGCTACATGTCAATGTCTGCAGGTGAACTATATTCCCAAATTCCTAGTATGGTCAATAATGCAGATATCTACTTTAAATTCAGCTGACCAGAGTTTTGTACTCTGAGTATCTCACTCATTCTATAGACTTGAACTTAACTGAGAGTAATGTGAGATGGGCCCATTCATTACAAACAAACATTTATAATTCTGTGTCTGAATGTGGGAACTCCATCCCAACTTGATTGTAAGGGGTATATCATGGCATTTCTGCAATGGTCAACCCATTTTTTCCCCAGGTGAAAGCGTGGTAAGAAGATGGCTCAGGATGATAAAAACTTTCAAGAAGCCTGTTATTTGCTTAAATAAACAAAATATAGAATGCATTCAGAGGACTAGTATCCTCTTGAAATGTTGCAGTGGCAGAAAAATAGTAGTCTTAGTTGGCATTCTCATGGAGACCAAAAAATTACAATAATTGTGCTCCTTTCTCTCTGAGTCAGTGCCTAAGGCTCACCCTTTCAAAAAAAAGCATCTGACTTGAACCTTGTATTGTGAAGATCTCTGCTTGTGGTCATTTCCTTCTGATGATTTCCCTTTAACATGTCAACACGTGTTTTGAAAATATTATAAAGGTTTACAGTAATCAACAACACTGAGGATTTTGGTAAATATTATGGACTTCCGTTTAGTGATTTGAGTATTCTCATGCAGCAAAGTCGTGTGGCTTCTTGTGTGTCATGGTTTTAGCCAATAACCGGGTGACAGATCCTCTCTGTTATCCCCCCATTACCCTCTCAATGGAAGATAAATGGGGAATAAGGGAGAGGGACTTTAAGGTTGGAAAAACACACACCTTAGAATAGATTTAAGGGTATAATAAATAGTAACAACAATAATAACAATGATGGTGAATTACATACAAATATATACAAATATGTAAAGCTATTCAAAGATATAAATGAATATGCAAATACCCATGCTCCTCAGCTGGTAATTACTTCCCAACCAGAAAAGTCCCAAACTAGCCTTGCAGCAGTGGTTTCAAACCATATGTATTAATTTTTCCTGCTTTGATGGCCTATTTTATATAGAGTCAGGAATGATACTGTGCTGGATAAAATTCACTGTTAGTGATGTGCTCATTGAAATGTTTTCACTGGGGAAGAAAGACTGCAGTATTACAGGCAAGACTTATCCTACACACCATTGAGGTGTGTTTAACACAAGAAAATAAAATAATGAACTTTTTCCACATCAGTGGAATTGCCACCGTGACATGCAGGAAAGACCTACAAGTTGAGAAGAGGTTCAAGGAGTAACATCTACCTTGTTTTCCTTTTTTAATTTCTAAGTATCACAATGACAGTGGAAAGGATATTTTATAAATTTAAAATTCAATATAGATTAGTAGTAGGAGTGAGAAACCATGAAATATTTCTAAAGCACTGCTGTCGTGACAGCCTCAATATTTCTGTGGTATTTAATAGAACTCAGGTTATTTCCTGATGGTGGTCACCTCCATGAAGAAGGAATCTCTCCCCATCAGATTCAGTGGGAAGAGCACCTTGAAGTAATTGTGGCATTCAGGGAAGATTTCAAAATGTATTTAAAATTATTTAGTGGGAAAATTTATTTTTATAGAGCTAAAAAAAAAGACAACCATTTTAATATGTAATTTTAGTGAATGAGATTCTCCAAATGGCTAGATTATTTTTATAATCTACTACACTCCAAAGGCTTTCCTAAAAATATCACAAAATGAAGGTTCAAACTATCTCCCTTAAGACAGTATTTGAAACTTTGGGTACTGAGGAAACATGAACATGAAAATTGAAGAATATTATTGTATTAGTAGCAACTGCCTTTATGTGTATAAGCGGAATTAAACTAGACTCAAGTTCTTTTACCAGAAGCTAGAGGGTTCATAGAAGAGGCAAGCCAGAGACTGAAGTGGTTCGACCTTGATTCAAGGAAGTGAATGTGGAGAATTAAACTCATACTCCACACAAAACCTTCCAAATGTTATAACCCTTGTCCTGTTGTATCATTCCCTTGGGCTTATAACAGGAACTTCATTCTGAATCTTTTAGAAAACAAATGTTAGAGGTGACATGATCTGGAAAGTCAGGATTTGTTTGCTTTTTTAACTCTCTTACCACTAACTTGCATGATCTTAGGCAGATAATTTTCTCCATTTTTGAATTAAAAAGGGGGATTACATTAACAATATTAAATATTTAACTACTTATAAAATAGAATTTATGTAATACTCTTTCCTGATCCACAGCAGTGCTGCGAGAATGCAGAGAAAGTATGAGGTGCCTAGGTTGTACAGACAGAAAAGTCAGATGTGTACAAAACTAGGTAGTAAATGCAAAAAGAAAAAAAAAGAAGTGGAAGAGCTACTATTGTATTTTTCTGAAAAAGTCACCTTCCCACCTTCATTTGCTGTATTGCTGTATTTACTATATTCTTGTATTTTAAATGATTTATTTAAAAGAGAAGAAAAACCTCTCAGTGGCTGATGCCAACACTGTTTCTTACTTCAGTAACAGCCCTGCCATGACAGTAAAATAACAAAGAGTGGAGCAAGTGGGTGAATTATCAGTATGCAGGGACACGTGTGTGCACGAACACGCTCAGCCTGACTTTGCAGCAGGAAGCATTTACAGTCCAGGCTCTAGGTGAAACATGTGATAAAAATGTGAAGGGCAATCTAATTAAAAAAAAAATGAAATAGTGTGCTGGGGTCATTCCTCTTTACGTCCCACTATAAAACACATGCCTCCTGTTGCATGCTGTATAGCAATAAACAACCCTATAAAATGGCACTGTGGCAACCAGGATAAGTTCTGCTCTAATTCCTGGGGCTATTGTTTCTCCTCTCTGTCCTCAACCTCAAATAACTCCTTTCTGCCACCACCAGCCTCTGCAGTCTTCTTAAGCAGCCTCTGGCAAGGTTCAGCTCTTCTTGTCCCTACTTCAAAGGTCACTGAGGACAGGTGCCTCTTTTGAGAACTTGAAGAGCAATACAAGAAGTCCCTGGATATTAAAAGAAAATGCAGATGCTTCCCCCTCTTCTGTGGCAATGCTCAATCTTCACCTGTTACCTCTTCACAGTGGGAACAATTTTATTCTTGTATTTGCTGTTACTTAGTGTCTCTAAATCAGCAATATATTGAATTTTAATAATGGCTTTTGTCTGTGACTAAAGTGATTTTCAAGCATTACATTATTGACCGGGTTTTAACTTCCTAATGAAGCAGCAAACCACTTTATTTCCCTTATATAGTGAAACTAGGGAACAGTATCTGATTAGACAATCAGACAGGTCAATCAGAATAAAGTAAATCTAGACAAGACATTCTGAGCCTGAGCACTGTGCTCCAGATACAACATTAGGCATTAAAATGTGGAAAGCTGTGGTAGAAATATAATCTGAAACAGACAAATAAAATTTAGGGATCTGGTGTCCCTCTCACCTTAAGGCCCTTGAGGGTTATTATCAGAATCAAATTACACTTAAAATTTTTGATAACAAATTACTAGCCAATAGACTGGTAGTCTATGCAGTGGCAGGCAGATAACTGGGTATAACAAATAACAGAGAGATAAAATGCTGTCCTCCACTTAAGGGGCCATAAACAGGCAGAGGGAGCACTACTGATTTGTGAGAGGAGTCAGAAAGTGCTCAAATAAAAGAATAGTTCCTCTTTCTTATCATTTAGAATTGCAATGATTATGCAAGAGACATAGTACCCTCATACCTTCATTCACTCACTGTTGCTCTCTCCCCCATAGACTGAGTTTGCAGCATGATGCAGGAACTTCCCTTGGGCCAGAGAGAAAACTTTGTCAGGCTTCTTAGCTGCCTTATCTGCTTTTCAATTCCCTTGCAAAATGCACTATCATTCCGTATCAGATGGTTGTTTATGTTTAATAATTTCAAGAGATAAAAAGGTTATGAACCAGGAACCTGCCCCTGACATTTAAACAAGGTAACAGAAACAAGGGGTGAGGTTAATTTCAGCTTACTTTTAAGTTTAGAAGAGTTGCCTTTTGCCATGCACATTGAACCATGTCAGAGCAAGACATTGTGATGAATAGGACATGTCCTTTTCTTACATTAACTAATTAATCCAAGTGAATATCACTGGCAGAGCTGCAGAACTCTGCAGAAGTTAAAAGAGCTGCCTGGTGTGCAAGACCAATAATCTTATATTTTACCAGGTTGATGTATACCAACAATCTTCACATTATATTGCATTTTGCTGTATTGATGCACTTTAAGAGGTGGGGAAAACAGCATTTCAGTTTCAAATCTTTGAAAGTGGTCTAATTTCTCAAAAATAAAACAAAAACTCCGCAGCTACTGGTGAAAAAGTGTTTTTCATCTCAAAAAAGTATACTGTATTTAGGGAGGCCATACATAGTATCAGTAAATTGCCACCCATTTCATACAAAAAAAAAAATTAACTTTCCATACAATATGGTTCATGTCCAGCCTTAGTGATAGAGTATGAATATTTGTTGAATAGAAATGTAATGAAAAATAAATTGCTTTTTGATAAAAACACCTGCTGTAAATGTTGTCTTTTTCATATAATTTAATATCTGCAAAGATGAAGATTATTGTTTACTTTTTAATGATCAAATCTTCTACATATTTTGATATGTCTATGTTCAAGAAATAAGAGTCTGAAATATACAGTAAGGATTAATTTTCTCTGATTTCCTCTAGTACCGGGGAAAACCATGCCCAGGAAAGTTAGAATTGTTTCATGTTTCCCTAGAAGGGATTCACAAAGCTGTTTTTCCCTCCTTAAGAAAAGGATCAGTTCCCAGTTATCCTTCTGATCCATCTTCACCTGAACCAAATTGCAGAAAAATTTGACATCTACTGTATAGCAGCTGAATCATTTTTCCTATCAGTGTAGCATTTCAGATGGAGTTTTCTAAAAGACATCAACATTTTTTCATTCCTTTCTCGTATTACCCCAGTGGCTAATTTCCTTGTTATTTCCAACACCTGAGTTGTCAGGATCTTACCTGTAAGACACTATGCTTGACCCTAGTGACAAAATAACTTAAAAATGACAGGGTTTCTACACAAAGGATTTCTGAAGTGCATGCCACTTCCTAAAAAATTAAGTATCAACAGATGAAAATCTTTTATTATTACCAGATAAATTTTAGATGTATTTTAAAAACTCTATGACCCACTGAGATCTCCTTTATTCCACTTTCTACATATATTTCAATTATTCCAACACATGTATGTCACTTCTTTCTTCAAAGGCATGGATGAGACAGTCTTTTACTACTTGATTTTTACAGAATGTTTAATGATGAAAGGCCTAAAGAAGAGGAGAGAAATGCAGACTGTGAAAAGGGTTTGCAGAGGTCTTGCAGCCAAATGTTTGTTACAACCAATTTTCACCCTGTGGTTTTGTGAACTTCAAATACAGCAAATTCTTTAGCAAAGGGAAAACAGAATAAACCACAGTGACACCTTCCTAAAATTAATGACTTGATTAGACCACAAATTTTTTATGTGAGGAAGGTGTGTTAGTTCTACTACCCTCCAAGTGTTCTTGCACACTGCATGGAGAAATCCAGGTCAAACTGGAGCTGGAGCACTTTTGCACAAATACTGTGAGGCAGTAGCTGGCCAAAATCAGTATGAGGTTTTGTTTGAATAAAAAAGTTTTATGTGAAATGAAAATTTTCTGCTGGATCTGGTTTGCTCTGTGGAGGCAGCTGTTATCCTGCCCAAAATGTGGCTGGATTGTAAGTTGGCTTTACATCATACAGGGTTTGGGTAAATGCTTCTCTGCTGGTCAGAAACTTTCTCATGCTCCAAGATCTTTTTCCGGGTGGATCTCTAGGCTCCAAAGCAAAATCTTTATTGATGACTGTGGCTTTAGCTATAACTTACTGGAGGAATCTTGTGAAAGATCTAAATATAAGTGCTACTTAGAAATAAATGATGCTTAGAAATTCAATCACCTCCTGATCCAGTTTACTGGAAAGTTGGAGGTGGTGTCAATATGTAAATGAAACAGAATAGTCAGAATTTTTTTAGCTAAGCTAGAAACACATTTGGTTTGGAAGTATTGGACTTTAAGTAGAGCAGGACTGTATATGTTTTTCTCTCCCCCACTTACTTTGTTTATTTGTTGTCCATAAGCTGTTATTAGTAATTTACACTTGTGTATTTATCCGTTTCTATGTATCAACCAAAAATACTAAACCACTCACTTATCCTTGGGAAAACAAAGCAGAACCATTCATATAAAGCATTAAAACATAGTTTTCTTCATTTACTGTGTGCAGTTCCTGTCTCGTGGAACATTTGTTTTTCAGCATTTCATTCCCTACTCAGCAGGTTAATCACATGAGACCTCACTGGACCTGTAAAAATCATAGTACTTTCTAACTTTCTATTTATTGTATTTTCAGTACCTGAAAGAAGATAAAAAACATGGAAAATGAGCTCCATGATTTACGTCATGTTAAGGGGTGATGTCCAGTTCAGAGATCTTATAGACACGCTGCACACTTTCAGGAAACTAATAAAAAAGCTTCATAACCAAGGGAGGGCAAAAAAAAAACCAAAAACCAAACCAACCCCAAACAAATCAAAATCAATGACCTGGAAATGTTAATGCAGATAGTGCCTTTCCTGAAAGTTAACTGTTTGCTACTGTTACCTTCACTGAGATGCTGATTTCTTTTTGGTGCACCACTCAGATTTTAAATAACAGAACTGGATGACATTAAATAATGTTTTTGGGTTTATTCCAAACTCAGTATGCAGCATTTTTGGAGGTTTGTTCACATTGGCTCTCTTCTTAGCAAAGTTTATTTTTCATATCTGCTTATCTCAAAATTGAAGGACCCAGCTGGGCCTCCAAGTAGAAAAGCCAAAATGCTGTTGGAAAAAAAGGTGCTTATAGTATTTCTAAAACACAGAGTGTAGCTAAACATCTAAAGGAAGATTTCTTTGGAAAAGTATGGCCTCCATTTTTAATCTGAAGATGTTCAGTTAGAAGTGCTTTCTAGTCTGTACCACAGTTCACGGTAATTGTATTATTCGGTAATTGTATTATCTGGGATTTTTCTTTATGTTGATATCAATGGAAGTGGAACAGAAAAATATAGAATATTCTTCAAGCCAACCAAACAAAAAAGTCTTCTTTCATAACTTAAATGGTCCAAGCCTATATTGTTGACCTTCTACTTATTTCTGAGAGGAAGAGAGAGCCAACCCCGGAAAGGTTGGTGTGGGAAGTACCTCTCTGAAACCACCAAGGTAGCTCAGACTGGCAATCCCAACACTGCAGCTGCATTGGCAGAGCCAACTACATCCAATTCACTGAACAAACAATTTTTAAATTGCATTAATCAACAAATTCCATGGCACTGCACATTTCATCCAAATATCCTACATTACTTGGGAAAAAATTGTTGAACCTACTTGCACCTGCAGAGAGGTCCAGCTGACAGCAATAGGGGTGTTAATGGATGCACTGCTCTCTGTGGTTAACAGAAGAGGCTGAGGTGATCAGTACTGTGGAATATATGCCATTAGTTATATGTGAAAATTTTTTAAGTATGTGAAAATTTTTAAGTACATATTTTATACATACATTATATTTTATACGTATATTTAAGCATATATGAAATTTTTTAAACTACTTTGTCCTATATGGACTTATACTTCTGTAGATGATCTTTTAGACTTTTTTTTTTTTTAAGGGAAACCACATAATCTCACAAGTAATATCAAGGGAGGTAATACCAAGAAGAAGTGGGCATTACAGCTGAAGAGAAGGGGAAAAGAGCTCTGCTGCTGTGCAGAGAGAACTGTGGCAGCTGACTTGGGGCTGGCTCTTGATAAAAGAAGCCTTGTCATGTTATGCATTTCACACTGCAGGCTAAAGATGTTTGGGATGCTTTACCTCAGCTTGTGTAGCTTGAGCTGTTCCAAATATGCACTTCATAGATTTTTCATTACATTTTTGACAGCTCACTAAATTGACCAAAAATATTAAAATATGTTACTGATGGCTTTCAACACTTGCTCAGCTTCAGATAATATTTACACAATGCTCTCTGATCTGCTACAACACTTAATGATGAAGCAGAAGTACAGACTGCTTTGAATTAGTCATTCAAGTATGGACAAATGTAAAGAAAGAAGCCATGACTGGGTTCCCTTCCAAAATAGCTTCTCTACAGCTTATACATTAATTGTGGAGAGCAAGTCTGTGGGTAAGTTAATTGTTGAATAAAGCACTCAGAAAGGAAGAATGTCTCTTGATGAAAACATTGTTTTTCAAGTATCCACTGAATAACTGCTTCTGGGTGGTAAACATTTAAAAACCTGACCTTATACCTGGGAGGAGACACATTTGTCAATATTGGCACTGGTACCTCCAAGTGCATTTTGTACAGGTACAACAGACTGTGTTGCCCAGTATGAATGGCTCTATTTTTCTCTAGAACTCTCAAATTCAGTGTCAGTGGAGGAGGAGAGGAAAGCTTCTTGCATGGCAGGTCTTCCAGTCTTACAAAACAAACTACCTTCAGCTCTGGAAATCTCTGCAATAAGCAGCAGTAATGATGTGGGAATAAGCTCCACATCTGCTTGCACTGAGCATTTAACACACCCTGAGGCAGGCAGGAATATATCTATTCACTGCCAGCAAAGCCACCTCCCTGCAGCTGACCTTAGACACGAGCTTGTTCTTGGGTATCCCCTTTCACAACTTCATCACTGCTTTGCCCTTATATTCTTGTTTTCATCCCTAAAATTAAGTACTTTCTTTTCCTGCTCTGTCTTAAGAGATTTAGTTAAGTCAGATGGCTTCACGCATTGAGTCTGACATGAAAAGGCTGGATTCTGGTCAGCGTGTCTTTGTGCCTCTTTAACAGAAGTGAAGAAAATACAGAAATGCAATTCCATTGTCCTCAGCAAAGGAAAACTGAATTGCTAAGCAGCAACGTTTGATCTGATGCCACCAGTTCCCTGATCCTGCCAGCAAACACTCAGCAAAAGTCTTTGTTGAAGTTTTTAGAAAGAAATTAAGGCAGGCTGTTAAGAAATGATAAAAAAGTAAATGATTCTGTGTTCATTTTATTTTACAATGGGCATTTGGAATTAAAAACTCCCTGAGAAATTGCACAGGCAGTTGTTGCAGGGACCAAGATTTCAGCCAGATTTTGCTGAACCTGTTTCTGCATGTGCATTTTGTGCTAGCGACATGACAGCAGCTCCAAGAGATCACAGGCAAACTGAGCCCATAATGCTACCCTGTCCTTAAGCTTTGTTCTCCCATCTCAGTACTGGTCTGATGGTCAGGTCTAGTGGTTGTCTGTGGTCACTTTTTATTTACAGGCTCAAGGTAGAAAGTCTCTTTGGATGGAGGAGCTTCCAGTGATTAGGAGGGGAGTCATACGACTCCATATTTGTGTAATTGCAGAAGATGTCTGCCTCTTCCAATACTGAATTATTTTTGTCTAAATTCATTTTTGATTCATGGTAAAAATGAATCCACCAAAGAATTCTGGCAGTAAATTAGGTTATTTTTTTAAACTCTCTCCTTTGTGCCTTATTTTTCTTTTTACTCCAATGGCCTCATCTCAGAAAGACTTCATCTTTTTGACTTTCATCTTCACGTTGCATCATTCATGGTGGTGAACTTTCTCCATTCTGGTATTCTCAATACCCAAACTATAGCACTTGGCTGACTTATGGAGTGCCTGCAGAAAAATGCCTTGCTTCCAAAACAACTCTACCCCTGCCCTGACACAGCCTTGGCCCCAGGATATTTCTATATGAGGTGTGACACTCTCTGTGGGGCACATGGCCTCTCTTCCCCACTGGTGATCCAGCTCTCACAGCTGCCTCCTGGCTCCACATGTGGTGGTGAGTGCCAGTCCCACAGCTGGGCTCTTCCTAGATGACCACAGAAGCCCTGCCTTCACTTTGCTCCTCTGGGCATAGAGACCTGGTTGCAAGTTGCCCCCAGATGAGACAGAGGTATTTCCATAATGCTCTCCCATAAAAGTTGGGTGAAATGGTAGCAAACTCCCTAAGAACAAAAGGATAAGTCAAACCCAACCAAATCAATAATTATTCATCAAATCAACCCATTCAAAATAATGCAGAAATAAACCCTCTGAGCTTTAAACAGGAGATATTTTTTTTTTAGAAGCTGTGAAGGAGTAGTGCTGGAGCTACTTTGATCTGTAAGTTACGGCATGTGGGGTTGTTATTAACATTAAATGAGGATTATCTCCTCCAATTAGAGTTCAGACCTCTTGTAACCATTTATAATCAGGTACCTTATTAGCAACTTCACCTGTAACCTGAAAACATGTGTTTATGACCCATCATGATTAGATGTGTGAAAAAACAGACCTTGAGCCAACATGTACACACCAGAGGTAGTCAGAATAGAGGAAAGGCTTTGAGGAAATTGCTTTAAAATTTCTTTCCCATGTCATAAAAGGGCCAGCACCAGATGTGGTGGGCAAAAGTCTGTACCTTTCAACACTAAAAATTCTTTAATTATCCCCAGCTTGTCTACTTAGTCAGTCTGATTTATCCCTAAAAAATTAGTGATAGTGTAGATGTGGAAGAAGACAAAGTGAATGTGAACTTCTGGAAACAGCTTTGTGAAAAATCAAGGTCAGGTAGCCTCCTACAAATTAGGACTGTCTTCTTGGTAGTCTGGTTTTCTTCACAGTTATATAAATCAGCCATCACAGCAACAGAAATACTGGTACCTCCCAGGGGAGAATAGGAATGTTAGAAAGAAGATGGAGAAGAGTTGTGTACTGTAAGTGGGCAGTAACTGCTGGCTGGGTCCTGAGCTTTTGATGCAACATGTTTCTGAAGACTTCTAAAGTAAGCCTGTTATTTCTCTAGAAGTGAACATGAATTCCTAGGAAAGAGTGTCTTACATATGAGAAGTCCACTTGAAAACATAATAGGAAAATGATACATGGATTGACAGTACTGAAAAGAAGGAAAAGGTCTGTTTACAGTAACCTTAAAAGGATGAGTGAATACTGGTTACCAAATAGCTGGAGACCTGGATATGAATCAAAACAGCCAATAGCAAACTGATTTGCTGACTTATTGTAGTTTGTTCCTGACTCTGCACTCCTGTCTGAAGTTTTAGGAATCAGGGTTACAATTTATACATGTGTTCATTAGTTGTGACTAATGAGACAGCACAACAAGAGTTTTGGCATCCTCTCCTGGGTGCTGACCACTCAGGCTGCAAGAGAAATTAATTATCTAAAGCAATTTGTGTCAGGTTAGCTTACAAATACTACTGCTGCAGAAGAATTCAGAGCTGGCAGAAGACAGGGAATTAGCTCTGATAATTACTTGTGACCAAGTTTGTCCTACAAACTTGATATCATGGCACTTGATTTTTATGATAAATTAAAACAACCATTTAGCATTGTGCTAATAAATGTATCCTAAGGAGAAGTCAGGCTTCGCTGTTATCTCCTGTTATAGATAAGCCATGGATAGGGCAAACATGCCATCCTAAAAAGCATGAAATTTACTCATCATTGTGTTTCTGCTTTTACAGAGCAGACTCTGGATGATGGCCGAGGCTTATCAAAATTATCAGAGATTAGCTGTAACTTCAACAGTGTTTGTGACTGCACAGCCAAGAGCTCTCTGTAGAAAAAGGACATGAGCATCCAGGCTTAGGGTCTTGGGGTGAAAAGTACTGTGTTTCTAGGGTGTAGGTGGCACGGTCCTGTGAAAAGCAGCAAATGTCTTAGCACAGCTCCTTTGAAATCCCTGGGGTTTCACCACAGTTATCATTTGGTCTCCTTAGACTTTTGCCATTGAGGAAGTGAGAAAAGTTTGATTTGGGAAGCTCTTGCTTCTCCATACCTCTAGACCAGTCAATCCTAGGCCTTAGTTTGTTTAGGTTTTTTTTTCCCTTGGTTATTTTTTAGTTTGTTTGTTTGTTAGTTAGTTTTTTATTTTTAAATGCATTAGAAAGAAAGAAATCAGCTAACAGAAGAGAACTTCTGCATTTAGCTGTTGTTCATCTCTAATTTGAAAATAGATTTGTACATACTATAAATAATAGAGAGAATATGATACAGCAAGTCAGAACATAACCATAACACATTATCTAAAATAATTGATATAATATAATACCATATAATAATATAATTATTAATATAACATAATATACATAGCATAACATAATTTAGAAACCAATGTTACATTACATCTCTCTCCCCTCCCCTCTAGTTTTTTTAAGAACTGGTGATACCTAAAACAAAAATATTATTATGAATGTTTTTTCCAGGTGTGGAGGTATAGTGTGAATAAGCACTGTTCTGTTAATGTGAGCTGTGTGCACTGGGGACAAACTTTCTCTAACAATTCACTTCCAAAAGTGACCATTGATTTTTCTGCCTCATTTTTAAGAAACCTTGAAAATGCTGGGATTTTTGCAGGCAAAAAGCAGTTTTACATTCCTCTTAGACTGGCGTTCTGGGAACCAGGACAGTGTAAATCTGTATCCACCTTATAAAATCCAGACTAAGATACAATTCTATGTCAATCAAAGAGTTTCCCTGTAGGAGAGCCCTCCTGTGTCTCTGTAGTGAAAGGATTATCAGTGTGTTAACTGGCCTCTCAAATCACAGTATGTCAGAGTACATAAGGCCATTAGGTGAAGTCATTCATATCCCCAGATGGCAGGACACAATTACACAGAGCTTTCCCTGGAAGTCTTTCTTGGCATAGGGGAAGTTGCTGCTTTTGCTCAAGAAAATATATCAGGAAATACTTCATCCTCGAGGAAACACACTGAAATGCAGTGAGTCACTGCTGGGAATGTAGTGGAGAAGGGAGGAGACCCCAGCCTGGGGGTTGGATTGACTGCTGTACCTGCAGTGGGGTGCTGTGCGTGAGGTCAGAACCTGTACATGACCAGCTGTAACCCTATGCTGGGACTGAGAACTCCTTTCATGAGCCCTACCCACAGCATGAGGCCCCCTCTCTATTTTAATGATGCACTTTTTCTCCAGGTGACAGTCCCCAGGGTGTGCAACTTCACCTGTATAAGGTTATTGTTTCAGGGCAATGGAAGGCATCAGAACTGGATCAGGAAAGGAAGGCAGAATAGTCCATCATGATCATCTCCCTTCTACAACACTGTGGCAACTGTGTAACATTACGAATGTCTGAGCCTCTTGAATTTCCCCTGCACAGGGCACCTTCTACTTGTTTCTTTTCTTTCCCACATTGCTTTTGGCCAAGTTGGAGGTTTCTCATGGATGCCAGAAAATTAATTTATGCAACGAGGCTTTCCCCCAAACCAGGCTGGTGGTTCACCAACAACGTTGCAATCAGGAAGGTACTTCTCCCTCAGAAGTGATCACAGTAGATTTTGGCTTGGAAGTGAGGAGACCTTTCCAAGTCGTGACTCATGGCCATATTTTGCATTCTACTCAGTACAGACTCTGGCAATTAAGATCAGATCTCAACTGTGCTCTAGAGAGTTGCTTTAGAAATTATGGTGGTGAGATGAGTGAGATTGATCATGTAAGAATGCAATCAGACTGTAGGATTATTTTGTCGTATCAATTGCCCTCCTCCGACCCTTTCTTTCAAACATTCATCAAGATGTTTCACGAATCAATTTATAAACTCAATTATGGTTGTTACGAAAAGAAGTTATATTTGGAAGGCTGCATCAAAGGTTCTGCCATGGTCCATGGGCAGAGCAGACAAGCAGACTCAAGAGCTATGTTTTTCCTGGCTCCCTGTTGTCAATGGTCCATAAAGTTTGATGATAGGCTATGCAGTAACCTGTAACTTACCTAATTGACCCAGAAGGAGATATGGCTCATTTTTCTTCACTTTGAGGCCTTCAGTTTAAATCGGGTATTAAGAAAAAAAGTGTGAATAGGATTAATGTATTTTTGCATATATTAATAGGGTACAGCAATAAAATGAACATTATATATTACAATGGTTTTATATTTTTAGTAAGAAACAAGAAATACCAAACATTCATGGGGAAAGAGGAGAAATGAGTTAACTTAGCTAGCCACTGGATGGCACAATTGCTCTATTTAACTATTGCAAAACTGGGTGGTTTGGTTTTTTTCTTTAGATACAAGTGAATCCACAAATCAGCTCAGATGCAAGGTAGTTATTTACAGCGTAATAAACCAAATTAGAAAAACAAAGTCACAAACCAAGTAGGAAGTAGAGTTTGTCATTGCACAATTTATGATGTCCCACAAACACTGCTACTTTAGTAGATCAATCAATCAATCAATCAAAATAAATCTTGAGGAACTGTCACAATACCAACCTTTGCTTTCCCTCCTGATTATGGAGCTCCTTCTCTTCAAATTCATGAAAAAAAGAACAATGTCTGCAAATGTAGAAGTATAATGGTCTAACGAAATGAAATTTAGCTTTCTGATCTTTCTGATCAAATACTTTATTTTAAAAAATAAATTATAATTAATAGGTCTACACATAGAAATTACAGAAGTGTCCTTAATTTCCCAGATAAACTTTTTGGAACCTCATTGCCTATTTTGTTTCAAGTTTTTGTTTCACGGTGATGAATGTTCTGTAATTCCTTAATTTTTTTTCTTGATGACATTCTTTGGATCCATATCTGTTTTCCTTCCCTGAAAGAAAGTGGGGGAGATTTCTATAAGTCATAACATGGAAGAATAGGACATACAATTTTTGCCTCCGATTAAATACATTACTGGTTACCCAAGTAGTATCTCCAGAAAAAAGCAGTCATATAGGGCTGATATTCAAACTTGGTAGTACAATACTAATACATAACAACAGCAGCAGAGTCCTTCTGGGAGTCAGTTGCTCATATGGGACCTCTCCTCCCCATCTCCGTTTTCAGCTGTGATTTTGACTGTTTTTTCATGGGGAGATACAAACCCAGTGACAGCTGCAAAGTGGGTGGGCATGATTGTTTGCCCAAATCAACCACAGGAAAAAACTTAAAAATTGCTGAATTAACTCCATTGTGGTTTTCTAAAACAAAATAAAACCCCAAACAAAACCCAAAAAAATTTTAAAAAGAGAGAAATTTTCACAATCACATAATTTTGCAGTTGGCCACTTGCCTTTAATAACTTTTGAAAGGTGACAGCAGCCTACAGTTCTGAAATGTAGAAATCTCTCCCATCTTGGGGCTGAATAAAATGGTACCTGAGGACAGAAGATGTGGAAACAACAGTGTCCTCTTACCCATTCTAAAATCTGGCTATTGCTGGCCTGTCAGCAAATAAGCCTGCTGAAGGGTGCATGCTGAAGCTTGCTTCAACCTCTTGTCTGACAGCCAAATAAACAGGGACATGAGAGAGGGTGCCAGGGTTATCAGGGAAAGACAGGGAGGCTTCTGGTGGGTGGAGAGCAACCAGACCTTATTGCATCCACAACTCACACTTTTTTTACTTGTTTATAAGTTTGAAAGGCACAATCAGATGCCTGGTTTCAGATGCACATCAAAAACAGAAGTAGTAAATAAGTAACGATACTCGAGAAGGCTTTAGAAACAGAAAGCCATGATGGGAAGGTTGAGAGTAGCCCCAAGGGTTTGCATGTGGAAATGGTGGCATGTGGCCAGTGTCAATTCCCAGGGACGCTGCTCTTGCAGCAAAGCAAATTCTTTAATAGGCATAATTCAAACCCAGAATAATTAACAGTTTTTGTATGAATAGCCGACCAGTTCATGTGTGGAGGAGGGATCCCCTTGATGGGGAAAAGGAGTAGTACCCCTGAGGCCCAAAACCACTGGCTGGAATGGAAAAAAAGCCTGTACTTAGCATTACCAAAGACTCCTACAGAAACTTGAGGCGTGAGTATAAAGGAAGAGCTCTCTTTTCTGCAAGGAAGGTTCTCCTATAAAAGGAATGTGAGTTAGGGATCCTAATTCTTTCTCCTCAGAGCCTTTAAAATGAAGAAAAAGAGGTGAAGAGGAACATGTACACTAACAGAGAGGGGAGCAGCTGACATGTGTGGGCAATGCTGCTGCTGCTACTTAGCAGAGGGGCCATAACAAAGGGGCAACAGTGGCAGTGCCCAAAGCCTGAGCCTGGGCTGGGACTCCCCTGGGGACTCCTCCTAAGCTGGCTTCAACCCCCTGGTACGGGGGTACTGGGTACTGGGGTGCTGCTCTCATCCCCCTCTTGCTTTCTGAACCAGGTGCTGCAGAAAGTGGGGAGGAAAACATGATAGGTCAGAGGTCCAACTGGGAGGGGTTTGTCTGGGAGGGTCCTGCCCAGCCCTCTGCCCCCCTTCTCTTCCCACCCCCTGATGCACTGCATGCATCTGCCCACATCTGCATGGCCCTACCTGAATGGTGTCACCATGTCAATCCAGGGACCCCACCACCAGCCCCCCACCCAATGCTCCTCTTGTCCACAATATTCCAAACAGAAAATCCCAACTTCCCCCAAGGCCTGGGGTGGGGACTGTCTTTTTGTCTGTGGTTTCTGTTGCCCATGGCACAATGGGTGAGTAAAAAGTGTCTTGGCTGCTCCTGCAGTATAAATAATAACCCCAGTTTGAACAGAGTTCAAGGTACATACAAAGTTATTTGGACCTACTGAATCCACAGGCAAAATCAGCAGATTTTTGGTGTCCCTGAAATTAAAGCTTTGTGGATAAAAGCCTTCCACTCTTCAGTACTTATTTCTCATAAAGAATTTAAAGCAATTGTCAAGAGAACAGAACCCATAGAATAAGTATACTGGAGGCCCTTAATTTATTCTCAGAGCTTTACTGATGCTGCAACCCACAAACAGCAACAGATCCCTTCATGTGAATTAAAGCTTATATTTGGTTACAGCCATCTGTTTACAGTGCAGAGTTTTGAGGCCTGATTCATTATGGCATAATTCCAGTTTTAGAAATGGCATTTAGAGTAACATTAGAATGATGCTTGGTTGCATCTAGCTTTGTAATCTTTTGATAGTTTGTTTTTCTTTAACTGTCAGAATTATTACCTGTTAAAAAAACTAGAGTTGAATTTAACTTCCATGAGCCCACTAGAAGAAATGTACCACAGGTCTCCTACAGCTGCCTAGGAAAAGGACTGTGACTATTGACTAAGAATTGTAATATGTTATAAAACAGAAGTATTCAGCAACATATTTGGGGTAGTTAATATTTTTCATGGTGTGCTAATCTGTCACATGAAGATTTACATGTGTGATAGCTTTGTGGGATGTATATACAGCATCCATAGGAAGTTTATGAGTGCATATATGCTGGCAAGCTGGTACCTTTCATGCTTTGCTCAGAAGCCATGTTCTTCTGGTCACCCAAACTGCAAATGTCCACCTGAAACAAACCCAGTGGCTTCCCAGGAGAGGAGACAGTCTTATTCATGGCACAGTGCTGTTGCCTTTCCTGACAGGTCTGTGCTACACAGTTTACATGTCGTCAACCCATACATCCTGGATGGGGGCAAAAAGAGCTCTTCTGACATCAGTAACAAAGTAGTGCAAAGGAAACCACTATGTGCTGTCCCTAAGGGGGCTACCTTCCTGGAATGCAACATCAAAGTCCTTGTAAACCTGATGAAAGCACAGTGGTATTGATATAAGAGATCTGCTATTGATTTAAGTCCTGCCAGATTTTGCCATTTCTTTTTACTATCCTGATGCACAGTGAATAATGCAAACATCAGAACCTCACCCTGCCAATAAATAGAACACTGGGGGCAGCAGTAGTCTGTGTCCATTGTTCCCAGGTTAGTACATAACCCATTGCAGGATTAAGTTATAAGAAAAAAAAAAAAGCCTAAAGTATTCTTTTTAATTTTTTTTTTTTTTTTAAATATTTATTTGAAGAAATATTGTTCCACCTCTGGGTATCTTCTGGAATCTTAAACTTCCTCATATTCATTAAATAAAAGAAAATAACAGAGACTGCAAAAACGTTGTTTGCCATCATCATGACCTTCTGATTAAGGCGTGGGTCATTGGTCACCTCTCTAAGTCTTGCTCTTGTGGATCCTGCCCAAGGAAATGTACATTGACCCATTAGCCAAGAGTACTTCCAAAGAAAACAAGTTTTGTCAGATATAGCTGTTACACTCATTCTGGAAAACATGAGAAAATATAAGCTATTAAGTTGACAACATACATTTTTATAAATATATAGCCTGTAATGTAACTAGAAGTAGGTCTAGTTTATTTTAACTCTAAATACTGACAAAGTTAATTGCAACTCAAACCTCCAATTCCTTCAGTTATATTCTGTATTATATCTTGAATTTCAAGGAAGATTAAATGAATATACATTTGTTTAGAATTTCTTTTCAAGAACATTTCACTGGAGCTATGGAAACAGATCATTTACAAATCAAACTAATAAAGTATAATTTTGGAAAATATTTGGTTTCTGTCTTAATCTACGACTTCTACCCTTCTTGTTTGTTAAACAAGCTAAAAGGAATTATCAAAATATCAAAAGAAGGCACAGATCAAAAAGTTAAGTTAAATTCAATATTACTTTTTTAGCCTCATTCTTGATATTTTGATTATATAAAGTGGTAAAGTGGTTTGATTCTATATTGAGGAGTTATCATTCTTTTTTCTTTGAAATATCAGCATTACTACAGTTTCACTCTAGACTGTCAATCAGTCCATTTTTTGACAGCAAAACCAAGCCATTAATAAAAATATACATATATCTAGTATGTTATATATTTTCCATATGAAATCAATCTACCTTCAGTGCTGTAGTATTAAAATGCCTTTCTAAAGTTATAATGGGTGGAATTACATGTAGCCTTGTTTATAGAATTTCTCTGTTAGGGTCCTCTGTTTAATATTTTAAATAGCTTGGAGCCTGCAATTTGATTCTGAAAACCAATAAAATATTTGACAGTGGATTAAGATTTCTCATAATCATACTTTTCCCTGCCAAATGCTTTTTTAAAAAATAAACTATCAGTCAGCAGTTACGGGATTAAGTCTCTCCCTCAGTTATATCCATCCCTGCAGTTGTTTTCACCTCAAAAATTTATGAGAAGAGATTTCCTCTTTGGTTCCCAATTTAATAAGAAAAAGGTAGCTGCTGTATCCAAGTAGGTTAGGCAGTATTACAGATTCACAGAGTGGTAAAAACAAACAAAGAATAAAGAAAAAGCATTGGCCTTGGGCAACACACGTACTCATTCATGTTATGGTCTCCATTGTATCACTTCAAGGTTTTTTCCCAGTCTGTTCAGTGTGTGTTAGTAGTGACTTGTGGCCACACCACCCTGGACTACAACTTCCTAATAGCTGAATAGGGTAACACCTGCTTGGTGCCTCAGTGAGAAACCTCCAAATAAAACGAGGGTTTGGGAGGAGGTGGTCCTGGGGTGCCCATGGATAGCAGAGCAGTGGGGACAGGGACGTGAAGGGATGTGAAGCAGGCACTTGCCACCAGCAGCACTGGGATGTCTTTACTCCCTGCTCAGCTGCTGGACTGTTAAAGCCAGTGTGTCAGAGCTATTTCAGCTTGTGGCATTACAGCCTCTTTAGCTAAACTCTTGCAGCAATTCAGCCAGGAGAGGCTCTGCAAGATCAGCAGTGTCAGGCTGCATTAGCTGTGGTGTTTCAAGATGAACGTGGCTGAGCTTAGCCCGTGGAGGCAGTCACGTCTTGGGACAAGCCTGAGGCAAGAAGCTTTTTTTTTCCACTGATGACAGAATGTGGCTTAACAGTAAGTTACTAAGAGTAAATTTTAACTTAGAGTTTGTAAATACACTTCAGGATCTTCTGGGCAGAAAATGTTGTGGCTGTTAGCAAGATGTTGTTGTAGTGTAAAACCAGTTTGTGCTGCGTTCCCTTCTGCACTGCAAAGCAGAGACAGTTTTTTGTTGGGAATAATGGGAAGTGATGAGATGCCAGAAGATGGGATGTGGCATCTCTCCCCATTCACCAGCACTTTCCAGTGTGCTTTGTGAGGAGGGGACATGTGAGGAAAGCATAGGGACAAGTGTACATCACCTCATGCCCTCTTCTTCCTGCCTTCTGCCCTGTCCTCCAAAGGCAAATCAGACCTGATTTCACACCCACCACAAATACTGTGGCAGGTGGACAAGGCCAGGTTCAGAATAGCTGTAAGAGTCAAGTTTCAGATTTTTATAGCCATATATAAATAATTCTGCATAATCATCTGTACATATCTAGGAAAAGGGCATAGGTGCCAGCTGTGCTTACTTTATAGTATTTTATCTTGCTAGCTCTATGGGTGCAGTCTGCACCTGACCTTGGATGCTGCAGTCAGAACAGATCTTGTGTACATGTGCAGACTTGGGAAAGTCACAGGGGCCAACCTGTCCATGCAGCCAGCCCCAGCAAAGTAAGGCCTAAGTGCATTTTGTTCTGTGTTGTTATCTTCTTATGTCTTGTGGAAGTCTCCACCTCTATCCATGGTTGACAAAGTATAGAAGATTTTCTACCCTGGTCTTCCATGCTTTGCTGACATATGGTGGATGTGAGTCTACTGTAACATTTCTCATCCATATGCAATATATCCCCTTTGACTTCCCTATAAATTAGCAATAACCTTCACAGTATTTCTAAATTGCAGCAAATCAGGTTCTGTTTTGCAAGACTCTGCTTTGTGGATGTGGATGATGTTACCCTGGTATAGTGTACAAACTTCATCTTAACTTGGGAAGGACAAGCTTGTGGGAATGGACATTTTCCATAGGAGACGTGAGAATGGACTATATGAGGAACATTTGACACTTCTCTGATATGTCATATATGTTCCACAAGTTTTTCAAACTGAACTCATGAGTGGGAAGAGAGGGTGAATTACAAAACAGTTGCATAATTTTTGGTCTGACTTTGTTGCATGACACTTTTGGCCTGAAGAGATCTTGTGAATTTGTGCTTCAGATTACCCTTGGTCTTGCTCAAGAAATCTAATTAGACTTCAAAGATGTTCCCACTAAACTGAACTCCATAACTGCAGTGGCAGTAATGACATCAGAACCTTTGGAAAGGAAAAAGATGAATATTGCTAGAAAAAAAGAAATGTAGGAAAAAGAAAAGTTTAGGAGGTTATTGACCATGGGCCAAACCATGCCCTTAGTTATATGTATGCTATTCCCATTGAAGCTGAGGGGGTCTGTAAATGCCTCAGAGCAGAATATGCTCTCTTCCTTCAGATGTCAGAACTCTTCCATTGCCAGATAAGAAATACACATTCAAAAATCAACATATGCTATAAATGCCAATGTACTGATTTTCATTGTATAGCTGAAAGTCTCTTTGCTTAGAGAGGAGTTTGAAAATTTCCTTCCCAGCAAATTCTTAGTAAAACATTGCTAGCAGTACTATTTACCATCTCCACACACTGAGCCTCCCGCATTAAATATAAGTAATACGTAAGGGAACAGCAGTGGCTTCCTGGGAATTAACAACACTCCATATTTATCACAGGCTCACAGATCTGTTCAGGTTGGAAGGAACCTTGGGAGGGCTCTAGTCTAACCTCCTGCACAAAGGAGCATCAACGCTGCATGAGACTTGTTTGCTCAGGATTTTGTCCAGCTGGGTTTTGAAAATACTGAAGGACAAAGACCCCACGGCTTCTCTGAGTAACCTCTTCCACTACTTAATTACCCTCTGAATGAACAAATTTTCTTATGTTCAGTTCTTTTTCTCTGTTTCAACTTCTGTCCCTTATCTCACCGTGGGCCTTACCTAAGAGGCTGGCTTCATGGTTTTGATAACCTCTCTGTAGGCCCTGGCAGGCTGGTCTCTGGTTGCCTGAAGCCAGAGAAACTTTTCTCTAAGTCTAGCTCCCTTGGCCTCTTGTCATTGAGCAAGTGCTGCAAACTCAGCCATCTTGGTGGCTCTGAACTTGCTCAAAGTTCTCAAGGTCTTTATTGTATTGCAGCCCCAAAATTGGATGCAATATCTAAATATAGTTTAATGAATGCTAAATAAAAGATGACAATTGCTTCCATCATTTTACTTGTTATGCTTCTGTTACTAGAGCCCAGGATGCTATTGGCTTGCTTTGGTGCCAGGGCTCCTTGCTGCCACACATTCAGCTTGTGTCCACCAGGACTCCCAGATCCTTTCCAGCAGAGCTGTCTAACCAGGCAGACCCTGACCTGGATCAGTGCATGGGTTTAGTCTGCCCCAGGTGGAGGACTTGGCATTTGCCTTTGCTGAATTTCCTGAAGCTCCTGTTAGCCAACTCTTCCAGCCTGTCAAGATGTCTACCTAATCCAAATACTCACCCCCTGTGGAAAAGCCTTAGAGGCTAACATTGTGGAAAATTTCTTAATAGATTTCCTATGTGCTGACTTTTACTTTCAGAGTTATCCCAGTATTTGCTTGTTTTTCAGCTTTCCAGTTCTTGGGATTCAACAAACGTAGGAGTGCATTTTAGCCTCTGCTGTGCCAAAAATTGGAGGAATCTCTGCCAAAATTTTAAAGTTCAGAACTTCAGAATTTAAACAAAGACTAGGAGTAAAATAATGATTTCCCACCTCCAAAAGACTTCAAGGTGATATTCACCACAGTAGAGGATGTGATAATCTTTGTTTTACCTGTGTTCAGATGCACCTTTGTTTCTGTCTCATTTTAATTTATCTTCTAAACAACTTTTCCCATTGCCATAGTTGTGTCTAATTAAAAATTCATCTCATAATTCAGGACTCTCATTTACCAGATAACATGGGTATGAGATAGTATCATTTACAGCAAGACAGTATAGAGCCCATATATAAAAAAATTAATCTTCTGTGTGAGTCAGGCATAATCCCTTAACTCTGGCCCCCTAACCTTGAAACCTCCTCAGATTTCTAGAATTTCTCTAAAATCTGCTGAGTTTGAATCTTAGTTACCCAACCACAGATTAGGGTTGGATTATTTAGTAAAATAAGGAAAGGCTTCAGTATAAAGAATGACCATGGATACTTGGAGTATGTTGTCTGGGAAAGGTGCTTTGAGGACCTGTGACATTTCTTCAGAAGAGAGTCACTGGGGCTCAAAATCCATTCTGTTTGAATGCAGGATCTGTGGGCCAACAAGGAAAGGGATGGGTTCAAACCGAAAAGAAGCAGAGCAGTTCCAAACTTGGTGGATTTGTTTTTTTAAAGTAAGTTCAGTGGCAGATGGTTACTGATTAAACACAACTAATCAGATGTAGGAAATTCCCTAAAGTGAAAAATGACTGGAGGCTGGGGGAAACTCAAGGAAGTCTTACACACTTGGAGTGTGCTTACTGTGCCCATGGCAGCTCATCTCTGCTGCTGGATACAGCTACACCAGGTTAGATGGAGTCTAGTCCAAAAAAATCTGGCAATACTCATGGGTAGTTGGTATAAAAAGTAAGTATTCTTATCAGAACATAGTTCTGGTGACGTGAGAGCACTGCTCACTTCTGTATCCCTAAGGTAAGGAAGGCCCAGTGCTGCTCACCTTCCCTGTGAATAATGGAAAAGAAATCCTATTTTAATGTCTTGTAGGGAGGCACCCTGGGCAAAAGTAATATCTGAAAAATGGACATCTCAAAAATATTGTAATTTCAAAATGAAAGGAAAAAAAAGGATTCTTCAAGCAAGTTCCTCATAAAATAATCTTTAGACTTAGTAATATTTCACATATATTACAGTGATGCCTTCAGGAGTAACTGTGTATAAATTTACTATAAATTTTATAACCAATAAAACTTCAATAACTCAGGTATTGTAATTATAGCAATACTTTCTTTGCCAAAGCTTGCTCAAGAATAACAATTTCCTTATCTCATGTCTTCAAAGGACAGCACAGGCTTCACTTTGTTGGCAAGCACCTGCATTGGCCTGGGGAAGCAGCAGTAACTGGGCACTGACTAATTTGGGAGTAAAATTTGGCAAGGTAAAACTACTGGAATTCCATAGGAACTGGGTCACCAAATGTATCAAATAGCTTAAGTGATAGCAATAAACTCAGTAACACACTTTCCATCAAGATATTTAAATTTATGTTGACAGCCATTTGTTAAATTTTCCTTTTTTTTCACCCCCAAAAATAACTCAGTACAGTAACACACTTGACAAAAAGCCAGCTAACTAGACAAGAAAATTCCTGGGTACTAGAGGCATTTAGACTGAATTATACATTACATTATTTTCAGGTAGTTCAATTCCAAGTGATTTTTTCAGTGACAGAAAAGGAGCTAAACAGAAAATGCAAGAGTACTCCATAAAATTTTTCTAGCATAAATTTTTTGTGATCCAAAAGGGAACCATCATCTAAGACAATAAATAAAGCTGCTTATTGTAAGATTGCTAATAGGTTCTGTACAACAGCACTTTTTCAGAGAAGGAATATAACACGTTACATTGACATTCCTAATTTGTTATATATATGTTCTTCCTAATCTGTTATAGATCTGTTCTTAAAGGGGACCTTATGGACTTAGTGTTCAAAGATACTCAGCATGTTCACTCCTAACACTGTCTTCATCTGAATTGCAAGGGCCCAGCAATTTTATGGAACTGAACCTTAGACAAAATTGTTGAAACCAAAGGTTTCTTTGTTGGTTTTGGGTTTTTTTTTGGGTTTTTTGTATTTTGTTTGTTTGTTTGTTTGTTTTTAAATTGTCTTGCTTGGTTGGTTTTGTCTGGAAATTAATCTACTTGGGTTTCATTCTAGGCAGCATGGAACACTCTCAGTCTGTCATATGACCATAAATCTTCCTTCTGGGAATGTCAATTTTTTTTTTTTTTTTGTTTGCAAAATGATCTGTCTGGAACATTATCTTCTCTTTTCTTGTGATATAGTGATTCTTTCCTTTTTAAAAAGCAAGACCTCACTTTCAAATATTTGAGGAATAAACTGGCTAAAGAAATTTTAATTTATTACTTTAACCGTAATTATTAGAACCTATTTGTGAACCAAGAATTCCTGTGTAAGGTGCTGTGTCTGTCTTCCACACTTTAGGCTTAATGTGTAAAGTAGCATCCAAGATTGATAAGAGTAACGACTCAAGATGAACACTGAGGAACACTTCAAGTCATGGTTTCAACATGGATCCAGCCTAGCCATTAGCACAGTGGAATTCTTGAAGGAAGATCCTGCTATGCATTAGAAATTAGAAGTATTAAATATATTAAAATTTTAATATATGTATAAGTATATACCAGAAAGGTGTATAATTGTAGACATACTACATGTATTTATATAATTTGGTCTTACAGGCTATTTAGCAATCAGAAATGAACTGTTTGATGCTCAGGAAAGTTTATTTGTATACATACACACACACATTGAAAGGTATAGATGAAGAAATATTTACAAAGTATATATATTGCCACCAGAATGGTGTTACCGAAAGGAAAATGTCGCTGAGTTTTGTATGTTTCACAGACATTGCAGAAGATGTTAAGGTATCAGACTTAAAGATTCCAGCAGGAGAATCCCTGTGAGTATCTGAGGACTGTACAGTTTGCCAGCAGCCCTGACTGCTTCACATTGGAAAGGAACAGAGGAATGTGACTGCATGCATGTTCAGAGATGCTCTGTTGAGCTTTGCATTACAGACATTAAATTGTCCTTTTCTGTCCAAAAATAAAAAAATCTCTCCCCGTCAGATGTTCGCTGATGAAGCCCTGTGATTCAGTGTCTGCAATTTTCAGAGAAGGCACAGGGAGGAAAAATCTCTCTGAGAGCCTGATTTATGTATAAAGAGCTGCAAAAGAAGCTGAGAAAGATGGGGAGTATTTATCTTATTTGTGTTTTTTTGTTTCTTTGTTTGTTTTGTTTTTTTTTTTCTTCCCATGGCAAACCTGGGTGCAGCTGCAGAATGATTCAAGGACAAATGCCATCCTTAAACACTTCTGAAGGCAAGGATAATCTAGAGAGTGCCATACTTAAGATGTAGAGGTGTCTGAAATTCCTGCTTTGTCCAGGGCGGACTAAAGCAAAGGTGTCTAAATATTCTACAGAAAACCTCTCCACTGATATGTCTCCTGTCTCCTCAGCCATTCAGCCTCAGTGGTGCTTCAGAATGGACGCGTGTCATGGTTTAGGCCCAGCTGGCACCAGCCAGGCCTTTTCTTGCTCACTCCCCCCCTCCTCTGTGGGACAGGGAGGAGAAAATCCACCCAAAGCCTCATTAATCGAGAGAAGAACAGGGAGGTTTGCATTCCCCGATTACGACAACAGGCAAAAACCAGACAGGTTCAACTTGGGAATTAAAGAAAAACCCTAATTTAATCTACAAGGAGAAAGAGAAAACATGGCCATATCTTAATACCTTCTCCTCCAAAATACCCCTCCCTTCTTCCTGGGATGGATCACTTCCCTCTTGCCTCCCCCTCAGGGCACCGGGGGGGTTTAGGGTCAGTTCCCCGCACGCTGTTTCTGCCGCTTTTCCTCATCAGGAGGACTCCTCACATTCTTCCCCACTCCCAATGGGGGATCCCTCTCATGGCAGAGAGTCCCTCAGGAACCCCTGGGACATGAGTCCCTCCCAGGGGTGCAGTCCCTCAGGAACTGCTCCAGCCCGGGCTGCACACAGAGTCACGGCTGCTGCGGGAGCAGTCACCTCCTCTGACACGGGGTCCTCCATGGCTGCAGATCCACATCTGACCCTCTCCGTGATCCTGCACAGGCTGCAGGTCCACGTCTGCCCACCCGTGACAGTTCAGGGGCTACAAATCCACATTTACCCCACCGTGGTCCTTCAGGGGTTGCTCCACCGTGCTCCTCCATGGGCTGCAGGGACACGGCTGCCATCTCGCCATGAGCTGCATGGAAATCTCTGGACCCCTTTCTCACTCCTTCTTCACTGACCTTGATGTCTTTTCTCTGGCATTGCTCTCTCTCTCTCACTTCATTCTCTACTCTGCTCTGCAGGTCCTTTTTTTTTTTTTTTTTTTTTTTTTTAATGTTTTTGCAGTTTCATTTTCTCTTTCTTGAATATGTTGCTCACAGAGGTGCATCCAGCTTCCCATATCTGCTTGGCCTTGGGCAGGGGGAGGGCCATGATTAGAACTGGGGTAGTTTCCAGCAGCTTCTCACAGAAGCCACCCCTGCTTTCCCCCAGCTTCCAAAACACCACTGCACTGACCCAAGACGATGTTTAACAGCTACAGGCAATGGAGCCAGATGGGGGTTTTTACAGGAAAGGATGCTCCTGTGAGAAGTTTTGAGAGCAGAGGAACCCCACTCAAGAACAGGTCCTGGGCTCTCCAGATAGCTGAGTTATAAACAAAAGGCTTAGCATGAAGCTTAGGGCCCCAAAAGGGAGGACTTGGCAAGCTGTGAAGCTGAAAGGAATACATGCAGTGATTCCAATAAGCATATGTGACATAAGTTGGCAGCATTATGCTTTTGTGGTTAATCATTTAGTTTATCAGCTTGCATACACTTCATCTTTATTAAACAGTAACTGTCCTTCATGAATCACGTAGTTCAAGGCCAAGAAAATAATCAGAGGACATGTTATGCTCTGGGCTGAGTAGACGATAGAATGGTTTGCAAAAAGGAAGACACTGCTTTCTGACACCCACCACACTTTTCCTTGTATGAGAGACCTCTTTAATGCTAATAAATCAGACTGTCAGCCTATGCCTAGATCACATGAATTCTTTACACTCCAACCAAACTCAGACCACTCCAAGACTCCAAAATAAAAGATGCGTAGCCAGAAGCCCCTACACCACAGTGACAGTACCTGTGCCCTACAAACAGCAGTAGAACATTTGAGTTTCTGTGAAATTAGATTTTTAAATTAATAAATACAATATGATTAAACTGGTTTTAAATGTAGGGTAGCAGCGATGTATTTCCAAAATTCTTGTCTTTGTTGTAGACCTTAAGTCAGAAGAATTTTTCAGATTTACTCCTGACTAGTTAAAATCAATCTGGTAACAGTTTCAATTCCTAAGTTCAATCATAGAATGTTAGGGGTTGGAAGGGACCTCCAGAGATCATTTAGATCAGCTGCCAAAGCAGGATCACCTGGGGCAGGCCACACAGGAACTCATCCAGGTACGTTTTGAAAGTCTTCAGAGAAGGAGACTTTACAACCTCTCTGGGCAGTCTATTCCAGTTCTTTGTCACCCCCACAGTAAAGAAGTTTCTTCTTGTGATGAGATGGAACTTCCTATGTTCTAGTTAATAATAGCCTTTTGGTTGTCATCATGCATATTTAGATCTCTACTCAAACCAGCTGTCCCTAGTGCCATCATCTCTGCATATGGGATCAAATTCTGCAAGTACCACAAAGGGAATCACACTGGGAGAGAAACCCTGAAGCAGCTTGCGCCTACATGACTGGTGACAAAAAAGGGGTTGAAATCAGGATCTCTTTCCTCCTCCAGCTTTAGAAGCTGTAACTGAAGTTTCTTTCCTCTTTGGAAGGGTTGGTATGCAAGCCTTTTTCTTTTTCAATGCTATCCGTGACAAAATTGCATTTGCATTGTATTTAAGCCCAATTAGGGCACTATTGTGCCCTCACCGACAACTTTGTGGGCATAATTAAAAATTGAATAACTACAATGCTGTTACTGTCAAAACCCTTACATTACCCAGACATTTTAAGGTATATAGGCATATTTTAATTGCTGGATTTCAGGACACAGGAAGAAAAATGGACTTCACAGTTACCAGCATTCTACAACATACTAGGTATGTAATACAGCTTGATGCCAGGATCACTGTCTGTAGGACACTTAAATCTAATGTTAACACTGATCTCAGTTTCATGATTACTGTGAAATGGCAAAATGAAGCCCTGTGTCTGGAGCTCAAGTTGTATGCTTAAATTTTATATCCAAAATTCAGATCTAGGTTTATGTCTTCTCTGAGTTGGTGACAATGTTAAGGTTCCCCCTATGAAAAGCTTTAGAGGAAAATGTCTAGTTCTTCATTTTATCTCACTGGTTGCATGTTCTTGCTCTGTGTATTGAATGTTGATGAATCTGCTGCTTCTGTGAAAGAAAATTTGTCAGCCTCACCCTCATTAGATATATATTGGGATTATGTTCCCTTGCTTTGAAGCAACACGGATGAACACACTGTCCTTGAGGTATTTACTTACTTTTATTCCTGATATTTTCTATACACCTTTTCCCAGGTTTTTCTACTGTATTTTTAAGTCTCAGACATTAAGTGACAAGATGACTGGACATACATCACTTTTGATGATTCTAGCTCTCTCTCATCCCCAAGAAAAACTGGATCATATTAGGAGCCCAAACAGCTCATTTTACTAGTGACTTCTGTTAGATGTCTTAGTGCCATGGCTGTCTCTCAACTGAGACATCATTATCTTACAGCATGAATTTTGGATATCCTTACACAGCATGTCTGAAGTCCTTTTCATGAGAAATTTTGTGGCATTGTGCAAAGCTGCTCGAGAACAGAACATGTGCCACCTGCCCACCCCAGTGATGCACTTTCACCAGGGTTGCTATAGCAACCTAATCCTACAGTAGCTGAGGTATCTGCAGAGAGGTTTACCCATTCCCAGAAAACCATCTCCTCTACCACCCAGCAGAGCAAAGCAGAAGAAAGGCTGTTGTAACCAACTATCAATCTATAGGTCATATTTCTACAGGAAGTACCTTCTTGTCTCCTGCAAAGTGCTAACACCTCCTGGTGCATTTCCATTCCATGGGGCTGGGCAAGGTAAACCATCTGCTTCCTCCCACCTTCTCAAAGTTCATCCTGAACATGCATTCATCTCTTTTCCTACATCTGATAAACCCAATGTTCTTTGTATTGTACCTCACCCGACACACTATTATTCCATTCAAAAATTACTATACTGTATGCTTTCCCTTTGCAGACATATGTACACCTTAATGACAGTGCTTTATATTTTTAAAAGAAGGCAAGCATCTCTCCTTTAACTTATCACAGACGTATTAAAAATATGAAAAATGCATATGGATTAAATATTGATTTTATTCTTTAGACAGCAAGTACAATGATGTTGCATTAAAATAATGCTATGTCATAGTTGTTACAGTTCTGATAGAAAAATAAACATCTGAATATACTACAGTGTCAACTCATTAATAAATATCAAAGTAGAAGTTAGTAGTCAACTGCAATTAATAAACAGCTATAAAAGTATACTATTTTAAATAATAAAATATTCAGTATATTTCCAGACAAACAAAAGTAGTGATTTAAAAGTATCATTTAAAATGTAAAATGAACAGTAAGAAGTAATAAATTTATTTAAAGCCTCTCCCCTTACAAACATTCTCTATGCATAAATTCTAGAGAAACATTATTTATCTCTATATACTCTTTTTACAAAAGGCAGTATCTGTTAAATAGAAAGTAAAAAAACTGTAGTATTATTAATTGCTGTCACACCATTGCTAAGTAAGATGCTTTAAAGTAGCTTTATTTTTTGAAGCAGTAGTAGGTAAAAGTGAAGAAGATGTTAGCAAGTGAAGTCATCCAACATTAATGCCTTCCCAAAAGAATCTTTCATCTTTCAACATCTCCCTTCAAAATATAACTGAAAAAGGCCAAAATATGTATCAAGATGAAATGCTAGGATGTGGTTAGAAGCCACTATTTTAACCAATACCAGACATTTAGGTTTTTTTTTTTAAAAGTAGGTACCTTTTTTTTTTTTTAAAGAATGTACAGAAAAGGAAACAAAGAGAACACGCAATCCAGAGCAGCATTTCTAAAGCTTAAGTATCTACCAACTTGTTTGGTTTTGTTTTGTTTGTTTTTTTGTTGCCGCAGAAAGGCAGACCACCCTGAGCTGGCTTCCACTCAGTGAAACCCCACTGGTTTGGCTCTCTATAGAAATGTATTCATGCTGGCTAATTTTAACTTTTTTTTCCCCTTTCCATGAATTTCAAGTACCTGTGAGACCCCGTAGAAGTTTGTGCATCAGAGCAGTGTCAAGATCATCATTAAAAAAACAGTATTCTTCTTAACTACTGCTCCATTTCTGTTTAGCAAATAAATCTTCCCCCTCTCTTGCAAGTGGACAGCCAGAACACTGGTACTATGCTTCACTCACAAGCTGAGCAGCACGAGTGTCACCCAGCCCTAACTCAGCACAAATGTCTCTCTGATGAGTGCCCTTGCCCAGCTCCAGCTTGCATTCCTTACAGCTGGCTGGTGGAGATCCTGGGGCTGGTGATAAGGCAATGGGCAGACACTCACAGACTTCCCAGAAGCTTTAATGGAGGTCTGCAGCATCCAGGCTTACAGTATGTGCTGGCACAGGAGGTCTCTTGCTATGTTACATGCAAGCATTTTTTGATCAGTAAGGATGCAAAAAGCCTGCAGTGATGAGGACAGCATTGTGGCCAAGGGGGCAGAAATGGCCTCACCTCTGCCAAGCTCATCTATTTTGAAGGGGCTTCCTGCCCTCACAAATGTAGAAGTATGGTCGCAGATGACCATCTCTGTAGGGATGCTGTAAGACCATTCCCAGTTCTGGGAATTGTAGGACACACTGCATCTGCTGAGGATGCCATTCCCCTACAAACCCCTGTCCAGACAGCAGTACCGTGCATCTCTCTGCCTTGGGCATCACAAGGCCTTATGGCTGCTTTAGGGCTAGGGGTTTCTCCAAGCTGCTTCACACATCCCATCTCACAGTTTGAGACACATGTATGTTTAGGTATGCACATCAAGAAGAAAACAAGCATTATGTATGATCAGACTGGGAAAATATTTTTTCCTCTACAGTCTGCAGAATACTTTACATAGCAGGTTTTCATGAAACCATAGAGAGGAAAAAATAAATTCAGTTGAAAATAATGGATAAAATGTAAACTATGCCTATACAAACGTCCTTCCTTTTTAAGGTTCACTTTCAACATTCCTTGTGAATGTAAGGGAATTTCAGCTGGGCACAATGAAAATTCCTCACATACCATGTGCACGTTTTCTGGATGAAACAGCTATTTTCCCACACACTTCTGTGGTAATGTTATGAACATACTCACTGTGCTTGGAAATAATCAATTCATACTATTGGTTCATTTTAGTCTTTTTAAAAAATCTGAAATAATATGCATGCTTTTGAATTGCATAAACATATAATTTATGAAAGGCTATACAAACAACAAATTAAAGGTAAAAAAAGTGGGATTAGAATTTGAAAATTACACATATGGATTTAACATCAACAAATCTGCTGGGAAAAGTCACATACATGCTCTGTTTCTAAGTTATTCTGTTCTGGGAACTCCCAAGCCCAATAATGAGGTACAACAGTATCTGCCGACCTATGGGCATGGGGGTGCAGTCAAATTATTTGACTTTTTTTTTTTAAATTTCTTGAAGAAGCCTAGTAGAAATTGTTTTATTTAAGAAGTTTGGAACATTCTGTTCTGAGGCTAGATATTTTTTCTGCCATTTTTACAAGCATCTTTGACGCACAATACATTGAAAACTAATAAGAACTATTTTGTCTTTAATATCTCCCACATTAAGCACTATAGGAAGCAGAGTCCTTCTGTGATCACTGAGGAAATTCCTTGTGAATTACAGGCTGCTTTCTCATTTAAGGTCATGTGCTGAGGGAACACAGCTCCCTAAATAGTGAGGCTTTTGTTGGGCTATTCATCTCCTGCAGCAGCTCTTCTGAAAAACATGGTCAAAGGCAGAGGGAAAAAAGTACCAAGCAAAGCCAGAGTTTCTCATGGATAGATTCCATCCCTAGAAACAAAGCCTTCTCCCAAGGATCCTGCTCTGTATAAGCTCCCCATGGGCCCTCTAAAAGCCTTGACCTGTCACATTAGCAGCAGCTTATTCTTTTTCACTAGCCTCCTCTACAGCATAGCACAATCATGAGGGAGATGCAAAAATTTTTTTCTTTCTTTTCTTTAAAACACTTTTTTTTGTTGTTTTGGGTTTTTTTTTTTTTCCTTTTAATCTCATGACAGAAAGCAGCTTACAATGCTATTGTCCTGTGAGCTTGCTCTATTTGATCAGAGAATATTAAATGTTCAGGCAGGTATCTGATAAGAAAATACTGTCTGTGCCCCTTCACAAGCAGCACTGCAATGCCAGCTAAGTGCTACAGAAGAAAAAGTGTGATGTGCCTGGAAGATGGGTGTTGCAATTCAAATTTCTCTCCTACAAAGAACCCAGCTCCATTGTCCTCTAACAACACATTTTAACTTCCTCTAACTGTGAAAAGTGATTTCTAAGGAAAAAAACATTAGCTATCACTTCAGTAAATGCTTTCAGGGACATTATGGGAATTAAATTTGCAGAAATTCATTTGCTAAAATAACCCAAATAAAATAAATCACACTGTTTAAAGAGTTTACGTACACCTTTTGTTATCATTTAGATATTCTCTGCTGATCTTTAATTTGTTTTGTTACATAAAACAGATACCCAGAGACTTTTTTGCTACTCATTTAAAACTATGAGTGAGTTGTGACAAGACCAACCGCAGGCAAACTTGTACGGAACTTCTCTCTTCATCCCAATTAAAGCAATAGTTTGGAATCTGTTAATTTACCTAGGGGAAAAATGGTTCTATGTGTTTTAAAAGAAAATGAATGTTTAAGGTATACTTGATAGATTATAGAATTGATCTATAATTAAGATATTACAATGGAGCTATCAGTAAAACCAGGGGCGGTGTGAGGAAACCCCCTTTTCTTTAAATGAGTCACATTTACCTGTATGGTAGAAAGCTCAAGGGCTACTTTGAAGACTACTAATAGAAACATTTAATACTACAGTTAATATTTTAATTTTTTATTTATAGCAAGCCCTAAATTCTAAAGCTTTCATCACAATTTAATGGAGAACCCACTGTCTCTGTATTCTTTTTCTCAGTCCTTCACTTTAAACATGACTCAATAAATTAATTGGGTGAGTCAAACACTCATGTAACACTCATCATTTATTTTGCACCCTGCCTTCCCTTCACATGTGTATTCCTCAGATTTCAGTGGAAATTTGCAGAAGAAATACAAATTATGAAATACAAATATATATTAATTTCTAAAACTGTACATAAAGAGGTCCTGCTTTGTTCTGTAACCTATGACCAGTACAGACCAATATTTAGTTATCAATAGTTAATGTTGCTAAAATGATACACTGCATATTCTCTTCTGAGGTGATTTTTTTTTTAACATCAAGACTTCAGTGCATTAGAGGGTTGATTAGATTTTCATAGGGCTTCTGCAGCATAAAGTTAGTAAATCAGACTGTTGTCTGAGCCTTCCAACTAGCAGATAAGAATAACACATCTTCTGCCACTATAGCTGGGGTCAGGGGTAAGAAAATTCTTCTGCTTGACCTTGTAGCTCAAATTCTGCTCTCAGATAAGCTAATATTGGTCCCGTAATGTTTAGAAGAGCTTTGCCCATTTCTGAATGCAGAATTTGATTCCACATTTATGAAGTCAATGAAAAAGTTCCCTTGAGAAGACATCTCCTATTTTCCTCACCTTCTCCCAAACTGTAGGCTCTTTTCCACATCACACTGGGCATATTTTCCAATGCTCAGTCATAAAATTTGAAGTGTTTACATAAAAATTAATGAAATCTAAGCCTGTCATCTAACTTACAAAGGAAAAAAAGCCCACGTGAAACATCAGACTTATATCTGACATCATACAAAAAGAGCAAAGCCCTTATTTGGCAAAACACTGACATGTAGCTAGCAAACCAAAGATGGCTCTGCTGCAACTTATCTGCTTGCAATGGAGCTGATGCTGCTGACTCCAAAGGTGAAGTCAGCTGGCAGTGATCATAATGTAGACCATGCTGTTGGACTCTCTGTTTTTCTGTAGCCACTCAATTTCCAAATACGCTAAAAACCATATATAAATTGAATGTCAAAACAAGTAAAAAAGCTAAAAATTACTCTTCATCAGGTATAAATTAACTTTAAGTGACATAAAAATGTATAAAAAACTATACATGTAAAATTTATCTATGTGTGTGCATGCATGTGTGTGCATACACACACAACTATACATCCACACCAGCAACTAAGCACTCATTTAATCCAGTCATTTTTATTAAGTAATGAGGAGAAGCTAAGAGGCTAAAGCAGACAAATCAGTGGAATTTAGTCAGTTGAGAGAACTATAAAAGTACCATTTACTCTATTTAAGAGCATTTGAATAGTTCTATCTATTGCTATAATATACAGCAATGTTAATATTTCAGTCACAGCTTTTGTCCATTCTCACAGAGCACATCAGTACTAGCTACATGTAGAGTGAGATCAGTGCTTTGTCAGACTGGTTCATATCTACATTCTAGGCCATAACTAAATAATTTAGAATATGCTAAAGTGCTATATCAACACTAATGTTCCTGAACAGTAGTAACGCACATTTCTCTTTCAAAAATAAAAAAAATACAGCAGCTGTAGTTTCAAACATTGTCACATTCCGTGAAAATGCTTACATGTCGCTTTGTTACAGTATTTGACAAAATGCATGACGACACAAACCCATAAGGCAACAGTCAAGACACCGACAGAGTACAAAATGTAACAATTTAACAGTTGAGCAGGATGGAAATAAGCATTTGTAGAAAACACACTGTCTTCAGAATTCACACTTGAAAGTTTCGCTTAACCGTAACTTGCTGATGTCGATATTTATTTCCTCTGGTTTGTCACGTCTGTATGTTACTGTTCTTGTACAAACAGTAGGCAAAAACATCTTATCCTTGAAGGAGAAGATACAATTTTTATCAACAAATTGCTAACTTTTATGTGCAAGAAAAAGATTACTGAATGTGATGGCTCTGAAATAAATTACCTTCTTTGTTGTAGATACTCTGTAATCAGCTGAAGATTTAACTTTATTGCTACTCCCCTGAAGAATTATCTGCCTGATGATAAGGACAACAAGCAACCCGATCAGAAAGGTAACTATAAAGATTATGGAAAAGACTCTAAAGTAGCTTCGTCCAGAGAAACATTCTGCAATGAAAATGAAAACACAAGTGTAAAGCTTAACAAATGGAATAGGAACCCTTCAAACACAGTTACACCTACCAGAGGCATAGCAATGTCACATCAATGTAACATGACCCTGATAAAAGCTAAGGAAAAATAACTTCAGGGAACTTAAGGGAAAAAAATTGCCACATGCAAACGTTTGAAGTGGGGCATATCAAAAAAGGCAATTCTGATTAATATCCACTGTAGAATAATGGTGAAACTTTTCTTTCCTTAATCTACGGAGCAAAGGCTACAGCTTCACTGTGTTGGTCACTGTAAATTCTTTGTAAACTGTGAGTTTATAGCAAGGGTGAACTGTCAGTAATGTATGGGACCAAGACAATTTATTTTCCACAAGATTACAGTGCAGATCATTGGGAAAATAGGAAATCTCTTAGATGGTTTCTTGAATCTGTGTCCAGTGGTCTCCTCACTGATAAGCCTCTCTCCCACAGGAAGCTTTCCTTTAAGGAATATTAAAATTACAAGTAAAATTTTCACATTTTTCTCATTTATCAACAACTGTAAGATAAAAAATGTACAAAAATACGAAATGACAAAGGGCAACCATTTACCTGTATTTTTGTTGCACTGTGGACAAATAAAAGTTTTATGAGATTTTATTTTACAAGATTTTATTCTTCCTCAGCCCTCATAACAGTGCAGTTTTTTATACTTGAAAGGAATATTTAAACATTACTGAACATGAGGTAAGCATTTTACTTCAGTCTTCCCTGCTTCCGGTAATGTCAAATAATGTAAACATACCCAGAGTAATAAAACATACAGACATCATAACAGATTTTTATAAATATTTCTTTAAGCATTGCTCAGACAGGATTCATTACTACAAGTGACTTCTGAAGGAGCAGGAATAGTGATTTAGCAGTGCTTGCCCATCACATTTCCTGTTATTATTTATCTTTTACTGCCCCTGAAGCTATGACTGAATTTTCTTTGTCCTGCTTTCTTTGTTAGTGGAATAATTTGACATGCTTTTGAAACACATTTTAACAGTGGTGAATTCAATTATTAATCCCAACAGATTTTCATATTTTTAAAATCACCTAGAAAATAACACATACCTGAAGTCTGGTAATGCAGCAGGTAAGCACATGAGGTTGTGCAGTGGTCAAGTTTAGCTTGAGATGCATTGTTAGAATGATGACACTCAATACAATTCCTGTAAAATAAAAATGTAATTAAAAACCTATGTCTTTCTCTGAGCTCTCTTTAAAGAGATTGTATCAACAGGCTGATGTATCACTTGCATGTAATGCTTTCCTGTTGTCAGTAAAATATTGCAATTTTTTTTTTTTTTTTTTTTTTTTTAAATGTGATACCTCAGCATTTTGTCCCTATGATGCTTTTCAGAACCAACTGGTCAGACGTTGTAAGTAAAACATGGCTTTGGCTTTGGCTTTGAGCCACCTTCATGCAGTCCCTGCTCTGCATTTCTGTGCTATTCAGGGGTTTTAATGGGTCCAGCATCCCTTCTTCAGCTATCAGCCTCCAGTTCAGTCCTATTCTTTCCTTATCTATCAATCTCATTGGGATGCACACTGGAATTGAAGGGAAAAGACAGTTGTAGGAAACACAGATTATTAATAATGTTTGGATGCTATGTTAAAAGAAAGCCAAGTAAGTTCCCACTGCTAGGCAGCTGAGAGGGTCAGCAAGACAGAGGAGGCAGCACTGTCAGTCTTGCCACCTCTGCTTTTCAGCTTTGCAGAAGATGGACATCACAAGGCATACTAAAAAAACTCTGACTGAATCTTTAACAGAGGTATGTTATTTTCTGTATTTACTAAAGGCACATAACTCCCAGCCACTTTGAACAAGTGTAACTCAGCAAGGCTAACTGCATGCTCATGCTGTCTAGTGATCAAAGTTGGACACAGACTGGTGAATAAATGTGAGTACATGTAATTCTTTTACTTGTCAGTGTGAACCCCTCAGATACACCAATAAAAATCTCAAGTATGAATTGTTTATGTTTGCTACAGTCTAAATATCTAAGAAATAGAGCAGACATCAAACCAAGGAGAAATACTTCTCCTTGTTTCAACACAAGAGAACTAAGAAATCAAGTCTATCACAAGAAACGTACCAGTTTTCTTCACAGCCTTTGTTACAAGTAGGGCAATATTCACACAAACGTCCAAAGCTTCTTGGGTCTGTGCACTCACACTTTCCACATATGCATTTTCCTCTTCCACTGCAAATCTGGCCCTTTGAATTCAAGCAGTGCTTTGCTGATTGTAACGAGCACTGGCAGTGGTCACCTTCCCAGCCAGCAAAGCATTTGCATTTACCAGCTTCACATTCACCATTACCTACAACATCAGATAGCCTTGAGTCATATGCTTTTATGAAAACACAAAAAGTCAACTTTTATATGCATATGTTTATATTGCTGGTGCTTTATATCACTAATTTAGACCTTGGCTTGCTAATTAGTATTTTCAGCTAACAATTTGGACTGAAAGTACATGATACATATTTATGGCTGCTGTTTGTTAACATGAGCAAAAGGTGCTACCTGGATGTCACCCTATAACCTTTTACTGTAATTTTCCCCTATTGCCTTGGATCAAAGAAGTGGGGATTAAAAATTATACAACAACCAGAAAAACAGTCTTGAGGCAAACAAACTTCAGGCTTCTCTTCAGCATGAAAGCACTCACTTCAAATAAACCACAAGACTTGGTGGAGAAAGGATTATCAAATTCATGTGCACATGCCAAGTTTTGGGTTTTATGATTTTTTTTTTTGTTGTTGTTTTTTGTTTGTTTGATTTTTTTTTTTTTTCAGAAGCACACATGACACTGCTTTTCTGCCTTCCTACAGGACAAATGACAACAGGATAAACACAGTCACAGGAAGGCGACTACACTGGGCTTTGGAACTGCAGGTTGTTTTGTAAATACTTAAAATGCACAGCCTCAAGGACTCAAAACAATTGACTCTTACAATTTTCCAGGTAAAGCTGTGGTACCCTCGGACTCAATCACATGTGATAATCTCCATCTCCTACACAAATATTTCCTTGTCTCCTCTGCTGACCAGGGCACCACATCTCAGTCTTTAGGAGCTTGCAAGTTTGAAATGTCTGATTAATAAATAGCAAATTTGCCAGATGGGTTGGGAAGTAGAGTGAGAAGATGAACTGTAATTTGTTGCTTAGGTATGAAATATTTAAAGGATAAGGTAACTTTATTTCTTTTCATTTTATGTAGTATTCACAGTCACCGGAAGAGCAAAACCAAAATATCTCTACTTAAGTCCATACTATTATTCTCAAATGATCCCACTGCAGTTGAAGTAACTGCTTAGTATACAGTGGACTGAAAGGATTCAGGACAGCAGTACAGATTTTAAAATATTTTATGACTTCTGAGTGGGAAAAATTATTCTGGCAGAGATACAGTAATGATATTCTTTCAATTCCATTTTTTCTTGATAACTTAAAAGTACACGTTTTGTACTTGGCCCATACACAATTTTCATTTGCATGTTTTCTTTAAAAACATAAAGTAGGCCACAAAAATTTCACTGTCGTGGAGCAGATGTTCTGAACAATGTTAGCATATGTTTATCAGTATTTGAAATCAAGTGTCACTGTAACTCTGATAAGACTGAGTTAGGTTAGAAAATCAGAACCTCATTTGGAATTTATGGTTCCTCCTTATCACTTAGTATCTCATATTCCCATTACATTGAAATGTATCCATTTACTTTTTGAAATAATGTTACTGTTTCATTTAAGATATCAGTATCATTACCTCTGACGAAATTTCAGCTTTAAGTCTTAAAAATAGCTAAACTTAGAAAAATAAACCCCCTAAGAAGCAGTGCTGATGTTTAGAAGAAAGTTCATATTTATGTGGTGAAGAAAGCCCGAGAGCATGAATTCCAACCAGGCTGTTCAGGGCATTTCACACACTAATTCTGCACACACAGTTCCTGCACTTGAGAACCTTACGTCATTGTTTTCAGCTACACCATGTATATAAGCTTCAGAAAACAAAAACAAAACAGAAAACCCAAAACACAGCTTACCAGAACATAAGCTTCCCTGGTGATACGGGCAGGAAAAGTCATCCATTTCACAGTACTTGCCATACACTTTGCCCAGCTTGTTTTTGTAGCAGAAACATTTTCCATCTATGCAATTGCCTTGACCACTGCAGATGGGCTGGTCCTGATGTTGCCTGCACCTCTCAGAAAGAACAGTAACTCTGTTGGAGCTACAGTTATCATCACTGCAATGGGACTGCTTGCCATCAGAAGTTGTTTCATCAACCCATACTCTTTTGTGCCTTGTACTGTCTCCATACTGATAGGCACAACTTTTCTGCACATTAACGATGGTGGTTTCATTGAAACCAATAGGCTTAAGGATTGCATATTTTCTTCCTCCAGTTGTATCACATCCTTTCATTGTAACTGATACATTGAAAAGTACCTTAGAAGAAATAAGAAAGACAGATTTTACATCATGATTATTTTCTAAAAGTAGCTTAGATTTTTTTAATACATAAATAAAGCAGAACTTTACATTGCATATGAATGTGCACTAGCTAATAGTAACAAAATACACAGTGGCCATCTGTCAGATATGATATATTGGTAATGACAAGCATCACAAACACAGTTAAAATCCTAACAATAGAAGACTGACAGCAGCCTGCTTTTCATGTTAATAAAGCATAGTTGCAGAAGAAGAGTTTAACACAAGTTAAATAGTAACAGAATTACCACCCTCATCCTCCTGTTATTTAATGTATACATTCTGTTATATTGTAGAAATACTCAGGGAAGAATTGGGAAAAGATTGAGCAAGGCAATACACAAACAGGAGCAGAGATACTCTTCATAAAAAGAACCTATAATGAATATCCTTGCCACAGAAGTGATCCGTGCAAATAGAAAGCACACAGCTTTTTTTTTTGGATGGCTCTATTTACTCCTACTAAAACACAGAAATGGCTCACACCTTATAATCAACTTATTTTTCCCAATTCCTACAATGTGGTTGGCATAAGAATAGTCTTGTGCTCTTGCTGTGGCCCTGAGCAGACCCAGTGCTACTTCGGGTGCTGTCTCATTGCCATCACCACCAAGCTCCAGGTCCACACTCCAGTAGGACCCACAGCAGAAGCAGTCCCTGTGGTTTTCCAGAGACCTGGCACAGAACCCTGGGTCATTTTGGTGATTAGGTGACTGCCATAGAGTTTGTATCAATCACTACCAAAACTCTTTGACATCTCTGACATCTGTGATAGTTTATTTGGAGAGCAATATAGTATTTCACAATTGGTTTTTGTTTGTTTTTTGTTTTCTGTTTACTTTGACTGGTAGTATTCTCACTAAGGCTATTTAGCCTGCTGATGGAAAACAATTCATCCTCACCTCCTCACGAAGAAAACCTAACCAAGAGGAAAAGGAGAGAAATGAGCCTAAGAGAAGCAAATATAAAAAAGAGAAAACCTAGGACACTGATTAGATATGAGGCTGAAGCTACCCACAAAGACTAAGACCATTCATTTCTGATTGCCATCTCCCCCTCCCGCTGCGCCCCCACATGAGAACAGCTGAGCCCTTGGGGACAATGGTGGCTTTGTGACAAGTGGGTCTGTGGCTGCCTACATGGACAACAGGAGAAGAATGCTGTGCAGAAGCCTGTGCTTCTTAATGTTGTATTGAGGGGGCACACAGGCTTTGTCTCGTCCTCTCCTTTTCTTCTTTGCTGCTTCCTGCATTCTCCTTAAATGTGCCATTACACAGATAACCACTCTCTTGTTTACACTTTCTATGCATGAGGCTTCTTGCTCTGCAGTGTGGCTATGGACAAATTCATACTGCAGGTGCATCAACGTGGGGACGATGGGCTGCAGCAAGGGAATTTGCTTTTTATTCAACACAGAGCCCTACTAGAAAACATCATCTTCAAGCACAACACAGTACTGGTGGAATGGCAGGGAGATGGGAGAGACAAGTTGTGATATTCAATGGATCTGCACAAAGCAGGAGAAAGATTAATCATACTGCAACTAAATAATTAAGATGCTGTGAATGCTGTTCATTCACAAAGTTAGTTTTCACCCTGAAGAGGCTGTAGGATTTTCTCCCAGAATATAATATGTTTTGTGTTTTGGTGAGAAAAGGAGGGAAGAAGGATTAGACAATGAAAGGAATGCGAGATTTAAGAAAAGCATTTTGCCTGTAAACAAACACTGAAAGGAGGATTTATGGTTAAAATAATCTCTTGAGGATGGCTCATTTTCAACTGCAGTAGAGCTTTAGTACTGCATGCAATCTTTTATAATCAACTGGCTTGGCTTTTTATTAAAAAGAAACAGATATAAATATTTTTCTTTTCATTAAACAGAACAGATTCCAGTCCTATTTCTTATGACATGAACAGGGAACAACACTGGAGAAGAGATGAGTTAAGAAGAAAAACATAGCAAATCTCAAACTGTAGAAGTCAATCACCAGCAAATCATGCAGACAAATCTCAGAAGAACATAAAATACAGCTACATGAACATATTTAAAATATACATATTTAGTCTACTGATTTATTTTGCTACATCTACTCACAGAGGTAAGTAAAATCACACCAGCTGAGACATGTGCACATGTCAAGAAGGAAAGAACTCCTTGACCCTGCTCTCCAGAAACACAGACCTCTTCCTGGCAAGCTAAATAAATTACTCTGCTAGTCCAAGCAATTAAATAAATACATCAAGGCACAGAGAAGTTGTTCTGGGAAGAAAACCATGTTCTTTATATTAGCCAGACATCTTCCCCCACATTTTCACAGTGCATATTGCTCCAGTTTAATGTTTCCTTCAGTAGGTGGGACTGAACCAAAAATGGATAAATCATTTTACTAATTTGATTTAAAAAATAAACTAATTATCCACAACCCTTCATGTGCATAAAGACTGCCGGAGCAAAGAAAGGGAAAGGTGGCATCTTGTATAGACCCAAGGAACAAATATTCTAGTGATTCCTTTCTGCTGGGTAGATTATCTTTCTATGTCTTATGTATAGATTTTATCACAATGGTGAACATGGCCATTGTGCCCACTTGAGGACAAAGGAGGAGAGTTTTAATGGACTTTAGCTTTCAGGAAAAGCTTTGAGCCTTAGTTCCATGAGATTAGTGAGAATTAAAATAAGATTCAGGAAACATAAAACCAGAGAATAATAAAGAGTCTGTGATCATTAATCATGTAAATCCATTTTCATTATAAGTAAATCCCTACAAGTTTTCACACCACTGAAACCCAACCTAACAGAAAAATAAGCATTCCGGTTCCTTGAAGAATGAGAACTATCAACATACTTCTTCATTGGATCCCACATTTTTGCATCCTTCCATGCCAGTTTTTTTACTTCCATCAGGACAGATTGCAGTGATATTGAAATTAAGACCTTGGATCTGGTTATCCACTTGAATTTTCACTTCAGAGATTAGTTTCTGTAGCAAGAAAACAAGTTTTAGTTGCATTGGATCTCAACATAAAATCTGCATTAGTGACTAGCACCAAGTACTGCTACTATGTCTGACTAAAACTGAAGAAAGCTTCTCTGTGTGAATAAAGGAATGAATTAAAGCATTGTTTCCCATATAAAGACCTGATTACATTACAAATATACACAGGCAGTGAACTGTTAAGTCTGATAAAGAGGAGTACGTTTTCCAGATACAAACTTTTTCAGCTTTTCTAAAATGGTTTTGAAACTGTATTTCTGGCAATTTGAAAATCTAACAACTGTGCACAACAAAAACTGCTCACTGTTTGAGAGACCATGCTGCCTTTTAGCCACACATTTAAACTAAAAAAGTAAATATACATACAACTATTAATATCCAGCAGAAAACGGTCTAAATTGAACTGATGCTTTATAAGGTTTTGATATTTTGTATCTGTCTTAGAAAAGTCACCTCTTAACTAATGTTAGGGTTATCTAGAGGCTATTGGGATATCTCTTACTTTGGGTCAGCTAGGACTACATAAGTCACTAGCTGGTTGATTCTCATTAGGCCTTTTTGCAATATAAAATGATGAAAAAGCCAGCTACTTGGTAACTAGTATTTACTACTGCTTTTCCTACTGCTTTCCAAGAAGGAATATTTCTTCCTGACTTTGAAAAAAATATTAAAGCTCTTGTACAAACCTATGAGCTGAAAATTACACAGAGATTATTGAAATTCCTGGCATACTAAAGAAAAAAATATAGTTTAATGGGATAGTTTTATTGCTACAAATGGAAATTTAATTACATGAATCTGAACACATGGTCATATTAGTAACATTTTGAAAGTTAGTGACTCATCTCTGGCTTATTAGCCAGGGATTTCCAGCCAGGATTTTCCACAACTAAGCCTAAGGTTTCCCTGCCTAGAACAAGAGTGCAAGAGGCCCCCTGTCATCAAAAATCAATACTAAATTTATTTTCTAATTTAAGCACTTTTGCTTTTGAGAAAGCAAAACATTCAAGCCCTTTTCACCACATCTTTGTATATAATAAGTGCCTAAAACTTCAGGATGGGAAGAAAGATACTGTCTAAAAAATGAAAATAAGGCAACAGCAATCTGGGGGTGGCTAGAACAGGAAAGTCCCATAGAATCTTCCATGAGATTAAATAATTATTTTGTAAATTTTCATTTCCTCTCCTTGAATGTTTATCCTGCATTGTGGTCTAAAAAACTGGGATGCGATTTAGGATGGACAATGTAAAAGTGGCATAAAAAAGGACCCTGATATTAAAAACTTTTTGCCAGTAATTCCTGCAAAACTACATATTCAAATAGAGATTTCTTGATTTTATATGAGCAAGTACAATTATCAGTGAGAACTTCTATGCAATTCGATTATACCTAACTACCTCTGCTTTTTGAATGTCTTAGCCTCCTGCACAATGTTTTTAACATGACAGTGAGAAAAATGTGCACAAAACCCCTCTGTAAACAAGGAACAGAAATGGGACTTGGCTTATTGTTATAGCAAATTTGCTGAAACCATATAACCTGATACAGATACTGAACCTAGTACAATGGATAATTTCAGTTTATCACAGGCAATGAATCACAAAGTATGTGATACACTCTGATGCCTGCCATATAGCTTTGTAACTTATTTTTCAACATTTGGAACTTGTATTTTTGTGTAACTTGTATATCTTAAAAGCACTCAACCATCTACCCATTGAGTTCAATTTGCTGCTTCTCTATGAGCTCCCTTTGATTTGTTACATCAAAAGTTTACTACTTGCCTTCATTTTCAAAGCTGTTTGTGACACTTCTTACCAGGCTGTCTTTCATTCACTATCAAGATGCCAATTTCCACTTTCAAGCTGCCATTCCCTGCCAATCATTTGTGAAAAATGACTTTACACTCTTTCTCCTCCTATTACTTTTTCTTTCCCATACTGTTATTTTCAATAATCCCTATCAAGACTAATTTTTCTCTGCCATCCCTCAACCCCCTGAGTCATTATACAGCTTTGTGCACTGTTAATCCTGCTTTCCACAATATCTGCTCTTGTCAAACTACCTTCTTGAAAATTCCCCACCTGTTGTCCCTCTTCTGAGAATTATGCTGCAAGATCCTCCAGATAATGCCTTATCTTTTTTATTTTGAACATATTTAGTGCCTAGACAGTGCTGTCTGGTCTGTAACTAAAGACCAGGGTTGTCAAAATTCAAGTAAGTCAGACATTTTTTTGAACTTGTATGGCAACAGGTGCAGAGAATTGCATATTTAGGATGACTCTCGGAAAATAAAAAGTGCTAGTTTTTGCCTTTGAGGCCCTGACAGTCTGGGAATTGAGAGCTATTTCAGGATAGTGTCACTCAACAATCTATCTTCATGGACCCCAGATAGGACCCCAGATCTGGGAAATTTCAACTTCAGGAGATGAAAAGCAAAAACATCCTTGTAAAAATATGGCATACAACATGGTTGTTGTAATCATACCTGATAGGCTTCTACCACCAAATCATTGAGATTTGCTGCTTGTGATTCTATCTGTCTTGCAACAGTACCAGGCAACAGAGGTAACAGATCCTATGAAAAATACAATAGTTTTTAATAAGTTTTAAATTCTAATATAAATAATATGCTTTCAAGATTGGAAAAAGAAATCAGGTTTCTAACCTACTTTATACCAGTGGAACTGGCTTCCTTGAACTGCAAAAATAACATTGATGTTATTGTCAATCAATTTTTCAGAGAGCTGCCCAAGAGATGGATGCTCCTGCAAAATACAACAGAAAAGAGAAAAGTGCAGATTATCAAGGAGTAATCTTACATTTAATATATGACACAACACAGGATTCCAAAACCACCTCAATCTCTATTTCTAAATGTTGGGAGAAATGGTAGGTCTGCATCCAAAAAATGGGACCAATCAAATAAATGGATCACAACAGAAAAAAATCAAGGCATCACCAGGCTGTGACAGGCTTATCTTTAGCTATGCAGTGGTGCTGCACAGCGAAAGGACTAACTCACACAGTACCATTTTGTGCTGGCTTGAGTCTGATGGTTGAAAAATATGGGTATGACATTTTCTGTGGTCTGCCTAGAAGAATAAGAGCATTCACACAAATGAAAGGTGGGTTCTTGTGTGAAAATCAGGGAGAAAATACAACACAGGGGCACTGAGATGAAGTGTGCTTTGTGGAACAGCAAAGCAATTAAGTAAAACTCTGTTTCTCAGAAGTATTGGCACCAGTGATCAGACACATCATCTACGTGCAGCCACTGAATCAGGTTCTAGCAGTGTTAAAGTTTTGTCCATAACTTATGGCTGACAGCTTTTTCCATCTCTATGTTCAAGAACTGCCTTAGGATTGATGCCTCCAGTCCTCACCATGATGATCATATTTTCTTAGCCATGTTTGTGCTTGAAGAAGGTAGCACTGATTTCATGTCTCTCCCCAGTAATAATACTGCTCTATATGGTGAAGTACCTACAATGGAATGCCCTGTACCAGTGACCTGCCCTTCTAGATTTCTCATTGAGAGATCTGACATAGATTTGAGAACAAGAGATGCACTGCTATCACTTCATCCAAGATCAAGAGTGTGTGGTTCCAGTGGGCTTTGTACCACTGGGCTATGACAGATCCCTCCCACACCCGTACTCTAAAACAAAATCTATCTGAAAGCTACTCTCTATTGCCATAAATCTGTGAATACTTCAAAGAAGTAAATTTAGCTTTTAAAAACATGAATAAACATAGAAAGGTGATTGCAGCCTTGGCCTGTGTTTCCCCTTACAGAGATTTACTCTGGACACATCCACTTCTTGCCTTCAACCTCTTTTCTCCATATACTTCTGCTGTCTTTCTCTTTCTGATATTTTCCACCATCCATTTTGGACCATATTGTCCCTCTTGCACAAACACACTCTGTGGCACACTTCATTTCTCCTCAGAGTGCCACTTGTTACTCAAAGCACTCAGTCAGCTGCTTTCCTAGCAGTAATCCATATGCCAAGATAACTGAGACAAAGTTATGCAAGTGGACAAAATCCATTTTCCATCATGGAAAACAAATAAAGAGCTTTGTATAGGAAGAACAAGGGAGTTTTTTTCCTGCAGTTTGATCTTAGCCAGGGTTCATGCCTCTTTCAACTGTTCTAGCCTTTGGTAAGAGATTATATTCTGTAAAAGAAGTGCTGAAAGGTAGGTACACAGCAATAAATAGGCCTTCTTACAGCTCCAGCTGGAAGGTGATCATGTATCCCAGCTATATGTGAGCTCCATCAGCAATGCCCTTCTTGCCACTCTCAATATACTGCAACACATCACCACAGCCTCCCGCCTTCTGCCTGACCTCAGACCAGAGTGGTGGGGTCTCTATTTTGCTGCACAACTTCACCACCCACATGATGTCTGGCAGACCACAGACATCCAAGTGGTCCCAGGACATGGGTGAGTGAAGTCAGGTGTTCTGTAAACACCTCCTGTGCACCAAATGTGTGCAAGAGAGGGGTAGTGTTGTGGGACCATGAGACAGTCACAAAAGTCGATCTCCTACTCAACACGTGACATGAGACATGTCTGAATACCAGTGACCTGGCTCTCAACATCTTTGCAACTAATGGCAAAATTCTGGGATCAGTAGTATGAGAAATGGGTTTTAAGACCTCATGAAACAAAAAATTATTCAGATGAAGCTTACTGAAATCAACAGAAAACATGTATAGGCATGCAAGTGTTGCAGGGACTGGATCACCAGACTACCCAGTCTGCTTACAGGTAGAGCTGAACTTTCATCCTTTCATCTTATTGTCAGCTCTACCCCAGCAGTGTCCCTCTTGGTTAGTTGTATACTAAAGTCTACAGATTGCAAAGAAAAAAAATTTCTTTTTTAGTAGAAGAGACTTTAAAAAGAAAACCATCAACAGACCCTCACTACTTTTTTCATTTTAAGCCAGTAAAGAGGTGACATAAGGAACTACTGGACACTCATGGAGACTCACTTTGCTTGCTGTTAAAATCTTCATGTACTGTAATCTTATCTCTTTCCATTAGTGCCCAGGCAAGCTTACTTTCATTTTAGGTCATCTTTCTTGTTTCAATTACATAATTAATTTTATTATTTTTAACCTACTGTGTTAAGCTGAGAAAATAAGTAATACAGATGTTAAGTATTTCAGAAAGGGAGTTAAACAAGCACACAGCTAATTAAAATGGACTAGAATTATTTCCTGTCTTGTGTTCTTTTGCTGACCTCTGTGTTACTGCTTAGCAAAAGTTAGAAAGAAACATACAGAAAAGGAGCTAACTGGAAACATTTCTGATGTAAAGGTTAAGCTTACACAAATACAGATAAGTCCTCTTAAATGGCACAAGGAGAGAATAAAATACACTAAAATGCAATCTTGAGAAAATCAGAAGGTAAGAATCAAAGTAGAAAAACAATTTGTTTACAGAGGGCCCTTTAATGTAGGACAGCACAACAGAATTGCATTGATAAGGAAATAAAAGCAAAAAAGGGTTTCATATTTTTAAAAACTGACAGCCTTTCATGATATTTGATTTAAATATCAGATAGCCTTCTTCTCCTTCCCCTGTCTTCATTTGTTCATTTGAAAATTTTTTATGGATCCCTATGACTAAAATAATCACAGGTATATACCACTGATAAGACAAAAAGAGCTGGAAGCCAGTACACCTAACAGACACTACTGTGATACCGTGTCAAGCCTACTTCAGAAAATATCTAATACTGAGAAATACTTCCAACCCATTTTCTATTGTTAAATGCATGCCCTTTATTACATATGGCCTGTGGTTGAAAAAGATGCAGCCAGAAAACATAAGGTCACTTAATTTGTGTGGCTAAAAAGACTAACTCATTTCACAAAAGGCATCACTAGCAGTAATCATGGAAATTTCTTTTTCTGTCTCTGGGACAGTAAAAGCATGAGCTTTCTGCCTAAAATCCAGAAAACGCTTTTTACAGTTAGCTATCAGTCTGCCATGGTTCCTTAGAAAGTACTTAACTAGTCCACGACGTTTTCCAGCTGAAACAGAAGTTGGACAGAAAATAATTATAGTTTTGTTTTGGTTTGTGGTTTTTTGTGGTTTGTTTGTTTGTTTTGGGGGTTTGTTTTGTTTTTTCTTGAAGGTGATGTTATCTTTGTAACCAAAGGAATCATAAACACCAGAATAAAATTTGTACCTTCAGCAGTTGTTAATAAACAGAGCAAATTTCCTCTCACTTATAGCACTGAAATTAAAAAAACAAAACAAAAAAATAAAGAAAAAGTAAAGAAAGAAAAATATAGAGAGGGATACCATAGCTTGTATATTTGCTCTCCTTTGGGAGAGGAAAGTTTTGGGATTTTTTGCTCTAAACAGATTAAAGGAAAGGGTTGATTTTATCCCAGGGACACTGCAGAAATACTGAAAATGAACAGACTGGCTAGAGGGAAAAAATAATAATCCTGACATCTCTGAGGGGATATCCAAGAGGTGAGAGAGGGAGCATACAAATGCAAGAACATCAGATAATCAGAAATCCAAACAACTTTCCTGTTCGCACACGCTCAGCTCCCTCCTCCGCACAGCAAGGTCCCGGACACCCACCAATTCCCAGAAATTCCATGATCACACACCACCCAGCATCTGCTTCCTGCTTCCCTGCCATCCTTTTAAACCCCAGTTGCTGGAGCTGAATTCAGATCCAACCTAACTTACACAGACCCCCCTGACTTCACTGACACGTTGCTGACTTGGGCTGAACACAAGCCATATACTTTAACTAAGAGCAGTTAGCATTGAGAATAAAGCTGTAATGTGCTCTGGTTATATTACAGTTCATATTTCTGTTTCCTGGTGATTACATGGCAAGTAATTAGCAATTCGTGTTTCTTAAATAAATGGTTAATATTTAGCTTAGGAAATAGACAAAGCAATTTAAAACTACATATTTTAAGGAAAAAATGCCTGGTTGCTCCTGGCTACTACCTTATGTATTCTTGAAGAAATTATTTTGAAAGCTAAAAATATCTTCTGACGGCATATTATTTTGCTACAGGGGATCTGATGCAACTTTTTGCACAGGTAAGTATTACCATATCCATATCCATATTACATTGTGATATTCACATGCTTTTAATGCTACAATAGCACAACAAAGCTTTGTGGCACAAGAATATTTTCTAGGCCATCATGGCTGAATTAGGCCATTGCTCTTGTACATCTGTTTTACCAAGCCTTTTCAATCAGTGCAACTATGCCTATTTGGACCGTAAAGCATGACTACTACCTTTGTCTCATTAGCAGAAACATTACAAAATGGTAATAAAAATACACAACAAACCCACTACCATATTCTCCTCCCCTGTTTCTCAGACTCCAAAATACCTTATCCCAGACAAAAAAAATGTCAGTAGTTCCCAGTGATGGATTCACCATTTCACATCATGCCTACCTGGAAAAATACAATTCTACTAACTGAATTGAAAAGCAATGTTTTGGCAGCAATCTAAAAACTTCATTTATGCAGTCTTACACCACTTATCTTAAGGCAAATGTATGACATATACCTTACCATAGTCGTAGCTTTGATGTATACATTATCTTTCAAATGACAGTTTCCATCATGGGGAATTACAATCCCTGCTAATTTACTGTCAAGGGCCAGATGAGAAGTTTGATCTGTCATCACAAGAAGCAGTCGCTTTGCTTCTTTACGCCATCCAATATGGCTCTAAAAAGAAAACAAAATTAACTATAAGAAAGCCATAACTTATTTTCCAAAATACTAAACAATATGAATGTGAAAGTCTAGTTTCAGACACTCCACTGCTTAGCAGCACTGACTTTAAACCTGGCTATTTAAAGCATTTTGTGAGGAAACATTTATCATGTTCTACATCTGAAAAGTACTACTGTGAGTCAGACACCTACTTACCACTTTGCTTTTTAAAAAAGGATCTCTTTAAAATATATAAAAGTTATGCACTACATAGTGGGCTTGGGTAGCAGATGCCACATCATGTGTCTCACACACAAAAGTAAATGCATAACATTTGTGTAGCTTTCTGGGATCCAAAAAGCATTACAACCAACATTCATTTGTATTGACACTTGGTGCCCTCTCTATTTTTAATTTATATTAATTTACTTTATATTCTTATCATTCTATGATTTCCTTTTCCTACACATCTTTCCAGACGAGACATTGGCATATGATCAACCAGTGAACTAAAGTTTGAGTGTCTTCATGCACCTGCAAATCAAGAAAGTCCATATTATGCAGCAAAATATTACACCTATCCACCATCTAAAAGGATTAGCAGCATAGTGGCATCTGCAAGGGTGAATTTAAGGTATTTAGGAATTCAGTGCTGTCAAGGAGGTAGCAAGCTTACATCTAAACTATGTGAGGTGCTAATTTGTATTTCCATAACATTTATTTCCCTGCAAGGAAAAAACAGCTGATTTAAGTCAAACTTTAGAGGCACACATGAATCATCTCATATTCTTTTTCATTATTCCCCCTCTCAATTACTCCATCTTCTTCTTTACTAATTCCATCTTTCCTCCTCTTGTACTCTTTCCTTGCTCCTCCTCCCTACAATGCTGTCTCATCACTATGAATTGCATTAACACTGCCAAGTATCTTTCATCTCATGTGAGACATGTATATGCAACACAGATCATATATTCAGCCAGGCTTCACAACTTATTCTCTACTTTTCCTTTCTTTGCTTTGCAAAAAGGGATTTATCTTCCTTTTCATGCTCATCCCTGCTAGCTCTGAATGGGGATATAGTATCTCAAAACAGTAGGGATAATAAGTACAGAGGAGTGGTGTCTTCTCCAGCTAACACACTAGGCATCAGCCTCCCTCAGACAATCCTAGGCAGTATTCCCCTAAAGAAGGGTATTCTAAGTTTTATTTATAAACACGTTATATTTTAAATAATCTCCAGTTCTCCTCCAGCACCGTAGGAACTTTTTGCTCCTAAGAGTCCATCATTTCACTTTGTCACTTCAAGATTCCTACCTACATACAAAACATTGACAAAAATTTTAAAGAAGCTTCATGTCCTAACCTGCTAGTGGCTGCAACAGGGATGTATTTGTTAAAGCAAGATGCAGCAAGTTATAAAGTTCTATTGTAGACAAAATTAATGCACATTAATACAAATTATAGTTCATGATGGTAGTTATGAATTGCACATTGTTCTCATCCATTTTGGTTCACAATTCAGTTAGTTAGCAGGAAAGCCTCCTCATACTCATGAATGTTTCCATTCTATTGTTTTTGGAAGCATATATTATTCTAGAGCTCAGATGTCATAAGTGTGGAATGTGTCCAATGAGAAACACTGATTTTAAGGACTTTTTCCAAAGCTTCAGAATAATTTTTTATAACAGCTGTGATCACAGTGCCTGTGAAGAGCAGCTTTTATTTATCTGTTTTACAGCTCATCAGAATAAAATGAATTAAATAAAGCTGGTGCCAAAATATTAATTTTTAACAAAGTTTGGATTCCTTTTTGGGCTTGATTCATTCTAGTACTCTGAAAGAGAATGTGAAGATGGACAAGATAAAAGGATAGTCCTGACATCATCCCAAGAGATCAGAAACACATAAAGTCTTTTATTTGGACAGGGCTTGAATCACTTTCCTTAAAAACACCAGAATGAAGATTACCAAACCCACGAATCAGCCAACTTTCAAAATTTCTATTGCACTACTATGCACAGAAAACAAAAAAACCCACAACATGCAAAAGAGTCCTTTGGAGCAAACAAATTATTTAATATGCTTATAGCTTGGGTACTAGTGATGCAGACCTTTTCCATTCTTTTCTGCATGGCCAATATGTGCTGAAATTTTATCAATATACAAAAGTTAATTTTTGGTTGATTTTTATTGCTTTTAAACAACATGAAAGTGCATTTGTTTTCCTTATCTATATAAGCAGATGCGTAACTGATCCTGCAGTTTTCGAGTACATTCTTAAGTAGAAGAAATGTCAAATAGTATGTGTCTTTGCATAGGAACACAAGGAGGGTTTTAAAAAAATTTCAAACAAATTCTGTAATTGGCTGAGATTAATCCATATGCCTGTTCAAGCAAGGGGTAGTTTCTTTCATTGTCCATCATTGTCCAATTGAACATCATTAACCAACACTGAAAAATATTTCCTTACACTCTTCTTATCAGTTTCAGTAAGAAAAAGAAATGTATAGCTAAAGGGAGGATAATAGAAAAGAAAGACGACATATTATCAGTCCCAGAACTGACATTTTTAATTAAGGAACACTGAGCACTGTTGTACCAATATATATGTGTTTATATTCAGTATATCCATATCTATATCAGTATCTATACAATCTACATCTATACATCTGTATCTGTGCATCTCCATGCCTTTTGTTAATAAGCTCCTTACCTGGCACACAGCTGCTTGGAGCATCGCATCAAAACCCCCTTCAGGTGTGTCAATGTTCCCAGAAATCTTTTGTTTATTCACTGCATTTCTGAATTCTGCTATATTGTCAGTGAGGGATAGCACGTGAATATAACCATGAGGAGGCATACAATCTAAATTATAATCACTGTACAAAAACAAAACAAAACAAACCAAAAGTCTGACACACTCCACATCTTCCATTTGAAGGATATGCAAATATTTCTATGAAACCATAAAAGCCTGTTGCTAATGAAGATGTATATATGCACAATGAAAGTATTGAAAAAAAATTAATTTCAAGAGAGACTAAGTTCAGGGGGGATTAGTTTGAATTTACAATGAACAACAGATTTTTTTGTATTTTATGGAAATGTATATGGTATAATTCAGTTCATTTAGTAATAGTACATATGTAAAGTTGCTGTACAGAAAAAGCAGGAACATGATGTGAGCAATAGTATGATCTCAGAGAGTATATAAACCCTTTTGGAACCTCTACGGAGCAATACATCTTTGGTTTCATTATCCTGAGGAAGGGCTATTGCACTGCACCACTAAGACCTTTTAATAGCTCGATACACAGGCTGCTGGATCAAAACTAAAATGAAATCTAAGCTTTTATATCCATTATTATTATGTGAATGTATATAAAACTAATGTTGATATTAGTGACAGTTATAGGAAATTCCATTAACTGCATCATCTTAGTTGTAAATGATAATTTTTGAACTTATACATATGAGGATACAAAGGATGAAGTTTGCTAGTACACAGGATAAGTACAAAGGATAAGTAAGCTACTGTCATACCACTTGTACAGGTAGTTGCTCTGAGACCCCTAGAGGGCAGTAGAATTTATGGTGCAAGCTGAGGTGCAATGCTCATCTTATTCAGAACTGCTGAGCAGATTTCATCTCACCTTCCATCACATATGGTGTAGGCATCTAAACTAGAACATGCCTGCCCTCAACTCAATTTATAGTTAAAGATAAACTGGTATAGTTAAAGATAAACTGGTATTGCAAGGATTACTACCTCTACAGATATCTACTTGTAGACAAAATTATTTGTGTCCTGGCAGTGCTAACTGATCTCCACTGACTACAGTAAAAAGGACTACTTCAGACAAAAGCATATATAGCTAATGATTCCCACTGTTAGTGCCCAATTAAAAAAAGCACTGAAATAAAAGATATACTTATGGATCACACAGAGCTCTGGATTTTTGGATATTTTCCCAGGAAAGATAATAACGAGCAAGAAGGTGTGAATAGTTAAGATGCATTTCTCCAAATATTACAGGTTATATAGACTTGAAGTGATTATGAATAATCATGTTCTCCAGAAGGTTTTGGAAGTGATACTTCACTTCATGTAAGTGAAGACATGGAATGAAAAAAGAAATGTAAGACAGATGAAATGTAAGACAGAACACCTTTCTAATTTAAAATGGGAGTTAATTCATATTACAACTGGGGAGTTAGATCAGAAGATTGCTTTTGTTCATTAAATGAGCCAAAGAAACTGCATCACAACAAAAAAAGATAATTTTATGAAAAGTAAATTAATAAATGGCCATTCAGGAGCAAAGAAGTCCTAGGTGAAGAAGTACAAAGTTTTGTGATGAACGTAGGCAATATGTAACTAAGACAACAGTAGTGGACAATAAAATTTAATGCAAAACCTATTCAGCTACACCAAAGCAGCATGTTACTTGGCTTGTTTTACTAAAAAAATCCTCCACATTATTTCTGCTACAGAAACAGTTTTCCTGAAATCACTCACTAGATACTTTAGAAGTAATCATTGTATAATAACTGTCAGCCAGGAACTTTGCTGGAGAACCAAGGTATAATGAAACAAACACTGTGAAGAGCCTTAAAAATAAATATGCATAATGCATATTTGTGTAATCAAATAAATTCCTGATGTTAAAGTAAATATATAAAGACTACGTACCTGCATTGGTTATGGATTCTACCTGGATGAATGCTAATATAGGGTGACACAGTTTTATCCACGTAGGATCCAAATCCAAGTCGAAAATCAAGAGAAATATTCGTCATCTTTTTAGATAAAGCAAATCCAACGGAATTTAATTTCTCTATATTGTTGTGCATAGAGGCTGAGACATCAACTAAATAATAAAGATCCACAGGGTATTTCTCTAGAGGATGAACTTTTAACATAAAGTTTGCTTCACTTCCTGATACAAAGGAAACAAATAAGTTTATTTACTATTTTGAATTGACACACTTAAAAACACCATTATTTTTGCAGCAACTTCAGCATAAAGTTCTTTGTGTCAGAAAAAAAAAACCAAAACAAAACAAACAAGAAAACCTCCCAAAAGTAATCAGAACTTTGAAGTCATAAAGGGGCTCTTTGCAGAACATCTTGGTTTGTTTTTTTTTTAATCTTATGGGAGCACTGTGCAATTTGTAATTGTAAAAATCTGACTTCTCCACATTTTCTTCTAAATTCCTGTTTATGTAAACCCTTTGGCATTATACCAAAAAACAGTTATGACAAAAAGAACACAGATTTGCATACAAATTGTGGTCAGCCACTTCAAGGTTGACCCTTGTAAGTATGTAAGTGTATCCTGCAAATAGTTTGCCATATGAGTCTCCAACTCAAAAAACCTAGAGCCATAAATAAAGCACAGTGTGAAAAGCTCACTTAAATTATGCTTTAAGTTCATGTCAATCTGAATTCAAAGATCCAGTGAGGAAACTCATTAGGATTGAAATATTACTTAAAAAGAGGTTTTAATGTTAAAAAAGACATTTTTAGTGTATACAAAACCAGACCCTTATTTCAGGATGAGAAATGTCAGTCTCTCCTGTGTAACCTTGTAACAGTCTCATGCCTTATAAAAAACTGAATGCTTTGGAAGCTGCTAAAAATAGTCCCTATGTTTTGCTTGCATAATATTCTGCAATGCCAGCAAAAGGAGCAAAGTGACTGGAATATGGGCAACATTCGTATAGTAATGTACAACTTCAGTAATTCAGTATTATGCAATACAGGTACAGCAAAGAACAGGAGGAAGGGAGACATTGTAGAAGAATTATGCAGATTTTCAATAAAAACTAAAACCATTCAGAAACAATTTCACTAAAAAAATAAAATTTCCTGAAATGTGATTTACCTATTCATGACATTTACTAGTGCATATGACATTGATAGATAGCATGATTAAAGCACATGTAACAAAGATATAACCCAGAGAAGCTAAACATGCAAAGTCTTTTCTTCTAAAGATTTCTGAACATAATCCACATGAAAATTTCTGGATTTGTCCCTGTCAGGGCTTATGTGGAAAAAATACAATTTTCAGTAGTCTGTAACTTACTCATTTCCTCTTTGCCAATGTAAATCAAATTATTCTTTTAAATGATCTTTGCAGGTCTACAGTTTGCATATAGTGAGCAGCTGAGCACAGCTTTTATTTTTTCCCACATAAATCCTGACAGTTTGGTATATATAAACAGTGACAAAAACCCTGGTATCAAAACAAAAACATCTTTGCCTGCATGATTATACCATATCAAATTTCTGTTTTGAGGAAGAACTATAGCTGTATATTTGTATATTTCCCTGGGGAATAAAATATGAGCAGGATGTCTAATACATCAAGATTTACTCCTCCGGAGCCCTTGGAATTTCATTCTTCTGCCATTCTGATGCAAGAGCATATGGAACCCCAAAATTAATTCCCCTATTTGCTGCAAAAAAATTTACATAAGCCAAATTTTAGAAAGCTGAGTGTTTTCTATTAATCCAGTATGCTCTTGGAAATAAATACAGCTACAGACACTTCTAGACCTAGCTCAGTTGCAAAGCAAAGTATCAGTCATTTCTTTGTATGGAAAGTCGGGAAAGGAGAGAAAGTGCTGAACTTACTTTCTTAGTTTTATTATTATAAAGATGGAAAATGAGAGTTCCTTTGTGCTTTACATTCATGCAGACCCTTCCTATTTCCCTTGTAAATAACAAAAAATACCTTTTATACAGTAAAGATCAGCTAGATACTATAGCTGAGACTTTTCCTATTCACTTCATGTTTTTCTACAAAAGATTGATCCTTCCTAAATGACATATTTCTTCCTCCAACTATCATTTGGGAAAAAAAAAAAGAAAAAAAAGTTAAATTTTATTATATGAAAATTACCCTGCATCCTCTTATATGATCTTACACTTCTGTTGGTTACAGCTCTTTTAGAGACAGAGAACATATATTGCTTTAAATCAAGTTCAGCTGAGGGCAAATAGAGATCTACTAAAAAATCTCAGATCCATAGAGACTTATAGATTCTATTGGAGCCAGTTGTCACACATTTTATAAATTAAATAAGGCAGTTAATACCTAAGTTTCCTTTAGGAATCAGTCCTCTCATATATTGTATTTGGTGTCTTCATAGTTGTCTAGTCAATGTACTTAAAAGTAACAAAATAATACAGATATTTATCGAATTATGAATTTAGAAATTCTAACCCAATTCACATTCAGTAAGAAATACAGTTTATACATATGCAAGGGAAAACTATTTGTGTAAGCAGCTAAAGAAAAAGAATCAGGAAACCATAACAGAAAAGTCTACCTAAATTCCTTTTTCCACTTATTACTTGCATTATTCTGACCTCCAGCCATGTTTGACAGAAACACATCTTGCTGAAGACCATACTTTCATAAGAGAGTAGCAGCAGCATCATAGTTCTACAATATAATGTTACAGCAGCAGTCTTCAAAATAATTATTCCAGCTGCTTCTTCACATATTTGTATTTCGTTTAAATTGACCATAATACCAATGTGTTAAGAGACAACCCAACCTGGACGCAGTTGGACTAAAACTTTTCCTGGTGTCACTTGTGTATTTGTTTCCTGGTCACTGGGTATTGTGACATGAACTCTGGGGTTTTCTACAAAATCTGATTGGCAGCCTCTTTTCATTAAGTTGAAAACAGTGTCACAGCGTCCCTTCTGTGTCGCGCCAGCCATGAAATCCTGTTTTATAAGAGACAAAAAGTGCAAAACAATCTGAGCTGAAAAAACCAACTAATATCTTCAAAGGAAAGAGAAAAACAAAATAGTAGTCTCTGAAACAATAAAATATGTTACTATAATTGCAAAATTGTAGAACAATTTCATGGAAGCCATGTGTTTTTGATGAGGGCAATGACAAAATATTTAAATTATAAGTTAAACCTAATTACCACAATGACTTCTTTCTACAAAGGACAAAACTTTTATATGAGAAAGAGGATCTTGCACAATCAAAACTAGATTACTTTGGGTAAAAAGGAAACTATGTACTGTCATTATTTCGCTAAAATAAGTTTTTTGTTATGCTATGAGTTAGTTATACCAAGCAAGTGTCACTCATACAACATCAAAACAGTTTAGTTTTCAAAGGAATCCACTGGAAATTTTACTTAGGCTCATATTTAAAAGTTACAGCAGAAGTCAGATGAATTTTTCTATCATGGATGCTTAAGTTTTACCCCATACCCTATGCCAAATCTAAAGACCAGCTGGATTGTATCATTTCAATCCTCAAAAAGAGGAAAACTATGTAGCACAAGACTGTAAAGTCTAAGATATCACCATCATGAAAAAGCCCCTGTAACAACAGAAAAGTGATTAGTAGTAGGATGATCTCAGAAGCAGTGCATCCCTTGTTTCAGTAAAAGGGCAAAGTTGCCAGAATTGTGCCAACATGATCCAATGCAAAATTCCTTCCTGACCACATATCTGCTGATTAACATGATCCTGATCATACAATGAAAAAAGAAAGACAAGATTCTTTGTACTCTGTCAAAGCATTGGTCCATCCCAGACACAGCTGGAGACCAAACAATGGACAATCTCTGATATTTCAGATGCAGATGGGGAAAATAAACAATCAAAAAGTGCATACGGCCCACTGAGTATTAGAGAATAATCATCCAGACCCTGAAAAGAATGGAGAAAGCCCCAGATGAATGAGACTCATCAGTCATGTATATTGTTTTCCAACTTCCAACTGATTTTTGTAGTTGACCTCATATTTTTTCCATTATCTTCTTTAACATACATAAAAGAGGCAATTTTTATTTACATTACTGCTATTCATACAGCCTTTTTTGTGTAAATACATCATTAAAGGTGTGTTTTTAAAAGTATAAAGAACTTAGCTACTCTCATTGTTACCAGTAATGATGGATAGATGCACAGCATTGTCTGAAATTTGTTGTGTGGAGTATAAGGGCAAAGCACCCCAAGTATTCCTCAAGGATTATTTTCTCATTTAAAAATATTGTTTAGATGAAGCACGCATACTGAGCTGAAAACTGGCCCTGTAACTTTGCTCTGGAAAGTTTTCATCTGTGTCAATATGAGGTTTGCCATTCCACAATAATTGGCTGGTACACAGGTGAACTGGCTATCAAAGAATGGTCTAACAGGGCTTGACAAAGCCCTTGGCTACCACAAACAGCTCTCAGGACTGACATGAGAAGTGAAGCAAAAGAAACAGGGCAGGAGTGAAACCTGGCCAAATCTGAGCACCTAGTTAGAAGGAGATCTACTGCAGCTCCATAGCACTGGGAAGCTAAGAACTTCTGTTCCATGGTAACCACAGATGTAGCAGGATGAAAAAGTGCACTTTGTGATCCAGGAGATCAGGCCACAGTGATGGACCTCTCCGTACTGTAATCCACTGTTACAAGCCCTCCCTGCCTCTGTTGCATTGCTTGTTGCACACTAAGCTAATTATTCCAAGACACACTATCTCAGAAAAAGTTACCCCAGTGCCTCCCACTCCCTATCTTCTCCAGGCACACCCTAGGAAGTTACCTACCTTCTTGGCTAACCTGAAAGCTTCTACACAAAATTTGCATGTGATCCTCAAGACCATGTGAGCATGTAATTTTCAGTGATATTCTTTGAAACTTTGCTCTCTGAAGTGTTTAAAATGGTCCAGCCTTACTTGAAATAATGTAATCAGCTGTTTGGGTTTTTTTCTGTCAAACAAAACCAGAAATTCCAATATATTTGAAGTGCCCAAAGTGGTAAGAATTTCAGGATAGCTTTTGCTTCCTAAGATCTATCATTAGTGATAAGTCCCAGAACTGAGAGTTTCAAGTGTCAAAATAAGAAAAGTATAATTTTTTTTTCCATTTGTGACAGGGTCATAATATATGATGAAATCAAAATTAGTTCCACTGTTAATAAAACCTTTTGCTAAATGCAGTAGGAATATATGTAATAGACTTTCTCGGATATATAATGAGAACTTAATATAAATTACTGATAAGTAATTTTGCTTTTGAAGCCAAAAACTTCTGAACTTTCAAAACCACTATGTCTGCCAAAGATGCCTACAGTGCTGATGGAATCCATTAAAAAGTTCCCACTTTATTTAAAATTACTGCTATTTTCCAAATAAAGGATTGTATTTTCTCCTTTGGAAACAAAATATTTTTCACATGATTTCCCAGGTTCTGTCTCCAGAGTTCTTTAAAAGATTTTCTTGCTAATTCTCCCTATAATTTTCACAGTTGCAAATTCCTTTATCTTTATAAAGATCAGAAGCCCCTATAACATAAACTGAAAAATGAAGAAACAAAATGCCATACCTCTTGAGCACACCATCCACACTCTGGACCCAAAGCAAGACATTTTGTGCATGTTACTGCATTTGAAGTGGCACATCTGTTTTCCGCTGCAATGAAATACAAAACCAAACATTCATGATTTATGATGATATGTGGGACTCATAAAATACCTAATTTTAAACCAAGATTTCAAAAATTACTTCACCAGATTAAGAGTGATGACAACACATCCAAACAGAAGTAAAACAGAACAAAGGCATCCTGGTGAGGAAATACTTGCTGCATTTTTATAAATTTACAGTCTAGAACTATATGTACAGATTGAATAAGGTCCATTCTTGAGGCCAAAGATTTAAAATCCAGATTTAGAATTATTTAGAAGTGAAAGTTTACTTTGTGGATTTAATGCCTAACAGAAAAAAATTACCAGGTAGCTTATCTCTTCATCGAGATTTTCCTTTTAAGTCATTTACACTTGACTGAGTTATTCATTACTCACTCTGCATGGAACCAAAACTATTTTCTCACCTTCTATAAATTTTTCCCTTTGCATTTTCTGGGATGAGTAGTTTCCCAGAAGAGGCAGGGTTTTTTTTAGAAGCGAGTACAAATTTATCCAATATTTCGTGTGTCACAGATTGAAGACATCATTCTGTATAAACAACTGCAAAACCTGTGCCTTCCAGCAGATCTATCAGCAAAGCCCTTTATACTTTTTTCACAGCTTTGTTTTATACGTCTTAGTACTCTTTGCTATGAACTTTGGCCATCAGAATTAAGAGGAAGAGAGAGCCCTTTCAAGGGACTTGGTGAGCTCAACTGGAATGTCAGCAATAGCCTATCCTTTTGGCACACTGAGGATGAAGTTCTTGCAGACCAGTGTACCCCTACACAAGACAGAACTTGCCTGCCAGTGCTGTTTGACAACACTCTTCAGTGGTGTATTCAGCATGGCATACACAATATATGGAAAAAAAATAAAATTAATTACTGCACACAGGTTGGACTACTTTTCTTAATTGGTCCATCATGATAATGTGCCTATACCAAAACAATTTTTCATTCACAGTTTTGGCTACATATAACTGTCTCAGACTATTACTTTCCAACCTGCAATAACACAAATCATCTCTCAGAGTGACGAGAGCAACTTCTCACAATGAAAAGCTGTATTTGGAAAACACATCCTTAAATACCTTTTTTTGTCTTTATTTGACTGATTTCAGCTGTGGATTCAAAGATGAAATCCCGTATCACCTGAACAGCTAGTCCTCAATAAGACACTCTAAATAACTGATGATCCAAGGAATGAGCCACAGCTCTTAAGTTATTAGTATTAACAGCACACATACAACTATCAATGTAGGAAAGCCTAGTTACAGCACATTTGCAGCATTATATTGATAATATATAGGTTAATGGCAATTTCATTCATTTCAAATGTGAGACTCATATTTGTACTTCATACAAACTTCTGTTGAACAATTTTTGCCATGTAGGAAATACAAGGAAAAAAATGCAGAAGAGAGAAACTCTTATAGATATTATAGAAACAATATGCTGAAAAGCAGCCCAGGAAGGAGCTGGAACAGAGGGAAAACTGATTAAAGGGTAGGATAAGTGGGCAGGGATAAATAAAGGAGAATTCACTATGGATAGAGGAAAGAACAAGACAAAATCCAAGAGGTTTTTGTTTTTTGTAAAAACAAATAGCAAGTTTGAGTTGGATGTGAAATGAGAGCAAGCTCATTGAGCACTGATACAATAAAATCTCTTTGCGTTTTTAAGAAGGTGGCAACAACACTTTATGTTCTGCAGTCTGAAAAAGCAGATGTGGAAGTCATAGGAAAAGTTATCACAAACTGCAGGAAAGGAGAAGAAGGAGAGGATTCCAGCTAGGTACTGACATGCACAGGGTTGTAGAGCTTGCCACAGATCCCTTTCTAGACAGTATTGGTAAAGTGAAAAGACACAGGATTAAAAGTTGTTGAAGGAGTGAAAATAAAAGGAATGCAATTGTTCTTGGCACAGAAACATCACTCCCATCTTCAACTGGATACCAAAGACAGCAGAGATGAAAGACATCACAAGACCCTAAAGTGAAGTGATGGATTCAGTAAAAGTGCCAAAGGACAAGGAAAGATAAGCACTGCTTATGTGCAGTATAACAGTGGGTTAAGACCACCATGGGACTAAACAGGGAGGACATGACATGAACTTTGAAATTACTGATCAAGAAACATCCACCACAAGACACAGAGGTGTTCTGATAAGAATAAATAGTTTTCAGGGAGAAATGAGACCTGTGTATCTATCTAAATAGATAAGGAATAAGCCAAATTAATTCCCAGACATTGTAATCAGTAAACCAAAGTAAACTAAATAATCAGCTTGGCCTACTTCATCCTGTAGCAATTTCTGAGACTCCTTTCTTAAAATATATAATCCTATCTGCATAACACATATTTCCCCAAAATAAATTCCATTGACCATGTAACAAAACATCCATGCCTTATGGCAATATGTACTTGCTACAAAATAAAAAATCATGTGACTATGACTGGAACAACCCCATTATATTTCCAGAGGCATTGGAAAACTGACTGGAAAATAATTGTCCTGATTTTTTTTCACCATGTTTAGTTTAAATATGGAATCTATTGAAGCTTGATTTAGTTTATTAATACAACCTATGCGGTAAAATATGGGGCAGGAGGAGGATTGTGTCTTTCTAAATTGTTACAGCAGAAGAAAACATCTTAAAATCCAGTTTGGGTTTTTAATGTGATCATGGCAGATCAAATGCTTTAACAAATGAGATATACTGTGTTGCTGGAGGCATCTCTCTTTGCTGGTAGCTCTCCAATCTCAAGAGCCCCATTTTCACAACATGAAGTCACAGACTGGCAATTGATAACCTTGGTACCATTGGCTCAAAAACCTGATTTTTTTGGACTAAAGAGAACCTTGAAAAAGTTTTATTAATGCCTGAGACACATTCTGGCTACATCACTACTGTAGTTCCTAAGAAAATAGTCCCTTACAGCAGCAACATTTATGGACATGCTTTCAGTCACCAAGTATTTATTATTTAGTTATAAGCCTAAGACCATAACTGATTCAGTATAAAATGCTCAGTTTCTTCTAAATATCACATGCTAAAGCGAGAAACATTTTTTATGAGTTGCCTGAAAAAAACCTGAGATTTTTCCTGCCACTTCACCAAAAACAGTCCAGACAAGACCGAGTTACTGTTCAGCCAAAACTAAGGGCAATTTTCTGCTGGCTTAGTTATAAGTGATGTATGCCAAAAGGTATTTTCAACAAGGGCCAATTTTTCTGCTGGGAACTGCAAAGGCATATGCATATAATAAAAAGTGAGTAAAGCAGGTTAAACTGCACTTTTCCACCCTCCTCCACAAAATACAACTCTGATCCAAGAACTGCAGCTATTTACAGTGATCACAGGAGTGGCAAGCCTAACCTCTCAGCAACAAGAGGGATCAAGACAAGGCAAATATCATATATGTTATAATCATATCCTACCTCCCTGTTATGAAAATAACTTTATAATGATCGAGGTATTTATCTCAGAAGTGGAATGAGAATAACGTGAACTGGCACTGGAGTGGGGATGTTAAACAGGTTTTCAAACAGACAGCACTTTGTTCATGCAGAGCCAAGAATTCGGATTTATATCAACTTCACTGTTGGTACACGTTTGTGCTGTTTTTGGAGGGTGTACCATTTGCTTTCTTAAAAGAGAAAGCCAAAACATAATTAGCAGCTTATGCAGCTTCATCATGGTCCTCAGAATATTGAGCACTAGTTAAGGCAAGAAGATATGAAACTGTCTAACCCTTACAGAGCTTTTTGCCTTAAATTCTATACTCAGTCTTGCTCTAGGGCAGCAACCTGCCAGGCTGTCCCTCTCCACAGATAACACGGCCTTCAGTGTAGCATCACTTATGTGAAAAGCTGCAGCTTTTATGCAGTATACTGCAGTAATCTTTACCTTTCTGTTTTCAAGAGCTACTGCAGAGTGGACAGGCAGTAACTGTCCCAGCTAACACACAACTTCTCAATTCACTTTGGCTGAACATGCAGATAAACATTATAAAAATGTTACAGAGGGGGAATTTTTTCCATTATTATTGTGTCCCACACTTACTTGCTCAGATTACAAAGAAAAATAGAGTGCCTGTATTTTAGCTGCCAATCCTAAAACCAAATCCTAGAATTAGGGTTTCCCTGCCCCCTCTTCCAAACAAGCAATAATTCTCTCTAGCCTTTTCAATGCCATGCTTTAGAAGCACAATGTGTCACCACTAGTTTTTCTAAGAAGGTTACAAGGTATAATTCAGAATCAGCTTTAAGAGGTCCTCAATCTTGCCCAGAAAAGGAGATTCCAACTATTACGCATTATAATAAATTCCCAAGATTACTTGAATAAAAATACCAGACAACTTTTATTCCCTTTCCTTTTTTTCTGGATCTGTTAATTGATTTTACTTCTCTATTAAAAGTTGTTCACTTTAGTTTCACTATTCACATAGGAGATGAGCTGCACATGGATTTGAAAATATACTTTACTAGCAAGAGAAATCAGTAAAATAAAATTCAGCATTTAAGAGTCCCAGATGTTTGCTATGAAAAAGATGTGTAAAAGAAAGATGCAAAATATGACTGCCACTGGTAAATACTGAGCCATGGAAAAATGATTCTGCAAATGTGGCATGTGGGTAAATAGAAAAATACACCTGTAAACTTGGAAAGTGAGCAAAAATGCCTAAAACCAAACAAGCAAATAACCCACCCCTGAAAATAAAACAAAATAAACCTTTTTTTTTTTTTTTTTTACTAGTCTTTAAAGAAGAAATATATGAAATCCAGTGTTACATTTTTCCTAAAAAGAAAAATGGAGCTGATAAAAAATAATGTGGGAAGGTAAGAAATACAAATGAGACATAAATAAGAGCTATACACCACATCTGAATAAATACAGTGAAAAGCATTCCTAATGAACAAATCTTAGTGGCTCCCATTCCTACTCTGTCAATATCCCCAAGGCTTTCGGGGTTCCCCAATTAATCTGCATTACCATATGAACCTGTGAACATGAGAGACAATACAGAGAGTGGCAAGAATGATACAAAAAGCCATAAAAATGTGAAGTAATGCAACAGTTTGTCTCATTGTACGAGTTCATACCTCTGCAAACTACAACAAAATAACAAAGATCTTTTTTTGTACAATGTGCAAGCTCTGAGTGAATCCACTGGAGAGAAAATGCTGAACAAGGCAAAGGAGGAGGAGGAAATAGTGGAGACCTCTGTCAACACATTGGGAAAGCTCTAACAGACAAGGACAGTCATAGCTCATGCTGGAGCACAGCATCAGAATGCATCAGAATGCATCAGAAGCCTGTTGTGCAATGACAGGCGGAGATGAGAGTTCCCAAGCCTTGTACAGACTCTTCCTTAGTTAGGGAATTATTGAGACACTACATTTCAAGGAGGTATTCCTGACTCCTCTCTGAGCCTGCATGTGTCTTAGCTCCATCCCTCAGAAAAGTTCCATTGCTTATATGAATGCTGTACATCATTCAAGAAAAAACCTCGGAGAACAGAAGTCTCACACGGATGCATATAAACTCAAGTTTGTCATGTACATTTATCAATTCGGATGAATTTTTTGTTAGAAAGATGCAGATAGTAGCATTCTTGGAAAGGTACTGCCCAAACCAGCTACTGGTATAGCAGTTACACAAACAATGCTTAAACCACAGCCTCAAACATGACCTTGAATGTGGGAGACAGAGCTATTGACTACTCCAGTCTGACTTTGTTCCCAAGCTGCAATACAGAATGAAAACAAGCAAAATAACCTTGATATTTTTCACAACACAATCTTTATTTCTTGGCCAGCTTCACTTGTAGCCTCTCCTTTCTATGAAACTTCCTGCTTCTCAGAGAGATGGTTACATTTTGTTGATGCAATCCAAGTCTGCAAACAATGAGTCAAAGCCTATTAGGCTTCTGAAACCAACCTATTCTGACTCCTGCAAATAAATACATACAGGACAATTTACTGAGATTGCATCATTAGAAGAGGTTCATTTCCCACAGACATTAGCTTTTATGGCACTGGTTTGATGATCCTGTTTGCATAGCTTTGCACCAGTAAAAATGTAAAGCATATGGAATGGGAAAGCTTAATTTTTTTTCTTTTTATTAAGTCCCTTGATTTAAAAGGAACTCCAGGATGTGCCGAGCTGTGTTAATTCTCTTGTTTCCTAGGACAGAACATGGGCAGAGAAATCATTATGCTCTAGTCATTTCCAGCTGCTAGAATCTCCCTTGGAGTCAGCCAGCTCGGACACAGCCATGCTGCTCAAGTGAAGCCTGAAAGGCCACTGCTGGATATCACTGCTAATTTAATTTCTTGCCTATTAGTGAGCACTGCTACCAAGCAGCACATCAGCAGCCTAGAACAGTCAGTATTTTCCTGGGAGTACTATAAAGTCTTTACCTACTCGTGAGGCTGTGATGAATATAAAGGCAGACACAAATGCCTACTTTTTGCCTGCCTTTAAGGTCAACCTTAAATAAAAGATAAGTCTGAACTGTATCTTCCACCATCTTCTGTAGTACCACTGCTTCAAGCCCTGGTCACTTCCCTAATCTACCTTTTTGTTGCATATGTAGCCTTCTCCCTCCAAATTCCCATTTTCTGCCCCATAAGAGCACTACATCTTCCTCACACTGTGCCCTCATTCACAAACCCAGAAGCAATGCAGAGTATGGGCAACGATTCAGAGAGATTTATTCCCTAACAGGGTCATCACAGACCACCAGAGGTTCTTAGTCCATAATGCTACAAACAGCTCACTTTGGTTTATCTGCATACACTGTGAGTTGGAACAAATCTACTTTGCATTTCAGACCATAATTGTCAAAGCTGAAAACCAAATGTAACCAATCCCTCAATCCTGAACACAAAATGATAACCAAAACGTGCTTTTACAGGAATTATTCTTAAAAGTAAATAAAAGTCCCAAATGAAAAACTGTGCATGCATGTGCAGCAGGAAGACATATCTCACTTAAAACAAAACACCGGACACATAATATATAGTTTATACTCACAATGAGAAAACCCCAAGAATATTAAATAAAAACTAAGACTGGTTCCAGAGAGGATAACCACCACTTTTGAAGGACTTGTAGTATGCAGTGCACAAGTCTAGGAGGAGCACTTATTCTGCAGGGCTATTTAAAAAACATTCTGGAACACAAAGTGTTTGGTATTTGTTTTTTCAGTAATTTGCTTTTCAATGGAGTTTTCAATCTTCAAACATAGTTATTGGCCTTGAGACAAATGGAACGTGGTAAAATCTCTCTGTGATTTTCTCCTATATTATGTCTGTTACTGTTACGATCTTTGAATGTGGAAGCAGTTAGATGTCATATTTTAATGAACTGTGTCATAGCACAGCACAAAAGACTCTTAAGCTCTCATTTGATGATTAACAGCTGGATGAAAAGTCCTTCAACAGTGAAACTACAGTGCTTTTATGAATATACAGATCAGAAATGGATGAACACAATGATATTCTAAGAGAATGCTGAGAAATTAACGTCTAAAATAAGAGATAAGATACATGCAGGGCTTTTCACAAACAAAAAACCCCCTAAACTAACCATACCTGTCTAGGAACAGATACTGGCCACCCTCCACTTTAGGTGTACATAAGCCTGTTAGGTTTTTGTAACGGGGTGAAGACTACACAAAACATAACTACAGTCTATAAAATATGCAGACATGCATACTATAACTACTAGTGCATATATATTCTCTGAATGCAAACTTCTACATGTGCTTCTGCAATAATTATTCACTGTCCTGGTTTAGGCCAGGATAAAGGTGATTTTCTGGGTTGTACTTTTGCTTTCAGCTAAGTCTCTTGTAAGTAGCTGCACTTGCTGAAATTAACAGAAAGTTTCTCAGACACTGTCTGCTTCTAGGACTGACAACACTCAATGTTTATAGTTACAGCCAGAGACTGGTATGCAGAGTCAAGGACACTGCTCAGCTCTCAGGAACATTTTGCTTTCCAGAAGGAGCAATGAGGTCCCACCTGAAACCCTCCTCTGGGGAGGACCGGACAAGATAGATGCCAGAATTGACCAAACAGAGTATTCCATCCCATACACGTCATATTCGGTATAAATTTGAGGGACCACAAGGGTCAAACACCTCTACTCCTTCCTTCTTCCTCCCTGCTCCCTTCGGCATCCTGAGAGGATTCCATCCGTCCCTGTGCCTGTGGTCCTGATCCGTGCCAGCCTGAATCTGTGTGTTCCTGCCCCCAGCTCCTGACTGCTGCCGACTCCAGGATTCCAGCCTGGACTTTCCCAGGGCTGCCCTGCAGCCTCGGTGGTGACGTGAGAGTTATTGGGAAAAGGGGGGAGGAACGTGGTATCAATTTTCCTGTATATTTGTATATATTTAGTAATTTTTCCTATTTATCATTACTGTTTCATTAAAGTTCTGTAGTTTAGTTTCCAACCCATAAGTCTCTCTCCCTTATTCTCTCTCTCTCTTTCCTTTATCAGAGGAGAGGGAGATTAATATATAAATCTGTTACTCGGTTTAAATCTGTTGTTTTGCCGGGCCAGGGTTAAACCGTGACATTCACATACATGTATGGTCTGCTGGTGCAGTCTGAAACCTCTGTAAGGAACAGCTTCAAACACATAAATTCAATATTTTAAACAGGTAGTAGTTTATTTAATGTTCTGAAGTAACGCCGCAACATTTCTGACACTAAAATGCAATCCAACAGTTTTGCTTAGATTGGAAGAAGCATGCTTGCTGATGTCATTAGTTTTATTTAGGTAATTTTGCATTCTTTGTGCCAGAGTGTAAGCCTTCTCAAGTTTTATTATTTCCTGGAAGTTCTGTTTGTACAAGAAGGTGGGATCTTGGTTCAGCTAGTGAAAGCCCACATCTGAAAGAAGCAAGTTGTCCTCAGAACAGTACTAACCCCTGTCACCCTACAGAGATGAAATGGAATTAAATTGTACTGTTAAGTGTAGTAGAGCAAGTGGAATTCACTTAGCCTTATTCCCTTGTACACCAAGAAAAAATTTATTTTGGAAAGGGCACTTACTTAATCAGACTCGGACTGCTTTTGCAATGCCACCAAACCTTATGCTGTATTCATAACACAGCTACAACAACAGTAAAATACCAAAAATACTTCAGTTTTCAAGATCTGAACCCAATGAAATATTATTGCTAACAACTTAAATCCCAAATTAGGGGGCAGAGAAGGGGCCTGAGGAAAAATAAAGACATCATTCCACCTGCTAAATTCATTCCACCTGAAGCTGAATCATTTTACTCCTCCAATAACTACAGTTAAAATATTTTTTTTAATATCTTCTGACATATATTAATATTTCAGACTCACGACTGTCACTATGGGTAATAGCAAGCATATGACAGTGGAGTCACGGGAAGCATAGAAACACATAAAGAAAAAAAGCCAATTATGAGCTTTGCAAACTTTTCAATTTAGGCAAATATAGACTCAGCTAGAAGCTGCTTTTTTGGCAGCTTTATAATGCTGTAAATTCCAATCATCCTGAAACACATTTTGCTCAAGGGGTTATTCTTGTTCTGCCACCAGAACAAGGGGGAATCCTGAATGGTTGGCAAGAAGCTTACTTTTCTTCTTGAAGAAAGGTTCCATTACAGTGGACAGTGAAGTAATTCATCAGAGCCCAACTTCCTTCCCAATAGCTAAACTAAATAGCCCAAGTCCATTTATGTCCACTGCCAAAATGAAAAAAAAAAATTAAAAAATATCTTTTAATAAAGTTCAAGTACTTAGGGAAGAATAACAGATCATATCCTACTTTGTCTGCCATAAATTATGCCTATTTAAGCAGATCAGAAAGAAGTATGATACATTTCCACTGGATAGACAAAAGTCAGCAATTAGTAATGGACACACAGAGGAGCTTTGAAGACAGATTTTGTTGGAAAGGAGGACATAAGTAGAAAGAAAAACACCAAGGTCTTAAGAATTTTATTAAGACAAACCATGAAGTTTATTAACACAAAGGAATTTATATACTTCGCCAGAATTTTATTTCCAGTAAATTCAACTTGAGATGCCAGATTTATGCCAAAATATCTGCACCAGCAGCTACAGTAAAAACACAGGATAGCCGACATGGATGGTGGGATCAAGTGTACCCTCAGCAAGTTTGCTGATGACCTCAAACTGTGTGGTGTGGTCAACACACTGGAGGGAAGGGAGGACATCCAGAGGGACCTTGACAGACTTGAGAGGTGGGCCCATGCTACACCTCATTAAGTTCACTAAGGCCAAGTGGAAAGTCCTGCTCATAGGCTGGGGCAAACCCAAGCACAAATACAGGTGTGGTGGAGAATGGATTGAGAGCAGCTCTGAGGTAAAAGAACTTGGGGGTGTTGGTTGATGAGCAGCTCAACATGAGCTGGTAAGGTACACTTGCAGCCCAGAAAGCCAGCTGTATGCCAGGCTGCATCAAAAGAAGCATGGCCAGCAGGTCAAGGGAGGTGATTCTCCCTCTCTACTCTGCTCTCATGTGACCCCACCTGGAGTATTGGGCCCAGTTCTGGGGATCCCAGCATAAGGAGGACATGAAACTTTTCAAATGTGCCCAGAGGAGGACTACAAAGATGATCAAGCAGCTGCAGCACTTCACTTAATAAGACAGGCTGAGAGCTAGGGGTGGTCAGCCTGGAAAAGTCCCAGAAGAGACTTCATAGCAGCCTTCCAGTACCTGAAGGGGGCCTACAGGAAAGATGGAGAGGGCATGGAGAGGACCCTTTTTGGAAGAGCATGTAGTCACAGGACAGTTTTAAACAGAAAGAGGGTTGATTTAGATTAGATAATAGGAAGAAATTCTTTGCTGTGAGGGTGGGAGACTGTGAAACCGATGCCTTCCCTGGAAGTGTTCAAGGCCAGGCTGGATGGAGCTTTAAACAACCTGATCTAATGTGGGAGGTGTCCCGGCCCATGGCAGGTGGGTTGAAATTAGATGAACTTTAAGGTCCCTTCCAACCCAAACCAATCTATGATTCTATAATTCTTGGAAATATAACATATGATTTTAGTGCCATTAATGTATTTTTAAAATACTGAGCAAACTTTAAAGCTCAAGACACAAAGCCATTCCACTTGTTCTTCTTGCCCTGACCAAACTCATTAAATCTCTACCACCACCTAAGATACACATCTTGATACTTAAAATGTATGGCTTCACTACATGAAGTTTTTTAAATGTACATTGGTGGTAAATAAAGTAATTCATATATGTGGCGTGGATTTCAGTTGTATAATAAGGCCAATGTTTCTTATGTCAGACTTATTCTAATCAATTGAGATCCTTGGCTTCTGAGGACTTACTCCCCAAAAGTAATGATGATGAACATGACTTTCTGGAAAAGTCTTGATAAATTTAAGCAGCCCATACCAACTTACACAATTTGCTTCTCTTCTCATACCTCCTACTGTAGATTAATAAATAATACAAACTGTCCCAAATTCAAAACACAATTAACATGGACATGTCATCATGCATTCCTTCTAGGGACTTGAAAATATATACTTGAAGTATAAAGGAGGTTATTATCTAACCTCTTGTTGACTATACAACCAGATAAGGGCTTAATAGATGAAGATTTTCTTAAAATTCTCTAAGGCTGACATTCTTTGACACTCTGGAGATGTAAATTTAACAGATAGTACTTTCATGGAAAATCAAATTTATTCATTCAGGCCTCTTGACTAGTAGGGTATAATTCCTGCTTGCTCACTTGTTGCAGCTCCAGCCCTTGAAAGTTTAAGGATCAGAAAAGAAGCTACTGGGTTTTTTTTTCAAACTGCTATACAGAATATTCCCACTGCAAGCAACTTTCAGGCTGCCTTCGCAACTTCTTTCAGTGGAAGTATGTCCTAAATGACATAGAGCCAACCTTCCCAGAACAGCAAGGGACTTGTTCTTACAGTTGGTAAACTGCCCATCCCACTCTCATCCCATCTCAAACATCTGTAGCAAGGAAACATTGTAAATACTATCCATGCAGCCACCAGTATCATTCAGCTTCCAAAAAAATATAAAATAAAAAATCCTACCACATAAAACCCCTGAAGAAACATGAAATTGCAACAGATTATGAGAAGTGTACAATTTGCAAAGCAAATTTGTGTGTACTGTTGGCATAATATGCTCCTTGGGCAATATGCAGACTAGCAAACCTCCCCCTCACTGTTCCTCAGAACTTCAACCTACAGCCCTCTTAAAAACAGCCAGGTTGGTTTTCCCAAAGATGGTCCAATACCCCCATGGAGCAGATCACCCACGCAGACTCAGGAAATTAAAAATGTGTTTTCTCTTCTTCTTGGATTGTTTTAAGCCTTAGGAAAAGCAGAACTGTCTCAGTGCTGGGTATCCTATACAACGCAGATTCTTCCACTCAAACCCAAAAGGAAATGGGCCAGCAGAGCAGGGAAATCAACAAATAACGATGTATCATTTATTTCAGGTGGGTTTTTTTTGTTTGTTTGTTTTTTTGTTTTGGTTTGGTTTGGTTTTGTTTTTGTTTTTTTTTTTGTGCAGAGACATTTACTGACCACCTTTCTTCAAACTCATCTCTGCCATGGGTGGTTTCAATGACTCTTCATATTCCCTTGAGAAGTAACACAGTAAGTACTTATGAAACTTTCTAACAAGAGGGAACATGCATGAGAATATGATGTGACAAGGCTGGCAAAACACCAAAGACCCAGTGAGTGAACACGAATGAATCTGTTTGGCAGCAGAAGTCATGCTATAGGGATAAATCAATTAATAGTTGTTCTTGCCATGATCACACATGCCCTACTTTCCCCAAATCCCTAAATGGTTTTTCCAAATGACACTACATAAGACTGAAAAGACCATCTTTTAAAGGGTCAAGATATTTGCCAACCATGACTACATAACAGAATAGTTTGTGTGACTTATCCAACTCTTAAATTAGGATTAAATTAGGACCATCCAGTCCCTGTGTGAACATCAGAAGTAAACTGCTTACTTGACCTTCATAGAGGAATGACTACCTAGATATATCTGAAAGCACCAAATACTTTATTTTTAAATTTTTAATATATGTAAAACCTTTGTTTTGAGACACTGGTTTGAAATTTGAACCAATGTCCTCAGATAACCTGGACCAATCAATCAGTAATTTCTCAGTATTTAAGCCCCTACACATTTCATGTGTTAATACAGCAGAAAAAACACTAGAGTTTCAACAGGTTATTTTCTGAACCATGCAAGGGAACTGACTGCACTGAAGAGAGCACTTACACAGCTGGTTCACACAATGCATACACATGTTCTTGCCATCTTTTATTCAGTTCACTGGTTTACATCTCTAGGATTTTGTCAGGTTTTATTGTTCAGATATAAATTTGAGATCTGTAGAAACCACTATGTAACAAGCTTCATTCTTATGTCAGGTATTTGTTTTGGTTGGCTTAGTGAACTGCAAATTTCCTTTGGCAAGACTTACTGAACAAGGCACCCTTTGTAGAAGGCAGCTACATTAACCTTTTTATCTGAGCTTACAGAACCTTTAATTTGGTTTTGTAAGCTCAAACAGCTTTGTGAGATTTCCTTTTGAGACTCTTGTAACTCCAAACACAGGGCCAAATTCTTCTACCTTTACTTATTCCCAAGGAGTAACAACTCACATCTCAAACTGCAATTCTCAGAACAAAAACTTCAGGTAGCATCACACTGTCCATTTTTATTTATTTAGAAGAGCCACAAATACTCTAACAAGAATGAATACACTTGAGTTCCACGTACATTTCATAGTCATTCCAGTCTCTTTTAGAACTGGAGATTGAATGCAACAGATAGGCAGGTTCTGCCAACCCTGCACATAAATAAACTGATCTTGCTGATGGCACGGGGACAGCATGACACTCGTCTCCATGCCCAGCACTGTCAGGGCAGAAGCAAAGAGGAGTGGCTGCTTCAACAAAGCTGGGCTGCCAAATAGCTGTACTTGGAGCTGCTGCCCAGTGTCTCTCAGAGCAGTTTTTGGAAGCTCAAAGAATCCAGGTGGTCCTGCTAGCTGACAGAGCTGCCACACACCACCACCAATAATAGTGAAAAAATTTACATGGTCCACAGAAAAACAAAACACTCTTCTTGCTTCAACTGTGGCTCTAGCCTGTAAAGTGATTATGCATGAAGGAAAGAATTCAGTGTGACTTTCAGCTTTCATGAATTAGCAGAGGTTTCAAATGAAGAGGAAAAAACATAGTCTATCCCAGTCAGTCTGCCCAATCTGGGAGCTGCTGTCACAATAAATATGTAACCCATGACACATCACACGTATATTTTCACTACTAAGCACAACAGAGAGCCAGCATTCTTTGGTGCAAAAACCCCATGCTCAGTCCTCCTCTGTGACATTCTGTCCGGATGAATTATTTGCACTACTGTGTACCCAGGAGTTACACTCATGAGGAAGGACAGCAGTACACTCAGGCACAGAACTGTTCTCTCCATAAAGTTTCAATTAGCCTTTCAACTCAATTACACTGCATAAAAAAAGATTCTGGGATACTAAATACAAGATGTCATGTTTCATAAGAGATTTAATAATATTATATTTTATTTTTCCTATTGACATTTAGTTTGGTTTTGAATCCAAAATATGAAGCCAAAAAAGTAAAATAAATTATCCTATGAAAGTTAACAAATTATTCCATTGTTTCTCATAGCACTGGGCAAATCCCACTGAATTAGGCATGAATTTGTCACACATGCTATAAAGAACTTCAGAGTAATACATTGTTCCCATTGTAAATCTTATTTTTAGAGGTTACACGTTAACATTTAAAATCAACTACAGGCTTAAACTTGCAATTATACCAAAAGGGGAAAGAAATAAGGAAAAGTGACTGACCGCTAGTGTTAAAGAACCTTTATGGAATACTTCACTAACCTGATAGGTCTGTCTGATTTAAATGCTGTACGATCTAAGGTGCATCTGCTCAGACTGCTCTCAGCCTGCAAGCATCAAAACTGCTGCCCGAGGGTTTGGGAAGCCCTTCCACAATTTGAGAGGCGACCCTCATTTACCAGAGCCTTGGCCACCACCAGTACCAGGGACTGTCACCATGCAAGTAATCCCAAGGTAAAGAGACGACAATCTTTCCCTAACTCTTACCAAATTTTAAACGCTGTCACTCAACGCCACATGAACGATGTAACCCCAAGAAGCGTCTGTCCCCGCAGCTTGTGACCCCCCGGGGGCTCTCTATGCCGCTTCCCCGAGGCTTGCGGAGGGTGACCGGGCACTTAGGGACCCGCAGCACCCTGAAGCGTGACACTCCTCGTGGGGCTCCCCACGCTTCTGTGGAGCTGCCACGGCTCCGTCAATGCTGGACGTCCCCAGCACAGAGTTGGGTTCGCACTAGCAGCGCTCCGGCAGTGGGAAATTCAGGCAGGGGCCATGGCTCCAGCCCGGCTCCCGCTGCAGGTACGGGGTGTGCCCGCGGCTGTCAGGGCTGTGGGCCGGGGACTGACACCCAGGCTGGGCACAGCCTCTGCCCCAGCACGGCCCCTGCGCGAAACTCAAACCAACCCAGCCACAACCCCAACCAGCCAAGGGCACGGAGAGCAGCCCGAAGGGCTCGGAAACTTACGGCGCTGGCAGAGTCCCGGCACGGCCGCCAGCAGCCGGGCCGCCCCCAGGAGGGCTCCGGGGCCGCGCTGGTACTTGGGCACGGAGACGATCCCCGCGGTGAGGCACGCCAGCAGCGGCACCCACATCATGCGCCGCGGCCGGCACCGTTCCCGTTCCCGTTCCCTCGCCCTCTCCTCGGAGCCGCGTCTCGGCGCAGCGGCGAGCTCAGTCCCGGCCCCCGCGGGGGCGGCGGCGGCGGGGCCGGGGGAGGGGCGGCGGCTGTGGCGGGCCCCGCACAGGTAGGGCGCAGGGCGGCGGCGGGGCGGGAGCGCTCCGCCGCACCTCAGGGGCAGCGCCCGCCGCGCCCCCGCGCCCCGCCAGGGGCGGCCCCCCGGCGGCAGCGGCGGCGACGGTGCCCGGGCCGAGCGCGGAGAGCGGGTCCCTCCATCCGCTTCCAGCCCGGCGCGTAAGGGGCGCCCGGCCGCGGGGAGGCACTTGACACCGCGCGGGGAGCGGCGGTGGCCCCGGCCTCGCACCTCCCTCAGGGAAACAACCGCCCGGCGGCTGTCCCCGCCCCCCTCTCCTGCCGTCCCCCGCCGGAGGGCCGCGCCGCCAGGTGGGCGCTGGCCGCCGCCGTCCCGAGCTGTCGCCGGAGCCGCTTCTCCGCGCCGCGGGGCCGGGCTTGGGGAGCGGTGGGCACGGGAGCGCGGCCGGCGGCGCTGGGCCGGCCCTGCCGCCCAGGCCTCCAGCAGAGCCGCCGGGCACCGCGGTGATCGGGGCGCGCCGGGCCCGCGGATCCCCCCGGTTGCTAGGAGACGGCAGCGGGGCAGGTTCCGTGGCCGGGGGCGGGCGGAGGCGGGGCCGGTCCCGGCGGTGAAGTCATTGCACCCGCCCGCGCCTCTTTGTTCGGCGGCGGTTGGCGGCACCCATTGTTCGCACCGCCGCTGCCCCCCGGCCCTGCCAGCCACCGCCGCCGGGAGGCGGCCGAAAGCCGCGGGCACGGCGTTGTCCCGCCTGCCCCTCGCCTGGACGGCGGTTCTGGTTCTGTCTCCACGGGAAGCCGCAACCGTCACCCAGGCCTCCTCCTCATCCTCACTCCCGAGGCGCTGTCCCCGACCTCAGAAACATCCCCGGTCCGCCCTGCTGCCAGCAGCACGCCCGGCCCTTGTTGCGGGCCCCTCGCCCCCCCCGCTGCCACCTCCCATTTGCTTCACGTTACCTCAAAACACCTCTCTCCTCCCGTTATCGCTCCTATCGCCCTCCCCGAGTAATTTCTGCTCGGAGTTTCCACCTCTTGGGGCGAAGTGGAAGGAACACAAAGGTTAACCCTGCCCTGGGCCGGGAGGAAAGTACCTCGCAACGCAAGCCAGGAAAGCCCCGCGGGGCCTAGGTGCGTTCTGCCCTCCCGGCCCTCCGCTCCTTGATTTTGTTTCCTCTCCCACCCCCGCTCCCCGAGGGCTTTGCTCCCGGAGGGACAGTGGGTGATGGTTTCCCAGCAGGTGAGATGCACCTGGGCACCTCGTCCTGTCACACCGGGCCACGGGTCCCACCGCCAAGGCAGGAGGAGGCTCGGGCCACCGGGCCTGTGCCGAGCAAAGAGCCGGTGACAGCCATTGCTGTGTCATCACTTCACTTCTGTGGCTGCCGAGGGGGTGTCAGTGAGAGCAGGGTCCCAAAATAGTATCTTGAGGAGACAACCAACTGTGCCGGCGCAATTAATAAATTGTGCGAATGCAACTGGTATAAATATTGTGCAGTTTCACAGTCCTTAAGGACGAAAGGCTGCTGTAGCTTTTTCAGACCCTGCTCTAAGCCTGGCGGTGCTGAGATAAGCACCAGTTTATCATCCACGCGTCAAAGGTCAGAAACCTAATGCACGCTGTGTTTCCTCAAGGTCACAGAGCAGTATATGGCAATGGAGCTGTCCTACACTCCCACTCTCGGGAGTTTTTAAACACTGCCATCTTTCTGCTTCACCTTGGAAAAATCCCCCGTTTCAGATACGTCATTCCTAAAGCAGCCATGGCTCAAATGGGGATAGTGGGATGTGAGGAAGCCACATGCACTGATAGTGGCATATAGGGGTGGCAACTACATGACTTGAAATAGTATGGCATTGTTGACCTAAAAGCACCATGATTTCAGAGGTCACAGTTTCAAACTATGTAAGTGGTGAGTTATATGTCCCATGAGAGCTCAGCTGGGTGATGCTCTTTTGAAATGAGATGCACTTGTGGCAGATGAACTGAACTCAACTTGCTCTTGTTCGACACTGTAATGTCTAACTCCTGGCTGCAGTCACAGTGATTCAAATGTATTTGGAAAAAAAAAAAATCCAAGATGAGACAGAAATGTAAGGAATTATCTTTAAATAAAATGCCTGCAGAGGCAAAAGTCACTGAAACTGAGATCTCTGCTTATTACTCTGTTATTCTACAGAGTTTTATAGTGGAAAGTGTGTGATTCTGTGTTCTTATATTACACGTATACCCAATTTCTTGAAGTGTTGTTCTTTCTTTCCATTTACTTTATTGAAAACAAAATATAATTGTCTATCACAGTGCTGGCGAGTAGCCTGTCTTTTCAGGGAACAGTTTTGAAAATGTTGCATCTGTGATGGATGTTTACCAGAGCTGGTCAAAAAACCCAAAGCATTTCTTACAAAACCCATGTTCCTTTTTTGGTCAAATATTTCCAACCATCTTTCATGTGCCATTTCATGGGGGAGAGTCCAAACCAAGACTGCAAAGGGAAGAGTGATGGTGTTTCAAAATTTCAAATATCAAAACTTATAAAAAATGAACAATATATCATGTATTCATTATCCTGTCACATGATTATCATGACATCTTAGACACAATTACAAATCCCATAGAAACTATCTTGATACATTAAATTAATTGCAACTTTCCTCCAACTTTCCCTACTTTAATTATTTAAAATCTTGCTGCAGTACAGTAATTGTTTTGGATTTGGTGGCTGCACTTGATCCCACTGACATACACATTTTTTTTATTTCCTATATAACCAAATAAAAGGATCACATGGTTGTCTGTCAAATACTATTGCATTTTCTATAGCTTGGGTTCTTTTTTTCTATGTTTGAATCTAAACTGCATCTGCTTCATATAAATAAATCAGTGTATTTAGCAGATCTTTTGTAGCCCACCAATTTAAGATGATGGAACAATTCAAATTCAGTATCTGTTCCCAAGAAGTAGATTGCCAAGGAATCATAGGCCTCTCACCAGTCTTGTGGGCTATGAACAATCCACCTTTTGTATCCAGTAAAGTTCTGTGTAATTTCCAGATGTCTTGTGCAATACACATTTTTTTTAACAAAATGTAATTTTGTCCTCTTGATGAAGTTGTGATGCATTTCCATATAAAACTTTAAAACTGCACATTGTTTCACATTTCTGGACTCAGTTCTTATGATGAAAACTGGCAATATCAGCTTTCAAAATAGAATATTTACTCCCTAAAATAATATTTTTTGTTGTTTTTTCATTAATCCCTCTCTTAGTTACTGGTCCACACTACTGAACTTTTTTAAGCACATGACACAGAAAGAAAATGATGCATTTTAAGGAAAAGGAAGAATCCAAAATGACTGGTACTCCAAACAGTTTTTCTTGAAGGCTTCCTTTGATTTCACATGAGCATTTCATGCTGGTTTACAAATCTTGCTTAGGTTTGCAGCTTCAGTGGCCTCAGCAGACCTGCATGAAATGATCTGGCAACACCTGATGCATCATCTTTTTGCATTGACTCGCTTGAAGCTAACAGTTTGGTCAATTTTATACTGGGACAGCTGGAATAACACCTTCTGGTTTCCATACATTTAGCCTAGAGTCTTGTTTGTACTGTTTCTAACTATTCTTATTCATCATACATTTGTGTGAGTTTACCTATAAGATGATTTTTTCTGATCTAAGTGCCAGTAATATTCCCTCTCATGCTTTTCTATAAAGAGTTACTTGAAAACCTCAGCTATAAGCTGCTCTTAGTTTCTTGTACGACCAATCAAATTCTAAAATGTGTATATTAAAAATAGTGTATGTAGGAATCCTAGGTCTTGATCCTAGGCCACTAGGAATCCTAGGTCTTGATCCTGTGTGCTTCAGTGCTTCCTAGAAGCCCACAGAAGAAAGTATTATGTAGTAGGACAATAATGCTGAAATATTTAACACCATTGTGAGCAAAAAAAATTGCAGTTCAGATTGATTCTCAACCAAAGTGGTGAGTGTGCAACTGAGACAGCAGTGACTTCTCAGCTGAGGATGTATCACTCTGTTTAGGGTTTCTAGGTGAAAAGCAATGCTTTGTGCTCTATACAGACACTCATTTCCTAGGACATCTGCAGTACAGACAGATGATCTATAAATTACCATGGAGGGAGGCCTGAGAGAAGGTGGTCTTGTCCTCAAAGAAAGAGTAGGATGATTTTTCTAGAGGCAAGCTAGCATAAGAAATTATTTCTACAACCCAACTAAGATGTTCAAAGCATCAAAACATGTATTTTAACAAATGATCAAAGCTTAGGGTTGTTTATCAAAATGCTCTAATAATCTCTTTCTGCAAGTATTTCCTGAAAAAAACCCCAGCAGGCTATTCAGTTAACAGATGTATTCTGAAAGAAGAACATTTTAATTGCTGTCACACGCAGAGTTTTGAAGAATACTGTTACACTAAGATTTTTCAGTACTTCCACTATGCTTTTTATTATGTGACAGAACCAGTATTTCAGATAGAAGTTGTTTTCTTCCTTTTGACATGTACACTTGTGGTGTGCTTTGCAAGCCTTTCTGACTTCAGACAGAAGAGCTCCCCTGTGGCCTGTCTTTAAAGTGTAAAATATACCTGGGCTTCTAAATGCTGTCATTAGTATTTTCCAGACACTTCATCACATATTTGCATGCACAATGGCTTGATTTCAGGAAAGAAAAGGAAAAAAGAGAAGTAAGCCAGATAAGTTATTTCATTAACCTTACTTCACTGGGATTTTTGCCTGAAGGACCAAAGACCAGAGCCCATTTTCCTGTTTTCCTTCAGTGATTAAGAGAGAATGAAGAGCATACTGTTTTACTTAGGTTTATATTCACAAAGAACTGCAAGCCACCACAAAACACTCATTACAATTTTGATGCTAAGTGCATGGTTTTCAGGCTCCATGGAGAATGGAAGGTGAGTTTTTTTCTCTTGAAGATTCATGGATGCTAAGGCTGCTGTGCTCCCCTGAAATCACACATTTCAAAGGACTGTGACCTAAACAAACAGCTTTTTCATCTCTACAGAGAACCAACAACCACTGTGAAGTTTAGCACCAGTCATGCAATTTAATAAGATATTTTTTGTATTGTTGCAAGCTGAAACTATCCACGTTTCTCTGGCACTCAAGGTGTTTTTCTTTCTTTTACCTCCACCCATTTCTTTCAGTTCTTGTTGCCTGTCTCCTACCTTTCTCTCTGATACTTGAAAAAGGCATATAATTTCCACATACTTCTGACATTCAGTTTAGGTGCCAGACCAGTGACAGTTACACATAGTTTATTTTTTCATTTTCTTCTTCCACAAAATTTAGTTTTTTCTTTTTCTGGATTGAAGACTATTTCTCCCCTTTCTCTTCCCTCCCCCCCCCCCCCCCCCCCGCATTAAAGTTATTTTTTACTCTTTTTTTTTTTTTCACCCCAGTTACTTCAGTTGGGTCCTCAGACACTTTACAGGGCTCTTGCTTTCTCTGTCTTCCCCCTCTGCTTTCTGCTTTTTTCATTTCCCTAGTGGAGTTGCAAGGTCATGATTGCTGCTGCTGCAGCTAACTTAAGCAGTGCTGCAATTTCTCCCTCATCCTCTTTTCATGTTATTTCAGGCCTCCTCTGTCCCCAGGCTTTAAGATATTGGGTTACCAAAGTGGGAGATGAAATATTCCATAACAATACCACAGGCCTGACATTTTGGAAAGTTTTCAGAGAAAATTCCCAGGTAAGCCACTGTCACCATTAGCCTACTCATATTTCTCAGAGGTTTCTTAGGTGATATTTTACAAGGAACTAGTAGGAAGAAAAAGCTAGTAGCTAGTGAAAGATAGTAGGAAATATTTCTTGGGACTTCTGAAAGATTAAAGCTCATCCTGAGAAACTATTGAGGAAGTAAATTGTTAGAGGTTGGAAGGGAAAGTTAAGTTGTGGTTTAGAAACAGTCCTAGTATTGTTTATCAGTGATTAAAGTTGCATTTTAGCACAGTATGGATTCTATAGCTCAGTCTCACAAGTATCCTACAGTTACACTGCAAAAATTTGTAGCAGGGTGATTGCTGACTACGAATCATTTTCTCCTGTGCATGGATAAAGTGCTCAATCTGGTGCATTGAGTGGTGGCTGATGAGTGGAAAAATCCCACAGGCAAGCTCTGTGTGTGTGTGCGGTACAGGGGGGAAATGGGAAGGCTTGGGAACCAGGACTGAGAGAGTGTGTTTTTCTAGAATTATTTTTTTTTTCTAGAATTATCAAAGGGTTTGATCCTCTCTGATAGGATTTCATCTGGTCTTGTCTTCAGTCTTGAAACGTGCTATGCACATTATAGCTAAAATGCTCTCTAAGGAGTATTTATCTGCATATCTCCTCCCCTCTCTAATCAGATCACTGCTCAAGAATCACTCCTAACATGGCAACTAAAATTAATCAAGAAATGTTTAATGGTGAAATTCAGTAAAAATGGGGCTGAAAGGGGTATTTAGAAATTGTAAAAACCCCACAACGTATTACTTAATGATTTTTGTAATTATTTCAAATGTATATATGTGCATATGTCTCCTTTCTTCTCAAATCCTACTAATCCTTAGATTGTTATTACTTTGGCATAGGACTGTATGTGTTTAGGCAGCACCTCATACAAGTTCATCCCTACTTCTGAATTTTTTTTTATTCATATCAATAAAACTTCTATTGTCCAGTTCCAGAATCCAGCAGAGCTGTAGTTATTGGTTTTACTATTTTTCCTTCATGGTATAATAAACGACATTAATTTAAAAATAATGTATAATGAACTTGTGGAATTCATTGACTCCAGATAAGAACTTCATAGAATTAAAAAAATATATTTATATGAATTTTATGTACCTTTATACTAGCTAGGATAAAAATTCATAACAGAGCTAAGCTTTCATGCTTCAGAACAAGAATCAATATCTGTCTGGGGCTACACAGAAATTTCCCCTGCAGGCATACAGTGCTGTGGTCCTTTATAGGTGATTGCTGCCTTTGCTGGAGCATCTGGTACCAGCTGTTACTGAAGTCAGGATCAGGCATGAGAGGGACTATGGGATTCATGTACTGCTAAGGCAGAGATGCTACTTTTTTGGAGACAGACAATTCTAGCCCAATTTGAAGCAGTCTAGGAGTAACTGAACTGTTCAACAATATTTAAAAAATCAGTATAAACTGAGGACCAAAATTAAAGTCCCTCTATTAGCATATACTTGATAAAAAAACACAGCTACCTTAGGATTTTCCAGGCTTTATCTTCTTATCTCGAATGGAAAATATTTTGATTTACAGTCAAACTAGTAATTTGTTCCTCTAGAATTTAGTTAATTTGATACTTTTCCAGCAAATAATGACATGGCACACTAGTGAACACTAGAAGGTGAGGGGAAATAGAAGCTGCAAAATAATTCATTAAAGCCTGACTGTATTTGAAGAAAAATGTTTCTGATTAGGCTACTTTGGCACCATTTTCTGTCATGAGTGGTCCTTAATTCAAGGTGCAATGGCTGTCAAAGAGACAGACTTTAAATCAAACAGAAGTGTTAAGGTTAATGGAGAAATGACTAGGTGAAGTTGTACACCTTATATAATATGGTGGGTCAGGAAAGACAATCATTATAATTATTTCTTGATTTATATTCTATCAGTCTTCTAAGTAGCCACACTGCTACAGGTAATTAACAAACCAGTATGACTTGGCCTCGGGGGATAATGGAACACAAAATATGAATTTGAAGGATATGTGTCCTGGCTGACTCTGAAACAAGTCAAGTTTCTTCCCATGTGTGGGTGGAAACCACTGATACTCTTGGTTTATTTTTTAGTGCATTGTTGTCAGCTGGTCTGGCCACTTCCCTACAAGAACGTAAGAGGTGCCCTTCCTGTAGGAGGAGAGGGTAAACCAAAAATAGAATGTATCAGATCTTACTGGGACTCAAAATGGAGTTGTATGTATAAGTTAGAATGAAATTTTCAATCCCAAACCAGCAGAAATATAGTTCTTTGTTGTTTATAAATTCTTTGAGCCTATGATAATATAAGGGTTTTTCCCTCTTGAAGTATCTCCTACTTAATTTGTCCTTTTCTTTGCTGTCTGTGCTCTGGGATGTCAGTCAAGTAGTATGAACGTATCATAGAAATTATAAAAAGAATATGCATTAGTATTATTCTAACACTAAAAAGTTGAGTACAGCTTGATTTCAAATTATAGCAGTTTTCTTTCTACAGCAGTTTCTTTCCGTATGGTACTTTCTGCAGTAGATTTACATTTATATTCTGTGGCCATATCACCTCAGGGGCTTCTTTCACCTTATTCAGATCCTCACTTTGTATTCTACAATCTACAAAAAAGTTTTGATGTGATCCAGTTTTGTAAGGAGCAAAACATAACTTCACTGCATAATGTTACAAATTTTAGATACATAGATACATTATAAGGTTTTTTAACATATGTTTTCATTATGTAAAACTGGAAGTTCATTGAAATTCAAATATTTATAATAGATTAAAAATACCTGTGCAAGCAGTCAGTATTGACCACCTAGTAAAAACTGAATGAAGAAGCAGCAGTGACTTTGAGTTGCTTGATGGAAACTGTAGAGAGTTGTAGCGAGAGTATTGAAGCAGAATTCTGACTCTTGGTGCAAAAAGGTGTCAGTGGCCATGGTATTCTTTACCTTCTGAACTCCTGCTGTTTTCAAGTAGCTTGAATTTCTGAAGAGTGCCTAGAGAGCCATCTTTTCTCTGTAGAGACCATAAGACCTGCACAACCTGCCTGCCACCCCCATTGTTACCCAAATGGTGGCTGGGCACACACCATCTGGCTCATTAGCCATCCATTGCTCAGTAGTTTATGCTTTTTTTTATATTGTTTATGTTTTTTCTTTGTTCTAGGTTTCTTCTTTTACAAAAAATGAAACCAAAACAAAACAATTAATGGATAGATTTTTATTTTTTTTTTGACAATTTTTAGATTGACTTTCAAATCCAAAGCATACACAAAGAAAGCAAATTATTCATAGGGCTGTTGGATTGGATAAACTTTTTTTTTCTTGTTTTTATATTTGTGTTATCCTGTTTTGTTTTTTTTTCTTCCAGGGCAAACATTTCTTCCTCTTTAAGCTCTTTCAGCCACAGTGGCTGTAGAGGCTGCCTGTAACACTACTGGGCAAGCATTTTTCCATTCCAAACACAGGGATGTAGTCTGATGGCATTCCTCTAAAGAACACGAAACCTTTAGGTGGCAGCCAAGGGCTACCATTTGAATCCCTAGATTTATTAGTTGTGTGTTTATGGTCTCTGCTTCAGGTAACAAAGAGGATATGATGAAGAATTCATTTCTAAACCATCCAAAAGTAAAGCAGAAGGAATTTCACCCAAGTAAAAAAAAATATTAAAAATCTGGATCTGTCTGGATAAACAAGAATGTTCTTGGGAGCTCTTTCTGTGGTCTCTTGCCCTTCTGTCACACTCTGCCTCTTTCAAAGTGCTCTTAAAACTACACCTTAAAATTTTACTTCTATTGATAACTCTGCTGTAAAAATGGCATTCAATATAGTGCTTTTGTGTTGTCTCCAGAATGTGAATGATACTGTGTGTCTGGACCTGGGAGGAGGTTGGAAACCCTTCACGGTCCCCGAAACCTCCTCTACCCCAGGGCCCATCACAGGGTGGCCAGGGCTGCAATGCCTCTTAAATGCTCCTGAGCAATTTGGGGCATGCCATGAAAGACTGTGACAACAAAGATGGACGTTCAAACTATATTTTCAGGCATATTATCCCTATGAAAATCTAAAACAGAGCTTTGTGAAAATATTGTGTGTGTGTGTGTGTTAATTTTTTTTATTCTGTTTGGTTTTGGTTTTTTTTTTTTTTTTTATAAAAAATGGACTTGTCAAAAGCCTGAAGTTACTTTGCTGCAGCAGATGTGCTGAAATCCTGCTGAAATTTATTCTTGCAATATGTTAATGTCATCCAGAGATGTCAAAATGTTTGTTGATGATGAGAAAGCTATTTGAAAGAAACTGTAGACTCAGGTGACTTAGTTTTAGGGACAAAAATCCATCCTCGTTTTTACAAATAACTGCACAAAGAGAGCTTTTGACAAATTTTGATGCAGAATTTTTTATTTTTTTTTAACATGCTGCCATTTTCCTGCAAGAAAACATGGCCACATTTGTATTGCATTTTTGGGAGTTAAAACCAGAAAATGAGACACTTACAAATAACCTCATCTGTTTATTGTATTGTTCCCAAAGTTTTCTGTTGCATAATTAACAACCACATGAAACTAGAAATCTCACTGTTTACCTCTGCAGTCTAATGCAGCATATATTGTCTCCCAGTCCCACAGATACGTTGAAATATCAGACACAGCAGTGCCAGAAATCTGCATAATTGCAGAACAAATATCCAAATTCAGCAGTGATACACTTAATTGTGTCCTCTGATTACAAGCCAGATGTTAAAAATCAAGTAGTTTAACTAGAATGGTTAGTGATTCCACGTTTAATAAGATTGGATTACACTGATTTACATAACACAAGATTTGCGTTAGAAAACATGACTTTCTTTTAAACAACTAGTAAATGTAGTTGTTTCTGATTATGTGGGTATTTATTAAGTAAGATTTGTTTTTCTCTCCATTTCCTTCTCTTTCTTCCTGTCACATTCACTACCTTGTGAGTACCCATGTGAATGACTGGGGACATATCTAAGCCCTATTTCCAGTATTTCTGACTCTTCAGGTACAAGCAAAATGTTTCCAGAAGACTGACAGTTTCTTTAACACACACTCAGACCTCTGCCTCCCTGCAGAGCCTGTTCACTGGTTTGTGTCTAGTTAGCTCGCAGTGGAAGCAAAAAGGTGAGTGAGTCTTTCCCCGCCTACAGAGAAGTGCTGTGCTGTTCTTATTAATGTTGTTATCCCCTTAGTCCCCTGTGTTGCTGCATGTTAGTTCACCTTCTGTTGCATAAAAAGGGCAGTCATTAAGCTTTATAAATGCTTTGAAATTTTAATGGTTTGCTCCCATGATCTGGCCCAAACTTCCTCTCATTCAAGTCCCTGCTCGAGTGCTTTCACCTCCAGGAAGCAAAGAATAAGGCATCTAATTCATGTGGTTGAAATTACTTATTTAAGTAATGGTCTGAGCTGATGTGGAGTATAGCCAAGATACCACAAAACATGTCTTTGTAATTCGGGAGGCACCAGCAGAGGTTTACATAATTAAAAAAAAAGGTAGAGACAAGTTTTCCACCTAAAGGACACTCCTCCTGTATATTCTTTATTACTTGCATTCTGTATGTTTGTATAACAAAACATTGGAGCCTGACTTAATAGAAGGTCAGTTACTAAATGGTCCACTCACTTTCAGGTAAAGAATTTATTACTGCATAAACATTTTTTTCAAATAAAAAATGCCCATTCACCTCCTATTCAGCCATTTAGTCTCTTTGGAGGTAAAAATCTCCTTGGAAGGTCTGCCTCATAATAATGGTTTTCTAAGTGACAGTGGCCACATGGGCATTTATGCTCTGTCTTGTGCTGAGCTATACTAAGTTGTTTGGTGACACATTTCCCTTCCTGGGTAATATTCGGGATATGGGGGTGGTTTTCAAATGTTTGGATGAGAAAAGAAATGATCTCAGACGTTGCCGGAAAGAAGGGGCTTAGTGCAATGGGAGGCAAGAGAGGACGTGTCCAGTATGGTGAAGAAGGAATTACACATTAGCTCATATAAATAATAATAGCAGGTGTGGGTAATTGCACTTTAGTAAAACTGTATTTGAAAGCAGTTAAGTTGTAGTTTCTTAGCAACTGCTGCTGTCAGCCACCTTTTAAGTGGCCAAGGCTTTCAAATTAGGCAACAGTCGTAGACTGCTATACAACAGCATTAAATGAGAGGAACACTAAAGCAGAAGTGTTTCTACTCTCTAAACAGAAACACAACACAAGGCCAGAGCCACAGGGGAGATGATGAAATAGAGAAAGCAGAAATTATGTCCACATTTCTAGGTAAGCCTTTTCAGGAAGAATAATTTAGGAGGAACTCTTATGGAGAAAGACACAATCCGTAGCCTACTCAGTGCAATGGGTAGACCTTAGGGAATGTTGGCAGGGGCATAATTTGTATTTACACAACTTTTTTATGCTATTGACACATTTTGTTATGTTTTTTTATGTATTTGTCATGTAAAATCTATGTGTGTGTATGTAAAGGATTTTATTTTATAAGAATGCCTGTATCTATGGCTAGATATTTAATCATCTATGTGAAATGTTAATGTTTTAAGTAATGATAATCAATTAAGACCATGCTGCCAACAAGATGATTTTGGGTGTTGGATAATAACATTTCATGGAAGAAGACAGTGCTAAAGACAACTAAGGGCACACATCGCAATAATAAAAGCCACACATGCCACATGGAAATTTTTCTTGCAGAAAAATCTTGATTCCAGACAAAGATGTCACTTTTTTCTGTGTTCTTTTTTTTCTTAGCTGAGCTCAGTTTAAATGATTCACAAGAAATCAATAAATCATCACAGATATTGCCTAATTTCTTTTTTTGTTGTTGTTGTTTTTTTGCTTTGTGGAATAGGAGTGTATTTCTTTCAATAAGTTTATTTTTAAAAAAATATATAATCTTTCATTACTCAGTAGCTATTTTGCAATTACTTTTGTGTCATTCCAGTATATTATTCTGAGTGATATTCAGAATCCACTTCCAAAATCATATGTCCTGTTTACTTACACCATACTCTTTAAAGCTATCTTCATTCGCCAGTGGCAGGGCACCTATTCCATAAATGAACATGTTTTTGTAGTTTAAAAAAGATAATGCTGTCTCTATACAGCCTTTGTCTATTACTGCCAATTAAATCATTGACACTTCATTTCTCTTTTTATTGTCTGTAGTCTGTGACTGAAATGAAAGAGTGACTCACGCTTATATAAAACAGGTCCATATTTTGCTTCTTAACTTTATGTATCTTTTCAAACTATGGGCGTGCCAGCTCAAATGTGCATGTGGCATCACTGGGGAGTAATTTGGAGGCAGAATAAAAGTATTCATTCCTTTCAGCAGAATATTCCACCTATTTAAAGTTCAGAAAGCATGCAGATGGGAAATGCCTAAAAAAATACAAACCCAGGGGAAGCATAAAAAGAACAGGTTGAAATGGACCATCTGTGAAAACTTTTGGAGTATCTGATACAAGATTTGAATAGCTGGCATACAGAATGAAAGCCTCATTACCTCCAGATGATGCAGATGCTGGGTCTGCTTTAAAATATTGCAGAATTGTTCAAACTTCACAGCAGTAACTCTGGTAAGTTGGAAGAATGGCGTTGTCTCAGCTGGATTCAATAGGCTGACACCATCTGAGCAATTAAACAAAAGAAGGGTCCTTCTTTTTATGTCAGTTTACACACAGGATTTGCAGTCTTGCTATATTGTAAAATGCAGGAAATCTGACTTTGGTCAGACAAATTTGGCAATTCCATGAGAATTCCTGAAATTGTTTGAGTGAAAAGCTATCTAGATCATTTTATGACTAGACCTAAAAGACCTACTGCTCTATAAAAGCTGGTGATAAATAACCATACTGTATAAATAAGGATATTTTCTTAGCCTTTTCCTCCTCTGATTTTTTTATAAGTATTTTTTCTACAGAATCTGATGGAAATATAGTCTTAGAACTAAAAAAAATGCATTAGCACTCAGCTAACCATCAGAATTTAAAAAACAAACAAACTATTTTTAACACTGCTATCTTTTAGTAATAAATATTTCTTAGCCATAGAATCTTTCCCTGAGACGAAAGGGAGAACAGATTAAAATATGAGCAGGAAGTGATGTTGGCTGTAATTTAAAGACCACCTCTAAAATTACCTAAACTGTCTTGAACGTAATTTCAGTCAGCTTGCCCTGTTCCCCCCTTTCCTTATGTGTTTTTTGTTTGTTGAGGTTTTTTGAAGTGAAGGTCCCAGTTTCTGAGCAAAAGCTTGGAATGTGTATATATAACATAATTAAGAAATACAGTAAGTGAGCCATTCAAATTGGAACGAAATATTCCCCACCAGATTTTAGAACAGCTGCTGGAGTCATGTGGATAAGCCTGCTCCCAGTCTGATCACAGGAAGGAAAGATCAAAGGACTGTTCAGAGCTAATCACGTCTACAGTAGGGTAAAGGAAACAAGACCAAATGTATGGTGTGGGTTTTTTGTTTTTGTTTTTTTTTTTTTTTTTTTTGAGACTTTTAAAAATTACTTCTGTCCATAATTATTCGATAGACTACAGAACCCTTGTTTTAAAAATTTCAGGCTCAATTTGAGATTGTTCATCCATATTCTCCGTAGGAACAAACATGTTGCTATGGAGATGGACCAGAGCAAAGACAAAATATAGATGCAGATAGATTCCCCAGAGAAATGTAATTTGAGGCATAAATATGCCGTTTAAACAGTATAAACACTATCCTGGTATTCCTTGTGGTCTCCATCAACAGTACAATAAAATATCCCTAATCCTAAGTGATCTGTTGTTGTTTTAGGAATGTTTTTCTAAAACATTAGCCATTCTTCCAATAGTTCTTCTACTTTATTTGGGGTTTTTTTGTTCTTCTTTTCTCCATAAAGGACAATACTGAAACTTTTTTGTTACTGCCTAAGTGCCATTTAAAGAGAAAATCAGCATCAAAATGGATAAAACTGTAGAAAAAGCAGTGGTGAGAACTTTGCTGATGTAGAGATCTTGCTGTGAGTTCAGTATTTATAACAAACATGTAAAAATACATTCCTTTTTCTTCATTGCTGTAAAATATGCTGAGCCCATGTGGAATTTTCAAGAGAAAAAGGATGAGTGCTTCTGCTCTGAAAGCCAAGCATCTGCCACTTGGAATGCACAAAAAATCTTCATTAAGATTTTGGATAAGAGCATCTCTGAACATACACTTGTGGAGGTGCAATTTTGACCCTGAGAACCCAGCACAGTACACCTGAGCTGCTGACCTGAATCATTGTACTAAAAGGTAATATTCATGAAAGTGACATAGTCTCAAATAATTGAAGAGAAAATAGTATGATGAGAGTTCTTTCCTGTAACAAGTAATTCAACAAAAGGAAAAGTCATGCCAAGGTCAGTGATGCATTTATTGAAGTACATCCTTTTCCCTGCATATTCTGTATAAAATCACAGGTCCATTGCAGATTCAATATCTCACTGTACCACTTTTCTCTCTCTGTGAAAACAGTAAGAATCCTGGCACATCATATCGAAATACTTCTGTTTTTTTTCTCATGAGCAATATTGTCATAGGTCTCCTGCAAGTAGCCTATGGAATTCAATTTACATGGCCTTTTATTGCCTTGGATCACTGTGTAGTACCACAACATGAAGAAAATATTCAAGCTATAAATTAGATGGACCTCCTTCTCAGATACCCCATTCTTAACAGAACATCTGGAAGCTATTAAAGCACATGGACTTCTCTTTAAGGATGTTTTAAAGACAGTAAGGCTCAGATTTTAAAATATGTCTCTACAGCTATGACCAGCAGCCAGGTTTTTGGGTGAACTTGACTATGTTTTATTATAATTCCTCTGTATCATAGGTATTACATAATATAGATGTTTACATATGCTCAGAATTAATCTCACTGGGAACTAAAATATTTGGAAGACCTTGCAAATAACTGCTGCATCAAGTGGGAAGTAGGTAAAAGGCACCCAATTCCCTTTTGCCATATAGGCAGAAATACCTCTTTTAAAATGAGTTCTAGTTCCTTGAGAACTTAATGGTTGAATATGAGTTTTCAGGCTTTCTGATATTTTTATTTCTAAAAACACATTTTTGGAACACACTGACACCATTTTCAAAAATGATGACTAAAATTTGATCAATATGGACTGTCATGGAGGTATGTTTAACCTACCTCAGTTATGGAGGTAGGTTAAAATAAGACCCCGAGAAGTTCAGAAATATGATCTGAGCCAATTTTTTTTTACCTAAACACTAGCTGGGCTACTAGAAACTCACTCCTAGAAATTCTCTTGTTAGTAAGGTCAGTTTTAAAAGAAATACAGGTATGCTTGTGAAAATTAGTATTAGGGAAAGCTTAATTTCTGGGAATGATTAATGCTCTTAATGCTGTCTGCAACATGCTAACTGATGGGAAGAGGACTTGACTGAAGTTTTGGTGAAGTTTAAAGGGTAACCAAGTTTCTGTAACCAGGATATAACTAAGCAAAACTTTAAAAATAATAATCTTTTATTGAGAAAGATATATAAATGCCTCAAATAGACAGGAAAAATGGGGATCAAAAAGAAACATGGCAAATCTAGCCCCTGGGAACTTGAAGAATCACAACTACATTAAAGTCCTGCCAAGCACATTCCACGCTATAGAGATAACAAATCAGAGGATAGTGGCAAGGTTCTTCAGACGGAAGCAATACATTAAAATGATTACACTTTCAGGCAAGCTGAACAACTATATTGAGAACAAATGCTCTTTCAGTGTTAACAAGTGAGAAATTTGAACAGGATGTTTATTTCTAAATAAGTTGTGGCACCCCAATGGATTCTGGATCATGGCAAATGTCACCAAAGTGAGATCTTTGGGGTTTGACAACATAGTTATTCTATGGGCAACTGGAAGTCCAGGAGCCAGGAATGGCAAGGTAAGAGATGATGCTGGAACCTCTCTTGCATTACACAGAGTGAAGTCCCCTTTCTGCTGCCACTGGTGGCACTGGTCTCCTACAGGTGAGGTCTCCAGGGCTGGCCCTGGATGCTGCCAGGGTGCACAAAGAGCCCATCAGATGTTTGCACAGTGGCATGGATGGAAATTTTGGATGGTTTTGGCAGGGCCAGGATAGTTCCTTACCTATCCTGGGTAGTGTTAGTCTAGAAGATTTTTGGGATAGCCTCCGCTTCTCTTAGGCAAATATTTAGAGACAGCTGTAAACTGGCACATCCACTTCAAGGCAGACTTTAAGGTAAGGGCCAATCTGACTTTTGCTGAAAAATAGAACACAAGAAGCTGCATTTCTACTCTTGCATATTCATTTGCTGCTACTTCTAAAAATTAAAATACATAGTTTGATACCTATGAAACCTAAAGCATGTTTCCTGGAAAGCCAGGTATGAAGAGTCTTTTTTACATATTCCCAATGAGGAGAGGGCTTTTAGTATTTCAGTTTCAAAAAGCACATTAAGATGCTATAGATGGAGATTCTTATGTTACTTGAAGTATGTGAAAACAGAATTCTTTTTAAAAGCACACCCATAAGAAGGATTTACCTGGCCTCTCCTCCCCAGTTATGAACAAGGAACAGAAAAGCTTCCCTGCACTGAAGCATACAGAACAATAGTGTACATACAATGTAGGTGATAAGCAAAATAATTGCCAAAGATAAAGTCATATCTGGAGATGAAATCTAAACTAGTGAAATATAAATGTTTTAACAAACTGGAAACAGTGAAGTAGAATATTTCAAAAGAAAATGACTGTCTAGTGACCTATAATGATATCAGTGTTTGTTTTCCATCAAAATATAACACCAAATATCAGTTTTGGGGAATTCATATTGTATTTTAAGGTCAAATCTGGTTTGTGCAACTGTTCAGCTTTCTACTGGGAAAAATTAAATTACATATAAAATTTTGGGGACAGACAGCTTAAAAATTACTTGAAATTAAAAATGAACTACAAGTAAATTTGAGTTCATCTTGGAATAATGGAACTGAATTAAACTGGGCAAATACAAAAACTGAAAAATGTAACTGGAGCATAATTTTACCATGAAATAAATCCCAAGGGGATTCTTGCACTCTTAAGCTTTTTGAAACCTGGTGATTTTAGGTGTCTAAATATTTTATAAAGGCAAGTAAGCATGCTCTGCATTTTCTAGACGTAACTGCTGAGGCCCTGGACTGACTATGGCACATTTTTATGTAGTAGCAGAGTCACCAAATGAAGTAAGCATTTATATTTTCTGTCTCCAGAGCCCTTGAGGACTAGAGGCTATAATGAAAACTGAGGAAATTAAGTGGTATCACTTTTCCTTAAAACTGAAATTTTGGTAGTGATTAATATAATACAAGACCATTTAACTGAATTTAAAAAACAAAACAAAACAACTGAATTTAAAATATTGCTATATATATATAATAATTAGAAGATGTTTTCCTACACCTGCACTTTCTCTTGCATAGGAGCATGAGTAAAAAAAATACTTTAAAATGTCTGAAGCCATATAATGAAGTTTTATTTCAAGGCATGGGTTCAGAGCCAGAACACATATGACTCAAAACAAGTAGAACAACTTCCCTTGTCATAAAAGGGACATAAGACTGAAGCCCCTGAGAATGTTGTATCAATAGGTTTTTCATAACTAGATATCCTATATGCAAACAGTAGATTGGAGTGTAAAAATGTGAGAATTTGGAACAATAAATTAAACTCTTTTCACCCTACTGGTTATGGGTGTTTCTGACAGCAGTCTACTACTAATAAATAACCAACCAACCCAGACTTCCCAGAACTTTCAGGTTTCTCACTCACTTTTTCATTCAGCCTTTCAGTTCCTGATCTACCTCTATCACAGCCTTTCCTTTCTGTCTGCTCTAGGTTTCAATGGTTTGATATGTTACAGCTTATCAACCAGGTTTATCTGAATATCGTGAAAATTGACATTGAGAAAAATATTTTTTTTCTAAGCTAATCCAAGGGGAAAACCACAGTTCTTTGGTATCAGGACATACCTTCTCTATTCTAAGAGGAGAATCTTTACTCTGCTGCTAAGGAAAAAATGTATGGTAACTAGACAAGAAAACTGAACAGCTCTTTTGTAGTTCTTTAACTGAATTGTGGGTTGTTCTTTTTTTGGGGGGGGGGGATGGGGAGTGGATGAGTAGCATTTTGAGGTTTTTGTTTTTCATTTCCTCTAATGAATTTTGTCTTTCATTTCATCTAATGCAAAGCTGTCACCAAATACCACTGGGCATGATACCCTTTGCTGTGATACACAACAGGACCTAATGATGTCCTGCCCAATGAATTTCTCAGGAAGAGCAAGCTGTCAAGTGTGATTACTGAATGTCTGCTTCACAGTGTTTTGACAGGAAAACACTCCTATTTTTCCCTATTACCACAAAACGCAAAGCATCTGGATCAAAGACTACTGCAGATATCAAAGGAGTTAATGTATGCTAAAATAAATTAGGTTTCCAAACTGTCTGGAGAGGTAAATACAGACTGGGCATTGGGAAGAGGTCAGTGTATAACCTGTGAGGCTGGAAGCTGGAGACTTAGTACAGAAATACATATGAGGTGAGAATGGCAGCTGAGTATTTTATAATATGAAGCTTTTCTGTTGATGAAAACTAACTTGCTGAAAATTGAGATGTTCTGAGGGATGCTGAGCTCTATAGACACTTGTCTGGCTTTTCTTCAAAGTGGGCTTTATGCCTTGGCAGCTTACCTAGGCACCAGGACTCCAGAGTTTTCATCAACCGATTCTTCAAAACCTTGCTCAGTCCTCTAGTGAAGTCAGTGTGGGAAACGACTGGGAAGCTCAGAGCCCCTGGGAACTCACTGCCCAAAAAACCACACACTAAGGAGCCCAGGCAACAGAGCCAGATTCAGAAACATGGACTCAGAGCTTGCAAAGCTTTGCTTCTTTTAATAAAAAATATAGCTTGATTTATTATATAGCAGAATTCCTGACCAGCTTCAAAGATAAATTTTGCCTTAAAAATGACCAGAGATGAGTAATGGAGACAAAATTCAAAACCAAAACAAAACAAATTACAACATTTTTCAAAACCAAAGATGGGAAAGCTAAGTGGTGATGGACAAGCTGGAATTTATTATTATTACAATTGATCGACTAGGTATTAAGTGCAAGAAAATCTATTAGTACCAGCATGGCAATGCAAAACTTTTAAAATATTCATATAGAAGCTAAAACAGAGCAATGTAATATCTGAACTTTCTTTTTCTCTTTTTTCCTTAGCATCATTATCTGTTGTATTCAGCTTTGAGCTGAATGTTCACATCACATTTATTAGTATAACATCAGGGGCTGCACTTTTCACAAGAAGATAGCCCTCCTAGTGTGCATCTTGAGATTATCAGCTTTTTTGGAACAAACCCCAGGGGTGAAATTCTGGCATGATTTATATCAGTGACAATTATTTTTAATGAGACTGTTATTGCACTCTGATTTTTTTTTGTTTCTGAGTGTTATGCAGATCAATGAAATTAAGTAGCCTTATTATCCTGTTTTTGGAATTAGCAGATCTTATTCATTACCTTCAAGTTGAACACAGTTTTGTTCAGTTGTTTCTCTTCTTTCCCATTTCTTTAAACTTTTATAAATCAGATTTTCTTGGCCATGATGTAATTTTGCATTCCACACAGCTTTTCTCTGAGAGGGGTTCCTGAGACTGTGATTATATTTTCTCTGCATACCTACCCTTCTATGCAGAACTCTCCCAAGAATTCCTGTTTTCATTCTGTGCAGCAGTCATTCTTCTACCCTCCAGGCTGGCCACTGATTTTACATGTACTTTGTGACTTGCTTAATCACTGCCTAGATCACTCAGCATTGCAGTTTATTTAGCATACTCCTTTTGTGGGGATTTTCCAGCTTCTCATTCTGTTCATCCTGACCACTAACATTTAAGCCAACATTGTTATTCACAGTGATTACCCATCGGCTAAGGTATTTCAGTTCTTATGAGATCTTTATACATCAGCTGAGGTATTTAAATGTTTGTGTCATCTTCAAATAACTGAATTTTACTGGAGTCTTTTTGTTTTTCTCATCATAATATATAATTCTTCTGCCAACTGATTTTGAAACAATTTTCTTCTCATGTAGATGTTCATTAGTCTAAATCATTTTTCAGTTATTCACTTTCACAGTATAATGTAATCATTGACACAGAAAAATCTGCTGGAAGGAAACCTCAGGAGGTGTTGAGTCCAACTTCCCCCTCACAGCAGCTATGATGCTAGACCAGGTTGCTCCAGGCTTTATTGTGGTCTTGAAAACAAAGGATGGAGACAGCACATCCTCCTCATAACCAGGCAATCTGTTTCAAAAACATGTCCTTGTGATGGAAGCTTTTCCTTATATCTGTTCTGAACTTTTCTTGTTTCAATTTACACCCATTGTCTCCCATCTCCCTCCTGTGCATTGCTATGAATAGCCTGGCTCCACCTTCTCAGTTCCACTCCATCTTCTTTCTTAGTCCCTTCTAAGTCCCCTCAGCAGAGTAGTCACTTTATTTTGGTTGGGCACAGATGGCCACTTAACCAAAACCTTTGTGTTGTTCTGTCATCAGCCATCATCATAAAATCCCAAACTAATGAGAATAGGTGAGATTTTTCTACTGCTTTACATTTTGCTGCAGCCATGTTGTGTCCTTTGCCAGTCTTCTTACACAGAAGCCAAATAATTACTTCAGTCAGCTCTCAGATGATCACTTTGCCATGTTTTAGGCCCCTTTCTCTACCAGGGGGTAATCAGATTGGTCAATATTGGCACTGTCTTTGCATTTGATTAAGTGCTCACCTTCACCTTTCACATGTGCATTTTGGCAATAGTCAGGTGCTGGGCCCTGACTGACTTCATCTGGACAGCCAAGACATCCCTTACAGACCTTGTTGCGATTTCCTGGGAATTCTGTTGATATCTATCATCAGGCACTGAACCTCTGGGATTTTATCACTCTTAGTTCAGCTCTGTCTTTAAATCCCTCCCACTTTCTTTTCAATATTACATATTTTTGGCATTTTGTTTGGATTTCCCCGCTGAAATAACTGCAGATAAAGATTGAGATACTATGTGTTATGTGAACTTCATCAGCTAACCAAGTATAATATTTTTTTTAGAAATCACAGTTGTTCTTGTCTTAGGCAATGATGTGCTGTACCTGATGTGCTACAGCTGTCCCAGTCTGTTTATAAAGCACCCCATTTTTATACCTCCCCCTTAATTTAGAAGACCTTCCCATAACAGGGAAAATAATAGAAATGTGGCTTCTATATGAAGTTTACAACATTTTCTATACATAAAATTATTCACTAAACTTCCTTAGTCCAGCTTTCTGAGATGTATCTAAGAGACTAAATAGCTAAGAAAACCTAGAACAATTTATGAAATTAACTTTTCTGATGTCCCCAGCTAAGACAACATCTGCCTTTCTTGGCATGTGCTGAGTCTCTCTATCCTAATCTGTAGGAGTCAGCATTAGCAGAGTAATATGTGTGCACATTTATAAAACACTGCTTGGAAAATTTTGATCCATTTTGTTCATTGGTTATTCACCCCTGTAGTGAATCACATAAAATTCCTTCAACATCTCTGGAAGAACTGAGAATATTTTGCTAGTGAGTTTGACATGTGTAGGTATAAGACCTTGTTAAGGGCTGGTGGGCAATTCTTTCTTTTCCTTTGTGTAGAATCAGACTCTAGGATTAGTCAGAGACTGAGCAGGCAGGTAGGTTCTGTATGTCAGCTCTTGAAAAGCTTCATTAACCCCAAAGAGGACATGCTATGACCAAATATACAGATTTCTGACCAGCATGCCAGGAAAGGATTGTTAAAAACGGCAGCAAGCTGGTCATAAAACTGTAGGGAAGCCACTTTAAGTGCAATTTGTCCTTCTCACCGAGTCTAATTAGCTGGTTCATTAATTTTAGGCCCTTGCTGTGCTTTTGCTCTGAATAAATTCAAGTTACAATTATCTTAAATCATAAACTAATGACTTACTTTCAGGAGGTCACCCAGTAGGTGGCACTCCCCATCTGACTTAAAACTGAACCAGAAACCAAGAAGAAGCACCCATGGCAGACGAAGCAAAAGGCAGACCTGTCAAGCCTCTTACCCTGGGTGGTAGACCTGTGCATTCATCTCTGTCTCTCATTTCCCACAAACCTCAGCACCAGGGCCTCTTTTGTGTTTTTTTAATGTTTCTTTTGGTGCCTTTTATGTCCACTTGCAGAAGAACCTTTCCAGATTTCACGTCCTTCTCTAACATAGTTCTACTGTGGTTTTTTCTCTATTGCGAGGCCCACTGCATAATCTAGAGAAAGGATGAAAACTCAATTCTGCTCAAAGGAAACTGAAAGTAGCAATGACCAGAAAAGAGCTGGACACCTGAGCTGAAGGGTGATGTGGAAGTCTGTAAAGTGCATGCCTGAAAAGCGCTAAGATAAGCTTGGCATTTGACTAAATACAGATAGACTGACATGCATACACATCTGTCCCAAGATGTATAATTTACATTTCCCCCTTCGGTAGGTTTTTGTGACCTTTTCAATATTTCACATTTTGCATAATTAACAGATTTCTTCTGGTTAGGGAAGTTGAAAGGTCAGAAAGGTTGAAGTCAGAGATAAAGGGATCTCTCCATTGCGACAACTGATTAAAAAGGCCCAATGTGACAGAAATAAAATTATAAATAATGGAAAATGTGAGACAGAAAGAAAATGTCAAGTACATAGAAAAGTTGACTGTGAGGCTGCTACTGATTAGCCCCAGAATTTCTCTGTGGTTTAGCGACTGTCATCTTTCTCCCTCTCATTTTTCCCACAGGGAAACACCTCATATGTCTTTTCTTCCTCTCCCTCTGAGCTCTTTTCTCTCTGCATCTCCAATAGCTTGGCTATTCCCAGGTTCCCAAAGAAATTGTCATGATGGAAGAATATAATACATGATCAAGGAGACCAAAAGTTGTGTGCCCTGTGAGAAAGTGAAGCTTTTTTAGGAGACAGGCTGCATGAAGCATGCAACTAATATAATAATACATAATATAATTTCTTTGTCAAAACATGTTTGATGAAACGAAAGCTGATTTTTCAGTGCAAACTCTCATTTCTTCTCAAAAAAAGCCATCACAAACAGTTATCTTCATTTCCTGTGTCCATGTTGTGAGAGGCCTTCTCTGATCTTTCTTTTTTAATCTTACTGCCCTACTTTCTTCCACTAACATCATTTGCAAATGAAATCACACCTTAACAAATCATACAGGAGTTTTAAATGTAAAGTAGACTATTAGATATTTATCTTCCACACTGGAACACCTTAGAGGAGATTGTCTTTAATGTATTGGAGTGAATAATCTTTACAGATTGACAAGAGCGGCCATTTTATTTTCCTAGTTGAAGGTGTAATTCAGAATAAAAGAGTCCTTCCTAAGTACGTATTTTAAATTTGAATAATTAATCATGCAGCTCAATGTTCATATCATGATAAGTCATTCTACTACTGCTTTTATTCTGTTAATTATTCTAGGTTGTTCTCCCTTGCCCATGTCTGTTCAAGAAATTGGTGCATACAATTATGCTTTGCAGCTTATTTCATCCACTGAAAACCTGGCTTATGTAATACAGAAACTTTATATTTGATAAAGACACATCAAACAGCAATATGTTTTGCCATTTTGGAGACTTAAAGCCACTGGCTAGAGCTAAAGGACTGACAATTTGAGAGTAACAACAGGATTTTGTTTTCTTAAGTGATGATGTTGAAGTGCAGGTGTGTGTGCATATAAGAAATACTCATTTTGTGTTACTAGAATCAGGAATGCTTATATGTGATGGACAGTAATTGCTCTTTCATCAGTCAGGGTTAGGCTTTTAGGGCTAGAACTTGTATGTCCTTTATTAAAATCAAGAAAAATGAATAATCGATCTATAGAATGGTCACAGCTATCAATTAAGGGATCAATTGTATTACATTTTCCACTTGCTGAGATAATTATACATACATAATACATTGATTATTTGTGTATGTATATATGGCCCTGTGTTTTCAGTGTGTGAACTCTAAATTAATTCTGAATTTATGCTAAAGAAAAAGTGAGAAAATGATCCTGCAAACCGCAGATCCCAGATTTATTCTGTGCTAAGTAAGACAGCAAACTACTGCTGTTGTTTCTATTGTGGAGTCATTTCTGTCAAACTCAAGCCCTCAACATAGCTTATGTGAAATCATAGCTTCTTAATTCCTGTATTTTTTTTAATCCTTTACAGTTGTTTTATTCTTAGTTCCTTTTTTAGGCTTATCTAAACCCATATAAGCTAGATACACATATCTATATGTATTTTTGTATATTCATATCTACGTATGTGAAAGTTCTTACTTTTCCATAGATACATTAATTCCAGAGGAAAATCATTCCCAGTTGTACACACCCAAAAGGTCTGTTTTCCATAGTCTGTCTGGAAAAAATTTTTTTGTTTTGTTGGTACCATGATAATAGAGAGCGACATGAACTCTTTCATGTCTGCATGTATATTCTGTATTCTATTTACAGTGTTGTAAATATTGTATTTTAAATCTTTCAAAATGATCTGATCAAACAGGTTTGTCGTGACAATTTAAAGTAGCCTAGTTTTTCAGTGGTTATCACACATCAAATTGCAAGTTAGTGTCTTAACTCAATTTATGGGCAGTGTCTTGCTTTCAAAGAGAGACTGACAAGACTGTAATTATAGCTTGTATAATTTAATAATTTATTCCAGCAAGAACAAATATGCAGGCTACATGTATAAAGCTTAATTGACAGGCTTATTAAAAAAAAAAATCAGTATCTGCCTGAGTTAAATTTTTGAAGTTATTTTTTCCTTATAATTTTTGCGATAGAAAAGTCTTGTTATCTCCACTTTACACACCAAAGAAATGGTAGAGAAGATAGAGAAGAGAGATTAAAGTAAAAAGGTTCTACCTTCTTTAAGAAAAATATTTTTAAAAATCTGACTTGTTCAAGGTCATATGGGAAATCTGGAACCAAGTATGGTCTCAGATTCCAGGCTAGTGCCTTCCACACATTCTGTAATATGCCAAGTAATATACTGCTAAAACAGATTACTGAAATCCCCTGGGAGGGGGAAGGAATCATACCCTTTTGAAAAAAATGTTAATTGGATAAAGTTTTGAACATGTATTCAGTTCCCACTGTTTCTTTTTTGAGAATACAAAGTACACAATATTTTGTGGCACTGTTAACTTAAAAGTGTGCCCCGGTTTTTCACTCCTTGTGCTAGACTTTAGAAATGTATAAACGCTTTTTTTTAATTTTGCCAAATAAGTGAATGCTACAGGGTGCAATAACTCTTCCAAGCATTCCTTATTAGAGGCTTTCTCTCATGATTTGAATTACACCTCTTTCACTGATAAACGGAGAAAGTTTTTATAGATTTTTTTTTTGTTAGTCCATTCTAAGAATTTGACAAGTTACTAGGCAAAAAATAAATTTTTCAAAGCATTCCCATACCAAAGCTTCTTGAGGTCTTAGGCCCACCATTGTTATGTGTATGTCTTTGAGCCTGTTTTCAACAAAGAAAACCCTTTTTCTTTCTTAAAATCAAGTCAAATGTGCAAAACAACAAACACAAAATCTGAATTCAAGGTTTTGCAAATGCAAAAGCTTAGACATAGAATTACAGTAAAAATTTAAAATTATATTATGAACTACTCAGAAGATTTTATTATTCCAGGGAATTCAGAGCATAAAAATAAAATGTATAAATATTGTGCATTCTTACTAGGAGGCTGACTAAATGAGAAGTTTACCAGCCTTTCATTTGAGAAAGTTTCCTTCTCAGCACCAGAATGACACCTTTATTAACTACCTTTATTTTTCTCTACCTGTTAGAGAAACCAAAACTTTCCATAACCCCAAATGGAAAAAAATAAAAAGTCCATCAGTCCATTTCTTTTATGAGATACTACTACAGTGGTGATGGACAAAAGTACAGAGCTTAATGTGCAGAAAGCCTGCAGTATCTTGGTTGTTACTATTTATAGGTCTGAAATTTACACAACAGAGTCTTTGATATTCTGCACACCAGCTACGTGACAAAAATTCATTCACAAGGTGCATACTACATTCACTTTCTATTCTGCTCTAACCTAATAAAATTCCCAATATACAAGATTATCTTTCTAGGTGTATGACTGCAGATTAGTGATTTCGTTATAAAACAGAATCCTTTAAATCCTGTGAGAGATTATTCTCACTTTTGGACCTGCTGAGCTAAAGTTGTAGCAGTTGTACAATGTGCCCTGTAGTGTACAAATGGCTGTGCCATCTTTCACTTGCATTTTATATCTAGATTATTCTCTGGAAGGGCAGCCTGTGAATTACACATTGCATAGACAGGCACACATGGGATAGGCATGACTGTAAACTATTACTCATATGTATCCACATGGTTATAATGAACTTCTCTCCTTGCTCCTCGGGCCAAGAAGCCGGCTGGGAATGGCCGCTCCTCCTCTCTGGGCTGGGAAGCTTGAGCACCAAAAGTTTCTCTCCCAGGTGACGCAGCTCTGCATTACTTTGCAGCCCAATGAAAAAAGTAAGCTGGAATTTAATTTGTTTTTGGAATCTCCTTTTGGCTATTACCTCCTGTGATGCAGTATAAATCTTATTTGAAGTGGCTTTATAGCAAGTTTGTTTTATCCATAGTCTGATCCTTAAAGAGTGAGGAGTATTATACAGAGTCCCCCTCATACAAAAGAGTCTTTTTATACTTCAATGAGAGATCTGCCTTCAGAACCTGTAGCAAAGCTGACTGACAACTGTGTGTTGTTTGTTTTGGGGGGTTTTTTGGTTGTTTTTTTTTACACTGAGACCTCTGGAAAAAATGTGAGATATCTGGATGAAAATCTGCAAAAGTAAGCTAGGAGGGGAATTCTTTTCCTGTAAACTGAGAGGCTCATGGTGCTGAAAAAGGGACTTTTAAGTGAAACACCTAACTACTGACCATCAGTTCTCAAGGCCAGTACTTTCAATATCTAAGAGATAAACTTTCCCTACAGAGCACACAGTAACCCTTTTTTATTTTAAAACAAAGCAAAGGTTTTGACCACCAATGTGATAAAAGACGTTCCAAAGCTTTACAGTTCTGTTTAATTTTGCCAGGATTTTAAACCACAGATTCCAGAACTGTGGTCTTCAGGCCAGCAGTTGGTCATGCTGAACACTGAAATATGCACACAAGTCAAATATTGGTGGTAAGAGTGCTGTTTTTTCATGAGCAACTTGGAAGACTGGCAACACTCACTTGTTCTGCACAGCACTAGAAAGCTTTAGTCACCTAGAGTTACTGGATAATCAAGAACCAAACATGCATTAAAGCCACCTTAACTATTTTCCTGAGTTTTTACTTGTAGCTTGAAAGTGATCGTTTCCTCCCAACAGTCATTAGCACAAGGAAAAGGTGCCACAATTAACATCACACAGAGGCCTGACAAATATCCCATCAAAGACAAGAAAGTTGTTTTCTCCCCACCTAGTTAAGACCATAGAGAGGTGGTCTGCATGCCCACTCACCTGTACAATTGTCTGCCCCACTGAAAATGTATGTTGCAAAATCAAGGGTTTAGAAGTTAGGAAAGACTTCAGCTGAGATTCTTTTTGTGCATAGTAAATCTCTAGTTACTTGATTTCAAAGTATTTTCACCCCTGGTCCAGAGGGCAAATCTTTTCCCAGTCCTGGTGGCCCATAGGATTAACAGGTCTCAAATTCCTTTAAGATCTTGTTACAACTCCTGTGAGGGAGGAGTTGGCATCCCCAAAAGTGTCCTTATTCTGACTTTCATTTCTGTGGGTTTCTTCTGGACTATAATTGCTATTAGACAACAGAGGAGGTGCATCTTTGAAACAGGTATTCCCCAAATAGTTGTAGGCTTTCTCAAACACTGCTAGCATCTTTTTGTAGTGTATCTGACAACAATCAAATAAGAACCCTTGAGGTTTACCTTCAGTCAGTACTCTGAAAAGAAAACAAAGAATAGCTTCTCTGGAAAAAGAAGAAAGTCTTTCTTTCTCTCTTAAGACAACATGTGCAATCTGAACATCACACACAATAACTGAAAAAGAAGAAAAAGGATGCATTAACTCTGCTAACTTAAAGATGTTTAGCAAGGTTTCAGTTGGATAACTGAGTGACTTCATGTATGAAACCCATGGATTATTTCCACTTAATGAAGCATGGCAACAGAGACTGCTCTTGTCATCTTTAGCTTCTGAAACTGGTGAGGTTATTTCAGTCAGTCAGCTCTGCTGCAAGCCCCCGGAGCCTGAAGCTTGCCCACAGCGATTTCACCACCTGTGTGGAAAGCTTCTATGCCTTCTGTGTTCACTCTATTTGTTAAAAAATGATATTACAGTGGACCTGGTGATAAATTATGTTTAGCACAGTATTTGCAAGATCTGTGCATTGCTCTCTTCAGCCTGATGGAATTTAAAGGGATACCTAAATCTTTTTTAAAAAAGAAAAAAACAATTTTAAAACTGACTTACTGTTAATCACTGTGTGAAAAGTGTGTTGTCGAGAGAAGGCTCCTTAACAGGCATTTTCTTAACTAATCTCACTCAGTTAAAGTTATCATATGTCCTTACCCAGCCCTTTTCATCTTCCATCTTCCATCCCATTAACAGTTCCAAAGTTGAGTTATTTCATCTCTTTCTCCCAAACTCTTCAGCTGTGTTAGCAGAGTGTTCTCTGCAAACCACCCCTGTTCTGCTCTTTGATGCTGTACTATATTAGACTAATGCTGGCTCTCTAAGTCTCTTCTTCACAGGTTAGACCATGTCGTTGTTTCAAATACCCTTCTACAGTTTATGGAATCCTTCTTTTCTCATAATCATAAAGGTCTGAAAGAACTATTGTGAGCATCTGGTTTGCCCTCCCAGATGAAACACTCCACATAATTTCTCTGCAAAATATTTCTCATAAACCATTGAGCTTTGCTTGTGCTGGAGGATTTGCCCTAGGCATCTTTCATAGCACTTGGTAGGCTTCCCACCCAGGAATGAGGTTTTAGAAAGCAGCTCTACAGAAAAGGACTTGGGGCTGCTGCTGGACAAAAAGATGGACATGAGCCAACAGTGCACGCTTGCATCCCAGAAGGCCAGTTTCATCCTGGGCTGCATCAAAAGAAGGGTTGCCAGAAGATCAAGAGAGGTGATTCTGCCACTTTACTCTGGTAAGACCTCACCTGGAGTACTGCTTCCAGCTTTGGAGACCTCAAATACAGGAAGGATGTGGATCTAATGGAGCAGATCCAGAGGAGGGCTATGGATGTGATCAGGGGGCTGAAACAACTCTTGCATGAAGAAAGGCTGAGGGAGCTGGGTTTGTTCAGCTTGGAGAGGATGGCTCTGGGGAGACCTTTAGCAACCTTTCAGTATCTGAAGGGGGCTTACAGTAAGTCTGGAGGTGCACAGTTTGCCAGGGTTTGTGGTGATAGGATGAGGGGCGATGGTTTTAAAATAGAGAAAAGTAGGTTAAGATGAGATGTTAGAAAAAAATTCTTCACCTTTAGGATAGTGGAAAAATGGAAAAGGTTGCCCAGGGAGGTAGATGAGGCCTAATCCCTGGAGACATTCAAGGTGAGGCTTGGCGAGGCTCCGAGAAACCTGACTGAGTTGAGAATGTCCCTGCTTACTGCAGGGGGGGTTGGACTAGGTGAATTTTTTACCAACCCAAATTATTCTATGAATGAATTCATAGATTATATGAATGCCAGGCAAGTGTTTTGATATAATACTTTCCTCATTTTCTGAACTCTTGTCTGTTGTTGTTATTTCTGATAGTACCTCAATAGTAAAGATCTGCATAGCAAATTGTAAGGTTTATCCCAAGTGGCCTGGTGCAGCATGTCCCTGCTCCTCTCTTAAAAAACGCTCTGTTCCTGGAACAAATGCTTTGAGGCACAAACACATCTGATTTACATCTGCTTGCCTAACATCCTGTCTACTTGGAATATGTAAGCCAGTGATAGATGGACTCATTTTTTTTTCAGTATATTAGCTAGGGATCCAGACTGTAAGTTTTAAAATCACTTTATGGAAACTAAAACAAAGCTTCATTAAGTTTTGAAAATTCTAAGTTTTTAGAAAATGCTTTATAAACTCATTTTTCATTTCTGTTTTCCTCATCAATAATATTTAATTCTGCATGTAACAAGAAACATAAATTCTGACTTTGAAATATGAGCTCATTGACTGAAATACAAATAAAAACAAAATATGCTTTTATTTTTAATTGTATTATCAAGTTACAAGGAGACTATGAAAACGCACATGGTTTTCTGGTGACTGAGTACACTGTGTTTCCAACCTTGTATTTCATGTGGAAAGATCTGTTTCTGTAGAAAAAAAAATAATGAAAAAAACCCAACAAAAACAACCTGTCAAAAGAACATGTTCTGGAATAGAATTATTCCACTATCAAACTATATATGAGTTTCCAACCATTTTTGTGTGTGCATGCCGAATAGAGCTTTTTTTATAGCAGTTTTTTTATTACAAAGCTTTTAAAACATGACTCACGGGCGTTTTGTCGGTGGAAACGTTTGTAAAAGATGTTAAGAGCATTTTTTTTTTTTTTAGATGTCTGTTAATCCTGATTTTAAATGTTTATATACAGATCACATCCAATAATCTTATTATTCAAGTAAACTGAAAGTAAATTGGTGTGGATAAAAGATACTTCATCACTTTTTTTTCTTTGCATAAGATAGCTGTTATGGAATAGAGACCATTAAAAAAAAAAAGTTAATATTAATGTAGAGATTGTATTTTTGAATGTTTTTTTTTCCCACCACCACCACCTGACATGAGAAAAGAAGGAGCAGCCTGTGGGGGATTGCAGAGAGGGTCAGATGTGGATCTGCAGCCATGTAGGACCCAGAGCCAGAGGAGGTGACTGCTCCCACATCAGCCGTGACTCTGTGTGCAGCCTGGGCTGGAGCAGTTCCTGAGGGACTGCACCTGTGGGAAGGACTCATGTCCCAGGGGTTCCTGAAGGACTCTCTGCCATGAGAGGGATCCCCCGTTGGAGTGGGGAAGAATGTGAGGAGTCCTCCACCTGAGGAGGAAAAGCAGCAGAAACAGCGTGTGGGGAATTGACCCCAAACCCCCCCTTGCCCTGGTGGGGAGGCAAGAGGGAAGTGATCCAGGCCTGGGAAGAAGGGAAAACGAGGAAGAAGGTTTTAAGATCTGACCATGTTTTCTCTTTCTCCTTGTAATCTAAATTAGTTTTTTTCCTTCCCAAGTTGAACCTGTCTGGTCTCTGCCTGTTACTGTAATTGAGGAATGAAAACCTCCCTGTCCTTGTCCTGATTAAGGAGCGGGTAAAGAAGCAGAAGCCTGGTTGGTACCGGCTGGGCCTGAACCGTGACATCTGTCAATCCATACTTCAGTTGAATGCAAACATTTCAAGTCAAATATGCAGAAACACTTTTATGCCCTGGAGGTTAAACTAATAATAATTATCAGTACCACTGTGAATTCAATGACTAGTGACTAATTGAGGTAATGCCTTCATAGAAAAAGCAACAAAAAGTTATACATAAAATCATTATGCATGCTCAAATGGCCATTTATTTTATTAAAAAACATTGTGCCAACCAAATACTCAAAATCAAAATCTTAACCTCCATTAATTCCTGAATTTATGGAGCAATGTAAATTTTCCTTCTTTTTTTGTAAGTGGGCTACTGCTGATATTCATGTTGAAGCTTAACTGAGTAAAGGATAGTTTAAAAATAAATCAGAAGAAAAAGGACAGGAGAAAAAAAAAAAGCAGTTTTCATACTTCGTGGATATAACCACATCTTCTCTTTAGACCTGAGATATGGCTCCTGGCTTTTTACTTTTTTAGAGTCACTATGCTGCTGGTGATGGAATGAAGTAAGGACACATCATTTCTGTTTGTTCACTGGAACTGTTGTTCTTAGTCCTCTAATTTGATAAAATTGTGTTTTATCTCTGATACAATGTTCATTAAATAAACAAAAAGATGTTCTGTTGAAATTATGATTTTTCAGCATACTTCTATATCTCTGATTCATCAGTATTTTGGTGATGTTTAGAGCCACAAAGACATTTCAATTCTGGTAATGTTGCTTATTCACATGAAAATGAACTTGAAACGTTTGGGAGGGCATTACCAAAAGTAAATAAATAGTAAGGTTGTTGGTTTTTTACCAGCCATAGCTCTTTCCCTGGTTTCCTGCTGTAAAAAAACCCCAAAACAATAAAAAGTGAGGGCAAGTGGTAATTACATCAAGGCTGACAGTTAGCATAAGACTGACCTATGTCGTTTGGGAACTTTATATGAGGCACTGATGTAAAGGTAGATCTTATGCTGAGGTTTAACTATGATCAAAAAAATCTAAATCACTCTCTTGAAAAATCTACATGTGACTTCATGAAGATTCTTAAATAGAAGAAAAGAACAAAAGTTTATAATCAAAGCCTCTTCTTAATTACTGCTTGGTATTTGATATATTTTTAAAGAAAAGGAGGTTTTATGGAGTCAAAGACTTTTTGTAGAGGGAAAAAATTTGCGGGAAAAGTTTTTATATTGTTTTATTTGTTTGGTAGGGGTTTTTTTAGGTTTTTTGGGGTTTTTTTTAAGGGTTGTTTTTTTTTTTTAGGTTTTTTTTTTTCTTCCCTAGAGCTATATTTTAACAAACTGATTACAATCATTATCTCAGAAGCAGGAAAGGAAACTTTCTCTATGGACAAACAGGACCCTAACTTCCTAACCCTCCTTTCATTCTTCTGCAGTATTTCAGATTACTTATAAAGAACAGTTAACAAGTATACCCAAACAGTTGCTGTACTTAAAACATTCTAACAAAGTGATCCTTTTTTCTTGGTATAGTAATGGCCTATTCTTATCAGCACCTGAAACAAGAACAAATAATGCCTGATCCTAGGAAAACATTTGAAAGATTTAGTCAGAGGCCACGGAAGCTTTTCCTTCTGTGAAGTTCTGGGAAATTAAACCTTTCCTCTGGTCACTGAAATTTGAAGCTTTTCAGTGTTTATATTTTGAAGTCTGGGACACTGCATTCCATTTCCTTTGTCATGCAGCTTTTTATTGTGAATAACTTCTGATTAACTACTCAGAAGAAGCATTTACTTAGCCTGGATCTCCTTATCAGAAAATAAGTTTGAGGCATTAGAGCTCTTACTCTTTAAGCAACCACAAAGAAGGCCAATGACTTGGTAAATTTTTAGTATTCATAGGATAAAGAAGGAAAACAGTAGATGACAGTAAAATCCTAAGTTGCTCTCATCATCTTGCATGACAAAGATTTGCACCACGTGATCATTGTACTGAATGAGCTGAAGAGATGTCTGTCTCAGAAGCTGAGTGCAACCTGATTCAACTGCTCTTTGCAAGCAGATGTGATCCTGGTACTTTACAACAACTGGAAAAGGTTCAAAACAAATGCACAATTCCAGTTACTCAAAATGAGATAACAGAAACCATCGATCCTAAGTCTGTGAGGGTTATTTTCACAATGGTTTCTTGTAAACAGTGTCCAATTATGGTTGATGAACCAGCAAACTTCACCAAGAAAAAGTAACTGACTTTATCAAAGCATACAATGGATAGTAGCAGAAGGTTCATAGAAAGTCCACAAGATTACTCAATGTAGAGAAGTAGCTGAAATGGTGAAATTAGAATATTTTATTCAGTCCCAAGGCTGAACAACTGTCATGGAAACTTATGCAAGGTTGCCAATACTATGGAAAGCTTTGTACCATATGTAGCAAAATGGGTTTGGCAAGAGCTCCATATGAGTTCATTACAATGCCTGTTCTTGGAAAGTGGCATGGCTTCAGACTAAAAATATTAACATTTTATGTGATATCCCTGTAGTTGTTTAACAAACTATCAAAATCAAGTTAAATGACACACATGAGAAGCTATTTTTCAGTCCAATAAAAAAAACTCAGGATGACATCAGAAGGAATTTGACCAAAAGGATAGCATAAGCATGGAGTAGCACTGGTTTTAATATCTGAACTGACTAGAAGATGTTGCAAGATGGAAACAGGGCGACATGCAAAGGAAGAATGTAAAATGTTTGTTTGAACTGATAGCAAACTGTTGTGAGCTTTAAAAATCACCCCTTTTTCATGCTAGTTATGCAGAAAAATTCCAAAAAAAGTAGACCTTTCAACACAAGTTGCAGCAAAAGAAGGCAAATGTTATTTCTGTCCACTCACATTTGCTGAAATCTAAAAATAAGATAGCAAGCAAAGTTTAGCACTTTGTAATTCAAATGGCAGAATGGGGCCGCAGTAGGAGTTTTTTTCATGCTACAGTTTCAGATTATATTTGCAATGAAGAGCACTCAGTTGGTACATTATGCTCAAAGTGCTCTAGCTGGAGAATCCTTGGAAGAGAAAAAAGGATAAAAAATCTGCAAGGGGTGCAATTTTTGAACTGTCATAGACATTTGGCAGGAATGATTTCCTAAGGATTATATTCCTTGGGACAGGAAGGACAAACCCACCAAAAAGATATGAAGTTGGAAATACTTGGAGGTGCCTGTGATTCCAAGAAAAAGGAAAAGAAAGATCCAAAGAAAGTATGGCTGACAAATAAAACTATACACTTAAATTAGTCAAGGGATTTTGTGACTTTTTCATTGACTCATAAATACATTTCCCAGTGCCCAGCATGCAATATAACTTTGAACAGAAGAGGAACCAATTATGTAAAATCTGGAAATTCATAATGATATCCACCTTAATAGAACCATGCCTGCAGACATGCTTTGGATAAATGGTTCTAATTGCAACTATGATTGACTAATTTTCCAGATTTATTAGTATATTTCTTTTGAAGATTCACCTGCTTCAGTGCATGAGGAAGATTCTGAATGGTGGAAAGGGAGGTGTAAACTTGAGAGTTGAGTCAAAGGGACTGTCATGGAACTAGCTTTGTTTTAACCAGAGAAATCAGTCCAGGAAAAAGTCTGTCCACATGGGGCAACCCAGCACACACCACTTCTCTGTAACCAAATGGTCCAGGTGGTCAGCAAATAAACAGTAGGTAAGTGCTGCACAAAGAGTGAAGGAACATCATGATCTGTTCATGAGATGGCTACAGAGGAGCAGGAGACTTGACCTCTCAGAGTGTGAGGCACGAGAGGTCCCATCTGCTGTGAGACAACAGCAGCTCACACCAAGACTGTTAAAGTCAGATCAGAAATATGTATATTTGTTCAACCAACCACTGATATTGTGTGAAGGTAGTAACAACATGCCCAGTGGCACTGATAATGAATGCTGTTCAAGGGTGTGTTTAAATACTGCCTTCCTTATAATACTGTGGCTTTGATCCACAATTTAACAATCATGACTGAACTTGTATATGATTTTACATGTTTATGAGGTGAAAAAAAATGATGAATTACAGCTTGCAGGTGTTGCTGAAGAATTCATTTTGAGAGGCTCATCAGGAAGATCACTCTGGACTTATTTTTTTCAGATTTGTAAGGCGTTTTTTTCCTCCCTATTTAAAATATTAATATTTTAATGAATAATATTTTATTACTACTACATTTCTTCACTGTTAGTAAAGCAGGAAATTTACCTCCTATTCATCCATGTATTTCTTCATATAGAAATGAAGTCCAAAAAGCCAATAATTAAGACAGGGAAAAGAGTAGTTAATAATATGAATGCAGAAATGTACATTTTCACACAGGCAAGGATTTTTGAGCATTTCTTATGTGTTTTTGATTTGTATTACTTTAGTCTAGGAGTTTCGATGACATGTGCCAAAACCACTGTCATATTTAAGTATGTTTTTGAATTCGTCCTTCAGCAAGAAATGTATGTAAAGGGATTCCTCATGGATCCTCTGTGATCCAAACTGTTATTTGGAACCATCTTATTCCATAGATCAATTAACATTTGTGTGTGTACTGAAATGCAGCTGCTTTATTTCATTGCATTTTGAGATGGCTTTACAGCCCTTTTTATTTTCTGTTCCTACTTGAATTTCCACCCACCAGGCAGTGTGATTGCTGGTCTAAACTCAAAGTTGTCTGAAGTCAGCAAAGTTGCACCTGTTAATGCCACAATCAGTTTGGGTGCAGAACTGCAGTTTCATCACCCCTCAATAATCAGTTTCCCCAATGTATTCATTTTAAAAGCCAGAGAGAATTGTGTATGACACTGGAAGGTGCAGGTTAAGAGCTGGTTGTATTATTTTGCTGGAATATGTTTCCTGAAACCACCCATGCCCTTTAAAGAAGCTCAAAGCTCTTCGTTATTTGATCTTATCCTGCTTCTGTAGGTGTCAACAAAGACAGTAATTACATTCAAAATGAAGGCACCAGGAACAAACCTTACAAGATTTCTGAGTGAGCACTCCCTCGAGCCAGTCAGCAATGAAAATATTCAGTGCGTTGCAGGAACCTGCCTTCCAAAACAGGTCCCATAGGGGCCTTGAAACCAAATATAGCCCTATTTTCACAGTTTTCAGTTAACAGGGCCCTGGTGAGCTGAAGGGATGTTCCCTGCTTAATAACTTCAGCAGTACAGAAAGGAATCAGATCCTCCAAAATGGTAAAGTAGAATTGCTCCCTTCATTTCAGCAGAGTTGTAGAGGTTTTCTGGTCAATAGTAGTTGAGGATCTGGCATTATTTCTTTTTTTATAACTGCATTCTCAGCATATGCTGTATTTAAATCATCCTACTTACTACACCTTGCAGGTTTTCTCTAAGTTGGCGATATATTTTGAGTCTGAAAGCCTTGAAAGAGAAAAACGATATTAACAGAAAAATTAGATCAGAATATTTTCCTTCTGTACTACTGTTACTCCCTTGTTATCAGCCTCAAAACAAAAAATGTCAGTACATGCAGGGAGCACACAGCCCTTGCTGCCACCCTGTACTCTGGGGAGAATGGCCGGGGGTGCTGGCAGTGGGTGGAGGGTGCTGTACAAGCACACACTGCTCAGGTAACACACAGGCATTAATTACAGTCATTATGGTAATCAGAGGCAACTGCCAGTATTACTGAATAAGAGGATCTCTTTCAAGTACCATGGGCCCAGAGCTGACAGCAGCTATTCCCGCAGATGGCCAGGTCTGGGAGTGGCTTTGCAGTTGAAATGTTCTTCAGTTCCAGCCCTGCTGCTCCTAAGGCAGCCAGAAACAATTTTCCCTTTTGGAAGGCAATACTAAAGACCATCTAGAAGATCCCAGAGCCCTTACGTGTGCTTCAGATTGGCAATGAGAGGTCACTTGGGAATCAAAGCCAGATTGTGTATTTCTCTTACAAGGCTGATAACTCCAGCCCTTTTCTGAAAGGAGTAAGGTCTGTCTGTATTAGCAGGGTGTGTGTCCAAGAAGTTTCTTGTAGAAAAAACAACTTCAGTTCCAGAAACAGTGTTTTGCACACCAAGTGGGTGTTTGCAGACCTTTTTCCATTTGTAAAAGCTGAGACAGTATTATCAAGTTGGTGACACTTACTAGGCAGTATCAGTTTGTGGAGCTGAGATACATACTGCAGAGCTTGGGTTCCAGCTCAGAGAAAACCTTATACATATGCAATCTAAGTATGGTAAAGAGCAAAACACCAAGATTGAGTTCAATATGCATCTAAATTATATCAGCAGCAAGATTAACTGATATTTTGCTGACTCAGAAACAAAATTGAACATCTGAAAATAACTTATTTATTATTGATATGAGGGTTTTTTTTTTTCCTTCATGTTTTTATATTTCCCTCCCTTGATGTACTTGATGGTGTGGAAAAGAGTGTCTTTTTCCAAGTAATAAATGCACAGAAAGTGAAAGCTCAGACACATAGTTGTGTACCTCAGATCTGTGATAAAGTCATAATAGAACTGAACTGATCAGAGTTATAAAAATGAATATGATCAAATTCCCTAAGGAAAATAGAAGAAAAATGCATCTAAAACCTATACATTTTTCACGTATATAAAAAGTGTAAAAGTAATTGATGAGTGAAACCTGACCAATCCAGATCTTTCATACAATTCTGTCATAGTTTCAGAGAAAAATGTTTTTTCATGCTGCAAACATTACTGAAACCTGACTCCTATTTCTAGTTGTGTATAATATTCGGAAGGAAGTCTTTACACTGTGTTATCAGATATTAACACACAGTAAATATGAGTAAAGAATACTTAAGGTATTAGACATTGAGTATCGGGTGTGATAGGTCAAAAATGTAGTAGAGCAAGACTGTTGCTACAGTTCTTGGAGAAATGTGCAATCATCTGGCTCATTGCAGCAGACTGCATTTCAAGGAAATGTCACAGTGGGAAACAAGATTCTGTGATCAAGGATACCAGGTGATTGTGAGGAGGGGCTACAATTCAGATTTTAGCTTCATTCACAGGTTTGCTGCTCACCTGCTATTTAACTATTTTTTAGGCTGGAGATGAGCAAGTAAATTCCCTTTGGGTTTATAATTAAATGTAGGATAAAGCATTATTAAAGTTAAAATTGGAGAAATGTTTTCTGCTAAAATGAGGTAATTTCTCATCTGGAGGAAAAAGAACCCAAACAATTCTCACTTAAGAATGAAGAAAGCACTGAATTAATAGCCCTATTTGCTACTGTATAGCTACTATATTAACACACAATCTGTGTTAAAAGGATGAATAGCTGCTTTATATGGAAAAACTTACTTAAAACTATATAAAAATTATTCTGTAATTGATAGATATTCATCACATAATTATTCAAGTTGGTAAGAAGGTATAATGCACAAATTTTAACGTGTTTAAACCTTTCCAAAATTTAATTTTTGTCGATCTGATGTAAAAAGAAGAAACTGCAGCTAGTAAATACTTACTTTCAGCTTTAAATGGCATAATGAACTCGATTTTCCTGTTACTTATGCCAGTGTTCAGCCCCTATATAACAGGGAGACAACCAGTGTTAAGTTTGTAATGATTCTGGAAAATATTTTGCAGGTCTTATTCTGGTAGCTCAAATAGAAGCAGCTGCTTTCCATATAGGCACCTAAGCAAAGGTTTGACTTTCAAAAGCATCTTGCACCTCCTGACTCCCAGTGAGGCACCCATGGCCAGATTTTCAAGTTCTTAAAATACTTGTTGCTGAAAAACTGGTCCCTGTTGACAGTCTATCTGGTCAAAGCTAGCCACCTACTAATTAATTCAGCAGATCTGCTTGAGATCTAAAATTAGATCTGATTCTGATTCTTTATGTTGTATAAATACAGATAAGTATCTTCATTCTTTCTCTCTCTGCATGGACACTGACCTACCAAGAGAAAAAAAAAAAAAAAAAAAGTATTCCTTTGAGAAATAGGAATTTCTGGAGCTGAATTTCTAATGATTCTTTTAACTGGGTTTTTAATTGTTAAAAAAAGGAAACCTTTCGTTTTAAATTTTTGTTAATTTTTTTCTTGGATGGGTCTTTTCATGAAACCTGCATGAAATCTGAGGTTTCTGTCCTGAATTGTCTGTTGGGTTTACAGACTAGTAGTGAGGGTTGATTGGAGTCTTAGACAGACACATCATGATTGTATTGACCTTGTTTCCTGAGTAAAGAAATCAGGCTAAAAACAACAGCAGAGAAGTCTTTTTCACCTTATTTCTAGTAATCTCATATATTCTACCCTAGTGCCACTGAGTTCAGTGTACTAAACATTTCTAGAAACACAAACAGAAAATATAGTAAGATCTTCTGAGATGGAACAGTATTTTTCTTGTCTCACTGCTCATTACTCTTTAAGACAAGAACCATTTGGCCTTGATCCCATTCTTTTGCCTTGTCATTCCTGCCTACAGAATTTTTTTACTGTCACATGCAACATTTTCCTTGGTGAGATGCAATGTAAATGAAGTGATCTATCTTGATGGATAGATCTATCTTGATAGTCCATGGAATTCAAGGAAGAACTAGGGCAAACTCAGGGTTTTCCTAACATGAAATTATGTTATTCCTTTATACTTTTGCCAAGTCTAATGCTATTGGGCTATGTGCTTCATGGCCCTGTCATCTACTACTGCTTCTTCCTTGGATCTGGAGGCATCACTGCAAGCAATTATTCAGGACTGGTCTCTGCAAAACACATCTTGGGCTACAGGCATCTTTTTTTGTCCTTTATTGACCGAGGTGGTAAGCCTGCATGTTCATGCCAAATTTGGTTTTCCTTGGTTTTGAGGTCACCTGGAGCCTTTTCTATGTTGCAGTGGACTAAGTGAACCTTCCCTGCAGCATGCAGCAGATTCAGTTGTGGGAGAGAGTTTTGCTAGCAAAAGAGTGAAAATGGTGTAAATACAAAAATTTTTTTAAAAAATTATTTGTTTAATAAACACACTTTGCATAATCTAGCAACTAACCAAGCTAAACAGTGTTAGTGGCAGGGAGGAAGCAAATGTTTTCATAGCACAAAAGACATCTTGTGAGTCCTTCCCTAGGGCACAAGTTCCAACCCACTTGCTAATGCAGGAAAGAAAGAGATCATTCTCAGTCACTTACAGAGCCCTTCCTCAAAGTCCCTTTTGGCAACCAGCTATACACCATTCAGTGAAGAAGTTCCTGCCCTTATAGTCTGCTGTCCAATTTTCCAGCTACCTATTTTTATTAATGTATTGATTGAATGATCCTCTTTAAAGTTATCTATTCATTAAAAAAAAAAAAGTCTTTTTTAATATAGTACGGTGTAGTAATAATTCAATATAATGTAATCCAATCAGCATAAGGGCATGGCATACTCATTCCTTCTCTAAGACAAATACTAGAGGGAACCAAGGATTTTTCTTTGAATTGTTGAAAAAACAGTTGTTTTCAACAAGTACTTTCTGGGTGGCATTATTCTTTTTTTAGGGAACAAATTTCAGTTTGGTCCACCACACCATGGAGAACTGATTTAATTTTTTCTTTTTCCAGAGCACAGGCAGATATAGTAAATACAGATATAGCTTCTGCTGCTCAGTATAACATCTCACTTACTAACTTCCATGCTTCACAGCATTGTTTCAGTTTCGTCTGTTGCCTTCAGCAGTTTCAGTACATATCTTTGCTGCAGACTTTGGCTGTAGTTTCCCATACTCTGATACTGTTGCCACAAGTTCTATGTGTTCATCAGAATGCAATGCCACAGATTTAGGTTTTTTAAATCAAATTTTCACCTTGACTAAAGTCTAAGAGAGACCCTGCTGAGGATACTATATATACTGAGAGTTATTTTGCTGATGTTTAACCTTGCCCACAACTGTATCCTGCCCTTCAGAGACCAGGTAAAAGCTTTCAGCCTGTTTTGGATCACTATTTATCAGGAAAGGTGGTTTTGCCTTCCTGGGTGGACTATTCACTTGTATTTGTAAAGCCTGCTTTGTATTAGAAAGTTTTTTTAGTATAAGTAATGTCCCCTAGGATCGTGATTTTTGGCAATGTTTAATACTGGCAGCAGCCCTGATGTGGACACAGAACTGGCAGAAGAAGTGCCTTTGCTGGTATGGATTATATGCAGGGTTTTGAAATCAGTGGAAAGAGCCAGGACTGTTTTTGCCAGCATAACTATACTATTAAACATTTTCTAGCATAGACTTGGCAGAAACCCAGTGTTCACTCCCACACCTCTTTCGGTTATTAAATATTATTTCACTGGGAGGTATACTCAAACTGCTACCTCGTGTGTAAACATCTTTTACCAGAATCTTCTCTACCATGGAAGGTTTTTTACCACTTCTTTACATCCCGAATGACTTGGGTTTGTACCTTTGTTTCTGCTCACACGTGCATGCATAAATCATGGCATAGTAGCCACAGATAATTTTAATTTGAAATCCTTGTGCATGTAACAGTCACAAAGCCCGGGGTTTATCGTGCCTCTCTCTAATGGTCTGGTGGTTAGGGGCATCATATTTGTCTCTTTATGAGCTTTAGAAATGACCAAAACAAGCGGGATGAAGACAACATGTAATGTTGACTGAAGCCTTGGTGTTCATCATTCTTCTGTGAGAACTGCAGCAAGACATATCAGGTCCAAAAAGGTATGCTACATTCTGCCCTAGCTACTCAATCTATTGCAGGCAAATAAAATATGGTTACAGAAAGAACAGAAGTGAACTCTTTGACCTTGCAATCATTGCTAGGTTTAGGCATCAAAATACATAGTTATTTAAACAAAACAAAGCGGAAAAAAATCAGTCAACTGGAAAGCACATTCTGAAACCAAATGAAAAGTGAAGACATAGCTGCCACTTCCTATATATGTTATGTTACATGACGTCAAGCCAGATTGTGACTGCACTCCCAAACTTTCCAGGATCCTGCCACCACTACCAGTAAGGTTGCAAAAGTAAAAGGATGTGGCTTGGAGGCATTCACCCACTTCCAAAGTGAGGTAAGTATCCTGTGATGTTATGCCCTGGAATTGGCAGCTCTGCTTGCTGCAGAGCAGCTTTCCTGCTGCACTGGTCACTGCCTTCACATGGACGGACCCATCATGTCCAGATTGCATTCAGGGCTTCCTACATACCTGTGGTTATCAGCTTCCAAAGTTTCCATGTCAAAATTAACCTCATAGGTCCTGCTTCTGTCCCAAAATATCCTTCTCCATCTTCCATTGATTTAAATGACAGAAATATATTGGAGAAGTGGATTGAGCTTAGCAAATTAAAGATATGAAAAACATATTGCCAAATGAGCCTGTGAGCATCTGCTGTTGCTTTTGACTGTGTGTACAGCATGGACACAAACAGGCCAGTTAATTAAACACAGAAAATGCTTATTAATGATCCACATAATACTTAGCATTCCTAAGATGTAACAGTCTGAATCAGCTTTCTGTGAGACTTTGTCTTGAAAATGAGTCAAACTGCATAAAACTACAGTGTCTCATCAAATGATGTTCAAAGAAAAGATGTTGCAGAGTATGGGTCTTTGTGGAGACTGGAAATGGAAGCTGACTCTTCAGATCTGGTTTTGGAGAAGCAGCAGGACATGCAGTGCTGCCTTCTAAACACCTACTCGAAATGCCTTCAAGGTAAATTCTGTTATACAATAAGACAAAAGTGGCAGTTTAATAAAAATTTTGGAAGTAGTAATTGGTCATCCTTGTACAGAAAACCTGGATAAACTATGTTAGTGCTCAAGTGCTTGAAGGTGAATTGAGATGGTGTAGATGCCTTGTGTGGGTCAGCAGGGTCCTGCCTGCAGGGTCCCACAAAATTAAGGGTACAAATATCTTCTGTAGTAATTTTCTACTTGAAAAATAGTTAAGAAGCATATTAGATTTAATGACTCTTGATTCGTATCTATGGAAAGGGATACTTAAAAATCACCAGCCTAAACTTAGGTCTTCCTGTTTAAGTTAAAACACAAGGGTTTTTTGGGTTTTGTTTTTGTTTTTTTAATTATTCTTTGAATCAAAATAATGGCTTGTCATAAGCATCTGGCTCTGAAAATACTCCTATGGGGAACCAACTTTTCTGTTACGAGCTAATGGTCCATTCAGAGAAATGAATTCTGGAGAAAAGTATCTTATCTAAATGGAAATTTCAAGCAGTAGCCTGAGATGACAGAAAAGGGGTCAAAATTTAAAGTTTAAGATACCCAGCTTTTCATTTATTATTAAACTCTATTAGTATAACATTGAATTTCAACTGCATCAGGATGTAATTGTCATTAATATTACAGACATATTATAGACAATATAACCCCAAAAACAACCCCATAAAATGAAATGCATAACAAAAATTAAAAGTTGCTTTCTTAGCAGCTCTGAATAATCCGCTAAATGTGTCTGGAAATGTTTCTCTTCTCCAGGTGTCTGACAGAACTTTATTTGCTCTATATATTCCATATTCAGATTTTGAATGTCTAAACTACACTTCTAGAGAGACAGTGAGAGCAGAAATTTTTCTGTAACAAGCAGTGTTAGTACAAAGTGAACAATGGCTGTATCATTCTAACCTCCTTCTTCTGACAGCAGAACAGAGCTCTCTCAACAATCTGTCTTGTCAGTTACAGCATTTGGACATAGGGCATCTCTTTGTCCATCTTTATCACAGGCAATACCTTACTTTACTATAAAAAATATGAGATTCCCGCCCCAAAATCCTGTATGGTCAGGAGTGAAAGGCTGCTTTCTGAATTATGGGAGGTGTGTAGAGGGAAGTGGTCGGTTCTCTGAAGGAACTGAATGATGCTGCCATGGATTGACCATTTAGTTGAAATTTCAATTTTTTTTTTTTTTTTTCAGGTGGAAGTATTTAGCCCACTTTGCTATGAGTCCTGGTCAAACCAAACCAGTTATTTTTTGGAAACTGGCTGCCAATATTGACACTGTCATCTCCTCCATAAGCAACCCTGATTTCATCTTTCTCCATTTAAAAAAAAATCCTGTTTGATTTATACTTCAGATCTTTGGAGGCAGGCTTAGAAAGCCTGTGAAGCCTATTTTCATCAAAGGGGAGTTTCATCTGTGAGTCCTAAGTGCCACAAAAACATGGGTAACAAATAACATCAGGACAGGCAAATCATCTCTTCTTTAAATCCTTGTGACATTCCGGCCACAGAGACCATTTATCTTATCTCTCTGTGGCTATAATCTTTGTCCCTCTAATCTTTAACAACTTTATCTGACAAAACAGTGAAATCACTGAGAAAAAAATATGAGAAAAAATGGCAGTGGGATATCTGGGAAAATCTGCTGTTTTCTCAAGCTCATGGAGACTATAAAGAACTCTTCCTCCCTTCTTCTGAATGTTTCTTCTTTCTCTCCTCTGTAGATGTCTTCTCAAGCCATCGCCACCCCTCCTTCATTTCCTTCTTCACCCCCAGCTGTCTGCTTCTCTCACATGCACAGAGATGCCCAAACCGGTTGTACAAGTTCCAACGCTTTTGGCCACTGTATTCATTATCTTTAAACCTAATTATTCCTAACCTTGACCTTTAGTCCAAAGCCAGCCCAAAGTCCCCCTCCCAGCAAGTTCAACAGATGTGCAACATGGCGTGTGAAAGCCCTAACTCTTTTCCAGCAGCACAGAGACACTGAGCACACGCTTCCTTCTCCTTCCCTGTGCATGTCTATCTCTCCTCCCTAAGGCGAAACTCCCACAGCACCTCTCTTGGTTTCAGGTGTAATCACAAAGCAGCTGAAGGTAATTATGGGTAATGTAGTTCCATCACTCCCTCCCTTCTGTTTGAACAGGTGGTGCCAGGTCCCTGCTGGACTGCATATTCCAGCAGGCATTGCTCAGCACCCCAAAGAGAGAGGCACTCCAGGTGTGCTCCCAACACTTACCCAAGCCCTGAGCACACTGCAGGCTTTCAAACCCCGAGCAAAAATAGGTCCTTCCTCAACAGTGCTGATGTCTTGAGCAACGACGTAATCCGGATCTTGAAAAAAACTCTTAGTCTCCAGAATGGTGAGTTTGCCTGGTTTGGTTTGGTTTTGTTTTCTCGTAAGTATTTTCTTTTTGTTTTGTTTTAAATACTTTGGAAGGGCTGAAATAGCAGAGTAATTTTGAATTTTATACTAATGCTGCAGTCCAGTACCCTCTTTTCAGCCACAGCTCCTGCTAAGCGCCTCTGGAGAAGGCACGGAACCTACATACAATTTGAATTGCTCGATATTGTACCCTAGGATAGTTGGGACAGTGTGGAGAAAGTCACAGTGCTTGCTAAGTGCTGGTGATTGCTTTTCCAGAGAACAGAAATAATAGTGACCCTCTTAGGGTTTAAAATCAGTTGATATGAAGCTGTCCTTTTCTGTCTTTTTTAAAGAAATTATTTTTTATTTTTTAATTTTTTTTTAATTTTTTTTTTTGTGTATGTATGTGTGAAATAAGCCAGTGTGCTTACATGTGAGAGGTTTGAATCTTCTTTTGTTTTGTTGTTGTTTTGTGGGTTCTCTTTGTTGATTCAGTTTTATCAAAGCATTACGTGAACTGAAATACTCCCACTATGCAGTAGTTGCACTGAACCCTAATTTTGTATGTGGAGCATGCTATAGGGTGGCGAACACTGCAAAATAATCCTCCCTGCTAACAAGGCAGCTATTAAAATCAGAAAAATAGCATGTAAAGAGCATATATAATTCTGAATTTTTAAATATTCATTTCCTATTAAAAGAAACCTTGAAAGGTAATATCTCCAAGCTAAATGGAGACAAACCCAATCCTTCTGATGGACCTTATACTAATTCTCTTTGTGGCTAGAAAAGGACAAGCAGAGCTGGCTGGGCTGTTTAAAAGTGGAAACATTTAAATGGAAGACAAGAAAGGAACAGTTCTTGTTCTCCTCCCAGGTGTCACTATAGCTCAGTTAATAATATGACTTCTTTGATACAGATTTCTTGGTTTTAAGGAGACTGCTCTAAATCTTAACAGCTTGGGAATAATTTTTGAGTGGCTTTGCTACCAAATGGCAATAGGCATCCTCCTGATCAGGAGGGAGGGGAACATTTGTACTGGGTAGATTTTGGGAGGTGCAAATTGCCACAGTGTCAGCAGTTTCCCTAGCCCAAAACCATGTATTTGCCAGTGGTTAACACAAAATACTCTGGCACAGAAGGTACACACTGAAATAAGTTGGAGAGTGTTTTGTTTCATTGGAGATGTAGAATGGGATTTACAAGAAAGTACAAGTGGTTATTGTCATCCTAAAAGCAGTAAAATAGTGTTTACCTTGGGTACATTAAAATTTGGGAATACCTAGAGTCGTATTCACTAAACTGTATAGTACAACAATATCCTGTGGGAATGTGTTCAACAGGATAATTATATGTTGCAACAGAAAGCTTATTGAGCATTTAAATGTTTGGTTAAAATATATTGCTGTCTCCCTTTCCCCCTTTCCTTCCTTATGAGAACAGCTAATTGGGTTCAACTGCACATTTCTTTGTTATCCAGATTCTTTTTAACTTTTTATCATAGTGATTTTCAGCTTGTTGGCCCAGGCATATTTGTGCTTGGTGGACTGTCTCTGAGGGATTTCTATGAAGGGAAGGAAAAAACTTTGAAATTCTCTACCTCTGAAGCTGGATGCCTTTCCTCTCTGTTTTCCACAAGAGATAATAAGCTCCTTGAGAAGTGTTTATGCTACTGCAAACTGTGGCATAAGCCCCTGCAGGGAAATCCGTCCTTGAAATATAAATGCGATATAATACAAAACAGGTGGAAGAAACACCAGAAGCACATAAAATGCAGAAATATAAATCATGTTGCTGTAAAAGCCAAAAGACTGGCTTTTTGGACAGAACAGCCAGTTAGTCAACCTTATCGGATGGTCTCTAAAAGATATCCTGTCTGAATAGCTGAGCTCTATGGTAGTGGCAGCTGCTGTATGGCAAGCTTCTGCACCCCAACTATGGTGCAAAAAAAAAAAAAATTGTAAAAGTATAAGCATAATTCTGTCTGGAACTATAGGCTCTTCCATCTCTTCTACAAAACACTTCATAGGAACTGAAGTTACCTTGCAGATCCCACAGTGAGAAATAGAAGGTGACTGGAGAAAAGAAAAGGAGCTTTCGGCAGCATCCCTGTACTGATTTTTCCCATACTCTGCTGCTGCTCATGAAAAGCTTAGTCTAATTTGACCTTCTATCTGTTTAATTACTACTTCTATAGAAACCTTCTCCTCAAGTCTTTTAACCTTCCTTGAGTTCTTTTCATTTCATTCCCTTCAGCTCTGCATTTTCAGGAGCAGACAGGGTTTTATTCAGAAACTGAATTCCAGAGTAAATGTGAGGTCATGTACTCATGGAAAACATATGTATATGTTAGCTTTGCAATACTTTACCATATTTTCATCTGCTTCTCAGTACAGACAAGCACCTTAGTTGCACTTCTGCACATCGTCCAAAAAACCTTGTTAAAATGCAGAGAATCCTGCTTAAACTTCTTGTAAGAAGCTACAACCAGTTTAGAAATCAACATGTATGAGTAATTTTAAACTGTGCCTTCAAAAGCACCTCTTCATCCTCTTATCTACAGCAAACATAATCTTATGCTGTTCAATTCATTAGGTTTTCCAGTGGTTCTTCAGAGTTTGATCTAGTGTTAATAATTTCAGTAGTTTCGATTTCTGAGCAAACACTGTCACATCCCTTTTCCCTGACCTTTCCTTCCAGCCCACTCTCCAGAATTTACTCAAAGCACTCACTGTATCCTTCCAGGCACCGAAGCACTTCCCTACCAAGGAGTGGTGGTGAAGTTCAGTCAGGGCTTTCAGCCACTGAAAACTTCAGAAAACTGGAAGAAAGTCCTATAGCTTGAAGGAAGTGATGTTTAGGGCTCTGGTTTGGTGTCCTAATGGTGGAGAGAAAAAAATCTTTTAGGTTTGGATGTATCCAGACAGCCTTTTCAAAGAATTTTACAGGAGGTATAAATGACTTATTTTCTGTAACATTAGGAGTCCTTTCCTTCCTGGCCTCATCTTGTAAGCGAGCCTGCTCAGGAAGAAGCTGGTTGATTATTTAGTTGAAAGCTGCATTAGGTATCTTCAATGCTTCCTTTGCCTTGGTGTCCTGGTGACTCTGCATGCTAAAGTGTCCCAGAAACCCAATGAGTATTCTGTCAACCTAGAAGAGTTTCTTTTAGATCTTCTTCTTGGTATATGTATTTACAAAGAACTCTGGATGACAATTATTTGGATCGAAAGTGTAAATACTTGAATCTCTCTGTCATTTTCTTCAGACTTCTCAATGGGGAAAGGAATTGGTTTTTTTACTTGTTAGAGGAACTCTGCCTTCACTGGAGACTCAGAATACTAAATAATCTTTGTGTTTCTCTTTATGACATACCTATGAGAAAAGGGAGCTGCCCTTTTACTTCAGGTAAGTTCTTGCACTCCATTTAAGGTGCTGTAATGGCTACGTGCTGTTGAACGGAGCAGTCCCATTTCTCATACCTTGCCATTGCATCCCATGGGCCAATGTTCCCACAGGTGAACACTGACTCATGGTGCCTGGGCCAGCTCCTTGTGAGACCAGATAAACACCAGTGTTGATGCAAAGGAGATGTAGGACTGCTGCTTTCTGGAGCAGCCGCCACCCAGCTAGATGCCATCCCCAAGAGCCAGCTTAGCCTCAAGCACATTGACAAATGGTCTTGTGTCTAGTCTAATACCTTAACTTGGAAGATTTCACTCTAACTCTATCCCAAGCTTACTCTGAATTAATTCTTTAATCTCTGTCTCTCCATAGAAGCATTTAATACTCCCCTGCATTCAAGGCGAGTTCACAAGTATTTAAATTTATTCTAAAATGTGTTGGCTTATACTTTAATCTGTACTGACCTCTACTTAGATGTAATAATATTAATTCAGGTTGTGTCTTTACTGACTAATAATAACTGCCACCAGCCTTGCCTGCCCACTGTGCCAGTCATTTTGGGATCATGCTAAAACAGCTCTGTTCCCACTGGCTCAATCAGGCTGTATGGCAAAACATTTGTGCAACAACTTGACAAGGAGTTGTTCATTTTCCCACCTGAGCCTATATCAGTAAAAAACCCAAAATTTTCACCAGTAGATTCAGAGTTTGTGACCCATCTGGGGAAAATCCTGCAGACTAATTTTTGCCCTTTGATCTAATTGGGACTGAACTTTGGATATGTATTTACATGGAGGATAAACTACCTCTACATGTACTAAGCTATGTAATTAAAAGGAAATAACTTTGTCTGAAATAACTGGGGGGGAGGGGAGATAGAGATGGCAAGACTTTTAGTGGTTTGTTTTTATTCATACATGATCTCATGCAATACCAGCTCTGAGCCCTGAAGAAAAAGCCTATGATGTGATGATAACCTTTTCACGAGTTCACTCTCTCTGATCCATTACTATTAATTTAACAGGATTGCTGTAAAGGTGGGAGAGATGTGACACAACAGGGAGACAAGAATTTTCAATTCATTCATAGTGCTGCCCTAATTTCTTCAGCACAAATTGTCACCTGTTGCTCTGTGTGAAATTATAGTGCTACAAATATGAGCACTGCCAGTTAGTTCTTCTGCTCAGTGATTCTTTTTCTGTCTTTCTTCTTCCTATTTAAATTTTGGGTTGTTCTTACAGTAGACCTTATGTTGTTATCTCTAGACTAACACTGTTAACTTTCTTCACACAAGCTATATACAAACATCAAGTAAAAACTTATAACATCAGAAATACATTTGTAAAAATCTCACTAGTTTTCCAAGGATGCAACTAACAGTTCTCTGCAGAAGCGGCTTCTGATTGAGTGTTCAGAATATCTGTCTTAAAGGGTGAGAAAAGGAGAACTACATTCAGACTTGTCCCTTCACTTTCCAGACTGACAAGGAGCAAAGCTGTCTAGTCCTACAGCTAGATGGTACACAGGACATGGGTTACACTATTTGAACCAAGTGTAAAAGCCTTGGAGCTAAACTCCACGTAGTTTTAAGGAGGGTGAGGGAAGGTAGCATGGCTTCCCCAGTGAGATAACATTTTTATTTTTATTTTTTTTCTTGAGCACTCAGAAGTGTTTGGACTCTGAGCTATGTATATTAATCTGTTAGTAAGTGCTTAATACATGCATCATCCTAACAGAAATAACTTAATTTCTTTATCTCATCAGTAGAGAGCAAGAGGTGCCTTTAATGGCTCTCAGTTACCTTTTGGTCTGCCAGAGCACAGGTACTTAAGCTCTGCCATCTGGAACCCACTGACAGCTACTTGCCTGGACTTGCTCTGTCAGGTGGATGCTAATATGGCAGAGCAGAAAAGTGCTGCTAATATGGAAAATATGTAAGAGAGCCCTTTTCACCTTGGAATTGCTTTGTATATTTTTACTGGTAACGATTGTATGCCAATCACAAAACAGAGAAACAAGAGGCACTCTATTCACTGCTGACGTGCTCCCCAGAAAAGGAAGAATTTCCCTAGATATTTTTTCCTCATCTCATGTGGTATATGCTAGCAGGAAGAGAATTCTGAACTTAATTGAAGTCACAATCACCCTCACTGTGATTAAAAAAAAAAAAAAAAAAAAATTAAAGTAGTAATAAACTATCTCAGACTTATAAGATTGGCTACTGGCCAGGCAGGTATTTTACCTGATAAATGAAAACATAGGACAGAAACTGTGTGTATATGTCAGTAATTTCCTACTACCTACCTATACATATACTATCCTATACATAGCTACAGTTTACTTGTATCAGATTATGATATGTAATTTCTGCTCAAAGCTGGAAGGCAAAGCCAAATTTAGCAATGCCAATGGCTGTCAGGAGGTGTGATGAATACCTGCCTTGCTCTCAAGTTAATTGCCTTTTCAGGGTGTGAACACTTTGGGACAGAGAAGGGTTCTTGTGATATTTATGCAGTTACTTTCATAGCTCTGGTCTTGGTGACACCTTTCTTCCCATGCCACTTGCACAACCTGTGTTCTGTCACAGATTTCCTGAGTGGTCTGAGATAAGTTGGAGAGGGATTTTTAAGGTATTAGCACATGTTTATGTAGCTCATACAGTAGGGATAGAAGGTGCAGGAATGTGGTTATCTGGGTCTTTGTCTTTTCATCCTTCCATCTGTAAACTTGTCCACCTCCCATTTTCCTCCATCTGTACTTCCTTGTCATGTTAATTTAACAATCATCTTTGTGTGATCAGGCTGTGCTCACTGTATTTGTACAATATTTAGCAGGGGGAAGCTATTGCAGCTTGTTCTACCAGGATGTAAATAAAAAAGTAAAATGAAACCCCGATTTGGGCCTCACCCACAATATAAATATCAGCTCTGGGGCTTAAAATTGTATTTTTTTTTTCAAACCATTTCAGTTTGATAAAAAGTATTCAACAAGCACAATAACACCTAGGGAAAGTCTGTGGCTTTGATTCTGCATAGGAAGAGTAAAGACGATTGCTTTGCTGTTTTTGGTTTTGAAATCTGTGAATAAATCAAATTTAGTCCTATTGTAACAGCCTGGCAGCTGTAGGATCCACCAGGTTTTGAGCTTCTATGGCTATGGTAGTGAAATATCTGTGTCCTAAGACTTATTACTCTTGGGACAGGTAGATCTGGGAGGCTAAAAACCCCGTAGAATTACTTAGGTGGCAAATCACCTTTCACCTAATATGAAGCAAGTAAAATGTAAACTCTCCCTCCAGGCAAAAAGTTCATACGTGGATTACAGGTTAAGCCTTAGGTTTTTAATGCTAAGCTCCAAAGAACTTTAAAACAAAATTATTTTTGTGGACAACAGTGATTCATCATTCTGAATAAGGACAACAAACATTGACTTGGTATTATGAAATCTTACTAAAATCAGCAATGCAAGATGAATTTACACAATAAAATAGAATGACCCAAACTAACAACTGAAGGAACTATTTAGCTAGAATTGTCACCTGTCTGCTTGATGTGAAGTTGAGCATATGGTCATTTCTGTTTGGTGTGAAGTTGAACAGAATCCCCTGAAGTTCTGAAGGTTAGAACTTGCACAAAACTAGGCAAATATCTTTACATGTTCTTACTGATGATCTGCTGTCTGATACTTCACAGTTCTGGTGGTTGTGACATAGCTAACAGAAAACCATTGCATTATAGAACTTTGGTAGATTATGATGATTAAATTTTTGAACAAAGTCGTACCCATTTCTGTTTATTATCGATGAAGAAACCTATATATATAAACCCCTGGATATTGTGATCTGTCTGGAACTGACTGAAACTAGTTTTATTCTGGACAACTTTTGGGCCATGCACTCCCAAGAACACTTGTCAAATTAAAGTTTAGATAAAGCTTTGGAAGCAGAACATATTTAATTAGAGTTTTGATTTTCATACTTCATGCTTTTCTCTCCCTTGTTGTAGTAGACAGCTCTTTGTTGGAGAATTCTATGTTTTGCAGATGTCTGCTTGTCATTATCAATGACCTGAAGAACAGTAGAAAAATTGCGATAAAAGGGAGACTGAAAATCTCATCTAATAAATTGCATAGCCAGGGTTACACGTGTCTGTAGCAAAGGTATAACAGGAGTCTCTGGTCTCAGTACAGCCAAGAAAAAACAACTTAAACAAAGTAATTTGCCATCACACATCAAAGTGTGTGTTTGATTTGACATTTATAAGTTAAATGTTAAAATACTATCTATGCATTATAACAATTGTATACTTTAATCAAAGAACCCTTGACAGTGATAGCAAAGATACTTGTGTAATGATAGAAGTGAGCTGCTTGATCTACACAGTCTTTCAATTGCACTGTAAATGTGGTGTGGATATCTGTCTCTCTCTCAAAAAAAAATCACCTTAAAATAATAAATTTAGTTAGAAAAACAAAGTAGGATTTTGCAGATATGATTCTTAAGTATTTCACAGAAAAAACATTTTGAACCCTTATTATCTTGAGAGATAAGAGCTACTTAAAGGTGCAAAACTCAAGACTTGCTGTCAAAGAGGTGAGATGGTTAAGGAAATGCTGTGATCATCAAAGTCATTGACCTTCTGGAAAACTTGTGAATGCTTCCTCCCACATTTCTGTACAAATGGAGCAATGACAGTAAACTCATGAAGACGAAACCAGACAAAGTGTTGGCATTTGGAAAGTGTTGCTGAATAGACTGAATTCTCCAAGCTCACACGTAAGCCTTAAGGCTCCTCACTAGGAAAGTCAAAGCACTCAGCTAGAGGAACTCCAGCTTCAAGTAGGCATTGATGCTAAATGAAATGGCCTGTTCTGGTACCTGTAGGGACTTGACACCCTGGGTTGTTTAGTAACATCTGCGGCAGCTGTCTGTTCTTTTCAGTCTGCTCTAGCCAATGTATGGGACACTGATAGTAGTTCCCTCCAGCAGGGAGAGATTAATCTCCTCTCCTACAGGACTGGCTGTCATGAAAAACTCATCTCTAGGCAGTGCATGAAAATTTCCTTTCACAGTAATAGCTGTGAAATTAATGTGGCTTTGAATGATGTTTAAATGTCCTTGTGGTCTCAAATCAATTTCCTGTAACTCACTTCTGTAGCCTGACAACAGCCTATATAGCAGTTTCACTTCATGTATCAGGTGATTACTCTTTCCAATGAACAGAGCATTATATGGATGCAGAGGTGGTTTTGGATGACAAATGACATCCAGGGTTTTTCCCTGTAGGAAGCCAGTGAGGTGAAAGAACTGCAGCCTTTTCAGAGGCTTACTAGGATAAAATATTGAGGTTGTTCAGTCTGTATGAAATTGGAAGGTGAGCTTGCTACAGGCCTGTGAAGGATGAAGCAAATCAAAAGAGTGACATCAGGATCTTCACAAGGCTGGATAGTGGGCAGGTCTTACAGAGACTGTCTTATCAGGGAATATGAATTTACTGCATATAAAAATTCTTGAAGGAGTGCAGGTCTGACTGGAACTGTGAAGTATGTTTTTTTTCTGTTTGTTTGTTTTGGTGGTGAGTGTTTTGGGGTTTTTTAATGGGAGAGGAGAGGAAAAAGACAAGGAAACACCAGGGTAGAAGCTGGAAACAACATATTAAAACTGTAATATCTAACTTACTGAGCTGTAATTTTCCACATCTGCTATAAAGGCAGTAATTTCAGCTCAAGTGAAAAATAGTAAAGCTTGTTGAGACAGAATAAATGAAATAGAAAACTAGGCACATATTTTGAGCTAATGGAATATAGTATGCAGCATTTCCAAATAATTTTCCTGAAGATTTTCTACAGGGCTCTCTCCAATAAACCATTTGGGAATGCGTTAGGTTTTGTTTTAGTGCAACTTTCTGAGAAATTTGTAATTATATCACTCCAGATATTTTTTTTTATTTGAGGATCTCGGGCAGATTTGTTGGGGCAGATGAAAATTTTTCTTCAATAAAACTGACTATTTTTGTGTGTTTAAAAGGATGGCATTTGTGATTATTTAGGGGTTGGTTTTGTTTTGTATTTCCTTTTTGTTTGGTGGATTTTATTTCTTTTCCTTTTGATTCGTGACTTGAGAGTCCTCCTTATTATAGAGCTTGAGATATTTTCTTTCCTATGTTAATTCCTTCCACATCTCCAACAGTGTCACAGCCAGTGCGCCTAGCTGGCATTAGGGAATGAAATAAGAAAACAGGAAGCCACAGCTTTACACCTTTATTTCTCTTCTCATCACTGCCGCATTAAATGCAAAGAAGAAATAACATTAAGTGCTTTCTTCATGGAAAATGGCAGGGGAAAGTATTATCGAGATGAGTGGAGAAGGTTTCTTGAGTGGGTAGACACAGACCTGCATGTAATGCCTGCCCATGCTACTGGTAATCATTTGCAGCTCTCTCAGCTGCTTCATCAAATCTTGCACTCAGAAACCAATGATGTTGGCTCAGAAGGAAGAGTTAGGACAAGAGGGTGTAGGGTGCCTAGAGAAGCCTAAGGGGTAGAGCTGTTAGGAAGAGGAAGCTGCTGTCTTGTTTTTGGGGCTGAATAGAGAAAATGAGAGGTGACAATTGGCATAGCAATACCTGGGCTAACATGGGTAACTTCTGATTTGTTGTACAAGGAGTTCATTGATCAGTTTTGGAGGTCAGCCAGCTGGCTGGCAAGAACTTCACAAATGGTTTCTGCCTCTGAGCCCTCCAGGGAAGGAGAACAAGGGAATACACATCCTTAAAATGCTCTCCATGGGTAATGCTCTCTATTACAATAGAGTAGTGTGGTTTTCCTGGATGGCAAAACTAATTTTCCACTGAGGTGTTACCTGTAGGCTAACCATATACATCATTAGAGATAGAACTACTGCTGGAAAGACAGTTGGACACTGTGGTGTAATGGAAAGAATGAAGGTGGGTAAAGAATATAGGGACTGGCTAGAGGAGATCCAGAAAAACTATCTAACACAAGTCTTACTTCAAAAAGTGTCACAGCTTTAGCCAATAGCCAGGTGACAGATGCTCTCTGTTTCCCCACTACCCTCCCAGGAAAAGATAAAAGGGAAACAAGGGAGACAGATTTTTAAGGTTGGAAAAACCCACTAGAATCAGTTTAATAAAATAACTAGTAATGATAATGATGGTGACTTACATACAAATTTGTAAACATATTCAAAAATATAACTGAATACATAAATAAAGAACTTGTACGCCTCAGTAGGTACTTACATTTCAACCAGAAAAGTCCCAAACTGCACTTGGCAGCAGATGGGGGTACTTAAGTTCAGGGTCCCGGTGACAGTCCACAAAAAACCAAAACCTTGGAGTAGACAAGCCAGTCCTACTCAGGGAAGCAGGAGAAGGCATCAGGTTTTGATGAATAATATTGTTTTTCAGTAAGAAAACAGGATACAGGAACACCAGCAACCCACAAAGCAATTACAAACAAGAAAACTCTAATCCAAAACAAACAAAACCCAGTAAGAAACCCCACCAAGCAAACAAGCAAAACCCCAAACAAACAAAACACCAAAGAGGGCTCTCGTAGGAATCATTTTATACTGAGGACCATGGGCAGAAACACTGTGATTAGTCCATTTGGGAACTTCTCCTCCCCAAAGGCACAGCTGCTCCCCTCCACTGTCATTGTCACTGCCACAGTCACATCCTGGCAGCAGCTTGGGGGGGAGTGGGGGGGGGGAGGAAGGGGAGGGGGAGGAAGGAGAAGGAGGAGGGGTGTCCTGGGTGGTCTCAGATCAATATAGGTATAGGAAATTTTTATCCTTGTTCTCAAAACAGGAAAATAAATAGATAACAGTTTTGAAGAGTGACTGTGACTGCTGCTGAAAAATGGATGAGGTTGGACGCATTGCTTTTTATTGTAACTAAAACTAAGGAATGGGAGTATGGAACGAATGGTAGTATTCCTACCTCCTCATAAGGTAGGAATAGCTGGTTCAAACAATGTGCTGGTAAAGGCAGCTGGATTTAAGAACCAAATATAGACACATAAGGGCATGCAATTTCTTGGGAACTTGTTGCCTCAAATGCTCGTGAACTTGACCATTCCTTCAGATCCATGGTGATACTGTAGACTGATGTATTTTTTTCTTAAAAAACAAAGCAAAACCCAACCACACAAGACAGAATCACACCTACTTTGAAAATAAAACCACCAGCAATAATGGAAAGAGCTATTCCTTGTTTTCATATGTAGAACTTCTTTGAAATACATAGTTATCTGTCATCAGAGGTGGATCATTAAATGGGATCTGATACTGCATGTCAGTTTATCTTCCCTTGAGTTCATTTTTGTTGCTGGATCATTACCATTTTAGAGTCAATCTGGAAGTCATCATATTTCAGTAAAAGCACTCTGGTAATGATACTATTGTTAAGAAGCAGTAAAGAGCCCAGTTAAGAGATTCAAAAGTCCTTCATTAGTGGACAAACTATCCATTTAAACATTAATCCCATTTGATAGAAATAAGAGGATTTTTTAATTGCCAGGAGCAAGTGTAATTGCTATGTAAAGAGAAAGTCTTCAGTACTGGGTTTAGTTTTTAGATGACAAAATACTTTTTAATGAATTCCCCTCTTTTATTGCCTTCAAAACTGCAATGTCAAAAATACCATAAGATATTTGGAGATTTAACTTAATGGACAGCCCAGATTATTATTAAAAGGACAGACATAACTGGTTTAGATTTAATGGTGTCTTGCTGCTGGAGAGGAGTTCTGACCAAACTTTGAGGACTATAATTCCTATAAAAAGCAATAAAGAAAAAACTGTGCTCTCTGCCATGTACCTTGGAAAGTGTCCCTGTGATTAAGAGTTTCTCTCTGGTGCTCTGTTCAGTATGTTCCTAAAGTGCCAAGGACCATTAAACAAGTTTTTCAGTCAAAACAGATCAATACACAAAAAATGGTATCAGTCTTTCCTTGTAAATATTATCACAATATATCAAACATACCATTTGTGCTGTTACATATTCCCTGTGTCTGTCATATGATCAGTCAAGTAGAGCAAAATGTAATTTGGGGATGCAATGAAGGATGATTTTGCTTACAGTTATTATTACAGTTATCTCTGTTGACAATCAGGAGTCCTTGCCAAATGGATTTACTTTCTTCTACCATATTTAATGGAATTATTTTCCTAACACAGTCATTTTTTTACTGGTCACATGTCACCCATCGTTCATCTTCTCTGCCCTCTCGGTATCAATGTCCTTTTGTATAAATGCCAGGCTCTTCTTGGTGATGTCCAGTGACAGGACAAGGGGTAATGGGTGCCAGCTGGAGCATAGGAGGTTCCGTGTAAACATGAGGAAAAGCTTTGTCACTGTGAGGGTGACAGAGCACTGGAACATAACATAACTGAGCTTGTGTAGTCTCCTTCTCTGAAGACATTCAAAATCTGCCTGGATGTGTTCCTGTGTGACCTACCCTAGGTGATCCTGCTTTGGCAGATGATCTAGATGATCTCTAGGGGTCTCTTCCAACCCCTAACATTCTGTGATTCTATGATTCCATAAGAGAGATGGAACAAGTAAGTGCCTTGAATCCTGTCCTGTCATTTTCTCCTGGCCCCCACTCATACTCAACAACTGGGATTTCTTATTGGATAATTTATACATTTTGAAAGCTTGCCTGTAATACATTATATATTGCAAAACAAACCCTGAGTGTGTATTGCTGCATTCATTTTTTTGTGAGGATGTGTGGGTTTTTTTGTCCACCTTCTCCCCAATTTAAACAGCACTAAACCAAAATGGTTCCATATTTAAAGTTCTGTCTGACAGACTCACTAACATGTTCTTCATTTCCCCTGGAGCAAAAATCTGTCATGCTTATAGAAAGAAACTTTTTTAGTCCCCTACTTCATCAAAAGCATAGCTCACTGCAGAGTTCCCTGGTATCTTTCTCCAAGTGCTCACCTCAGTTTGCTCAAAAAAGAACAACGGAAGAGTAAACAGACACGTACACTCCCTTGCATGTGTCTGGATATCAGGTTCCATTTACTTCAAGGTTCACATTGCATGGTTTGCCTGTCCATCTTCAACCCATGTTTGTCTAAAAAAGAGTGCCTGTGCTCAGGATTTAAAAATAATTTTTCAATGAAACATGTAACTCACAAGTGCCTGACTGTCAGTTGCTAGTGAAGAACTACTTTACAATGTGACATGGGTTTCATTAGCTGGAAACTATCCTTTTATTTGCTTTCTGGGTAGATAGTAGATGTGCTATTTTCTATATGAAACTGGAAGAGTGTTAAACTCTGTAAGATGTCATAAGATACTGACAAAATCAAGTCTTTAGGACAGAGGAAGTCTCTTTTTGGTCCTGTCCCTGTGATGCTGAGGCGTGAAAAGTCTTTTCTGTTTTCTAATAGTTCACTCTGAGATTGTAAATCATTCACTACCCTTAATGCTATTGTCACTTCTGTCCCCCCACCACTGCTTCCAGCCCTCAAAAGCCATAGCTCATATCTGTCCCTCTGCAAAGCTGACTTCTGACATTAACAGGTAGAGACCTGAGCCTTTTCCAGGAAAGAGCAGAGCTGTTTCCTGTGCAGCTCTGGGAGGACTCTGTAAGCCAAGCTAGTGTGCAGGTTTCTAAGGCTTTATTTTGGCACCTGTCACTGACAGGTCAGCTGCTCAGTTAAAGACTCCATGTAACTTTGTGTCTAGCGTTGATGTGAGTAAAAGTCTAATTCAGGAGAAAGACAAGAAGAAATCAGGATAAAAAAATATATTGAGTACTTTGGAGATACCCTGTATTACAAAGCCGTGATCACAGCTATGGTTCACAAGGATATAAATAAGAAGCAGAGAGTTTGAGATTCCCAGTTGCTTCCACTCCTAAAGTTCTTAAAAATTGTTGACAGCTGAGGTTTTTTTTTCATCCGAGCAAACATTAAAAGTACCCCAGGATGGGCAGCAAGGCTCTAGTTAACATGCAGAACATGGTATATAGAGGTTTTGCCTTTGCTCTGAAATGTTGCATGAATTATGGTGGTATTGAAACACTTGCAGAGCCTAGAAACAGAAACTTTTCCTGCTTAATGAAAAAGCTAAATTACAGCTGTTTCTTACAGAGTGCTTTCAGCACCTGTTTTGAGGAATAACATTCAGTAGTAAGTTGTAGTATTGTAAATTCTGTGAAAGAGACAGAGGTGTTTCCACAGGTACTCTGCAAGTCAAGAAACTAGCTGTGCTTCTGAAATATGTATGGTTACATACAGTAAATGAGAACCCAGCATTATTTTTGACTGTTATTGTTTTTAGAGGCTTCTGTGAGGTGATAAGGAAATTAGTTCATAGAGTAATGAAGCTAATAAACTTGCAAAGTTTTGTCTGCTTAGAAGAAAGAGGAAATAATGCAAGTAGTAAAAAGTTGTATCCTTTAATTCACTTGTAACTGACATCTTTACTTTCCATTTCATGTTCTTGTAGAAGGTTACTTAGTAATGTAAGTAGAAGGCAACATATTACATTTTTCCTGAGGTCATAGAGAACCCATGGAGTATTTCATAATTGTAGCTGAAACCCGAATGATAACATCAAAACTTAACTACATATTTTTGAGGCTCCTGGAAAGCAATATTCCCAAATGTAAAGTTTACAGCTGCAGCTAAATGCTCTAGCCCTGATGCTTACAACAAGAAATTTGAGAAGCTTAGCTGTGTGGAATGGAAGGAAGAATAGTTACCTTCTAGAGGGAGTGCCTATACCATAGTCATTTTTGCTAGCATAGTGTTCCCCAGCCAGGCAATAAAGCAGTCAGTTCTGGGTCATGCAAAGCTGTGCAAAGCCTGTAAAAACCCACTTGTGAATTTGTGGAAATCTACTGGGAGGATGACCCACTTCAAGGCAAAGTGACAAGTAGCAGGGTCATGTTAAAGTATTTAGATCACTGCCAAGTACTAGTAAAATAGGTAATATAGGGCTGAGATCTCTTCAGGATGACCATTAAAAGCCATTTCTGTGTTTGCTGAGAATGAGATACAGCTGCATTTCCTTCACTGCTTCACGTGGGCTAGGCTAGGAGAGTTAAGCCAAAGACTTTATCACTTCAGCTGAAGGTTTCATTCTCTATCCTTTACTATCACTAGCTACAGTGCCACCATTCAGCCCTGTAATAAAAATGTGGTAAGCTTTCGTCCCACTACCTGTCACCAAATGCTGATTCCAGGCCACAAGTACCAAGGGACTTTTAAAGTATGACTTATTACTGTAACAAATGTTTAGCTAGAAACATGTTAATTTTCTGAGAAGAAGCTGTGTTTTAGATTTGATGATGATCTGTGGTGCCTTCTGAAACTGTCTCTCTTCTTTGCATTATTTTCTCTTTAGAATTCTTTTTCTTCTCTCTATTGCATAGAATTTAAATAATTCAGTACACTCAATACTTGGTCAAGTCAGGAACACTGTATTTAATGCTCTGGCAAATATACCTTTTCAGAAATAAACTAGCAAGTCATTTTTTCCCCATGACAGCTAAAAGTGAGCCTGATGAATGAGGCTCATTGCCATCATCTGCTTGTGTTACTTGTTCTGTCTTTGCAACTGCATAAGCTTCATCCTCTGGATAAAAGGACCATGAATCACTGTGAATAATGATATGGCTGAGTAGCACTATCTGTGTAAGGTTCATGTAGAGACACTGCCACAGCAGAGCTCTGGTCTTACCATCACCTCCTTTTGAAGAAGGCTGGACAGGGTTAAGGTTGAATGAAAGACAAATCGCTAGTTGGGATGTCGATACTTTAAAAACACAAAGGAATGTGTTCTTTCTCATTTTTGAGGGAAAAGACAGTGGGGAAATGTTTTCTTTTGGGCTTTTAAAATTTTCTTCCTTACTGTTATTTTAAGTACAGCAGGACATGTTTTCTTTGGTAGAGAGACTGGAAAAATATAAAAATAAGTTGCACTTGTATTTTAAAAGACTTGGAAGAGAGTTCTGGAGACATCACATGCAGCAGAAGTGCCATTTGCACCATATCTGTCTCCTGAGTTCTGTGAAACTGAACTTTCTACTTGAGACATTCTTCTTCCTCTAATGTATTTTTCTTCCTCTGTGCCAGTGCTGCAATATGCCTAATAGCAGCACTTTGGGTCTTGAGCTGAGTCCACTGCTCTTACAGGTAGAGCAATGCACTCCAGGCTTGGACAGCAGAATGCACCTCACCAACTCTTTCTTGCTCTCATGCAGAAAAATGTCACTTCTCTCTGCAGTCACTCTGGTTCTCTCACTGGTCATCTCCACAGCTGAACTCTTTTTAGCCTCCTCACTTCTTCATCCGCTGCTCACTTCACACTGTGAGCTGACATGCCATCAGTCAAATAATCATTTGCACCATTAAGCACTTTTCTGTTTTCATCTTTCTTAATCAGTAGCTACAGCAAATGAAAAGCTTTACCTTCTGTTTCTTCCCACATGTAATTCCCTCTTCTGCAGCACAGGCGTTTTGTACCTTTCCCCTTCAACACTGATCATCATGGCTTTATATTCTACGTGCACTGATTACTCTTCTCTTGAGGCTGATTGTTCTGGATTCGTACAGGTAAGTTCCTAATTAATAGTTCCACTAGAAATTTCATTTGGGATGCTATTTTATCACAGAATGTACCCGTGAAAAAGGAGGAACATTGTGTTTTCTTAATTTCCTAGTCTCATACAAAGGCACAGAGGGTGAGACAATTCACCTGTTCCCAGCACAAAGGCCAGGACCCAGTGTGGTGTCAGATCAAGGAACTCTCTTTAGGACACACATTGCCTGGTACATGACAGTGTGTGTACAGCTTGTCCCCAGCATTTCCCACGTGTCTTGACATGCTGACCAGATGTGGTCATCTTTTGCCCAGGAATGTTTATATCTCATCCCAACTCTCATCATCTTCTTGGCTGGTCTGAAGACATGCCTCAGTCACAAGGGCTTCTTCATCAAAATGCTTCCAAGAGGGGGAAGGCTTATTTTTGAAAGTGGTTTTCCTTTTCTGTCTCTGTTCCAGGCTAGTGGTGAAGGTTTTAAGGAGTTCCCAGAGGAAACTTTTAGGAAATGGTTATTCTATTTGCAGAAATTCATAGTGTTTATAAAACTCCTATAAGCGATCTTGTTGTCATGTCTCTGTCAATATACTCCCACTGTGTAAAGACACTGGTTTTTTTTTTTTTTTTCTCTTTCTCTCTCCCTCCTCTTTTCACAGGGATTTCCTATTTTAGCCCCTGTGCATCTACTTGCACTCTTGTGCTCTTTTCTCATTCTTACTTACTGCCTGCCACTTCATACAGCTACTGAAATAATTGTGCGTCTCTATTTAGAGAACTGTTCTTAGATTCATATGTCAATTAATAAAAAAGTCATCAGATAGAGTTTAGTGCTGGCAAAAATACACTTGCATTGTAAGAAGTAGACTTCCTTTTAGTAAGTTTATTGGGATTTTAGACTGTGGATATGATGATACCTCCCCAGTCCCTGATGTAGAAGCCTGAGATAAAAATCTTGTATGTTAATACAGTGGTTCACTTTTTAAACATTCTGAGATGTAGCAGCAAAATAAAAATACTTTTCTTTGAAAGAATCTGTACCCATTATCAAAGCTATTGTCCCTTATCAGTGACAGAAGGAACACTAGATATCATTAAATATGTGTGAGACATCAGATCTTGAAATTATGATGTTGGGATTAAGGAGACATTTTAGTTTCCAGTTTGGTGGGGTACTAATAGCAGAAGCCACAAAGTATTAGTCTTGGAGGCTAGCTTTTACTGCTATCTGAAATAAGGACATTTAAGGCCAATATCTGAGATTTCTGGTAACAGAGGAACCTGGAAGCCCTTACAGGCTGCAATAGCAGAGTAGCCAGGTGACAGTCGGGATTTGCCTGACCTCAGCCTTGTGTCCTGTGTGAGTGCAAATCAGCACCTGAGCATATTGCCATTAGCTGAAAGTAGCTCTTGTGGGAAGGAAAAAAAGCACCAATTTACATTTTCAGTGGTAAAAAAAAAAAAAGAGGGCGTCTTAAACCATCATATTGTGCAATGGAAACAGGCAGCTGGCTTCTACTTTCTAATGCTTTGAAATAAGGTAGGCTTTCTTTTTCCCATAACTCACTTATTAGATATAAACTGAAAATTGCTTTTTCTTATCTGTAACTGAAAATTTCTTTTTCTTACAGCCACAGTAAAACCAGGACCAACGTGTCTTTTTTTTTTTTTTTTCTCATTATTTTTCATTTAAAATCTCATCAAATGCATCAAATGAAATCTGCTTAGGCTGCAGTTACTACTGCAGTAATAACAGGCGTCAGTATTTCATACTCCTGAGAAAAAGCTGACTCTTGTACCCTGTGGATGGACCCAAAAACCAAAAAAAAAACCCCCCTTTTGTTTTTTTCCGTTTTGCTTGTTTGTTTTGGGTTTTTATTTGGTTCTGTTTGGGTTATGTTTGCTTTTAAATTATATCTTAATGTTTTATTGCCCATAAGTATTTATACCCCACAATGTACAGTATCAATGAGATGACTTTCTGGGAAAGTCACTAAAGGATCTCTTGCTTTATAGCACTCATTTAATGAGCTTTCCTGCACAAAAAGTCCTAGAAGGTTGTATTTCCTCCAGTTTCTGTTTTGGGGACACAGTAACTTTGGCATGCAGGACATGAAACACTCTTTTGGAGACCTGCAACTCCCCTTTCTGGGAAGCTAGAAATAGCACTAATCAGCAGTGCCTTGAGAGGTTCATTCTTCTGTCACCTGCCTCGGAGCAATGCCCCTTTTGTGTGCCCTTGAAATAAATAGGTTTGCTGCTGATTTGCTTTAAACCACAGAATCTGGTTTACAGCTCCTCTACGGCCCAGTCCGTGTGCCAACTGTTTCAAAACCAAACAGAACTTCTTGTAGCCAGAATTAGGAAGAGGAGAGACCTGGATGTCCTCTGCTAGGCTGTTGCTGTGCTGGCAAAGGCCCTTTGAAATTGTACTTTAAGTTGTTCTTGCACAGCCTAAAAGGAAAATCTGAAAATGATCACTCAAATAAGAGCATGTTTTAATTGGCAAAGGAAGGAACAGATCCAGATCTTTCCATTCAACAATTCTTTTTAAGTTTATCTGAACACAGGAACAAAGATTTTTTGTTTTGTTTTAAAGTTTTTTTTCAAGACCTTGTGCTTGGAAGTTACAATACAATTAGCTCATTTCCAATTGCAAGACATTTAATTATGTGAGTTATTGGACTACACTATGGACTGAGGTATTGTATTGTACTGCAGTTTTAGCTTCTGGTGGTTTTGCTCTAAACGAGACAGTAAGACTCACTCAGGTTTGAGATGCTCTTGGGCAGACTCCATAAATTTACTTATATACTATGATTTCAACTTTTTTTAATTTTTTCCGTATCACAGTAGAAAAGCTCAATTATTCTTAAACAGTTTCCTCTTTTTCAAAATATGCATTTGATAATGTGTTGCATGTTTAACTGTTTCCTAGGAGGAGAACACTTCTAGCAGTGGAACAGACTCCCTAACCAGTGGGGAGATTCCCCGAAGCAGGTCAGAGGGAACTTTGATTGATGTGGATGACAGGACACCATCAGCCAACTACAGTATGTTTCTTCTCCTTTTTTTTTTTTTTTTTTTTTTTTTGGGTACTAAGGCTCTCCACCTAACTTCTCTATTTCTACAACACTCTCAATACTGTCAAGAGCTGTAGCTACTCAGTAAACCTCTGTAAGCAATTGATTTTATTTTTTTTTTTGCCTGTGGTTTGCACAAGTCAGGCCATCACTGGTGTCTCTGGAATCAGAACACAAGGGATTGTCACAAGATGTCACCCAGGAGAAACTTGTTGGCATATAAGAGAAGTGCTCTGTCCCCTGCCATAGCATATATGGGTCAGGCAGGTTGGGATGAAGAGCTGGATTTATAACCTTATTAATTATTAACCTTATATAAATAAATGCTACTTAGGGTGTGCTTACTGGAGGTCTAGATGGGAAAGAGAAGAGGGAGTTCTTAGTCAAACTACAGTAATTTAAGGCTTTAAGAATCAGGAAGGCAAGGTAATTTTGGAGACAGCCTAGTTTAAGAACGAGTCTCTGCACAATTGATTTAATCTCATTGCTATTTTAACCCCAAAGTTAAAAAAACCTGTCCTCTTCACAAGGTAGGCATTCTCTTAGCTTTTTTTTGCCCAGCAGGATCTGTGAGTAACAGCGAGGCTGGCACCTGCTGTGTGAGCTGGGAAACAGGAATTATTTCCTTACTAACCACCTGCACTCCAGTAACCTGTGCTGCTAATTTGGCTTGAGAAAGCACTCAGACTAATGGCTCAGGCTTTGCCAGAGTCTTTTGCTCAGATTTTTCCTGTAGAAGCATGCCTTTTAGGATAGGGAAACAAACAAACAAACCTCCTAACATTTATTTTGGGATTAAGTAATTTATTTTTTAATAGATACTAATGATCTGACTGTAACAGCATCACAGCTCAAGGAAAGTTTTTGGCCTGCAGATAGAAACAAAAAGACTTTTCAGCTGGTGCTTGAGCAGCCCATCCCTACCTGGTACTTGCCAGGAGTGGGTGCCTGAGGGGGAAGAGGCTTCCCCTGGGCTCACAACCCCCAGCATCTCACCTGGAAGGCTCTTGTCAAAAAAATGCTACAGCCTTGCAGATGGGCAGCTGGGAAGCAGGTAAATTCCACCTTGGTTTTTCCAAATTGGGATTTTTCTAGAACTCTGTGAAACTATGGTGTAAAAAAACCCACCACCAACAAAAAAAATTAAGCTGAAAGAAAAGTATTATCTATTTTTTTTTTTTAATGGCTGAATGCACTGTCATTTTTTGCAACTGAGCAATAATTAGTAACCTTGGAGATGGAAGGTACTGTGGAAAGTCTAATAATGAAGGATATAGGCATGCTGAAATAATAGAAATTTTGATTTTTCCTTCTAAAAATAAAATTCTTTACAAAGATGTACAAAGAAAGGATGGTATAACCTCTGTACATAGAAAAAAATGGCAAACTGAATTAATAGTAATCCTTAGCAGAAAAAACTCTATTCATTGCAAGGAGTGTTAGTCTTAATCAACCTACAAAACAGCTTCTACGAACAGTTATTAGTATAAAATATCAGGACATCTTGTCTTCAGAACAAGTAAACATTACTATGAATAATATTTCTGTTAGAAAGCATATTTCAATGTTGCTCATACACTGTTATTTGTCAATTTAAGTTCAAACTCTGAAAAAAATAGCTGAAAAAAAATTATCTTCAAATTTCAAGATCTCATAAATTATAACAATGAATTTCCTAATGAAAAGCTTGTACTTTCAGATTTCACACACCCTGATATAAAGAGTGGTGTTACCAAATAAATGCATGTTCACTAGCATGAAAAGAAGTCCTCAATAATGCATTTGTCTTTACTTTCTAGGGTGTTCAACAAATGAGGCAGTAGTTGTTTAATCTTTGTAGAAAGTTAGACACGGAGGAAAGAAATACACAGAATTTTGCTAGAGGCCAAAGATCACTGAAATGTAAGGTTTTATACCTAATGGGATGTTAACATACTCCATGACAAGTAAAAATCATAGGAGTTGATAATAATAAGCACCTTCCAGAGGATGCTTTACAACTTCCAGCACAAATTTATTAGCACTTTTTATGTTAACAAAGACTTTTAATGCTACTTCAAAATCAATACTGATAGTTTTAAAAACCTGGAGAGAAACAGATAAATGATTTATATGTATTTTAGGAGGATAAGTTTAGTCACCAGGTAGCTTAGCAGACTACCAGTTGGAAATACATGGAATGTCTCATGTCTCTGTTCTTCAGGAATGCTTCTGTTTTTTTCTTTTAAACAGATGTTAATGAAAGTAAAGGGGCCTTGGGTACTGACTGGTCTGATGTATTCAACCATGGCCATGCTGTTTCCAAGACTAATCCTTTCTGGAATGAACTCTCAGCCTCCAACCCTTTCGTACATGATATAGCTGCTTCAAACAGAAACAAAAATAATAAATACCTTTCAGTCTTGAAAGAAAACCCCTATTTGTTCTCTAAAGTTTCTACCAACAGAGATTCTTTGGCTTCCTCAGGTGATGAGCTAGATATTGATTGTCTTCTAAGAAAGACTTCATCCAGAAGATCTGGACGGTCCAAGAGTGTCTCTGACTTCCTGGATATCGCTGAAAACAGAAGATTTAACCCTCACAAGACAGCATCTCAAAAAACTTCAGCTTCAGATGTGACATGGTTTCAAAATGACCGTGAGGCTTACAAGATGGCTTGGTTGAGTCACCGACAACTCACCCGATCTTGCCTAGATTTAGAAGCCATGAGCCATAGTCCTGGATGGGCACAAACACAAGCTACAGACATTCATGTAGTATGTAAACTGAATCATCAAGGGGGTTCAGTACAGCTCCCTGACTCAGATATCAACGTGCATGTCCCTGGGGGTCATGTACTACCTGGGGAATTCCAAGAAGTTGGTTTAAAGGCTATCCTTAATCCTCCACCAACATTTAACAATGAGCTGTGTAGCACTGTGAGTCCTCTGATAGAACTCACGCTGAGCAACCTCAACACAAGGGAAGCCATTTTCCTGGAGGTAAAAGTAGCAGCTAAAGTGAAGAATGATCCACTCAGCCAAGTTATGAGTGATATTGTGTGTTTTTTTAGTCACAATAAAGAAGGACCTTTTAAGAAGCTAGAGAATTGCTACACTTATCAAGATACCATACAAGTGAAGCTAAAGGACCTAAATCATGTAATGTACACAGTGATTGCCATACAAGCAAAAAAAATTCAGCCTCCAGCAACTAATGTCTGGGACTATGTTCATAGGACAGTCTCAGTTGGAATTTACGGTCCCAAATATATTCACCCATCTTTTACAGCTGTTTTTACAATCTTTGGTCACAATTACATTCCAGGAAAGCTCACAATATGTGATATAAAAAAGGCGGGGAAAAATATGCCACCCGTTGTGTTTCAGCTGTGGGGAAAACATACATTTCTGCTTGAAAAGCCACAAGATCTCAACATTTCTTTGGTATCCTGTGACCCAGATTTTGAAGTGAAGATGGAAGACCGAAGCAAAAATATTAAAGAGGAGGAACTGAAAACTGGTGAAATGGTCCGCCAACAATTCCTGTTTTCCATGCTTGGATGTAAAGAGATGCATTTCTTTGTTTTCCTTGTTCAGATTAGAGTCTTAAAAAGTAGCCAAGTAACACAATTCCATGTTACAACTCCTGATCCAGCTCCAAAATTAAGTGGGATTATCAACAGGCCAAAACGCTTACAAAACCGGAAAGAAATCAAGTCTGCACCTTTGTTTTTAATACCAACAGTTAAATATCCAAAGTTTAAAGATAAAACTTTGAGTGTTAATACTTATGGAGTGGCTTTGAAAACTGTCTTACGTCAAAATAAGATCGATTATTTGCTAGAATATTTTAAAGGGGACACAATAGCACTTCTTGGTGAAGATAAAATAAAAGCCATTGGACAAAGTAAAATAAAAGAGTGGTATGTTGGAGTTCTCAGAAAAAAGATCGGCCTTGTCCATTGCAAAAACATAAAAGTGATTTCCAGAGAACAAGCGATAGACACTGCTGATAGTGAGCTAACAACCAGGAGTCTTGTCGAACAAATCTCATTGCCATTCAAAAAACTGACTTACATCTACTCAGTAGTTCTTTCTACAGTATCAGAGAGTGTTTGTGACTGGAGAGCTTTGGCTGAGGTACTGGGATACTCACATATGTCTTTGGATGACTTTAATGAGGCACTTGCTGATAAAGAATCGGAAAGAGTTGCACACATTGTTAAGAAGATGAAGGAAGATTGCCATGCTAACAAAAAAAAGAGACTATTTCTTTATGAGCTCATTGTTGTAAGTATTGTGTGCCATAACTTGGTTATTGGGAATGTATTGCCAAGAAACTACTTGATATTAATGTGTGAACAAGAAAACATGGTCCTGCAGCCTGAACATAATATCACTAAAAGTTGTAGAAACCTCTGGGTGGAAAATACATTCTGACTCACCTGAATAATAATATGTTGATGAATTATTTCTAAGCAGTGTACTACAAATGTTCCAGGACCCTTGCTCGTTTAGCTTGACTGAGCTGTTACTTTGTTTTTAAATTACCATGATTAAAATAGTTTTGTCTTTTGCCATGGAAGTCATCTTGGTAAATAGCTGAGCAATTCCCATTCCCATAGTGAAATATTTAGTACTCTTATAGTATGGAAACTCCATCCCACATATATATTTATATACCTTGTATACTCTAACGTGCATATCTAAGTTTGCGTTGTGTTTTTAAAACAAAACAATCCTGGCCCCCATAGTTAAGTCAAGATTTTCTATTCAAACGTGAAAACTTTATCGTCAATTTTGTAGTGACCTAAGAACAATACTGCAACTATTTCAGTACTTATTTTTGTAAATATTTTTAAAAGTTTGTAAGCCTCTGGACAACTTCTATGTGATTCACTATGGTTACATAAGACTTAAAAGTGGTTTTATTCTAAATACTTCCAGGTAATATGTTGTACTGTTAACTACCTTAATTTATTATGTATCTGTGTGCAAATTAATTTGGAATTAACCATTACTTGATACTGTCTTCAGCTTTGACTGAAAAGCCTAGCAGTCTACTTAGGGACAGAAGGGAATTAACTTTCTTGTATGAAAATAAAGAGTTTTAAAAATGAATGTTTAAAAATTCGTACAGTAGACTTTCATCTAAAGCCCTTTGATTATCTTGAACTGCAAACCTTAACCAGGTTTACTTTTCATGACTACTCTATCCCCTTTGAAGCACTGACAACAGTTTCAACAGAATTCAGTAAATTTTGGTAGCAGTTGCCACTTACAACTTTAACGGTTTCATTAAACCATGTGATAGAAAACTGAGCAAGTAGGAAGTGTAGTTTAATCTGTCTTTGTACAAAAAGAGAGGAGGGGGAAGTTAAAGGTGAAAGCGATCTAAATTTTTTACTGAAAAACAGTTAAATAGGGTTCATTAAGGAAAAGAAAAAGGTAGGGAATAATTAGACTAACAAGATGTCTCATTTGTTTGAAATGTATATTAATTGTGAGCCATTAAGTGCCAATGCAGATCCCTGTCTTCATAGAGCTAGTCTTATAGCTGAATATTCTTCATGTAATGTTTTTTTGGTAGAGTTTACTGGTTATTTCTTTTAATTATCACGTATCTTTATAGTTAATAGGGTTCTTGATTATCAGAGCAAATGCAAACCGAACAACTTTGTCTCCACTTTGCCAAAGTACAGGAGCATTTGATACTATACATTATAGTCTGCTTCTCATTATTGTGCCTAGCAAAATTTCTACTCTTTTCAATGATGGTTTTTATGGAAAAACATTTTACAATTAAATCACACAGATGTCTGATTTCTGAAGAAGTGGTTGCTATTTTATTAAAAATTGATATCTATAATACAGGGAAAATATCTGGATTTTGTTCTGGAACTTTCACGGAAAAAATCAACATTTCCAGTGGAACATTTTGCTGTTAAATTGAGGAAAAAGAAAGGAAAAAGGAAAGGAAAAAGACAAACCCACATGTTTTTCTCATTAGCTATTATCCAAACAAATAAAGAATGGGGAACACAACATATCTGCATTTAAGAGTTTCATTCCAGGAACCATATTAATTTGTTTGCTTATTTGGCATGGAGGAGGAAAGAGTTTTTCGCTTGCATTTCTGCTTAATGCTCAGCAAATTATCAGTTCTGTAGGAGAAAGGTGCTGGCCACTGTAGTCAGTGATCTTCCAGAAAAACTGTAGATGGACGACCACACCTTAGTTTATTAGTGCTTTAGCTTCATTTTTAAGTTTCATGTCATAGTGTTATGAAGCTAGATTAGATGCTCCAAGTATTTTTGTTGGGGAAGCACATTTTTTCTTTAGGATCTGTAAGCTTGGCAGGATCTGGAATGCTGAAGCAGCTAAATGACAGTTTGTTTTTTATTAAGCTTGTGTGCAGTTTCCCTATGAAACTTGTAGGAAAAAAGTTACATATTTGTAAGAACACAAAATAGACAAAAAGCTTTCCTGTCTGATTAGAAATGCAGAATAGTGCTGTTTAAACAAATTGTAACAGTCTGTTTGTAATTACTGGTGAAGGAACGCTAATGAAAATGATTGTTTCAGGCACTTTTGAAAATAGATTGCCAGGGATTAGTGGCACGTCTTGCCCAGGACACCATCATTTTGACTTCAGCTGTCAAGCTTGGCAAATACTGGCGGGAGCTTGCAGAGAAGGTAGCCCGACTCACAAAACAGCAAATCGAGGCTTATGAAGTACCCCACCAGGGGATAAATGGTGTGGTAGCTCTGGAGGTAAGGCTGTGGTGTAATGGTGCTCCTCTGCATAAAGCCAGGGACACTTTTTTTTTTTTCCTTACTTTGTGTGTTTCTTTCCTCCCAAAGTTCAGCTCTTCACTTAATTTGCCTTAATAAGCCATTCAGTGCAAGGATTTCTCATTAACTTTTGTTTACAATTATCTAGATAATCCTTTGAGGCTGGTGGTTCAGTGTCATTGCACCAAATTATTTGCTAAAAGAGGTCCTGATCTCTGTCTTGAGCTTCAATCTTTACACCCATCCCAAGGGCCACTCTCAGTCCCTTTCTGCTGCACTGTCTACTTATTCATCTTCCTTATTCCTCTGCCCAATTTTTTCCTAACTGTTGTCATTTCAGGCACAGTGAGGAAGAGCATTCAGACCTTGCATGACCCACTGTACCCTCAGTACAACTTCTGGTCTTTCCACTAAAAGGAAGTTTACCTCCACTTCTAACTTTTCTTCACCCGTGTAAGATTTATCATCCTTTAGCTTCAGTATAATGGTAAGGCATTGGAAACTGACACCAGTTCCACCTTTGGCCTACTATGTCAACATTGCAAATCCGTAATTTAATTTCCTGGTTTATCAGGTAGCTTATGCTCCTTACCCTCCTTTGTAAAGCACTCTGCTTCTATAGAAGTATGAGTTCTAAATAAAAGCCGAGTTGCCCTTTGAGATGTATTTAGTGTGTACACACCTACAGAGAAGCTCAGGTACCTAACTATATCTTTAGTGCCATTTGGAGTGCCCAGAGGTACCCATGGCATCCCTGCAATGTCAGAGATGCCACAAGTTTTAGGGTGGGCCATTGTCCATGCCTCTGAACCTGTGGTCCTGGCACACCTTTGCCTGGGCAACCAAGTTGGTTCCTGCATTTCCTTACTTTTATTTTAATGATGCTCACCTGACCTTTCTGTCTTGATCACTGACATTCAGGCTCAAGACTCCCTCTGCCTGTACTGTCGTTCCCTGATTATTGCAGGTAATGCCCATGATCCAGCCCAAATTCCTTCTCTCTCACCTCTCAGTACCAAAGGATTTGCTCTTTTCTACTCAGAGGTTCACAACTACTTAAGTTAACTTTCTTTCTCTTTTCCTGTGGCTGATTCTTCCTGCTTCCTGCCTAAGTTACCCTCCTTTCCACAGTCGAAATTCAACGAGTGTCTCAGTTTTATCTGAGTATCTCAGTTTTATCTTTTTTGCCTGGTGATAACTATTAAGAGATTTCTGCTACAATCATGAACCACTACCACTTATTCCCTTTGAATGCCCCACCCTCCCCAACCAAGATTAAATCAAAATGTCATAACTTTACATGCAATATTTTGTACTTTTCTGTAAAATTATCTTTAATTGTTGATTATAAACACTGCCTCCTCCCCTGATCTTGCTTTTCTTTGTGTGCTATTTCATGGGTTTTCATCTTCATTTTTTTTTCAGCTGTTCTGGGTACACTACCTATGCCTGGATGGACCTTCCTCCTGAAATTATTTTTTTCATAAAACTCTCTGCTTTATCAAGCCTTAGTCTCCTACTCCCTTTTAGTGAAAAAAAAAAATAATCACTTTTAATGGCTCTGGTTTTGCAGTAGACTATTCTAAAATGCTAAAATCAAATAGAATGTGAATGCTTGTCCATTTCCATTATGTTTGCTTTTGTTTGGTTTTTTTTTTTTTTTTTTAACTGTTAAACAGTGCCTTGTCTATTGGTAGAATTACTTTTTACTTACTGAGATTTCTGAGTTTGTCTCAAAAAACCTCAGCTTTCTTTAGAAGGCATTATAGACCTGGTCTCCATGGTATTTGGCAATGTTTTCTCCTTTGCTAGGCAATGTTTTCTCCTTTGACAGTATAACTAAAATAATGTTAAAATTATTTTTCCAGAAACATCCCTATTCATTTCTATCTATTAAGTATAGACATATAATGTTTTGTTTCAATGTTTATCAATTTCCAAGAAACCAAACTTCTGCTGAATACATTCTATTCTTTTATTTTCAAGACTTTTTTACATTGTTTCTATGATAAACCACTTACATTGCCTTTCAATTACAGTGTCTTTTGCCAGAAGACTGTTCAGTCAAATTCATGCTAAATTAGAGGATGTTGTATTTTTAAAGAGAACATTGAACAAGCAATCAAAGACCAGAATTTTACTTTATTTTTATGTCCTTTCTCAAGGTTTTCTCTTAGGCTCCTGGGGAATTTTTTGGTTTTATCTGAGCTTTGTAACAGTCTTTGTCCACACAGGTGTAACTTCAAAGCACACCAGGTTTCTAGCACTGATTTCTCACATGGAACTCAACATTCTCAGTCCTGTGAATCTAACCTTAAGTTTCAGTACTTTTTACTGAAATTCAGTGTTTTCTTCTGACCTTTGAATTTTTCAGTCCTCTGGTGAAGTTAAATTTCTGCATAGAGAAAGCAATACTCTGTTCAAAAAGTTTTGCATGTGCTGTTCAGCAGAGATGCAAAACTCAAGTAGTTAATGCAGTGTAAATGCATATCTTATTTCAGACTGTTTGCTGAGCCTCACATTTATTTAGCAGGTATAAAAGAATCTTGATTAAAACCACCTTTTCTCAGCATGAAGTTGTCTAATGGATAAGCTTTCACATTGACAGTAGTTGTTGCTGTGAGAATAGGAAGCCAAACAAAGATGGGGGAGTACAAAGATTTTACTAATTTTTGAGGATGATTTGAAAACATTATCCAACTCATTACCCATCACAGACTGTTCTGTCATCAAGGGCATTGATTGGCTGAAAAATGTTTCTACTTTTAAACTTAATATTTTTCTTAGTGGGATAAATCTTCTTTCAGATGATCATAGAGGCAACTTGAGGTATATACAATTGGTGGCTAGATTTTGAAGTGCTTTTCATCAGTAAATTCCAAATCACTTTACAGAGGATGTGTGTATCGTTATCATTTCCTCAGCAGAGGCAGTGGGAGCAGAGGGAAAACTCAAGCATGCAGCTGAGATGAGATTTGCCCAGCATGCTGCAGTGATTTAATATTTTGCCTGAAAATCTGCTTTGATATAAGTCAGGAGTGTCAAATGCAATTCAGTTCACCCGTTGCATTAGAGTATGTGGATGTAAAAAAGGATCTGTCCTAGAAGCCTGGTTTGCAGTATTAGTGCAGTGTGGTGAGTATGTAGATTGTTGCCGAGTTAATTATTCATCTCTGATGACCAGTTTATAAAGCTTTTGATCCCTCTCCTCCTTTCTTTTTTTTTTTTTTTTCTTCCAGGAAAAAAATTGACAGTTTTGACAGAGTAAATGAAAGCAGTGTTTTTGTATTTTAGGCATATATCAGCAGTTTCTCTGATTGCACAATGTCAGGCTGACCTTCGCCATAAATTGAAGCATAGCATCTTTTCATATTCACTGTCTCTTCCCAGTCTAGTGAAGACACAAATCTTTACCCCAATTATTCAAATATCCTGGTCTAACAGGAATCTAAGGAAAGGAAACAGGAGGCAGAGAAAAGGTATAGCCAGTGGCAGAATAGCAGAAAATACCAACTTCTCTTTTTGTGTCCCTTGGTTATCAACGTAAAAAATAGAAATACCTTTTGGTGTCATCATAAATAGAACAGTGGTGAGCTTCTTTAGATCACTAAAATATGTTGTAATATCTAATACATGCAGTAACACAGTAAAAACTTCTTTTTCAACGTAGCCTTTCTAATAAAAGGAAAGAATTAATCGCTCTCTTTCTTCCTACCTACCACTAAATTACTTTCCTTCTTTTATAACCTTATGTTTATAGTTTAAGATAGACTTGCTTAAAGCAAGAAGTAGACACTATTCATTTGGGGTAAATAATGATACCCTTCCTTTCTGTAGGCCTAAAATGAGAAACTTCGCTGAATGCATAGGCACTCTTTATGGCTAAAACTGAAGGCAGAAGCCAAAGTGATCAGACTGTGAGACACACTGCTGGGGATATGAATTTGCTGGGTTTTTCCATTTGGGGATTAGTGAGAAAGGCAGCAGAAGCTGAGGGAGATGTTTACAGAAACTATGACAGAATGAATCTTGGGGCACGTCGAGAGTTCTTGGTGCAAACGTGGAGGAAAGCTTAAAACTATGATCAAAGAAATCCTCCTTCTTCTCTGTTCCTCAAGTGATCAAGTGAATAAAGCTTAAATCAAGGAAGTAGAGCTTTATGTGGTGTATTATTTGTAAATAAATAGGATTTTGGTGAGGAAATAACCAATTTCCTCCACAGTTATCCTCCAGAAAGATGAAAAATACTTTTCCATTAAAAGAGAAAGGATGTTAAAATAATCTGGTTCACTTCTGTGTGTATATAGAGGGATAGAGAGAAACGTGCACACATCACTACATCTGCTTTTATCACTATGCGTAGGTGTGGCTTTCTTAAAACAGCAAACTAGGAAAGTAATGGGTTTCTCTGTGGCTTTATATATCATCATGCCTGTAATTTGCTGTTTGCAAAACATTTATTGTCAATGAAAAGTGGGAAACTAGAAAGTGGATAGCCCAAGTTAAATTTGGAAAAACAGCAGCTGGAAAAAGAATCTGTTTATTTGTAAACTGAGCAAACTTACTCTGGACATCAGCACTCTAAAAGATGTAAATCCAGCTTGGTATTTGAATTATGCTGTCATAGCTTAATTAATGTCAGTAGACCTTTTTTAAAAGTTCCAGGCTAAGCAGCAAGACAGTGGGATGTTGATTACTGAGATAAAAGAAGCATTAGCCACCAAAAGTGCAATCAGATTCCAGATAGGGAAAATTCTGTTGGGTGTATGCATTGAAAAAATGACCAAGGGGGTTATTTCCTTTCACCCCCGTTCTTTAAATTGTACTCTCAAACAGCAATGTATTTCATCTTGGTGGTAATCATTTGAATAAAGGATTAATCTTTCTATTTTTTACCTCCCTAAGAAGCTGAGAGCTCCATAGAAACAAAGTCCATAGGGTTACTGCAATTTTTTATATCAATATGGCTTTTAGGATAAAGCATTTCACTGTGGCTAGGGGTCAAACACTTGTTTCCTTTTTTTCTATGACTTTTCTACTATAGGAAAAAAATAAGGTTTTTTGCTGAATAATTCTATATCTGCAACTAAACATTTTTTTCTCCCCATTTCTTTAATTTCAGATGATGTGGAAACCAGCATATGACTTTCTCTACACATGGGGTGCCCATTATGGAGATAGTTACAGGGACCTCTTACAAGACCTGCAATCAGCTTTGGATAAAATGAAAAACCCAATAACCAAACCTTGGCGAGAGTTAACTGGAACACTGATTCTTGTGAACTGCATGGAAGTGTTACGGGCAAGTGCTTTCTCCAAAATGGAGGAAGAAGAATAAACTACCAAGATAGATTTTGGGGAAAATCTCTTGGGAGTCTGTATTGCTATTTTTGTTTTGATGATGCTTGCAGAACAGGAAAGAACAGAATGCAGTTTGTTTCACCTGAGCTGATGTTTGGTCTACAGTTCTTGCCTACAGATCATGAGAGCCTGGAAAAGACGACTGACTGAAAAAGAAAAGAGTGGGAGATTAAAGTAGTAAAGTAAAGAAACAAAAAACCCCAAAAAACAAACTTGAATTCTAGAGTGTAATTGCTTAAAAGAATTATTTCTGATTGCTCTGACTTTTAAATGGAGATCAGTTTTAAAAACAGGAGTATGCATGAATGAGAGTTCACTTGTGGGGCCTAGGTTTACACTGCTTTCAGCAGGGTATAAAAATTAAATATTTAATACATTAGTTTAATTGGCGCCCCAAATCCTCAACTCTGAGTCAAGGAGTACAGGGTAGCCTAGGCAAAAACTTTAGGATTCTTTTATCTTAGGGAAAATTGGAGCAAAATAAATCACATCTTCTCATGAAAAAGGAATTCAACGGTTATTTGCATCTGGGAAAATAGGTGTCTGCTTCTCAGTTCTTCCAAAAGAGCTTCTCATTGTCTTTATTTGGAGACTGGAAGACAGACAGGCAATTTAATTGTCAAAAGTGATTTGCTTTGATTGTTTTGTTGATGAAATTCAAGTTGATTTGTCTCTCCTTTGGATTTTCTTCCTAGAAATTTGTCTAAATTCTGCTGAGTGGAAGTTCAGAAAACATTATGGTGTATACTCTCCATCCTTTGATTTGCCTTATACTTCATGGGTAAATAGGGAAGAGTGGCTTGGTAGCTACAAAGTCTGTAAACAGTTAATACTTCTACCTTGCTTTATGAAAAGTGAAGTGATGGCTATTGTTTCCCAAATAATGTTAACAGTGGTGCCTTTAAGATTAATTTATTTATGGAACAATTAATTATCATTAAGCATATGCTCTAAAAAGAACCCTGCTTAGATGCTATCAAGAAAAATCAGTTACAGAGTAGCTTAGTATAAATACAGAAATACAGGCTGAATAATAGCTACAAGCTAACCAATTTTTTTTTTTCATCATAAGATGTTAACTATGTTTTTATCTATGTGGAAGATCTAAAAGGTTAAAGCCATTTTGAGCACCTTCAATATACATTCATTCAGGAAAATCAGCATATACTCATGACATCCAGTTGAAAAGAAAATTGGTGTTCTGCTGTCACTTGCAAATGAAAGCAAGCAAGTGACAAGAAAAAGCAAGATTCAGAAGTACCACAGAGTAGCAGCATTTCAATCCAAAACCTGCATATCCAGTGCTGTCTTAGATGTCCTTTACTGAGAAGGGAGGTTTTGTAATTCTAAAAGAAAACAATACATTTAACATTTTTCTTCCACTCCCTCTCCCTCTAAACTTTTTTGTTTGGTTTGTTTTGTTTGTTTGTTTTTTATTTTTTTCTTACATTCATTAAGCTTTCCCAAAGGATTCATGACTGGAGGGAGCTGAGGAAAGAGGACTTGTTCCAGAAATGGGAAAACTCACTCACCAAAAGACCCTTTTAGCATCAGGGCATGTCTGAATTAGCATTGTGTGCAAGCTCTCTGGCTCCAGTGGAATTGCTTCTGATCTGTAACCAAATGAGGAATTCAGCCCACAGAACAGATATTACTTCTTCTGATCAGAGAAAGGTGGAAAAAAGGAGTGGGATTATCAGACTTCTCTGTTTTTTCAGGTGCTAACACCTCTTCTGTGTCTTGCCCCATGCAGTTTTAAAAGGAGCCACAGAGAAAATATTAAATAACATTTTTTGTCATCTGTACTTTGGTGCAGAGACCAGATGTTCCTTCCTTCTTGGTAGTGAAGCCCCTAAAAGGGGAAAAAGTATCTGCTGTCTTTCTCTTTTGTACTGCTGGCTAAAGAAAAAGGTGCCTACTGGTTCCTTTTTAAATAGTCTTCTTTAAAGGTAAAATAATAAATTCAAACATTAAAATTACAAATATTAAAAATAGACATAAAATTAAATTATCCTAAATGATACCTACAATGTGCCATTGCCTACTTCCAGGGAAATTTTTCTGTAGGTTTCCCACGCTGCTGCTTCTTTTACCTCAGACTCTGCTTATAGCAGAGATTGAAACTAAAGAGGATTTTGCAGTAGTGCAGCATGTCACACACCACCTCCCTGCTTAAAACTTCAGAGTAATACCTTTTTTGCTCCCTAAGAGCTAAAATACCAGAAGAGATCATGGAGCAAAGCTTGCAGCTTCATCATGCTCCAGCACCAGCTGATCTTCATGTGTCCCAGCACAAAATGCTCCCTTACTTACAGCACTGTTAAATCAATTTTACTTTTTTTGACCTTTTCCCCCCTTTCTTTCTCTTTTTTCTCTTTTGTTAACCTGGCTGCAACAATTAAGCAACTCATCTTAATCTTGCTTCTGAAGATAGGCTTCTGCTTCCACCCTTTTTTGTTCACATCTTAATCTCTTACATTTAGTAAGTGTGTGCTTACTACCTGCCCTAGTGAAAATGAACATATTTTCTCCATTTACTCCTATATTTTCCTGTCATCACTATTAGTCAAAAAGTGAGTAAAAGATAACAGGAAATCCTATTCCTAGTTGTGTGTTTCTACCAAATGTGAGTTCCAAGCTGCCTGGTATTCCCATGGCCGGGCCCTTTCATTGCTGTGAAACAACAGGAAAATCGTTTCTGTCTTGAATAAGAATTGAATTTGGCCCAGTGGATTTAGCAAATATTGACTTAGTGAGTCAGTGTTCTCCTTAGCTTGCATCATTATGCAACTGGTCCTCCAAGTATATTTCTTTAAAAGGGAATTTATATCTGTTTGTAGTTATGCCTAACTCCAGGGTCTTTGACTTTGGGCTTTGATTGTGAATTGCACTCCTTGTTTTTGCTTTAGGGTTTTGCTTATATGAATGAAATGTGCACTCGTGCAATAGTGTGTTTACTTTAGCAGCCCACAGTAGATATATTAAAAAAAAAAAAAAAAAAAAAAAAAAAGTATTAAAAACCCATATTTCATTTAGTGCTCCAGTATTCAAAACCACAGAATGCCAGCTGAGAGTAGAAGCAGCTGCTCTCAGTGGCAACACACAGCTAGGAGCACATGGCTTTGGTAAACACACTGTTCTTGACCTTTTCTCCTTTCCTCCCACCCTGTCAAGAGAGAAAAGCTTTCCCATGAGCCCCCTCACATACCTTCTTGGGTTTCTGCAAAGCAGGATGAGATTAACAACTCATCAGGGGGAGGAGACAAGGAAAAATACCAGTCCCCCCTCCTTGCCTTAAATGACCTTGTCTTTCCAGGTTTCCCCTCTTCTTTGTGTAGCCTGGGGAAAAAAGCTGTGTCAGCCACTTCCAGTTCCCTTTGTATGTGTAGGCAGAAAAAAATCTCTTTCACCATCCTTCTAAACTTTGAATAGATACATTTCTTTAGCAAGACAGCAAATGAAAACTTGTGAGCACACAAAATGGTTTTTTGATTCCACCTGCCCGTGAGAACTGGGAAAATGGTTCCCTCAGGTCTGGCTGCACCTTTATGGGGCAGACACTTTTCACAATGGGCAGCAGCAAGGAAAATCTAGTCTGGAATGCTGGTTTTTCAATTAAGTTGGAAGCCATTCCTGTTGTTATGGTGCTGAGGCATCTCAGCTCCATGCCATTTAATGTCACAAGGTAGTGAAGTCTTTCTGAATTACTAACACCCAAGAGAGATGAGAAAAGGAAAATAATTCCCTGACAAAATTTTGATTCCTCCAGTTGGTGGAGGGTCTCAGTTCTCAATTCCTTATGTTTCACTTTTCACTTTTTTTTCACAAAGCAGAGGTTTGGGGGTGAAAAAAGGGATTTTTCTTTTAAATTGTAAGTAAAGAGCTAGTCCCCAAGACAGTGTTCAGGTAGCAGTTTGGGGACCAAAACTTGGGAGAGGTTAGAAAATGTCTCTTTTAGACATTTTTTTGATGAAAATATCTGGTTTTCATAAACTCTTCCTGTAAACATGAACTCTATTAAAAGCAAAACTAAGTTGCTCCAAAGGAACAACTCTACTTTGGGGTGTTGAGTTGACACTAAAAATTTATTCCTAAAATACTTCTGTACTTAGTGAGTGATCAAGATAACAATGATCCACTAATTAATAAAGGCTATTGTTTGGAAATGCAGATGGTAATACCATATTCTCAGCTAAACAGAGATCCTACTTTTTCATCAGCTAGTAGCTTGTTCATCTTTGGACATCTGAATCAAATGGGAATATAAAGCTCTGCTTTGTGTCATAGCTAGGAAAATTACTCGTTAAAAGGCAATACAATGGAGAAGAAGAGCGTGGATTTTCCCCTCCCCTAAGAAGAGCAAGTATCAAATGTTATTCTGCACATGAGTGTGATAATAGTCTGTTAAATCCCCTAGAGAAGACCTAGAACAGCTGTAGGTATGTAAATAAAATGTCAGTTCAGTGTGGGTGATAACCATTGCTCTTGATAGTTCCACTGTAAATAAATATCTGCAGAGAGTATGGGATATAGTCCTTCAAGTAACCTGTGATTATTCTGAGTATGGAAAGTACCATTTTATATTTGTTGCAATGTATATATATATATATTATCTATTTTTTTTTATGTACAATATATATTTTTAAACAAAATAAACAAAGGAAAATTATATTGCCCACTGGAATCTTTCATTGTTTTTATTTCACTTCTGTAAGACAAAGAAGAGAAGAGGAAGATCGCCATGGGGTGAAAGATCATGGTTCTGTGAATACCAGGGAAATGAGCAATGCCTTTTTGCACATTTCCATGTAAAAAATCTGTGTCTAAAAAAGATGTATGTACACTCCATATAGCATATTCATAAGCAAAAGTAATTTGCTTATATTTCTTCCTGAAATGGAACGAACTGACTATTGAAAAGAGGTCTGTCTGTGGAGCTCACTGGGGAAGCCAGGCCTTCCCTTTTTTTTTTTTTTTTTTTTTGAATTTCATGAAAGTAAGTTTGAAAAGGCAAATCTTTGTTTGAAAAGGTCAGTGCAAACTAACATAAGCTTCTGAACCTACAGTAGAAAGAAATGATACTGATTTGTTTTAATGGAATGTTTATTTCAGTTCTCTCAAATCAAATTATTACTTATGATTCTTTCACTACCAGTTGGCCAGGAAATAGCCTATATCTTCCATTTTAGCTTTATGATCAGGACTTTAATTTAAAACTAAGTAGCAGGAATTACTACACTAACTGGAAGGTCCATTTACATATCCATTCTAAACCCCAGGTTTTAAAATGTAAATGAAGTGGCCTGTCAGGCACAGGGATGACAACACAATAGCCCCAAAAGAACAGTCAAAGACAAAGTTCATTCAGCTCCACTCCATCACTTTGGAGCTTTAAACATTACGTTTGCAGTAAATTCAGAACAAGATTCAAAATACAGCCTTGTCAAATACAATAACCTGAGAACAAAGGGAATCAGGAGTGACAGAGGAAGTGCATACACAATGACTGCTCAGTATGTCTCATAACAATGAAGTTATCAGGCAATGGGTTTAAAAATAAGCAAAAGTACCTTTTCACACAGTGGGGAACTAGGGTATATGTTGTCAGGGAATATTGTTGAAAACAAAAGAATAAGTGGGTAAAAAATGCAATTAGTCAGATTTATGGAAAAAAGTTCCTAGTGGATGTGGTAGTTTGTGTACAGCCACCAGCTTTTCTGGATATTGAAAATACATCAGGGAGAAACATTATCCAGTGCTTGTCCTGTTTCTCACACTCTCCACTGGAGACTGCATGGCTGGAGCAGTCAGGCTCCTGCTCTCACCCTGGCTTTCCCAGTGCTCTTATAATCACAGGACTGGTGCAGCCCTTACACACCCCAATAGGATCCTTTCTAGAACTCCATCTATTTTTTTGCCCCCCATCATGGTGGCAGCTCATCAATTTATTCAGCAGCAACCATCACCTCTTTTCTGCTCTGTGTTCTCAGGTGCCAAGAGCAGCTGCTCGGACTGAGCCATGATCCTCCGCCTGTCTGTCTCTGACATGGGGCTGGTGGTTGAGGAGCACGATCTTAAACTTTTGGCAGGCAGAGGGCAACCTAGCCAGAGTCTTCAGGGCTGGCCCTGCCCCATGACCTTTCTTCTCTGTTAGGATCAGGGACAGCCCTACTTCATGCATGAGAGAGAAAATGAAGTCAGAACAGGAGTGGTAGATTTTAAATACAATCTCACACTAGAAAGCTTATTTCTGAATTCTGCTCCCAAATGCAGGAAATGTTATTATTAGAGTCTAAAACCATTTCATGTCGGGCAACCTTCTATTCTTCATACAAAAGCCTTTATTGCTATTAATAAAGGAGTTTAAACAAGCAAAAAACCAAACAAACAAATAAAAGAACATGGCTAATGGATGGTTTAATAATGCTGCTTATAAAACTAATTGTGTGTAACTGAAAAGCTCTCCCTGGGGTCTCATTTGCAGGAGGGTAAAACAGGATTATCAGATTTAAAAAAGAAAATAACTCCCAAAGCCCTGAAGACCCAACAAGTATACGTCACAAAGTCAGAGGAAGTTGGGACACTTTGATGAATAAATTACAGAAGTTAGTCATTAGTGTCAGGGGATTATCTCATAGAAACAGAAATCTGAACTGGCTCCATATGTCTGCTAGCATCATTAAAGGTTTTAGGTCAGAAGCCCTATTTTCATACCTACAAATAATTCTCTTTACCTGGAAACCTCCATCTGGCAGTCCATATACACTGCATGTCAGGGTATCAAATATATCAGAGTCCTGTAGGAAAACTAAACAGAGCTTGCCCTTTCCTCATTATTTATTTGCCTATTAAAGGCCTTTATTGCTCCATAAAGCAAAAATTACTGTGCAGCTGAGATGAAAAGCAAGAGAGTGAGCTGTGCAGACTCCCATAGGAGCTGCCATTGCATGTTTCCCAACACAGGTACTGCTTAGAATAGTTGACATCAGCAGTTTGGTTGCACAGACTCCTTTGCAGCCCATGCTGTCAGTCTACCTTCCCAGGCTTGCTTCCTCATCCCTTCAAAACCTCTTTCCCCTCTACCCAGAGGTGTCATCTCCTTGACCTGGCTGGGAGCCATTCAACATTGACTCCACCTCACAGCTCAGCAGCCCTTCATTGCTCATTGCTCTGGGTCTTGGTATTTCTTGGACCCCCATTTCCTCTGAACCCCAATCATTTGTACCTTCTCCATTCCTCCCAAAGCTCATTCTAAGCTGGATCCCCACCTCCAACAGCCTAAGCTCCTCAGGCTTTCAAAATGTCAGGGTTTAAGCCCAGCTGGTACCAACCAGAGCTCTGCTCACTCACCTCCTACCCGCACTTTGGGAGAGGGAGGAGAAAATCCACCCAAAAGACTCATTAATCAAGACAAAGACAGAGAGGCTTTACACTCCCCAATTACAGTAACGGGGCAAAAACCAGACAGATTCAACTTGGGATGAAAAAAGCTAATTTTATCTACCAGGAAAAAGAGGAAAAAAAGAAGACCAGATCTTAATACCTTCCTCCCATCCCTTCCTTCTTCCCAAGCCTGGATTGTTTCACTGCCGCCTCCCCCTTAGCAGCACAGGGGATGGGGAGTGGGGGTTTAGGGTCAGTTTACCACATGGTGTTTCCTCCACAGGGGGAGGATTCCTCACATTCTTCAACGGGGGATCCCTCTCATGGCAGAGAGTCCTTCAGGAACCCCTGGGCCATGAGTCCCTCCCAGGGGTGCACTCCCTCAGGAACTGCTCCAGCCCGGGCTGCACACAGAGTCACGGCTGCTGCGGGAGCAGTCACCTCCTCTGACACGGGCTCCTCCACGGCTGCAGATCCACTTCTGACCCTCTCTGCAATCCCCCATAGGCTGCAGCTCCATGTCTGCCCACCATGTTTCTCCAGGGACTGCTCCACCGTGCTTCTCCCTGGGCTGCAGAGGAACAGCTGTCATCTCACCATGAGCTGTGGGGAAATATCTGCTCAGGAACCTTCTCCTCCTCATTCCTCACTGACCTTGGCGTCTTTGCTCTGGCACGGCTCTCACCTCCTCCTCTCCTCTGTTCTACAGGTCTTTTGTATTATTATTTTTTTGGCAGTCACTTTTCCCGTTTTTTGAATGTGTTACTCACAGAGGCACATGCAGCTTCTCATATTTGCTTGTCCTCGGGCAGACGTGGGGCCAGGATTGGAACCGAGGGAGTTTCCAACAGCTTCTCATGGAAGCCACACCTGTGCACCCCCCACTTCCAAAATGCCGCTTCACTAATCCCTGCAAAGCACCTCTGTGAGCTTGTCTCCATCTCTTCACTGCCCCATTCCTACGACCACAACGCTGTAGGGTTTTTATAAACCCTGCCATTACCCCTCTCTTGTCCTCTGGTCTGCTGCCTGTGATTCTTTCCCATTGGCGCCCCAGTGGCTGATCCTAGCCCTTCATTTGGCTCTTTGCTTAGGAACAGATTCCTGATGAGTCTGAAAACAACCTGGATACAGGCTATCCCAGCCAAAAAAATCTGCCCACAAATAGCTTTGGAGGCAAGGGAGAAAAACATATCCAGACAAAAACCAAAACACAGAAATGTGATAGTCCTGTCTGTTAATAGACAGGAGCCAAAGATGAAGGACCCTAGACTAAAGACAACTTTTGACAGTTCTCTATTTTCTTGCTGGCTTATACATTTTTTAATGAAGTATGCCAATAAATTTATCAGCTACACAGTAGTTAAGGCCAGTCTCCTGTTTGTAACAGTTCCTTTAACCCCACATGGCTTTGATCTTTTTGAAAGACTTTTAAAAGTAGGATTAAACTTTTATGTCTGGTTTGCAAAAGGGGTAGGCATGGCTGGCACAGAAACTAGACATGGTAGAGTCTAGGAACAATGTTGATGGAGCTTATGTGGGACTATTCCACTCCTACTGAAATTTGTGCTAAAATATTTCACCAGAGAACTGTAATAGAACAAATTGCAAGACATGGAAGATACAGTAATTAAAACCACCATAAGATATTAACAGCAAATCAACCTGTACCCAGCCCTCTTTCACAGTGTATTTTTGTCTACTCTGAAATATGTCTGGGAAGGTAAAAGAGGACACAGGGAAAATGAGAGAAGCTATTATTACTTGGATTATTATTATTGTTGTTATATATTTGTACTACATCAATGGCTTTTTTTGACACTGAAATTCTATTGTGCAGTGATCTACAATAATGGAAAGTGAGAAAAAGCACAAGAAGCAAAGTAAAGGTAAAAAATGTTGGGTTTTATTTCAAGGTCACCCAAAGGGCATCTCAAGAGTTTTTCCAAACTATCTCAGCCCTTTCCAATTTGACATTGCTGCCTTTATAGTTACCTGGCTTATCATTAAGCAGTATGTTAAGAAATACTGGGGTTGTTTTGGCAGCAGCAAAGTTCATGGGTTCTTCACAGGAAGCCTTTACAGGTTGTATACAATGAGCATTTTTCCTGCCATGTAACCAGATATATATTTGTCACAGCCAAACTGTGGTCTTCCTCTGCCATGTGTTACCTATGTGTCTCACTGCACAGGTTGCAAGTACTCTGCACCTGACTGGTTGGTGCACTCAAGTGAAGGGTTTTTTATACTCTCACATCATATGCAGAAGGGCATTTGGGAGAGAGGAGCTGGCCTGCAACTGTAGGCCACAAAGTGTGATAATATTAGCTCTTTAAGAGGTGTTTTTATTCACTCACCAGTGGATCTTTGAGGCAGGATGTGTTTTTTTAGAAATCCTGACTGCTGTGATTTTTTTTACTTCAACCCTGGCAATATAATTATGGACAATAAAAATCAAAGCTGGGAAATATCTCTAGGAGACAAAGGCATTAATAGAGGAGATCTTCTGCCTTTCTGTGTAACACCCAGCTGCAAATTCTGTAACATCCCATCAGCAAGTCTGTCTTGAGAGAAGAAAATGTTTAACTAACCCAAGAGTCTTCTCTAGATAATGTCAGAAAAACCTCCACAGTGGGCAGCAATGAGAATTTTGATCACTTTTTATTAATTCAAGTATTATTTCATAATTTAGTTTATAACTGGGTCATTCCCAAAGTGAACAGCTTTCTTCTAACTGTATAATTTCAGATGAACCCTCTCTAGCAGTTTCTTTCAAAACTAATATCACTGAGCACAGGAAAATAGCATTCCAGGGTTGTTAATAGCAATGACAAATCTTGAACCTGGGCCCACCTATAGGCCTCCAAATTAGGCATTGGCTTTGTATGCATATTTTTTCCCTTAAGTCCAATTATTTTTGTCCTCAGGAATAACCATTAACTTAGAACAGTGCTGCTGTCTCTCTCTCTTTTTTTTTTTTTTTTCTTTTTTTTTTTTTTTTTTTTTTTCTCATTAAGGCAGAAGAAATTAATTAAAAGATGTGTGTATACTAAGGATACTCTGCACCTTCAATATGTCCAGTAATAATAGTTTTCATTTTACCTATTAAGTATCTTTGTTATATAGCCACACTTGCCTGCATTCTGCTGGTTTTAGGTCAGAAAGTATTACAATTTTAGGAGTGTTGTCTTGCAAATGATGACAAAATATCCCTTCCCTCTCCCAAAAGCCACACTTTCCATATACTTACCTGTAGTAAATGGTTTACACCAGAAATCTTCTTCAAATCTTCTTTTTTTTTTTTTTTCTTTTCACCATTTTTTAAAAAGAGGAACTTAAAATTCCAAATTTCCTCTCCTCCTCTTTCCCTTTCTGAGCACCAGAAGGACAAAGCATTTGGTGTACATTATGCAGGGAGTATTTTTGTGAGAGGTACTTAATGAGATACTTGCAGCATGTGACTAAGACTATAATGAGTAGAAAAGCACTTACACAAATGCTAAGAAAAAGCCAGAACAATACAGAGTAACAGCCAGAGAAATAAATGCTGAGGTTAGTTACTGAATTCCTGTATTAATTATGACCCATCAAAATTTTGCAAAACAACTTGACTTAAAAAAAAATAAACAATCATGTCAGCTATTATCATAAGTCACAGTCCAAAAAAAAAAAAAAAAAAAATCCAAGTGATTCTTCAAAATATTGGAGTTATTTCTTTTTTCTGTGTTTCATTTAGTGGCAGATGCTTCACAGTTTCCATGCAAGAATGCAATAAGAAAAAAAATTATGGATTCCTTCTTCTACCCTTGTTTCATTAATATGAAAATATTCCTGTGTGGCTAGTACTGCCCTCAAAAAAACCCAATAATTTCTGAACACAACACAGTAATAAAAATCTAATTTGTGTAATCTTGCTTGTTCTCCTATTTATAATTAGCTTAAATAATTAAGAAGACCATATGAAAGTTTAAAAGGTTTAAGTACAAACAACGTACCTACAGATACCAACATGATGGATCTGTCTTCAAAATATCTCCCTTTTTATATTCCAGTTGGGGTCTGGGGGTTTTTTTGTATGTTTGCTTTTTTTACAGTAGATTAACATCTCCCCTCCCTCTGGGACATTATCATCAAGATATATTCAGATTTCTTTAAGGGCAACACATAACATTATCATCTTATCTTTGACTTTTGCTACCCTTCTGTTACAACTGCACCTCCTTCTGCCTCTGCAAATCTTGGATATTGATGTAAACAGTGAAAAAGCTGTACGGTGGAGATTTGTAGTCTAATGCTGATAGGATGCAGTTGAAGGTCAGGAGATAATTTAGACCAATATATTTAAAGAGATTTATTACTGTGCTATTTGTAGTAACTGATCCAGAAAGTGGCAGCATCTGTACTCTGCTATGCTGGGGATTGCATAAAGTCAGTTGTCTGCAAAAAACAGTTGTCAAGTTCTTGATGCAGCTACAGAATTCAGCTGTAAAGGGCACAAAGACAGTTTTCATCTATGCAGAAAGGTCACAGACATCTGCTAATTTACAACCGTCATAGTTAACCTTTGGATATGACTATTATTTTAACACAGTTAAACACCTGACTTTGCAACAGCAGTTTGAGTGCCATGGGCTTTCTTTTCCCTCAAGCAAGGACTCTACACCCATGAATACTCATGACCCACTGCATAGGACCATTAGTGTGAAGTAAGGAACAGAAACTCATGTGTTCCAGCCCGTTATTGTCCCAGCAATTACTTACATTGGCTCCTCTGTGAAGTTGAACACACAATGGTGAATATTTTCCTAAGCTGAGGGTTCAGACTGACCCAGCGAGCTTGTTTTGAGCCATTACTCACTTGTCAGAGCTCCTATAACTGTCAGTATAAATTATCAGGAACAACAAATTTGACTTTTTCCACAACTCCTTCTCTAAATCCTGTGAGCTACTTTTGGAGGAGACCTGAAGTCCAAACATGCATCTTTATAGCTTTCTGCAAGCTGAATTTTTTTAATGGTCACCCATTTCTATTGGAAGAAACAAATTGCAGACAGCTGTGGTACCAGCCCTTTAACTGGCCCATGCAGCTGTAATAGTGCTCCCACTTTATGGATCCTCTGGATGGTACCCTGCAAATCCAGGGTGCTCCAGGACAGAGATTTGTTACACTGTAATTAATATAAGGAAAGCCCTCCTGCTAGCTGCTCACTGCAAAACTGGATTTCATTCAATCCAACTCAAGGTAAAATTCGAATCAAAGCCTACTTTCATGTAACTCCAGAGCTGGCAACACAGTTGCACTTATTTATACAAGGCAGCTGCAAATTTGAAAGAAAAACAGTGAGCTTAACCTACTTATTAAGTCAGAAAAGTCTCTTTCTGTGCCTCTCATAAAACTGATTTAATGTCACAGATTACAAAAGTGATATATGCCCCAACTCCCAACTGCTAGAGAGTTATCATTAGACAGATCTCATCAGAAAGCACACCTGTGCCAGTGGGGCAAGTTGGCCTTTATAGCCAGACTCCTCTGAAGTGCTTTTCAAGGGATTGGGGTGGATTTAACTTTTATCTTTAGAACTCAGCAAAGAGATTTCCAGCTGACCAGCTAAATGAGTCATTGCTCCTTAAGGGGTCAGTGCTCTGAGGTGTGTGGCCTTTCTCTCTCCACTGCAGTTCTCTGAGAAATATCTGAACTTTACTAATTTGAAACAAAACCAATCCCTTGTTTTCCTACATTAGCTTTCTACTGATTCACGGAGCTGAACTTGCTTCCTTCAGGGTCAGAACACAGCTCAGCTGTCCTGTGAAATCCTGCCTTGAATCTGTTTCATGGCCAGGAGATGTTTGGCAATTCTAAATGAAAATAAGCATGATGCCATTTAACCGTAAGCACTCAGCTGGAAAACCTTGGTTTGGCTGCCTATAGCAGAGCACCCTGCCACTGTTGCAGGGTCTGGAGCATCAGGTCCCCTAACAGAACAGAAGTGATGCTATACAAGGCACCTCAGCATCACAGCACAGAGTGAGCACACTGAATTAGGAAGGAGTTATACCTCTCTTAGAACAACACCATAAATATGTGGCTGATTCGTTCAGTATCAGAGGCTGTCTTCACAATTTTCCACTTCTTAAACTTTCTGCCTATAAAACAGATATAAAAGTTTGCTTGTCAAACTCACATGACTAACAATTACAGATCAGATACACAGCATCTGTGTATGTCATCCCAGTTTCACCCATTTCAATATATACTAAATGAGGCTTGTATCCAAAGTTTTGGAAGTGGTAATAAACATATACAAATGATACAACATTTTTAAAAGTTCTGCTTTTAACATAATTTTTAAAGTCTTGCAAGTGTGCTTCAATTTCATATTAGTGGCAAAAAAGAGCTAACCACCCCCTTCACTATCCAAATCAGAAGCAGTCTCTACAGCACTCTGGAAGCTGTGGCAATTGCCATTGGAATTGTATTGCAAAAGCCAACAAGTATTTGGAGACATGTGACAAATGGCTTGCTGGTTTTGCTGAGCTGCTTTTATATGGTTAGCTTCTTCTGGGACACATACATCTGTGACACAGCCTAGGTAACTAACTGCAAAAGGTCCAGCTTTTTTCTATCCAAAATATTCACTGATTGTAAACCTAAAGTGATGGTGCCTTTTCCCTCTTCTTTTTATAATGTGATGAAAAGATATCAATGTGTGCTCAACAGAATGAATACTGGCAGCACATCTTGTGCTCTTGACACCTGGGCCTCAGACCAAGCCTTTAACACACAGGGATGCTCACCATCTTTAAATTCACTCCTTGTGACAGCAATTGCAAGGCATCAAATAAAAGGAAGAAATGCTACACTCTCTCTTCAAACAGGTGCTTTTGCAGTGAGAAAAAATTCTAAGGAATACAGAAAATTTTTCAGATATATTCAGTACTGCATAATTTTTACATCCTGGTTAGGAAGAGGTATCACCTGCCTGTTTATGGACTGTGAATCATAGTTTAGTTTTACACCATAACAGACCATAAAAGTAATGGTTGCTCATTCTCAAGTCAACTGAGGGATCTCTAACTGTGCACAAGCCATATGTAAGACTTTCCAGTCTAATTAAAAAGGTAAGCAAGAGAGAACATAGTGTTTGTATATTCTTCATTCTAAATAAGGATGTAAAGCTGTTTAGATACAGATCAGAAATTTTCTAAGCACTAGAGGTTATGTTATTTTTTCATTGTAACTAAGCCAAATGACCTCACTAGAATTTTCACTGTTGATATCTGTAATGAATTTGAATCTCTTGGGCAGGTACCTTTTTCCTTCTTTTAATGAGAACCACAAGTAATCTAAGTCAAATTACCAAGCTAGATTCTACCTCTTAAAGTGCTGATTTACCATTTACTAGTGTTAATTGAGCAAGATGGATATAAAATGCTATAACTTCACAGTATTAGTATTTTATGCTCAGAGACTACTGTATAAGTTTTAAGACACCTTAGACTACATCTTTATTCTCTGTGATGGTAAAACCTTCCAGCTGCCTCCTGTTAAGTTGTCAGTAGCAGCTTAACCCAGCCTCAGCCCTTCTGCTTTGCCATGATAAATGTGTCACTCCTCCATTTCTAAAGAGCATTTTGCTTAGCTCTATAAACAGAGAAGGGCAGGAAACCTCTCCTGGGGTATGAAGATCTCTGCATCCACCTTCAAAAACACCATGAGAAATGCATAATTAAGAAAATTAATATCATGTACTTCTTAGAGTGCGGAGGTGGAATCATAGCAGGACATCCAGATTCAAATAAAACAATTCAGAATTCCAGTAATAACTACTCAGTTTGAGATGATGTTGACTTTGTAAAAAAGAGCCATGGGCCATATGTTTTCTTATGGACTGGTTTATTTTTCTATCACTTTCTTTCTTTTGTGCAGCAAAGGAGGTCACCATGACTAAACTATCATGAACTTGTTTGGAGAGGAGGAAGTAAAAAGCTAAGAAAACATTTCAAAATAGCTATAGATATTTAGAATACTGTTGTTAGCTCTCACAAGCTTTTTATTTTAGACTGGTTAGGTCAATTATTTATGTCTTTGTCATATTACTGTTTGACCATATATTTCTTCACGTAATTTACTCAATTTTACTATTTAAAAAATAACTTACTCTTTATTATTTTTTCATTATATTATATTTAATTTATATGATGTATTTATTATACTTACCAAGGTGATAAATACTTTTTTATTTGCTTGATTAAGTGTAAACGATACATTGGTTCAAACAGGATTTGAAAAAAGTTGATGCACTAGTAGAATTTGCTTTATTTGTAAGAAATACATTGAATTTTAGTAATGACCACTACATTCTTTAAGATTATTTTCTGCACATTCTTCATGTAGAAGAGCTGATTATTTCTCATTACTCAACAAAATGAAACTTGTCACATCAAATGAAATATGGTTAAGCTGAAATAAAGTGAGAGGTGTCAATAAAACAGTAACAGCTAAGAGCTATTTCAACCACAGTGTAACTAAAATAAAAGGCTAATTGTTCCATTATTCATTCTTGCTATTTTAGTCAGCTTTTAAATCTAACTGGCAGTCATGAAACAGATAGAAAAGTGTATTTCTGAAATTTCTCATCTGAGAAATGCTGTAGCAGAACTGAGCATTCAAATTCAAAAACTGGAATCAAATTTAGTCTTACCAGAATGACTAAAAGTGCCTGAATAACTGTACAATAGTTTTAAAATATTGCTGATAGTTCTTGGAGAGATGAAATGAGAGCAGCAGAGGGGAGTGAAATACATTTCAGAAATGATGGATGTGAATATCATGCTTTTTGATGCTAGTTCGTTCAGTAACTTTCTTATTCTCTCAGGATTTTTACCTTGTGCTGTCATGGAGTTCTTATCTGGCTGCCAAGTTGCAAGTACAGGTTAGAAGCTGTGCATGATTTGTAGTTGAATAACACTTTGTCAGACTCATTGAACTGAAGAGGACATCACATGTATGGCTGGCAGCCATGTGCCAGCAAGCAGCCATAGTTGTAGTTGTTAATCCTTATTTTCACTACTGAATGGTGGAAACATGGCTTTTTTTTTTTTTTTTTTTCCTTGTCTTGTCCCACACTGGCTTCTGGCTTTAAGCAGTATCACACTTTTTTTGGCTAACAGCTGAAAACAGGCAGAGACTCAAGGTGTTGTACCATCTTCATGTCATCTGCTGGAGAACAGCACTGGATAAGTTTCTGACAGTGCTACCATTTGAGTACCCTCATTCTCAAGCTTGGGCTTGGTGCAGAGGGAGATTGAACATATGATCAATGAGGCTCATTGCACTGTTTATTAAATTATATAACAAAATCACAAAGAGGTAGGGGTCCCCCTGAAACAGTAAGCTGCACAATCAGCTAAGATTTTTGATGGGGACCGGGTCAACCATGCAAATGATTCAATGGCAAATATGCTGCGTCAGCACAAAAGCACAAACCCTCATTTGCATAAGATAAAAAAATTAATGATCTTCATCAGGGTTATATATGGGGGCCAAGGCTAAAGTAAGATTACAAAGTCTAGAGAGCAGAACAGGTCAGTGAAGTCAACCCAATGTGAACGGAGTAATTGGGAGGCACTTTGGGATGTTAGGACACTTGTAACTGGTAATTGCATCAGAAATACTGGAATGGGATGAGTTTGCCTTAATAAAATCATTGGAAACACTGTATTTCAATGGCCATGCAGCAAAACTGGGACCAATTAAGAAAACAAAGGAGCTGAATGGTAGGTAGTGTGGTGAAGAAAGAAAATAAAAAAAAGAATAAGTTGCAGACTTGAGTAAAGAGTAGAGAGGGGTAGTATCTTCTAACAGTGGGATAGCAGATGACTCTAGCAGTGAAGATGACCTGGACACCCAAATCCCATGCAGTGCTGGGGACAATCCCCCACACAGTCCACTGGGCTCCCCAGCAAGCGTGTGCCCAAAAGACTTTGCATGGCAGGACAGAGCAAGCAGTGACAGAGCTGTACCAAAATACTAAGTAGCTAAAGGAATACTCCTTGTGTGTTACTTGCAAGGGTAAGAAACATCATAAACATTAATAAACATCATAACCATCTAAATCAGTTACCTCTCTAGTCTCCACTCTAAAGGGTTACTGTCAGATCTTGCCAGTAACAGCTCTGCTTTCCATATTAACTAGTGAGAGCCCAAGGCAGTTATCAACTCTCATAATCTTCATCTTTAAACATCCATTTTCTAGAATTTTATGACTAAAAAAGTCCTATTTACATTTGCTATTAGGAATTTCTGCTCAAGTGACTGAAAAGAAAAGGGTACAAAATATAACTGAATTGCATATCTAAAAGCTCAGAAACCAGAGGGTAAATATAAAGCATTTAGAATGTATTTTATAACCTCCTGTTTATTTTTTTCAGATAATCTCATATTGTTCTGAAGCTTGTCTTACAGTCATGAAAATCTTAGGCAAATGTTAGTATAGAGACAACTTGACATCTTGATGTCCTCTTATGTATTTTACATTTCTACTGTATGCTGAAAAAAGATAATGAAGAAGCCAAGTAATTGTTAAATAATTTTGGTGGACTCTCAGGCACATTTTTAGAATTGGTGAAGCAACATGAGTGACATTTGCCTAGAAGCCATCGAAAATAATTTTTGGGTTAGAGAATACTAAGCACCAGAACAAATGGGAAAAAAAAGACAAGACAAAAGAACACTGTTTGATAAATCAGGATATAATTGCAAATGAGAGATTTCTCTCCAACAAAACCAATTCATTTGGTAACTATGTAGAAAGACAGATTTCAGTTCAGCATTGAATTGCTGGTATATCAGTTCAAGGAGCAGAAATGAATGTGTAAGAAGACAGATGAAGAGTTTTAATAAACTAGTCCTTATAATAAAAAGCAAATTTTCTTTAATGAGATTAAACACAGAAGAGAGTACAATACATCTGGGCAAAACCAGAAACTTAGTTTTAGAATCCCAAATCCATAATAGTGGTGCCTATGGGTGGAAATCTCAAAAGTGACAACCAAAAAAAAAAAAAAAAGCAAAAGCCAAGAAACCAAGATCTACTGAAGTTATTTTTGTTACAGTGATTGAAACTGTACACTGTAAATGATTACAGTGATTTAAAATTTGCCTTCTTAATTTTTATTGAAACTATTTTTTAGATCAATACTGTTTCCTTAATGATATTTAAAAATTATATTTTATCACATTATATTGAGCTTTTAGTTACCTTCAGAAAATATTTCTGACTGGGAAATTGGGAATCAGTGTAATGAGTTCCATAATTCACTGAGTTTCGATTCGAATCTTTAAAATCATGGATAATCTTGTTATAGTTTCATTATGACTATTCAGATCACTGGGTTTCCATGCTGTACATTTCTATGTTTTAATGAAGTGAAATTAAAAATAACACAGCAGGCTGCTGTGGCAAAAGAAAAAGCTCTTCTTAGCATCCTTCATCCTTCCCAATTTCCTGATAAGCCCAGCTCTACAGATAAGAAATGAGCCCACTCCAGATGCCTAATTAACCCCACAGCCCATTCAGTCTTTGAGATGCTCAGCAAGACTACCAATAATGGAATCAGTTCTGACAGTGATTTTTTGCTTAACACTGATGTTAACTCATTATAATGCTGAAGACTGGACTGAACACACTCATGCGTTTTAAATAGATTATTGAATAGAGCTAAGCACATCTTTAAGAGGGGTGATTTATATTATAGAAGGTCTTTAACAGAGATATCTTCCTCTCTCCCAGTTATTTAACATTTTAGGACAAAATTAGGAAAACCAAGAGGGATGGGTAAGGAAAAAACTCCTAAAGTATTGGGATATTTACCACATTTTCTAAACAGAAACAAATTGGCTAATTTAGACATTCATTAGATAAAAAAGACTTTCAAAATTGGAAAATAAGTGAAAATTATATTCAGGGTTTTTTGTTTTGTTTTGTTTTGTTTTTTTTTTCCTAAGTTATTAGTTTTAGCTAGGAAGAAAAAAATATTTTGGGCCTAGCTGATGATTATATTTGATCAGTCACTGAATGACAATAAACCAATCGCAGAATGATTTTTACAACTTTGCTGGAAAAATTCCGGGATCACAGAACCAGAAAGCAGTCTATTGCATTCTGCATCAAGTACTTGGGTCTGGTACTACTTTTGGGCTTTTAAGCTTGCCAGGAGGTTGCAAAAGTGAGAGCTTTACCAGTACAGTGTCAGAATACAGCTTGCATAGAATTTTCCTCTAATGTCTGTAACATCCTCCCATTCCAAAAGCCATCTCAAAGATAAACACTGCACCCCATTTCTATTTTAAAATCCTTTCCTGTTACAGTAAAGGAAGAGTTTAAACAATGCATTGGAGCATGCAGTAAGTAGGGGGATTTTAGGCAGGGTGGTGCTGGCTCAGCTCAAAGGTCTGTATTACAGTATTGATTCAACTGCATAAGGTTAACAGTGAGCCAGCCCTTCTGTTCTGTACTCATTTTTCAGATCTTTAACTGAACCAGAATTTGTGTCTAAGATGAAACCTATCCCCATGACTTATGCTGGAGAAGTTGCTTGGATTAACTATCGTGTCCCACACTTCAGAAGGAGAGTTTAAAGAACTCTTTGAATGCAATGGATTAATCAAAATACAGTGATCCATTGCAGACTGAAGAGCAAGATTTTTTTCAGGGCGGACTAGCTGGTTTTGCATCACCAATCAGACAAAATTAAAGGATTGTGTTTCAGAAAATGTCCTTTTAAAATTGTGCAATTCAAGTCTTTAGTCTGCTAAAAAGCTTGATCATGACCAATGGTTTGGCCCACATTATATTGGGTGACATTAAGTAATTTACTGTTCTTCAGTGGCTTAAGCTACAATGAAATTCTCATCACTATTCTTTCCAATTTTAACATATTCCTTCCCTTAAATACCTAGCCAATAAAGAGTTTTAAGAATGTTTTCAGATAGGTTAAAATATCACCCAGTATTAAATTTCTAGAAAACATTTTACTTACCATCTTTTTCACAGAAGTGCAGAATATCAGGGCTTGGAAGAGACCTTTGAAGATCATTGAGTCCATCCTCTGCTGCCAGAGCAGAACCAAAACTAGGTCAGGTCACTCAGAAATGCATCTAGATGGGTTCTGAAAGTCTCCTGAAAAGGAGACTCTAGAACCTCTCTAGGGAGCCTGTTCTAGGGCTCTGTAACACTTACATTAATTCTTCCTCATGGTGAGAGGGAACTTCCAGTGCTCTATTTTGAATCTGTTGTCCCTTGTCCCACCACAGGGCACAAGTGAGAAGAGGTTCTCCCTTCCTGCCTAGCCTTCATATCATTATACACATTAATTAGATCCCCTCTCAGTCTTCTCCTCACCAGACTAAAAGGCCCCAGGTCTCTCAACCTTTCTTCATAAGGCAGGTGTTCCACTCCCTTAATCATCCTCATAGCCCTCTGTTCCCTTTCTCAACTAAATCCCTATCCCAAAAGTTGAACATTTTTAGAGCTCTAGGATCCTCATCACTGAACATTTAATATATAACACATCTTTTCAAAACACTTCAAGGAATAGGGATTTAGATTTATCCTTATTTTATAGCTGGAAAAGTGATTTACTTGAGACCAAATAAAAAGCCAGGAGCAGTGGAAGACACTAAAGTTTTGTCTCCCTTTTCCCTGTCAGTCTAAATCCTGGGATAGTCTTCACCTCCCCATTCTCCTCTTACAGTACTGGAAAGAGAATGGCACTGTCTGTCTCATATGCCAGACATACAAAGTGAATACCTAATATTTGACAACTAGAATGGTGTGGACTTTCCCCTTTAGAAACTTTTCTTCTTTTATTCTAGAGAACTAGCACAGAAAGAGATAGAAAGATGAAGAAGACAAACTACGTACCTTTGCTCTTGATGAAGTCTGTGAGGAAGGCTAAATTGCAGGTTTTATTTTCCTTACCTCAAAACTGGTGTCAACCAAAGCACAAGTATCTTATGAGTCAGAGTAAAATTTGGCTTAACTTCCACTGAAATAAAAGATTTTATGCTCATCCTTAAGGTGCTTTTCTAAATTCACCCTTTACTCTCACATCTGTAGTATTCAGTACAATGGTGAGGTATTTATATAGTAGTGTATATCAATATTGAACTTTCATATTTCTAAATATTTTATTTAGTATAAAATTTATATTTAACAACAAAATGAACATGAAATAATCAATACTTACAGAGACATTTTTATTCATTTCAAAACCATAAAAAATAGCAAGTAAAATATTTGGGCAGAGAATATACATCTCTGTTAGATAATAAAAAGATAATTTGTCTGACAAAAATCACTAGTTGTCAAAATAGCATATCCCATTTAGTTTTTCAGCCTTCACTATACACAAAATTTTGTAGAATGGCTGTCAAAAAAATAAGAAAAAAATATTCTTTTTGGTTTGATTGTATATGACTCTAATTGGATAATCATATATTAAAGCTACTGTTTTAGGGAAGATATGACTATTACCAATAACAATTATTTTGGAAAACACTACTTCTGCTTGATTACTTAAATATAATGTAAATAGAGTATTACGATTCTCCTAAGCAATACAGTAGATTCCTAAGCATCACAGCAGAAGCCATCAAGCACTAATTTTTTTCCCCGATCTATTTTTCAGTTGCACCTCAATAAAAAAAAAAAAAAGAAAATTTAATTTAAAGGGTACTGTCAGTCTCCCTGTTTTCTACTTGCATCAGTGTTCCTACTAACAAAATACTCAACTATTAAAGGTTGAAAGGGAAAATAATTAAAAAGCTGATGCATCTCCTACTGATAATTGCTCAGTTTTATTGTGATGCAGTGTGTTGAAATATATTGGCATGGCAGGAGCAGTCAGATCACCTGGCTGAACTTGACTCAGAGGAGACAATGTGTGAGCTCATTATCAGAAGTAACCTACTAGTAAGCATGAACCTGCTTCAGAAAAGGCTGTGAAATCTCTACTTTTAAAATGCCACAAACCTCCATGGTTCCACGTTAGAGCAGAGGAGGGGGGCAGGTGACCTTTTCAGATCTCTTCCAATCCTTTTTTTCCGTAATCCTATGATTTATTGACTTATGAATATGTAAAAAGTATTGATTAGCCTTTTAGATTTTAAGATGAGTGAAGACACTCTGGAGTGAACACTCATTAAATTTTTTATTTTCAAAACCGTCCCATTTGTATTCTTTACATAAACACACAACTAGAGTGATTTGGATAAGGCTGAAATCCAAAGCACTTTCCCAGCTTACTCAGAAAAGAAGCAAGAGCTTCAAAAGGAGAAGGGAATTGTTTCTGTAAAACAGTTTCAGAAGAAATTTATAGCAGTTTCTTCTTTTGGTTTGTGTTTTTTCTTTGTTCATTTGCTTTGTTTTTTGTTTGTTTGTTTGTTTGTTTGTTTCAGATTAGATAGTAAGAGAAAGGAATCAGGTGTCATAATTTGCTCTTTTGCTAACACATCGGCTGGTATTTTTCAAGAGTGAGAGGTTACATCTAATGTTTCCCTTGAACTACTCTCTCTATACCCATAGAGACATACTTTCTGTTACTTAAATGTCTAACTATTACATTGCTAGGTCCTCTGGGACAAGAATATATTTCTGTTATAAATATGAACCATTTAGTACAGTATTTGATTGCCTTATTGGATTCACAACTGAATTTTTTAGATGCTAAATTAACACAAAGAACAGCAATGATAAAAAAAGCCTGTTTCCTCAGTAACACATCTGATAACGAAATGCAGTTTGCATATATTAGGCATGTTTCCTAATCTCTGCCCGATTTTCATATTCAGTATCATCTCTGATCATTCTATTACACATTTTTCTTCATCATTTTATTATAGATGAGATAACCTTTAGGCAGTGAAACTCCTTTAACAGTGCTAGCATGTCATGGTAGAGTTACGGGTTGGGCTGTGACTACAACTGGCATGGACAGACAAGCATGAAGAACTTTAAAAGATCTATTAAATTTTTACAGAATTTTTGCTCTCATGTAATTTTAAAAATATATCTTATATTACCACCATCTCTGACCAATTAGTTGGCTGCTTGTCACTGGAAGATGGTGGGCTTGTCTTGGTTATACATGCATGAGTTAGGTCCTGACAGTACCACATAGATATGGAATGAGTACAGAAAGTTACATTGCATTTCTCAGGAACACCAGTACCTGCAGACATGTTATACTCATTTTCCATAGTGATCTGAACAGACTACCAGGGAGGTCTGGAAGACAGAGCAAAGCTGAGACCTGAGGACCTGAGTAAACAGCTTGTTCATCCAACATGGTGGATATCTGTATAACTGTGGGAGAGTTAATTTGTGCAAGAGACACAGATTTGTGGGATAGTTCTAAATTTTCCTGAGTACCTATGGATAATAAGAGCAAAAATAAAATGAAATAAAATAAAACATGAACCTAAAAAAACCCCCCACTCCCTCAGTGCCCCTAAAATAAATACAAAGATAAAGCCACCTGTCAAAACCCAACTCTATAGCATTTAAGTCTTCCTACTAAAAGACAATGAAACAGAAGAACAAGCTGCACTTATTATGTTACTTAATATTAAATTCTTCATGTACCAACCTCAGTGCAACTTTCCTTAGGAAACGTTTCTGAAGCTGCAGTAAAATTTTTTTGGTTAAAACAACTTAGCTGTCACAGAAAGATACTGTTTGTCTTGTGATTTGGACATTCAGGTGAGAAGTAAGAGAACTTATATTCAAAAGCAGAGGTTTTGCATTTAAGACCAGAAAATTTGAGTTATATTGGCTATTTCATGCCTTCATGACCCATGTGTGAGATGACTTTCCTTAAAACTCTAACCCTTAAAATCTAACCCTTTGGTACTCTGGGTTAGATCTCATAATCTAGTATTTCAGAAGTGGGAGAGAAGCTTTAGGAATTTTTGGCTTCATCCTGTTGCTGATCAGCACATTCTTTTAGAAATTTCAAGTTATTCTATATGGCAGAAACATCACTTTACCAGTGGCAGGAAAAAAAGTAGGGATGGGGACATGAACAACTCAGCAGTGTAAGATTCAGCTCTGGGTGATGTACTTGTTCTCTGCTCTGTGTTAGTGAAGAGCCTGGAGAAGAATTCTTAATGAAAATCCTAACTGCAGCCTTTGCAGTATACTGCAGTCCAATTGATGGCCTCTGGCATACCACAGTCACAGTTTTTTTGTGCAGAATGTGAAATTCATCTGCCTTCTTCAGGTCTGATTACAAAAGTTACTTCAGTTAGATTAGCAAAGACACTTTATAAAGCATTTTATTATTTTGATGGATTCCACAACACATTAATGATAGCTCTTCAACTGCACACAGAGGTTGTTCTCTGCTCATGCTCTACATTGTTAAATTTGTCATTTTATAACCACAGTAAACCATAAAGGCATGCTTCAAATTCTTTTCTTCCTTTCAGGTGCTCCATGTACAATTTACCATGGTGTTTACATAAATTGCTTCCAGTGCAGTGTCTCTGTGGTGCTGAAATGAAAGCCTTCACTATTTTAGTATGTAGATTGGTTTCTGAGCGTGCTAGTGATAAATACAGACTAGATGGGAAACTTCTGTTTTTAGAGGTCATGTTGCATCTCACACTCAGAAATAAGCTGGATGCTTTGAAACCAACATTTTGCCCCTGAAATAACAATGACACAGCTTATCTCAAATTTTCATGGCTCCCTAGCCATTAGAGCAAAAAAAGAAAATTGATACTGAGAAAGTCATTCTCCCTTTTCCATCTACATTCAAATGTTAGAACATAAGCCCATAATCATAGGTCACTTAGCAGCTAAAATCAATACAGTGCTAACTAAGCAAAATTGAAACACTTAAACTCTGAAAAACAAATCAGAACGAACTACATTTTTCCCAGGCATCCTAGCATCATTGAATCGTTGGGAAATCAGGAACATCTTTTGCTTAAAAATCAATGATGTGGTACTTTATCTTGAAAATAGCATAGAATCATCTTGAAAGAAATGTCAGTAATATGAAAAGGCAGTTATTACTTATTTCTACCACTCCTGTGAAAAAATCCTAATAAATTCCTGTTGTGGATATGCAGAAATATATAATGCCACAATAAAAGACAGCAGACACACCAAGTGGCTGCAATTATGCAAGCTGAAGAAACAGGTAATTTTATTTCCTCATTTTGTTTCCTTGGCTTTTTCAGCAAAGCTGGAAAAGTCTATCTCTTCAGGATTTATGAGAAAACACAAAACCAACAAGATTACCCTGTATAAACACTCTTTTCTTCTAGTGCTACAATGATACAATCCTATAACAGAACTGAGTCTTTCTGTCAGTACCCAGGACCTGATAATAGGTGTAACAAACACTCCTCACAAATCTAAAGAGATAGAAGGAATATTTCACTTCCAGAGAAAGAAATTATTATTCTGCATAATTAAGTCGTTCATTTTTATACTGATTTAGAGAAAAAAAAAAAAGCACAACCCAAATTACCAAAAATACAATTCTCTCAAAATAGTAGAAACTTTCGTATTTTGAATCCCCTGGTTTGATAAAGTAGCAGCAGCTAAAAGAAACTTCACCAAAGAAAAGTAAATTAAGAAATCTCACCACAAAATCCATTGATGCAACTCTTTTAGAAAGATTGCAGGCAATCTTGTAAAATAAGCCTTCTAATATGAACTTGGGGTAATTCCAAATTATACAGCTATTAGCAGCAGCCACTAAAACAAAGACTAAAAACTTAAATGCCACTTTAGTTGACATCGATAAGATTTTTCCTGTAGCTAGTGAAAAATACAATAACTGTGTTTAGGCATAAACTCAATCTCTTAAATTTTTCATTGATGTTGAACAGCATATCTTGCACTGCATCTCAAAAAGTCACCACTGTAGCTTAAAATAAACCTAGTAATTTTAACATTTCCTTTAAAAATTTTATTTAAGGGACAGACTCTTTGTACCCGCCATTCTGTCTGAATTACTCCTTATTTATCTACACAACTCTGCTCATTAGTGCACCATGAACACAAAAGCAAGTTGCCCTTTATTAGCTTAGAACATAAACAACATTGAATCTCCATTTGCTTTTCCTGCTCTTTATTTTGCCTCTCTTTTACTAATATTTCATTATTTTATCATGTCAGTGAAATCTAATAAAATTTCCTTATGACTTGCTTTCATCACCACCAGTTTGTTATTGGCATGTGAACTTTCCCCCCTCACTACTACATAGTGACTCCACAAATGAGCCCTCCAAAATTATTAACAGCAAGTGTCTATCACTGCTTTTACAGATTCAGGTAAAGACAATTTTTTCCATGCAAATCTTTGAGATTTAAAGAAAGAACTGTGCTCAGAAGCTTGTTTTTCACCCATCACATATATGAGAATAGGAGTTTGGCAGCTGGTAAATCAATTAATTCCTAGATCAATCGCAATTTATTTTGAGCATTGTATTTTTCTCTGTGTTTTTTCAGGGTCAGTCAGTTAGCTGAATATCACATTTTCCCTGTTTGTAAAATAAGCCTAGTAAAACTTGCCTGATGGGGATCTGCCAAGGTTACTACAGTGGCCACAAGTTACAAAGCACTCTAGAACTACAGGTCTGGGCTTTGTAGGAGACAAAAAGAATGATTTCTCTTGGCTTAAAAACAGTTCCATGAATCAAAGTGCTTTGTGCAATCCTGAAATGAAAAATGCTACATAAAAAAAAGTTATTATTATGAGTTTTGCCTCAAAGCTGCTAAAAGCTCATATTTCTGTTGCATAGAGCTGGTTATGAGATTTCAGTAGTAATGCAAAAGAAAGTGCCTTGCACTTTGCTGAACTTAATATCTGTTGGCTGGAATTGGCTTCCTCAGAAACCACAGTTACCTACAGAAAAATTATTTGGTCAGTGAAAAGTTTGAAAAATATTTGCAGTGACATAAGTGGACCCATATATACCACACTGGGACTTCAACAATGTATACCAACATTTTCTATACAAAACAAGATGGAATAGGGGCATATAAGAATTTGACCTTTACCAATACTTTTGTGGTATTATTTCAAGTTCTGGTCATTAATCACACGTATTTTTTATATTACTGAGTTTATCTATAGGCTCCAAACCCACGGAACTTCAAAGGACTCCACATCCAATAAATGTTTGCCATTGTGTAGACCCAAAGGAAAAGAAGTGAACACAACACTGATATTAAGCATGAATTGATTTTGACATGTTGCTTTAGTCCCATTCATTTTGGCCACAAAATTTATTGGAACAGACTTTTTTTTGTTTAGACAAAACAATAACATTCACATTTTCCTTCTGGACCAATTGATATATGAAGGCTCTGAAGTGCTGCTGAGAAAAGTAAAGGTATATTTTCTAGAAGGCTATAAAACTGTCATTTCTAGCCAAGATGTTTCTGAAACAGTCTCACTACCTGATATTAACCTTTCACACACTGTCTCTGTGTTCTGTGGGGTCTGACTTGCTTCAATTATCTCACTTTCTGAACAGTAGTTTGGTGAAGCACTGCTAATCAAGGAGGTCTAAATAGTTAATTCTTTTGCTTTTTTAATGCAACACCTCCCCATAAGTCAATACTTCACCTAGCAAATTCCTGTGAACATTTATGAAATTTATGGTGACTAACTTCAGTAGCTGCAGTTTTGAATGTCAGAGTTAGAGAAATAAAATTAATCCCCACACCCTGGTTCTGATGGATTACCCTGAGACTCCCAGGTGCCTGGGAGTGAGCTGGGGCAGGGAGAACCCACAGAGCTGGGGCAGGGACCCCTTGCCTTGCTATCACATCAGCCTCCTAGACCAGCAGCTACAGGGCCAGAGGGCTTGCTACCCACACATTTAGCCCTCTTCTGTCAAGGTACACATAAACCCACTTCTTTTTTTTTAAAAAAAAAAAAAAGGGAAAACACAAGAGTGCAATGGTACACATTTTTCTTCTAGCAGCTAAGTGCAAGCCTGGCTGTTGTGCAAAGGGATTTCACTGCGAGGAGGTAAGTTCTGGAAAGCAAGATGTGCATTCATGTCGCAGCTTTCCTGCTCCAAACCCACTTCACTGCACAAGAGCTCTTCCTACACATGTTCCTGGCAAACATTAGTTGAAAGATAGTCAGATAGACTGCATGCTGTGTTAATATCTTAGCATAACAGACTAAGGGGAATGCTCTATGAGTCAAGTGATGCCGAAGCTGCTGCTCCATTCCTCAGGCACTCTTGCACTGCTAAATGAACAACCAGCATGTTCCAGCACAAACATGGAGAAAAAAAGGTCTGGAGGTAGAAGTAGGAATCTGGCAGTCCTGTAGAAAAAGCAATTATTGTATTGTTTGTGAGAGATTAAAAATAAGGAAATGTATCACTTGCTGATATCATCCTGGGGTAAGAGCAGTACATGGCAGAGTTCCCTGTACAAGTATCCCAGGACTTGGCCCTGACCCCTGTTCGCTGCTGAATGGCCTCTGCTTTTGCAAACCACTCAGCGTGTCAGATAGCATCCATTACAAAGAAGGGAGACTAATTAAAAGGCTGTCCAAGAGCATCAATTCATGTTGAAAAGTTTTTTGGAAGGGAGCTCTAGGCTGGTGATGTGGTGCCAGTGTGGCCCATCAGCAGTTTTTTTATGGGCACTGGAACCAGCCACTGCCATGGTGGGAGGTGGGGAGCAACCCAAAAGCTATTGCCAGCTTGGGACCCCCTGTGCCAAACCATCCTCCAGAGTTATTGTTTCTACAGCAGCATAGTTACGTTATCTAAAAAAAGAAGAGATTGAAATGATGTGCTTAGAACCAGTCATACCACAGCTGCTGTAGCCAGAAGACTTCTGAAACCTTTCTGTGCAAGATACCTACTTTATTCATGCCAGCCTAGAGCACTATAAACTGTAGGCTATAAACCTCCCCCACCCTTCCCATGCTGCTGCCTCTGCCATAAGATAGGGTTTCAGAGAGCTCAACTTAAATGCAAGATAAAGTAGCAGCTGAGACTGACATTTCACTTATGTTTTATTATTCAAATGAATTCCATAATTGATCTCTAAGGGGGTTGGGAACACAGGGATAACCAAGGCAATACAGGCTATGCTGAGGTCCTAGAGATTTGCCCCTGCCATAGCTTTGTTTTGCTGTTTCTTTATAAGGTGACTCAAAGCTTTTGGATATGAATCCCTTCATAATGATCTCCCCAGTGGCAGTGCCTCTCCCAGGTTACAAACACAATGCTGGCATTGCTGCAGGGTCTTCTGTGGGCTGTTCTCTTTTCCAGTCCTTGTGAACACTTTGTATTTTAGCCACCTTTGCTCCTCTGTTCCACCAGGAGTCTTAAAAATCATCTCACAATGGGGTTCTACACAGATTCAGCATCAGGTCTTTAAATAGCATGCTTCTACCTTTGTGAAAGAAAATAGCACCTTTTGGTACCAAGCTTTTTTACAAATATTAAGACCAGTGGCTGCTTGCTGCAGAATTTAGTATTTATGACTTCTGTTGGGAAAATATTTTCCTATAGCACTCACATTCATTCATGCAGGGAACACTAAGATTTATTTTGAAAATAAACAAGTAAATTAAGCCATGTATATTTATAATACACTAAAAATACTCCTTTCTGCTTACAGCATAAGGATCAGTTGAGACACAGTTGAGCAAAAGGATCACTTGAGACAGAGAAATTAGTATGATTTCCAAAGCCACCTTCTTTTTTAATCAATGGTGAAAAAAGGCTTCATGGTATATGGGTTGCAACATTAACAGCATATTTTAAAGGTAGATTTAGATTCATACATATCTGTCAATTTCTAGATGTAAAAGTGAACTTTAAGGTCCTGAGAGAGGAAAAAAGTTGTCTTAAACCAGCCTATTGCTCACTTTTCATCAACAGTGAGGAACACTGCTATTCCTATCCTCTTTGCCCGTTTTTTATCTAAGTTCCTTTCGTAGCACCAGCTCCTACTTTCTTTTGCTCTCCCATAATTTTTCCTTGAATTTCCAGTCAGCCTCTTATTCTGTCAGGATGAGCATAATTTACTTCCTATTTCTCCAGAATACAGCACTCACTGTCATCCAGACTGAGCCAGGAAAAAGAGAAAAGAGGATGAAAGTAAGGGATGAAAGTAAGGTGCTGGTGAGATGCCACAAGTGCAGCCTGCAGCCCCACCTGTGAGCACTGCCTGGCCTGGCAGGGGTGGAAAACTGACAAATGTGACTTTCTCTCCTGAAGGATATGGGAGTTCTTTCCATGAAACTTGATGTCATTCTCCTTCTTCAGCTCTCCCCAACCATTTTCACCATTGCAATCTTTCAGTTTACTGTTTCATTCGCAAAGAGTTTCCTTTCCCATAGTCAGAGTTTCTTGAAAGTTAAATTTCAATATCTTCTTAGATGTTTTCTCTTAGAGAGATCTCTTCAGGAATGGTCTTTTAGCACCACCTGCAAGGACACTCTGGATTGTCCTATTTCCAGAGTTACATTTATTACCATGTTAATAATTATTTTCTGGTCACAGCTGGTGTGCATGTTTCCTGGCCTGCTTCTATTCTGAGCAATGAACAAATATTTTTCTTCAGTCCCAGCTTAACTCCCCATTGAGGACATGTTTTCATAGATAATCAAATCTTGAACTGCACAGGGAAAGGAGGTGGAAAAAGAGGTAGGTGAACAGGAGAAGGGAGAAAACATGCACAAAATACAAGGAAACAGTCGCAAAATAAGAATATTGTAATAAGTAGGAAATAGAAAGGTGAAAAACCTCCAAGATGTTTTTTTCAATGGGATAAGAACATATGTCTGACCTACTAAGCCTACTGACACATCCTGTCCAAATGCTAGACCCACTGCTAACACTAACCCTGACAGAAGGCACATGGAAAACACATTTCTAAGCAATTTTTTAAGTGTCTTGCTAGAACATGACAAATGCTGTTTCAGTTACACCTGAAAACCAGTTTGCAACTGCTTCTGCTGCATTAACAAGCAGGCTACAAACTGAACTCAAAAGAGCAGTGATTGAGCACTCAGAGAAGACTGAAACCTTATGAGGAAAAAAAAATAAATTTAGATTGCATTGTATTGCATCATATACTTCTTAATGATTATTAAAATGAAAAAAAGTCTGGCAAAATGAAAAAGCAAGCCATGAAGCTTTAAGTCTCATTGTCTTTTCTGCATTGCCATGGCTTGGCTAAAGTTCAGCTACCAGCTAGCAGTAATTGAATACTCATATGAGGCTGTTTGTACTTGCTTTGAACACCCTTCTTGGTACTGTGAAGTGGCAGCCAGCTACTGGTGAGGCTGAGAAACCCTGCAGTTCCATATGCCTGCAGGAAGGCACCGAAATTCAAGGGAAGCTGATAATGACAGTGGTTGAAACAGAATAGTCCCCTTGCTACCCTTTAGCAGTGTAGATGTGTTGCCAGTACAAGGTAAGCTTTGCCATCTTATGCTGACTGGAGCTGGGACAAGACAGTGGAGGAGCTGTAGCCTCAGCTTTGGTTTTACACAGACGGCATATTATCAGCTCAAAAAGGAGTTTCTGACCCAAGAAAATCTGAGCTATATTCTAAAAATGCCATGGCTAGAAGGCTAAAAGTACACTAAAACAAATAACCCAGACTTATGCACTGGGGAGTAAGGAACTCATGTGAGAAGGAAAAACCTACTTATATCTGTTTTGGTTGTTTTGAAAATAAAATAGTGGTTACCATTTTTTAAATTCAGTGATGATTCCTTGCATTCATGTATTCCCATGCATTTTAAACAAGATCTTTACCAATTAAGTACCCTAATTATTAGACTGTAGAGTCAAACACATGGACATTCTTCAACGTTAACCTTATGCTGGTTTTGAAAAGCAATAGAATTGCCCTAAAAACTTGGACTCTTCCTCCTTTTACCTCTTTAAAGCAGGACATGGCCTTTTCCATCCCTCTCCCCACCCAGAAGAGAGATACTTGTGGCATTCAACATCTACTGATCAGGAAGGTGTAGAAAATCATTACAGGGAATCTGTCAAAAGTTAGTATAGCCAGAGGGTGCATATATATATACACATATATATGTATATATTTATATATATAGTTCAGCATCCTGCACATTGCACTGCTTTCTTTGTTTGAAACAGTAAAACACCTCCATCTAAAATAAAAGAATTTTTTCTCGAAGCATAATATTATTTTTTACAACAAGGCCACCTCTCTTTGTTTTGGGGTAACGTGCCAGAGCCAAAATTTTTAGCTTTAGGTACTAATTAGACCTCTGAAATTGATAACTGCTTAAAGAAAATTGCTCAGATTTTCTCATTTGTATTTTTCTTCTAGCACCTTACCGTGTCTTGTCCTGTCAGACATCTGTACCCTAGTTTCTTTATGCATAAAACTACCCAGATTACTATAGATAGGATATCTTTGGTGAAGACCAAAGTGTCCATCTGATACAAAATGCATTTTCAATTAATTCAATTTCTGAAAAATATGGTGTCACTGATTTTTGCAAAAGGATCCCTGGGTCAGCTAATTAACCAATATACTACCTCTGATCTTATACAGCCTGACTTAACAAGAAGTAGGAATCTGAAAGATATTCAGAACAATTTCAAGAGTTAACTTCTTAACAAGAGTAACAAAATTGACAACAGAGACAATATTCTGTTTTGTCAGGTGAAAGAGGTTTGTGTTTAGACAAGGTTCTGCAATCCAAAATTATAACAAGAAATCCATAACCTCAGATGAGACCCCTAAAGTCTACAAGACAGGAAGCAATTCTATTAAAAAAATAAAAAATAAAAAAGCTAGATTATTTTTAATTGGAAGGCCTGTGTCTTCTGCTTCTGGAAACATGAAGTGAACTCACAGTAAGTTTTCAAACTTTCCCATGCAGTTACAGGCCTCAGGATTTCACCTAAATGAAAGCAGACAGTCTTACAATCACCAATCTTCAAGAGACAGGTCATTACTTACACAGCAAATGTCAGGAGATTTCAGCTTACAATCACAAAGTTGACAGTGCAGAAAGTCATGTTCCCTGCAAATCAAACCACAGAGTTCTGGCCCATTTGGTCTTTATTTTTAGCACAAATCCATTTCAAGAAATAGCTTTAAGTGTATTGAAATAAAAGTCACCCATCAAAAGGACAAGAATGGTGTAGAGGAACTCTTAAAGGTCCATGGTAAAAGTGGAAATTTCACTTGCCATCAGTCTTGGGGAGCATCATGGAACAAAGCTACAGCTGTGCCATTGGAGGTTATCAGTGCACCTCCTCTTGTGGGATGGTGATGAGAGGAAAAGAGTGTCTCACTAGTATCCAGAAGTTTTGGATAATGCTGAAGAAGCAAATACTTTGCAAAACTTCAAAATTGTTGAAGGGCTCTGCAAGCACTATAGACTGAGACTAGAAATTCCCCAGAAGTGAGTTGGAAGTAAACAGTGATGATCATGCAATGAATAAACTTCAGGATGACTGACAGAATGTCAATTAATTTTGTGTTAGAAAGGAGGTGCTAAACCAGAAAAGAGCAGGAATGAATATTTATATTTAATCATGTAATAAATTCTTATGAGACATTTGATTTCCCTAAATTGCATAGAAAATTACTATTATATTACTTCTGTTATGGTAGCTGCTCCACTTTTACAAGTACATAAAACAAAATGAAAGGCTACAGTCATTTGTAAATTCCAAGCAAGTCCCTTGCATACAATTTATAGTACTGGATGTGGGGAAGAAAAAAATGTACTTTTTACAGAAGGAAAATCGATTTTCCCTTGGGAGAAAAATGAGCTTATTAGCTGACAGCCAATAGTTCTGAAAAAATCTTTACTTTTAGTGGTCTTATAGCATTCACCAGATTTCTTTGTACTGCAGCTTCCAAATTGCTGTAGTTGAGTGCCATACCAAATAACAACAGTTTATTCTTCCATTGCACCTTGTCACTTGTTACAACTTGTCCATGAATTGCACTAATTAAAATGCTGGAAATTTGCCATGAGGTTGCAAGTGAAATGAGATGGATTCAAAACTTCAGTAAATGTTGAAGGAAAAGCTCCTGTTGGATTACCTTCTATTTTTATATCCATGCTGCAAACAGCAATCCCTCAGGTTGGTCTGTACATCCCAGGTCTGCTAAACATGAAATCTAGGCACAGTAACTTATAGATTTTTGTACCTTGGAAAAAGTATAGTTTTGTACAAAGTATAGTATAGTCTCAGATAGTTTTAATTAATTAATTAATTAATTTGTTTATTTACTTTAAAACAAGATATAACAACACCAGTCACACCCTGGAGAATCTTAGTTATGGCAAAGCAAGTTATCCTTTCCTCACAGAGTCTACGTTTGTTAGCTTCATAGCTGCTAGAAAGTAGCCAATGAGTTTCTGCAAGTGAAAGATATTACACAGCTCTCTTAATGGTAAAGAAATGTCCTTGTTCTTTTAGCATGTAATCCTGGTACTACTCCCACAAAATTAAGATGCAATTATTAACCATTAGGATTCTCCACATGTCACTTGTTAGAATGCTGCTGGGTATCAGTCACTTTGCTACAGATGAATGGACATGGGTACAGTTTATCTAGTTTGAGAAGATCATATATTTTTCGAATTAGTATTCACTAGGATTTGGTGTCTGTTCAGACTTCTTAATGTTACTTGCCAGGACTATTCAAGATACTAGAGTATCTTGCAACAGTAGTATTTGAGACAAATAAATTGAATTCTGAATCTGGAAGAAACAGTGCTGATACATTGACTTGCATGCAGCAGAGATGGGAACTATGTGGAACATAAACCTTTTGCAAATGTCAGTTTTCTTTCATGAACTGGAAGCACTTCTACTTCAGATAGTCAATTAGAAAAAATATAATCACTGTTTCACTTGTTTCAGTAGTTATTCTGAAAGGGTCTTGAAAGATTTTGAAGCCACCTTCCCTCAAGTATACTGGTGATATGCAGTAAGAGAATACGAAACTTAAGGGACTTACTGCTACTGTTTGATAAATACCTTTTTGGTCTACATTAGCTGCTGGTCCTAATGTGTCCATATGCCCTTGTGATCAACAGTATTAACAAGCTTTTATTGGATATTTTACTGTTGATTTCAAAGAATTTTTCTTCTTTCATGACTTTGCTGTGATAGGATCAGGATGCTCACTATAGCAAGACCTGGAAGAAACAGTGAGGGAGCCTAACAGTCCAGAGAGCAGATAGAGTACTTGGCCTCTCAATCTTGGACATAAAGTAACTTTCTTCCCATCATACGTTATTCTTAGGACACAATGTGAAAACAATTAAACCTAGACATGAGTTTTTGGTCGGAGTCCAAAGAAGTCCCCTATATGGATCCCAAAATCTGAGGATTTTGTTAAACACCCATTGTCATCCTCATTTGGTTAGATGATTTAGTACCTTTCTATACTGTGAAGGGCCTAGGAGTTTTTGGAAGAAAAGAACACAAAACAAAACAAAAAACCCAAACTCAAACATGAAATCAGCAATAAGGCAATCAGCAGCAACAAAAACGTCAAACCAAGTTGCCAACCAAGTTTTGTTAAAAAATCAGTGTCAGAATCAGACATAAACTGACCCAGAATATCTATTGAATAGCGCAGAATATAAGTTTTATTCTATTTGCATTCATTTGTAACAAAACACAGTTGCCAGAATTCCAAAGCTGTCAAACCTAAAAGCAAGAATTGCTCTGAGACGATCAGGACATATTGAAAATACTCTACAGAAAATAGTGATTTTTTATTCTTCTCATTATCTTACTCTATCTTGATTTCTTCCAGATGCTTGTATTAAAGTACACTACTATTCTGAGCTCTCAAAAGGATTAAATGAAAAACTTCAAAACTGGAGCAAACCCACCATTTTCTTTGTGAATATAGTGTGGGCATCTGCTCTCTCTCCTCTCCCAACACATCTGCTTCCCTCCAAGCAGGTGATGCTCCCACTGGAGAGATTTGCTCACCCAGAGGAGCAGCATTCACTGCCAGCCAGAACATGATTCATCGTGTGCACTGAATGAGCCCAGCTCAACACCTCCGTACAGATGTCCCAGCAAGGGAGCAATAGTGTCTTGCACTCCTTTCAGTCCTCAAAGTTGACACCCAAACTAAGAAAGGACTTCTGATCAGGCTTAGCATCAAGTACATACATGCTGAATTTCCCTAATTACAGGATGAATAGGTAGAAATCAGCTAGTGACCTTTCTAGTCTACTAGGGGCATTACTAGATCAAAAGGTTCTGTCTAAACCTAGAAATATAATTCTATTTTAAATATACATTGTTTCTCCGACTCCTTCTAAATCTGCTTTCCAGATAAAATAAAAAGCCATCATGACTGTTTTCACCTGACTTCTCTGGAAGTTAAGGGTTAGTTTTGACACTGTCTAGAGAAGGAATTTGAAGCTTTCTCCGATTCTGAATAAGAAGATTTGAGTCATTGCAGTGAGGCAGATTATTGCTCATATCCTTTTATGAAGAGGCAGAGCATGAAAAGACATTTCTATACAGCAAATCCACGTAATAAACTATTCCTTTTGACAACTTGCACTGCTTCAGCTGCTTGGATTACTTGCTTGTGTGACCTCAGCCACACACACATACGACTGAGCCCAAAATAGATCCAGAAGATGAGTCATGATGTTCAGGAAGGATTTCAAAACAAATGAACCTATTTACTCTTGCAGCTGTCTCCTGAAGCTAGTACTATTTTACAATAGAGTTATTTATTTGTTCTCGTCATCTGCATCTGAAAAGTTAATTTGTTTTTGTTTTGCGCTGGGGCTGAGGGGTCTGCAAGGTAATTAAAGCAGGAGTTTTGTTCTTCAGAGAAAGCATTCCAGGAATAAATATGCCACACACATCCTGGATGATCTAAATTGGGAACATCATAACTAATATATCCTCAGCATGATAAGATTTTACTTCTTGCTTGCCAAATGCCATGCAATTGCACAGCAGTTTGTTTCAGAATTGCAGAAAATATGAAAAACAATGTTTCTCTGTTACTGTGTGTGGAATTCTCCATATTTTCACCATATTTCCTATGAAATATGCATAGTAAGAAGTTATATTAGTTTTCTATATCTGCTTAATATAATAGCAATCCTGCATGACCAAAAGGAAAGGTCTTGTCACAAAGTGTGCTTATAGAAGTTTGTACAGAAGTGTTTTTCAGGTAGACAAGGCTCTTGTTCAGCACAAATCCCAATTCTTTCCAAACTGTAACAAAAATTTAATTTAATAAAATTCTCATCTTGGCCTTTTGATCTAGCTATTTTTTTCCACTAACAGTGATCTTTTACTTCTTTTGAATAGAAATCTCATTCTAAAATGGTTGTCCCATTTGGCTGCCAAACACATCATATTTCAACTAGTCTAATTATCTCCTTCATATGATATTACTTTAAGATTATGCTTTTTAAAAAATATATTATTATTTTTAAAAACACATTTACCCCTAAAAGCCTATTCTAGCTGCTAGTAGCCTGATAAAACATACATTAACTTCATTGGAAACAGGACCAGAACCTAACAGGAAAAGATAATTACTACATAAATCCTAGCACCTCATAGACTTCTAGTTACCTAACTTAAATGGCAAGATCTCTTCAAGAAGATTATGGACCCAAGCATTTACTTTGGTTTACTATAACTCCAAATAAATTACTGGCAAATAAGCCTCCAGCTGGCAAAGTACTAAGTGTTCATGTTTATGGCTCAAATAATGTTTATCACATGTGATCCTTGTTGCTAATCAGTAATTTGACATGAAAATAAGTCATAAATTATTGTTTCCTTAAGTGATTCAAAGAAGGGAGGCGGGAAGGTTCATACTGATGTTGCTTGTACCATGGATTTAAGATCACCAGGAACTGTCTGTTTGCTTTGGAAGATATGACACGAGAGAAGAACCATTTCTCACAAATTTCATCATAAGACCTTCATTCAACAAGGTATATAAAATTAATTTCCTTTTAAAATGTGATAACGCTGCAAAAATACCAACAGATTTCTATTAAATATACATCCTAATATATAGCCAGCAGGTGACAGAGGTAACTTCCACAGGACTGAATCTCTAAAATGAAACTGAGTTTTATTAATCACTTCCTACACTTTAGCCTTATAGAATTTAGATTTTGCACTTGGATTAGCATTGTTTAGTTTGCTAAATGATACTTAGTTTTATGAAATGCTGATGATTAATGACTAACCTGATGCACACATTTTTCATAAAATAATTTGTTCTAACTCCCTTACGGTATATTAGACTCCAGGCAGGGGACAAAACCAGCATCATAACTGATATGAAAGCATGAAAAAATACTAAGTCAAAACAAATCAATAAATGAATATAGACATTATGTATACAAGCAGTACTGATTAGAAGAAAATAATAGAAAACCTCTTTTGTTATTATTTGGCAAGCAGCAATAGTGTTCTTATTAAAGTTCACTTGTTTCCACTCCTGAAGTGGGGCTCTCATATTTTCAAAAGATAAACAAGTATCACCAGTATAAAATGAAGTCAAATAAGAGTCATAAAATCATCATCCACATTTGTAGATGTAGTCATAAAAATCATCATCTATTTTTTGCTTTTATCAGGCTGGATAATATTTTGGTTTAACCAGTGAAGTCATAGATGAGCTTGCAGAATGCAGTGATCATTCTAAAAATAGGATTTACTCTGGCAAAGACAGCTTCAGCTCACTCAGCAGACTGTGTCTGTTACTAAGCAAACTTAGTAACAGGTATAGTTTTGAGCTCTTTCCTTGCTTGCTTTTCCTCTAGAAATTTATATTGTTTATCTTTATAGGCACAAAATTTGAAGGCTGCTATTGCATTTTATTGATTTTTTTTTTTTTTAATAGCAGACTAGGTGACTTTACGAGGTTTTTAAGAATATTTTACTGCCTTCTATATGGAACAAGAGCTTACTTTCCCTTTCCTTTGAGTAAATTTCCATGGAAACTGAACTCATTATGTTCTCCTGCTGGCTGCATTTCTTGTGTAACAGAGATAGCATTTTGATGAAATGTGTCCTCATAGTTAACTAAGAAAAATCATTGTGAAGATTCTTTAAAGTCTCTGCTATGTTTAATTTTTTTTTTTTTAATGTTTGCATATAATTTGGCATACATGCGAGGAAAACAAGAAATAATGTTTTCTGATCTAGCTAGATGATGTTACTATTCAACTCTTTCAGTGTAATCACAGAACTTCAGCAATATGTGATGAACTGAGGTCTGTCCTCAGCTCTGGGTTCATGACCAGCTACAGACCCTGCAGTATGCCATTAGTTCTCCACTTCACTGATTGCACCTTTTATAGTGCCAACTGTATCCACAATATAACTTCTCAATCCCCATTCTCTAAGCCATTGGCCTCTAACTTGTAGGCATCACACAAAAAAAGGAGAGCACAGAGTAGTTCTTCCAAACCATAACAAGCTGTAGCATTTCCCTAGAAATGTTCCCCTTCAGCATACACAGGTCCTGCTAGGAAAGAAGTAGTGGGTTCTGGTGGCTCACTGCAGTTGAGCATTTCATTATATCTACTCAGTCTAGGCAGTATAAAAGTAGTTTGGGAATGGGAGCTATGCTATGGAATGAACAGACTAATAAGAGGCATAACATCCCAAGAATTAATGCCGACAGATTTTTGTTGGCTTTGCTAATGAAACTAATTCCCTCCAAAAAGGTAAATGGATTATATTCCCAGAATGTAGATCTTAAAGAAGGCTGTGACAGGTACATCTACACAGAACGTTTCTTCTTCTTTATCCTGGCCCATCTCATTACAGGCAGAACTTTAATTGTAGATATTCCTGGAGAATTGGAAGGGTGGTGAGGATCAAGAAAGTTAACAAGTAATCTTCTTATATGTGAATGCATTTTAGAATGAGATACAATAAAGCCTGTTACAGTTTCACCCTCCAGGGCAGCCGCAGTGCCTTCATGAAGCCTGACTCCCTTAACTCTATGGAACCAGTTTTGACTTACAAATCTACTGTTGGATTTTCCATGGAGAAAGCAGATGATGCCATCTTACAGACTATCCTTTCATAGTGCTCGTTACTTGAATCTGTGTGGCTTTGTGGACAGTCTGCTTTGCAGGCATATTAATATTTTGTAACCAATGTACATCTCCTACATGGAGGTACATGGGATATGCTACAGCAAGTCCTCAGTTGTATAGATAGGAAATCATGATCCTACAGGTCACTGTCAGTCACTGGATGTGGTGATTAGAGACTGTGACAATCAACAAAGTATAAAAAATGATGTCTGAATGTTCAGAACCCAGCTTTGCCCTCTGGGTACACATGGACAGCATTGTTTCCTAATTGCCACGGAGCACCGAGTGCAGTTGCTGTCCCTCGACTGGGAGGGAGCAGTGACTGAAGAAAAACCTCACAGTGCCTGAGCAAGGAGGGATGGAGAGAAAGGTCATCCAAGGGCCCAGTCACCATACAGCAAGCCCAGAGTGATAGTGAAGGTCTGAGGTCAAGCCAGAAAATCGAGTCAGGGAATCAGGGTCAGAGTAAGGAAGATAAGAGAGCAGCCACAGATAAGGCCACAACATAGCTTAAAAGCAGTTCCTGAGCAACATGGGGTGTAGAGCGAGAGCAGGGAGAAAAAGCTCCTTCTAAGGCTTCTTGGCAGGGTGCTCTCAAAGAGTTCAAGGCTGGACAATCACCCACATCCATTCTGAGTCCAGGCAGCCAAACCCAGGGGGAGGCAGATGAACTTAGAGCTCTGATATTAGTAACAGTCATCTATGGAGCAAGTCTTCTGTGTTTATTTTGAGGATGTTGGAAAAGGGTAGCTTGATGCTTGGTGGTTATACTGTGATAGATGTTTCTAATTCTGGAAGCTACATGGATTTGCTTCTGAAGAAAAGCTTTTGTCCTAGGCTTCACTCTTGTGGTTTCTGTGAAGAGAACGGCCATATAGGCCATATACTGAATGAGCCATGAGAAATGCTGGTAGTATTAAACAATGTTATTTTTTTAGAAAATGCTGTTTTACAAACTTATGCTGATTTAGCTCTAGTATTAAACAATGCTGTTTTATAAAAGACAATGTGGTTTTATAAATCATGCTGAGCTAAAGGACCTTGAAGCCAGTTGCAAGGTCAACTGCAAAGTTACAAAAAAAGATGAGCTAGGTGCAGAAGATAGAAGATGAAGACAGAAACCTGGCTCCAGCAGATTAGTCAACCAAAACTGCCTTACATAAGCTGCACGTGGACATTGCTAACTAACCAATTAGGAGTGTGATCGCCACATGATAACCAATCACTGAATGCCATGTATTTAGTAATATGCACTTGTCTGTATATAACTGAGGTAATTACGTGTAATAAATAGAGCACTGACCTTACCTCTGTGAGGATCATCATTGACTCTGTGCCGTAACCTGGGACTCCCCATTTAAGTATTTTCCCCAACACTTCACATTCATAACTTTCAGCTTTTGAAATTTGATTCAGCATGATATGCTGGTTCCTAGAGACTGGCCTGTACCTTCTTCGTAACTGTGTCTTCAAATTACAACAATAAATCTATCTGCAGCAAAGCCACAAGTACCACAAGGCCTGGTGCAGGTATGTATCAGTTTCAGCACTTTCCCTCTAAGCCTATACCAGTTTGTGCAGAGATATATGGATCTATGAAGAAGATGTCTGGCATTAAACAAAACATGTAATCATCAGAGTTCATACAAATCCTAAGTCTGTTACATCCATGGTATACAGAGGAGCAGGATCTCAAGGACCACCAACCTGGTCAGACTTGTTCAGAAAAGGAGCTATTTAGTTCATCCCTGGATGAAGTCCAGGTATGCATTAACATCCACTGAGTGGATAATCTGGGCACTAGACTGTTAGTGAAAAACATACGCAGAAATTTGGATGAACACATCCTCCATAATGTGTGGGCAATGTGCTGGTAAAGAACAAAAATGACAGAAGAAAAGAAATGTTAAATAGAAAGAATGCAAAGTTACAGTATGATCTATATTTAGCATAATTTAATTACAAAATAACACTCGGTGCTTCTGTTGAAAGGAAATGTGCAATAAGAACCTCTGGGTCATTAAAATACTTGTGGTCCTTCTTGGTAAGGATAAAAAAAAATAGAAAAATACAGAAAAAAACAAAGCAAAGACTGTTGTCATTTAGTGTCCTAAAACCATGAAATGATACTATGTTTCTCTTGGAAACAAAACAAAAACCCCCCACATTTTCTAACACAAGTGAATCACATTAAGTTGCCCCTGGGTTCTTTAGGGTTGTCACTCTAAACAAAGATCAGAATTTGGTGACACATTCCTCCAACCTGACACATCAGCCTGTCACTTTGCTATAGAGAGTTGTTGCTAACAAGCAGAGACACCAGACCTGATTAGAAATATGTGGACTTTCCATTTCCTGATAGAGAAGGACAAAACAGCAGATCAGATGTCTTTTGTAAAATTTGCATGCTGAATACGTCATCTCTCAAGAGATAACAGAATACTACAGATAATTCCCATAAGAACTAAAATAATTAGATTAATTATATATAATTTATAAATTTGGGTGTTGGGTGCCAATATTGTGCTTTGGATAGAGATGCACAACATTAGGGTTTGTGCCATGTGGTATAAAGAACTCTTGCACCAGAGGCAGTGCAGTGCTTGATTTTTATGGACAATCAGGAACAATATAAAGAAACTTTATTTTTAAACCCTGGTGTAATGAATGAACATTAAACATTACACATTAGAGTACATGTCCCACAGCCTTCCACTAACAATTAACCTCCAAAGTGTTTAAGTTACTTTTTGAAAAAAAACATCAGTAAATGTAGTTATTTCAGGTTACTCTAGAGAACTGCATGTGGGTGGTGGTGAAAGAATCTCTAGACTGTCTGGTCTCTCTTAACTGGAAAAGAGTTGGTAACAGAGGCAATTGTGTCCTCAAAGGGATACACTTTTTCTGGGAGCTAATACTGGCCACATCATCCATTAGCATCCTCTAATTTTTGCTATTTTTTATGATTTTCACTCACCAGTAATCTGAACCATGTGAAGGGTCCATTCTATCACTTAATCTTTCACATACGCAGCACAAAATCTAGCTTAAAGATGGAGGAGTGTAATTTTCTTACTTTGGTTTTGTTTTCTTTCTTGAACATTCAGGTGCAGGCAGCCTCCAGCGTGTTTGTTTCATGCTTATTTTTATACCATTTCTGCTTGTCCTGCAGAATTTGATAAATGAGTAGTTGCAGATTTGCTTATGGGAATATGATTATACAGAATTAAATTGGCAGGCTCATTAATTATTCCAGTGAAAGATACAAAGACGAGAAAAGGGATTTTTGTGCCCCCTACAATGAATTGCATGCAGCCAATCTGCTGGCATTTATATTTTATACTCTAATAAATGCATCTTAAAATGTAAACATAATCACTCACAGAAACAGAGCTGGAGTTCAATTCACAGGGGGGCTGCAGGCAGAAACTTCTTTCTTTGGTATATAGATATTTGCATCATTTTCTGACTTAGCCTAGCAAGTCCACCAGCCAACCTAATGTGCATATTCAGCTCCATGCACTGCTGTGATTGCTCTCCCTTTACACTCAGTCTGCCTTCATTTGTACTTCATTATGGAAATATGCAAATAAATTCCTTTTTACCATTGTGAACAATTAGCTTACAAGGAAAGATTTAAAAATTATTTTGTTTTCTGTTCACTCATAGCTATTCCAGAATGTTAAAAGGAATGGGGGAGAGGAGAAGGTTGCAATTTGATTCTAATAAACATATCTATCACACAAATAAGCAGCATGCTATAAGCTATGATCACTTCTGAAGACGATGATCCATTTGACATTGTTTAATAGCAAATCTTACATTCTGGGCAGCCACTAAGAATAAAATCATTAGTGAAAAGAGCACATAAGATAGCAATAATAATAATAATAATAGGGTAACAGTTGCATAAGATAAAATAAAAATAAAAATACTACAGACAGCAAGAAACACAGTCCTGAGCCCAATATTAAAGGTTTCTTAAACTTCTAATGACAAATCTTGTTTAGCACTGTGTTCACAACTTTTCCTGAAGGTCAGTCTAATAGCTCACTAAATAATTCTGGGAAGAAACAACTCTTTCAAAACTGGCTTTCCACCAAGCAGTAAGTCACTTAGATACATGTAGCTATGTAAGATAGACTTTATCACTTGAAGACTTCAAGCATGTGTTTCTACCATTGCCTACTTACTTTACCTACTCATGTTCTATAAAGGAGTCAGGCTAGGTTGTTTATTTACCTGCATACAAATGGGACTGTAAAGATGCTGTACTGTGCTGAGTCCCAACGGGGTGACATTTCTGATCATTTTCACATCTATTCTCTAAATCAGTAAATCCCAAACCTTCTTGATCAACAAACCTTGATAAATCTTCAAAATTGTCTATGGACTAGCATAGACCTTCATCAAATCTGTGAACTGTAAGTGCTGCTAAATTTAGTAGACCCATTTATCTGAATGGCTATATGAAGGTTTCACATCAGCTCAGAGCCTGTTTTCACCTCAGAAAAGTTTGGGAGCAGATAGAAGAGAAGAGGGTTATAAGTTCTTTCATTCAGAACAAAAATAAGAAGTGCCTTTAAAACAGCAGAAATCTTGATTTGGACTCTGGAAGCAAGATGGAAACCAAGTAGAGAGAGAGGTTTAGGCTCACGTATTAACTTATGTCTCCTTCAGACCACAGAGCTCACAGTAATACCTTAGCATATGGTAGACAAGAACCCTTGGATTTCACCAAGAGAAATCCCAGCTCAAATTTAAGCTTCTTATTTCATAGTTTTGACAATCAGTTCACAAATAATGTGGCTGTCATTTCTACATTGCAGCTGAAGCTTGAATGTTTTGGGAAGCATGTATGGCCTCTGCACTTCTCTTGATCTCAGATCTTATTTCTTCCAGATTTACAAATACTAGTTACCTTCTGAAAAAGTCTTTCTGTTCCTCTCACAATTTCATAAGGCTCTCTCTACTGGAGTTACTTGTTGCAGCTTTTGAAGATGGTTGGAAAGTTCTTTGCAGGGCTCTCCTGAGACCCCAGAACTCCTAATGCAATCTAATATGTCTCTAACTCTGTCCCCCTTCCTCTGGGACTATTTAAAACATCTAGAAGCTTTTACAGTTTTCACTGTTTCTTTTGACAGTAGCTGGAATAAAAGCAAGGACTCTTGCTCAAAAGTATTTGTTCGAGCATCACTGTCTGCACTCTGCTGACATAAACCCTTCCCTAACTTGTGGGGAGAAGTGATTAAGACTCATCAACACAAAAATCCCACAAGGCCTACACTCATCTTCCCGCCACTAGTTATGACATGAATACAGTTTTATTGTAAGGATGAATCAAAGGTTACACAAGAAGGCTTTTTCCAAATCCCAACTTCCCCATTTGCCCACCGCTGCCTCCTCTTACTCAGCACTTGAGAGATACATAATCAAAAATTGAAAGGTTGAGAGGCCACCTCATTCACTGCTAATAGAAATATTTGTGATTGTTTCAGTGCATATTTTTCTTTCAGGTACCAAATGTATACAAAAATCTGAGCTGAGTACAATATTGAAACCCTTTCAGCACTGCTGGGCTGTTGGAAACACAGGACTGATTCCCTGCAGCAAACCTTTAACTACAAGGTCAGGAGAAATGACTTCCAGCAGTCTGATTCTTTATAGATGCTGAATGTAGTTTCTTTGGACTTCAGATATCAGGGCTCTTTACACCATGTAAGAGTGTATGCAATGCAGTGCAATTTGCAGGGTAACAGAATGACCTGAAGTTAAGATTCCTGTTGTTTAGTGAAGTAAAAGTTCCACTCTCCATGAAATTTCAATAATTGTGAAGTCCAGAAATTGTGAAAAAGAAACATCTTTTGACTCTTCTGGGTTACTAACTTCAAGCCAGTATTCACATTTATTTTACATGCACTTACTTTCATGCTTCATAGCCATTAAAAATTAATATATTGCAGCATGTGTTTTCTTTCCCTCCTATACCATTTATAGTTTGTTGTGTTCTGTTTCAAAGTATATATTATTGAACAGATGAGATGATGCATTTTTGATGAGTTTTTGAAACAGAAGCTATACACAGAAACACTAGTTAAATAAATTATACCTATAAATAACTTCATAACAGGGCCAAATATACGGTAAATTGAATTAGTATAAATATCTCTTGATCCAATGCCTTTATTTCCTCTCACCACCATAAATCTCACTAGTCACAGAAATACATACGGTATTTTCCAATCTTTGCTGCTTGGACCAGTAAATATTTACCTTGTGGTTGTGATATTTCTTTCACAAAGAGAGGGTTAGCATTGTTATAAGTGTGAAGTGATCCACGATGCTTCAAAGGACAAGACTGCTGCTGGCCTTCCTCCATGTGCTAGCTGTGTGGAAAAGGATGGTAGTCTCCAATGACACATAACTGCTGAGAAATGACAGGCAATCACAGGCCCTTAGTTATGAATTTAGATTTCAGTGTTTACATTTCAAGAAATTCTGTGTAACCATAAGAAGGCAGGGAAGACATGAGCAATTTCCCATATCATATACATAATGAAACCTCTGGCCATCAGTGCTATTAGACAAAAAAAGTTCACCACTGAAAGACATGATGGATGTTTTAAGTTCCCCTGTATTCTAAAATCAGGTTGGAAAAACTAAACTGACTCTCCTTTTCACTCTGTCCTCCCTGGCTTTATAGAATTTACACACATTCGAATCTATAAAATAGTTGGTTTAGTTCTCCAGTTTCAAAGGAGAGCATACTCATCTGGGCTTTTGCTCAGAGGGCAAATTTCAATAAGAAAAAGCTGAAAATATATCTGGTAGAAATAGAAATAAGTAGAAAAATATATCAACAATATCAGTTCAGATGAATGCTTATCTTAATTTTTTTTAAAGTTTTGTCTAATTTTTAATCCCACATTTTGTTTAATGGAGATTTGCCTAAATATTTTCCTCACAGTGTAAATCTTGACCAGCAAGATGCACATAGCACCCAGAACTTTGTGCTGTGATCTCTGCATTCCACATCATGTTGCTATTTATTTTTAATTGTCTTTTTGAAAAGTCAGCAATGCTGTCTGTTCAAAAGTAGCAGGAAATCACTTAGCTGTGACGTTTTGATATGTTGCAATTCACAGTATTCTGCAGAGTTCAGTAAAAGCGAACAGTACTTGTTTGGTATGAGTCTTTCTTACCCTTCACATCTTCCTTTAGACCTAATTCTTAATCCTACATGAAAGCAAAAGCATGAAAAAGTATTAAAAAGAAATACTGGTGATAAAATGCATTTAATTTAATACTAACGGTGTTGTAATCTTCAAACTTTTGTTCCCCATTCAGAAAGACATTTGGCTGCTTTGATGCTTGTTGTGTCAAAATAGATGCTTCTCTGTTGCTCCCTCTGTTCTGGGCTCTCTTCTCCTGTAATAATTTTCTCTATTATGCACTTCAATATGATTTCCAAACCTCACTCAAGTCACTTTTTATGTGAATGAGTTTCCCAAATTTATTTTAATCTCCTTCACATTAAAATCTTTGGTGTCAGCACATAAAATCCAGAATCTTAGCAGTACTTATGGTCATAATCATTCAAGGCCAGGTTGGATGTGGCCCTAAGCAACCTGGTCTAGTGGATAGTGTCCCTGTCACACACAGGGGTTGGAACTAGATGATCTTTAAGGTCCCTTCCAACCCTTGCTGTTCTATGATTCTATGACAATAATATGAAGTGCACTGATTTCCCTAATGGTCATTAACTTCATCCTTTGTTACTTGCTAACCTGAAGGGGTTCCTGAACTTCATGCAGAGTGTATGGTCCTTCCTGTAGTGGGTCTATTGACACATTAACAATATTTATATTCATTGTACATTGTACATAATACAGAGTGTACAGTGAAGATGTCTGTCAGGTGCTTTAAACACCAAGAATTTTCTCCTTAAGGAATTAGTTACTACTACCTGAAGAGTATCACTTGGGACTGTGTTCCTTGAACGATGGATATTAAAAGTTTTAATTAAAAAATACAAATTCTGTTTCAAATTGTATTTTAAAAAATAACCAACTTTAAGAAAATATAAGCCCATAACACTTAATATTCATTACACCACTACTTTTAATATCCAAGCAGGAAAGACCATGCCCAGAGTTGTCTGTGATAATTTTCTCTTCCATCTTCCAGTGTGATTTTTTTCCCTATCAATGGATTGTACCCCTGCTTTTCCAAAAGTTATTCTTGGGTTTGGAACAAGAGATGCAAAGAAAGACAGCAGATGGTTTCTTGTATTCTGTTGAATCTCATGCACATTTACATACAGAGGATTGATCATCAAGTTTGATCTCATTGAAAATTTTAGTAAGAGGAGGAAAAAGATAGCTATCTAAAAAAGGTAGGGATTTCTATTAGCTTGGCACTAAGTGAACAGCACTAAAAAACATCACAGTTTTCTGGTCCAGAACAAAAAAACCCAAAACCAACCAGCCAAAGAAACTGACATTTAATTATACTATTGAACTGGAAAGAAATAAAATGTTAGGCACTTCTGCTACACATTGTTTCATTTTCCCCACCAGCAACAAATTTATTTTTTCAAAAGCAATCTTGGAAAGGCTAAGGAATAATTATCTTTTACTGCATGGCCTGAAAAAACTTACAACTCCTTCTCCCTCAAAAAACCCCAGCCCAGATAAAAACCAAAATCTAAACCCAGACTTCACAGAAGAAAGTAGAGAAGTGGCATCTGTAATACTTTGAGGATTCCATCGTGAAAGTCAAAGAAATGTTTGCTCTGAGATAATCGAAGTAATTAATTATCCAATCCCAAATATGTACTATTTTTCCCAAATTTAATTTGGAAATGGGAAAAAATAAGCAGGAAGATCTGATTTTTGTTTCTAGTAGGTCCTTTCTCATGGCATTTGATCAGTGAAATAACCTAAAAATGTTACAGTTTGGTCTATTTTAAGATTCTTGTACTTGTTAGATTAACCAGTACAGTCACTCTAATGTAAATAGCATGTGAAAAATTAAAGTAGTTAAGATTACACTAACAGCCACACTTGGAACAATATGTAAATTCAAGACCTCCCAATAACTGCCTTGAAATTATTTTCTTTTAAAAATACTATCTTTGAAGATTTTTCTTTTCCTAAGACTTTCTCCACCTGTTTGCTTAGTATTTTGCTGAAGGAGTTCTAAATTGCTTGAAATACTCTTTTGAGACAGTAAAATATTACCTCTCCTTAACTTTATCTAGCTCCTTTGCAGAATGGTTTAATGTTCATTTAAATTCAGAGATAGATAATTTATATCTCAGCCTTATGTTCAGTCACAGTGAAAGCAAAAGACATGGACAATGCCATAAAACTAGCAAAACTTATTGCTCAGTATAATTAGTTCAAATTAAATTACATTATGTGCTATCTGGAAGTTTATGAATTCTGATTTTATTGTTTTCTTTTTGTTGTATGCTAACCAAAGAAATATTTAATCCTGAATATTGTTCTTATTGCACATGGAGAGATAAGAAATAAATGCTAAGGAGAAATATGCTTTAGCTTTGAGAATAAAGAAGATCAAGGGAGAGATATTTCTAATAAATACCAGAAATTGATTAAATTAAGGTAGACTAAACCCTGCAAATGTGAATCTAATTTTAGATCCTATGAGACACACTGAGTTTGTGTCTCATAGGCATAAATTTCACGAAAATTTACCTTATGTGAGGTCTACTTCATGTAAATGAAAAGCATGCTTGAATGCTGTTTTAAATGCCTGACTCTTTAGGTAATAAAATCTTGCTTCTAGAAGTTAAAAGGGATATATTAAAATACAGAAGATCATAAGTGACCTCATTGCTAAAAATTGCATTTCAGTGTAACTTATACTCATTAGTAACTGCTACTGAGACTAGCTGAGGTTAGATTGCTTTGATTCAAGTTTGTATCTAAAGACACCATATACCTCCCAGTTTCTAAACAGACATGCTTAAACCCAGTTGCACTTGCATACTTAGAACAAGAGAGGTTTCCCAGGAAAGCATTTTTCACAGCAGCCAAGGAAATTAGTAGGATATTTACCCATGGCTTAAAAACTGTGAGGAGAAAAAGTTCCCCATCTGGCAACAGTCTGCCAAATTGCCATCTTACCTCACCGGTGGGCAAGAGGGGGACCAATTGACTGATTTCAGCCACACATAGCTGGTGGCCAATTTATTTCCTTTGGAAGGAGATAACAGTTCTATTCCTGCATATCTTTGGATTGAAGCTACTGAGAGTGCTATCAGAAGTGTTGCTTCACCAGGCTGACTACAGTCCTCAAACAAAGGACTTGGAGTCCACCTGGACTCCTTGGACAACCAAACTTTGGAGTTCCACATACCACGGCAGAACTCTACCTGACCTAACATCTACATAAGTAAGTCTATGCTTGTATTGATTATGTCATACAGATTATCAAATAGACATAGTTAAAAAACTGGATGTTAAAAATACTACTCAAAGTACAGGATCCATTGTCTTCTAAATACCAAAATGAAGGTTTTAGTCAGCACTTCCATTGTTTTTTTTTTGAAAATGTGCTGAAAGCTCTGTTATGAAATATTTACCTTTTACACAGACTTGATCTTTAATCAGCCTTGAGCTGAGCACTTGCAATCCTAAAAGCCTTCAGCAAGAGCTGTGATTGCCAACACATCTGAAAGGCATTTTAGGAGCATTAAAGAAAAGAGGAAAAAAAATGAACTGTAGTTTGATAGTCTACAGAGTTCCTCTTGTGGTCTGCAGCAGCGATACAGCTGATGTAATATTGTGGGCTGCAATTCCCTGGTGCTCCCATCCTGCAGCCATGTGCTGAGCCACATGTGTGACCTCCAGCCAACTGCTTGGGCACAGGTACACCTCTCCACCACATGACTGAAAATAAGTGCAAAGACTTTTTTCCTGTGTGTGGCAGCTCTGGGCAGCCCAGCAACCAACTGGGAAGGCAGCCATCAGCCTATGGAAGTTAACAGTGCAGAACCTCTCTGGTTTCATCCAGAAGGCAGAGTTAAAATCGCTTTAGAGGAGAAGAATTGCTGAGTTCCAATGTGGGCTGAAGGAGTTTGTGAGGCACATGCAGCAGTATCATATGCAGGACACAGCCTCATCAGAAGATGTACATATTGCAGGGATAATTATGTCTTCTAGGAATTTGAAAACTTGGAAAGAAATATCCTTCAGGAGGTCACAAAGGCAAAATACAACCATTTAGTAAATGAGTAGCCTTTAGTGTTGAAGTATAAATCTTTCTTATAGGCATGCAGGTTCCATGTGCTACACATATTCTTTGAAGTATTTTATTAATATCATTCAATGCTTTTCTTTATCCAAAATATTTCATTATTTTAAATGTAAATACAGGACTGTAAGTAACAGTAAACATTTGACAGAATATGGATTACTTTAGGAGAATTTTTTTCTCCCTTCTAAGCTCCTTATAAAATATTTTTTAAACGATTTTTTTTAACTTACATTAAACAATACATGAACTAAATATATTTTGAATACTAAAGTGAAAAAACCCATACTAGCCCAATGTGATGAAAGACAAATAATTTGCACTGATGGTGCAAACCAGATTGCAACATTTGTGTGACATCTGCTGGTTTGACTCAGAGCAGAGCTTGAGATCTGCTGAGGGCTGAGAGTCAGACCCTGGGATAAGCACTCAGCCAGCCCTGAAACGGGAATTCCCCTTTTGCATCATTCTGGGAACTTTGAGTTATGAATCTCACATCTGTAGTAGGGGTATACAACAAATTAAAAAAAAAAAAAAGAAGTTATAGCCAACTGGCTGGTAAAACATTCCACATGTGGGTACAAGCACAGAGGTAAATGCATGCTTAATTTAAAACATTTGCTTAATTAATTTGAGGGCTTATTTAGCTCTTTAAGCAGAACTGAAACAAACTTCACATGGGCCTGTTGAGCTCTGTCTCACATAATACTAATTGGGGGATTAGCTCAAGAGAGAAGAGAAATCAAGGGGCTTGTCAGTGGAACAGACTATAGGGGAAAGGTCCTTAGGTTACTGTTATGTTCAAGTCAAATGTTACAGTTATCTTTTTCTTTCTTTGTTTTCTCCCCTCAAATAGACACAAAAGAATGGATATACATTGATGGAAGATTCTAAACCAATAGATATGGAGTATAAGTACTCAAATCACTGGTAGTGCACATGTATAACCCACATTCTCTTTGAACAACTCTGCTGGGTCAAGATGATACTACTGACAGATCTGTCTTTCACTGGAGAGACTTGTAGAGTGCTTTGGAAAAAAGGGAAATAGAAGTTCAGGGTGACTTAAGAGGAAAAAATAATGAAAAAAAATTACTGGTGTTCAGCATAGGCAAACAGTCCATAAACCAGAATATGTAATTTAAATTGCAGTGCTTTTCTTTTTTTGTTTTTTTAACTTCCACAGTCAGAGCAGCCTAGACATTTCTACACTTCTCTCTACATCCCTGGCTTCTTTGAAAAATATTCCCTTATATTTCTTTGGTTCTGTTATGTTCTTGTTGGCTACAATTTTTCTATCATGAAATTCTTCTGTATATGAAAAAAATAAATATCAGATAAGAATAAAAAAACTAAAAAATGAAAGCCCTTATCCAAACCGTCATTTTTATAGACCTGAAAACTGAAGGTCTGCATTTAGCGGGAATATAAATTTTGACTTCTTCCTACTAGGTCTCCATAGAAACACATTTAAAATTTTTTGTCTAACAGTTAGCAAGCTTGGGATTTAAACGCTGGAGTCTCAATGGAGAGTTAAACATCCGTTTAGACAATAGAGTCCCATCCTGCAAAGAACCTCTTTTAGTTATAATTCTGTAAAATAATGAAGTAGCATTGCTTGATTAAAAGCAAGGTTAAGATTTAGGTCTCTTGAGAAATACTAGTGGATAGTTCAAAAATAAAGAACTCCAGGGCTGTCAAATGTGTCATTGTCAAACAATGTAGTTCTCTTATTAAATTTCTTATAGGATACACATAAATACATGCAGAAAGACTCTAAATCAAGGCGAGATGGGAACTGAATAAGGTTGAGGTTCTGTAGCATGCAGGAAAGTGAATGTAACAGTTTAATATAACTCACCATCTTATTTAAAGAAATTTAATAAATACTAGACAGGTGACTACCAAAAGGGTACTTGAACAAAATGTCCATGAACAATGTTCCAAAATAGATGAGAGCTAAGGAAGCACCAAAACATCTATATTTGGTCTAAAGACAATGAAATTATCTCTGAAATATTTTGAATCTCTTTCATGAACTAGGAAGTGCCTTACTTTAAGTCTGCTGAATGGGCATTGCTTCACCACACATCCCAAAGGACTTTAGCCCTTCAGAGAGCATCTAGGCACATTCTAGTCCTAAATCCAAAATGACAAGCCATGCTGTCAAGGTTTCTGAACTGAACAGGCAGGCCTGGTTGCCGTGAGGAGTGTCCATGAGCTTGCAGTTCTGCATTCACCGCATTTCTTGAGGTCTCTGTTTGCATTTCCCCAGAAGAAGAGAAGAGCTGGAATGCTGAAGCCCATTTCCTGAATTATTTTTCTAAGCCCTATGTGGAAAGTAATGACAGGAGAACCACTTTCACTGGCTGGTTTTCTTGCTATTAGTGTTTCAATTTGAGATCACCTTGTTTAATAGTAGCCTAGGACAACTTTAAGTGCTTGCTTGCATAGGGTGTTATTTCTCAGTGCCTGGAGCTGTCACCTGAACTTGGCTTCAACTTTTATATCTGCAAAGGGGTAACATTTCAGTCTTTCACTAAGCATTTCCTTTTTTATTGATCAATGTCATTGATTGTGACTTCCTGGGCTGCCACGCTGCCCACCACACTTCACAGAGCATCTAGAGCAAACTTATTAACAATCTAGATGCCCAAATTTAGGCTTTTTGTTTTCATATTCAGGATTGGGTCCATAAAATCATCATTAAAGTTATAGTCTTACAACATCACCAGGAGATTGCAGCTCTGTGTGCAGAGCTACCATATTTCTGCTACCACCTCACTGGCAGGTACATCAGTGGAGAAAGCAGTGGCAGCTTTAGCTTCTTAAAACAGAGTAGAGTGGGAACAAGGAGGGCAGGCATCTGACAAAGATAAATAGAAAATAGCCTGGGTTAAAAGCTCTAATTCTAACTCCCTGCTCCACAAAATGTATGCAATATAAGTATAAAATAAACTCGTGGTCCTGTGCAAGTTATAAATAATACAATATCCTGGTTATATCAAAGAAGTATATACATTCTGCCCTGAAAATACTCTCAAATTTAAGCTGCTGTCTCTGAGAGTTTATTCAGTGGTTAAGAGCATCTGATCCTGTACACTTCGTATAGGCTCTGCACCATCAATTAACACACTCTACAGGTTCGGAGGCTCATTAAAATCTCCAAGCTGACAAGTTCTATAAACCCCTAACCCTCTTTAAAGAGCCTGTGGTACTTGATGCTGAAAAAAATTACATAAGTCAGGGAATTCTGAATGTACCATAGTTTAGCAGACATATTAAGTTTCTGGAACCATTTGCTTTCTTATAATGTGTAAACTGTTTCTCCTTTGGTTGCAAAAAGATGATTTTCTATCTTTCATTTTGCTTTTAAATATATTCAGAATATTCAGCACTGTGGATGTGCTGCACAGTTACGTTAATGCACAGAAATTTGATTTCTGTGCAGACAAGATTTTTTTTATATACACAGCATTCTTCTGTACTTCTCCCTGTTTTTTTTTCTATTACCTTACTATTTTAAGGAGCAATTTAGGTGACAAAAGAATGGAATGAGTTTAGGGTCTTTAACCCAATATTCTTGCCCTAAAAATCCAACACGATAAGCCAGATGAATGCAATAATAAAATAAGACTAAGCTTAATAAAACTTCTGGTTTCAGATTTTAAATAAACTGGTAAGTCACAGGGACAGTATGTCTGTAATGTAGTAAGTTGCACTTGAATCTGTAGAAGCCAGGCCCAGAATTTATTGAGTGTGTCTCCACTGCCCTCAAGAAACACTGCAGTAGTTCCAAATTTTGGAATTCTATTTTGGGTGGTATAATAGTACTTCTAAAAGTAGCTGAAATAATATCTAAATTAGTTCCCTAAGGTCTTTCCTTCTAAAAACACCCTTTATGTGAGGTGACTTGGACCATGTTTTTTTAAAGCTCTTTAAAGAGGGGTAATTCAGAAGAGGAAAGTCCGTAGAGACCTTTTAAATAATTCAAGGGAGGTGGTTATCTACCTCTAACAACCACAGCAAAGAAAACCAGTGGGGTTAGCTACTTGCTTTTTCACTTATTTGGCCATTAACACAGTCACAGTTTATTAAAAAAATCTGTATAATGTTCCTTGATTAGGCCTGTTCAAATCTCAGAGTTTTGAGATTCTATGAAAAAAATTCTCACTGAGCACAAAGTAATGAAATAAAATGTTTTTTAAAAGATATAAAAAGCTGCTCGTGATGGAAAAGGTAGAAAAAAATGACTGCAGTTTCTTGAATCATTCAAGTTATTCATTTTAGCATGCCTAGCTTACAGTAAATTCAGCATCAGCATTTCCATATGCACTGTTCGTGCAATTAGTAGATGTTATGCATAGGTGGATCACGTATCTTGAGACAAAAGTGTGAGAGGTACCTTTTTATTAATTATGCACACTATCATAATTTCCTCTGCTCTGATTTTCATGGATAAATCTTGCATTTTCCTCTTTGCAACATTTCAGTACTCCAACAGTCAGATAAAGGTACAACCCAATAAAATATATTGAGGGCAGTGAAATTTTAAAGCAGCTGCAATTCTTGTTGCATCCTTCCTAAAACATTCTTTAGGGTTTTATAAACACAATTTGATACAATAAAAGGGAGAGACCAGAATAGTTTGGACATAGGCTGAAATAACATATTTCACTAAATATTAATTCCATATAGTAAATTGAAAACAAGCACAAGCAGCAAGCATGGTACATATATAAGTATCATTTCAATCAATACATATGTACATACATAGAGAATAAAATAATTACAGCAGTTCTGATGGGACATCACAGTTGTTTTAGTAGTCTCAGAAATTCTTTGTTGGACTGAATATAAAAGGACATGAAGCTTTTGTCATTCATGGGAAAAGTGGTAGCTTTCTAAACAGTTTTCTTTATGTATCACAGAGCTGTTGCTGTGCTCCCTCCTTTTGTTTGCTTTACAGTGCTTAATATAGAAATATACCTTGCACATTTTGATATGGTGCTGTGGTTGTCTCAGCTTCTGACCCATGGGTTCAGTGGAATGTTTTGGAAAAAAGAGGGGAATCTGGACCTTCCCCAGAGCAAGTCCAGAGTCTGAAGATTCAGCAGTGACTCTTTGGGAACCAGGGACAGATTGGGATTCAGTAGTGGCAGTTTTAGAGTGAAGCAATGGGGCTTCTGTGCTGTGAAAGACTTCCCATAGATAAGCCTTGGGAGGGGGCATTCCTCAAGACGCAGAGAAGCTCAGGTGGGTTCAAGGAAGGTTATGGGAAACTGCTGCATTAAAATGCAGAACTGAAGGTTTTCCTCTGCTTCTCACTAGGAAATCTGTGGACAAGTTTGTTTTCTAACAATTTTATTTATTCTCTCCTTCCCAGAGGATCTGGCCCTTCTGTATTTGAAGATAGATGTGTTTTAAAATAATTACTTCTGTGTCCCAAGGAAACCTCTCCTTAGCAACTGGGCACTGCTGATGTCTTAGCGTTACTCATGGACTAGGGAAGTTGGGGGTAGATCCATTTTCTTATTCTGTCCAAGTTCTGTTCTTATCTCAACCATGTGTTCTGCCTCCCTGGTCATACCCCTGCATGTCTTCACATGACAATGAAGCCCATTCATCTGTCCCACTCAGAAGGATTAACAAGGACATCTCTAACATCTCCTCGGGGTCTCCTCCTCTGGCAGGGTTTCAGTGGCTTTGGCAGTAACAAGAACATGAGGAACTATTTAGGTTAGATCATGACAACTCTACACCTACCTTTCTGCCTGATTTGTCTTCGTACATATAATAAAATTCGTGTCTTTAACTGTAATGCAGGAGCAAGATTATGACTGTCTCACCATTAAATGGTCAGAGTTGGTACAGAACAGGTGCTCAAACAATAATTGTATATATGACTGTCATATGCAGTATCTAAGAAGCTACATTTGGGCTTTATGTGTGGTTTTTTTGAAAAGGTGTTGCTAGGAGCTGTAGGATGAAAATGGACGTATTTTTTTCAAAGGAAAAGAAAGGGAAGCAAGGGAACAGGTAAAGGTGAGAAAAAGAAAGAATATGGCAAGATACTTGTTCTGAAAGATATCTTGAAGAAAATATTTATTCGAAACATGAATTAATGGTTTTGTACTTTATATTCTGCAACAAATCCATCTAGATGATCACAATAGTCCTTTCTAGACTTAAAGAACTACAAATAGTTCTTTAATATGGACACAAAAGGTGACAAATATGTAAATGAGTAATATATCCTAAAACATTAATCCAGGGGTCCTTCTTCCAAACCATTATGTGCCATCTGCTAAAGTTAAGAAAATTAAACTACCCCAATCACAGTAAATCTAAAAGATAAATGTATGTCTTATGTAATAAGGCATACATAAAACCCATTGGTACCTGTCACAGCAGTAATTCTATTGCAGACTTGTTGTACTGACTATTTTTCTTGAAAATTGACTTTGGATTCTTTTTCTTCACACCCCACTTTTCAATGTGGTCACTGTCAAATTTTTCCTACTGGGGCCATAAATTTTAGTGGACCTAGGACAGACCATCACCTAAATTTTTCAGAATTTTTTAATCTAAAGAAAACTTTCCTTTTTCAACCTTTGCCAGATGTAAATGGCACATTATTCCTGGAATCATATGTCACTTGCCTACTCATTCTCTGGTCCTTCTACTTTTCTGTTTAACTATGCATGGCAGTGTACTTTTGAAGCAATTTTGCATAATAAAAAAGGAAGCTGTAGCTGCAGGCAGTCCTTTAGAGCAGAAATGTTGGGAAAGTATGAGAAATAGTTCACATGCTAAGTAGGGAACATGTCTTGCAACAGTGTTTACACTGGACTCAGAGCTTCTTGTGACATGAAATTTGTCTGATGTTGGGTGGTCCTAACAGGACAGGGAGTGCTAGTGTAATGTATCCTATAAATTCTTCCTTGTTAAAAAAGAAAAAAAAAAAAAAAAAAAAAAAAAAAGGCAGAAAAATGGCTTTAAGTGATTTGCATCAAAAGAGGGAAGGAAGGGAAAACTTCATCAATCAACATAAAATAAAAAAGTGGGAGTTTCTTTCCCCATGTTTACTTACAGTGGCACTTGCATACTTCATCTTGTTGAAAAAAGGATGTGCATTTCCCTGCAGTGTTTAATATTGATAAGGTTATAAAAATATTGCAAAAGAAATTTGGTGCTGCAAATCAAAATCCAAGTCAAAATGAAGAGGAAATAAAAAGATGACAGGATCGACCATTTTCTCTCTCTGCTCCTTCAGCACTCCAGGATATTTTCTGGGCCATGCTCACAGTGCTGGTGATTGCAGTTCCAGTAATATGCATGCACAAAGTTATCTGATGGAAAATTTGTTAGCTTGCATATAAACCTATATAAACATAAACTAAACCTAGTTAAGACAGATCATCACTAATCCTAGTTGACAAAGGGTTTACTTGCAGAGTTTATCCTGATTATTTACTATTTGCATTGCTACTCGTACTCTGTTCAGCTTTTATTTAAAAATTAAGGCTTGATTTTTCTCTTTTCTATTCTATTTTCTTCTGCAGTCATTAAAAGGGGCTGTAAATGGCTACACAACTGGGAAAAGATGCCAACAGAAAAGCAGCAGGAACAAGTCTGTGCATTCAGTCAGGTTACAGACTGTGGGTTTATTACTAAAAGGCATCACTAAAAAGCAAGGGAAAGGTGCTTCATGCTTCACAGATTCTGAGCTGCAACATGGCTTTCGAGCTTCATTTTTGTTTCTAATGGACAAGGAGAGACCTGAGCTGACTGTGCTGTCTACCTGCAATGTGCTATACTTCCTCTGAACTGATTATATTACAGGTTTTATTCACTAACTGTAGGCTTAGTAATTGTCATGACTGAAGCAAAAAATATTATAAGGTACTGAGGACTAGGGAGAACAGCTGAAAAAAAACAGTCAGAAATCAACTGTGTGAAAGAGTATGTGATGAATATCCATCAGTTCAATTACACACACCTACCTACATTAGAATGACGCTATTACAAATGTAGGGTCAGACACTTGTCAGTTGAGAAGTCTCATAAATCAGGATGCCTGATCACCCATAATTAGTTTCCTTTCTTATGTACATTAGGACATGTTCACATGCTATTTTTTCCACAGAACCTTTGCCTCCTCCTGTGTGCAAAATTGGTAATACTCATTTAATGAACCGCTATTTAGTGTTTTTATGCTGAGCCCATAATTTCTAGAGCTTGATTCATTTTTCAAATAGTATTTTGAAGACAACCTTTTTAGTTCAGTCTCAATTTCAGAGTGTTGCAGAAATCAAAATGCAAGGAATGAACTACTGGATAATAGTTTGTGTCTTGATAGATGTGTTTCTACTGATCTCAGTTAAAGGGTACCAGGAAGTCATAGTTATCAACTTCTGTAGGGCTTCACATGCATAGTGGATCAAAGTCAACACCTAATTATAAAAGGACATAGCAAGTAGGATAGTAGCAGAGAAATCTTGGAAAAGGAAACATAAGACATTTGTTTTGGGTACACTGAACTGACAGAAATGGGGACACAAATGAAAAGAGATTGACATATTTTATTCTCCCTCCAGATACATTTATGTGAATAGAAATTCAATTGCTATCCTGATACTGATGTACCATACACAGAATCCATCTATTCAAATACCGGTGACAAAGTCCTTTGGAACTGTTGAAGCCCTGAAAGAAAGAGGAAAAATTTTAGAGGAAGTGCAGAAAAAGATCAGCTGGAGCCAAGGGAGCCACGTGCTAGAATGGGATTTCATAAAGCATGGCCAGGAGCCCTTCCAGATGGGGCAGCTTTGTATTTTGGCTGTGAAGAGCTGAAATGGACATTGCAATTCAGAGGTGGAAAAGACAGTCAACACTGAGTGATTGAGAGTCAGAGCTCTGTGGGTTTATGTGATGACATGAAACAAAATGATTTTATGGTTTTGTGAAGAGGAGTTTCCCGGAAAAGGACTATCAGAAACTTGAGAATGGAGAAGAGAACAGTATTATCCAGTGCTACTCAGAAGACATTAGGGATGCAGAATAGAAACAATGAGGTTCAGTGTCCTCCTAGTTGTTCAGAGGGGAGCAGAAGGAAAGGAGAAAAGAGAAGGAAGCTGCAGTGTTTCTTTTTTGAGAAATTTTTGTATATTGCCTGAAGGTTACCCTGAGGTGGAGAGTACTGCATCCTGAAGAAGTTATAAGAAAAGGAAATTAATAAATTGGGAAGTACTGAACGATTTGGCTCTTTTTTCCATGCAGCCGATTTTCTCACTTTGACTTTTGTGGAAGTTTTGAGTAATTTCTTTCCAAAATCACTTTAAAATTAATGTTTATTTTAATATATAGATTGGGCTCTTAAAATTTTTTAATTGTAAAATGTTTAGATTTTATTTTAACAAAGTGATGTGATTCACCCAAATGTTTTTAATGATGTTTTTGAAAGAATATTTTGTAGGTCATTTAAATTCAATTTCATAATGGAAAAAAAAAAAATCAGCAATTCCTGAATTATGGAGTTATTCCCTTCTGACTTATTTCTTTGCTAGTTCAAAAGGCATTGTGCAACTTGGACTGGAAAGAGGAACACTGAACTAATTAAAGATAAAATGAGAACAGCAAGAATTAAGCAAACAAAACTAAAGCAAATGCATACATAAAACAGTCCAGGAAAAGCCCAAAGGCATTATTAATGCCATCATTCCTTGAAGCAATCAAGAAAATTGATGTCAAAGTTTCAGAGTGCTTCTTGAGAAAAACAGCAAATGTGAGCTATAAATTTCATGCCCACCCAAGACAATACATTTTACAGAAAAAATCTACTTCTTACAAGATTGGCAATGATATTTCCACCACTTATGTCTCTATGCTTCCAATATATTTCCTCACTGTATCATCATTCCTATTTCAGTCAGAGTCATCCCAATGATGTAATTTTTGTGGAAAAGCAAATGATGAAATGCTGCTGTTACTTAGTGATAAATAACAGTAACTATAGAAAGAAAATTATCCCAGACTTTTGAGTGCTTTTTTTTGCAATATTATGTCTGATGCAATAATTTCTGAGTGAAACGAGGAGAGGCTTAAGGAGAACAAAACAAAATCAAAAATGCTTTAATTAATTGTGCTACAGATGCTATAGTCACTCATCTCAGGTAACCAGCTTGATACGTAATTGTAACCACAGATGGATCAGTTTCAGTAAATATCTCATATAAAGGTATGGAAGTTGCCAAATATAGTGGGGCTGAGATGGCTGAAACACCTTTGTTAGTGTCTTTATAAAGAACAAATACAAAGAAAAGCATATATTCATGTTAAAAGGTAGCACAGGTCATCAAGCACGAATCCTTTGAAGCAGAAAAACATGTCAAATATAGGTTAATATATTTTTACTGGATTCTATACATTTTCCACCTAATTCTTTGCATGGTGCCTATAAATATCTCAGAGAAAATTCTGAGGAAAAGTATTATTAAAGTTAATCTTCTGACTACCTGACTTTAGGACTAACACACAGAGATACTGCTAATAACAGTATCTCCAAGAGAAAGAGGACACGGAGATGGAAAAGATGGAAGAAATGACATGGAACCAGAAAATACAGAAAGTGTCAGTTGAAAAAGATAATTAAAACTTGTAGGAGGGAGAGCTTAGAGAATCCAATACAAAGATCAAGGATGGTAATTTTACCCTGGAGTTAGTGCAGAGCTGGTGAAGATTTAATTAAAGACAGTAGCACTGAAGGAAATGATTGAGGAGGTTCAAAGGTCTTAAAAAAACTATTACAGGGGTTTATAATTGAATTTTCTTTTCTCATCTCATCTTCCTAAATTTTAAGACACTCTATTCAGTAGGATTTCTGTTTATTTCCTACAACTCCTTAGTGTATGTGAGTAAAAGATGAATGTTACTGGCATTTCCACAATGAAATTGCAGATATCTGGAGTGCTAACTTGGCAACTCAGCATCTACCAGGTGCCAAATCATTTATCTCAGCTTCTATAGCAGCATGTATTTGATGTAATGTATTTTCCACATAGCAATTTAGAGATTTAGAGAGGAAGGAAATTAAGCTGTGAAGAGAAAATGAAATACATATCTCAGGCTAAATATCAAAGAAGCAGAAATTGAGTAATTATGATAAAACAAAACACTGATGGATGGGTAGCTCATATAGCTGAGGAGAGCAGGATAAAAAAAATGATTGCAAAACAAATTGTGAGAAGCCTAATTGGAAAAATGTTAATGAAACAAAATATTGGAACTGAGGGTTGCCACTGTGGCAGGCTTCAGTGTAGCCTTGACATGCTCATCGTGGGAGGTCATATTCAGGGATGGGCTTATTTTCCTAATGCAGTACTTTTTTAGCCCCAGTGTGATAATTTGTCCATGTATGACTCAGCTCTACAACAGCTTCTGGTACTACTGACCAAGAGCCAGAAGAACAGCATTATCCTTCACTCCCACTCTATTATGGCTGTAAAATAACCACACAGCTGTGGAAACAGAGGAGTCAAGGATTTGTTCACTTCCTTGTTTCTGGAAGAAAGAAAGAAAGTAGAGACTACCACATAAAACCAAGAAGAGACAGGCTGCTGTTCTGAAGTTGCTCTTTCACTCCCCATGGTTCTGCAAGCCAAGGGACATCATGCTACTCAGGGTTTTGCAAAGCTTTTTATTTTCATGTTCTGGGGCTTTTGCCTACATCACCTCCAGCTACTGAGAATTGGTACTGGGTTTTCTTAAGCATGGGGGTCTTCTCAACAAAGACCCTTGGTGTTATACAGACATTAGGGTTCTCAGTTCCTCAGGTCGAGCCTCAGAGATGGGGTTTTGCTAGAGTAGGATCCCACAGTACAAGAAGTTTCTGTCAGAGGTTTTCTCATCTATCCTTACCCCATTGGCTTACGCCCCAACAAAAAGCCATCCAGTTCTTCTAACATCTGCTGTTTAGTGAAACATCCTTCCAAAACTGGTTTTGCATTCTTGTCTCTTCCATGAGCAACAAATTCTCCTCTTCTTGGCCCTCCCATGTCTTGTCTCATGTTTTTGGTCTGAAATGCTCTGCTGCTTTCAGAGAGGATGCTGAAGGACCTTCACAGTAGGGGCTGGGAAGAAGAGAATATGGAGACAAGGATCAGAGCTGCAGCTGGGAGAGGGGCTGTGACTGGGCTGGGGGCTGCTGTTCTGGTTGATTCCAATAGGGACAGGGATGCTTGACTGATAAGTCATTTCAGAATCATCATTGTCAAATGATCATTCAAGAATCAAGAGTGATTTAAGGATCAGGATTGATTTAGAACACAGATGGAAGATTTATAGCTGATTTAGGGCCTGCTAAATGTGGATGGTAAGAGAGTCTGCAGAATTAGGGACCTAAAATCATCTTGCTCAAATTCTGTCCAGAAATGGACTATATTCATGTACCTTACAGTGGCAATTGATAAAGGAAAATTTAATATTAGCTGGCAGATTTTAATGCCATAATCTTAATTTAAATATTTAATAACTTGGAAAGCAGAGGTAACCCTACACTTTTGTTTGTTTTTTTCTCCTTTCTAGTCTGACTCATGACAGTTTCATTATTGAGATTAGAAAGATGTAGATTCATAACTTGATTATATTTAAAAAGGATGATCTCCTTAGCATATGATTTATTTACAGTGTGTGGAGAGAGAAAGAATTTCTCCTCCACAGACTGACTCAGAGGAGTCAGCCTTGGAGAGTATTGCTCTTTGCTCACAGAAGAATAATCAATCTGTATCAAAATTTACTTACAAATGTAAATGAAGAAGACAATGAATAATCAAAAAATAGCAGGGAAAACCAAAAAAAAGAACCAAAAAAAAAAACACAACAACAACAACAACAAAAAAAACAAAAAACAAAAAACAAAAAAAAAAGGAAAAAAACCTCAAACAAACCCAAAACCTAATAAAATCTCCTATATATTCTGGCATAACTTTTGATGTGAATACTAACATCTGGATTGAAGAAAAGTAAAAAGCAGGTACAACTTTGTTAGATTACTTTTAAGAAATGTCTTTTAATAAGTAAATGTTGTCTATAGACTTCAACAACTCAATGAAAAGACTTTGCCAGATAAAAGTGAACATCAAGAATGTGCCACAGTGAGAATATTACTGTCTCATGCTTTTCTACTTATCCAAATAACATGATTTTAGAGAAAAAAACCAGAAAAATTTTAGTCCTGAAATAAACCTGATTTTAAGAAACACTGCAGCTTTAATAAACATCCAACAATTTAGAGAGAAAGAATTAAGAATTGCTCAATCTGAGAAAGCCCATCCGCCTGACCTTTGTACAAAACTTGATCCAGTACTAACAATCTGTACATCTATCTTTCATCAAAAAGGGCTAATTCTGTGTTCACAGTATAAATACAGATCTATCAGGTTTCATTTTATTTCATTGGTTACTTAGTTCTATGCATCTGTACTCACTGAATTTGTGCTGACTGATGAACAAGATATTTAACTCCAGTATGTCAGAACACGTGTGGCAGTGGAAGGAAGAAGACAAAATCTGTGACTGTGTACTCTATGTGAACTCCATGTGGATGCCACATGTCCCAGCCATGATGACACTACACAAAGCTGTACAGAAATTTTGCTTCAGGACTTAATGTAAAGTATTTTCCTTCACATTAATCCACCTGGGTGGATGTAGCTTCTAAGTAGCTCTAGTAATGCTCAAAGTGCAAGAGTGAATCTTACTCCTTTTCTGGCCAGGAAGGACGAACTGTGATGTAGCCCGTAAGAAATATTTCATCCTACAGTCATTAAGATGTAGAGGCCAAATTCTATGTGTACACAGCCTACATAGAGCAGCAGCAACCATAAAATTTTCTTGATTCACAACAGAGCTGAATCAGGCCAGATATCACTGTGCTTCCTTGCAGACCTCAGCACTGCCAGATCTGTACAGATGTCAGCTCCCCTAGACACACCAGAGTAGGAGATAAAACCAGGTTAATGTTTTTACTGAAATGAAGCTGACCTGATTTTAAGTTCTCTCTTCTTATTCTGCCCATAGAATATAGCCTGGTAAAACATGGAACCTGCTATATTTTTAAAAGCAGCTGAAAAATTTTAGCTAATCCCCCTTGGTAACAAACAGGATTAGCTTCAGGAAAACATTTTTCCTACTTACTTTGTTTGTGCTCTCTGGTTAAATTTTTATATAATTTCCCTCATTATGAATTATGATAAATTTGTCAGATCACAGTTATTTACTGAAGCAGTAATATTTATGCTGCATCATTTACAGTCCTTATATGAGTAAAATCAAACATGTGCAAGACAGAGGCCATAATTTCTCTTCTGAAGAGGAAATTTTTCTAAACAAGTAAAAGAGAAGGGCAAAAATATCTTCCAACAGAAAGTTTTCAGTGAAGGAACTTGGAATCACAGGCCAATCCTTGATTCAATTTGGAAATATTTCTTTCAGAACTGAGTAGCAGCCAGAAAACTTCTTTCTCCCAACATTCATATATCCGTTTTATTTATTTGAAGCAATTTAGAGGAAAATGTGGTTAATAGCTAGGGGAAAAGATCTATGCATTAGATTCCCTAAACTTTATTTTTCATCCTTTACTCTATCCTTCATAAGATTTAGGACACCATTTTGTTGAGAGACAGCTTTTAAAGCTCTGCTAACTTTAGATATTCTGACAGCTGTGTTATTAAACTCTTAGTGCAGCATGATGGAAACTCATACATAAAACCTGATCTAGTTAGACTTTAACTGGCAGCACTTCATAAATTCCACTGTTTGCATTAATAATTCATTTCCAAAGAGAATGCAGCACTTTTAAAACACCACCACCAACCAAAACCCACCATACTCATCCAGTGACGTTTTACAGTGCTTCAGAAAACTGGGTGTATCAGGACATGTTTCTTTCTTGCAAAACCTGAAGGCTGGGAGAGAAATACCTCTTGTGACTGCATAGCACTGCCTGAAAGCTGTGTTTGGGACTTGAAGGTGGGTTGAAAGAAAATGAATAAGATTAGAGGGTTTTGAGAAGTCTACTTTCACTTGTGTTTTCTTAGCATGTGAAGTCATCTCACTGATCTATGCCTCACTGGCTCACCAGCAAAGTGAGACTGTGTAACACTCCATTCTTTTATATTCATGTCGTGTTTATCTTAACCTTGACAAAAGATACACTTGAATAGATAGATCCCTGGATTGGTACCCAAAAAATTGCCCTCTACACTGGTTGTCTCAAGATGTGAGCTCACAAGTTATTACAAGCTCTTTATGGCTACATGGAATCTGGCAGGGTGAAGGTGCAAAGAGATTCAGATCTTCATGAACAGGAACACTGTCAAGTGGTTAGTAGTGCTACATTGAAAATGTTTCATGCAGCACAGTATTTCCCAGTAAATCAGCTAATGAACATCATCTACTTTCAACTAGGTCTATGCTTGTATCCAATAGCACACAATAATATGGAAAAATATAGTCAATTATCTCCCAGACACCATTTTCATTTGAATATAAAGGAGAGAAGACAACAAAAGATATATGGAAACTTTGTTTTGTGTGATTTTCAGAAAACTGTAGAGTAGTGAATGACAGAATATTTTCATGCCTTTGCTTCTTGACTTGTCTTCTAACACTGTACTCAGGTTGTAGTTGTGTTAATTTTAAATACCCATGTTCCAGCATAACATATTAATGTTAGTTACTATCAGCTTTTATTAAAAAAAATAATTATTTGGCTCCTTTTATTATTTCTTATACGTAGTCAGCCTTGTACTCATGGGAATAACTCTGATGTTTTCTAGAAAGTGATGACATAAAAATGGTGTAATATTCACAGGTTATAAAAAAATGGGCTTAATGTCTTCTCATTTGGGATAGTATGACTCCTCTAGATTCAGAGGGTTTGTCATCAGTATATCAGAAACACTCTGGGATATCAGGCTTTCACTTTCTTCTCACTGGGGAACTTGTACCCACATTCAATTTCATTTAAAAGCTATTTTACGGGGTTTAGATCCTTGAAACACCAGAATTCCACAGAGTAGACTAAAGAAAGACACAAGTCATCTGAGATCTCCAATAACAGCATTTAAGTCAAAGTAACAAATTTGAGGGATAAGAAAATTTTGTGAATCAGAAGAGGGATTTTTGTGTTGCATACAGGCTGTAAAGAAAGTAGTTGTTGGATCAAGAGAGGGAGGAAGGAACAACACTGAAGGAAAGCTTGGTGTATGACAGTCAGAATCAAACTAATTGGCAGATCTATTCACTGATGTCTGTAAAACATTTTCTAAAATCTTCTAATAAACACAACCAGCGAGGATTAAAAAATGCAACCAAAAGTTAGCACAGGAAATGTGGGTTGAGAGAAGATAAAAATCAAGGACACTACTGAAAAGTAGTTAGTAGCAAACCATATTCCTTAAAATGCTTCAGAGCATCTGAGTTGTACTTTGGGGCTGAAAAAAGTGGATTGTTTGAGGCCCTGCCAGCTTTTTGTATCCTTAGAAAAAGAAATTTTTAATTCTTTCCTACATTTTGATAGTTCTTACATTGAGTTAGCCTCACTAAAGTCAATGGAGCCTAATGATTTCTGACAAGTTCTCATTTCAATTATTCAAGATTCTGGAACTTTGAAAAAGGTTTAGGGAGGGAGTGGTGGTTTTATTGTTGTTGTTCTTTTATATTTCTACTTCATCTTTTGTTGCTGAGGTTTTCAGCTGCAGCAGTTTTGGAGTTAAGAGCCTTCTGGATAAAATATTCATTAAGAAAAATATTGCCTTTTGCTAACACGATTACTTTCAGCAGTCAATGTTAGATTTTACATTCCTTGCATCCTCCAAGCTCTCATTAGTATGATGGCATTTTTTCCTTTGCTAAATGCCCTCCTCTGACCCTTACAAGTGAAAATGCAAGATTTAGTAGGCTACTTACTGCTCATAGGAGAAAATAGGCTCTTCAGGGATGGAGGGTTATGGTCAGCAAGAAGGTTATTTTCATTCTTCCCCAAGACTTTCCCTGTAAAGATGGAGGTCTTTCCAAGAAGTGTCTTGGTAATTTCCCCATATATTTATTCCAGCTCTTTGACATCCCTCTTCCTGTAGGATTGATTAATTAAAAAATAAATTAAAAAAAAATTAATGCCATGATTGTGACACTAGTGTGCAAGATGAGAGAAGAAATTAAATTCTTGATTTTACTATTGTTCCAAGCAAATCTTGACCACGGTTGTATAAGCTAACTTTTTGGAAAAATTTGCCTATGGTTTTAATGGTACAATTCCTGACACTAATCCTGTTTCTCACTCTGCAATTTGAGATAAGGTGGGACTCTAAAAATGTAAAGATTATGTTGATTAAAATACAAAATATACCATTTTTCTTAAGGATTGAGCTGCCTTTGTGGTTGGTGATGATATAAAGCCTAAAACTGAGAATACAGAAGCTTTATACCAAGCTATATACTGTAACCATTCATTTTCTAGCAATTTGGCCAGAGGGAGTAGCATGAGTTAGACATGGAGTAAACAAGTCCTTCTAATAGGAGAATTGGACTCTTCTTGGAGTCTAATATCCAGGCAATGGAATTTTATCAGGGAAATGAAATAAGATTATGACTAAGGAATCTTGTGAGAGTTTTGAAATCCTTCCATAAATTATCACTTCCTGGACTGTCCATATAGAGACAAATTGAATTGAGTAGTAATACATAAAATCTTTTCTCTTCAGGCTTGCTTCAAGGAGCAAATTTTGACAATGTGAATAAATTTGGCATGTTCTTTATTTTTTTTTCACTCCTGATGTGTCTTCAGTTTTCTAGTCAAGGCTGTTAATTTGGCAGCTTTGGCAAGCACTGAATTTGGCACTAAAGCTAAATAGAATATCCCTGGTCAACAGTCAACACCATGTTCTGCTGTGACTAATGATGCATTATCAGTTAATCTGTGAATGCTGAAGTTCTCGGGGCACTGACTGGTGTCAATAGGAATTGGTGGTGGTTATTGGACAAGGATTTCTGTTTCTTGTTTTTCAGATTCTCTTGTTTCTTCAGATTCCAACAATGGGATGGCATGTTAGCAAAACTGCATGCCCTCATGAAATGTCAGTATTATCTGAGAAGCTATTTGCAAATTTTTAGTTGCTAACTGCAGGAGGTGCACTAAGTTGGGCCCGGCTGTCAAACATACTTCTAATGTGATGAAATTGAAATATGTGTTCTCTGTTCCCAGAGAGAGCTTTTAAGACAAATGGCAGAATAATAGACCTTGCTAATATGTATTGAGGTATAAACACTGCTGGTTTAGTGGCAACACTGAAGCAAACCATGAAATGTGCAAAATGGAAAAATCCCTGCTTTTTCTGTATTGGAAGTAAATACAGAAAAGGCTATTGTTTGTTCCAGATTTTGAGCACTGATTCACCAGCTTTGGCTTTTCTTCTGTAACAAAAGAAAGCAGGAATCCAAAACTGTTTTGAAGAATAAGAATAAAAATTTTTAAAGGTTCTGTTCCAGATATTGTTATTTATCAAATGCTATCTTTACTTGCCCAGGTTTAAAAATCAGTGTTCCCCATTTCAAGCACCTTACGTCTATTACACAAATGTTCATTATGTGGATCTGGCTTTTTACCTGGTCCTTTCTTTCTTTCTTTCCCATCCAGGTTTATGACTTGTGAAGTCATAATTCATAGACCTAGTATGAAGGACCAGCCAAATCACTGTAATGCTGAGAAACAATTAAAAGGGCTGTCTTCAGGACCTGGAAGCATTTTAGCTGCTTTCCTGGGATATAAACCTACTGTAGCCATTAATATAAGACAAATATTCAGTCCCAAAGCACTATAGAAGTTCAGTGCCTTTTGTGTTCTTCAGGGCCTGGCCATTAAGTAGGCTGGAAGTGTCTTTAATAAGCTGAATTAAGCACTATGCAATAGCATTCTGCATTTCAGGGAGGGCACTGCCTGAGCAGGGCTGTGCATACAGTATGAACCAGTCCTGTGTGTGTTTCTTAAGTGAGATAAATAGTTTGTCTGATGGAAAGCAGGCCTGAAATGCTCAGCAGGAGTGTACTGCAGAGACACAATGTGTTTGTGGGACATTGTTTCCGTAAAATCAACAAAATTAAAGTCAGGCCTGCAATGTTCCAGCAATTTTCGAATTGTGTTCTCATTTTAACATAAGAGCATTAGGTATGTAGTAAGAAAATACTGGGGGAATGATTGTTTTCATGCCAGATTGGTTAGGTGGAGGAAAAAGGAGCTTCATTTAAACTTGGCATATAAGGAAAACTGTGTGGGAGTTGTGAGTAGTGATGTATTTTTTTAAGGGATTTCCCAATGCTGGAGGAGTACTTTTGCTAGAGGAGGCTTCATCCCTGGGCAAATCACAGTGTTGGAAAAATGGTCCCTGTGAGTAAATCTATTGTGTTCCCTTCAACTAGATGTGAGATGGCACTCGGGAGGTTTTGACTGAAGCCCTGGGATGAAATACAAGGAGAGACTGTGGCTTTCAAGTTAAAATGTCTGCTGCATTCAGGTTGTCACTTCTTTTTTGTTGTAGGAGAGAAAGAAAGCAGATCTGTTGCTAAATTTCACAGGTATTGTGAATGTAATTTTTTTTCTTTAAGTTGACCTCAGCAGATGGAGCATCACTTTGGGACTTTCAGTTTTGTTTTTGTTTTTGTTTTTCTAAATTACATTTCCTATTTCATGGTTAATCAATAAGAAGCTTCAAAATGTGATTGGGTTGTTCCTGAGAGGATTTATTTGAATTTTAAGCCACAAATATTAAATGTCTTTTAAAAATCTTGAGATCACCTTAAAATAACACCATTTTTACTTCTTTAATTCAGCTATTTCTGTAAGTAATGTAAAATAAAGACATTAATTTATTGCAACTCAACTTTTTCTTTGATAGTTTCTTCAGCCTTTCATTTGGACTCATTTTTTATCCAATGTCTTTGTTAATGCATTTTCCTCCTCACCGTTCCCAAAAAGAGAACGAATTGGACTTAATATATTTTCTTTAACATTTCTAGATACTACACTCTTAGTTAGACAAAAATCTGCATTTTTAAAATGTGAGTTAAAAATTGGACTTATTATCTTTTCTATAACATTTCTAAACCCTACACTGTTAGTTATATAAAAATCTTCAGCTTTAAAATGTGAGTTCAAAATTATCTGTACCCCATCACATTTGCGGAGACCTGTCAGGGAAGAATACAAATAAAGAGCAAATCTGTAGTTATTTATTTCCTATTAGAGAGTTACTGGGCACAGTTTTCTAGGTATGCTGAGTATCCGTATCTCTTGGTTTGTTTAACACAAGCTACCCCCCTATTTTTTTAATTCTTCATTTCTTTTCCAAGGGGAATCAAAGAAAAAAAATTAAAATTTTTTTTTTCAGGTTGCTTGCATGTATCTGATGTTTAAAAGGCTTATTTTTTTCAGTTGATGCGCAAAAGAGGATTTGTTCAATTCTTAGATTACAAATTCTACAGATATAGTCCTGTTTATTCTCCACATCAGTTTATGATTTTTTTTTCTTTTTTAGTATTTACATATTGAAGGAAAGTTTCTAATCCATATCTTAGTCCTAAGCCTGGGTCAAAATTTCTCTAAGTTCAGGAATCTGACTCTACAGTCTAGAAGACTATAGAAGGTTATAGAGATGATTCATAGAATTCAGTACAGAGAAAAGATCTTGCTACAGGATGAAAGCATAAATTCAAGCATTTTATTCATTAATTCACTGTTCAATGTTTTTTTCAATATGATGTTCTTAATTCATACTAAGTAACTAAAAAAATGATGGAAAAAAAGGAAAAAGAATTAATGAACATTATTGTTTTGAATTTGCTAGGCTGACCGAAGAAGATATCTGGGAATTGAATACGTGTGTGTTTGTATGCATAGATACAGAGCCAAGAAGCGATTGACCACTATTAGGAAAAGATATGTCTGTCTCTCAGTCTGTTGTAAAAGATTTTCTTCCTGGTAAATTAATCATGATGTTTAAGATGTATTTGTGTTTATTACCTTGAAAGAGGAATCAAATTTCCTGGCTTTTTTCTGGGAATCCCCTTATAAAGGTTTCCAGAAAAAAAATACAGTTTTCTGGCCAACTTTCCTATGTTTAATGCAGACATTGTGAGGTTCTTTCATGTTGTAGACTTCTAGTTTATTGCCTTAAGGCACCCTACAAATACAAATTTTAGCACTGTCAGAACAGACCTTGTTGATTGAAGTGGGTGAAGTATTTTCATAAATAGATAACTTAGGATGTTTGAATAACAACCTGCTTCCAAAACCACCAAGTTCTTTGCAGTTCAGTTGGGCAGAACATATATTTTTATAGCTAATTCCTTTCCTCTATTTTTTTTTAAGGCGTTTGTTTCATTTTTTGCATAGGACTACTAAAAAACTTAATCCACTTTATCTCACTGAAGAAGTCATGTAGTAGGGTCCTTGCCAAGGTGCTGGAGAATCGTTCTCTGATTGATAGCAGAATTAGTTAAAGGTTTCCCTGGTGGCCTTTTTTTTAACTCCTCTCCTTTCCCTGTTCTTCAACGAGGCTGTTGTGTATCTCCACAGTTCTCACAGATTCTCTGTGTCAGATTCTCTGTACTTACCAGTGCTGAAGGTCTTTGACCTTAGCCAGTCTTTTCCCAATCATTTTCACTTGCATCTTGGCTACCTGGCTTCTCATGCAAGTGATGATTATCCTTCTTTATGTTCCATGTAATGAACTATAATGCAGCACCAGTACTTTAAATGACATACAGGGGAGCCTGTAGATGATACAGAAACCATGTGAAAGCTGAACTCTGAACTCAGCTGCTTGTCTAACTATAGACTGACCAACCTTTGTGTCTTCCAAATTTAAAACACTCAAGACCTCTTGCTTCTTATCGCAGACAATGTATACGCTGTTTCCTTATATCTGCATTTTGAATCTAAAGCTTGAATAAATGGAACGGGCAAAAATTCAGTATTTTCTTTACAGGCACAAGAAAACATACCAAAAAGCCAGAAAAGGATGTCAGCTAACTGGGGAGCAGATACAGCACAGATGGAGTAATTTTCTAAATTAGCTACTGTTTGTTAGGCATAATGAAGACTTTTTTCTTGAAGGTGGTATAAAGTAGTTTGCTGTGTCAACACAGAGGGAATTTCCCCCCCCCCTCCAAAAAAAAAAAACAAAAAACAAAACAAAACTGAAAAGACCACAGAGTATTATTGCACATTTCTTAGGGTTGGAACATTTGCATTAAGTCAGAGAATGTTTTGTCGTAGGTTTCTTGGGAGTGAAACAATTTGCTGATTCCACAGCTTAATGACTACAGCCCATTTCCACATCCATCCCACTCTATTTCATAACCAAAAGGCTGGTTGCAAGTCAGAAAATTAATCTCCTTTTGTTTATCCTTCCCTTGACTCATTCTGGTATGTACTAGAAAACAGGTGCTATAAAAACTGTACAAAGAATGGGCTCATTAGGAGGGTTGGGCTGTACTTTTCCTAGTTGTTAAAATGATACTCTAGGGCACCAAATAATGGAATTCCTTCCTCTGCCACAATTGTAAATAACTCTGTGAAGTCCCATCCACAAAAGAATTTCATCCTCAAGGGTTTCAAAGCCCTTATTTAAATAGATAGGCTCCATATACAGGGATATATAGGTATCTGACCTGAACTCCTAAAACTCAGCAAAGTGGTTGCCAATTTCTGATAGCTGATGTCCCAAGGAGAATGTATATTTTCAGCATACCTCCTGGCTCTGTGAGGCACTCCAACCATTACTGGAGATCACAGACATGTTCGAGCATGTATGGGTGCTTCCTTGTCCACAAAACATTTAACGATGTAGAAGTTATCCAGTATTTGGGTAAACTGAGCCTATGATGATGATGATGATGATGAGCTAACAAGCATGCCTGGAGGTGTAAAAGTCATCATGGCCTCTCCTGCTGAAGATGTTCTATTTGTGAAAATTAAAGCTCTTTGGGACCTGGTATCTTTCTGGTCAGGGCACTAACTCAGACTTCAGGGGAGACTCATTTCATCCCCTCCTACAGTCAGTGCCTGGTGTGAAAACATTTCATTATTTAAAATTGATTCCCAGATGAATATGTTAGTTATAAGTCAGGAATGTCATGCTTCTTCCTGACCAAATGGCTACTTAATTAGACCCAGGGGATTAGTTTTAACAGGAAGGACTCAAGGAACATTCTCTACAGTGAAGTATATCTTTAATTACCTGGGTAATTAAAACATTCCCCAGGGACATGCAAGTTCAAATATTTTCAAAAGGGAAAAGAAATATATGTGCATTAGCAATTCCTTGATACCTGTTACCTCAAAACACTATGCTACCGGGTAAGAGTATAAAAATGCAGGGCACCTTAGTTTTGATTGCTGGTTTGTTATTTTTTTGTGTGTGGATTTCAACTCTCCTGGTAAGCTCTAAAGGTGCCATTTTCATTGACATCTGCAAAACATAAAGGCAGAAAAATATTTCCTTCATCCAGGCTTTAAGATGCTGATCAGGAATGAGGGCATCTGTGTCCATGTGTTATCTTTATTCAGATAAGAGAACTGAAGCATATGTTGTGTAGGCTGCTGAACAATAATCCAGCAGGTTTTTGAAGACTTTTTTCATGGGACCAGGTGGAGTCCAGGCACTGTGCACGTGTGGTTTATCATGACTGCAAAATTGGCTTAACCTGGGACATGCATGTTGCACTGCTAACACTAAGAAGTTTGCTGTCCTTGGCTTCTCTGTCCCCCTAGATCTGTACGTGGGGAAAGTCTGAAGGTGACTACATTGTTTTCTTGAGGAGGCCCAGATAAAATACAGTGTAAACCACAGGGAAATAGGAGAAGAGAAAAAAAAAATTAAAAAAAAAAAACAAAACACAAAACAAACAAAAAAACCCCATAAAAAACAGTAAACAAACCATTAAGATGTAAGCCAATGCACAGTAAAAAACAAAAATAGACATTTTAGAAAATAATTTGACCTACATTGAGTTCATGTGTTATTCTCTTTACTTTTAACTTTACATGTTATTCAACTTACCTGCAATCTGGACATCTAGTCAAAATAAACAGTTACACCTGGATGTGCATTTTAATATAAAGTGTAATAAAAATATGAAAAAATCTGTCCAGAGAACAAAAAGGGAAGTGAGGCGTTCCAGCCTACGCATTCCCGTTTTGCTCTATGTGCACTTCCAGGTGGATAGTGGGATCTGCTACCAATTGGGAACCGAAGTAACTTAATGGAAGTTTCCATTAAGGTTAGCAGCTATACTTGGAACTAGGCTGCTTTCTCTCTGGGCATCTGCCCAGACCTCTATTTCCCAAGAGATTTTGAAAGGATTTGGTCTTTTCTATCTTTGGACAAGATCTAAGAAGCTCTGTAATAATGTTGGTATCATGTATGCAAATATCCAAATGTCTTGAAACAATTTTTCTCCATTGTTCTGAATTTTATTGAGTAAATACTTCCCCCAACTTTTTTTTTTTTTTTTTTTTTTCCCTGGAACTAACAACTACCAATTGTTCTCTGTTACTGAAAGCAGAGAGGAGCAGAGTACTCTGCTTGTTCCTATTGCTAAAATTTGCTGTGAGATTTTTACTCATACAGAAGCAAGTGACAACGTAAATGGTTCTTGTAAAGATTCCAGGCAGATGGCTTGTCCTCCCAAAGCATACACCCACTGAAATTTTCCTCCATAAATAAACTTCTTTCTCTAAAGAGGGAATCCCTGGATGTAAACTTTTCCTCTTTTATAGGACTTGAAAGTTGGTTGCAGCAGGGATAAGAGCTGTGCCTTTTGCTTTGCTTCCTGTGTTAAGACAGATTAGATATAACTACACTTAAAATGTGTTGCTTTCAAGAGAGCAAACAAGTTTTTTAAAAATATTCTGCAGTATTAGAAAGTGCTAGTTTAATTTAAGATATATAGTACTCTGGTTTTGGTATGGATGGGGAGCCATTTAATTTGGTAGTTCCCAGCAGGCACTTTCAAAATCATACAGCTTTCTAGTGTAAACTAAATATGTATTTTCTGTAGTCTTAATATTAACAGTTACAAATGTAGAAACATATACATTATAGAAGATCACTACCTCTTTTTAACTTCCTGAATTCTGTATACAGCTTCCACTTAAAGTGATTTGGGTCCAAAGACAAACCTGTCTTTGTACATGAATGTTTTTCTTCAGACTGCATTAAATTCACATGTCCTCCACAAGATTCCTCATTATGTATAACTTAATGTAACACTGCCCTTAGACATGCTGGTGTCCCTTGGGTATGGCCAGCTGGAGCCATCTCCTGTTCAGACAGTAAAGGGACTGTGTTAATCACCATCCTTTTTAGATTAAACTTGGATTTTATTTATTGCTTTGGAATTTTACCTTCTATGAGCAAACCTTAGTGCATAGTCGTTTGTACATGAAACCTATAATTCAAGTGAATGTATATTCTGGTTCACAAACTTCATACAGGCTTTGGTCTCTATAAGATAATACCACAAAGAAATACAAATTTAAAACATAGGTAACTAAGCGGTTTCTGTATTCTTCACATTTAATACAAGGAACATTTTAAAATAGTTAAACACTGTTGCAACATATCGGATTTTTCTTGATTGAAGTATTCAGTTGGTGTGTGCAGTAAAATTTGCAACCATCTTGTGTTCCTTGAGGAAGAGAAAGATGGTCTCCTGCACATATTTAAGGTGAACACTGAATTCTTTGTATTTGACATCTAATAGAAAGTGTATTGGATTTAATTTCCAGACAAAGACTTTTACAAAATTAGTAATAATATCTTTTTACTCTTTGATCAGAGTGAAGAAATACTTCAGAAATCTGAGCTAAGTAATTGTTATAGATGTCATGGAAACAACAAATATAGATGTTGTCGTGGAAAGTCAACTTCAGGTTTGTTACTTTGTCATCAAGAACAGCAAAATTTACTTAGCCCAGAATCCTTGTCCATCTGACATGGTTTTTAATCAGCTAGCCTTACCTTGGAATACAAAAGGCTGTTTTGTTGCTTGCGTGTGACCTAATTTCTTAGGTAGATAGGAAGTAGAAGTGAGCCAGAATTAGAGAAAATATAACAATCCACATATTTTCACAAAGGTGAGTGTAAAATGACTAGAAAGAAAATAAGATGAAATTACATAGAAAGAAACGTCAGAACACTTGATGTATTTATTTCCTATGATTACTGTCTGGGGCTCAGACACAAAGGCACAGAGACACCATATTTGTACTGTTTTAATCGTGTATCAGAAAACCCTGAGTTAATTTAAAAGCTGACTTTATATAGCACTGATTTTGGTCAGTTCAACTGCATTTTAGAGATCCATTCTGTCATACAGCAAATCAGTCTAAGCACAGGGAATAGTTTTAAGGAACTGAAAGATTTTTATGTTGGCTTTGAATCGCTTCTGTTTACCAGATAACATTACAGTAGGCATAATAGCTATGTAAAATGCAAGTATGATGAATCCAAGCCTCTTTAAATCATAAAATCTATAGCAAAATATCTTATCATCTTTGTAAATGCCATTCTGACTTGAGGCGCACTAGGAGACAGCACTCTTACACTGCATACATCTAGGGACAACTGAAGGAGCAGAATACACAATAATCCTTCTGATTAAATTATTTATAAATGTGCTTATGAATCAATCAAGTTGGATCAAGAAAGCTAGAGTTCAGAATTTTAATTTAATAATTTTCCATGGTTCTGGCTTCCATCCCATAATGCAAATAACTCTTTCTTATTCACATTTTTATCTCCCTCCTTGGCTGTGAGAGCTAAGTAATTGTGACTCCACTAGCATCCACAGAAAACCATTGACATTTGAGGGGGAAATTACAGTTTAAGGACTAGCCATCTATGAACATCAGCAGTTTCCTGCCAGCAGTGGCTGTGTTAGTCTTACTGCAGTCTTACAGATCTGTTGCAAAACTTCACTAATATTTGAAAAACACAGCTGAGATTGTTGGGTTCAAGGTGAGCTAGAAGTACAAAGGAAACCTAGCACATGAAAATTCAATTTTTTTTAATTATTATTTTTATTTTATTTAAATGGTGAAATGTTCATTTTAAAATGGTGCATGTGAAGTTTAATATTCCAAACGTATTTTTGTTCATAATGAAGTGTGATGGATATCTGGCACTTCCAGAAAATATCTACTGTTAAAAATAATATCTATACACATGTTTGAAATATTCTCTGTTAGAAACAGTCAGAAAAATATGAGATTTTGGGAGATCATGGGAAAAATTACTTTGAAGTTTTCTTACTATAGATCACTTAAATCATTGTGAAGTGTTCCTCATCTGTATCTCTTTATTGCACTTTTAATATGAAGGAAGTGAAATTTAGCATGTCTAACTGGGTCAGGAGGGTGTCTTTATGTATGAAATGAGAAGTGCACTTAACTGATAGGTGCAAATGGTGGGGGTGGCAAAAACAGTGACAACATTCCAACATCTTTGTAGAACCTGGAGAAGGAACATCAAAGCAGCCCAAGCCTTGTACTTAATTGGTCAGCATCTGAATACTTTCTCACTTATTCCCTGATTTCTTGTGCTCTCCTTGCATTGTGCAGCATCTTTTTTTTTCTCTACTTTTTAAAGGCATTATTGACAATTATATTAATTTTCACCTTGAAGTGACTGCAAAATACATGGAGCGACCCATCTGAGGAAAGTGCTCCTGGGTTGAAATGTGACCTGTTCTATTATTGTCCTTTTTGAAGGACACTAGATTTCTTTCAACAAGAGACAAGTAGAGGTGAGGGTAACACAGGGTTTTGTAAACAAGAATCCCATGTCTGAGTTAACTTCTGTTTTGGGGGATGTTGGTGAAAGCATCCTGATCACTGCCCTGCAAGCCATTCCATACTGAAAGCCTGTGCTCAGTGAGGTGTGTGAAGGAGGGGTAAGAAAATAAATTAAAAGCAATGATGTTTAGCATTTTCACAGGAGTGATGCAAAAAAGAGCAGCAGCCATTTTGACTCTCTCAAAAGGCTAACCCTTTGTCTGCTCAGCTATATATTTACTAGGAAACTAAATGCAGTTAAGAGACCAGATACACTTCACAGCTCTTCTGTTCTGCTCATAGGTTTATGCATTGTTAATTTGGAAACAGAGCTATTGTACTTCAGACAGAGTTATGAGCTTGATAAAGGAAGCAACATGATAGATTTAAGTACTCTCCTTTCAGGCACTGCAGATTGCCAAAGCAGTTGTGTTTAGTCTCAGTGGGTCATTTATCTTCAAACTCCACAGCTGACTCGGCACTTGGGTGGGTTGAGAAGTAAGCAGTTTTGACATTTAGCAGCCCAAGGCTGCTTTTCTCCTTGAGAGACTCGCATGTCAGCTATGTTAGGTTCTGTCTGCTGTTACTCTTTTGAAGCAAATGGTAAAATCTCACCTCAGCTGGGTGGCTGAGACCCTTGCAACATTTAGCAAGGCTAACCAATTGAATTATAGCTGAATGTGCCTGGGGGTATCATACGTAGCATATGATTTATCATGGTGGTGTTTTACATATAGTCTGTGGAAGGTAACAGAATGAAGTACTGAATATATGTTGAAAAATCCAGGGGAAAAGAAAAAAACACACACAGACAACCAAACAGAATAGTTTAGAATGAAATAATCTCCCTTCCATTACAAACAGCTCCATCATCAACATTCTGTCTTCTGTAGGTGAGCTTCTGCGTATATTTAGCCTGCAAGTTTAGTCTTCATTGTGTCTTGAAATTATTTAAATGTCAGATTTGCACAGAATGTAGCTCTTTGCTGTAGTACGTGTGGTTCAGGAAATGCAGATTTCAAAGCTGGAGTCTGTATAGATGCTGAAGTGATAAGCCCGAAATAGCAGAGCACACTCCACGAGGTTATTGCATCGGCACCTCAGCAAGCACTTCTGTTCAGTTAGGCAGAAAGCCTGAGGGTAAAGCAATGACCATTGTGGGATAAGCAGTTCTATTTTTAGCCATCTCTTTTCCAAGCCTCATCCTCTTACAACGCAATATTCACTAAATTGGAAATAATACATCCCAAACAACCCGAGAAACTAGAGATCATGAGTATTCATGCTGCAACTTAACAGCAGTATTTATGTTTCTTTCTTAAAAGAACATCCCTCAAAATGAGGTGAAAATGTGTTTATTCATAATTAATGTTTCCAGACAAATGCTTAGCAAGGGATATCTTATTTTCAGCTGTTTAGTAATCCTGCCTAATTATTCCCCTGCTGAAACTAGGAAATGTAGAGAAAAAGTGATCAGGAGAAGCTGAGCATTTCCTGCAAGGTACTATTGTTAATGCAATAAAAACAACTGCCTGCCCCTTAATAAAGAGTATTTAGTAATACACAAGATATAATCCAAGGTATAGATGACATTTTCAGTTGCCTGTTCTACATTTCTTTTGCATTCGCTGCAGACAGATGAGGTCTGCAACCTTACAAGAAGAATATAGTGAATGTTCTGCTGAAAATAACCTAAGGTATAAGTGTAGCCATTTTTAGTTCAAAAACCACGAGTGAATGTGTCAAAATATGTGTTCAGTTTTTCTGACTACTCTGATGAAATGTGCCTTTTGAGTAGTGAACTGCTTGGGAGGGGAACATGCTATATATGCTCACATAGCATACAAGAGAAGACAAAAATCTGTCTGCAAATGAGTATGTTATTCATCAACTATTGGCACTATGGGTTTGATCGTATATGCTACTTTCTTATTGTTTCTATTTCCTGCTGGAACAACTGAAGCTTCATAAATCTGAAACTTCTAAGAATGCTTTGGGAATATGGAATTCTTTATCTGAATTTTGTGAAGTCTTCTATTAGTTCATATTTACTTGTGAATATTAGCTCACATTAACATTGGTGATTAAGCATGCAACCAAGTATTGAGAAAACTGTATTGTTTGCAGGTGCAAGAAAAGCAAACTGAATAAAATGTCAATATTATTTTTGGCAATACTTGCCCTTATTTCCTACATGTATTCTGCTTTGACAACATGCTCAAATGTGTTTTGTTTTCCTGAGCGTAAAGAAAGCAGTCAAATACACATACCTTGCTTAGCATACTATTTACTATTTATTATTTATTATTCACAGTCTCTGAAGACATATACATATCTTATGGGGGCACTTATATTTCTTTTTCTTGGAACATACAGCCCATTTTTGAAAATGAAGTCTCAAAGGTTGCGATGTACCACAAGCAGAGCAGAGAATAGAAAGGCAGCCTTTCCTCCTCCACCACCCTCCCCCCAAAATTCTCTGTCCATATGGCCTGGAGACTCCTCCCTGACCATAACGTAGCATCCAGTTTAATTCTGAATGTGTGAGGAACCTGCTTCTCTATGAAACCAAATTCTTACTACTGGAAGAAACATGGGTGCCTCCAGCCAAAATTTCATCTGTAGTTATGTCCTACCTGCAATACTTTGCAGCAGGATATGGCTTGATATATGAATATACAGACCTGGAATCCTCAATACAGTGATTGTGGTTCCATCTTTCATCTTCCAGGAATATTAGAGAAAACTCAGACAGGAAGATTTTCACAGAACGTGCTGTACTGTGACATCTTCCTAACTGTGCTAAAGCTTAAATGACATTGTGTAAACAAAAGCTAGCTATTCACAGGGATCAAAGAAACATGGTTTTCTTTCATCTAACCAAATGTTTTCTCCAAAAGGCAGTTTGCCTGTTAAAGGACATAGTTAAGTGAAACATAACATGCTTGATCATATTTCTAGAGCAGTAAGCAACCCTTCCTGTGAAGTGTGACTTGCCATTTGAGAACTGAGCTACTGAAATTTTTAAATTATTCCTTCAAGTTGGTTTCAGGGCAACATTACAAATGTCATTGCAAGGGATATTTTCAAAAATAAAAAATTATAAGGAAGCCTCATATCAGTATTTTAGAGAAGCTGAAATACCATTGAAAGTCAGAATTTGTTAGCATTTTTACCAGATGGGGACATACAAGATTTCAGAGTATTTTCAGATTTTGTAGCATCCAACAGTGACATATAAGGCAATCACAGAAAATTCTGAATCAGAGAAAGGATTTAAAGAGCTAGATTTATAAAGGTAAGTCACAGGTGTTATGGACCTCTGTAAGACAGAGAATTTTGTATGATTTTCCTTTATCAAGGATGAGCTAATAGTATGGTAATGATATAAAGCCTTTTTTTAGGCACAAATTTAATGAACTGTATATGCACATGCATATATACAACACTTATTGAGTTACAGAATTTTTTTTTTTATTCTTTCTATTTCATTTCCTAGGTTTCTTCTAAGTCCTGATTAGTTTCAAGTGATAAACAACACCATAGCTGATTTTATTTGTTTCCTCCAAAAAGTTAAATTTTCATAACCACTTGTTGGTATTTTTTTTTTCACTCAGTTCAGTAAAGCTAGACCTAGTGCAAGCTTCCACAGACAAGGAAAAACCTACCTGGGAGGCAATGAGGCTATTGGTACATTGTCCTTGTTAGGGTCCTTTCTTTGAGGTCAAACCCTCAAGGCTTTTTTAGGTGTCCAAGTCATGTTTTTTTTTCCCTGAAGGTATTGATACAGGTGGCTGCTGTATGGCATTTGCATTGTCCCATAACTATCTCAACCTCGACCCATAACTATATTACATCTTGCATGCAACCTTTCCTCCTCTAATAGTGAGTGCCTACATCAGTGTGCTGTTAAGTCCAAGCCTTATCTAAGCTCTCTTTTCTCTTGCAGCCATGTTACTCATGGCTCTGGGGTGGATTAGAACAAATAAACTCTCTCATGACCATCCATGGGGTTGGGCAAGGCTGGGCAGAGTTTGAGGTCTACATCATCCCTGAGGATGCAGAGGGAGAGGATGTCCTGCCGTGACCTGCTGCTCTTAACCTCTTGCAAATGTGACTGAAAATTTAAGTTATTTCAGTCTCTCCTTCACTGATCTGTGGGTCTGGCTGCATGAGAAGAGTGCCTGATGCATCCATGGAAAGTGAAGTAGGGTGGCTGTGACACTTACAGGAGATGTTCAGAGAGGATGGTGGACAGTGATCAACACCTCTTCTCGTGCTCGATGACGATGCACAGCAACCAAAAATAAATTATTCATGGATATTTCAGAAAGAAACATGTCTCAAGATAGCAGGGAAAATGGTTCTAATGAACAGAATGTGACTACTGAAACTAAAACTAGACTCACTTTGTATTAATCAGATTATTTAAGACATGATTCCTGCTAACTGTTCTTTTCTGGGTGTGTTGTGCCAGAGAACTGTCGACAAGAAAGAAATAACACTTTTAGTAATTGAAAGGAAATCTGCTGTCAGGTGGTGCATTATGAAATGTTTACAATGCTAAGTGACAAAGAACATAATTTCTTATAGATTCTGTAATTTATTTAGAAATTCTTTTTCCTCCTCCAGCTCCTAAAATAGCTTTTAATCTTTCTGTTAAACTATCAGTGTTCTATACCTTTTTCTTTTGTATTAATGTCTTCTGCCATATTTCCCTTTTCTATATTTCACTGATGCAGGTTCATGCCCTTTGCCACTCCTAATCAGATCTTTGGTTTGACAAAACAGACTTGCTTGAATGCAAGTTAAACAGCTTCACTGAGCTCTGTGAAGTCTCCTGAGGGATGCTGTGACAAAAGTGCATATTTTAGTGGGACAAATTAATAATAAAGATATTTTTATTTTAATTGAAATGCTTATTTCTCATTTAAAGGATATGAACAAATTATTGTCAACACCCTTAAGAACAGAAGTACATCAGAGTTATTATGCTAGTGAAGGTACAAATTTTGTCCCTTTAAAACTTTCCAGAGCTTGAATCTGACTGGTACTTAGTTAACAAAATGCGTAGATCCAAAATCAAGGTGCTCTGAAGAAACATCAGGATTATTTTGTGTTTGATACTTTAGGAGAAGCCAGATGGAACATTGGGAGCTGGAGCTTGCCTGGGACACAGTGCTGGTCACTGCAGGAGTCTGGAGATGATCTCCTCCTCAGTCTCACCAGGAAGGCAGATTTATGTTTAGCTATTGTGTATTGTCTCTGTTGTTTTACCTGACTGCCATTAAGATACAATCAGAGAAAGCAAAGTTAAGAGGGCCTACAAGAGCTCTACGAAACCAACAGTCTCTGTTGTTTTCCTCATAGGCTTTTGCCACTTTTTCCGTTCTCCAATAGAAGAGGCAACAGCATCATCTCAAGAATGTTTCAGTAATTAGCTATTCAAACCATAGAAAAGTTTTCTTAGAGTCTATCCTAAATCTTCTTTGCTGAGCTTGAATCCTGTACTTATTTGTTTTATTCATAGCTAATTCCTCTTCTTGTTACAGCTCCCTTTTATTATTTTGAAAACTGTGTCCTTGCTAATAGAGCTATGGCAGATAAGGGAGGTACTGTAAGGTATTTTCCACAAGCAGACAGGATGACTAAAAAAGAGAGAAAAAGGACAAGCAGATAAGAGGGGGAGCTCCTGTGACACATGTAGGCTGTTTATACCTTAAACCTTTTCTTGATAGAAGTGGTACATGCTCATATATGACAGCTGCTTTCGGCTGTCAGAGAGGGTATCTGAAGGATCTGGACAGGTATTGCTAGGAGCTGGCAGATTATACTTTGTATTTGGTGTGGAGAAATCACTTGTTAAAAGCAAGCCTGTTTTCTGAGCTTGAGTTTGCTGGTAGGAAAAAAGAAATATAAACATTTAGGATTAGGGTTAAGTCTAGCATGAGGCTTTGCCTTGGAATGATGAACTGCAGTTACTGCTGGGTTTCTGTAAGCTTCCCTAATATTACAGATGATTATACCAGGGGAAAGGCAAACCTGACAGTTTCTTGGGGAAAGACCAAGAGCTCTTTATTAGGAATACAGTAATGTTTGGAAATAGAGGGAGGGATGAATTGTAGTGTAGTTAGGACTGCTAACCTGTTCTAAAGGACCTAAAATTTGATGAATTTTATTTATTTCTATAGAATAAGCCAAATACTATCATCATAATCCTAGACCAGGATTTAAAATTCTAAGATATTGCATTGGAATTTAATGATGTATAACAATCTTTTACTTTAGTGTTAATTATTTCCAGTTAAGGGCTAGAGATAAAGTTAAAATAAAGGTACAAAAAGTCAAGGGGATCCTGAGCTCTAATTATTGCTGTGTTCTGAAAGGTTTGGAAAGCGCTGACATTACTGGGCCACTTCTATTTACAAATATAAAGCCTGTTCTTGAACATAAAACCTTGGCTTTGCATGAGAAAAGGGCACTACTGGAGACCATAACATAGTAAATTCCCCAGCATCCTAAAGCAATCAATCTGACAGGGCCAATTTAAAAATCTAAAGGTAACTTATCTGAAGTCAGCACTGATTACACTTAGGTGTCCCTGCAATTCTGAGTCCTAACCCTGAATCCAACCCTGAATTTATACTAGGACAAGTGTTGGCCACTGCATGAAGCTCCACATGGAATCCTTGCTCTTTACATTTGCATTCTGGAAATGGAAAGTCTGAGCAGCTCCTGTTATTGTAAGACTTAAGCATGGTAATTGACATAGGCTTATGGCCAGTTCTTTTAGGACCTAGAGGAATGTAATAAATTCTGGCTATTTCCAGGGTATTTTGCCTGGATTCCAACATGAACACAAGATTACGTTTCTAATAGTGTTGGGCTGCAAGGGTTAGAATTCTGAAATGTAGCATGTTCTGAGTTGTAATCAGTTCTCGATTTAAAAATGTTCACTAACATAACCTTAGAAATGAAGTAATAAACTAACTGACTTTTCATCACTTCCATTATATTACACCTGAGTTAAATCTGGAGTTAAGAATGTTAAGACATCAGGATTAATTTTAATATTTTGGTTAGCAAAAATGTCTGGGCTATATTTGGGGCAGTGTTCTTTGGACCTAGGAGATTTTGTTGAGATTTTTTAACTACCTTTCAGTCCTTGACACAAGCTAAGGTTGAATGAAAGAAAATGTCAGATATGCTACCTGCTGCTTTTAAGAGAGTAAGAAGATAGTCTATGCCAATTACTTGGGGTGGGACTCAGCTTGAGTTTAAATTGCCTGAATTTAGGCATTTAATACACGTAACTTCTTGTGAGTAGGATGCCTAACTTCCTTTACTAGTCAGTACAGATATGGTTAATAATTCATTAAGCTCAGCATTAATCTATAGTGAATAGTCTCAGAAGGGATCATAAGTTTCAGGAGCTAGAGACCCCTTGGTAAACTTAGGTTTAAGATTTGGTTTGGCTATGGCTAGGGTGAAACAGCCATGCAGAAAATAATTTCATCTCAATTTGTTCCCCTCATTCAAAACTGAGATGCTGCTTTAGCTGAACACCAGAACTTTTTTTTCTTGCACGTTCTAAACATGTAACCTATGCTTAATGCTAGGATGAAACATTGTTTTCATCAGGCACCTAATGTAAATAGCACTGGAACTAGTTAGCCATATTTTTCAAATTTCAGGCTTACAGTGACTATTCAGCTTTCTATGTATGTAGGAACTTCTTTCAAACCCTAAATCTAATGATTAACCACACTGGGTTGCAAGAGGTAGACACTCACTTCATTTTTATCGACCCTAATGGAGCCAAGGCTAAAAATAGGTTGACAAACTTATTTACACTAAGAATTAATTGCAGATTTGTCCTCTTCAAAATTATAGACCTGAGGCTTTGACAGCAATAGACTACTAAATCTTCCCATGCTCTCTTAGCTCCTAACAAGACCACTCTTAAAAATAGACTTTCAAACCTTTAGAAGTACAGCAGGTGACCCCTTCATTGTTCTAATCTCCAAGTTTGCCTCTTGAGGGTTATGGTTTGTTCATATATGATCTTGAGAGTACATGAAGCTTTGCAGTTTAAACCAGCAGAATTCTACAGCAGAAATGTAACATAATGCAGCATATTTCCAAGGTTCAGGTTGGCCAGAATTTCCCAAATTTAACATAAACTAAAACTATAAGGTAGCTGTCTGTTAAAGACCAAAGTTTAATACATACAGTTAAGCCCCAGAGGAACCAGATACAAAATCAGGTTACCACAGCCCTTCTGATCTTAGTATTGCCCACAGCTCCTAAATCCCTTTATTTCCAAGAACTGACCTACCAACTTGGAGATAACAAGCTGGCAAGCTGGACCTAGCAAGTTGGCAACTTGGAGACAGAGCATTCACAGTATTGCTGGCTAAGATTCCAAACTTTTCCCTAGTCTTAGGAATTATCTCTAACTTCAGACTGGTAAACATGAGCTCCTTTATTAGCTTTTGTTCACAGGCCTGTTTTGAAATTCAAACGTTAACCTTCATAGTAATCTCAACCACAATCTTACGTTTAACTGCATACATCTGATCAAAACTCATCAGAATCCTAATCCTGTCATAAATTTAGGTCAACCGACTGTTCCCAAATCACTCTTTAGCATGGATCACGAAGCTCCCTCTGTTTAAAGTCCTAACTCCAGCAGCATTTCCAACCTTGCTTTCCACTATAGACTCCAGCCAGGAATATTTCTTCAAAAATATTTGTTTCAGAACCCTAAAAGAAATGTTAAATATTAAACCTTTACTCTGTTCCCACTTCCAGCATACAAATGCTTTTCACACTCTATGATTGAGATATTCCTCTGGTTTCCTGAGAAGCTAGTCTGTACTTTGTGGATCACTATTGGACCCGTACCTATTTGAAGCAGCACTTTTTCAGATCAGAAGTTATTGTGTTCCCCATTAAACAACAGCAGTTGCAGTCCATGAGAACTGAAGAGCTATGAGCCATCGGACTGGATGCAGTGGTCAAGTGGTCAAGGTAATAAAGATGTCAGATTAAAATCCTTATTTCTGCTAGTAAATTTGCACCTGAGGCCTTACCCCTCATTGTATGGAACACTTCTGCATGCATAGAAAGGGAGATAATAATAAACCTGCACTAGAAAAATAGGTGCACTTCTATAAACAGGAAGTTCCTTTGTGAATTCTTTCCATCCATGCTCAAATGAAGAACCAAAAGACAATAAGAGGTTAAAATCTCCATATAGAACACATTTATCAAACCAATAAATAAAAAGGCTTTTTCCAAAGCAATACAAATTTCTGTCTGCTTTTGATTCTTAATATTAAAAAAAAAAAAAATGGTAACCTGTATTTGTACTGGCCAAGATGGAGATAATTTTCTTCATATCAGCACAGCTGGTGATGTGCTTCGGATTTCATATTTTGGTCACTGCCCAAAAGTGCTTAGAGGACATCAAGGCTGTCTCCTTTTACCACTCTTACATTCCTTCCCTTCCTCACCCCAAACAAGTAGGCTGAGCCAAGGGTGAGGGGGAAGAAACTGCAAGGGGGCAGTTGCTTTCCAACATGGCTACTGCTCATGGGTAGACATCAGTCTGGTGGTAGGTGATTGCTTTTGCAGACCTCATCTTTTTTTTTTTTTCCTCTCTTTACTTCATGTATTGGACATTCTTTACCTAGACCCACAACTTTTCTTGCTTTTGGTTTTTCTTCCCTCTCCCATATTCTGCTGGAGGATGAAGGACTGAGCAAGCGAGTACTTGGCTGATGTCTGGAGCCAACCCACGACAGTGTGGTAAGGGGAGGCTGATAATATGACCAGCTGAGCATGAAATAATGATGACTTATATTAGTAAATTGAATGTATTTTCATTTCAGACCTGCAGATATTTCAAAAAGCTCTTGATAAATGCATGGATAGCACATCTCTAGTATTAACATCTTTTGTAAAACCTAAACCTTAGCATGAATATTTCTATCAAAAGTTATCTGGCAGATGGATAATTCTTACAGTCCAGGAGGCTAAGCTGTTAAGAGCATGAAGTATAATTAGCTTTCATAGTAAAACTTTGTATGGATTCTTACTCACTGGTTCTGATTTTCATGCATATTTCATTAAATATGCTTATTTTAGAGCTGCAGATAAAGCTCTACTGGATTAGCCTCAAGGGCCATATTAAAAAAAAAAAAAATCATTAGAGATTTAAAATTAGAGAATTAGAATCATTCCTCAATGTTTCAATGGCATTCATTCCTAATGACAGTGAAACTGACTAATGGGTGAACAGTAATCACAAGGATCAAAAATGCTATTAATGACTTATTCTTTTTCTTAGTCTTTTTCAGTTGAGTATTCAGTGCTTTATCACTAGGCCTTATACTTTTCTTCCTTCCTCACCCCACTTAGGCTAGTTGATAAACAAAGCTGAGGAATTTTAATGGCATCTACCTTGTTTTATTATTCCAGTTGAACTATGTTTTCTGTCAAGTCATTAATACAACAGATATATGGTTGGTTTCATACCTCCACATAGGTGGAAAATCACACAAGCCTAAGAATGATTTTCTAACAAACACTACAGAATGAGTTATTAGTACATTAATGATTCAATCTCGACATTCAACATTACTTCTTGCTAAAGAATAAATGCTTCTGAACAGGTTCTTTAATTTCTTAGGGATTGATAGCTGGGCAATGTTATAATCTCACACCAAATCTTATGAAATTGTTCAGCAATTGTACTCACAGGACTGCAGTTCAATTTTTGAATGGCAGTAAATGCTCTATAAAATCTGCAAAATTGCTAGCCTTGTAATTATGAATGTTTCAGAACAGAAAAAAACACAAAAGCATTTACAGGTAATCTCACTGTATCACATTTCAGGAGTGCCTGTTCTAAAAGCTTTTATTTAATCTTTAAATCTTTAAATTCAACTAATCCTTTAAGTTATGCCTCCAGGAAAGGAAATCTGAACACTTGGAAAGACAGAATAATATCATCATAGATACAAAAGGACATAATCAGGTAGTGAGAGGACAGTGCTGTTCCCCAAAATGTTAATACTCCCTAGTGAAGAACCTGTTGCATGATTTCAAGCTCAGTAGAAGTAATGTAAAATTCCCTTGCCCTCATTTTGAAAGGACTTCAGTTGTGAAATCAGTATAGGTGTATCTTGGATTCATCATTTCTCAGGGTAAAATAACATACCTTTCCCTGAGCTTTGTTTGGATGGAAGATACCCCTGTCCTATGACATTGCTATCAGTGTCACAACAGCACCAGTTCCAGTTTTAAGCATGCAGTTCTACATTTAAAAATGCAGTCAACATTGAGACGTGCTTTCATGGCTCAGTCATTTCATCGACACACTTAGACTATTTAGATGAGCTTTTGCACAAACTAGAAATTGAAGTCATTGTTATTATGAAAGACTTCTTTAATGCATAACAAAGCATCAACATGCTTCTATTTTATATACTGGTTATGGAAGGGCCAGTTCCACTGAAAACACAGATCACCAGCAGATGAAATGAAATGTATCTTGGCAGTCACATGCAACATCTTGATTTGGCCCTGGATCACCGCCCCAAGATACCTACCACACCTGATGTCAATAAGATGAAAGCTGGAAAAAATTTAGTTCAAAATTAAGCTGAAGCAGGTGCCCTCTTTATTGGTAGTATCTACCCTGACCTTCATCTTTCCAACAGCTTTATACAACACATATATACTTAATGCATAAACACTCACTTAGCCAAGGGTGCAAAAATAGCTTCAGGAACACCTGAATCTAGCACCAAATGTTTGGCTTCCAATCTTCACACATCACACCATCATCTTTGCTCAGAAAAACTCCAGTGTTGTGAAAATACAAACGCAGTCATTTTTTACAAGCATCAGGACTTCTAAAACCTATCAATAAGCCAACTTTGAGTCAATATTTTGAACTATTTTGAGTAAGCGTGTTAGCCCAAAGAGCAAAATATCATCACAGTCCTGGCAAAATAAACCTTGAAAGGCAAGTCACTATGGCTGATGAATTGCCCTAAACTGCATCAACCCATGCCACAGCCACTGCACTTCAAGTCAACACAGACACCAAGGACTGTTTAAGTGAGCCAAGGCTCCTAAAATCTGTTGTGTTTAATTCTATCAAACAGTAAACTGCAATACTCTTTGACTGCCATATTTCCCATAGTAAGCATATCCATTAATTTTCATTTTTCTTCTACTGTTAGCTCACATGTTACATGAGCATTAGCAAGGAAATTACAGTGTTTCAAAGCACAACTGACTCTGTGCACTTCTCTAGGTCGTCTATTCATGCCTGCATGTAAAAGAGAGAAAAATATTAGAGAGGTGGAATCAGAATTTTTTGGGTTGGAAAAGACCTTTAAGACCATAAAGTACAATCATTAACCTATCATTTGTCAGTTCCATCACATGTACTACAGTCTTTAAAATAACTCCAGTGTGTATTAACACCACAACAAAAATACTCGATGAGTCCTCAAAAGTTTGAAAAGAGAACTTACATGCATGGCAACTTGAGCACTGTCTCTTCTAAAAGACAAGTGAATTTTGTGTTTAAAAGAAGTGAAAGATATTGTTTGAAAGGATGGCTTTGAACTCAGATCCAGGGAAAATAAGCGACATGCATCATTCTTCAGGCATATTGGTCCTGAAACACCTCCTCTCTAATCTGTTATTTCTCACCATATCCTGTGTAGAAATCAGGATCCATGCCAGGATCATGTCTTATTTTGTGAGTGTTCAGGAACCTGAACACTACCAGCACCTTACAAGTTTAAATTTTGAAATAGTGTTTACAGAGGAGAGTGGAAAATTGTACCCAAAGCTGTTGACATGCAGATCATCACACAGGTCCAAAGTGATTGACCATTTTCTGATACTTTGACATAAATGAATTAATTAGTCTGGAACATTTTGCTTCTAGTGTATACATTTCTTGTAGCAGAGTCCAGGTCAAGTTGTTTCCAGAAATCTACATTACCTGTTTTCAGCCAATATTTTTCTTTTTCTGAGGCAGGTTCACAGGCTTCATGAACTATATGGGAAGTAACCTCTGCTATTGGCTTTACAGAATGCTAGTAAAAATTTCTAGCAAACATTTGTTTTGACAGATGGAAAGAGCTCTTCATTATAATAATCTCTCCTTGTGTGAAATTTCTTGCTAAGATCACATCAAGCATATTCTCAAAATGTGCCTGTTGCACTGACAGTTTTTCTCTCTTTTGTAGTAAAGTTCAAATGCTCAAGATATTAAGCTGGCTGTTCAATTTCAACAATTTTAAACAATTTTTTGTCATTTTTGGGATAAAACTGGCAAACCAAAGAAATAATGATGTTCCATTTTTTTGTTTCTGGGTTTGTTTGGGTTGTTTTGGGTTGGTTTTTGTTTTGGTTGGGTTGGGTTGGGGGGTTTTGTTTGTTTTTTTGTTTGGTTGGTTTTTTTTAGAAATAAGTCAAAGCACTCACAAAACCTGTTAAATAAAAATACACTTCAGTTTGAATTGTGCCCACACAAGTGTAATGAAACTGATACAAATAAAAAACCACAGGTATTCAAAGACTTCTTTGACAATTCATGCCTCAGTCTTGTCTTCAATTATTATTTCTGGATCATAGCAATGTAGATGGAATAATTCACAGTGATAGTGTTCTTGTCAGAGCTGTAACCAATTTGCAAATGCTTATAGTTATGCTGGTCTCATTGTGATGAAATGTCAAACAAATCTCAGTGACAGTTCTCACAAGTGGAAAAATGTCTTGCACCCAAGCTTTTAGGCAAATATTCTTTCAGTCTTTCCTGAATTTTCATTCCTTAAAAGCCTGTGTCATTTTGAAGCTTGCTCAATGTGTCCTTTGTTTTAAAGACTTTATTCTCTGGGTTCTGCATTGGGTGAAAATTCACTTGCTTCTATGGAAATAAAAAACCAAAGTAAACAACCTTTTTTCACAGCTTTTACTGAACTTAATTGGAGAATTCTGTAATTTGCGTAATTGGAAATGGTAATATAACGTTTACAAAGGCAATCCAAAGAAATTATGCACAAAAGCACCCTATCTTCTAGTTGTATTGTTAGCTGCCCTGCCACTATGGAAATTAATTAAGTCCTAAATATAAAGATAATTTTCTACCTTATATAATTTAGTAATTGAATAAACTCTGTTGGACAAAAAGCAATTAATCACATAAGTTACTTTAGATTAAAATAGAGGGGAAAATTGAACTACACAACACACATTTGGCAGGTCAGCTTTTCAGGCTGTATTTGTCCCTAAACATCATGCCACAAACAGATTGTTAAAAATTTTTAATATCTTCTGTCATTTTCTCTCCTTTTCTCATTTCATTTCCTCTCCATCACTCAACATAGTGACACACACACATTTACTTTTCTATTCCTTACTTGAAATAACTTGTTTTTTTATCACATGCTTCTTACACTACTCTTTTTCAAGACTTAAATTTTCACATTGATTCACTAGCCCTCAAAGTCTCCTTAAATTGATTGAATCAAACATTTATTGAATTGATTGAATCAAACATGCAAAAAAAAAGAAAATTACTTTCAAATTTTTAAAGGTTAGATGCCAGCTTGTGCTTCTTCAGAAGTGCTTCTTCAGATTCTGGTGATACTGCAAATTAACTTTTGATTCATTATATCATTTTTTCATTTTGTATTTCATTTGATTTTCCCCTCTTGCACTCATAATTTTTATGAAATATTTGACAGAACTCCTTAAAAGCTACTTGCCACTTTTATGAAATCCTAGCTGTCTCAGTAACTAGTAGTATTTCAGTCACAGTATCAGACTAATATTAAACCCCATCCTTCGACAAGAAACTAGGATTCAATGTTTGTCTTAAAATTATTCCCTACTTTGCTGCGAAGACAAAATGATCAGGATCTTTTGAACCACTTATCATATTGATCTGATTATGGCTTCCTGGACTATGGTGTGGGCTGAACAGTGGAGCTACACAGCTTTGATTTTCACCAGCTCAGATAGCTCAGTATTCTTGGTATTTCAGCACTGTGATGAACAACCTCACAGGTAAATTGAAGTGTTTTTTATAGCTCTTCTGGGAGTTTTCTTTTGCCCAGAACTACTGCAGTATGCTGTACAAAAGCTTTGTCCTTCCTCATGGCATCTGGGGACTCCCAAACACTGACTAAATTGGCAGCTGCCCACATAGAGCAGATGTAAAAACTTTCTATATCAGTCTAGCAGGAAAAGGGAATTTAACTGGAATCAAGAATTTTATGACTTTTATTTTTTTTTATTCTTGCAAATATTGACTGGATGGTTCAGCTCAGGTCATGTTTTGGAAAAACAAACCAAACTTCCTGGGTGATATTTCCACATCTGTACTTTGTATATTTTGAACTGGTGTTTTTTCTGTCTCTTGGGCCAGATTATCTGACCACCATCTAGCAACACAGCCAATTTGGTCTAGCCCTGTTGATATAAAGATTAGCCCAGAAAAGTTCTTTGTGTTTTGATTTTTTTTTTTTCCTTTGGGTGAATACAACTGACCACACTGTTTTTATACCTGATAAAGACAGGAAGCAGAAGGGGATTCTAATACACTATGTCTTAAGAGATCTGTCTAAAGTAGAGTATCACTAGGGCTGCCATAGGTTATTTTCTGAGCAGCTTTAAGCAGGAAACTAAATTATGTGTAATATTGCTTATATACATTTAACTTTCAGTGATCATTAATTTCTTCTGCAACTGTTGAGTTTAGGTTGAGGAGAGAGTCTGACTCAGAGTACTATACGTACCAGGAGTCAGCTATGGGATGAGGTCTGCTGGGTAGTCACAGCATTTCAAGCTCTTTATCTTTTCCTTTATGTCCAACTTATATTGCTCCCATGTCATAGAATCATAGAATGTTTTAGGCTGGAAGGAACCTTAGAGATTATCTACTACAACCTCCCCACAACTGGATCTCCTCACTCTGATAGATCTGATTTTAAAATATTTTGTTATTTCATTACTTTTTAAAAATGCAAAACTCCATTGCTTTTAATTTGTAGGGAATAAACAACTTCAAAACAGCTCCTGCACACTATAAGATTTTATGAGTTCACATTTGGGTCTAGTGTTAATAAAGATGTAGAATTAGCAGCTGAGGACCCTGGCAGTAACCATGGTGACCTGACCCTGATACACTTGTTCTGCTGATCTATCCATACCTTTATATGTATTTAGTAAACTCATTATGCCACTTTTGCCATATTTTAACTCTCTCTCCCACTCCCCCCTTTCCTTTTTTTATTTTATAGTTGGAACATCTGTTTTCATGTTTCCTATGTTTTTATTTTGGCTCTGTGGCTTGAGTGTAATGGCAAACAAGATACTGGAAAGAGGAAAACCCCTAACCCTGGAACTTACACAGTCACTGTGTACTACCTTTAGGAAAGAATGACTTTGAGACTGGTAGTTTGAGCTAACTGAAACTTTATAAATGTCACTTATTACATAATAAAAGTATACATATACACTTTTACAACTGTAGCTTTAAATTTCAACTTTGAAATATTCATTGCAATGGGTAATTCTCCTCCACATGAAATTCTCTGGAGCAGCCCTTCACGTTTTCAAGTTGTTCTTAAATAATACCACTTTGAAATTAGCAATAGTTCTATTTCCCTGTGGCAAGTTTCTAGATATTCAATAACCTGAAGAGAAAATTATTGTAGAAAAATTGCATAAGTACATATCCTTGAGAGGTTAAAATGATTGGGATGATTAGAATGGAAAGAAAGAACATATAAGAAACCTAAAAAGAATAACCAACACTAATAAGGATTTTCCACATAAATTATTTTACTTTAATCTTATCCAGGTATTTCTTTAACAGTCAAGGTAATTAGGTGACTAAGCCATTCATAATGAGTGTTGTGTTTATTTTTCTTCTGGTGAGATATACCTATAAGTGACAATAAGGCAAATAAAAGCAGCCTAATACTGTATTTATCTTCAAAGTTCCCTCTTTGTCTGTACCATGACTTTCTGAACTAGAATAGTAGTGATCTTTGATTTTCCTACCATGTGTACAAGTTAGCAGTCACTGAGCAAGAGCTTAAACATCTGAAATCAGAAAACTGAGCCTCTTAAAAGTAAATATTCTGAGAGGCTTTAGAAAACCTTCCAAGTACAACGCTTACATTTTTGAAAATGTTCTGATAATGAATGCAGTTTCAGGAAAATTTACCAGAACAGTGACTTCTACAGGAAAATTACAAAATATTATAAATAAGGGAATTTTCTCCATATTGTTAAACATTCATGCCTGACTAAGACTAATATGCTCATTCAGGAATGAGGCAGAATTTTATGGGATTTATGTGCTGAATCATCTCAGATTTCAGTACTCCTTGGTGAATATTTGTATAACTAAATAAATTATTGACTCGAGCCTGATTGAAATGCTAAGAAAATAAATTCTAATGCAGTTTGAGAAACTCATGTAGTATGATTGAGTTTGTCAGCTTATTACTAAGATTTGTTTCCTGCATAGCAGAACTTTCCTTAGGAAAAAACCACATTGGGACAGACCATGCATCTTTGTGTTGATAAGCAAGAATCTTGAATCAGAAATATTAGCCTACTCATATTCTCATGAATACCTAAATAACACTGTCCTAGAATCATAGGGCAATACAAGTGGGAAGAGACTTCAGGAGGTCTCTTGTCTAACTTTCTGCTCAGAGCCGGACAGACTGTGAGGTCAGACCATGTTATTCTAGGGTTTTTTCCAGTCTGATATTGAAAACTTCCAGGGATATAGACACCACAATCTCTCTAGGGACTCTGTTCCACTGTTCAGCTATTTTCATGATCAATTTTTGAGTGTGTTATGTCCAGTCTGAATACTGCTCTCACTTTATGCCAATTGCCTCTTAGCCTCCCATCATCCACAACTGTACACACAACTGTGAAGAGACAGACTCTCTTCTCAGTAACATCCCCATAGGCTGCTCCTAGGTCCCCTGAAGCCATCTCTTCTCCAGACTGTACAAGGCAAATCCTTCCAGCCTCTACCCACAGGGCACATGCTGCATCCTGCAAGAATCTTTGTGGTCCTGAACTGATCTCACTCCAATTTATCAACATCTTTCTTGTAGTGAGGTTGCCAAAACTGGATGCAGTATCAAGATGTGGTCTAATGAGTGCCATGGGAATAATCACTTCACTCCATCCACTGACTCTGCTTCTGTTAGTACAGCCTCAGAGGTTGCTGACCTTTGCTGCCAAGGGAACACTCCTGACTCATGTTCACTATCAGTATCTCCAGAGCTGCTCTGCACAAAAATGTATGTGATATCAACAATACTTTCTGAAGTGCTCTCTGCTGTAGTTCAAGAATGATTCATTTAAATATCATGTTATTAGATAGTATTCTATTCATAGATTTGTTCTCTTGTTCAGACTTTTGCATTCATCAGTAAATTATGTTAGCAGGAATTCTACTAGAAACTACAACCTCCTTTTCTCCAACTGTTTTAAAGTCAAGAACCTTCCATTTTTCATAGGATTATAGAATTACTAGGGTCGGAAGAGACCTTAAAGATCATTGAGTTCCAAACCCCCTGCATTGCCGGGGACACCTCACGTAAGATTTTAAATTTTTCTTCCTCAAGGTGTAAAATCCTGTAGTTTTTAGCTTTGTTGACAGATCTACTGAGCTGAAGGACATCCTTGATCATCAAAGTAATACTGCAAGATTTCACCTTAACAATTATTTTGTAGTTTTGGAAAGCATAATACAGCTCATACTGTACATCCAGTATCCTTTGCCCAAGTTACGTATTGATTCTTTTGTGGTACCAAACAAAAACAAAAAAACAAACAAAACCACACACACCCCACACATCTCCCCTCCCCCCCCCCCCAAAAAAAAAAAAAAAAAAAAAGAAAATATTAATGATTTTATATTGATTGCTCTAGGCTGAATATTTTTTTTTTAATTCCTCTTGAAATGTATAAATTTCTAGAGTTTTTTCTTCTTAGAAATCTTCTGCCTTCTCTTTGGGAAATTACAAATATTTTATCACCATGTTTTAAACACAATTAGGACTTCTTAAGACAAGGACTTCAACAAGTGAGTCTATTGTGTTGCACAAAATGGTCAACATATCCTTGTCCATATCACGTACATTATCATCCTAGCCAGGACATATTTGAGGGAGAGGAGTTGAGGGGAGTCCCATCAGTCAGCATTAAGTTTTTTCCTCTTCTTCATCAACACAATGTGTTTACTTTAAAAGATCATTCAAAATCGACCCTTCTCTGTTGTGAAGGGTAAAATTGTCCAGATGGACTGATGTAGAAGGATATTAGGAAAGCAAGTTGAAATATTTTCTCTAGAATTATTTTTTTGCAAGGAATTTAATATTAATTTTTAGAAGTTGACAGGACTATTAGAGTTATTCTTTCTGCATAGACAGTGATTAACTTGCAGTGTTACTCAGGCTGATGATAGATAACCACTATTTTGGCCTCTGATTCATTTATGATCTTACTGAGGATTTGTGGCTGATTCTCATCATTTTGCTTAAGCCACACCTCTGCTTGATGTAGTCACTCTCATGATAACAGGAAATGCTGTGAGGATCCACAGGGAAGGGAAAGAGCTCATGGGGAAGTTCTAATGAAGTAGCTTTATTTCTCTCCAGCATTTGTGAGAACAATCTGCTTCAGAATAAGCAAAGGTTTACAGAATGCATTTTGTTTGCTTGCTGTGAACCACCACACAGGAAGGATTTTTTTCTCAGTCCAGCCTACAATAACCAGCCCTCTGGTTTGTCTTCACTAGTATCTAAGATTTCTTCCTCAGGCAGGAAGACTTTCCAATGTGATTTACAGCCCAATCTGACTATCCAGTCAGATATTCAGTCTCCTGAGTAATACAGAAAAAAAACCCAAAACACCACTATCTCTTTTATTCAATGTAATCTGTTTTTGGCAGGAGGAACTTCTGTAAGAAGTACTATTAGACTCTGAATAAAACTTTTTTGTTATTTCCTCAGCTGGAGATGCCAAAACACTCAGTGCTGATCAAACAGTCCTCCCACCGAGGCCAATGGGATCACAGTGAGCTCCTGAAAAATCACATATCCTGTTAGCCATCTGAGTGCTCTGGGCTCTAACAGCAGATACTGTAAACAGCTATCAATGTTTATCACTTGCATTCAAACAGCATCCAAAATGTGTCCTGCTGTGTCCAAACCCCTATAAAGCCAGCACTGAAGGACTTCTTCCCTATTTTGGCATTGTCCTAGTACCATCAGAATTTCACACTGGGTGAGTCCTTGACTCAAAGCATTTACTTATGCTTACTACAACAGCAGATTTACCTGTGCACAGCATGTTAAGTAGCTAATCTTGGTTCAACATTTTGTATTGTAAATATCACTTGTCTGGTTTGTTTTTTTTTTAATAATTATTTTATACTCTGACAATGCTGTTAAAGCTCTAATGTTTGTGAATTATAATGAAGGAAGAACTGGAAGTCTGGCAATAAGCCTCTATTATTATTAGGATGTAGAGACACCATTTACCTCCACAATGACATAAGACTAATATTGTGAATGTTTTTCTTCTTTACATTAAAGTAAATAGAAAAAGTTCTACAAAATTATATGCCCAGGCAAACAAAGAAGGGATTTACTATGTTTACTCATAGAGGTTTCATTAATTTTTAATATACATTTTAAAAAATATGTTCTATGACCAATTCCAAACTAGAAACCTACTGTATGAGAAGGATGCTAATAAATGTGATCAGTTAAGTGGGCTTGTATTTGAGTCAAAAACTGAGCACGAGAAAATATTGTTTCCCTCTTGTTCTGTCAGCTGATAGAAAAATGAATTGCACCATTGATATAGTTCACCCAAACAAAAAAAGTAAGCAGGTAATGGGATGTCACAGTTTGGCAATTTCTCCAAAACAGTGAGAAGACAGTTCAGGTGATTTGCAAGGCATGCAAATATCCAAAGAAGAGAGGATGAACTTTACTGAAGAGGAGAGCATGAAAATGCTCACAGTACTAAGAAATCACTTTATTACTTGATCAGATCAGGAGTGAGCATGTTGCATCCTATCTGAACCAGCAGTGAACATCCTAGCTTCTTCTTCTGTATGTACTTTGTACTAAACCATTGTGCCCTAAGACACTGAGGAAAAAAACCATAATGAATATTTAGTATATTTAAACTGTTCTTAACCTTATGAAGTGTACATCACTTCTATTTTACTTTCACAGGTGACACATGATCCACTGCTGGGCTCAGCTTTGTCCTGAGGTGGATTGATTGCGGAGGTTAGGGTTAAGGTTTTGGTTTGCAGACACAAAGCATGTCCCATTAACTAAAATGAAACACAGTGAAAAACGGAGCACAAGGCTAATATGTGTTTTTCCAAGAAGCTGAGAGACCAAGTCTCCACAAGAATAAGTAGCAGCTAGAATAATTAGCAGCCTTGGCTCTTTTTGACTGCAATCAAATACTGACTCAAGCCTTAAGAGTCAGTGAAGCTAAGGCAGAGCAGATTCTGTAATGAGCAGAACACATGGAGTTGGATCATCCACCTCCTACTCCTGGGCTCAAAAGGATCAGGTGGAGTAGTGGTTGGCAGCCTTTTGCTATGGGTTCAGACCAGCATGTGCCATTGGCAGACACCTATGGTCCTTGGAAAATTAGCTTCAGAGTAGTTAAATTTAGGGAAATTATGTTCATGGAAATGGTGAGAAGGAAACAACTTGCTTCTTTTCTGTCTTTTTTTTTTCCTTTTTTTTTTTTTTTTTTTTTTTTTTATATAACTGGATTCCCTTCTCCAGTCCCAGACACTCAATTTATTGGAGGAGATGAGGTCTTCTAAGAGCCAGTGAATGGAGCAGCAAAGTGCTGCCAAACTCAGAGGTTCCACAAGCCAAGGGAGAATGGAGTGGCTTGTCTTCATCAGTGTGATGAAGAGCAGAACTGGCCTCTGCTTCTTTTCCTTTTGCCCCAAATGCTCTATATTATAAGTATTAAAGAGGAAACTGCAGCCAGCAGTTAAAACTGCTTAAATGAAACTTGTTTGTGAAAGATTCTTCCTCCTAAAGGCTTATTAAACTTAAGGACTGAAAAGCTGAATCTCATCAAAATACATATACTTAAGTAGCTGCTGCTGAATTTGTGTTTAGGAACTGTATTGCCTTTCTGTGAAGGTTTAGATCAAAATATTCTCCATGTAAAGCTTCCCTTGAAATAAATAGTATCCTGTATTTGCAGAATCAACATTTGGAAAAAAAGGAGGTGTACATTGATAAAAATATGTGAGTCAAATTCTACCCATAATTGAAGCTTTTCTTAATAAACACTTTTGAACCTTTAGAAAAGGTTAACCAAGAAGACCCTAAAAATAAGAATAATGGTCTAAGTAATTTATTAGAGTGAGGAAAAACAAGGTTTAAGATTTAGAGGATCAAACCCACCTTTACCTTGTCACAGTAAAGAATAAATAGAAAATAAGAATAACAATACGATGTATCAGAAAGCAGAGTTTGACTACAGCTCCTCTGCCTGTTAGCTTGTTTTGTCCATGGCACACAATCTTGAGATGAGATGAGGTAACTTTATTCCAATTTTGTGACATTTTAGAGTTGCTTCACACTTTCTCTGAGCATGAGCTTGGTAGGTGCAAAGTAGGAAAGAATGAGCTCCAAGACCTCTGCTGCCAGGCAGGAGACTTTACAAGAAACACCAGACTCTAAGAATGTCAGATGTCTGTCTAAATAACTGACAACTACAACAAAGTGAGGGCAAAAGTCATTCCCAACCAGACTATATTTAAATCTTCTAACCTGAACAGATTTCATATTCTAGGAAATATGTTTAAGATTCATCTTAGAAACACTGCTCTGTGTTTCCACGTTCAGTCATCAGCTCCAGTATATTTTTATATGAGACTTAACTGAGACAGTTACTGAACAGAACTAGCTACAGGGAAAGTTACGTGGTGCTCGTGAAAACAAAATATCCTCCCTTACATTATAGCAAAGCTAATTTAGAAAACATGCTGCCACAAATTTCTAGCTGGGCTTATGTACTTAAAAGAATTATGATCTGAGGTGCTTTGCTCAGAGACCTGTCCAGAGCTAGATTAGCTGTGGAAGTAATGATAAATTTCAGTTAACACAAGGGCAGAAGGAACAAGACCACTGTCCAAAGGGTCTGGTGGTTGTGTGCCAAACCAGACTGGGCATCAAACTCAGAGGCCAAATTCTTCACTGTGTGACTGCTCCTTGCTGCCAAAGCCAGTAGGAACAGCATGCCTACTCTGCAAGGCAGAGCATTTGATGAATAAACAAAGATATATTTCTGCAGAGAAATTTTTCTTGTGTTCTTTAAGAGTATTGTTCGGGGCTGGCTTTGTTTGTTTTTATAATATGGCAAAGCTGCGGGATATTAGGAAAATAGATTTTGGATGAAACCCCACTTCCACTAAAGAAATTGGGAAAATTCCCATTGACTTCCCCAGGGTCAGCTTCCATCTACAGTATGGTCCCTTGAGTGTTCTTTCTTGGTGACACCCAAATAAAATGAGCTCTGCTTACGAATCAAAAATGAGGTTTTTAAATCTGCTATCTCTTTAAGCTCAGCATGGTAGCAGAAATACAAGCTGTGCTCTTCTCTGTATCTCCTATTATTACCTGTCATAAAGAATCCACAATTAGGGTTTAGCTGGCAATTCCATTGCTGATACATGAGGCAGATGAAAATCCAAATTGTTCTTCCAAAACTGTTTTAGCTGCATACTGACAATAAAATATCTTTTTGTGGTTGTGCTAGAATAGTAAGCAGATATGCACCTCTATCCACACTGCCAGATTGAAAGCCCAATGAAATCAGTGGGATGGAGTCCTACTTAGAATAAAATTAGTATACTCCACAACATTGGTATAATTTAATTTCCACAGTCTCATAGTTGGGTTTACCAGAACAACTATTCCAGTATGCCTGATCTCTGCAAGAATTTTTTTAAATTATGTCAGTGACAGCAGGACCAAGCCTGTAATCACAGAACCATAGAAGCATAGAATGGTTTGACTGGAAGGGACCTCAAAGATCGAGTTCCAACCCCCTACCATGGGCAAGGACACCTCCCCCTAAACCAGGTTCCTCAAAGCCCCATCCAACCTGGCCTTGAACACTTCCAGAGAGGGGGCATCCACAGTTTCCCTGGGAAACCAGTTCCACTCTCTCACCACCGTCACAATAAAGAATTTCTTCCTAATATCTAATTTAATCTTCCCTCTTCTGATTTTAAACCTTTACCCCTTGTCTTGTCACTCCATACTTTATAAAAAGTTCTTCCCCAGCTTTTCTGTAGGTTCCCTCCAGGTACTGGAAGGCAGCTATAAAGTCTCTCTGAGGCATTCCCTTCTGCAGCCTGAACAACCCCAACTCTCTCAGTCTGTCTTCATAGGAGAGATGCTCCAGATGCTCTGATCAGAGCTTCATGGCCATTCTCTGGACCCACTCCAGCAGACCAATGTCTTTCTTCCCCTGGGGACTCTAGAACTGGACACCATACCTGCAGACACACACAGGGAGAAGCTGATCATTTAAAAGACTTTTAAAAATAAATTTTCAAATAAATATTCATAGGTATGAGCATTTCTACAATACCACAGTCATTTGTTTGGTGATTTCTCCTCTGATTACAAAGGAGATCAAAATAGAAGAGAGGATGAGTGGATAACAACACAAGGTGTTTGGAGTATTAAGGAGGCATGATTTTTCTTTTATAGATTGACCAGTGGAGCAGGAAAGGTCTTGTACCCAGCCATCTGAGGAGTTTAGGTTAGACAATGTCTTTATGTTTGGAAAACATTAGGTTTCAAGTTGCATTCAGAGCAGAACTCCTAATTGTCCTACACCTAAATCTCTGTAGCTGCTGAGGATATGGAGGGTATCAGAAGGCTTACATGCCTTTCTGTGAGAAATGCTTCCAACTTGATTTCTGTTCTGTTGGAACTAAATCAAGTGAAAATGTTTCCTTTTGCCGCAAAACGTCAACATCAAGTTAATAGTTATTATTATATATAGAATAATTTCACATCAATCCACCAAAAAATGGAAAACAAAGTGACTAAAAGAAAATAAAGCAAATCTTTCATGTTTTTTCAATTAAAAATGTTATTAAATTGAGTCATTCCCATGCAATTCATATTTTCTCAAAAGAACTCTTCAACTTGTTTGGCCCTATCTATTTATAGATCTTGTTTGTACTGCTCTTTTTATTTGTTTCTTTTTGCATTACTGCTCAAATGATTTCAAATTGCCATCTATGCTTATATGGCAACACAAAGGACTGAAGCCAGTGACATCTATTAAAATAGCCTGTGTCGGAGTTTATGCTGTATTTACCTCATCCTGAGGCATTTTCCTGTGATCTCTTTGAATTAATTTAATTTGAAAAATGTTGTTCTGGAGCTAAAATACATTGAGTAATAGTTGGTTGTTTTGGAAACTGAATAGCAAGAAATAACTTCAGTCCTTTTTGTCAAGCTATTAATTGTTTTGTTTATTTAAATTAAGAAAACTGTATGCCTACAGACATGTTATGAATTCTCAAGATTATACAGTATTCTTTCTGCCCAGCAGCTAAGATTTTTTAAAAAACACACTATAATAAATGTTTCTTTTTACACAATTCTGTTAATGGAGAGCAAAATAGATTAAATTAAAAAGTACTCATTTATTTCCCAAAAAGGAAAGGCTGGCTTAGTGGATCCTCAGTTAATTGGAGGCCTTTATCCTGCTTGAAACATGCAAGTCAGGAATACAGTCTAACATAAAAATCTGAGGTGAGTAACAAACCAGAACACCTTGCTTAGATCCTATAAACAGCTTGGCACTTTGCTTTTAAAGAGGACACTCTATTGCTTACAGGCTGTGGGCTGATGCATCCTCATGTCTGCCCAGTATCAGAGAATATTGTGACTTGAGCTGGCATCACAGCAAAACAAACCCTACTGATTCAGACTTACTGCTTACTTCTACATGAACAAATGGCACTGGAGCAGGCACAGTTCTGACGTCTAACAAGAACTGGCCTCCAAGGAGGGCATGCACTAAATCAAATCAGGCAAAAGGGAAAACATAAGGATTATTTGTGGTTTTTAAGTGGGAAATGCGTTACGAAAACAAGAGCCTTGTGAAGGATCACATGGTCTCGGTGTGCATAAATACCTGAAGGGAGGGTGAAAAGAGGCTTCAGCCTCAGCCAGGTTCTTTTCAGTGGCGTTCAGTAGAGTATAAACTCTAAGGAGTCTCTGCCTGAACATCAGGATACACTTCTTTATGATGCCTGAGAACTGGGAGTGGTTGCCCATGGAGGCTATGGACCTTACATCCTTGGAGATTTTTAAAAAATTGTTTGAGCATGGTCCTTGGGCAACCTGCTCTAGGTGGCACTGCTTGAGCAGACGGATGGAACAGAAGCCTTCCAGAGGTAGGTTCCAACCCCAAGCATCCTGCCATTTTGTGATTCTGTGTTGACAGGAAATCTGGAAACCAGCACCCTCAGTCCAATGGCACAGGAAGCCCCTTACCTTGTGCCTCTAAACTTAAGGTATTTGTGGAATAGTTTCTTCACTCATTTTTATGGTATTTTCAGGGATCAACAACTTCTTATTTAATAGATTCAGTGAAAATTAGAAGCAAATATCCTGTTTCTTTTCTTTAGTTAGATCTCTTTATGCTGCTATGGAAATACTGGGATTATACATGAGCATGTGGTGTGTGGAGAAAGCGAAAAAGTGTTTGCTCTCATTTTTACACCTGCTGATGGCACAGTAGTATCAGTCACATATTCCTGATATGTAGTGATATAAGGGAATACAGGTTTTACTCTCTTTTTTTTTTTCCCCAAGTCGTGATGCCCTGTTTTTTTATCAATACTATATAGATAGGGCCATATACAAATAGCTTGTCTGTGAACACATGCTAAAATTTCAGAAAAGGCTTTGTTTAGATTCTAAGCAAGTAAGAACATCTTTTGGCTCACATATTTAATTTTTTTTTAATGTTTAACTGAGGCAATAGTATTCTTCTATAAAGAGCAAGTATTCCTTCTGACTTGGTAATTAGTAGGAGTATTAAATAACTTAAAGAAATGATAAAACAGATATAAAAGGGCATTATCCTGTGAAAAACATGAGGGTTTTTCTATATTCTTCAAATTCCATACCTTCTCTTGTTGTCTGTATCTACAGTGAAGGGAACAGTCTTGCAGGGGTGATGGTTATCTTTTATGTATGACATCTCTGATAAATAGTTGACAAATAATAACATGTCTGTGGTGTGGTAGGCGTAGGTAAAGTTAAAAACCATAATTATTCTGTTGTTAATGCAGAAGGCTTTTACTCATATCCATTCGCATGGGTTAGATTTTTGGGTGATAATTCAGTGGTTCATCTCCACAAGATTTAAAATACATCAGTGCAGTCAGTGTTTAATTGCAAGTCTTACTAAAGTCTGTAAATGACATAAATTTATTTGTTTCATCTGTGCTGAGTTGCATTTGACCACATGAGCTAGGAACCAATTAAAATATGCTTATTTCAGTAATGCTATCTTTCCTCCAAACTCCCAAATATCATGGAAGTGTAAGAAGACATCTATGCTGTTATTTCTAGAGTAATATTGTAGGGAGAAGAGGTACCATGGCCAGAGGTAAAATATATTTTCTGTTTATTATGTTTAAGTGACCTGTTTTTCCCTCAAAGATGTTTTTTTCATAAAAGCATCTATTTTTGAACTTTCACCATTTTTCTTCTAGGCATTTCACAGGCATGGTTCTATATACATTATATTTTTTATTTCACCTTAAAAATAACTTTAAAATACCTGTTTGGGTTTGTTTTTTGATATTTTTTTTTAATACATGTGCATTTAACATTTTATTTTCAAAGAGAAATACTGGTTTGGGGACATTTAATTTAGATTAAAATTTACTTTTGAGAACAATATACCGCTCAATTGAATTAAAAATTGTTCTTAATACATTTGGGACAAAAAGCTCATATTGAATGTACTAAAAGGGAAACATCCTGAAATGGCTGGCAGTTCACAAAAATAGTTTCCACATATTTTTTTCCATCCTAGAGATGACTGAGATGCATGGCCTGAGGCAGTGCTCTTCCTTCCCGACAAAAAGCTCTGATGGAGGCTCTCTCTCAGAGTAGCACAGCCCCAGCTCTGACGGCAAATGTCAGTCCCAAGAAGATAACCTGCTCTGCTCCATCAGAGGCTTCAGTGCCTGCAGATACATTTTTAAGGAAGGCATGAGACTGTGAAAGATTTCAAAATATATGTTTCTTAGATATCTATTTTTTTTATTTGAAGATATTTGTATTTTGTCTCTACACACACACTAAAAAAACAACCCTCAAAAATAACTATGCAGTAATAACCAGTATTTTAGTTAGACTGGTGTAATTATGATGCTGAGCTATAACACAATGTAAAAAAATTTATCAGGAACACATATTGGAGAATGCACTTTGAATTAGAAACCACAACACAACTCTGTGACTGCATTTTCAAGATGGAAAGTGCTAAGCAGAAGTGAAAATATTATTCATAGAATCATAGAATCATAGAATCATAGAATCCTAGGGGTTGGAAGGGACCTCGAAAGATCATCTAGTCCAACCCCCCCTGCCAGAGCAGGGCCACCTAGAGTACATCTCCCAGGAACGTGTCCAGGCGGGTTTTGAATGTCTCCAGTGAAGGAGACTCCACAACCCCCCTGGGGAGCCTGTTCCAGGGCTCTGTCACCCTCACAGTAAAGAAATTTTTTCTGATATTCAACTTGAACCTCCTATGCTTCAATTTACACCCATTATCCCTTGTCCTATCGCTGGTCACCACTGAGAAAAGCCTAACTCCATCTCCCTGGCACTCACCCCTTACATATTTGAAAACATTGATGAGGTCACCCCTCAGTCTCCTTTTCTCCAAGCTAAAGAGACCCAGCTCCCGCAGCCTATCCTCATAAGGGAGATGCTCCACTCCCTTAATCATCTTAGTAGCCCTGCGCTGGACTCTTTCAAGCACTTCCCTGTCCTTCTTGAACTGAGGGGCCCAGAACTGGACACAATACTCCAGGTGCGGCCTCACCAATGCAGAATAGAGGGGGAGGAGAACCTCTCTTGACCTACTAACCACACCCTTTCTAATGCACCCCAGGATGCCATTGGCCTTCTTGGCCACAAGGGCACATTGCTGGCTCATGGTCATCTTCTTGTCTACCAGGACCCCCAGGTCTCTTTCACCTACACTGCTCTCCAGCAGGTCAGCCCCCAACCTATACTGGGACATAGTGTTGTTCTTCCCCAAATGCAAAACTCTACACTTTCCCTTGTTAAATTTCATCTTGTTTCTCCCTGCCCAACTCTCCAGCCTGTCTAAGTCTCTCTGGATGGCAGCACAGCCTTCTGGTGTGTCAGCCACTCCTCCCAGCTTAGTGTCATCAGCAAACTTGCTGAGGGTACATTCTATACCCTCATCCAAGTCGTTGATGAAGATATTGAACAACACCGGTCCCAGTACCGACCCTTGAGGGACTCCACTAGTCACACACCTCCAACCAGATTCTGCCCCATTGACTACAACTCTCTGACTCCTTCCTTTCAACCAGTTCCTGATCCACCTCACTACCTGATCACCAAACCCATACTTGATCAACTTATCTACAAGGATGCTGTGAGAGACGGTGTCAAATGCTTTACTGAAATCAAGATAAACCACATCTACCGCTCTTCCATCATCTATCCACCTAGTAATTTCCTCATAGAAGGCTATGAGGTTAGTTAAACATGATTTACCCTTGATAAAACCATGCTGACTGCTCTTGATGACCCCCGTGTCCATGATATGCCTGGAGATAGTGACAAGAACAAGTTGTTCCATCACCTTTCCAGGGATGGAGGTGAGGCTGACCGGTCTATAGTTACCCGGGTCCTCCTTCTTGCCCTTCTTGTAGACTGGAGTGACATTTGCTATCCTCCAGTCCTCAGGCACCTCTCCTGTTACCCATGACTTACTGAAGATGATGGAGAGTGGCCTAGCAATGACCTCCGCCAGTTCCCTCAGCACCCTTGGATGCATTCCATCTGGACCCATCGACTTATGGATGTCCAGATTACTCAGCTGATCCCTAACCCAATCCTCATCTACTATGTCAAGCTCCTCATCTATCTTGACTACTTTTGGGGCTAAATGAATCTGGGGCTCGTGCGGAAACCCTGCTACTATTACAATATGATTGCTAGAAGTAATTACAAAATTAGTCTTTACTGTTAGCTGGTATTCACTGTTCTGCTGGTTGTGAAGGTATGAGATTTTTTTGAATTCTCAACTACAGTAATTGCTGCCAGATGGATGTAATTTTAAGATCATTATTTGTAATCGTTCTTGTGCTCTCAGTACTTTGTCTTGAGACAATTGTAATTAAGATGTTTCTCAGCAGTTTTTCCCTGAGATACATTCTTTTCTTGCCCATCCAGGTTGAAAGGCTACTAAATTAATCACTGTACAATTTAGCTAAGGAACGCAGCTTTGTTGATGAGCTGTTATTTTTAACATTTAATTACAAAGTTAGAGAACTGGTTAGCAGACAGTGTGATAGCACGTATCACTAGGACTCAGATGCAAACCTAAGTGCACTATCTTGTTCCCCCACATGTAGGTGCAAATTACCTGAGTAAGCAGAGATCCTCTATCATGAAGCCCAGAGGAAAAGGACATGGGGTGTTGGTTGATGAGGAGTTCAACATGAGCTGGCACTGTGCACCTGCAGTTCAGAAAGTCAGCTCTATCCTGGGCTGCATCAAAAGAAACAAGGCCAGCATATCAAGGGAGATTCCCCTCTACTCTGCTCTTTTGAGACTCTACTTGGAGTACCATATCCAGTTCTAGTGCCCGCAAAGGAAGAAAGACAGGGGAATGGGTCCAGGGAATGTCCATGAAGCTGATCAGAGCATCTGGAGCATCCCTCCTATGAAGACAGACTGAGAGAGTTGGGGTTGTTCAGGCTGCAGAAGGGAATGCCTCAGAGAGACTTTATAGCTGCCTTCCAGTACCTGGAGGGAGCCTACAGAAAAGCTGGGGAAGAACTTTTTATAAGGGCATGAAGTGACAAGACAAGGGGTAAAGGTTTAAAATCAGAAGAGGGAAGATTAAATTAGATATTAGGAAGAAATTCTTTATTGTGACGGTGGTGAGAGAGTGGAACTGGTTTCCCAGGGAAACTGTGGATGCCCCCTCTTTGGAAGTGTTCAAGGCCAGGTTGGATGGGGCTTTGAGGAATCTGGTTTGGGGGGAGGTGTCCTTGCCCATGGTAGGGGGTTGGAACTCGATCTTTGAGGTCCCTTCCAGTCAAACCATTCTATGCTTCTATGGTTCTGTGATTACAGGCTTGGTCCTGCTGTCACTGACATAATTTAAAAAAATTCTTGCAGAGATCAGGCATACTGGAATAGTTGTTCTGGTAAACCCAACTATGAGACTGTGGAAATTAAATTATAGCAGGGTGCCTTTGGCCTCCTCCTGATGTTAACACTTGCAATTTTTGCATAAGCCCATGACATGTGGCTGGACAACTTTCCCAGGTAGATAGTAGTTCTCACTGCTGCTGCTAAATCATCACCAAATATACAGAATTTATTGACCAGAAATGGTCTCGGATTTGTAGATGGATGGAGGAGGATTTTAGTTTAGCAACATACTCTGATTTGTTTCCACTGTAAAAACTATTCAGAAATATTGACCACAACATTAGAAGGATTTCTACTAATCATATAAGGAATTGGATCAGACTATAGATCTTGAATAAAATCATATGTTACAAGAAATAAAAATTTGATGGATGTAGTCCAAGAAAAATAAGATTTCCAAGAATGTTGACAAGTCACTCTTTCAACTCTATACCAACTGAAATCACTACGTTGGGCTTCTTTTTCACTTTCTTCATAAGGTGTGTTTCTTATAAAAGTATTACAGTTTGGCAGAGAATAGGGTTTGATGGAGACCTACAGTTAAAGGAAAACTTCTTGTTAACCATTAATTTCTGGTTTTGCATGACATGGAAAAATGGAATAATTAACGTTTATTCCCTAGAGCCTCCAATTTTAATTTTGATTTTTACATTATTTTTTTCTGTTCTCTACTTCAAGCACAGAAGTTTAACAATTTTAACAATTGTTCTGAAATAGTATAATGCAACAAAAGAAAACCCATCTCAAGATCTCCTCGAGTAACAGTCCCAATGCTCCATGCTGAAGAACTTTTCCTAGACCCAATGCATTTCATCAGTGGAAAAAAATTACTCAGTGGGAGATAGGTTCTGATCTAATTATGAGAGCTGGCAAAGGGGAAATAACTATGATCTTTATTCATCTGCAAAACTATGCTAACAGGCTTCAGCTTAGGGCTCTGAACAGGGTTCATCCCAGCTGTTATTTCTTTCATGACTCATCCAAAGACTATGAGCAGGCAACAACTGGAGCCTTTTTCTGCAGTGTATTAGATGCCAAAAATGGGAGCAGATAGTGGTTCTGAGGTTCTCGAGTTCTACTTTCTGGGTTGGCACTAGTCCTAGTGACTGCAGCAGCATAAATCCCCATCATGCATGAGTTAAAGAGTCTGTCAGGCCACTTAGCATGAAGGTTTGTTCTAGCCTTTGTTCAGACCATGCTCCCACTTAGGCAAAAGTGATATTTGTGAATCAACATGATGGGGGCTGTAATAGCTCAGATTCAGTAAATCCCTCTAGTGCGTGTGTTAGGATCAACCTCATTCAGAAGAGCATTATTGATAAGATTAATTTTAAACACTGACGTGAGGGCTGTACTGTATGAGAGTTGTGATTACTAAGACACCTTTTTACCTTTAGTACTTGAATGTACTGCAGGGTTCTAAAAAATTATAGCAGATCTACAATGTACTGAAGTTCTTGTTAGACACTTATTTCATGGCATTCATGAGAATGCTTTTTTTTTTTTTACATCCTGCACTGTAAGCAAATATTTTGACTGCATTCAGATTAAAAGGATTTAATTAAATCTTGACTTAATGGACTTCTGTCGAATACGAAACTTGCCCCAGAAAGGGAAGGCCAGAGACTGAAAGATGGCAGAATGTCAGATGGGTTATGTAAGTCATACAGTCCAAAGAGCACTTTAATTTACTATCCTGCAGAGACTGTTTATACATTCTGTTTACATAGCAAGGCAGTAATGATGTTATCTCACTTTTGCTTTGTTTTGAACACCCAAGGTTAATGTATTAAAGCAAAAAAAAGGTGACTAAGTCATTGAATGAATTATTTGGAATAAAGATTTGCGTTCCTTTTTTTTTTTTTTTTTCATTTTGGATCAGTATGCTTACTGTTCACCCCAACCAGCAGAGTAAATCGGTGGAGACTTCTTGTAAGCAACGACAGCATATATGTCATTTGAAAACTGCTTGTTTTATTGCAGAGGACAAGATGAAAATGAAATGTGTTCAGAAGATGTCAGTGAGATCCTTGTGGCATAGCTGGTGGTAGGAAATGTATTTGGTAGCTTCTGCTTGCTCACACTTAGTCTGGCAGTGCATTACTTTAAGTGCAATAGCTTTAAGACTGAAGGCAGGTTTCATAAATGGGTTGAACAAAGTGCTCACTGTCCGTAAATGTAATGATTGCTGAGTAAAGTATAAGCAGGCATTGCATGGCAATAACTTGTTTTCTTTATAGAGCTGTTGTATGCACGCTATATATGTCAGTAATAACCTCTCCATAACTTCACATCTTCAGGAGAAGAGAAGGAGAAGAGCTATGAGATGCACTATAAAACTATGGAATAACTTCTCTAGTGGTTCAAAATGAAAGTGAGAAATTCAGAGTGCCTCTATCTAATGTATTGCTGAAGATCATCTTCTTGGCAATCATCTAGGCCTTACATAGAACCTTTCTTTATACCTTAGATCCAGATGAGGTGTGAAAGTCTTCCTCTCCTGTCCCAGTTTTTTCAGAGCAATCTCTCTAACTAAGAAACCATAAGTGGTGCTAAGATGTGGATTGTAATATACATAACAGAGAGAGATAAACTGGAAACGTCAACAAGGGCTAACTCCTTCAGTATAAAACCCCACTCCTGCCTCAGTTTCTCATAAAGAACATACATAACAGCTTGAGTCATCAGATTGCTAGGGGAGAAAATTATTTGGTCAGACATAAGTCAGATGAAAGAGGGACTTAATGGATCAACACAGATCTCTGTTCCTGCTGATTCACATTTTAGAGTGTGCAGGACAGTCTTCGTGCCAACACTTTTTAAATCACAGCCCCTTGGCATCAAAATAAGAAGTTCTCAGCAAGATTTTTTCTGAATTGTTTATCCCACAATATTTCTTCTTCATTCATTTGGAGAGAATGGCATTATGTGACACTTCTCTTCCTTTCATGTATTCAAAGTACTCAAGGGTAAGGGATTTGGTTTTTAGCCCCTGCAAACATACTTGCTAGGTTAAGCAAGAGACCAGAAGACCCTGCATTACTTTCCAAATGCTCTGACTTCCCACTCCTTTCATGCCTTACTGAATTGTCCCATCTTCTCTTTCGCAGTTCCAGCTTACCAAAAAAACCTCTTACTGCTTCCTCTTTAACTGCCTTACCCCCATGAGCACTGCTGAAACTTCTCTGAGCCCTGTCTCTCCCTGACAATCCCTCTCTGGTCTCTTCCTCACCCTTCTCCAACAAGCTGTGATGTCACCATCACATAATTGCATTTGGCATTTCCCAAAGAAGAAAAAAAGTGGGTAAAAAAAAAGCAATGGTTGCCTACAATGTTAAGAAGACTGCGATGGGGTTTTTTTTTCCTTCCTCATGGAAACAAACACAACAGGTTCCACTAAAATGTTCTCCTCCTCTGGCTGTTATTATTCTGAGCTCAGCTCAGAACAGTAAATTGCTAACCTACAGTCTTGTGGGTCCCCAGCCTTCTTCTGTTCCCCAAAAGCAGATAACTCCAAAACTTTCTTCTCCACAGCACAGAGATGTTTTTCTTCATTCTTCTTTAATCTCATTTCAAGATCATTTTTCCTTACCTCTAAATCTTACTCAGCAGGGCATGATCCTTGGTAAGGTATCTACAGAAAAACTTCCCTTAACAGCTTAAATTACTTCCTCTTCCTAAGAAGGGAGAGCTCCTTCTCAAATGCCCTTATAGGCCACTACTGGCCCAAGCCACTTTGGGAAGCAGGTACCATTGAAATCTTCCATGTCCCTAGTAAAGAGCCTGCACACCCTGGGAGAAAACATAAGTATTTCAATGATTTTCTGCTAAACATACCATGACTTTACACACCAAGTGGCTATACAGTTCAAAAGAGTTCCTAGAGCACTTAGTTTTCCATTCTACTTTATATAATCTACTTAGGATGGCACTACTGCACCAATAAAAAGAAAGGAACTGATTTACAAATATTAAATTATTGTTAATAACAGAGGAACACTTGTTTTAATTAGGTATTTGAGTGCTCTATGTTACACTCATGAACAGAGCTGCTGGGTGAACATGGGTCTCCAGCTGCATCCAAGTGTTTTTGCTAGCAGGGAATTATCTGCTGCAGAGTGAGGGTACAACAGTTCTTGGAAAACTTCATCTCATCTGATGACCATCCTTTCTTACAATTTCCACAGAAACTATATTAATGTGGGAAGATTTTTTATTTATCAGGACAATGATGTTGGAAGGGAGACACCTTCTTGGTTCATCTACAGACTTGATGTACAATGTTAGGCAAGACATTAAAGAATCTGTGATTCATATCTTTCTATGTAACATGGGGGTAAGTAATTTCACATGTACTCTTTAATTAATGCTTCAATAATTTGCAGGAGATTTAGAATTTATGCATTCCTTCTTCTAAAGGAGGGTTCTTCTCAGGGTAGTAAGACCTAACTTGAGGGGACAGACTTTCTTACAGTAGTAGAAAAAAAAGGTAGGCAAGAATAAATCCAAGAAAAATTAATCTGTTCCCCCTTTTAACTTGGGCTATACAGAGTCAATACAATTTTCACTACCTGACTTGAACCTGAAAACATTTGAACTGTTCCACCCAGCATCAATGACTGTCACAAATTTTCTGATTTCTCTTGAATGAAAACATGTGCCAGTAGTTTTAGAATATGTCATCAGTTATTTTGGGTGTTATAAGCTAATATCTTAATGACCTGATCCAAGAAAAACACATATGACCTAACAACCTTAATGACCACATAAGTGCCACAGATCCTAGCTTTGCTGGGGCTGAGCTACTAATTCAGCAGAAAGTTTGTCTGAGTATTGACTTTTGAACAGACAAAATCAATAACAGTCCCTTATCTTCTTCCATACAAGATTCTGATGGGTTTCGCTTCCCATTTTAGAACATCAGAGCATGGTAATTCAAACCAAGGAGTAAAATATACTGAGAGTTGATTGTGCGTGCACGCGCACACACACACACACACACAAATTATATTTTGTACACTTTTCTATAAAGAGGATGCAATTGATACAGCTGGTTTTAGAATTAAATTCATGGACATCGCTTTATGAACCCAAGGCACTGTATTACCCTGAACACTGAAAAGCATTGAGAGACTGCTTCTTCCCATTGCTTTTGCTTTAGTCAAACTTAATTAAAGGGATCCAGGTGAGAAATTGGTACAAAGAGATGTAATCTGAAAAGTAAGGTGAAAGTAGAAGGTGCTAGAGAAAAGCAGAGTATTTTCAAGCTGCCCTTGAGGCTGAATTTTTCAATTTCTTAAAGAATGCAGTGGTAGAAATTGTTTAGACTATGCCATTTGACTAATTTTAAACTAATCTTCCTTCAGACTGGCTAGAAAAGAAAATCCACAAAGTAAAAGAGTAATCCAACTTTCAAGACCACTCCAAATTCTGTTTATTTGCCCAAGACTGATACCTAATACCTGGATATTAATAACACCAACATTTAGGTAGTCAATACCTCCCTTCTTGGTACTGATCATATTTCCCATCTTCTAAGCAGCTATGTGATGACTGTACAGATTCAGTTTTATTCACAATCTACCTAGGCTGAACTGGATTCCATGGCCTGAAGTCTGACTGATGAAGTCTGATTGGACTAAAGTCTGAACTGGCTATAGGCCCAGTTCTTCTTCACCATAAATCTCTCCACAGTGTCGTTTTAGAGATGCATGGAATTAGGGAACAAATAAATTCAACCACTTTAACAAGATGCATTCAGCTACAGATACATTCTTGAAAGTGTGACATAAAACTGGTCATTTCCAATGGAGAGGCTGTAACCTTCTTAGGTTTTCCCTTTCAGTCATCTAAGTTGTATAAAAAGGACATAGTTGAAACGAATCTTTGTACTCTGATTTCTGTTTCTTCATTGCCAGTCTTTTGTCATCAAATTACCCTTCATCCCACTCTGTGACAAGAATTTTTTTGTAATAAACAGATTTTAAAGTCTCCAATGATCAAAAAGAGAAAAGAAACCTTTTCCTTCAATGAACACAAGAAGAATAAGATTGATGACTTTCGTTCATGAATGTAACAGTTTAAATTAAAAATCCAAAGCCCTCATGACTCTAGTTAATTGTACTTTGGAGATGCGATTTCAATATTTAACTTTCTGCAATCACAATGAAAACTTGGCTGCTATTGAATGATTTTAGGGGACTTTTTTGGTTGTTTTTTTTTGTTTGTTTGTTATTTGTGTGGGGTTTTTTTTTTTCCTTTCATCATAATCTTTTTGTTAGTAGAATCAGAAATACATTTCAAAACCAGAGAGTTGAGACAGTAAGCAGTTAAATACCTCTAGAAAAGCATCCCTTAATGCTGCAAAGATATAAGCATGTCCTGAAATGTGTGCATGAATCGTTCCACGTGTAATGTTAATTGCCTAGATCAGCACATAATGATCATGCAGCACCATAGTACAAATAAACTAAAGTGATTACAGGGACAAAGGCTGCATCTTTTTTTTTTTTTAATTATTATTTAAAAGTATAATTATTAGAAGATTACATTTTCTTCCTGTCTTTATGTGAAAGGGTGCAAACCACAGATAATTCACAGAGCTCCTCCTGGGCAGTCCTATTAGCTCTGACTGAGGTCTTGCTTTGCTCTTCACCTCTGCAGTCTGCAGATTAGAAACCAGGCACCCAGAGCATTTCCTCTCCTGCCATTGGGCTCCAGTTTTACATTCTTGTTTTAATAACTATGGCATGAAATGATCTTCATCTAGGATGCACTTTTCACAAGGTCTCTTCCCTCCCACCCCCATCTTCCTGATGGCTTATTATGACTGAAGTGGAAATGTTACATAAAACAAGCTGTTTATGGAAATGTTATTTCTGTCACATGAGCTCCAACCTGAAATGCCAGGCACTCTGTCTGGCTGCACGTATTAAATACATTAATTATATGTCATTATGCAATTTCCCTCTTATCAACACTGGTTCTTCCAGTTCTGATGAAATATAGTCAGAGCAGTAAAATTATTGCACCTTAGCAGACGTTAACGTTTATAACAACCTGACATAATAAGGATACTGTCATTGCAGAAACACCTTCCTACACCCATGTGGGTACTTGAAAAATCTGTGCTTTCTCCATCCTCCTACATAAATATAGTAGCTTAGGAACTTTTATGCTGTGCCTTGATTTTAAATGATAAAAGATGTCAGATAGCATTTAAAAAATAAGACATTAAAAAGGGACAACAAAGCTTTCCTTCAGATGTAGTCACCTATTCTGCTTCTGTAAACTGGGAAAAGTGTTAGAAAATAGGAAAAAAACAAAGTTTTCAATGAAAAAGCATTAAGATCCAATCCTAGGACCCCTTTCTATCTCTCTCAGATACCTAAAGAGCATAAATATCTGAAGGTGAAAGACTTTGCTGCCAGCCTAACTCCACTCACAGCAATTAAGTATGCAAGATTTCTTCAAATAAGATCTAAACTCTGCCCTGTAATGGTGGATCTAATCTTCTCAAGTGCATATCATACCTATGTATAGCTTGTTCTCTTGCACTTCAGCACCCTGTCTCCTCCCATGACAGTGGCTCAATGGCTGTGTTGTCACAAGACAAGACAGAGGTTTTGGAGCTCAAAGAAATAAGTTCAGACAGGATCCTGATACTCTTATGCTCTTGCCTCCAAATTGTACCATCAAAATAATGACTATGTCTAGATCAACCTTCTGGATTCTGATGTCTGAGTGTGGCACTTTTATATATGTTTATATATGTGGGAATTTCATATATGTTTTGTTTAAAATAAAAACATTGAATGTTTATACAGAAAATTAGTTCAATCTTGCAGGAAGCTGATATTTTTGAATGACAATCTAGTTTCTGGGCATATACTGGTTTCAGCAGTTCTTTTGCCCTGTTGTTAAGGTAACTCTTCCTAGATCAGTGATACATATTTAGGAAAGCCAAGGTGCTATACTGAATACTTCTGTGTAACCACGTTGAGCAGCACATCTGGATTGTAAAACCACAGTCAGAGAGTGGCAAAGCATTCCCTGTATCTGCCACAGAAATAAGGATTAGGAACAAGTAATCCAGTAGCAGCTCTGGCTCTGGCTTGTTAAATTTTGCTTTGTTGCTCATTTGCCTGAGGACTGACACGGTTCTGGCCGTTGTCAGAGCGACAAGAATGGCCACAGCAGCTGCCTATTTCGGCAACCGTGTTTTGGATGAGACCACAGAGTTTTGCAGTAGCGAGACAGGACCGACTCCAGGCATTTTACTGGTAAGAGAGGAAGATGGACTTGCTCTTGGATTTTGGCAGCAGCCCCAGAGGAGGGAAGTCTGCCTACACCCCATGGTAGGGGCTCACCTTTGATGGCAGAGTTGTGAGGCTGGCGTTGTCACGGCTCTCCAGGTCCTGCCGCCAGCCCCATCGGGCCCGGGACGGAGGAGGGGTGCGAGCCGAACCGGGGTGCCGGGAGGAGGACCGGAGGAAGGTGCCGTGCCGCCTGGCTCTGGGGCGGGGCCGCCGTAGCGCCTCGCCTGTGTATTGGGTCTAGATTCATACATAAATATAGCCCGGGTGGGCTCCCCCACCCCCACCCCAGAACGAGAAGCGGGTGCGGGAGGGGCAAAAAGAGAAATAAGAGGAGGGGGGCAGGGAGAAGTGGGGAGGGAAAGAAATAATAAATAAATCCAGTGAGGTCATTTCAATGAGAGCTCAGGAGGCGAGCAGACAAGGTCGACTTTTCCGGCGGAGGCTCAGCCCCTGAGGAGCGCGGTGCCGCAGCCCTCCCGCCGCCCGCCCGCCCGCCCGATCCCCGCCGCTCCCCGGCACCTTGGAGAGCTCCGCACCGCCGGGGCCGCGCTCTCTGCCTGCGCGGCGCTGCGCTGCGCGGGGTTGTTGCGCGGGGTTGTTGCGCGGGACCCGGCGGCACCGGGGCCCGCCCGCCCCTCGGCAGCGACCGCCGGCCGCGGATGCGCCGCTCCGCTCCGCCCCGGCTGCCGAGAGAAGGGAGAAAAGTTTGGGGGCGACTTAGGGCGGCGGGAGCACCGGAGGAGAAGGCGGATGAGAGGTTTCCCCGGCTGATGGAGAAGGAAGGATGACCGAAAGAGGATGTGCACCAGCAGCCAGATCATCGGGAGCCTCCTGGTGCTCTCCGTGCTGGAGATAGGGTTAGGGGTGTCCAGCGTGGCCGTGGGGGCGGTCAGTTTCAGCCTGGTCCTCACAGAGCATAAACCTCAGCTGGGAGACTCTTCTCCGGTATGGAGCGGGGTGTGTGTACGTTAGCCATTTCACTCTCTCTTTAACTCTTTATGGTGATGGTCAGACCGTGAGAAGGCAATCCCCTTCCCCTGCCTTCCCTTCCGCGTGTGCATGCTGCGCCGAGAGCCTCGTCGGGTCCATTTCTGATGTGCATGGGGTGCAGTCTGCATACTTGTGGGGCGAGGGGGAAAAGGTGGGGGGGGGAGATGTATGTGTGTGTTGGAGCGGGAGACCCCTTCTTTCTCGTTCCTTTTAATTTTCCAGTTTTGCTGTGAACAATTGAACTTTCTGTGAACCCATTCTCACACCTGGGAATGCCCGATGCCTCAAGTGGAACATGGGCTGTATCTTACTATCTTTAAATTGACTGTGAGTTTTGCTTTTGAAAAAGAACAGCCCTGTCCCTTACAACAAGACTGTCAAAACATGTTTTAAAATAATGTCGAGGGTATGTCAGCTGAATTCTGAGCTTCTGGGGGAAAAAAAGAAAGAGAAAGGGGGAAGGAAAAGGAAAGATTCTCATGATCTGGACAGCCTGAGTCTTGTAAAATGAACAAAAAAATCAAACACCAATAATGGGTTAATGGAAGCAGCATGGTCATATCACAGCATTTCTCACTTCTCAAAAACATTTCATATTTTTTCAGTTTGAGGTATGCATATTTCTAGGAAAAAAACCTCCTCCAAATGGTTATTTATAATTACAAAAAAAAAAAGAGTAGGAAATGCTGAATATTAAGCCTAAACATGAGTGGGCATTTTTGAACTCCAAGGCTGGTTTGGGCCAGCTTGGATTTTACAGCAGTATTTCTAAAAGGCTTGTCTGCTTTGCTAGGGATAACATCATAAATGCAAAACATTCTTGGTTATTCGTCATTGTAACCTTCTGTAATTTACAGATTCATTCTGACAAAGTGCTGCATGTAATACTCTCACTGTCAATAATTATTACTTACGACAGCAGTCATAAATATTTTTTGCAACACATAAACACAGACATTACTCTGCACTGCAGAACAGGTATGTAAGAAATGAGAATGAAGACTAGATAAGACAGTGACCAGGAGTAATGATATTACCAAAATCACTTCAAAGAGGGAGGTTTCCGATCATTGATGATGAAGAAAAGACTATTAAAAACATCTTAAAAACAGTCCCTCTGAAGAATTAATGACAGAGGGCAACACTGGGTTTCACTGAAGTCAAAGAGTTTTGACCAGTCAATGAGATCAGTATTTTATGCAGTGATTGCATTGTGTGACAATGCTGTCACATCTGATACCATTTCATGACAATGCACCTTTCCTGCATAACTGCCTCATTCGTTTTTGTGGTTTCTGTTCCCTGAGTTTGTCCTAGCCATAGATTAGGATACTAATACATTACATGTTGGCTCCAAGGACCTTATAATCAAAGCAAGCGACAGTTAGGATTAGAGAATGTAAGGAGGTATAAAGAAATAAACCAAAACTGCTTGGTATAACAGGTGGTTGCATTAACACACCAGCAGTTTGGCTGATTTCAAGCTGCTCGTCGGTAGAGTTTTACAGAGGAATAAGGCAGAGGCCAATGAATTGATTTTGCAGACATTGATAGGAAATTCTTCCCATAAGTGAGTGCAGAGGCATGGAAGAGAACTCAAAGGGACTTGTTTGAAAATGTAACACCAAGGTGAAGGATGCCCAAAGCAGAGCTAGCAGAGGCAGGTACCAGTTCCTAGGAACTGAGCAAACAACTGCAGATTGGCAAGGAAAAGGCCACAAAGAAACTGTAAAGTGAAGGTGGGTGAACAGCTTGTGTTTCATGGAGCAGAGGAAATGGGAAATCACAGCGGCATGGTTATAAAGGCTTACTTACTTTGCCTTGAACTAATGATCTTTTGTCTAAATTGTCATTATTATGGCACCTTCTGTGTACTGCTCCAGCACTTCAAATTGTCATGTTAGGTTTTCTTCTTCTGACTAGAGGACTAGCAAACCAGATAGGATAAGAAAAGGGCCAGAAATCTACCATTTTACAGTGTTGCCTAGGTTCATGAGTAACTAGGTGCAAATTAAAACAACTGGAGAAAGGTTTGTTTGCACCATCTGCAGAATTCTCCTCCTGTGGACATGGCATAAACCACCTTTCTGCTCACTCTCCCTTACTCTGAGCTCATGTTGCCTGAGTTGAATGTCTTGCATAAAATAAGTTATTTTTTTTTCCAATTCACAGTCTTGACTCAAGGTTTTCCTTTGAGAAATGAACAATAAGGAAAATGGACATTAAAGGCAAAACTAATACTTTGACATTTTAGGATGCAAAACACTGGAGTTAAATTGAACAGTGTCATGTCCCCTGTTGTAATCCACCTGGAAATAAAATGAGAACTTTTGACTGTGTTCTATCCTTCACTTATGTGGGTGGAACTCAGCAAAGGCCCAAGTTCATAAGGAAGTAGATGAAGATAGCATCACCATGGAAACATTAACCTGGATTCCTAAAATGTAGCCATCTTTAAGTCATTCACATTCTCCTATATATGACTTTCTGTGATGCTTTGCATTTGACACACATTAGGTTTCTTCTTGAAAGCATTGTTCTTATTGTTCATTGTCTCCATTCAGCCAGATAATTTACTAATGGACTGAACTTTAAGCATGTGAATCCCTCCCATAATATTAGAGTTAAAGTGAAGTTAAGTACGGGCTGGAGTGTCTGATTATTGCATGCACTGCATGCAAGCAAGTCAGGGAAGTTGGAGTAGACATATGTGAAGAAATGGACAGCCTAAAAACAATGCCTACATAAAAAAGTGCATGGAAATGGGAAAACTGTTTCTAAGTTTGTTGTTTTCATTGGAGTTGAGATGGATTAAGATAGTAAAATCTGTGTAAAATGTAGCCAAAAGAAAAAAAAATTGCAGGTTTGACTGACTGCTCAATTTATCTGGAGCATGTGGAGATGACTATCCAATTTATTTTAAATCATAATCTATCAGTTCTTTTTAAAATAGGCCATGGCTGCTAAGGTGAAAAACACAAATAAAACAAACAAAACCAAGCAAATAAAAAAACAAACCAAAACAAAAAAATAACAAACAAACCCCAAGCCAAACCAAACAAGCACAAAAAACCGTCCCATATACCCTAAGGTGAAGGTGGTGTTGATTTCCAGATTTTCTTTCTGTTTACTGTGGTTGTATTGGTATAGTCTACTCCACGGGCTGTACTCAGTGTTTCTCAGATTTCTTTTTTTCCAGATATTGAGGTATCTTTCTAAAATCCACAATTTCAATTCAGTTATCCAAATTACTATAGAAATGATCCAAACAATGAGTATGCTGAACCACTAACACGAGCATAGCAAGAATGGCAGCATCCACAGCAAAGGTTTTTGCACAAACAAAAGAAATCAAAGGATAATCTTTCACAAGTTATATACATATTTTTTTAATGGTCATATACTTTCCCATCTATATTTAAAATATAATGGTTGCATCGCTATCACTATTAGTGACTATACATTCGCACATGCACAGATGTGTATGGCTTTAATTCTCATTTATTCTGCATAAATTCTTATAAATGAGATTCTCTCACAGAAAGAGAATGAGAGACAAAAGTCACATCTTTAGTCAAATATGACACCTGTCTTCATATGTAAGGGAAATACCTGATGATTCACTTACGGCTCTGCCCCTCAAGAGAGCAGTTCTTTCTCTTATAAAGAGAAATATCTAAATGAATTTGAGAGATATGTATTCTCTGGATGTTGGTCGGTCTGTCTGTAGAGGCAGGGTTATTTTCTCTATGATTTGTGATTTTAGCACAGTGGAAGTCTGCCTGCCCATTAAAACTCTTCATTTAAGCTTGGCTATAGAAATTTGCTCCAAGCTGGCACTGGAAATATTTGATTTCACTGACTTTTTTGTTATTTTATTTTAACCCAGGAGTACAAGAGAAATGAGAAAGGGTCAGGCAGTATTGAACTCTCCCAGAGTAAGAACATTGTTTTAGACTGTTTAATCAATGTTGGTGGCCTAAAATTTTAAAACATTAAATTTTGCATCTAGTTTTTACTGCTGCCAAGTTTCCTTTGGAATGAAAAGCCAAAGTACTTTTTTATTTAAAAAGCACACTAAAAAAAAATTCACATTATTGTTTAGCATGCAGACATAATGCAGATGTGATCCTACTTTATTTTAACATGTGCATTGCATTTTCATGAAACTGACCATATTTCTGGCTAGCTCCTGCCCCTGATGAAATGAATTGCAGCACTGGCAGTGAGCTCAGTGGAAGCTGGGGAGAGTTCTGTACCTATAGATGAGGGAGGATGTACCAGATGAGGGAGCTTCTTTGCCTTGCATGTAACAATGACAATTCACTCCATCTGAGAAGTCTTTCAAGAAGTTTTCTTTATCATTCCAGGGACTGAGACAGAATGTAAACAGTCTGCATATGCCTCAAATCTGGCAAAGCAAGGGGAATTATGTGCTACTACCTGAGCTGCTATGTCTCACCTCAACAGAGCTCTCAGCATAACAGATTTTGGTGGAACACAGGGCTGGGTTGTGGCAATGCTGTTGCTTCTCATTCTGGATGTAGATGACTTGCAGCCAATTAGGTATCCCTGTCCCAAAAAACCCTTGCATGGGACAACATAAATTAGAAGTTTCCATTCCCCTTTTGCGAAGATTATTCTGTCTTTCTATGGAGGCAACAGGGAAACCTACTCCATGGGCTTGCTCTTTTTGTCCATTGTAATTTTTCTCTAGTTTGAGGCTTTTATGAAGAGTGGATTCTGTGCCCTTTATGCTTACCAAGCATAAAGAAGAAAATGTAATCCTCATTCTGAAATACTACTTCAAAGGAGAGTTACAAATAGAAGTACCTTTTCTGCTCACTTCATCCACTAAGATTTTCAGGGGTTTTTTTTCTCAATTGGATAGAACTGAAGTAACCAGATTCTTGGATAGAGTGTTCTTTTCTAGACATTAATAATTTCAAATTCCTGGGTCTTATGGCAGTCACATATTTATGCACTTTTACTGTAGAACAAACATTTTTTTATTTACCACCTGGAAAGATTAGATTGAAGTGAAGATATTGATTCAGTCTTGCTAGTTTCTTTTTCCAAGTGAAGCATAATTTGAATATGTAGGATAAGCTTGCATTCACTGTTATATTGAAATTTGGAAAAATTTCATTTCCAGTTTATCAGATATTCATGGATTACCCAGAACACTGGAGGGCTTTGCACAGTGTATGTAGTTTGGGCTTTTTCATCATGAACACTAACTGGGGATCAAGCAGTCCTTATATACAATAGGCTTTCTCTACTGCTTTTTTCAGCTTATCTCCAGAAAGATTTTTTTATAAACAGTTTTTTGTTTTCTCAAGGGAATTACACTTACCATTACTTTCACTCCATTAAAAAAATTAAAATAATAATTTTAAAAAATTAAAAAGTAATGGTTTAAAGTTTATTAGGTTCAATATGCAAAATACAATTTCTTCCTTTTCTTCTGCATGATGGAAAAAACCCAAATCTTTGGCTCTCTACAAATATGATTAAATTGGAATTATTTTTTTTTCAGGCTACCAGTGAGAAAGATTTTTTATTGTTGTGTTTTGTTTTGTTTCATTTTGTTTTGGTTTTTTTTCCAGGAGAGGGAGTGAGGCCAAGTCTTTTGTTCCAGAAAATATGATATAGGGATGGATCCAAACCACAGAACTTGAATCTAAATTGAGATTGCAGCCGCCTTAACACAATTTCTGCGTGTTTGGATGTGAGGTTTTGTTTCAAGCCCATATTTATTATGAAGTAAATCAAAGCAGGCTCAAAATAAACACTGTCCATTTCTGGGAGGTCTTTGGATCTTTATTTTAAAGTTCAACAGACCAAAAGAAGGATTTTCAAATATTCACAATGAACACAAGCAGGCACAGCTGCAGTGTGAATGGTAAAGACTACACAGGCAAATAGACACTGCTGCATCACCTTGCAGTCACAGCAGTGTTAGCAGCAGAGCTCACTCTGCTGGGTCCCCTTTCCACAGATCTTCACTGAAAAGAGGACTAACAGCCCACTGATTAAGTACCTTTTGAGCTTTGTAGTGTCTTTGGATTTCTTTACCCACCATCTAAGAGTGGTTCTGCCTCTACAATTGGATGAGACACACAATCTCGAGCTACTCATAACACAAAATGTCATGTATCACAGAATGTATGAATAAGTCTGTATGCAAAAGCAATCCCAGATGTAATGGGAGTTGGTTGCAAATAGTGATTTCTGCAGTTTTTTATGTAAGAATTTTGATTTAGATTTTTATGATTTTTTCTGATGAATAATTAAAACAGAAGTTCAGCAGTGAAACATCTGTTTCAACAAGTACCAGCTGAAGGTCCCTCTCTGGCTGCCAGGGCATTTTGATGGGCTCATTAATTTACTTTTGTGAAATGTTTTAGAGTTATTCTTGGCATGAGCTGTGAATACTTCAGCAATTCATCAGTCTTTATAAGACCTTATCTTCAGTGATACATTTCTTTTCCACTCTGGATTTACTGCATTCTCAATGTAAGTTTGTTTCCTTAAATTACTTCGTGTTTAGGTTAGAAATATAACTATGTTTAAAGACGCCAAGAGCTTGGCAAAAGCGGACTGAGGATAACCAGTGTTCACATAGAAAGGGACAAGTCCTTTGCCATGACAGTATTAATTAAGCAAAGGTGAACTGTGGTCCAGAGTTGGTCAACAGTTACAAGTCAAGTTTTAATGTTATGAAGTCCTGACATGAAGAGGAAGTGTCTCACAGCCAAGAAGAGAGGCTGACAAGAAAGCAGAATTCCCAATGGATGTATTCTAGTGGGCAGTATTATAAAATAGAAGACTTCTAAATAAAAAGACAAACAGGAGCAAACATAGGAAATTCCTTTTGAATCTGATTTGCACGAGTATCCTTTTTTCTGGTACAAAGAGCTAAGGTAGTTTCTCTCATCTTCTCTCATCTGCTTTCCTCTATTACTGATCACAACACCAAGACAAAAAAAAAATTACAGGGAAAAAAAACCAAAAAACCCCGAGTCCCTAGTTATTCTATAAAAATAAATGACCAAGCACATAACCTCCCACTGGCTTCCTAACCTTCCTAGGGGTCTCCACATTGAGAAGTCTGGCTAAGGCAGCTCTGCATGAGCAGCGTTCCTGAGCCCTGAGTATTGCTAATGTTCTTTCTGTAAAGCAGGTTTCCACTGTGGTAAACTTGGCTCAAACCTTTTCAATGCTTTACATGAGTTTTAATTTCCTGACACTGTGGCCCAAATTTATCTATTGGTTTTAATAGCAAGCTGCCTGCCACTGTAAATAAATAACCACACTGTTTTTTGGGCAAGACTTTTCTCTCTGAGTGCAGCACACCATCATCTAAAAAACCTCCAAATAGTAATAATCCTTTTCTACCACACACGTGCTTTCTTTGCTAGCACCCAAGTGTTTCTCTTCCAAGGTTTTTTCACATTTTCAGGCATAGTACTGCACTCAGTTTCACAACTTGCTTGTCTCATTGTCATACAGATTAGAAAACTTTGGCACAACCTTCCCAAGCTCACATAGAAGAACGTGGAACAACCAGGGATATCCAGCTCAGAATTTTCAGAATTCTGTTCAGAACAGAATGAAATAGAGCAGAAAGAACAGAATATTTCAGTTGGTGCTCTGTTGAGTTTTTTAACTACAGCACACTTATTCCTTGTGTATATGTATAGATATTGTAGATGTACAGAGAAAGCAGGTACATACAGAGTATAAATACAGACCCTGATCCAATAAAATATTAAAGAATCATAGAACCATGGAATATCCTGAGTTGAAAGGACCTCATAAGGAATATGGAGTCCACCTCCCTGCTCCTTGCAGCAATACCTAAAATTAATCTTATGTCTAAGGGAAATGTCCAGATGCTCCTTGAATTCTCACAGGCTTGGTGCCATGGCCGCTTCCTGGGGAGCGTACACCAGTGACAAATTATCCTCTCTTTGAAGATTTTGTTGATGCCCCATCTGAACTTCCCTTGATGCACCTCCATTCCATTTGCTCACATCTTATTGCTGCCAACCAGAGAGAGGAGGTCAGCCCTCTCCCTGCTCCCTTTACATTGCCCCACTTGAGGAAGTTGTAGAATGTGTTGACTGTAGACTGTGATCTCTCCTCCAAGATGAACAAGACAAGTGAGCTCAGCTGCTCCTCAGAAGTCTTGTCCTCTAGACCTTTAACCATCTTGAGCACCCTCCTCTGGACACTCTAATAATATTATATCCTTCTTACATTAAGGCACCCAAAACTGCACACAATACTCGAGGTGAAGCCACACCAGTGCACGGGGACTGTCACATTTCTGGACTGGCTGGTTATGCTCTGCTTGATGAACCCCAGGACAAGGTTGTCCCTTTTGGCTGCCAGGGCACACTATTGACTCAAATTCAACTTTCCATCAACCCAGACTTTCAGATCTCTTTCCATGATACTGTTCAGCATCCTTTGGTTCCCCAGTTTGTATGTATAACGTGGCACTAAGTAAAGGTGGTTTGGAAGACTGTGTGTCCTGCCCTTGAAAAACAGTAAACAATAGCAGAACTACCCAGACCAGTGGGTTCTAATGTTGAGTGACCCTGTAATTTACTTGTTGCTCCTTAGGTCATATGCAAGGCTAACATAACTATTTTGTTCCATTCCCTTCTGGCTAGCAAAAAATGTACAATAAAAAGTTCCTCAGTCAAGATCAGCAGCAACAAAAATCTATTGACTCTAATAGGAGGAGAGTTAGAGTATTCTCAGAAAAAATGGGTGACCTATTCTTTCATCTTTAAAGATAAATTTCAAAACCCCCAGTTTTTTAAACTAGTTAACATATACTTCTCATATCTTTGATAGTTTCTGTAAGCTTTCCAGAACTCTTAATTTTTTCTTTATACAAAGCTTTCCTTTTAAACCTATTCAATCACTATAGAGAGAAATTATTTATTAATATGCTTTATCAAATCTGACTGAATCAAATTTAATTACAGTGATATCCTGAACAAAACTTTTTGAGGTTTCTGCATTTATGTTGAGAAATACAACACTACATATGAAAACCTGAGGCATCCTTTCAGTTGAAGGCAATCTGTTATGACAGGACTGGAGTGATCTAGAGGGACCTTGAAAGTTAGGCAGGGAGAAATTCATTGTATTACAAGGGCAACTGGAAAGTCTTGCATCTGTGAAAGAACAATCCTAGGTACCAATATAGGCTGAGGACTGAGCTGTTGGAGAGCAGCACAGGGGAAAAGGACCTGGGAGTGCTGGTGCATGGAAGGATGACCATGAGCCAACGATGTGCCCCTGTGGCCAAGAAGGCTAATGGCATCCTGGGGTGCATTAGAAGACGTGTGGCCAGTAGGTCAAGAGAGGTTCTCCTATCCCTCTACTCTACCCTGGTGAGGCTGCATGTGGAATATTGTCTCCAGTTCTGGGCCCCTCAGTTCCAGAAGGACTGGGAACTGCTTGAGTCCAGCGCAGAGTGACCACGATGCTTAAAGGAGTGGAACATCTCCCTAATGAGGAAAGGTCATGAGAGCTGGGTCTCTTCAGCTTGGAGAAGGGGACACTGAGGGGTGACCTCCTCAATGTTTATAAATACATAAGGGGCGAGTGCCAGGAGAATAGGGTCAAGATTTTCTCAGGAGGTGACTAACAATAGGACAAGGAGTAATGGTTATAAACTGGAGTATAGGCGGTTCCATATAAATATAAGGAGGAATTTTTTCACTATGAGGGTGACAGAGCACTGGAACAGGCTGCCCAGAGAGGTTGTGGAGTCAGCAGGTACCAGGTGGCTACCTGGACACCTTCCTATGTGATCTGTTGTAGGTGACCCCGCTCTGGCAGGGGGGTTGGACTAGATCATCTTTCAAGGTCCCTTCCAACCCCTAACTTACTCTAATTCTATGATTCTACAATTCTATGACTCCATGACTGTGAGTTAGATTCTAAAACTTCACAGAAAGCTGAGTGAAAACTTTCAAGGCAGATATGAGGCAGGTTCTGAGCTGAAATCTCCTCTGCCTGTGGGAAAGGGGCAGAGAAACCTCTACCCATTGGTTTTTTGATTGTTATTCCAGTGGTTGAGCTCTAGTGATAACTATGTTTCATGTCCTGGTAAGTCCTAAGCCAGTCAGTGCCATGGTCTACATGACTCAGCCCTTTCCATAATCAGATTGGTATTAATTACATATCTCATGTTTAATGTAGTGGTAAATAATATATAAAATTCAACCTTATTCATCATGAGGAACTCATTCAATGGGCCTAACTCAGAGTAAAAATACATCTCAAGGCTTATGCTTTACTGTAGCTGGAGGAAGATAAACTGATTTAAAGCTGAGATACTGAAGCAGCAAATTTTTTAGGTTAAATGTACATGCAATACAATAACAGACACTGACTTTCATATAGAAGCTGTTTCTTTTTTTGCTTTTCTTTTTTTTTTTTTTTTTTACTTATGTAACAGCTAGGTCTTTTCCATAATTTAATCCTAAATCAAGGTCGAGCAGAGCCTATTGCTTGAAATACCACCTCCATGCAAAAAGGATGTGGGAAAATCCAGTTGTAAAACTATAAAATTACTTCCCAATAGAGGCATAGGGTTAGCTTTACTGAAAATATGTAGCACAGTTTTCTTAAAAAGGAATTAATGAGGTACCAAGAAATGTTTTGACAGTATTACAGACACCTGAAGAAGGGCTTACTGTTTTCACACAACTACTGTAGCTTTTGTCACATCTCCCTCAGGGAGTCTTTGCAGTTTCCCTCCTTTTTGGAGGGAAAAAAACCTTTTCCCAAAAAACCCCTCTTTTTTTCCCTCACACTTTTTTGTGGGAGGAAAAAGTAACATCAGAGAACATTATTGGTCTTTGATACAGGTCACTGAAAAACATTACCACCTGTTCATGTCAGCTGGTAGGGATGATTCTGATTTTGTTAATCAGGTTTTGCCTGGTGCTTGATGCAACAATTAGCAGATCAGTTTGTGAAAGGGAACTACATGGAAAAAGTACAGATATCTTGATGCTGTCTCTTGCAAGATTTGGAAGTAGGTGATTCAGATCACTTGCTAAATTTTTCTGAGGAAATAAAAAACCTAAGAGAGTAAAAAGCAATCTTTTGCTTGCAACATTGGGGTTATTTTCATGTCTTGTTTGCCAAAGCAGCTTAAAAAGTAGGAGGTTTTTTAATTTTACTTTTTTCTAATGATTCATCATCCTCAGTCTGACTTTTCATTCTGGTATCTTCTCTACTAATTGTGTTTTTGGTTGAGGTATAACTTCCTGAAACATAAGGTTTGTGATAGAAATGATGACAACTGTAACCACTGCCTAACCTAAAATTGAGGTCACCACTACACCATCAGAGAAGGATTTATTGAAACCTTAAATGATGAAATAACTGGTATTTTGTTTGCTTTGCAGTTTCTGCTTTGTGGCATATGTGGAATATTGTGCGCCAAAAAAAAATCTGGACTTGTTGTAAGTTTTTCCATTGCATATATAACCCATAAGTATTTGAAAGGCAAACTTATCTAACTTGAATTCATTGCTGGGGGCTTTTTGTGTTCAAGTGTTTCTGATAAAAACTCAGTAAAAATTGCAAGTCAGCAGTGCAAAAAAAAGCAATCAGCACTTTGGGTTAATCAAGCAAAACAAGGCAGTTCTGAAATAGCCTATTCAGGTCATTGCTATTTAAGCTACACATCCCTATTTATCCTTTTCTGGACAAATATGGATGGAAAACCTGTTGATACAAACTTAGGCCAAGTCAATAAAAAGTTCTGCAATAACTTAAATGGACTGTAGCTTCTTAAAAAAAAAAAAAATCTCTGTGAACTGTGGCATGACTGGGCCGCCACCTCAAAGAGGCTTCTGACCAACTCTGTTTCTAGGTATTGTAACTGTTCACTTTTTTAATAACTTGTTTTTGCAATCAGAAGATGGCATAAGTCCATTTTAAAGTGATGGCGGATGTTTTCTATCTCTTCTAAGAATCTAAAATACAGTAATTTTTCTGACTGCAGCAAAATGGTGTTACAATGGTGAAAAAAATCACAGCAGAACTTTATGTTAAACCTATGGTCCTTCTGTAAGTGAAAATTTCTGACTAATTTTCTGTCAGCTTTACTATTCACATACAGATAGAACTTTTGTAAAACCAGCCTAAGTGTGAAGGGAAGCAGGGGATCCCTTTCAGATTACTTACAAATACGAATGAGTTAAACCCTATTACAATGACATTCTCATTTCTTAAAGGCATATGGACCATAACCACTTTCTATAAGCTGTCTGTTCACATGGTCTCATGGAATTGTCACTGCCAGGGGACTGCAACATCCAGCCTGTCACATTGCTGGTGAAATTTTCAGGCCACTTGTGTGCAGAAGTGGTCTGTAAGGCTCCCTAAATTGTTCCTACCAGAGTAGGTACATATACAAAGCCATATTTAATAACACTGAAGACTCATCTAGATCAGCATCTGACAGGTGGGCAGTATCAAGGGGAGTGAATAAGACAATGATTTAGCAGTGTCTCCATAATGTCTTTTGCCCTTGAGTCATTTGTGGCTCAAGGATATCTCAAACCAGGGTAGCGTCTGATTTAAGTGATGCTTAAATTAAAGTGAGGCCTTTAAACATGCCTCATTAATTGCAGCCTGTTTCACATCCTTCTGAAGTTTCCAGAAATGTTTTAACCAAGTTTAAAAAAACGCACAAACACATAATCACCACACTGACCTTTTGTAGAGCTGAATCACAAATTTCGTTTTTGATTCCATTGCTTCTTTGTCCCACACATTCAGCTTGAACACTTTTGAAGTCCTCACAAAAGGTGTAGGAGACGGCACAGAAGGGAAGAGAGATTCATGGAGAATACGTGAGGTATTCACCTCTGAGGGGTGGTGAGAAGATGCACAGTAGAAAATTGAGGCACATTCTGTCATGTTACTCTTTTAAATGAAACACTGGAAATGAAAAGACTTGTGTCCTAGTAATTCTTCATTGACTAGCTTTTGACATGAGCAATGCAGTCTGTCAACTTTATCTTGAATGGTACATCAATCTTAACTCTTGTACACCAGAAAGTATTTTATTTACTTGGAGTTCTGTGAGAGCTGAGGGAGTTAAAAATTTGTGTCTATTAAGTTTTGTGATCCCTGATGATGCTAACAAAACACTGAATTATGGTTAGTCTCACTTTTCATATGAATGAATCTGTCTCCAAAAGATGTTACTGTGATATAACCTCTCTTTTCTTTCCTGACAGATGATACTTTTTTCTGCCTGTTGCATCTGTGGGCTAATCGGAGGAATCTTAAATTTTCAATTTCTTCGTGCTTTGACAAAGAAGTCATCTGCCCTCTATTCTTTGCATCTTGCCTCCATGTCTCTTGCATGTATTGGAATTGGTGGTTGCACCCTTTCTTCATGGCTCACTTGTCGGCTAGCCAGCTATGAACAAAGACGAATGTTCTCAGAGAGAGAACATTCATTGCATCACTCCCATGAAATGGCAGAAAAAGTGAGTCGTTTGTCCTCCCTTATTTCTTCTGCTTCTCCTAAAATGCTACTCTATGTGTTAACGTTTACAGCTGGCAAGAGTTATGTTCAGTTTTCAGTTTAATATGAGAAAGAACTTCTCTTTGTAATGAAACGCTGCAATTCTGTGTAAGCTTTATTATGTTGCATTATACAGAGCTATTTTTAGGTACTGTGTATTTGCAGTACATCCATTTCAATGAAGTACATCCATTTTCAACATAATTCCATTGTATAGCTATTCAAGGGCTTAGCTGCTAAATATAGCACTTCATAAATAACTGGAAACCTTATTAATATGGACTATCATGTATTGTATTATGAAAAAGCACAGAATGCTTTCTGCAACCACATCATTGCATGCTTCCAGGATTTAATCAATTTCTTCCTCTCCCAAGTACTCAGCTTATAAAGCAGGGTATTTAAACACAAAAGCCACAGTTTGCAAATCCAGAATGACTACACCTAAGTGCATTTAGACATCTAAATTGAACTCATCTGCCTTGAAGTAGCACTGAGTATTTACTTCCTCTCTCCATTAAGAAACAGCTTACAAAGCTGTCTAGATCTATGTTTGGGTGTTTAATCTTAAACTCCCAAAGTCGAGCATGTAGGGCCAAAGAATTAATGAACAGAATCCTTGAAATCAGCTCCTTGGAGTTACAGGTCGGCTCCATATTTGAGAAGTGAAATGCTCACTGACACCCTGTGCTTTCTGTTTGGACATTTTATCTGATGCCTTTCATTTGAGAAATGAATAGAGACAGGACCAAAAGTCAAGCAGACAGCCCATCTAGACCTTCATGTACAAGTATACATTGCAGTTAAGTTCAGGAGTCTGTGTCATATCTACTGAGACTTCTGAATAGCTGAGTGAGGATTAATTCATTCAGACAGTAGGATGTTTTCAGATTGCCTAACTAAGAATGATATTGTCCATTAGGTAAAAATTACTTGTTGCTGTTCTTTGATTTTCTAATTGAGATGCGACTCCAAGCACCTTAATTCACCTTAGATGTTTGAAATGTTCTTAAACAGCATAGATTACAATAATAACACAAAACAGGGTGATAAGATCTAGGGTGGGGATACATTTCTCCCTCTTGCTTTAAAATGAAGAATTCTGATGAACTATGTTGGCAAGTATGACCATGGTATTACAGATGGTAGGCTTGATCCTGCCTTTCAAAGATTCTCTTGCCTCAGCAAGGACAACAATGAAGCCCATTTGAGAGAGAAACAGAGAAGTAAAGAAAAGAGAAATGGCCTGAAAATAAAACCCTTTCAAAATACGAGCACTTGCCCCCCTCTAGAACTGAGCTGAAGATGACCATTTATACTAGTAGCTGACTACCTCCTACCCTGGCCTATTGACCTACTAAGCTTTTAGACATGTAGCAGTGAGGACTGCCAGGCACCCACTTATCTGGGATGAAGGGCCATGGTGCATATGCAGAGCAACCCTATCGCACATGCTCAGCAAACGTGGGATGCTCCCCACCAGTGATGGACTCCCCATATGTGTGTTGTAGAATCAAGTATGCATTCACAGATATGGGATTCATATAGATATGCATTCATAGATTGTCTGATCTGGGACTTCTTAGACCTACAGCCTGTTGACTGCCTGCTGCTAGCAAGCTTAAGTAAATTAGCTCAAGGCATGCCCCTAAAAAATAATAACAGCTACTTAAAACATATTAAATTAGGCCCTGATTTATAAAATACCTTTAAAATGTTTTATCTATACAACTATTTTGTATATTTATACTGATATACAGTAATATAGACGTGTACTGCCTGTGCATTTGTTTGTGCTATATTTATTGTATAATTGTTATATTTATATTAGAGATTGAGGGGTATTGAAATAACCGACCTGCCCAGCTGCCCGGTGGTTCCCCCGACACCAGAGTTACCTCCAAGGTACGCTGAACACTAGGGAGCTACCATGTTGTTATGTCACTTCAGGAAGGGCCACCTCTAAGAGGAAGACATAGCTTCAGCTGATCAAAGTTGGCTGACGCTGGGATGTCACTCTTAGGCAGGAATGGTGCTTCCAGGTGGTGACATAATTCTACGTGGTGAACGCTGCAATCTGGAAGTAAGTTGAGTATTTAAAAATATTCACCTTAGTTATCAGACATCCAAACGCTCCTATTTGGATGTTGCCACCATTGACTCACTCTGCTTCTAATCTGTGTGCTCCTTCATTTCTTAAATCCAGCAACGTTTTGTTTTTTTTTTTTTAATTTATTAATACTTTTATTTTTGAAAATAGAAACAGTGGGGCAAATAAATTATTTTCAATACTTTCTGAAATAATGTTATTCCAATAGCTGATGTCTGCAGAGGATTTGAGTGATAAAGCTGACAGAAGGAAACTTACATTTGTTCACGAACAGCCTTCTGAAAGACTACTATCAAACTGTGGTTGAATGGTAATACTAAATAGCTTTTCCAGATGACTGGTTATCTTCAGCATGAATCCAGCAGGGAGTTTAGGTACCTACAAGTAGGGAGACATAGTATTCTAGTATCATAGTATTCATAGTATTCTATGACATAGTCTCTTTCAGAACAACCAGTCCCCCAGGCTGGGATCCTGAGTTCAGTGTTACCCATACTATTGTACATAAATATCTATATCCATGTAAAGATATGATTGAATATATTAACATATTCTCCTCAGTATAAGAGGAGAATAAGACACCATACATCCAACATCACAATCTGCCAAATGGAGAGCTGGGGGCTAGAAAATGCTCCAAATTAATTTTACACAGCTTCTTGTCTCTGAAGCTTACACTTGATCAAGAAGCACTAATTGACAAATCTGCTTGGTTCGATGGCCCCAAATTTACTTTGTATACAGCACATCCCTCCTTGCAAAAACTGTGCAGGCAGCAATTAAGTCTTGTGATCTACTTCAAAATATACCTTCTAAAACCCAAGAAGGGATGCACCAGCACTTCCACTTTATGTGAAACTATGAGTTCTGGTTTCTGCCTGCCAAACTATTTATAAATCAAATATTGTGGAATAAAAGGAGAGAAAGAGAGAGCGAGACAGAACAAAGACCAACTCTGAAAACTTTCTTCTTTTTACCAAGAATCTCAGATGCTGTGCTGTGGAGACAGGCTTGCTCTTTCTGTTTATCTCTCTCCCTCTCTCTCTCTTCAGCCTGAGTCTTGCTTTATTTTCTTCACAGAAACTTCCACAAGAAGAAAGACAAACAAATCCTTTTTCTTCCACATTTTCTCCAACTGTACGTAGGAAGTGGAAGAGGTGAAATGAATATTTCCATGCAGAGAATGGCTTCTGGTTCTTGTGTATCTATTTCAGAACTGGGCCAACAGTGGCACCTCTACATCATCTACTAAAATTTTGAAAATAGCCCAAACCACATTTTTATGTGTGTTCATTTCTCTGGGCATAGTTGGAGGTCCTCTGGAATCTGTTATTGGACATAAGCAGCAGATCATTTCTGCACCCCGATGCAATTTAGTATGAAATAGGCCTAGGATAGTTCCAAATGAAGCAATTCTGTGCATGAACTCCAAGTGGCTTCACAGCCTTGAAGGTCAGAGAAGAGCTTAATGAATGTAGCCATACACAGCTGCTAAGTAGGTGTTGTTTGGATTGCAACTGGAGAATTAGAAAATCTCCAAACAAATCTCCATGTAGGTGCTTTAGGATTCTGACTCATGATCAGGTCAACTTACTCCAGGATGATTCATCTGCCTCTTGAGTAGCAATTGCTGAACTACTAAAAATTCCAGTCTGGCACACTGAGGGAAAAGCAAAATCAGTCCAATCCAAATCCAAACAGTCAAAATCCTTAGACCTGGTTTGGGTCTAGACCTACTTTACAACTGGCTCTCCTCGCTAGCATCGAATGGCATCTGTCTGTATGTCAGCAGAGAAAAAGGTTTGAATGGAAATGAAGATTTAATTACCGTCTTTTCCTTTTGTACATTACCACACAGGCTTGAGCTGATGCACTTTGAAAAGACAAGGTCACAAAACTTGCATGGATGCCATCAGTGCTGTAGATGGGGTCTGAGATTAACGTCCAGCTCAATCAGTATCAATGAGTCCATCAGCATTCAAATGTACCTAATTTATGTAGGAAGAAACATGATTTCTTGTTGGGGTTTTTTGGGGAGGGATGTTTTGTTTTGTGGGTTTTTTGTTTGTTTTTTGTTAGGGTTTTTGATGTTTTTTTGCTTGGTTTGGTTTTTTTGGTTTTCTTTTTTCAGTGAGATTTAAGAAGCCAAATAAAAATGTAAAGTTTAGCTGAATGTTTGAAATTCAGAGTTTGTTAAATTTTTGTTAAGACCTTACTTAACTAAATTTTAAACACCACCAAAAAAATTTAAAATTTAATCAGTGTTTTCTATTCTTGTTGCAGGAAATGACAGACAACCTAAGCAATGGTGGCCCACATCTAATTTATAATGGAAGTGTATACTAAGAGATTTTGAAAAATTCCATCAAAAGAAGCAGTTTTAGAATTTTCTTCAGGAAAAAAATAGACTCCAAGAAACTGAGAAAATGGAACTATCTTAACTTTTATGGCTCAAATGTCACAACTGCAGAGCAGCACAGTTGCATTTCCCTTTTAGAAACATATTCAAAATTTGTCTCTGAAACATTTTGTGGATATAAAATATTTATTTACTTCCTGAGTGTTCTTTTTTTTTTCTTTCTTTTTTTTTTTTTTTTTTTTCCTGATGTTTTTGTTTTGTTTTGGTATTTTTGTCTGAATAACTTTTCAGAATTGTGATAGTATTTGAAATAGACTTCTCAAGACTTTTCTTCTCATGGAGACTCAAAACCCAGAACAAAACCCAATTGAACTGGACCACATTTAGCCCAGTTACAGGATTCTGACAGAGAAGAGAAGAGGGCAGAGGAAGGATGGCTCAGGGGAATTTTTTTTCTCTTTCCCACTTAGCAGCATCTGGTGTTATATGATGGCTTCAGATCGTGTGGCATGGTACCAGCAACACATCTGCACAGTCCCCCTTCCCACCCTGCAAATGCTTCCAGCCTCAGTTTTCCCAATAGATAGTATCAAAAGAGAGTGCAAGTTACTCTTCCAAAAGGCTCCCATTTCACATTCAGAGTGTAAATGAACAGTGTGCTGAGAACAACACCAATGTCTTTGTTTTGAAAGACAGAATGCTCTAAGGATGCCATAAATCAAAACCTCAACAATGCCTTGTTGTAAAGAAATTGTAAATATTTCCAGTTTGTGAATGAAGTATATTTCGTAATTTGTTCATAAGAGATGACAAATAAAATCAAATCTAAACCAGAGATTTTTAGAGAGAGATTTATGCGTGGTTTTTTTGTTTGCTTGGTTTTGTTTCTGTTTTTTTTTTTGGTTAGAAAGATCTTGCAAAGCTCAACTGTCACGGTTGTGTGGTTTTACACAACACATTGAAAGGTTCCTAAAGGAATGGAGAAAGCTCTGAAAGGAGAAAAATGAAAGCTGAACAGAAATGTGGTCAAGGTCAGAACATGATGACAATTCTGAACATCCACAACAGAGTTTGGGGTCTGTTAAAGCAGTGTGTATTAAGAAGCAGATATAACTTACCCCAAACTATTCTAAGACCCACCACCTTGTATAGCTATGAAAACCTGAAAATGTATTCTGTAACACAACATACACAGCATAATATTCATATAAAGGCACTGATACATTACATAATGAGTCTATGACTGTGCTGCAAACCACAGCACTGAGTTCAACATAAGTTTGAGATGGAAGTATTATTAATGACTGGCTCCATTTTATGATTTATAATCATGCTTCCAGACAAGTGTGGGTAGAATATTACTATTCAAGCCATGCCATTAAAACATCTAGAAATTATATTAAATACTTTTATGACTCCATATGGTATTTAAAAAATCTTCAATTACCTGAGGATTTTCTAATTCTGTAAGGGAGTTTCCCATCTAATTACAATACAGGAAACATCTTCACGGTGATTTAAGGCTCTCACTTAAACTTCATGCAAACTAGTTGCATGGCTAAGCTTGTGAGTCAAAACCTGCTCTACTTTATAAAGATTTTCTCCACTTATCTGCAGTCTAGAAAAGGCTTTTGAATCTTCTCTAGAAAAGGCTTTTGAATCTTCCCCCTGATATACTAATATGTATTACATAGATAATGAGAATGTTCAAGTTCGTACTATAAATACTGTCTTAGCAAAAGCATTACATGTTAAGGCACCTCTGTTCGAGAGAAGTGCTCCCCTTCCCAGGTTCTGTTGACCCTACCACATTCCAGCTGCAAATTTCCACATCAGTGTAATTTTGCTTTGTAATCGGTAGAAGTTTTCTTTCCCCCAGAGAGGCTTTCTGAAATCCTATTTTAATCTTTCCACAATCTGCAAAATTTGTCCTAAAAATATATGCAGTTGCAGCATGACAAGCAGGTTGATCACATAAATTAATTAAAAATAACTGCCTAAATGAAAAGAGCAGTTTTGATGAACTGGCATAATGTGCAAAGGTAACAGGCTAGGAAGGCAGGCAGGAAGAGGGAGCAGAAGCACAACTGAAAAAGCCTGGAACTGCCAAGGGTCACTATAGTGCTGCACATAATTCCACTGATACAAACCAGGTGTTGGAGTCAACACAACTTCTCTTTGTACCCCTAAGAAAGCAGACGGAGATTTTAAATGAGCTGAGAGACAATAGGATTTCCTTTCACTTCCCATTACTAGTAGCTAGTGTGAGACAAATCAGCTGGGACCACAAACTTGTACAGCTCCTCTCCCACATCATTAGGTGAATCTTTCCTCTCTCTCCCACTTTGTGCCAGTTCAGGCTAGGAGATCATGACTTACATCTGTCCTTATCTCTTCTATTAAAATATAGCTGTATCCTTTCAAGTGTTTAGTAATGAATGAATTCTTACTTTCCTTGGCCAGAGAAAGCTAACACAGATCATTGCCTTCATTTTACAGAGAGACTGCAAACAAAGCAAATCTAAATCTAAACCACAAAGTCCAAACACACAGACTGACAGTATTAAATTCCTGTGGTTTTCTACACCTACTGATATCACTGCTGTCCTCCTCCCTAAATCCAGGCATAAACTCCAGGAATGCTGACAGCTAATATTTTTATAAACACTATTTATTAACTGTGCAACACAATGGAAAAATACAGATGTCAAAGCTCCTTTGGTAACCATTAGACATAAAGTACAGCAAGTTAATACTGATACCCACACTGTGTGGCCCAAGACTTCTGGATCTAAACGACAAAAAAAAGCATGGGATTCTGTATGAGTGCTTTTATGTGAGAGATATTTTGTTTTCTATTTTAGACTTGCTAAAAATATTGTATAAACCCATGAATAAAACTGTTACGTTTGTAAATTGAGACATTCAATCATGAAGAAGTATCTGAATGGATTTTATGACTAGAAAGCACTTTATGACCATTTAATTTCTCCTTCTGTATAGCACAAGACATGATACTTATCTGACAAGTCTTTTATCATTCACGTAACATCTGGGTAAGCAATATGTCTTCTAGTATGAAATACGATCTTTATTTAAAGACTTCAAAAAATGTAACTGATCACCTTCCTTATTCCAATAAGAAATTTTCCCACTTTAATTAATTTGTTTCTATGTAGTATTTTTGCTTTATTTTCCAGGCCCTGGCTCTCAATGCACTGTTAAGGAAATTAAGGGGCCTGGGAGAAACTGGGAACAAGTCACGTCTTAGCCTTCTCTTGGGTGAGCTTCTTAAATTCCCTTACTGTGAGGCAGATTTCCAGAAATAAAATAAGTATACATATTTTACTTCTTTCCTGAACCCTTTCCAATTTTTCCATGCAAACTTATTCTTTCTTTCTTTCCTATACACAGGACTTCTTACAGGATCTTTAACTACCTTTTCATTTCATTCCTGCCTTACCAAAGTTATATGGGCCCAACAGCCAGCAGGCTGAGTTCTCTTATCTCTTTTACTGATTGTTTTGAAATCGTATTTATACTATAAAGTTTTTTAAAATGAAATAAAATTTCCCACTCTCTTGGCTTTCTTTCCCCTATTTCTTCTCAGACAAAAGGCCTATTTTACACCTACGAATAATGAGGAACATAAGGAATTCTTTGAGTTTCAGAATCCATCTCCTTCCCTGAGTTCCATCAGTGAATAGATAAGACAGATATTTTCACAGAATCATAGAATGTTCTGGTTTGGAAGAGACCTTAAAGATTATCTAGTTCCAACCCCCCCTACCATGGGCATGGAGACCTCCCACTAGACCAGTGCTCCCCACTAGACCAAGAGATTTGTAAAATTTGGCCTTGAACATTTCCAGGGATGAGGCATCCCCAAATTCTATGGGCAACTGGTGCCAGTGTCTTGTCACCTTTACACTTAAAAATGTCTACCTAATATCTAATCTAAATCTACCCTCTTTAAAACCCTTATCCCTTGTCCTGTCACTCCATGCCTTTGTAGAAAGTGCTTCCCCAGCTTCCCTGGTGGCCCCTTTATATACTGGAAGGCTGCTACAATGTCTCCCCAGACCCTCTTCTTCTCCAGGCTGAACAAGCCCAATTCTCTCAGCCTGCCTTCATAGGAGAGATGCTCCAGCCCTCTGAACAGCTTCATGGCCCTCCTCTGCACCCCCCCCAACTAGGTCCATGTCTTTCTTCCTTTGGAGACTCCAAAACTGGACACAGTACTCGAGGTGGAGTCTCAAAAGAGCAGAGCAGAGGGGGAGAATCACCTCTCTTGATCTGTTGGCCATTCTTCTTTTGATGCAGCCCAGGATACAGCTGGCTTTCTGGGCTACAAGTACATATTGCCAGCTCGTGTGTATTGCCAGCTCCTCATCAACCAACACCCCCAAGTTCTTTTTCTTCAGGGTTGCTCTCAATCCATGCTCTGTGCAACATGTAATTGGCCTTGGGATTGCCCCAACCCAGGTGAAGGACCTTGCACTTGGCCTTATTGAACTTAATGAGGTTGGCATGGGCCCACCTTTCAAAGCTTGTCCAGGTTTGTTTCAGCCTGGTAAGTTTACTTTAGTGCCAACATCTATACACCTGGGATCCTCAAACGTTCACACCATCCAATGAAGAATGCTGCAGAACCCTACAGAGATAGTAAAACTGTAGTTGTGTCAATGAGGCCCACCTGACCTAAGCTCATTAGCCATGCCCATGGCTACCAGGATGCAGGAAGGGGCTGGTTCTGCACACTGCAGGGGCAGCCCCATCCTGATGCAAACCCAGGCTCAGCTCTGCACAGAGAGAGCTTTGCTCCCTTCAGCTTTCAAAGCCACCTGTCAAAAAAAGCTGAAAGGCTACACAGAGATTACATTACATCTGTCAAAAGAAAGACGTTTGCCTTATGGCAAATGGTCTACTCAAGAGGCACTGACATTTCTTCCCCTTTCTCATGGTATACATTAGGTTTTCCAGAGTTTTCACTACAGATTTTGGTGGTAACAGCCTGTTGGCAAGTAATACAGACAGAGTGAGCATCCAACCCAGCAACACCAAGGATGTGTGAGTACTAGTTTGTTGCAATTTGCCATTCAAGTAAGTGTTGCAACACTGTCAGCTCTGTGGTAATACTGTGGCTGCAGTTAAGAGCTTGCATAGGCACAAAGAACTATTTGCATCCCTGTTGCAAGACTGGAAAATTTTTTAAAAATCCACATTAATTTTAAGAAAAAAGGTTTAAGGATGTAGTCATACATCATACATCTAGTGGCAGTTAAAAACAAACAAAAAAGAAGAAACACAAGGTAAATTTGTTCAATGTATTTTCAAATTCTTCACCTCCATTTAACTTGCTTTTTCTGTGTTAAATTTATTCTTTTATTTAATATGTCTGGGAAACCCCTGTGCTCCATAGTATTACATTCAATATTTCCTTTGAAAATCCCACACATTTAAAATAATGAAAAAGATTGAAAACTAATTGCTCATGCTTGAAGAATAAAGGCTGGTATATGAATACGTAGCTTGGGGCCCAAATTCTCCAGTCCTAAGTTAATATCCCTTTTGAGGACCACATATGAAGATGTGGTTAAGAAAATCTGTCCACTGAGAGCAATGGGACTAAGCCTTGTGTTTAAAGTTAAACCTGGGCAATCAAACAAAGATTCTTTTATGAGTGAAAGCCTCACAGTGAGATGAATCCAATGAGTAATACCTATGCTTGGTTTCCAGTCCTGTCAATGAGAGAATCAGGCCCTAAGTCTGTATCACCCTAAACTCTGCAAAAATAGCAACAGAATCTGCAGACCAAAAGCATAGAAGTCATCAATCATGAATGAATTTGCTAAGTACAGATTTACTGGGCAGTAGAAAAAAAAAGAAAGGAACAAATAAAGGGATTTCTACTTCCTTCTCCCCACCTTTCCATTAGCAACCAGTAGTGAAAAATGCCCATTTCTATAAGTCAATGCAATCACAGCTGCCTTGCCTGAACAGTCCCTGGAGGTAGACAGTACCTTCCTTCACCCCTCATGGCACCTACATTTGTAGTCTGCAATACCTGCAGGTCTTTGAGATGAGTCTTTTTAATAGTTCCCCAAAATAGACTGTTCTTAACCCCAGATAAGGTCCATGATTGAACTCTGAAGATTTGTTTGGAAGGATTTATTTTTTATTTCAATAAATGTACATTCTGTGGACTTCCTGGATATTCACTGGGTCTGACAAGGAATGGAAACATAACAGATGCCCACCAGCTTACTGGCAAAGAGAAAAGGTTCTGTCAAAACAGAGTATTTATTTGGAATTAAGGATCTAACTTAAACCTCCTTCTTTGGCGACACTCATATCTTTGGCATTTACAGTCTCAATGTTTATACTACTGTCTTAAGAACACTTAAGTAGAACCTTTATTTCCAAATAAAGTTACATAACTTGGCAGGCTCATGCTCACTTTATAAATATAAGAACTTTAAATCCCTTTCCATATAAACATGTGTAATATTTCCTACTAAAAGTGTGTGACAGCCAAGAAGTTCAATTATTTTCAATCTATAAATCTGTGCAAGACAGTTCAACCAAAAGAAAGCATCAGCTCAGGCATAAGTGCAAATATACATTTCTAGTAAAGATAAATAAATAAATACTCTCAAAGTATGAAATAGCAGCAATTTGCCAAGAAAATTATATTGCATGTTGGCATGTCCCAAGGGTTCACTGGAATACACTTGTGGTGAAAAACGGCACTATCCCTTTTCCTCATGGTGTCCACAGTTTTCTGACGAGTTAGAAATCAGAAAAAAGTGAGGAAGACACCCAGAGCTGTCCTCTTCACTGATATGCACACAGTCCTGCAAGGAAGAGGCTGCCAGGAAGATCTGTACAGCTCCTCCTGTCAGCAAGCATCTGTGGAGATGGTCCAAAGGTGCACCAACACTGATGTAGGCACCTTGCCTTCAGCTCCAAGACACAGAAAAAAAAACAGAATGAAAAAATGAAAGCAGAATGAAGAAAAAAGAAGTGCTTTTTTCCAACTGACCCCCTCAGTAAACAGTGCCACATGAGCAGCCCTGCTGTTTGCATAGGAGATGACTGAAGAAGTGAATGTTGTTTGCTGAGGTTGACAGCAGTGCTGTGTTAGCCCCGATTACTTCACTTTTTGGATAGGTCAGCAGCAGGAGATTAGAAGCAGGCCTGAGCAGGGGTTTAAGTGTGCTGAACCCTGTGGCCTTCATGGTTCACAGCTCCCAGAGGCTGTCAGCTGGGCTGCCACAGACACGTTGCTTTGGAAGAACCGACCCTTGGCTGCCCGTGAGTGAACCGGGCTGAAAGCACCCACATCACCCCTGACTCATCCAGCCAGGGAAAAGTTGGGAACATGCTAAAGCACACAATGTCCTCAAACCACTCTGGAGTCTGACTTAAGCCCGGCTATGTTGGTGAACCCAAATTTGTCAACAGGTCTGGATTGTCTTAGAAAGACTCCAGTGTTACCAGTGTAACAGGGACTCAATCTGAGGCAAGGATCATGCAAAATTAAATCATACTTACTAATCGAGTACACTGTTAAAAGACATTGATTCTGATACAAGCTATGGGTAGCTGCAAGTGAGGTTGTGCAAGCATGATGTCTCATGTGCCTTGCACTCAAAGCTGGAGACCCAACATTTCTTTAGGTATCTGACTGCCTGTGTCATGTGTGAGAAACAGTTGCCTTAAAAAGGCAATCAGAAATCTTAGAGGCCAACAGTAGCCCACCTACATCTACCCAGAAAGGAGTGGGCTTTGCACCCCAGCAGGAAATATTTCCTTGTTCTCAGGATCCATAGCTCTGAATTAGCTCTTAAATCAGGAACCCGTGAAGGAGCTGAGCCCTTACAAACTCAGGCTGCCTTGAGAGTACTTCACTATTCTACCTGTTGAATGACATCTCAACTCCCAGATCCTGCTTTGCTCAGCCTGAATACGTTCCAGCTCCCTTCCTCATTTCCCAGGAGTGTTCACCAAAAGTCTTGCAAAAGGTTAGGCTGGGAGGCCCTCTTCTGTCGAAGTGAAGCATGCATGATTTACTACACAGAAGAGCACAAAAAGCGGTAGCTCTGGGACCTACTGATTAGGACAACCAGCTGCAGGTCCTGATTTCTGCTGTCAGCATGTCACAGTGTTTCTATTGGGGTGATATGTTGGGGGTTCTTTCCTCTGAGACTGTCTAAGCAAACTTGAAAGCAGAAGCAGACTACTGAAAAAAAATCAGCTTTACCCAATGTTACTTCCCTCCCTAGCAGCAGCAGGACAGCTTGGTTTTAACCCCAATATTTTCCCCTGTTCTGTCTCAGCCATACAGCTGGGCTGTTAAAGCACTCCTTGACACTGCAGGTTTGCATCTCCTCTGCCTGGGAAGGGAATCAAAGCTCACTCCTGTTGACAGTGCATAAAAAGAAAGAGTTTACAAATGTGTTGGAGGGAGCAGACAGCTGATACTTTCCATGTATTTTACAGGTATTCTCATCACACAGCACAGATTAGGGCCCTCAAGACCTGTTTTGCTTAGAACTTGGCTCGTGGAAAGGTTTAGGGTGGAGCTGGAACCCTCTGAAGTGTGTCAGGTCAGCTCAAGCTGAGTTTCAGGCAGCACAGAACAACTCATTGAGTTTTGTTTCAGGGCTAAGAGGAGTTTCTGAATTGGAACCTGAAATCCATCTCAGTCCTGGTTTAGCTGTTTAAGTCTTTCATAGGATCTGATTAATTTTGTATAAGGAAGTCCAGAACTTTGCTTCACCAACACAGAGTAGCCCAAAAGCAGCTCCTGCACTTGTATATACAGGTGTGAGCCTGTAGAACATCAGTGACCCTTTTCCCTTACCTAGCAAATATTTTTTTACACTCAGAAGTAAAGATTTGAACAAAAACATTCAGATTTATTGTCTCTTCTTTCTTACCCTGGCTCAAATCAGAGATACCTCCATAAAGGTTAAAATGAGACATGAGATAAGAATCAGTTCTTACTGGCCAATAGTGAGAACTTTTCAAAATCCTCCAAACCTATGGTGCACGCATAAAGTAAACTAGTGAGGTGTACAAGCTATCACTGAAAGCACCAATAACTTATTTAAGTCAGCGTTTCTGAAGTTGTTCCTTCCTACTATTTCCTAGGATGTCCATGTTTAATGTTTTTGTATTCCTTTCCTCATTAGAGTATTGCCCAAAGGAATGATAACACTCCACAGTGACTATGTCCACAGACCTGAGAGACATTCTGCAAACCACCTTTCACTGAGAGTACCTTAAAGATGATAAATAGCTACCTCTTCTGTCTGTGATAAAAATGAAAATAATTTAAAAACACTTTAGATGAAATAAGACTTTGGACTGTGACAATTTATTGCAATAAACCAAAGGGAGTTATGCCATTAATAACCTGAAGCTTTCATACAAAGCTGTTGTTCCTGGAAAGCAACTCAGGGTTCAAAGGTTTCATTTATTACTTTTTTTAATCTTGCCTAGCTGAAAAGGGTTCAGATAGATTTATGCCCCTCACCCCCACTGTTGTAGTGGGAAGATACCTTTCCCCAACATTTTGTTTTCTACTGTAACCATATAAAAATATAATATGTACAAGCAAGTGAAACAGAATATTTCATCTAGTAATGTCTAAATACTTCATGAGCATGAATTAAGGCTTGCAACATCTGTGTGAGGTTGGTAGTACTGTGCCAAACTGATAAGTAATCTGAAGTCAAGATGAATACAGTCACGCTGATGGGCCCAAAGTCTCAAACTCAATCGCTGCCAGGGCCCTGAGAACATTCTCTTCCTCCTGAGTGTTTGGTTGCTTGGGCTAAAGACCCAACCTTGGCGAGCACCTGTTAGACCTTGAAATAGTTGTGTAGAAAGAGCTATCTGAGAAAAAGATGGAAGAAACCTCAGCAGAAGTTCTACATTTTTCTTGGGAAATGCAATTAAGCAGAGGCTCAGCCTTGGTCCTTGCTGCAGGTCCACCTGTGTTGCACCTGACTCAGATCTGGCAACTTGACTTTTAGGCTTTTAAGTTAGACCTCAGACTTGCCTCCTCTCTATGGACCTGCTGGGCATGTAGTGGAACCCAGCTAACCCTGGCTACCACCAAGAATTCACTCTGATCTTCTAGTTCAGGTCCTATGGGACCAGTGTCCTTGCTCTACCCTGGCAGTCACTAGCAGGGCCAAGTGAATAAACCAAAACATCTAATTTCTACTGTAACTATTAGGCAACATGCCTAACAGACACATGTACACACATGCCAACATAAAACATAAAGTTAGGCTTTCAGAAACTGTACAGGAAATGACCAACTCTGTGACCATAATTTTAAAAGAAAAATTTGCTGTAATTCCAGAGTTTTAGGTGTCTGAGAAACTTCTTTATGGCAACAGGAGAAACAGGTGTTTGAACTGCAGTAATCTATGGCTTCTGCAGAGGGAAAGAAAGAGAGGAAGAGAGGAAGGAAGGGAAGGAGGGAAGAAGGGAGGGAGGGAGGAAGGGAGGGAGGGAGAGAGGGAGGGAGGAAGGAAGGAAGGAAGGAAGGAAGGAAGGAAGGAAGGAAGGAAGGAAGGAAGGAAGGAAGGAAGGAAGGAAGGAAGGAAGGAAGGAAGGAAGGAAGGAAGGAAGGAAGGAAGGAAGGAAGGAAGGAAGGAAGGAAGGAAGGAAGGAAGAAAGGAAGGAAGAAAGGAAGGAAGGAAGGAAGGAAGGAAGAAAGAAAGGAAGGAAGAAAGAAAGGAAGGAAGGAAGAAAGGAAGAAAGGAAGAAAGGAAGAAAGGAAGAAAGAAGGAAAGAAGAAAGAAAGGAAGGAAGAAAGAAAGGAAGGAAGGAAGAAAGAAAGGAAGAAAGGAAGAAAGAAAGGAAGAAAGGAAGAAAGAAGGAAAGAAGGAAAGAAAGAAGGAAAGAAAGAAAGAAAGAAAGAAAGGAAGGAAGGAAGGAAGGAAGGAAGGAAGGAAGGAAGGAAGGAAGGAAGGAAGGAAGGAAGGAAGGAAGGAAGGAAGGAAGGAAGGAAGGAAGGAAGGAAGGAAGGAAGGAAGGAAGGAAGGAAGGAAGAAAGAAGAATAGTAACAATCCCCAAGAGGACTGATTTGTAGTTGATTTTTCAGATATAATAATCAAATAGCTAAGCTGCACACTTAATCAATGTGTTTCAAATCAGATAATTTTCTTTCAGCGTATTTGAGTTCCATTATTGATGGGAACACCTGCAAGTATCACAAATAGTTGCAGATATTTACAAGAACCTAATTGAATTACAGAAAACAAAGGAAAATATTTTAATCCATGCAAAACATGCTGATATAGATGTTTACAAAGTATAAATCATGGACAATGTCTGTTTGATAAGTGCAAAATATTCTAATTGCACAATTCAATCAGGCTGTCTGAAGACTCAAATTCCTCCCTAAAACATATATGTATTCTTTAAATTCTTTCACTATTAGCTCATTAAGCTCCAAATATAAGCTTATATAAATAAAGACACTTAGCATTTCATCTTCCCACTCATGTCTCTCATCTTTCACATAGATCTAACATGCATAGTCCTTATCCTTAAAAAATGCATGCAATGAACTTCCCCGGTGGGAAGTTAGTTACACTGATTAAGAAAAGTTCTCATTTTTATGTCTTACAAGATTTATAAGAATACATAAGGGGAATACAGGGTCTGTATATAGATTATATACAAGGTCAACATAAGCATAAGGAGATATGACTGTTCCATGCCCTGCTGGGCACGTTTAGACTCCTCTGCTCCCTGAATGCTCCACAGCAGATTTGATGTAGGGAGAGTCCAGAGTTTCAGATGAGTCCAGGAGAATGGTTGAGTGGTGAGACAATAAGGTCCTTATTCAAAATCCTTTCTCAAAGGCCAGCCTAGCCTGGGCAGCTGCATTGCCTGTGGAAATACCTGAGATTCTGGCCCTTGCCCACCCTTTGACACTCACTTATCTGTTGGCAGCAGTTTCACTGAAGTCTCTTTTCAGAGCAAAGTGAGCTGTGTGCCTAAGTGCTAAAGAACTGAGAGTTGAAATGTTGTGCAACTGGAAGCTGGCAGTGTGCCATTTCTGAATTTCCTTCAGCCCCTGATCATTAGCAGGTAGCAGCAATATCACAATACTGAGCAAGGCTGAGTTGCAATTGGAAGGTCACGTTATTTTCAGAGCACAGAGTGCTTTGAAAAAGACTTATTTCAATTTGCAAAGTAAGCTGATGCTACACACTGCTCTTGTGCTGAGAAAATATCTTAGCTATGCTTTGCCTCCTCCATCATCTGCTATGCAATCTGAAATACCTGCTCAGTAGCAGCACAAGAATCATTAATTAAATGTCAGTGAACCAACAGTAACCTCACAGTGGCATATAGGACATTTATTTCTTGATTCAAATTGGGATGAATATTGCAGAACTCAGCAATTGCAGAGTTGTAATTTTTGGTGAAAGGTGGTTGCTGTTTTCTAGACAACAACCACAGCAGCATTGCTGTTTCACATCTGCTTAAGTGAATCAGGGCATTCTGTTTAACAGCTTCATTAATGAGCTGAACGATGGGACACAGTGTAATCTCAGCCAGCTTGCAAATAACAGAGGAGTGGGTAATGCTGCCATCCAGAGGGATTTTGATAGCCTGGAGAAATGGGTTGACAGAAACCTCATGAAGTTCAACAAGGAAAAGTGCAAAGTTCTGGATCTCTGGAGAAACAAGCCCATATCATCAGTATATGCCAGGGTCCATGCATCTGGAAAGCATCTTGGCAAATGACCTGGTGGTCCTGATGGACACCAAGCTAAACATGAGCCAGCAGTGTGCCTGTGATGCAAAGAAGACAAACAGCACTTTTGGCTACATTAGACAAAGTATTGCCAGCAGGCTGAGGCAGGTGATCCTCCCCATCTGCTCACCAGTGGTAAGAACACTCCTAGAGTACAGCTCACAACCACTGGGATCTATGGAGATGTTTGTCCAGGACAAATTGACATGATGGAGCCATGGTCTCTACGTGACCCGAGAGCAGAAGTGTAGTGAAGTGTTTCTTATACTGCCTTGTCTTGCAGCTAAAGAGTAATTTCTAAGCACTCCCTCAGGCACCAATAATGCATCTGCTGATGGATGTCATGTAGATATATAAATAGTTTCTCAGACCACAGGACAGATTGAGGGCTGCTGGAGGGCATACTCCTATCTGTTCTGCTTTCCTCAGCTCTTCCTAGTATGAATTCTGATTCAAAAGACTCATGGCCCTGTTTGCATCAGTGCCAAATATTTTCTTTTCTGTAATGAAGCTGATATTTAATTTAGAGTCACAGAATAATTTAAGTCAGATGGCACCTCTGGAGGCTACCTGGTCCAAAGCATATTTTTTAGTATCTTAAAGAACAAAGATCCCACAGCATGTCTGGGCAACCTGCTCTAGTGTTCTCTACTTACTGTAAAGAATGTTTTCCTTGTCTCTAGACAGAATATCACCCTACTATAGCATGCAACCCTTGCCTCTCATTCTTTTGTTGTGCACTGCCAGGAAGACTATGGGTCCACTTTCTCCATAGTTAATCATTAGGTTATTGAAGACAGACAATTAATTCCTCTAATGGTCTTCTCTTCTCTAGACCAAAGAAGCCCAACTTTCGTAAGTGTCCACATTATATAGTAAGTCATTGAGCTGTTGTTTTCCTGACTCAAATATGGCACACCAGTGTATATTCTTTACTCATTGATATTATTAGTAATATTTCATTAACCATACTTATTAATGATGCAAACCTGGCTAAGTGGGACTTAGCTCTCTGTATCTTTATTAGCTAGAGTGCTCAAGGATTGCTATGTTAATCCTGTGTAGCAGAGGCGGACACAACTTCTAAAAGCCCAATCCAGAACACACCTTCTAAAGGTCCAATCCAGAATACACTAAAATCAAAGTAAAAGCTCATCTTGCTTTAAGTCAAACACTCCCCTTTTCAGACCTTTCACATCTCTTTTCACAATGGAATAGAATAAAAAAATTTTAAAAAAGACTTCTCCTTGCTCAGAGTCAACTTGGTATTTTGAACTGGCCAAACACTTGAAAAGCATTCCAGAGTTTTATGCACAAACAAGAATTAGAGTAAACGTAGGTTATTCCTCAAATACAGAACAGATGTACTTTCATACTGTATTCTTGTCTTCAGATTCCTCTGTTGATTTCTAAGGACCAAACAGAAGCAGACCCACTACATCATAACATTTTATTACTCTGTATGGTGAGAATAACCACAAAGATTTTCCAAGTTGCCATTGTTTCATGTTGTGGCATGAAGATGCCACTCGCATTTCTTGTCTCTTGAGCATTTAAAAAAGACAGCAATAATTTCTGACTATATGTATGAATGCAGGTAAGCTCACGGGGTCCACCTTTAGAGCTAAGAGAAGCATGGCAGACATTACACCCTCCCTCCATCACACACCCTCTGCAGCTACTTGGTGCATAACTAACTGCCTGTCCTATGTACAAGCCAGTGCTGGGCAATCTGGCAGGATACTATCTGTTGGAATAGAGTGGGAATGCAGAAAACTTCATTGTCCAGATGGCAATCACAGGCTACACTTCTACCAAACCTACACCTTTGCCTTGGTGAACAGGTGTCATGTTGAGGGTCACACTTGGGTACCACTCTGACAGAGCAAACCTGCCATGCTGGTCTTGACACAGACTAATTTCGTTGTCTTTAGCTGAAATTTTTTGGAGTGAGGACTAACAAATATCTTGGGATTTGACTGTTGCATCTCATTTGCTTCCAGGAAGATGGTGGTGGTAAAAATAATGATGAGAACCTTGTGATTAATGTCACATCTAAATTTACATAAAGGACAATTCTGCACTTCAGAAATTTCTCATGCTCTTAAGGGACCTGAGTAAGTGAAAAGGAAATCTGAAATGAGAGCAAGATTTTGGCCACACTGCATTTATTTTTTCACTACTTTCACCAATCCAGGGAACATTAAAACTGTACCTTTTTGTGACTCTCATAGAATAGTCCCTGATTCTCATGTGGGTTTTTTTTGCTTTAGTTGCTATATAATTGACTGCTTTTCAGATTTTTTTTTGTTGTTGTTTTGATTTGGTTTTGTTTTGCGTTTTGTTGTTGTTATTGTGATTTTTGGTTTGTTGGTTTTTTTTTTTTTTTACTATAACCATGATTTCTGCTATCTTGGGATTTTTGTGTGTGGGTGGATGGAAGTGATGGTAAGCAGTTAAATCAGTTCAATGGGAACCCTGTGAGCTGCCAAACTAAACCATGAACTCAGCAGGAAGTTAAGCGACAACAGAAAAATTTCTCCTAAAACTAGGACAACTTGGCAATTATCCTATCGTTCTTAGACCCTAGAATCCTGAATCAATCCAGCAGTAACACTCAAATAGTTTTCAAGACAAAAGCTTCTATAGGCACAGTACACTGGAGATTAACAGAACTACCTGAAGCTGCTGTATTCAAATGCAAATTGTGACACAGAGCTCTCCGGGTATCTGTTCCAAATGACTCCTATCCTTTATTTGCCTGAAGGCAGATAATGCTTCTATTGATAACCAAAGGCTCAGCTCTTCTGAAAAAAAAGCAATTACATTAAAGATTTTCTAAAGTAGTATACACTGTCTGAAAAGGGTAGCAGAAAAAGAATAAATCCAGAATAGTTTTGCACTGATGTCATTATTTTTCTGATCATCTTCAAGCAGAAACCAAGGAAAAATTTCTTCATTGAGGCACATTTTTATATATCATATATGGACTTAAAATTATTAAAAATTTATACTTGAGTTAAAAAGCATGCTCCTGGAAAAGGAATTCCAGTATTTTTGGAGAATAAATAAACACAATAGAAAGCCAAATGTTATGATGCTTACTCAGCCTTTTTGGTTTACAATATGAGAACAGAATTCCCATCAGATTTGAGGTTTTTTTTTTTCATTCTGGTAGTCTGGACATACAATAAGAACGACTTTTTTAGTGATATCCAAACAAGTCCGTATCTGCCCCAACACAAAACCATATAGTCACGAGACAAAACTAATCACTGTTTTGAACATCAAAAAGGAATTGTTTCTCATTTCCATTACATTTGTGATAAAGGTTTAAGTTTTTCTGTTCTTTCAATAGAAAAACATACCACTTTAACTGCAGAAGAAATACAGACAAAAGAAAACTGAATAATTTGTTACTGTAAGTAGAGGTGATAATAAGTTAAAGCCTGCAGATGAAGAATAAAAATAACGTGTGTATATATATATAATTCCTCACCCTTGTTTTTAATACTTCTAAAGTGTCAGCCCTCCTGAAACCCACTTGCAAAAATCAGATTGCAGGACTGGGGGATAGGGACTGGGATAGGGACCTAGTCTCCAGGCTGCACGAATTAGCAGTTTTCCATTAAAATTATACATGGTAAGAGATGCAGAACTGAGATTAGCAGTATAAACTAAAAATCTCTGTGCATCAGAAAAACACATAATTTTGAGAGTTTTGTCTGAGCAACGATTTAAGTCTAAATGTCTGAATGTTCTTTATTTCACTATTAATGTCTTTACAAATCTTTATATGAATTAAGAGGCTATGAACAATCAAAAAAGACAGACAACTAGTAGAATTAGATTATTTTGTCCTCTGTAGTGTCTTGAAAATGTACAGAAATTAAAGCAGGATGTCAAGAAGACATTTTCTACTCTTAAATGAGTGTCAGTTGGCTTCTCTGCACACAAGCCCCTGTGGATCACATTAATTCCTCTTTCCTAAAAAAATTTTAAAAGCTGGAGTAAAGGGCTGCTTCAAGTTTCTCAGAGTACATACTACAAAATAACACAGCCAGATTGCTAAGAGACACCTCATTTACCCTATTTACAATCTGCCCATCCATCCCTTTTGTTAGCACAATTCATCAGAAGCATTTACAATGCTGTTAGAAATGTCTTACTGTTCTTTACATTGACATAGGCTGCTTCCCTCCCATGTTTTCTGCAGTGACTTCACTTCTTGCATACATGGGAAAAGTCATGTTCTCACATTATTTGATGTACTTTCAGGCAGTATCTGAGCACACATCACTCACTGGCTGAAAACATGAAGGAGACAGCACCAGATCTTCATCTAGATCTTCATGTGGTCATGAGGTCTCTGCCATTGAAAGTGTCCCTTCAAACATCAGCAAAGCTTGTGAGGGGCACCACAGCCAACACCAGACATCTCATTTCTTCAGATGTGAGGACAGGGAGCTACCCAGATACAGTTGTTTGAGTAATATTTTTATATATTAGATGTTTTATCTCCAGGATGATTCACAGTGCAGGCACCACTGATGGCCAGCCACATCAGCCATGTCCTTGCAGGCATCAACCAGTCTGGAGAATCAATGGCTTAAGGCAAATCCTGCCGGTCCCCTGCTGTCAGGAGATGTCCACCCTAGACATCATAAATGTCCCTACAGATCAAGGCAAATTATTAGCTGAAGAAAAAAACCACCTTATCCCATTTCTTCCCTTTAGTGTTTCTCTAAGTCATTTCTTCACTATTAAAGACTGACCTAGTAATTGCTGACAAAGCAAACCATATTCTGCATATTGTAATGCTGATTAAGTTTTCAGCTTGCCAGGCAGTTCCTGTCCTTCTCTTGGATGAGAGCATTTTTCAGTATGAAGGCTTTAGTGTGCCATCTGGTGGATTTTCAGCATTTGGTACATTTATGTATATACCCAGTGATAGAGGCTAATGTCTTCGTTACAGAAAAAAAAGTCCACATCTCATCCTCCCATATTTGCTCAAATTAGATTTTTGCCTTAATGTAGTTGCTTGTTCCTCTCATACTGCCAGTCAAATGAGTTTTATTACCGTAACTATTGCAAATTTAGCTAATCTACTACATTTACACACTTCACATGTAATTGAATGGTGGCACTCTCAAAAAAATTTCCACAATATAGCCTAACAGAATTCCACACTTAGGGCTACAAGTTGAGACCCTCAATGACAATCAGATGCTTCACTGTCACTGACCAAATATGCTAGGATTAGTCTTTCTCTCGTTTGGGATGAGGCTCAAATGTACCACCACACAAGTTCAAACAAAACTGTGAGTTAGAATTCTGATTCTTCATCCTAAGCAAAAACTGTTATTAAAAATACAGTAGGTTTCATGATGCATCATGAAAAATTTGAAGCCAACTAAAACATGTGAAACAAAAAATTGTGAGCATGAGTTCTGTATTGTAATCACCCTTTCTTTGAAACTGCTGGGGATATCTTCATTTCTCTTTTTTACAGAGCATGAGTTGTGTGACAAGGAACCTGTGGTGGATCCCATTTCAAAACAGACCAAATCCTTTAGTTGTGTGGCCTTAAAAGGGAGTGTATTTTCTGCTCCAGCACAGTGCCACAGTCCTCCACTCTGCACAAGATGCAGCATATTCCACTGCAGGTAAGACTTCCAGGATTTTAAGGCTGGATTGAGGCTTCCCTCTGAAAGAGTGAGCTGCAGCTGCCACAAAAGAGCATGAATGGGCAGATGGATGAGGCTTCTACCCAACACATGACATTGATTCAGAAACCCGGCTTGTAGATGGCAATGGCAAAGGCTGTATGGGGATAAAAGAAAAGATGAGCTGAGAGATGCTGGATATGTGGCTGCTAACAAGTCTCCTTACTGAGCTTGGCCTTCTTTCCCTAAAAAGAAAACAAGACAAACACAGATAAAACAGAAAGAAGAAACCAGCAGTGACTGAAAAGACAGCCTTCGTTTTTGGTGCTGATTGTTACTGGCAGCCTGACCACTAGAGAGAAACATGCTCAGCACAGTTTCATCAGTCACTGTGAGAGCTGGCAAATGTAGTAATGCTGTGCTGGTTTAGACATTTGATTTAGAAACATTTTGGGGCACAGGTTTGCCACAGTGCTGCTAAAAGGTCAGCTAATACAGACTGTTTTTAAACTGAAAGCTAAGATCAAGAAGAGAAAAGAAGATACACTACTCGAGAAGAAAAAGAAGACATGAATGCGAAGACAAGAAATTATTTAAGGGTTGGTGTCCAGGTGGTTTTCACACACAGCTGTGACTAGGGGAGATGGCAGCTGGATAGATTCCCCTCTTTGGTCAGGGCATCTTTAACAAACAGGCAACAAAATCCCAAGTCGTATGATGGGTCTGAAGTCTTTAGGAGACCACAAGACAAGGCTGCTTTTGGTCCAGATATGTGATATTGCATCAGCAAGCACCATGTCCTGACAGGTGTGGATTCACTGAGAAAAACTGCTGGGACTGGGACCAGGTATCTACACTACAAGAGTATCAAGAGGCTATTTTGATTTAGCCCTGGCCTGAACCCATAGACTTAACAACCATTAGGACATTCATCCTCCAGATTACTTGAGCCTAAAGGAAACTGGAAATCCCAAGAGCACTTTGCAACGAGAAACAAAGCACAGTAGCAGGGGTAAGTGGAGATTCAGTTAGAAAGTGCAGACCTAATCTCAACTAAAATACCTACAGACCACAGCACCAGCTGCCTTGGGGAGAAATTCTCGGCTTCCAGGCCAAGTGGTAGTGTGGTTGCTGAAACACAACTCTTAAAAAACTACTGGCCTTGTCCACATTTTTTAGGGCTTCTCTCAGCCCTCCATAGGCCCCTTACAGTATCTGTAGGTCTTAAGACATTATTTTGCTGTAGGTTTTCACTTTTGAGCACCTGAAATAAGGCAAAAGATTTTTTTGCAGCCTGCCAGAGGAATTCCTGCAGGCTTCCAGAAACTGCACATGCTGCATGTTCTTGGGCAAAGCACAGAGGACTAGGGAGTTTCTGGGGACAGAAGTCCACAGGGATAACCTCCTACAAGCTGCTGCAGGACCAGCGGGAGGGAGCCCTTCTGGCACCATCTTGTCCAACCTGCCTACAGGCAGAAAGACTGAAGCCCACACTTTTGTTAATGCTGCCTTTCCACCCTATTAAGAGTTTTTATTCAAGGAGCAAAGTTAGGTTTTTATTATCCTGGATAAAGCTGAGTGCAACCCATAGCACATCATATGTTCTCACTGCAAACTAAACCCACTCATGAATGAGTTATAAAATATATATTTCATTTAGGAATAGAGGTTATTGTACAAGGTCTTTAACCAAGATTGGAAGCATATTGCAGAGATTAAATATGGTCTGAATAGAAGAAATAAAAAATATAGATATTTCTTCCAGAAAGCTGAGAGCATGTAACATGTAATTAATTTCAACAGACATTAAATACCTTTGCGTATTAAAGCCACAAGAGAATACAGATTACATTAGCTCAAGACATTTTCTTTTTGCGTTTTGCAAGTTCAGTCTGACATCTGAAAGCCATTTTATGTCAGTCCTTTCACACTAATCCAAATTTACTTGCAGTAAAGCACTGCAAATTATACCATTTGTTTTACCTGTGAAAACTAACAATGTCCTGTCTTCACAGTATGTTCAGTCAAAGAAAACCTTCTGGTGATGTAGAATTTGAGTGTTTTCAAAGGTTTTTGCATTACTTAACATTTTATTGGGAGTTCAAGGAGTGCTGATACCTGATTTAAGGCTTGTTTTTATAGAACAACAGTGTTTCTGAGGCCCCCACATCGTAAAAGGGTTTTTAACATCTTTAATGAAATTGATATAACAAAAAATTATTTGTATAACTCCCCACGTGGATTCAATCACCTTTAATGTGCACATTTACTAAAACAAGCTAAGTTGATATAAATTAGATTTAAAGAATAAAAAGAAAACCCTTTTCAAGGTTTTGCACCAGCTCAGACAAATCAGTTTAAAATCAAACCTTAAGGTAATACTGTGCACCTTTGTGCTCATATCAAGTCTGACTTTTCTGAGCAGTCTTTACAAACCAGCCAACAGTTCCATTGGTTACACCATGACTTTTTTTTTTTTTTTTTTCTTACTGTGGCTCACTTGGTAGGTTATGTTCCGTGTAGAGTGCACCAGCATCCCCTTTGGTGAATTTCACCATTTTATCTTTCTTCTTCCTCTAACTTTTAGTATGCACTTAATAAAGTGTTACAACATTTCTCATTATATGCACAAGTAAGACTCAGGCCTTAGCAACAGAAAACAAATTCTATATTCTTAACATTGCCATATATGAAAAGCACCATTTAAAATGATTTGTTTAAATTGCCAAGTGCTTAATTTAAATTTATGATGACATCATAACACCACGTTGTTTCTAAGCTACCATGTGTTTCCTTTGAGTTCATGGAGCAACTGGGTATGTGAGGGGGGTCATTCCATCATTCCAGGCAAAATCACTTGGAAACAGACAAGAGGTATAGGGACAGATAGAACAGAATCATGGAATGGTTTGGGTTGGAAAGAGCCTTTAGATCTCATCTAGTCTAAGTCCCCCGAAGTGAGCAGGGACATCTTCAAGTTCCTTCCTAGGATCTAATCTCAACCCCTTCTCTCCCAGTTTAAAATCTCTGCCCTATCGCTACAGGCCCTGCCAAGAAGTTCGTGCCCGTAAGACCTGTCCTGGAGGTACAACCTCAGGAGGACGGGAATGCCGCGTGTTTACGGGAGACAAAACCGCTCTTTCCCGGTGCTACCCCTGCCGGTGGCAGAGCCGTGTGATATACGTTGATGAATTTGTATTCCTGTAATGTATGTTGATGAATTTATATTCCTAACCAAGTAAAATTCAGGAAAAGAATTAAATGAGTAAGAACTAAAATATCAGTAAAAAAATAGAGTAAACCCCTAGTACTACTAACTCCTGTTGGCCAAAGGCTAAATAGGCACCAAAGGAATGCAAACACCTACACAAAACCCCCCCACAAAGATGTCACAACAAACAGATAAGAGACAATGGTTATGGTCAAAGTCTGATACCGTCTTGCAACAACACAACGGAGTCAGCAGAGGAGTCAGCAGAACCAAGAAAGGTAAAAGTTCAAGCCTGATGAAGACTTCTTACTTCCTCCAAAGACCCCCTGAAGACCCCAATACATCTCCCCAAAAAAGAAGACTGCGCCTAGATTCCACCCAGACTCCACCTATTATGAATATTATAATGAAATGAATATGCATAGAATTGTACTCAATATAAGAGAATGTCAAAGCTTTGATCGGTGTGCGTGAGGGATTGGGATTCTGCTCGTCCCCCGCACCCAGCGCTGCCTTGCTTACTGCCGTTTTATTAATTAAACCAATCTACTAAAGAGAACATTGAGTCTTGATCAGTGGTCATTTTTATAACAGCCGGGAAGAAGGCGGGACAGCCCCCAGCCTCGCCGGGGTGCTCATGGGGACACACGGCGGCTCCGTTCCCATCCCCGCTCCCGTCCGTGTCTCCCCCCCCCCCCCATCCCTCCCTTCCCGCCACCCCCGGGACCCGGGCGCCACCCCCTCCGCGGGCACCCGGACGCGCGTCACTGCCCGAGGCCGCTCCCCGGTCCCACCGGGCGGTTCCTGACGCCATCGCATCGCGCCGCGGCCTGCGCAGAAGAAGCTGCAGTGGCTGTCCCGGTATCCGGGCGGTCTCCCCGGTGTCCGCAGGCAGCATGGCCGTGCCGGGGGACCCGCCTCCCCTCGGCCCCGTCCTGCCCGTCGCCGCCGTCCCCTCTTTCCCCGTGGCCCAAGGCCTGGTGGGGCGGCGGTACTCCTGCCTGGTGGTGGTGCCCCACCGCAAGCACGTCGCGCTGCCGCCCCGCTACCTGGGCCGCAAACGCAGCGGCATCCGCGCCCTGCTGGACACCGAGCTCCTGCGCTACTCGGAAAGGTGAGGCCGGGGAGAGGGGCTGGGGGAGGCCCTGGGGCCCAGCGCCGCGGCTGGGGGGAGCGGTTCCCCTTTCGGTGGTGGCCGTGTCCGGCCCAAGAGGTAAGGGTGACCCTCCCCTTCCCTCCGCTCCTTTGCCCTCCAGCCTTCAGGGTGTGCCGGTGGCTTACGACAACATCAAAGTGGTGGGGGAGCTCGGGGACATTTACGATGACCAAGGATTCATCCACTTGAACATAGAGGCGGACTTCATCGTCTTCAGCCCCAAGAAAGGGAAAAAATTGGTGGTATGTACGTGGCACGCTGGCGTTTCACCGGGCATTTTTTTAAATTAAGTAATCAAAGCTTGGCTTATCGCCCTCATCATCAGAGGTCTGGGACTTCACTGGAATTATATTTTAGTGTATATTAGTAACTTGTTAATGTATGAGCAGCTTAGAGTAGTTTATGAGCAGATTGTTGCACTATTTTTTATTTTCAGCTATCTATACCGTCCACCGCTATATTTATTAAAGTTATGTGTAATATATTATTACAATACCTTGAAATAAGGATTAACTATCTTATAAATTTGAATATATTGATACATTTGTATCGATGCTTTTCAGACAGGTGTGTTTGTTCTTAATAGTGGCAGGGATGTTGGGGAAGTCCTCATGAGGTGTTTTCTGTCAAGTGGAAGAGCAGCAGAGCAAGCTGAAGCCTGCCTTTCAGGAAGGGGCAGCAGGTGGCTCACAGAACACCTTTAGGCTGCTTAACATGCTTGCATAGGCACTTGTGGGAGAAATAAGTGTTCACAATCGTTGTGCCATACCTTTTGCAGCGTGGCTTGCATGTTTCTAAATGGGATTATGAGATGAATGTGAGGAAGAGAATGGGAAAACTCTCAAGTGTCTTTCATTCATCCTTGGGGAAAGCAAAGGTGAATCACTTTTGACGTGCAAGGGTGTCAGAAATCCATGGGATGGAGTACTTAAAACCTTTTTATGTGTCACTGAATCATCTGTATCTTTCGCCACTTAATGCTATGCCAGTATGAATGCAGTTTGAGGAAAGTATATAAGACTTAAAATGGCTTTAAAGAAAAGTTGATGGCTGTAGTGAAACAGTTACCTCATCTGTTTAGGTACCCACTGTGGCTAAATCCCATGTTTTGACTTTCTTTCTATTGTAGGTACAGGTTCAGTACTATTTTGGGAGGAATTGTATGGAGAAGATATAGGAATAGCTTTGATTTTAGTGAAGAAGAGTTAGTTTATTTGAAAAATAAACTAATTTCATAACTTGTGCCTATGAAACCTTGTTGAAAATGTCCATATGGGAAACTAAATATGTACTGCGTGCTTTCAAAGGGGTGATCTTTACTATAACTTCAAAAAACATCATTTTCTTTTTAGGGTGTAATTAATAAAGTGGCCACTAGTCATATTGGCTGCCTGATACACGGATGCTTCAATGCTTCTATCCCTAAACCTGAACAAATGTCAGTCGTACAGTGGCAAGAGCTGGGATTAAAAATAGGAGATGAACTGAAGTTTCAAGTATTGCACTTGGATTCTGATGCAGCTGGGGTGTTCTTCATTCGAGGAGGACTCACTAAGAGCAGGTATTGTGCCTTATTAGAGAATATCTTAATTGTTTTAATGGGTTTGTTAAAAGCTAAATGATTTAAATTAACATCTTAATCTTTAAACTTGCTTGACAATATGCAGGATTATAGGAGAATCCTTCCTCCTATAATCTTGCCTCCTTCCACTTACACCTCTAAAATTTTAGAGCATCTTGCTAAGAATCTTAATAGTGAGATCTTTTACAGAGTTCATTCAGAAACTTTTCTTTAAACATTCATTTGCTGAGCAATTTTTTTCTGCCAACATGCTTATTTAAGGGTATAATGACTGCTACTGATAGAGTTGTAATATTTTTCAAGGTCTCTTATGGGCTATTAGTTTGTTTTTCAACCTTGGAGGATGCTCTGGATTGTTGGTAAACTCAAGATGAACCTTTACAGTTTTGTCTTGAGTGCCTCTGGGAGCGTCTCTCCCTCCATGCATTTTAATTGCATTCTTTCCATGTTTGTCTTCCTAGACATTTTCTCCAGTGTTTTTGGTTGCAAGGTTCCTGCTCGGATTTTAGAGTTTAGATTTTAGTTTGGGTGGTTGGTTGGGATTTTGTTGTTTTTTGTTTGGTTTTTTTTTCTTTCAGGATCTTCTAGCATTGTCTTTGTTTTAACTTCATCTACTTCAGCAATTGCTTGGCAAAACCAGTAGTCTGTCTCGTGTATGATTGGACAGGTCATTGCTTGTGTTTGTGAATATTTAATTTATTTTTTTTTTAAAGTTTACTATGCAGTATATAATTATCAATTAGTGGATGAAGGAGTAGAAGAAAAGAGGAATATTGAACACACAGCAGTTTAGTGAAGAAATTGAGGCTAAGGTTTGAAAGAGAATGTTGATTCTGTGAGAAGAAGAAGGCTAGTCAGGTAATAGAAATTAAATATTAAATTGGCTTTATGATTTTCTGTAATTAGAGTATGTTCTCCACTAGTTGTATTTAGCAAATGTTTAGCTTTTATCTACACTGTATAAATACTGTGTTTGACCAAATTTCGATCCTTTGATGTGAGGTGCTCTTAAATGTTTTTACTTTGGCTTATTTTGTGTATTTTTCTTACAGCATGAAGCTCAAACAGTCTGAGACCATCACTGACAGTACAAATGGAGATGAAAGTCAAAAGCTTGACCACCAGCAAAATGGCTTGAATGACTGTGGGGGAGATAATGTGGCAGAGGAGCCTCTGTGTGAAACAGATAACCCTAGGGTGGCAAATGCAGAAGAGGAAAATGTTGATGCTGTGAATGGAGTATCTGATGATAAAAACAAGAAGAAGAAGAAAAAGAAAAAACATAAGCAAGAAGTACAAGAACTTGTATTGCCTACCAGTGACTCCAGTGGTTACCAAAGTGACCATAAAAAGTCAAAGAAAAAGAAAAGAAAGCATTGTGAAGTCGAAGACAATGAATTAACTCAGCTGTCACAGGAACCCAAAGCTAAAAAGAAAAGGGACTAAAGTCTGAAGTGCCTTTCATGAATAAGATTCAGACATTTTTGATAGGCTTCCAATAAAATCCAATTTTCAAAATGTATATGTATATTTCTTTACTAAACAATCTGCTCTGCTTCCTAGGTGATACTTGTGTCAATATGTGCACTAACAGCTTTAAAGGCAGGAACTTCTAAAGAAGTCATAGAAGAATATAGAAGGAATATAGAAGTCATAGAAGGATAGAGGCAGTATCTGCCTGTTTCATTTACTGGAAATTAAGGCACAGTGGAACACATCCATTAATTCTGTGTCTGCCTCCTTGTTCCGTGCATTAACCAATAGCTAGATAAGATAAGTCCTGCTCTTAATTCCATTTTTGCTGCTCAGTTTCTTGATTTTGTAAGAGCAGATTAGGATTACCTTTGGGGCTCTGGGAAATACAAAATACACCTGAATTCTCAGAGGCTAAGAAGAGACTTTCTTGTTGCAGAAAGGGGATGTGAATGCCTGTGAATGAAACTTGCAGTTTGATACAAGGCTTAAACTAATGCCTGGGTACCTTCAATCTTTCAAAATGCCTTTGAGGGTACCTTAGGAAAAACACTACAATCAGTTGAGTCAGAGTAGGGAGGAAAGACACAAGGAGATAAATGTATTCTAGAGTAATGAAGTACCACTTAGTGGTTAGAATCCCACTGAAATACAAACTGATAAAACTGTTGGTAATGGGACATAGCTGAGAAGGTTCAATTTCATGCATCATGCTCGTTGACTTCACAGTTGTTTTTTTTTTTTAAGAAAAGTAAAGCTAAAATGCAGCTCCAACTTTTTGTGCTAGTTATAACTTTCAAGTGCTGCTTTCTAAAATAACAGGTACCTGTTGCCATTAGTTTGCAAACTGATGGAATTCACTCTGCTGGAATGTTCTGACAGTGTGAAAACAACAGTCAAACAAAACAAATGTCCTTTTATTAACTAATTTTCCTGTTGCAGATATATTAAGAATTTTTGACTGTAAGTATTTTTGATTGCAGCTCTTTTTTATTGGGAGGAGTTCTGGACAGATCTGCATTGTGGTATGGATAGGATAATTCCTTAACTGAAGTGGTAATGCAGTTATTACTTTGATACTGATTTATCTGGTGCAAGAAGGCATCACCAGCTCTTAAAGTTTCATAAGTGAATATCATGTAGGTGGAAACCTGCTGTTTGTTTTGTAGGTGCTGTCAGACAAAACATGTTGCTCTTGTGATCCTGCTGATGGCATTAGCTCATTTCACTAGGTTTATATACAGTGCCTAATAATATATCCATGCACATTGAACGTGTTCTAAATTTAAAATGTGATAAAACTTGTTTTAGGGCTCACTTTTTGCTATGTTAATGTATTTCTTATGTCTTTAAAGCTCTAAACTTACCAAGACAAATCTTAAGTTTTTATTTTGCAGACTTAATGGCACGGTAGTGCATCATCAGCATTTTAAAGTTACTGTGTCATGGTAAAGAACCAAGTTAAAGAGGTTTTGGACGTGTATAAGGTGAGCTTAAATGCATGTTTAAGGACAGGAGAAATATCCTTTTTTGCTTGTTCCTTGGAGAGCTATTGGAGAGTGTCCAAAGGAGAGCCACAAAGATGGGAAAGGGTCGGGAAGGGGATGACTTTACAAGAAGCTTCTGAGGTCACTTTGATAGTTCAGTCTGGAGAAAAGGAGGCTTAGGGGTGACCTCATTGCAGTATGTGGCTTCCTCACGAGGGGAAGAGATGGGGCTAGGACTGATTTCTTTACTCCTGTGACCAAAGACAGAACTCAAAAGAAATTACAGAAATTTGAATCAGGGGAGGCTTAGGTTAGATATCAGGGAAAAGTTTCTCACCCAGAGGGCAGCTGAGCAGTGAAACAAGCTCCCCAGGGAAGTGGTCACAGCACTGAGCCTGACTGAGATCAAGAAGAGTTTGGATGACACTCAGGCACATGATGTGATTCTGGGGGTGCCCTACACAGGGGCAGGAGTTGGACTGGATGATCCTGATGGGCCCCTTCCAACTTGGCAGATCTGTGATTCCTGTACTGTAATAAAGCCTGAGCAGTCAGGTAATGTGTTTGTAATGCAGTAGGTATAGCACGCTACAAGGTCGACTGAGGGAAATATTGTGGTGTGTGAGGTGTTGCAGAGAGTAATGAAGGAAGTCCCACTCCAATGAGCTTAAAAATTTCACTGCACAAGACAGGCTGAAGGTTGGGCCATAATTTACAGACAGAAATGATGTTAGCACCCCATCCCCACCTCCCTCTCCCCACCCCTTTTTAAAAATTTTTTATTCATTTAATGAATTTGTTTGAAGGAAATAAGTTAGATATAAGTTAGCTAGGTAGGTATGGAGGATATATCAGACAGGTGGATGGCAAGTGTGGGTATTTTTTCTTAATGTCTAAATGAAGAGAAGGGTAAGAGGCAGTTGCTGTGGCAGATGGACCAAAGACTTAGAGGCATATGACTTAATGTTGGTTCTTAGTAATAATTTAAAGCTCGCTTTCCCTTTTAGGGAAGGAAAATGCATCTCCAGCAGACCCACTGTTGGTGACTGCAGTACGAGCCAAGCTCCACTGTTTCACAGAACCAGCTTCTCACACCAAGTTTGTCTTGCTCTGTTCCAGCTTTTAATCATTGTGGTGAGAAGGGAGACATGTAGTGGGAAGAACTGAAGTTGCAACTAATTAATCAAGTAACATAGATAGTATAAGCACTTAGCATTTTTAATTCACTTTTTCCATTTTTGCTGCTTTACCATTCTCTTACTGAAAGAGAAGTGCCTATTGTAATTTAACAAACTGTGCAAACTGGATTTTTTTGAGTATTAAGTTTTCTGAAAGCCCAAAGTAACCTGTCTCGGTTTTGGGTCTTTATCCTGCCTTTATTAAAAGGCAGGATTTTTTGACACAAAAGTGTGGCCGGCACCCTCTTGGATTTTTTTATTGGCTATAAACCGAAGAGAGCAATTAAAAAATAAATACAGAAGCTGGAAATTCATTTTTGCTGAACAAGTTGCTCCAATGTTGCAAATACTGTGACATGTTAGGTTAAATTCATGTTAGGTTAGTGTGTAAATAGTCACTGCTGCAAAATAAAATTGTGGATTCCTTTGCCTGAGGATTGTACAAAGCAGTTGACTGTTTTGTGTCTTTGGAAAGGAAAAAGTGAAGAAATTACTTAAAAAAAGAAAAAAAGTGTTTGTCACAGTTGGAGCCAGTATTGGCAGCCTAACAACTGCACTGTTGATGTTGCTGTACACACTGTTTCAGCACTAGCTAAATATGGCAAGAAAACTTGGATTTTCTAAAGTGAATTATCACTCTAGTGATGACTTTAAATCAACTTTTTCGGTTTTTTCCCCTTAAAAAAGAAAATCCTGTGCCTGAAATTAACAAAGGAAAGAAGCTGAGCTTAATGCTTTCCATGAAAGTTTCTCTGAAGTTTGTATCATTGCAAATGTGTAGCTTTCTGTGGTCCCCTGAAATACAAAGAGTTGTATTGAATTTTGAGTTGACCCAAGTTATTTGTGTCTACAGAACAAACATTTCTAAAACCTCGAGTGAGGCCAGGTGACTTCATTTTTGTTTGTATGCCCCTTCTGTTCCTTTTTTTTCAGAGGCCATTCTAGTACAACTCAGTTCTGTTACGCAGTCAAGAGAGGATTTGAAAATGAACTTGTATTTTGTCTTATAACTATGCAGATAGTTACACCAAGGCAACTCTCATGTGATCTGGAGAAAACAGGCACTGTTTTTTTTCCTGTTTTAACATTAAATTTAACATAAAGCCAATATTCACTTCTGTCTGTGGTTGATAATCTTTTGCCTGTGTTATGAAAAATATACTTTGAACATAACCAGCTACGATATATTTCTAAAGCAGCAACTACTTCAGACCATTAGAAATATTTTGATGCTGCGAACATGTTTCTCAGTATATTGCATTCCTTTGGCAGAAAAGCAAGCACTTCTTCTTCACAGAAGAAAGTATTTTTATCTCTTGTCAAACCAATTGTTTTATACTCTGAAGCTTGTAATGATGTTCAGTGTTAACTTTTGTGCTTTGTCTTTTCTTTGCTTCTTTTAGAAACAAATTCTTTGCTTTTGACTTGTCAGCTTTCTGCTGCTGAACTTATGCAGCCTAAACAGCCTCGTGGATGAGCTTTAGGGAAAGCATTTTTAAAAGGGCCTAAATAAGACATCTGCCTTCTGGAAAACATGAGTCTTGATCAAATCTGCCTCTAAATAACTAGTTTGCCTCTGGAAGCATCCCAACCTTTGATGGCCCTCAGACAGTACAAAACTTTGCTGTAAAAAGCATGAGGGCAGTTACATACCCAAACTGTTGGTGTTGTATTTTTTTCCATATACCTTTGAAGAAGATATGTGATCTGTTTTTCTCAGAATTATTAGGGTTGGCTGTGAAAGGACAGAAATAGTTCCATTCTAATAAGGCATATATTTTTCTTACGGTAATGTTGATTCTATTCTGTTGTTTAACTTTCAGGAATTATGTAATTTCAATAAAGCATGAAGGACTTCAGTATCCAGTAGACTTAGTATTAGGAAGAAGAAACTGTCTTCTGGATTCATATGAACAAAAACAAGATGGAAAATCAGGCTTCACACTTCTCCAGCATTTTCAGTAATTAAGTTTTCAACAGGCACATACAATGATTTTTATACTCTTCATCATAACTTTACACATAACTAAAAGATTAAGTAAATTCAGCTGTAAGTCTTGCAGCAAGTCATTAAATTGACCTGATGTTCAGCTGCTAGGAGCAATTGCAGCCAGGCAATGGATTTAAGTTCCCCTAGAGCAAACTGTCCTGGGTAGAGATGGGTAAGAAGGACCCCTGCTCCCAGATACGGAATAAATAGATGATCTTTTTCCATCTCCCAGACTGATATATATATATTTGATATATCTGATATATATATATATTTGCACTATAGTTTATTACAGCTGCTGGAACATTTCTGTTTTGGCCTGAGTTCAACTTGACAAAGACTTCTTTAAGAAATCTATCTAGACAAACAGATAAAATGAGCTTTGTGTACAAAAAGGTGAGTGAACTGTAGAATTTCTCAGTACATAGCAAATAAAGCCTTATGAATAAAGAAGGAATTCTGGTGTAGAAGTTATCATCAATACCTTCATCTTCTATGGGTTTTTTTTGTGTATTTCGTATGAGTAGGAGGTTGAGTTGTGACTTTTGAAGTCTAAATGGGTGCAGGTACCAAGATACAGCTGACTTGCTCCTCTGGGCTCCTTACTTTTCATGGTGTCTTTAATGTGTAGGAACTTCTCTAGGAGCATTCTTACTACACCTGAAACATGAGGCTTCAGTCAACAGGAAGCAGGATTTCATTGTGCTGCACAAATTGGTTAAGAACTACGTATTTAAGAAGCTCTGGAAGAGCCAGTCTGTCAGTCACTGTGTTGTTCAGAAGCTCACACTAGGCATCCATTAGAAGTTTCAATATTGAAAGAAGTAATTCTTTTTCAAATACCTTGACTGAGTTTTAGTTAGGGTTGCATCTAGAAATAATATTGCAGTTCTATTTGCAAAACCATGATCAGTGGCTATGAGCTCATTGATACATCTGTACAGAGCACATACAGTTTCTGCTGAAGACTTCAGAGCACTGCAGTTGGTGGAATGCAGGTTGTGCAAGTAGAATGTCAGATTTGATTTTGTCACTCCCATTCATTCATGAAGGACTGAGCTACAGTTGGCCTTGATAAAATCATCTGTTTAGGCTTGTTTATTACTGTGTATGAAGACACAGTCTATGCTTTTATTTTCTCATAACAGTGTTAGTGTATGGATAAATTGAAAATTCTGTATAGATCCATCAAGGCTGAACTAAAGAAAAAAGGCACATTAATGCAGCATCAGTGATCATTAATATCAACATCAGGAGAAATAAGAGGTAGTTTATGAGCAGTATTAAATTTCTACATCAGCTCTTTTTTAGTTTCAGATAGCAAACCAGTGACATCTGTCCCTCTTTTAGGACAATGCCAATGTATAACATTCATGCTTGAAGACTTATTTTTTCTCCGGAGATTTGGTCAGCACTCCATAGATTCAAAGATGATCATTTTTTGGAAATACTTTCCTAGGACAGAAATTTGTTTCCCTTCTGAAAGAAAACCAACACCAAACCTCACAAACTAAACAAAAGGTTCAGAGATGGTGTAGGTGGTTGTAGTTTCTTCATGGAGCCTGTCAATGTTAACTTGAGGAACACGCCTTCACTTCTGGTATATCTATATTCTACAAAAAAGAAACAGTTGAGGACCTCTGCCTTTCAAAGAAATTTCACATATTGTGGCTGGAAGTAAGTATGTTGATCAGTCTGCACTGATGATGAATGGGGTGTGCTGATAAATTGTTTCAGTATGATTTTCTTGATGTTAAACCGAATTTAGCATGCATGATCTGCTTTAGGTCTGTTATTACTAAATATGTTTCCTTAGTTTTCTCAGATAATTCCTGTTTCCTATATATAATTTAAAAATTTATCTTTTAATTTAGGAAAGACACTAGTTAAACTTGAACTCTTAGTGTCCTTGGGCGAAGTGAATGATTTTATGGAAAGCTGCAAGATTTCTGAAGTAGAAAAAAAATGCGCATGTATTACAGATTTAAATGCATTTATAAATTCATATTTTTGCCCATGTAATATTTATAAGTGCTTCCCAAAATAAGCAGAAACTCACAGACTTGTTATGTAGTAATTTGTATTGTAGTTACTGTCATCTCACTTCAAGGCCTGGTTTGCAAACACATTGCCCCAAATTATCCCAAAACACTGCCCAGCATTGTCATCTTTTTTCCTGATTTATTTTTATCCTGTAAATCTCTGGATGTGCAATATAATGATGACAAATGTGAGAACAAGCTGTTGGTAATAACTTATCTTCCTTTTAATTAATTGCAGCAAATGTGTTTTCTCAGGCAAAACAAAATCCCTAAAGACTGTTATCTTGTCTTGTGAACAAATTTTGGAGATAGAAGAGTAATTACTGTATTTGTGAGACAGGCATTCAAATTTCTGAATTACACTTAAAAAAAAAAAAAAAGATACTTGTTAGCAAATTTGATTAAAGTACCATCAATGAGAGTACTGTTTCATGAAGAAACAAAAAATAAGATCATTTTTAGTCAAATCATAGCTGTAGCTGTAAAGTGAAATAAAAGGCTGAATATCTGCATTGTCTCACTAGTCATGAGGTAGGTTGCAGTCTTAAACAGTTTGAGGTTGCAGTGCAGGAAGGCATTTCACCATTGCTAGCAAGGGATGGTAGATAAAAAGCAGTCCTTTTTCATATCACAGAGCTTATGTTAAAATTTGGTAAGTTTCTCTCAGCATTTTTCTGCTAAATGCTTTTAATTCTATGAGAACTCTAACAAAGGGAGATTTTTAAAAAATATTATCATTGCAATTATTTATGGTTAGACTTTCTTAATTTCTTTACTGGAGCACACTTTGGGAAAGAGTCTGAGAAAATTCAAGAAATTTATGGAAAACTGACCAGGAGAGAGGATTTTTAAAAAAATTAACCAAACCCCAAAGAACAGAAAAACTGTGGATTTCTTCATATATCCAGAGTACAAGGGGTAAAATGTCAGTTTAAAGAAGTTTTTGAAATTTCAAACTTTTTCCTTAAGATAGAAGGAAACTTAAAGACTTCTCTTTAAAGGCATTTCTCTCTTTTGTCCAATGAGCATTTTCAGGCCACAGAAAATGCTGCTCTAGTTTTTGGAAGTGCATCATAACATATTTCAAATGTGCAAATAGTAATTTCAAATAGAGAAGTATTCCATTCTGGGTATCTGAATTATATTTTAACTGTGTCAGAATATGATTCCAAGAAAACAACTGTGATACACTATGGATTTCCACTGCATATGTCAAATCAATGTCAGACCTGGAAAAATTTGGCTTGCAGAAGGTTCCTGTGCTCCTGCAATTCCACGTGGTAAAGTATTGCTTTTTTGTGTCAAGGTTTTTCCCCACATCTGTCATCTAAAGAACTCAAAACTACTGTGACCTTCTATTTGATGAGAGGCAGATTCTGGTAAACGTTTTAGCTTCAGAGCGTTACTTGTTATAGTGCCATGCTACTGCAGAAATAACAAAGTCCCTTGTCAAAACCACAAAAGGTTCTGAATTACAAAGGGCACTTCTGTACTTTGTTGTACTTTTTGATTGCTGATGTTCCAGCCTTGGACTACATTTATAATGCCTCTTCACAAATGAGATCAGTGAGGGCCTGTAGACTTATGCCATTCCCTCCTTTGTGATTTAGCAGGGTACTTCTATACAATTCTAAAGTAAACTTTCCTATTCAGATGGTAAATGAACTAATATATAAAGCTGCATTTTTCTATCTAAATGGTATTTGAGTAGGATGAAGCATAATGGAGCCACAACAGATGAGCGAGTTAAAATAAGACTGGAAGAGACAAACAGCATTTGCATGTGTTCTGTATTTCAGTATCAAAACCTTTGTATGCACATTAGCGTAGTTTAGTTTATTTTCTAGTTTTCATATATCTCAGAGTAAACTTAATAGTTATGTTAATCCAGTTTTTCATTGTTTGTACTTCAGCTGATTTCCTTAATTTGTTTGTATAGGAGAAGAGTCTTATGAGGTCATGCTGCAAATACAAGATCATACAAGTTTGGTGATTTGTGTTTGTTCTTCCTTCCTGCCTTAGTAAATTTTTAGTTATTGGCTTGTTCTCAGACTTCTGTCTTCTTAACTGAACAATTGAACTCCTATAAGTTTCATGGAAATGAGTTATTGGGCAGAGGAGAGAAATTATATTAGTTCCCCTGTTTGAAGAAAAAGTGACCAGAGTTCAGCTGACCCCTCTGTGGACTCCAGGGCAATTGCAAAATCTTCAGGCAGAACACTGCACCTTACTACACATGAAGGGGATGGGAAGGGACTGAACTGGAGATGTGGGAATTTCTCTGTGTACTGCTAACTGCATAGGCTGCTGTGCTTGACAGTGCCACCTGTAGGCACATTGGAATTCTATTAATGTAAAAAGGATAATGTGAAATTATACGTTCAGCTATACCAGTCCCAAAGTAAGACACAGAAGCTGTCCTGACAGGTTAGACCATAACCCTTTCACTCAAGTCTATTAATGTACTTTTATTTACTTGCTTTGTTTTTATGTACTATTAAAGCACATTAATATACTTTTTCTTGTTCTGAGTAAGGGCGTTTTAAGTGCCTCTCTGCAAAGCTTCATTGAGAAGGTTAAAAGGTGTCTTAATCCTGCTTAGCATGTTGAATGATATTTCCACTATACCACTATCCACGTATTTTACATGTAAGCAATGTATCTTAGAAATCTTGGGGAAAAATCCAAATGAAATCTTTACTTCTAGTCACTAATTACATTTTGAGAGTAAACTGAGTTCTGCTTATGGATTTGTTGGAGGGCTTTGTCTTTGGGAGGTTTCAGACTTGCATCCTTTCTGCACAAGGGGACTCAAAATCAGAAATAATAAGACTGCCAGGTATGTGGATGTTGGGAATAGGAGCTGTAGCTGTGCTCATGGTGTGTCATGCTGGACTGGATGTGTATCGTTACATCTGGTGCAGACTGCACCAGGCTTAGTCATGAAAAGTATCCATTGATTTATTTGGGCAATTGCATGATTTTTAAGGTTGACTAGGGAGTGGAATTAAGAGGATTCTCTAAAATCTCAAATAAAAAAAGACTCAACTTTAGAGGCAGCATTGAATCGAACTGCTAAGAAGGACTACTAGTGGGAAATAATGGAACTAAATGTGCACTAAATTGTGGAAGTTGTCCACACTGCTTTTTGTTGGGATGGGATATTAAAATTAGTGTAGGACCCTATTTAAAAAACAAAACAGGCTGTGTGGGACCAGTGTTCATACAACACTGCTTATTAATACTAGAAGCCTGAATACTTTAGTATTATTTCCATAATCCTAAAGGAGCCTTTATTTGACAGGTACCATTTGGGCTTTCATTCTGTTGATCCTACTAAAAGTCGCTTTTCACCACTGGCTTATTTCATCTACTCTTCTTGAAGCACCAGCAATGTATTTTGGAAAAAAAAATTCTTTTAAAAATATCATTCTGTAAATAGTGGTAAGTGCTAGCAAATTGGCAGTGTTTATTTGTTTTCAGGTACAAAATTTAATCCAAACCACTGCTTTTTCATATTACCTGAGTTGGCAGATTTTGTGTTTGGAAAATCTCTGCACACAAATTAAAAGGGCAGTATTCACTATTTCAATATAAAATCTATAGACCATTTGTCAGTACTAAAATAGAGTTTAAATGACAAACAAAGAAAACTCTTAGTTCTCTGTGTTTGTGCAATTTACATAGTGTGATTCATGGTACTACATAGCAAAGCCAAGATGGGAAATAGCAGACCTTCTGCTGAATGCATGAAGGTAAGAGTTAGGAGGCTATGGTTAGGAGGTTGCAGGAGAGGAAAATTTTGATCTTAGTGTGCTCTTTATTAGATAACCTATCAAATGTATCAGTTTCAGAAGATAGAGAAATGGTGTCATCTTAATATTTTATGCTAATTTAGACTGAACATCCTACAGTGTTATTTTGGCACTGTGCTAGTGGTGTGTAAGCTGTCTTCAGGGCCCCTCATCAAAAACAGAGGAAAGTCTCCTGCTGTGCCAATACTGTAAAATAAATAACATTCTCAGAAGATTCATACAGAGCTGGAGCACAGAGTGTTACTAGTTGTCATAAAACAGACAGAAAAAGGATCATATTCTGAAAGGCAAGACTTAGGACATGATTTATTCCAGGGAAGTATAAGTTTGTTGATCTGGAAACATAATTTGAGAAAGAAATGATGAGCAGTTGTCCACCAGTTTGGATGCTATGAAGGGACATGTATCCAAAGTGCAGATCTATTGCTGAACTTTTTCCAAGCCCCTTTAACTTTGTTTGGTCTGAAAGTCTCATGAATCTAGTTCTGTTTTGAACTTACACTTATCAGTATTGGTTTTGCTTAGGCTGAAGAGTAAATAAATGCCATATGGAGAGCTTTTTTTCCCCTTTGTTGATACTGTCATTAGCAGCTGAAAATATGAAGGGAAATAGTGCATTACTTAAAAAAGAAAAAAAAAAAATAAAAGACAAGCCCCTCATATATCCCTCAATATGTATTCTGGGTTGACAACTAAAGCTCTATCTAGTTTCCCTGTGAGTTAAGTTTTGCTACTCATTTCCGAACTGTCACATCTCTCTTCATCCCTCTCCAGCACCCCTCGTAAATCAGAGTGCAATCAGCAATTCCAAACTGCTTACTGTGTGCCTGCAGATATTGTAAGTGTTGCTTAATGAGAAGTCAAACAGCTAATCATAGTCTCACACACTGTAGATGATTTATGGCTATGCCAGGGGCTTTGCCATGTGTGCCTCTAGCTGGATCCTGCTGTGGAGAATCAGGGACTGTTGAGTTGTGCTGCTGACCCTGTCCAGCCTGTACCCCAGCTTTCCTTTCAGTTCATAAGTCCATCAGAATTCAAGGAATGATTGTATATATGCTATACAAAAACCTAGTATATTGCATATTAATTAAAATTCCATAATAATAAGAAAAAAAAGACTAACTTAGAACTGTCATGAACTGTCAGGGGAGCTGGCCCTTTGAAGTCCTTCATATCACTCTAAACATGTAGGTCTCAGCAACATAAATGATATTTCATCCCATTCCAGTCATCGGCAGCTACTTCTGAGACAGGAATTGGATGAGGCAAAATTAATTTTTGAAAATTTTAAGGAGGGTTCTTACCTGGACCAGGCCAAGTGCAGGCTGTAAGGGCAAGCCAGAGGGTTGCACAATTAGAAAAATCCTATGTGCAAAGAGACCCTGCTCCACCTTTGGGGATATCATGAAGGTTTTGGTCAGTGTGCTAGCTTTTGGAGGATATGACAGTAATAGACATTATACCTTTTTTCTACTGGTATTCAGTTTATAAATGCTGGTTAGATCACAATATATTATAATTGATTGATTGTATCAGTATAATGGATTTCTTCTGAACTGGTTCTTGTCTTTCAATTTATTGGTTTGTCTGTGCTTTAGGAATCAGCACCATGCCCAACTATTTTTTTTTGTTCCATTCACTAGGTACTCTTTCTGCCACTCTATTTTTCTCAATGTGATCCCAACAAATAAATCCTATTCCTTGCAGTCTTCAAAGAATCACTGCTCTTTTACTTTTCTAATGATGAAGGCCCAGTGCCTGCAGCTGAAGTAGAAGTGGGAATCCCCGTCTGTATTTAATGTGCACTTGGCACAATGTCTCTGTTATTTCTTTAAAATTATTTATCCTTTTTAAAGGCCAATGTTGAAAATCTAGTCTTGATCAAGTGAATAAGTTTTTTGCCCTAGAAAAGAGGAGCTATTGAAATCAACCCCAAAGTCCCATCAGGTACATTTTTATTGTTTATTTTTACTTATTAACGTCAGGGGGTTCTGTTTGTTGGGTTTTTTTTGTTTTTTAGGAAATTTTGAGGTAAAAAACAAGCTTTTGTACCTGAGAATCCAGCAAACAGAGAAAAATGGCCATAATCTTAATTAGAAAATACCAAGTCAACTAACTGCTCTGTAACAGGGGGTGTAATTCTCGTTGTGAGCAGATGGAGGCAATAAAAGGTCAGTCTGCTGTGGTTCCTTCCTGCAAAGGAAGTTATGGTTTAATCTCTGGCTGAAATTTTGTCTTCAGTTCTCATAGAGCTTTCCCATCCTCAGAGATCTGTCTGGAGGCAGGACATTGCTCTAATTAAAACAGACAACACTACCATCCTGCACCCTCCTTTCTATTCCAGTCTTGCTCATTCATTGATATTTAAGTTGGGTCTTATTTTGACCCACCATAATCAATTGAGTTGTTTGTGCCACATGCAATAAAACCCACTGAGCTCTGCATCTTCATGTAATCCTGTCTGGTATGAAGGAACTACCAGACAATGGAGATACTTCATATCCAATGTCAGCATTGTTCAGATAGGGCAGATACCATTAAAGGTGTCTCTGAACCTCAGAGCCCATAGCAGCAACTCCTGTGCAACTCATGGCCTTGGATCTAAGGTAGTCTGAGCATCTTGGCAAGGTTCTGAGGAACCTGCCAGTCCTGCAAAGTGAGCATGCACATCAAAGTGAAGACACAGTTCTGTTTTTTGTACAAATTATGCAAATGCTCAAGACCTCGGTTGCATGAATTATTTCAGGGGAGCCATGGGTAAGGAAAAAAAAACAACAGATCAACACAAAGAACCAGACATAGAATAAAAAGCGACACTGAACTCTCACCTTCAATATTTTCCTCTACATCTTTGTATCAGCTCTCTCACTTAATTCCATTTCTCCCTACATATTTTAAGCTTTGTTTTTTCCTTTTTCTTTTTTCCTTTTTCTCTCTGTTTTGGGACTTGGATAAAATAATTTGTGAATACCCACAGAGCACCTGGGTATGATGGTGACTTACATTAGTACTGAATGGACTTAAGGAGGAAGCTTAACACCACTTATGGGATTCCAGCTGCTGTTGCAGAGAGGGGATCATATAGTACACTGAACCCTCATATCTCTTGTTGACTGTGTGTGTCATTTAGGAGGTCATTACAATATCAAGATTTCTTTTTAATGTGAAATTTCATGACTCTTAAACAAAAAGGCTTCTGGGAGATAAATGTTGAAGAGGGCGATGTAGGAGAAAACAAGAATTTCATTGTAGGCATCCTGACTCATAGCATTTCCATTCCATGTTCCTAAAGAACATGTAAATAACAAGACCTGCAAGATTTATTTATGTGAAAAATAATCCTAAATTTAATGTAGAAACACTGTGCACTTTGATCAGCTCTTGGATTTGCTCCACAGCAGATATTTGGAACCTGTACGCTGGTAAAATACTAATGTACTTTAACTGTCCTCCAGGCTGCCTCTTTTGCCTGCACAGGCTTTGCAATTGAATTTGACTCAGAAAACCAGCATCTTCTTGTCAATGAGTTCTCCAAAACGTAAAGCAAACAGAGGAATTCACAAGCTATTGTAATTGAAATATTTTTTACTAGATGTCAGTGTGGCCGATATGGAAAACAAAATGAAGGAACATAAACCTTGCCTGAGATTTGTTTGGAGACCATGTGTGAAGCATACCTGGCTTTTCAAACTTATCATAGCACCTGACAGAAGGGACACATTCAGCCTTAGCCATGTCTAGTTTATCTTGTCAGTATCTGAAACAGACAGGGGAAACCTTTCAAGGTTGTACTTCACAAAATTGTAACCAGACTGATAAATCTGTTTATTTTTCCTTTAAATATGCCCTGGTTTCCATAACTCTGACAGTTTGCATGGATTCCAATGTATGGTTACTCTCCCATCACAGATCTTTATAGACATTTTGCCAATATTTTTTTTTTTTGTTAATTCTTTTCTTTTGTGAATTCTTCTCTTCCCTCTTCTCTTCTCTTCTCTTCTCTTCTCTTCTCTTCTCTCTCTCTTTCTTTCTCCTTCTTTTTCTCTTTCTTTTCCTTCCTTCCTTATTTCCTTATTTCCTTATTTTTTTTAATTTCCTCAGCATAGTTTTCCTGAAAACTTGCAACTGTCCTGTCTTGAAAACTGCCTTGGCAATTTTACTCAAGCACTTACTTTGATAGATAAAAATGACCTTGAAGAATTATTAATACTATGTATAGGTTGATGACATAAATCTGTTAAAGTGTGGCTGATGTACAGCTTCACATGCCAGAATGTTATAGCCATATTCCTGTACTAACACAGTGACATTGAACAGACTGCAGCAGATATAAAAACTGTAAAAAAAAAAAAAAAAAAGCTCCCAAATACAAAGGTCTTGATTTACTTTTATAGATCTGTTACAAAAAAATGCTTCTGGTAAGAGAATATAAACTTAATGAAAAATAACAAACAGGAGTCTTAAGGCACATTGTGATGTATTTTCAAACTCACATAATACCAGTGGTTGTTACTGTGAGTGCCGGCACTTGGCTCAGGAGTGAGAGGGTCCTTTCTTTCTGTACTGTACTGTTTTTAATGTGAAACAACAAGATACAGTTTAAAAGGGAATATAACCCCCATTCAGCCACACCAATATGCCCACCCTTTGTCTTAAATGTGTCCATGGAAATCTGACAGTTTCTAGTCATGTTGTCTGTAAATACTTAGAAGATGTAGATTTATTCCTTCATAACCTAATAAATAAATAAATTATCATAAGGAGATAGAAGAAGGAAGGCTGTTTTTGCACTGGACTGATAAGAGCTGAACAGAAGTTGCTATCCCTAGTAAGAAAAATCATGTCTTACCGTTTTGCCTTTGTGATTATAGGAAATTAACTGAATAACTAGATTTGCAGAGGAGCAGCTGAGGACAGCTTCTAGCTAAGAAGGCTCAGTGGTAGCTCACACTGTGCTTAATCATGGGAAATTACATTGATTATCTTTTTGCTGAGGATTGGCAATGAGTCTCTGTCAAAACTATATTTTTTATCAGTGTGATTTCCTTTGCCTTCAGAAAAAATTGGATAGGCTGACTAGATGAGTATCCTAGAGTACTTAAAGTACAGTGCTCTGTGCCAGCTCATTTTTTCCGCTGGATAAATCAGCCAGCACTCTTCCATTTACAGCCTCATCCCTTTCACCATCTCCCATTTACAGGTCTTCATGGCTGCACAAAGCTGGAGAAGCCTCCAATAGCAATTTTTACAATAAAATAAAATAAACATTCTCAGCACAAATAGACTATTTTAGTTTCCATGTCTGACAGTTTGGCACCTTTCACAGCACTAAATTAACTTAAAACATTCATCACTACACAGGCTTTGAGAGAAGCAAAACAAGTACTAAGTAGGATTTGAGACTTGGTAAACTTCTATTTAAGATGAAACAATCATTTAAACTGACAAGAAAAGGCTGTGAAAACAACTCAGAAGAATAGCTTATTTCTGTTTAAGACTCAGCAAATATTAAGAGAACAAGAAATGGTACTAAAAAGGGTGTTGTGCTCTTCTGTAAAAATAATAAAAAAATGACATGACTGATTTACAAGAAACTTTGTAAAACCATTCTGCAACTTAGCCTTTCCCAAATTGTAACTTTGTATGCCAAGTTGCAGCTTGAACCATTTTTAAGGAAATTGTTCCTTAAAGTTTTAGAATTATATAATGAAGTAGTCATATCTTAATCCTAAGTACAGTTTCATATGTGTCATTTTTTTAATAGGACAAAGTATAATATAAAAAACATTTGAGTGTAGGAAGAATGTACACATTCTATTAAAATATCAGTGTGTGCAGAAACTTAAAGAACCCTCATACGGTAAAGCTTTAAATCATGCTACTGTATCTATATCCCAGGAGACAGATTCCTACAATACAAAACTTACATTAATATTTTTGCTAATGCTTACTAGCCTGGCAAAAAGCTTTGTATGGTTTTATGGGAGGAGAAAGTAAAAAATCCATTTGTCATATGTTTTTGTGAGAAGTAATAGTTCATAAATTAAAAAAAAAAAACTTAGCAATTCCTCTTAAAAGATTAATTTGCATGGCTCATGAAAATCCACACACATTTTGGCCCTGTTTAAGATTTTCCAAGGGGTTCAGACTATGTAGAGATACTCCAATAATTTTGGCTTCAGTTCATCAGTATCAATTTTTTGAGACCTTGTTGGATTCCCATGACCCGAGAATATCTGCTCAGTTACACCTTGCTGGATCTGTGTAATGGTTTCCTCTATGGGATAAATAGCATGATTTGTCTGACTGTAAAGAAAAAAACCAAAAACCACCCAAAACCATCCCTCCAAAGTAAGATACATTCTATTTGTGTTCTAACACAGTGGAAAAGTGGAAAATTGTAATAAGCTCATGTGTTTATTAGTGAAGAAATCAGTGTTAAAGGAGTTTGCCATATCCATGTTCATGAAAACACAGTTTTGTTGCTAGAATTTTTAGCAGGAAGGTGACTGCAATACTTTTATTTAACTTAGAATTCTTTAGGGGTGCATTACAATGAACAGTGGATTTGAATCATATTATAAACACTGGAACGTGACAAACACACTTGGAACAAAAAGCTAAAATTCTGCAGTTAAAATGTCTGGTTTGATTTTCCAAGTTCAGATATAAAAGAAAACAGGCAAACAGGATGAACAGCAAAAAATGCAGCTGACTAAACTGTCAGTCTTCAACATGAGTAATTTGTTACAAACAGTTCAGACAAACTAGCCTTCTATTCAACAGTATAAATGTCTTTTATAGCTGTGGGTTGCACAGAAATGTGTGGACTTGCCCTGGTTTTTTTGATATCTCTGAATTCTTACTTACCTTTCCTATTCATGTTTAAACCAACAAAAAATAGCCAGATATGTGGATGATCTTGTTCATCCATACCAGAAGATAAAAATCAATTTAAGGACCAGCTAAAACACAATCTCGAATTCTTTTTCCAAAGCATGTCTAAAGACAGTTCACTGCTCTGACAGCCTCACTCATTTAAAGCATCAGATTCACATGACAGCTTTAATCCCATCTTGGAGGAATTTGAATAGGAGATTTAAGTGGGGTTATATTCTGGTTTGTGTAATGCTTCTGTCCAACCTTTCTTTAATTCTCCTCTTCCCTAATTGTGGTAAGAAGAGATAATTTATTATAATCAGAGAGAGAGGGGGAGAGAAATAAAACTAAACAGTGACATCTGTTCCCAAGGATTCCCATTCTGTAAATTTCTCTATTATTTCACTTTTCTGTGTTTCTCTTTCAGTCTAAAAGAAACACAAGACCCTTCTTTTCCTCCTTCTGTAGACTCTTATGTTTTTGGAACCATGAAACAGCAATATATGTTGGCAATGTTTTTTATGGAAACAAGATAGTAAGACTTTGTGGTGCCATGCAAGATAGACTGAAATACCACTTGTCATTTTTTTTACTACATCACTGTACCCATCACTAGCATAATACCACCATTTCTCTTTTGTATCTAACATCTATCTATAATGTAAAATCTCAGATTTGTGTCACTTCTTTCAATATCACCTCACTTTAGGGTCTCTGAGAAAAAAAAACATTCCATTTATCTTTCCAAATTTGTCCCAAACTGATTTCTGTCAGATACTTTGATAAGTCATGAGGATTATCCAGATCCAAATCAGATATATGAGTCAAAAAGGGATATAGTATATCTTTAAAACCCCACTTACTTTGAGATAGGTGTCTGATTTGTATTTCTGTTGTGTATCTGCATGGTGCAATTAACAAAGTGACGAACTTCTGCCTTTGTCTTTTTGGTGGTAGCTGTGGGGACAGGACTGCTTTGTGCATAAAACCTGTACTTTGTAGACATATTCACATCTCCAAACTCTCAGTACACTGTTGTGCTGCTGTGACTGAGACCACTCTTGACTTGACTGTCACCACATCAAAAAGAGTGTCTTTTGTGCACTAGAGATCAGAAAAAGAAAGCAACATCTGGCAGGAGCCAAGCATCAAACCCCATGGTTTAGCTGAGAGCGGACTCTGATCTCAGTAGAGGGCAGCACTAGTACCAGTATAATCTAAATTAATCATAAAGGACTATGTACTTGTCAAATGTGTTCAGCAGCCTCTTAAATATATATATATATTTATATTATATATTGCATATTATGCATTACATATTATACATTATATTATATAATATACTATATTATACATAAATTATAGATTGTATTTTTTATATCTAAAGAACAATAAACTCACAAAAAACCAGCATAGAGTGGGCTTATGAATGTATTTCCAAAAGGCACCTCTTGTCACAGTGGCAGAATTATTCCATGGGCTTAACCCAAAAGCTATTTTTTATTAAAAAGGCATGGTTCTATAAACACCCAGAGAGACAGGGTTAGTAACATGGTTTTGGAAGAATTTTCCAGCAGCAGAGATTTTTAAATTATAATTGTGTTGGATAAACATCCTGCTCAAAGTGGCTTTGGTGCTGTGAGTGTCTAACTTACTGCATAGTGTGCAGTCAGCATTAATCCTATCAAACCAGGACATTACCTTATACTAATGCTCTTTGGAACAGCAGGAGTCTTTCAGTATTGTCCCTTTTATGGCTTTAAATTGGTAATTATCTTGTCAAAGTTCAGTTCGCTTCAGAATTTCCATCTCTCATCCAATTTTGTTGTTTTTTTTTTTTTTTAATACTGATTAAACTCCACTGCACCCCAGTATGTGTTCCAGCACCACAGCTGTGAAATTAGAGACAGATTTCCAAAGGAAGGTTTAAATGTCTAGGAAGCAAAAATGGACTAAGTCAATTATTACTATCCCATCAGACCATATTAGGAACTGACTACTCTTATCCACACAAGTAGCATTCAGCAAACTATCCACTTAACTGGCTATAATTTTAAAATCTCCTTCCCCGTGAGACAAGCTGTAAAATCAACATGTGCCAAAGGACTGGGATTTAGTTCCAGAAGTATATGAGAATCTCAGTGAATGTGCTACCACTAAGCTTGATTTAGAAGATGAAAATCCAATGTTTCTGCTTCATCATTATCACAATGCCTTGGTACCTGTTAATTTTGTACTGCATGTGTGATATGGAAGCATGGCTGTATCCACATACCACAACCAGGAGACTGTAAATTTGGACTCCACAACTTGTTCTTGGGCTATATCACAGCTGCCAGCTCTGGGTGTCCCTCCATGCCAGGCATTCTGGCTGTAGCTGTGGCAAACAGAAATTTCTTATTGCTCTCATTTTTCCATTCCCATTTTTTAAATAAAAAAAATTGCCTTAAGAAAGAAAAGTTGCTATTTTTCTGGACAATAGCAAGTTCCTAATTGCTTAAACACATGCAGCCCAGTGAGTCTCCAACCAATATAAATGACAAGCAACCTTATGCATATATATAACAAAATCACCAGGTTTTAAGTTAAAGTAAAGTGAGAAAAACTAATTGGCTGAAAGGTAAGCATAATAAATTCTGGTGAAAAAGTGTAGCTGATCCCATCATAAAACAACCAGAATGAGAATGTGCTACATAATAAACTAAGTGTTACTGTTTTCTACAATCACTCAGGCCCTGCATTTTGATTAATTGCAGATTCCGAATTACTAAGAAAATGGCATTTAATTACCCCTAACACCTTTGCAGGAACAGCTTGGAGGAGACTATGAAATTATCACTCTGAAGTCTGAGTGACATATATCATTTTAGCTTAATGGAATTTAATAATACTGTAATTCAAATGCATGTTACACAAAATTAATGGCTTTTAATACTGAAGTACCTTTATTTATCTGTATTTTATCTGTCCTGTATTTTAAGCACAATGACTTTTTATTGATTTCTTCTGAAATAACCATCTCTACTAGGAACTGGAGAAAAAGTCGGAAAGTGCATCTTTCAAGTAGGGTTTTATTCCACAACCAGCAGTAATGACAGAGGTTTAATGTCCTTATCCTGATAGCTTGGCTGACTTTTTTTCTGCCCCGTCTTTACCTCTTCCAGGTTGATTGTAACCAGTTCTAATTCCAAAGAGCTGAGCTGAGGTTTTTTTCACCAGGGAGCCCTTGGAGGAGGACACACAGTGGGACCCATTGGGAACCACGAATCTGTCAGCTGTGGGGATAGAGCTCTGCTGGGGCCACACCATCTCCTAGTAGCTTGGCTGGAAGAGCATCCAGTGCAATCCTGATGTCTGGGTTGTGAGACTACGTGGAACAATCCTTGTCTCACTGTACCACCAGAAGCCTTAAACTTGCGTTCTTATTTAACACGCTGCGCTCTTTAGACATTAAGTAGAAAACCTCTGAAGATTGAGAGAAGGAGGCTGTGGTAAATCCAACTCATTCCACAGCTGTGTCTGTGATGGACTTAGAGTCATAGCTGGCCATGGAAAGTTATATGGAGATTTTTTTGGAAATGTGGCATACACTGAAATTTCATCTTTTGAACCGAACCCTCTTGGTGGCGCTCGGCCCTGCTTACGGCGGCTGTAAAATCTGATCCTCAGTTCTCCTCCAGTCCGATTATAACACACACGTCCTTCATTAAATTATAATTTGTTTGGACATAAGGGAATAGAGAATAATATCTGATGTCTATTTACAGTTTGATAGACTCTATGAAAATTAGAAAGGAATAACTAGGCTAATAGAAAACATATGCCCAAGAATTATCAAATATGTCAGTTTAAATAACATAAACCCTCAAGGTAGTCAAGTTGTCTTAAAACTATTGAACTAGATTTTACACTTAGGAAAATCCATTTACATACTAAGGGAAAAAAATAGAAGAGTGTGTTACAGTGAATCCCGATATCCAAATCAGAATCACTTTCACACTGCTGTATGCTTTTCAAATTCAGAAGATTCCTGCTTACATCATGTCATCAGAAGCTTTGCAGAGTCATCTCAAACCCCAATCCACATCATTTAAAAGTCCTATCTTGTCCTCCTTCCAATTCTAAATTCAAGAATATTTATGTTTTCCATGTCTGAAATAGCCGAACATGTAAAATATGTAAAACAATGTGTTCAGCCTGCAAAATCTGTATACAGTTTTAAATAAGGACAATGGAACACAATGAGCAAGCCTGCAAGACCAAATGTAAGGGTTACTTCTAGAGATATACCTTAAAACAGAGGTATTAAAAAAATTACTGAGGACTAATAAGGATCCGAGAAATATACAGGGATATTTTAGAGTTGAAACTAATCACATACTCAAAAAAGTGTCAGAGCTTAAGTAAATTACTTCCTAGGAGTAAGAGGGACTTAAAAATATATTCTAAAAGGCATTTGCACAAAGGTACCAGATACAAAGGCTATATTTTACAGATTTTTGCATTTGCAGAATAAATTGGGGGGGAAAAAAAAAAAAGGTGAGGCTGACCAAGTATATTGCATTTCATTCATACTCCTTATGCAGAATTGTATTAGTGGAAGAAAAGTCATCTGTGAGTCTGAACTGACTACCTCATCAGACTACTTTGATTTCACAAAGTCTTTAGTTTTTTGTCGATCACAGCAGTCCTGTCTACAAATGGTGAAAGGAAAACCCCACACCCTGAATAGACTTGGGTACACTTAATCAACACTTTTATGCCTTGCATTGATTCCTGAGTATGCTGTTGCTTTTCTTTGAACTGAACAAAATGGTTTACATACTATTAGATGAAAGGCAGAACAAATGTAAGCCAGGTAAAAGCAATTTAACTTGGAGCGGTATAAAACTTTGAAGGTCCACCATTTGGGAATCTGTAATATCTACTGTGGATGATAACCATTTTTCATTGACAGTTTTTATATTAGTTTAGAAATTGCATTGTGGCATAATTTGCACATCTGGGAGCAAATGCTTCCCAAACACTTAGAGCAGAAAATGTTATTGTGCAAAATACACAAGGCATCATTACCCAGACTTGCCCAACACTCTGAGGGAGCTGATTGTGAATTGCTACATCTCTGACCCCTCAACAGAATAGCTGTGCCCCAGCTCCAAGCAGGGCAATGAGCCCATCCAGGTATGTACCACTATCACAGACAGATAGATGTCTGTCCAGACAGCTCATCCTACCCTGGGCCTGGCTATGCTCCCTCCTCTTGCTTTTCCACTGACATCTATCATTTCAAGCCAATAACATTGTGATCTACTACTTATCTATTGCTTTGTTTTCCTGAGCCACTCCCTCAACAGAAACTCTTGTTGAAAATTTCATCCAAGTTTATACTTTGCTCTCAAAGAGTACATCCAGAATGTTCCCTGTAAGAATGGGAATCATGCCCAGCTGGAACTGAAACCTTAAAAGCAAAACACCAAAGAAATTTATACTTTTGTGCTGATTGTTTTAAATCTTTGTTGTGCACTTTGTCCTTTGCATGGTCTTTTGTCCCTGAATTGTTTTTCTGATTTTAAATTTGTGCATATTCTATTCAAGCTAGAGGCCACCTTACGTGTCAGGTGAGGATACAAATAAAAATCTTGAAGCAAGAAATGAAATATTCCATAGCAAGTTATAAAAACAACATCAGTGAGCAGTTGTTAAAGCAATCAAGGTCCCAAGCTGAAGCATACAGCAATCACAGTGACCTTAGCCTTTCTCTTTGATTTACAGCAGTGTTGTAAAGTAATTTAACTAGGTGCCATGGGGCTTCAAGAACAGTTCAGTCAATGTAGTGTTTAAATTGTGACGGATGTTAATTAGATTAGCAATTTGATGTTGAGACCTTCAGAGAAGTGGCTGTGCTCTTTGGAACTCATTCTTCTGGCATAAAAGTTCAGCAAAGATGAAGCCCTACATCAAAAAAATTGGTGAAGTCCTCCTGGGCCTCTGAAGTCCTCTCTGTGACTCCTTATCACAAAAGCTATGAAATAGCAATGGAATTCTATCTTAACCTGGTTTTAGAAGTAACAGGGAGCAGCATTTGTGAACTGTTCAGCATAGGCACAACTAGAGCATGAATGTCATACACACTGGTGTATTCCAGTATCAGGTCTCTTATCAGGCGCTAATATTTTTTTAATTAATGGACTGCTGTCAAATAAGAAACATTCATTAGAAAAACTGCTATGTTGCTATGACACTTCTAACCTACCTGCTGCACATTACCAAAGTATCTGAGCATCTGGTGTATAAATCAGAACAACTAGTAATGCCTTCAGAAGATTTCAAGGGATCCCTGACACTCTACCATAGCCTAGGCTGAAAATCAAGAAAATAAGCTCAAAAAGTCCTGTAAGAATTTTTGGGTTTGCTGTTTTTTGTTGTGGCTTTTTTGTTTGTTTTGTTTGGTTTGGTTTTTTAAACTACAGTTCTCCTGAATTTTTGGCAAGTACTGCTTTAAAAATTTTATGTCAAAGTATTAGGCTTTCACCTCATAATTCAGTTTATACTTTTTTTAAGATTCAAAGAAATGTACTCCTAAAATCCTGTCAAATTTATAATCTTTGTCATTCAGTATCCACAAATTACTGTTTGAAGCACTTATATATACATTTATTTTGCTGAACTGAGTGCTACAGAAATGAGAGAGTGATCTGCTGAATCTGCTCTTCTTATTACCGCATGGGTTTCTTCAGAGGTCTGGCAGTCCTGATATTGTTTAATATTTCAGAAGCTAGGATGGGTCTCCTGTATGTTGCTACTGCAGTTATAAAGCAAGCCATCAAATGAAGCTGAATCTTTAAGCCAGTCCAGCAGCTGGAACTTCAAACTTTCTCTTTTTTGTGGAAAAAAGTAAATGGAATTTTAAATTATGGAGGATCTTGCTGAAACTTCCCAACTAGTCCTGAGTTCACATCAGATAAAATCAATATGAATCCCCTGAACTTCCACCAAGTGCAGCACTGTCCTTTCACTCTGGTCAGTTGTCTGGCAGAAAATTTCCTGATGTCAAAACGTCCAATGTTTTGCAGAAAGGAAGATGTTGATATGATAAATTTCCTCAGCTGCTGAAGGGAAATTCTGATTCTAGAGAATTATGTGCTGCAGAAGTGCTGTGATAAGAAGCTACTCAAGCACTTGCATTTCCTACTTAGGGATACCATCTGAGTTCCTTGACTGTGAGACTCTTGACTATTTTGGAGAGATCAGTGGTTGTCTTTTGTTTTGTTTTGCTTCATTTTTACTGGGGTCAGTACCAAAAATAAAAAACAAAAACAAAACCAAAACAAAAAACCCACAAACCAAAAAAACTCACCAAAAACCCCAGGCCCCACAAAAGCTGTTAAAAGCCTTTCTTCTTCAAATAATGTAGGACTGGAAATCTTCTTTTCTCATACCTGTGCTCCCATACACTCCAAATTCACCTAATGGAGCCCCCATGTTAACAGAGATGTTACAAAAGTTTGTCATTTTATCCCTGTGACATGAAAATGATAAAGTATATCTCATTCTCACTTATCTTCCACAGGCTCTTTCATACATATCTCTGACTCTTATTTCCATCCTGACTGTCCTGAGCCATCTGTGTCTGTAGAAGGCTCACGAATGTTTTAAACATGTGCCTGGTTTAGGAAACCCTGCTGAAAAAAAATTAGTGCCCTAAGGGTGTCTCCTGAGAAGATCAGAAAGTGCAAAATACTGAAATGAGAAACAGTCACATCGATAGCATCGGGATTAGTCCCAACAACAAGAAAAGGATGTTACTGCACCTGTGCCAGGTTTAATTGCCACGAAGACTGTGGATAGCTTAGCGTTGCCATTTTCTCATCAAAACAGAGCAGGCTATATCCACGGAGTTTCAGTCTGCCTCGGTATCAGTGGAAAAATATTCCTCCAATGAAAAATGAAGACATTTCAGGGAACCCGTTTTTAATGCACTTCAAATACAAAAGTCAGTTACAGTTAGTACTGCCAAAAAGTGTGGTGGGCCATTACAATTAAACTACTACTTCTGCAAAGCCTTCAGTCTGGTGGACATAATGCCAAGAATACAAATATAGGGGATGGGGCAATGTGTGGCAGTTTTTGTAACTGCATTTACAAGTTTTGGGACAAATTCTGTACTTCCTGCTCTACAAGCCTGTGGGAGATCTTGGAGTTTGGGGCCATATCTGAGTCAAAGATATATTTTTAGAGATTGTTCTTACAAAATCTACAATTTAGAAGATCCTCCATTCTGAAAGATAACATGGAACATGGAGGATGAATCATCAGCCAACTAAGTGCTGAGGAACTGCTAGTGCCACAATGATGTACATCACTGTTTAATATTATTCCCTTTGAAACAATGCTGGCTGTTTCACCTCCTTTCAAAGAGTCTGTCAGTTAATGACTATATGCCAAAACCAGTGCCTTATAAACATATAGATGAGTAATGTCATCAGTCTGCCTGAGAGCTCCTACACCTGGTACAATTAGGATTCCTTGCTTTCTTTGCCTATTGATATCTTCCTTTTTTCAAACTCCTACCACTTTTTCCTCCCTCTCCTCCACTACTGCACACACACACATCCCTTGTAGGGTAACTACTGATTAAAAAATACTTGGTGTAATACCAAATTCAGCTTTTCCTGAGATTCTCATGTCTTATGTGAGACATATTTCAAGTTTGTATGGGTAAAGCTGCTATGTAACCAGTAAAGGTTTAAGAGTGTGTGTGTGGTAGTCCATGGCTAGTTAGCACTAAATCCTCACTGGTGTCTCTCTCGCCGCAGGGTAATTACTGTAGACTACACCAGCCAAAAAGCTCTCTTTTATGCACTACATATTTTGACACTTTTCAAAACAACTGGACCAGTGTTGCTGTTTTAATGCATCTTTTCTGTCCAGGCAGCATTCACAAGCAACCAGACCAGCCCTCATTTGAAAAAAAGAGAAAAAGACATTATAACCACCTCAAAAAGAAGCTCCAGTAATAGAGTTCCTGGTTTTATAAATTTATAAACTGATACCTGATAATGGAAAACCACTTTTGAAATGTTAAGTAACAGTGACTGTAGATCACATATACTAAGTACTTTGTGTCTGTGTTACTTCCTGCTAAGACCTATGGTATCTAGATGTCAAAGAAAATCTCAGTAATTGCTATTACTTAAAAAATTGTTTTGCTTCAAATTTTTATGTGATGTGCAAGGACGTGTTAAACAGAGGTTTTTCTTAATGTTTTAATTTGCAGCAATGATGATGTTTATCTAGCTACTCCTACAGGTAATTCTTTTGTAGCTTCAAAAATCGAATTTCTTGTCATCAGGAAATTACATAATTTTGACTGGATGTACATCAGAATTGAGAATCTGAGTCAGTACCAGGACGAGAGCATCCCAGAACACCACTGCACTCCTGAGGTTGAGCTGAACCTCAGAGATATCTCATGGGCAGAGAAGTGTAAGAAACTTAAAATTGGTTCTTAGAGATAAATGGGGGATAAATGTTAAGAAAGTCTTACATGATATTGTACCATCATAGATAACAGGAGAAAAATCAAGATTTATTCAAATAATTAAGGCATATCCAGAACCTATCAGCTCCTTACTGTGGGGAGAAATTTCCTGCCTGAGAGCTAAGGAGCACTGTATGTTCTGGTGCGCAACCCCAGCAAAGAGCTGAGGGCTGACAACAACAGCCCAAGGAACAGTGAACTGAAAGTGTGGTGTGTGCTTACTGCTTTGTGACTTTAGCTTGGAGACATTAGGAGGTGCAGGGGTATCAGTCAGCTGGGGATTTTTCCTTCCATGTGCCTGGGTTTAGATTTTTAAATATCCCTTGGCTACACTTTTCCCTTTCTATGACTGTCCAAGTGGAAGCAAAAGTGATTTAGTGAAAGGGGAAAAGCCCTTCCATAGAACTTGTACCTCCTGCACATTGCTGGGGATACAGGACAGGCACAAGACCATAATCCTGAAAGAGCACCCTGTGCACAGCATGTTGAAGGCTGCTTGCCACAAAGAAAGTTGAAGCCTTACCCATGTGGACAAAGCAGGTAACAGTGGTGGGTAGGGAGTTAAACTTCTTTTACAGAGTTGTTTAACATTTCAGAATCCACTACTGGATTTGCAATCAGTCTGGCAGTAGAGTCTTATAACCAAACAGACGTCTCTTTTAAGAAAATTTTTCTATGTCTGAACAGAAAGAGGTTTGTCCTCGAGCAGGAAGCTTAATGCAGACCTTACACAGTGATACATTTTCAGCCATGTGGCCAAGACAATAAACATGCATCTTTTGATCTGTGTGGCAACAGTGCAGAAGTCGTAGTTTGTGCTGGGATAGAATGAAATGCAAATCTGCCAGGAGTGAGTCAGTAATCTGGTGTGTTTCTGGACATTCTAAATTTCACCAGGCTGGGACTAGGAGACTTCAAATAAACGTCTAAAGAAGGCATAAAAGTATTCCAGCAAGCATGATGGTTTAAGCCCTTATGTCAAAACACAGGAACATGCAGTCTATTTTGTATAAAATATTTTTTGGTCTTCTAACTATAAATTAAAAGCCTTTAAAAAAATTCGCTTCTGTAGGCATACACTTGCCAACAGACTTTTCCTTTTTATATGATGCAAAGAGGAGCAGTAATTCCTCTCCTGGGACTCCAGAGGGCACGGATAGAGTTTTAAAATACCGTTAAAAAATATCTTCTATTAATTGCTGTCACATTCAAACCTGAGCAATATCCCCATGACTTTCAATAGCAGAGCTGCCATCATATTGTGTTGTCTTACACCATTATCCAGCTCACCACACTTGGTACATTCTTTCCTTGGCCACTTCTGTTTACAAATCAAAGCGCCTCACTCAAGCACAGCCTGCTGAAATGCAGTGCTGTTATTAGGAAATATGAGTGGGCTGAAGTGGGGATCCCTGTAGAGTTAACTTGGCAGCCTCCAAGATCCTGGCTCAACCTGATATTAAAAGTGAGTCATCAGTTTACCCACACAGCAGGCCCTCACTTTGTACTTTTCACTGCGAGCAGCTCAGCAGAGGGCCAGGAGATCCACATTTTGCTTCTCTAATTAATAACCAGCTGAAAGAGACTCCTTGTTAAGAAAGACTTGGTGGGGGGTTTTTGTTCTTCAATCTTAAATGCTGGCAGATAACAAAAGCACAAGTCACTCCTACCACCTGGAAGGCTACCATGGGGTGTGTGTTAGTTGCCCAATACCAGCCGCTTCATTTCCCCTCCAGGTCTAGGGCTCTGTAACAGCCTCAGCTCCCTCAAGGTTATTTTTGTACTTCCTAGTAGCTCTTTGCAGCTCTAATATTTCATTCATATTAGTTTGGGATTGTTTCGCCGAGAAGATCCACAAACTGCCTTGTTCTCCTTGAGGGCCTTGGGCAGAAGGTATGCCAGGACTCAGGCCTCCTTGAGAAGCAGAGATACCAGTGTACTAGAAAGGCTTCATGTTGAACATCCCTTCCAAGTTAATCAATCAAGAACCTTGATTCTTGATCAAGAGTCAAGAAGGTTTTCCTTCTGGTATACAATTTAAATATCTAACTAATTGCTCTTTCATGCAGTATTTTCTTGTGCTAGTAGTATTGTAGCAACACCAGGTGGCATGTAAACATAGCCTGAGGAACCAGGATGGACGGACTGTTTCCTGTACTCTGAAGCTATCTTGATACTGATCTTGCCTTTACCTCATCCCATCAATTACATTTATATGCTTCTCTGTAACTGAGGTAAGTCTTCTGTCTCTTTTACAGCCTAAACCAAAAGTTCATGACTTACATGACTACTTCTCTGATTTATAGGTACACTTTATTGAAAGGTATCTCCTTCAGATTGTTACTTTTTGTTCTTTTTGCCTCCACCTTGAAGTAGCATCCATATAAGTTAAAGTTAAAGCCCATGGATTTCAGTGGAACTTGAGCATCTAAATATAGATATTTTCCTGAAGCAGAGCCTGATTTCTTCTTATGTTTTCTCATGGTTCTGGAGAGAACACAAGTCATTATGGTATTTCACTAGTGGTCCTAGTGTAGCTGCATAGCCATACGGGGAAAAAATAATGTTGCAAGTGCAAAAAAACCCCAAAAGTCATTGTCTATGTTCCCTAAGTACTTATGTTTGCTAAGTATACATTTTTTCCTGTGCCTCTTCTCTTTTTTTTTGATCTAGTTCAAGATACACTAGTCTGGTCTCTTCTTATTTGTGCCTGTAACAGACAGAATTGTTGCTATTTCTTTCATGATATTAATTTCATGACAGTCTTGTTTCATGCAACTGCAGACCGACTAAATGCAAAAGCATACTCTAATTTTTCTGCTATTCAGTTTTGCTAATGCTCAAGTCAAACTTTTTTTTTTTAACTTTTTTTTTTTTTTTTTTTTAGATCCTATTAAAGGCAAAGCACTGGAATAGGAGAAAAATAAAAATAGTTATGTATGAAACTAGTACAAGAAGGGAGGGAAAGAGGCTGGAAAAAAAATGTAAATATTCCTAAACAACCAAATGATTTGGCTTATGAAAATGAGAGCTTCTTATGTCAAGTGTCTCTTCACCCTCTAAGTGTGCTATGAAATATGATCACTTGTCTCAAATAAGTTCCATCCTAACAGCAACATTCTTGAACTTTTAAACACTATTGATTGTGTCAGACTTGGAATCTGAATCCTGCAAACCCTTCCTATGTTAAACTGAATGGGCCTTATTCATAGCTGGGGTAGGTTTGAATGAGTTCAGCACAGTCGTGTTAGGCAGGACAAATTTTTCATTAATGAATCTCCATTCTTTTCTCAACAAACATTTGAGTTAAATATTTTGAAGTAGTCTGTATGGCAACAGGACCACTTTTCTATTTGCCACATTTAGGCTTAAAAAATAATGTATCATTAGAGACCACCAATGATACTGTATTTTCCGAAACTATGTGGAGTTATCAGAAACCTTTCCAGGAACCTTTCTCCATTTGCACTACAGGTAGAGATTCTGTTTTAGGTGGAATACAATTTTTATTCCTATAGATGAGATTAATATCTCTTTTATACCTGACTCAAGCATATTTGAAATGATACAAAATTGTAAATATAGGACTAGAGAAGAATACAGTAAAAATAGCTTTCCTGTAAGTTTGCTATTGATGAACAAGCTAACATATAAATAGCAAAAGGTCTGTCACCCACTGCAGTACAGGTACTGCTTCTTCAATTTGTCCCTCAGCTTTTCTGACTTATATATCCCACAGGGCATTTCCCCATATCAGCACACCAAGAGTGTTTATTTGGCTTCAGCATTAGGCAGAGAGGGACACACAGTGTGGGCAGCTAGGAATGAAAGTGAAATTTTTGCTTTAGAATGAAACCAAAATTTTAGACAAAATTTGATGTGGGCTTTTATGGTTTTATTTTTGTTTCTAGATTTGTAATAAAATACTTCACCATTTCATTTGATGTCAGTGTCTGTAGTTTGCCTAGTTCTAGTTGCCTCCTTTGAAGGCATTTTTCTGGATTATAGGTTGGCTGCTCCCACAGGCAGGAATATGCTACACATAGGCACAGACTGGAATTTCTCAAAGATGTCACTGTTCAGGTTTGATATGGGGGGGTTTGTCTGTATTACTCAATTTAAGAGACTGATAAAACTGCATATTACACAGGAAGGAGACATTTCCTTATTCTGATCAGCTCTGCTGTGTTTGAAAATATATCTTTCTATTTTTTTTTTAATTTTTTTTTTTTTTTTCTTAAAAGATGCAAATGGACATTGACCACCCAGACTGAGTCAGGCAGCATGTGATGCCAAGAAATCCTACTTAGGTTGTGATCTGAGTCTATGTGTGATGTATGTGCAAGGGCAGTGGGGCTTGAAAGGAGGAGATGCCAAACCTGCTTTGCTGTTGCATTCAGGAGGAGAGGAAGCAGATAGAAGAAAACATTTGCTGAGCTTCTGGATGGCTAAGGGCAGTGAGGGTGGGCTGGAGATGCACCAGGGCTCTCCCTAAAGAAAGTGAGGAGGAGGGAAAGGCTGTTCTGCAGTAACACAGCACTTCGTGTGTCCTCCAAGTGACAAGAAACCCAGGCTGTGCAGATATCTCTGTCCAAGAAGCAAAAGGTTTTTACCTTTGTCATCAGTCAGCTCTCTTCTGCTTCCTTTGGGCTATGGTGTCTCTGCCAGTGGGCTGACCAAGAATACAGAGCTGTCTCCAGAAAGTTCTGCAGCAAACCTCAACAGTGATCAATAACAGCATATCTCAGAAAGACAATAAATCAGCATTTATGTACTGCTTTACATTTGTAAAGCACTTCTCAAGCATGAATTAATGGATGCACAAAAACATTTCTATCAGAGCAGGTGGTTCTCAGGTTGTAGTGATGATGAACAGGCACCTTTAATCCAAACCACATTGTTCAAAATCAGCACTTGGTGCAAGATTACTTTAAAACTCCAGGGTAAATCAGTGATCATCCAAAACCAGATAACGTTAAACAGTGAGATAACAGGAATTTTAAAGACTGGGTGGCAAAGAGACTGACACTGTTACAAACTCATGGGCTAAGGCTGACTCGCCAGTTACTTTTAGCAGTCACTTTTATCCAGGCATCTTGCTTGAAGTAGCATCACTGATCTAGAGAAGTGTTACTTAGTAAATGTAGCACAATTTCCTCCCTTTGCTCTTAGTACTTGGTCTCATATATATGTGATAACAAGGGCCAAAAGTTCATTACAGAAAGTGAAATGGAATAAACCTCTTAGGAATTGGGGAACATATGAACAGTTGAGACCAAACAGAAAAAGGATCACTGCAGGTAATTACCTAGTACCAGAGATGAGAAAGTGAAGAGCTTCACTGTAAGTGAAGCTCTGCCAGAGCCGTGGAGCAGCCATTGGAAAAGTTGTCCCTGGATCCATGGTCAGGAAAGCCTTTGGCCAGTTTTCAGCCTGCCCATGTCCAAATCCAGTAAGTACACTTTCTGCAGGACAAGACCATTAAAGCTTATTCCTAAAGTTTAATTTTTAAATACTAAGTGAGTTGTTATGCTATAGCCATCTGAGAGGACTCCAAGGAGTGTGGGTCAGGACTGCTGTATCAAAAGCCTGGCTAAAGAAAAGCAGAGTTTGAATAGAAGGTGAAATAAAGTGCTGAAGTAGTTTAATAGACTCACCTGAACACCAGGCTGTGACAGAACAAAAACCAGATCACTTTGATATTTCTGAATTAGCAATTCTGTTTCACATAAGAAGGAATATTCAATCATCGTTTTTCATGAAAAGTATAACCAGATGGGCAGCCACCCTAACAGCCAAAAAACATGTCTTTTGAGAGTCATTCTAGGGCATTCCATAGAATAAAACACACTTTTCTGTTTGTTTCAAGCAGTGTTAGTTTTAGGTTCTGACAAAGGCCTACAGAGCTGACTGTTACACATGGAAAATGGTGTGATGGGAATACTAGCATAGTGAACCAGCTCCTGTGAGCAGCTGAGTTACTCCAATCTTACTCAGATACAGATCCTGTTAATAGGGTTTTGACCTGACCAAGAATTTCAGACTCTAGCAGTAAATTTCATTAGGGGGCAGTGATATTTTCTGAACTGTTTTTTTTCCACTCTTTTCCTCATGGTCTTGTTTAAGGCAAGAAACTGTTCTGCTTCAAATGCAAAGTGAACACACCTGGGAAAAAACAGAGAAACTAATTCTCTCTCCTACAGGAAGGCTACCCTGCATGTGTTTTTCAGGTGATAGTGGTGTTTAAATACACAAGGTCTATTTGAGAAATGTGGAATAGATCACTCTTCCCCCACACCCTGTCCTCAATCCTTAGGTTGATTTTAGAATATGCCATTTATTTTGTGAAGCTCAGACAGTCCCAGTCCTGCCCTGGACAAGTTTGTACGAAATTTGCAGGGAGAACTAGGAACAGTTCTGCTTCACCATATCTGAGTCTCTCCTATTTCAATTTCTGCAGGATTAGGGGAATGGTATGAAATGTGATTTTGATATTATGAAGAACCAAAGTGCTCATTTTCCATAATGTGCAGTTTCATCATGGCTGGTGCAATCTTAAAGTTTACTCTAAATCATTATTCAGAAGAAACGTACATGCACTGGAGGAGTGAATCACTTCAAGAGAGACCATTTCCAGATTGTAATAGAACATTCAAAAAAGAAAACAACAAAAAGGTTTTATAAAGTTAAAACAAATTCTCACATAAAAATTTCACAGTGGCAGGACAGAGGCAGAAATGTTTTTAAGAAAGTTGGCAGTTTATCTGTACTATTAGAAAAAGAGTAAACTGCTTCTGTCTCCTTCCCATTATTCCTGTAACATAACAGTGAAAATAATCTTTTGATTTATTGCTCTGACTGTGGCAATCACTATGGGAAGGGGATTAAGAGAACTTAATAGTTGAAATATTTACTAGTAAACTGTCCAGTGAATAAACTTCTAATCATGGTGAAACCTGGGAGTTCTCCAACTGAAACTCTTCTACTAAAACTAGCAGCCTGATATTCACTGACAGAGAATTCTGTGTTGTGTTTCTCTAATATACATTTATTCACATACATTCATAAATACATATTGGGCACCAATACTACACTCATATGTGTGCATAACAGTTAATGAGAATAACTTTGATTGCACAGTGCCCGGCACCTTTTTTTTGAATGGTTTTGATCAAGAAACTGATTGAAGGAACAGCAGCCCCCTGCATGGATTTTTTCTGGGTTAGCTGCTGCATGATAAGAGGTTGGGTTCACCTAGGACAGCATTTATCAAAGACATAATGATTTATGTCCTTTAACTGTTGCTGCAATCATTCTGGAAGAGCCCCACAAAATCCAGATAGCAGATGTAGGTCTGCAGGTTAAAATTGAGGATTTAGTTTTAAATAGTCAGAAAAACATAAAAGAAAAACATCTTAGGACTGTGTGTGTTTGCAGTCCTGTGTGTGTTTGGGGAGGGATAGATGCTGATAGCTATGCATAGTAAGGACTCCTTCATTCCCATACAGTATAGCTCTCTACAAGGAACCCCATGATGGATAAACCACTGTCTGTCCCTGATTTAGTGAGAATATGGATATGGCAGACACATTTCCTACTCTGTTGGATGATTTCTCCCTGAAGTTCTGTGTGTAGGAGAAAATTCTACATTATTTTTGTTCCACTTTCCAGGCTCAGCACATAGTAAAATGCCTGTCTGCAGATTTCAGGCTTTCTCTTGCATGGTTAAGTTATCAGCATTCTGCCGGGGTTGCATTATGTTTTTTGAAGGAGTTAGAAGAGGTGGGGGACAAGGTTTATTTTACAAGCTGACAGTTAAGATGTGTCCTAATGAATTGAATCTGGCTGGCTCTCCATCCTCTATCGAGCTTTCCAGACTTGCAAAGCTTTGAACCTTGCACATGAAAGGGGAAGGCATTTATTGGAATCTGCTATGACTGAAACTTTGCTGCTCATCTGAAGGTATCGTTTGTATTCCACTTCATAAAATAATGAACACTGGAGCTCTCTTGTGAACTAGACCAGCAGTCTTGTCCAATTTTAGTAGTAAAGGTCATAAAAGTTAAGTGTTCCAGCAGTGAGACCAGCTCTATGGTAGTCTTCAAAGGACATGCTTCTGTCCTGGCCAGAACCTAGGGAATAAGCATATCAAAGACCTCATATCTAAGAAGGCCCAATCTTAACTGCATTTTCGTGTTATAGATGTCAACCAAATATCCAGTATTTAGGATGCATGAGTGACATTATTGTTATAGGGGTAATAGTTATGAAAATGGTTTAGCAAAACAGATTTAGACTACTGTGTTTTTAAAATAATTTTAACAATTTAACTTCCTGCATTTTCACTTTGTGGGAAATTTTCCGTTCTTGTAATGAAACATTAATCTCAAGTAATTTGCAACCTATACAGTCTGTTTAAAATGCAGTTTATGAAAACAGTTAAAATAAATGTCACAGAAAAGGTCTAAACTCAAATCAAACAGCATTTTTAGATGGCTTACTGATTCAAATAGGCAAGCCAGGTATTTTCTCCCATGAGCTACTTTCCTCTCACTTAATTTTGCTGTCATTCTTTCAGCCTTCTGCCCCAGTCTTGCCAGCTCACACAAAATGAATGGTCTGCTATGTATTCAAACAAGGAAAGCCCTCCAAAAAAGAAATACACATGCTTAGAGGAAGTAGAGCTGGTCTTTCATTTAGTAGCAAGCCAGTACCACAATAAGATTTAAGAAATATTTATTTTACATCTATTGAGTGGGTTTTTTGAGAAGACAGTCGTACTAACTCCACCACCAGGTGTGGTACACATTGTAGTAAAAAACGATACAAAAATAGTTCACATTAGATAAATGCATTGTTTTCATGATATTTTTTTTTCTTCCTTACCATGTGCACATGTTTATCAGCTTTTTCAAATCTAATTTTCATAAATAGTTGAAGAATAATCATCTGTTCACTGGCCATTTTTAGGAAATATGCATTCCAGTGAAGATGTCAGTTACTTCTGATCAGTTATCTGGTTGTCTCTGAAGGGTATGCATGAATTACCAGGCTCAGTTTAATACTCAGTGGAAAATATTTGTGCCAGTTGTACACAGATGTTAAAAAAAGATTAAGAGTATAAAAATTACCTTATTAGGCCGGACTGAAGACAGAGATAGCCCTATATGTTGAATGAAATAAAATACAAGATCCAGCAGCAGGCATGTCAGTCCAGCAATTACCAATTTAGGGTTTTCTTCAGCAAGGAAACAGATTTGGTGAGCATTGACAAAAATAATTTTAAAGACATTGCAGACACTATTTGCCACACTTATCTCTTCTTGCCTCTTTGCCAGTGAACAGAGTAATGCAGAGTGGCTGTGTGTACCTGTTCTACACTGTTAAACACATGAGGTGTCCCACCCCAAAACTGGCTGCATCCTCCCAGCAGGAGATGAGAATTCTCTCCCTATTGCCCTGAGAGACCAGGCAGTGAAGCTGGCAGTGGTGATAGAGTGCCAGTGCTCAGCAATTTCTGGGTTGTTTGCCTCTTTGACTAACAACATCACTGCCAAATAAAACCTAAACTTTTTAAAAAATGTTAAAATTTAGTGAAGAACCATTAAGTGTATTGTGTCTGTTAAAGTTTCCAGGGTGTCACAAGCTGGATATCAGAACCTGGGGAGGATTGGACCCAAACAGGAGGACTGACAGAGCATGTTGTTGCATCTTTGAGCAGCACAGAATTTCTAGCAGAGAATAGAAGTGATGTGGAATTTTTGTTATTCTTTAAAGACAATTTACTTCCTATGGGAAATCAGTATTAGACCAATATGATGACAAATCCTGCTGCATATTTTCCACTGTTCAGAGAGTTAATTCATCTCTCACACATTTACTCCTTTGGTTTAATTATATAGTGTAATAAAATAGTAGGTAACTTTCAAAAGCATCAGGCAAGTATATGAGTGCAGCATGCAACCCACATCACTGTGTATCTTTCCATAATTAAAATAAGTCCTACACAATCCTACAATTAATACTGTATTTGATTCCTCTTGTACTTTCCTGTTTTTATTACAGCAACCACTTCTGGTTTTCCTCTTTATAGTCTTTTCTCAGGCTCTCACAGTGATTTTTTGTTTATTATTCTATTTTTCACTTCACTTTAGTATTATTGCTTAAATATTACATTAAATTGATCTTTTCCCTCTGTTTTTACCTCCCACACTCCCATACTGATATCACTTATTCCATCCTCACTTCCTCAATATTCTTGGATAGTGGTTTATGGATAGAGCCTTCAGCTGAGTGGTGTTTGAACGTGGTCTCTGGTTTGTTTGTGAGGTGTCTACACCATGTCTGCTTCAACCACTTGATAGAGATTTTTCTATAGCCATATAGTTTTGGCAGAACCCATGCATATTTCAGCATCATTTTTACATGGAATGTTGATCTGCTTTTTCTAGTTTTTTCCTAATGCTCAAAGTGGGCATTGATCACTGAATAAGCCCAAGAAGGGTGGTTTTAAGCAAGACTTAACACCAAAAAGTAATACCTGGGGATACATATAAAACAAATAAAAATGGAATAAAAATATTTTCAGTTCCTGAGTCTATTTGGGGAACTGAAATGAGGATTCTTTGAATTCTGTTACAAGCTAATTATTTCTTGTTCTGATCTCAGGATATTTTTGCCCCAGAATTATTTGGCCATATTGGCTTCACACCAAAAATTAGAAAATATTCTGGTATGAGAAGTTTATCATAAATAATTCCAGACACTGTCAGTTTATGGCTGATATTTTTTGTCTCAGATTGGAATTCTCTCTGCCCCCAGATACATTTGTTTTTCCTTCCCACTGAAAAACCAGTATAATAATTTAGAACTTTAGTAACTATTCAGTAGACTTGCCACTGATGTTCAGATTACAGTTTTACTGCTACACAAACATAATCCTACATTTAAAGGAAAGTGCAGAGTGGAAGCTGGAGAGGTGCTGTTGCAAAAGCTGGTGGCTAGAGGGAACTCTTTTTCCTTGTTGGAAAGAGTGGCTCTAGCAAAGCAATGAATCTTTTGCTGCAGCAAAGCACTCCACTAAAAGACAGGAAAATCTTTGAAACAAAAACATTAGTGTGAATTGAGAAGCACTTCCAGTTGAATGTTGAAATCTGGAGATGTGTCGATGAAATTTATCATTTCTACAGCAATAAAGTGAACCCTTGGATGTCCCAGTCCAGGGACAGTGGTAGGTCACACGTGGTTACGTGCCCTCCTGGTAGCCAGCTCCTTGGAAGCTGTTAGAGTAGTTATGGCAGTCTGGGTTACCTTGGCTGCAGGGGTGGATGTTTTCGTTTCGTTTGTGGGGGAAGAGAAGACCCAGACCACAAAAAAGAGCAAGGAATTCACAGAGCAGCAGTAGGTAAGGCATTTAGGTAACAGCTACTGTACTTTTAGGCCCCTAGCCAGCAAATTAATTAAGCACGTGCTTAACTTTAAACATGTGAGTAAGTCATAGCTTTAGCTGAGCTATTTGGACATTTAAAGTTAAGCAGCTTTAAAGCATACAGGCATCAGGTTGCTTAAGCTCTGGTGTTCTGGCTCCAGCTGCACCCCTGGGTAATGCCTGGGAGGGGGGTACGGGCAGGGTGGGGAGAGCTTTTGTTTGGAGAGCGTGTTGGGGTGGTGCTTGGCAAAAGCTGAGGCGTGGGGAAGCCTGACATGTGCACAGTCTCACTCTTGGATGAAACTGGGCTCTGGCCAGCTTGTGTACCTTACCTAGCAATTTGAAAGCACTCCTGGCACTATAACATGGTCTCAGAGATCCATTTTCCTCTTGCTTGTTAATCACAACCTTGGATAATGCTCTGAAAGATTGTGTAGTAAAGCAAATTATGCGAGGGGGAGCAAAGCAAGGATGGAAGATTTGGAGAGGAGGTTACATTGATTAATGCTGACAATTAGCATAACCTTCACATCTGTCTTAACTCTACCTCACCCCAGTTCTGTTTAACTCTACTTGGTTCCAAAAAAGATGGTAAGAAAGTAGCTTAAATCTTAGCATACTCCCCCCTGTTAATTGAGCAAATCTGAAATCATGGCTACTCCACAAACCTCAACTGTCTTTACATGGGCTAGCTACTAGAAGCCAAAGCCCACAGCCTTTTTATGGGGTCACTGTTACAAACACAGTAGGACCCAGGTGTAAGCATTTCAGCAAATGTTCTTGCAGATGCGCTCCAAATGTTCTCAGCTGTGCTCCAACAGCACAATTTGCCAAGAGTTGTCGAATGTAACTTGCATTCAGCAGCTGTGGCTATATTGCTCAAAAAACCCACTGTATTTGACAGCTCCTGCCTGCCCTCTGCCTACACAGCCAGTTACCCTGGGCATGCTTGGCCTGAGATACTATCTGTGGGGTGTACTCAGGCAGGTGTGGCCAAAGATCTCTGTCCTGTGTGATTATGCCAGGACTATGCTTGCTGACTTCACAGCAGGCAGGGTTGATCCTGAACACAGTCTCTGTTCTGTCCGTGTCACAATTTTTAAGTACTGAGAGGTTCAGAACTATTCAATCGTGTAAAATCAGACTAAAAGTCCACCTAACTCCAACATCTTGCCTACAAAGTAGAAGTTGGTAGTGGAGAGTATAATACTCCTTCCCACAAATACTTCCATAACCAGTTCAGGCTTCAGAAACTTAGACAGATGTGATACTTTTCCATTTAAAGGATTTGTCCTGTCTCATCCACATCACCCTGCAGCAGGGACCTCCACAGCACCTGTCTTGTGTTTTTCAAAGCTGCTTCTGGTTGGTTCCTTTTGACATCCTCTGGTTCTGCTCATGGAGACCAGGAATAAAAGTTCCCTGTGCAGCCACTCTGCCTGGTGCATGATTTTATAGATCTCTATCAGATATCTTTCCTCAGGTATCTCTCTAGAGGCTAGAGAGTTCTATGCAATTAATTGTTCTTCACCTGGAAGTTGTTCCATAACTTTGGTCAACCCAGTCACTCCCTTCTCTAATTTTTTTTCATTCTACTATGTCTTTTATTCAGATGTGTGTGTCGGGGGATGGACCCATAATTGCTGAACTAGGTCACATAAAACTTTGGATGAATTCCTGGGTTTCTATTTTAATGTCTCCAAAGCCTTGGAAAATGTTCAGAACTTTTCAGTTTTTTTCCTCTCTCTCCCTTCAGTATTGCTACTCTTATGATTAAGGCAAACTTCCCAAATTCCCAGCTCTCTAGTGCAAAGCTGGAAGAGAGGAGTGCAGCTAGAAAAACGCTGTTGGAAGTATCACTACGTTTGGTCCTCTTCAGTCTCAGACATTCTTACCCTATAACCTCACTCACAAACTGATCAAGTCCCATTTGGAAATAAGCTAGTAGTTTTGCCTCCACCACTCCAACCAGAAAGCTGTTACAGAATCTCACACTTATGCTCATAGGAAGTCTTTTCAGTCTACCTTTCTCTATAGTCACTTTTTACACACTTCATTTTCTTTCTCCTCATTAATGCTCATTCCCATGATACATTTATGGACCACAAACATGCTCAGGATCATAATGGTCAACATTACATCTGCATTTTCACAACACCATGATCCTGATAGGACCAGCTAAAGAACTCAAGCATATCTCCTTGTCAGTAGGTATCCTTCAGTTTATGCAGAGATTACTGTTAATAATTCTGTTGTTTATGGCCTTTTATTTACATTGTAGAAGTGTATCGCCCTTTTATTGCTCCAACTCTCAGTTCTGCCTTTATCATGCTCTGAACTTCCACTGTGCTCCTGGAAATACTGACGACTGGTGTACATCTTTGAAGAATTCAGCTCACAGTCTTGCCAGCCCAACACCTCCTCTTCGAGAGCAATCTGCCCTCAATTCTCTTTCTTCCAGTCCTTTATATATACCAAACTACTTCTTCATTAATACCTCCTTCCCCAGATGAATTAATAACTTCAGTGGTAGAGAACCAAAATATTTGACTGAGGTTGAATTTTTCATCTTTGCAAAAAGTGGTAACTGTACCGAATAATGTTATCAGATTAGACTGATATGATCATCTTAACTAAAGACATATTGCACTTTTTTCCACTTTTGAGTTGTCTGCATGAATCTAATTATTTTTTTCTTTCAACTTTGTTCTACAGCTCTCCACCCTTCTTGAGGTCTAGCTGATAGGTCTAGCTAGATTTTCCTTTTTCTTTAATACTGGTCAAAGAGGAGAATATAAACACCTGTCACTACAAAAAGGTTAGATTGTTAAAAATCCTTGCTACATGATTTTTAGTTTCACGTATAAATTCTTTGGCTATTCTGAAACAGATGTTAGTGTTGATTCATGCTCACTACATTTTAACTTAATTTAGTTATGATAATTTCTATCTGCATTCCTTCAGTTCTCTTCAATGTTTCTGCCTTACATCCTTGATCCCAAAGAATTAACATGAGAGCACCCATAGAATATTTTTAATACTCTTTCTTCACTTCAGCCCTGCTTCTTCTTTTGTTCTTTGTTTTTATGGCCAAAAGACTGTTTGCTGTGTATGTTCTTTGGCAAGATTCAAGTTGTCTTCCACCAAAATTTGAGTCAAATAGTGGAAATGTTGAACTTCAGTGTTTTGTGGGACTTCTTGTTAAAACAAATATATTATTTAGATTTCTTGATTATAAAACATATTTTGAAGATATGTTATCACTTAGTTACACATGTTAACTTTTTGCTCTGGTTTTATTTTCTTTCATGATTTGAACTTGATCTCTGCTTATTCCTGATGCTGAGTGAAAAGAAAACCCAACATTTGTTACTATGTTTTATAGTGACATACCTGCAAGATGGAGAAAAGTGACAGATGCATTTCTGATGAGGTCTTAGACATATCTCACAGCAGGGAACTCCTGGGACATTTGCCCTCTGCATACTGAAGAGAAGGGTAGTGTAGTGTTAGAGGAGCTCTTGCACCTAAGGTAGTATTTGTGCCAAATACAGACGCAAATATTCTGAAGAGCAAAGAGGCAAAGAGCAAAGAAGGGCTTCTTATTTCTGTTTTAATAACAAATTTACCTTCATGTCTGGGTTTGCAGAACCTCTTTGTGAGGACATTTTAAAATGTGGGTATGCAGAAGTGTTTTCTGGCTTTAGCAGAGGGCTTTCACTGAAGGCTTTGAAGCACCCAGATTTATAAACAGGAGAGTTGCAGACAGATTTACTAATAACCTGAACCCTACCCTAGAGCATAGAGCCAGGACTCTGTTTCATTCAAAACTAAAGCAACAGTTAACTTGGAGCATTTGGTGGAACAGAACTGATCATCACAAAGTGGAGTCAGAGGCTGTAAAATCTGGCACGCTTGAGACCTCTGGTTTACAAGGCTTTAAGTTAAGCACATGTGTCAGTATTTGAATGCTCTGCATCTAAATCCTGTAGCTGCTATAAGAGCTCATGGATTGTGAAAGCTGAGTTATTGAAGTGCTGAGATGATGGGTCAATGGGACAAGTCCTACCATCAGCTTTTTCTTTTTTTTTTCTTTTTACAGCTTTCAGATCCATCTCTCTCATTTATTCCTAAGTTTGTTAGTGCAACACAATCCTGCTTGAGAAACAAATAACTATTAAAATAGATTTTTCTTCATTAACAGTAAATATGCCATTTGCATTCACTATGCATCATTCTTCTTATTCTCTGCTGTGGCTACATTAAAGACACATAGACATTCGCTTAAAATAAGTTTTTAGAAATACAAAAGCAATTGAATGTAGCTGTGTGCATGGAGAAGTCTCTATCCCCAGGAACCAAGTGACATTTACAACTTCTTGCCTTCTGAGTAGTGATCTGTGGATATTTTCATACTCTAGAAAGTTCTTTAAAATATTTTTAGTCTCAGGATTTTGGGAGGAGTGCCAACTTTTTCAGAAGGTACATTGCCAAAAATGTCTGTGTAGGAAGAAGAGAAAGTGCTTAAAAAATAGCGATACTCAGTCCTTTTAACGTAAATTTCAACTGTTGCATGCATGCTCTCTTTCATTCACAGAACAAAATGCCATGGCCAACACACACACTTTGCAATTTTCCTGATCCAGATTCTTTTCCAACCATATGGTTGCTGACAGTAAAAATTTAGAGAGAACTCCTTCTGAATCTGCTTTTTCTCTGCTTGCTTTCCCTTTATACTCACTCTTTTCTTGTTCCAAACTATGACAGACATTTATAGAAGTACATCTCAGAAAACAAGAATTTCAAAATCTTTCTCACCTCTGTGCATTCTCATCATCTGCAATTACTCAAAACAATAAAATCCAGGATTCCTCTTCTCAGAAAAAAAAAAAAAAAAAAAAAAAAAAAAGGTACATTCTATAGACAGTTTATGACTGTGATTGATTACAGACTACAGAAGAACAAGATTATTCTGAAGGAAAAGTCTTACAGATAAATGGATTATAGTTACTTACACTTGCTGACACAGGATTGAAATGTTCCATTTCTGCTTTTGTGATTGTTGGGTTCACTCATTAGAGCTCAAAAGCGAAACTGGGTAGAAACGGATTAGTTTCAAATATAGTCCATTTTCCACCCTCCAAAGAGTGCATGCACAACACAAAAGGAAAAATTAAATGAGATATTAAAATGCCTTTCTGTTTTGAAGCTTGACCCTGCGTTCCCTTATTCCGTTGCACTGGAGTTAATGGGGCTGCTATACTCCCACTAGGGTGATTTAAGCTATTATTAGTAAGAAACTGTTCCCTTCTTAACATGCTGTTCATCTGAGGAGTGCAGAGGAAAGCATGCAGAGGAAAATTCCTGAGCATGAAGCATGCAGGGGGGCTGAGTGTACCCACAGCCCCGGGGTGATGCTGGAGCCCCTCTAGGAAGAGGACAGAGGACAGAGGATCCATGCCACCACAAATGCTTCAGCCCTGGGGCAGCCAGAGCCTGGGGGAGGGAGGGTGTTCCTAGCAGAATCCTTCCTCCAGTTCATGCACTTGGAGATACCCAAGGAAAGGCTCAGAGTGGCCCCATTGCAGTCTCCTGTTCGAAGGATAGCTGCTCTTTGTTTTTAGGGGGGGAGCAGTATGACTTGGCTAGAAATCAGCAGCTGTAACTTCTTGCTTTTAGTTTTAGAGCTTTTCTCACTTTTCTAAGTCTTTCCCCTTTCCTTTTGCAATAAGGTGGCCGTTACATTTACTCATGCTGTGCTGGAATGTTTTTTTATTTACAATGAACTATAAATGATGCTATGTCTTTCAACATTAGTTTATTACTCTTATTTTCCACCGCTTTTTGTTTATTTGCTTTTGTGCACATGATTTTTGTTTTCATTCTACTCTAATCTGTCTGCAGTCATTTCGCAGGCAAACATCTGATGTAGTTTGTACTGCAAGTGGCTCACAGATCCCAGTCTGAGTAACACATTTAGTGGTATTCATACTCTTTTGGTAGATTTCAACTTCCTATGTGTTTTGCTAAAGAATTACACCGCACATCCCCACATCTTGAAGAAAAATTAAAGATGAGAACCTCTATTTTGATATATATTATCATTTGTTCTCATACTGGAAAAAAGAACATCTGAAAAAGAAAAAATCTAACTTCATTACTATAGGAGGTTTTAAAATTGTACCTGAAATTATTTAGTTCCATTTTAACTGAAGATGTGAAAAACTAAATCTTGGTCAACTTCTTTATTTTCAGGTATGTGGGTAGTCCATGTGCTGTTATCGTGGCAGCTGTGTCAGGTGATAAATGTGTAAACTGATCTTGAATGTAGCTGAACAGCTAAAAAACACAGACTCCAGTATCTAAAGAGATTAGGACTCAACTAACAGCCATACTCTACTCCTAATGAGCAAGGGTGGAAAAAAAAAAAAGAATAATTTATAAAATATACTCCATTGTAGAAAGATATTTATATTGCACAAGCATTTTCTTTTCCAATTAAATGGCAGGCATCCTTACACTGCAATTTACTGGAACAACTGAATTCCCCTACGTAACAAAACAAACTCCAGGGCTGCATAGAGGAATGCTCAGTAACCTGCCACCACTGGACATCAGCAAACCTGCACTGTCTGCGGTGTGGGGAGGCACTGAGGCTCAGACATGCAGCAAACCGTGGGCTGGAACTGCTGATGGAGAAATAAGAAAACTCCCTTTTATCCTTTACTTATCAGAACTTGCCTGGGAAAGACACTCCTGACACATACTGAGTTTACATGGCATAGTGATATTTTCATCCTGATGATGCTGATAAAGCAGGAAGAATAAATAATACCATGATCTGAAGCCCTTGAAGAGCTGAGTAGGGGGGCCTGACATCATTAAATCCTTAGTCTTTTTTTGGTCTCTGTATTAAATATAATTGCACTGATGGGAAGGTTCTTCAGTAGACTTTTCTTTACATTTCTATTACTGATAGGCTCTTTGCAGGAGCTTTTACCTTCCTGTAGAGATATTTGCTCTCATTAAGGCCCAAGTTTTGCAAAGTACCTGGGAACAGTTGTAATTTCAAACCATCACTAATGTCATTGACCAAAAGTTTGCTCTGCTGAGTCAAAGCTGCAGCTACTCATTTCTCTGAAACGTGGCGAGGAAAATATAGCAACCTCTTTCCCTCTATTTTTAATTGTATGAATCTCCTCTATCTTCCACATGCTATAAACTTTCCTTTTTAGTAGAGGTCAAGTATTCCTATAAAGAAATTAAAACCTTTGATATTTTACAAAAAGCTTTTAGACATAAGGAGTTTTGTGAAGTGAATCCCCGCCCTTTTGGTCCTTCTATCCTTGATTATTGTCAGTATTTCTCTAGAAATTTCATTCATTTAAATAGATGAGATTGTCTCCTGAGCCATGTGCTGTTGTAGCTTCTTCTTTGGCTGATCTAGGATTTTTATGCACTATGAAATAGCTTGTGTGATCATAAACTTCCTTTCTTTCAGCATTTAGGTAACTCTCCACTGTAAGATCCAGGGTTTGCTTTTGCATCTACTTGTGAGAAAACTGGATTAAACAGGAGCATATGCACAAATTAGGTTTAGAAATCACTGAAGTGATCTTTCCTCACAATTCATTCTGTGATGAAATTGGTCAGATGGCTCCAAAACAGTGAGAAAGACCAAGGACCTAATTCTACACTTGCTTAAGAGGCTACTGGGTTTATGTTTGAAGTGTAACAAAAAACAAGAGGGGAATTTATCACATGGCCAAAATGTGATTCTTGTTTTTATGCTTAGAAAGTTTATTATACCCACTCATAGTCTGTTTACATTGCCAAAGGATTATTAAGAAACTGAAGTGCAGATAGGAAGTGGCCCCGAACTGGTGCAAGAAAGACCAGCAGAGAGCTTGACAGCTCTATGTTATTTCAAGAATCTCTATCTAAAAAGTGCAGGGACTGGAGGATAGCACAAAGCATGGACTAACATATTCACAATGCAGACCTCAGAACCACAGAAAATTTTTATTTCATAATTTGATTTCTTTGAGAACAGCTAGCCCCAAAAGGCCAGCTCTTAACTGCTCAATTTTCTCCATTGACTCTAATTAAGGTTTTCCTTGGCTCATGATCCTCATGAACTTGGAGAACACTTTTTTTTTTTTTTTTTTTTTTTTTTTTTTATGAATCTGCTTTTCTCACCAGGTGGAGCTTTCCCTGCAAACCCTGAAACTTATGATCTTTCCAGTACATTTTATAAGATACTTTTGTCTATGCATTTGACTGAAGATGGAGGCATTCCACAAATCCCCACATAGAGATCATTTTATTAGTCAGTTTGTGCACTGTATACAGGAGAATATGGGATTATTTGTTAAGAAATTTACTGCCAAAAAATTTATGGCAGTAATATAAACTCACAAGTGTCCCTTTCTGCTGAGGGGGAGTTGACTTCAGTAGCTGTATGACTGATGATGTGACAAAGTGTGATAGGGAATGCAGCTGCTAGACCAGAAAAAAAATAGTTCCTATAAACCAGAGATAGAACAGACAAATACCTTTAAAAGGAAAGAATTTATTATTCTTATTATTTTTCTAATTAGCATTCCCTTCAAAAGTATGAAGATGACTTACTTGTTTTTCTTGTCTGTATTATTTTAGTTTAGAACAGGTATAAAAAGATGAAAGTGTTTTTTACAATAATATTAATTGGCTCTGCCTCTTTGAAAGTTATTCTTTCCAAAATATTCTTTTAAAAACCTGTATCTATACTTAGTTAATTTAATTTGTCTTTAATTAAAAAAATTTACTTTCTAAGCAGTTTTCAAGGACTGGATGATGCTTTTGTGTCTGAAATTCAATGGCTGACAATGTAAGTTTTATCAGTGATTTCTACTAACCACACAAGGTAATGTTAAGGAAATTCTGTGCTGGCATGTTTTCCTTTAAATCAGACTGGTTATTTTTGGCTTTTACTCTTTGTCATTTTTAGTTTTTTCCAGCACCTTCTCTCCCCCTTGCTTCCTCCTGTCTTCTCTCCTCCTACTCCCCAAAGCATGGAGACTTTCCAGTTTGGATTTGAACTCTGCAGCTGGCTACTCTGTCAAAAAACAGCTGAACCAAAACTCCAGATTAAGGCTGAGTGAACAGTTAATGGATGTTTCTTTTATTTTTTGATCTGAAGAACCAACCCCCCCCCCCCAGGAACTTTATCTGAAGTTAAATGAACCATTCTATGCAGTCTCCAAAAAATGCTTTAGCTTAGAGCCTGTTAATTTCATTTTGTTTTTATTGTATTTTTGTATTTGATTTAGGAATCTTTGATCTCAAATCACTGTTTTGAAACAAAACATTTTGTTTTGAAATAAGATGAAGTGAAGTATTGCAACTTAAAAAGAAAAAGCCTCCACCTTTTCTGGCCAAAACTTTTCGCTGCACTTGGCAAAAATTTGTGAATAGTTTTGATCAACCTAGAACCAGTTTTCTATGTCAAACAAACAATCTGCTTGGAAAATAAAAAATCCATATGTATCCAATCTACAATATGCAAATGGAGAATATTTGCGTATCAGTAATGGCTATCTATAAGCATAAACCTACCACAACATAATTTGCTTTGAATTCTATTATCTTAGTCCAACTGCTATGTATAAGATACAAATGCTCTTGTTTCCTTAATGAACATAAAATTCATGCATCAGAGTAGGGTGAGGAGGCCCCAACATGTGTGTCCATTTTCTTCCCTGTCCCTAAGAGGAAAGGTGACAGAGGGTGCCTGCCAACAGTGAGGCAAGTTCCTCCTTCCCCAGAACCTCTCCTGATGTCAAAAGCCAGCTTTGACAGGTAGCAATTGTTGGGAGGAGGGGGGGATGTGGCTGTGCGAGGGGACTCAGCTCCTCCAACTGCACAACCCAACCTCCATGTTCAGCATCTCCAGCTCTGGCTCTCCTCAACCCCACTGAAGAGAGTCAGGCCCCATTACCAAAAGAATCATGGGACCAATTTCTAAAGCTTTTTGGATGAGATGGCCTCCATCATCCACTGACTATAAAGGGGCGCGCGAGGCTTTAAGTGGTATGAAAAAACCTACTTTTTGTCTATAAAAAAGGGAGCCAAGAAACTACCATTCACCTTTCTTCTTTTAATAGCCCTGCTAAAATAAACTCTACCCAGTTGTGGCTGATAGCATGGAAACACTTCAGTTGAAGCTGGGCAGTGCTCTCAGAAGCTGGGGTGATGGCTGGATTTGCAACACAGCAACAGCCCGTTCGTCATCCGCCACACTCCAAGGCAGCTCTCCTAACATCTGTACTATGGAAAATACTGCTTATTGTATCTTTCAGCTTTTATATTTTTTCCCAAAGGTAAATTAAGATGTTTCTTTTAGCGTTTGTTCTGTGTAAAGCTCTTTAGATTACAATTTCAGCTATTTTGCACCTTTCAGGCTCATAAACATGCAAATGTTTTGAAGGATGTTTGGATTCCTTGTGGTTTTGTGGTAACTGGCTCTGTTTTTGTTTATGGCTTGGTTTCTAGGTTTTTTGAATTTGACTTCTGATTTCTTTTATTTTTTTGTTCTGATTTTGAGATACCAGTCACTGAAGTTTGAATCAAATAAAGCAGGAAGTTGGTACTTTCTGTTTTCTCACCCAGATGGTCTTCTCACAGGGCACTGGAAGAAAAGCCATGATTTTTTTTTTTTTTTTTTCTGAGAAATTTCATCTTTTATGTCAAATCTTTTTTAGAATGTGAGGATCTTATCCAAGATGTTGATGTTACTGTCCTTGTTGCTGTGTTGTGACTAGTTTGAATGCCAGGTCTTTTTTTTTTCTGATAAAAGGAAGTTTAGATCACAACCTTTACACCAGTTTTACTTGTGACTTACCTAGTAAATACTATAAATAGTTAATATTTGGAATTCACAGATGGAGAAGATGAAAGCACAGAAAAATAAAATGGCTTGTTAAAAGACGAAGATTGAGCCAACAGCAAAGCCAAGAAAGGCACCTTAGACTCTCATTTTAGCATATAAATCCAGCCAAGAAACTTCAGCCTTCAAAAAGGAAAACTGTTTTGTAAAATTGATTATTATTTTGAAGTTTGTAGCTAAAGTATGATGCTCTTTTTGTCAAATTTTGGAATAACCTGTAGTTCCTTACCAAGACAGCCCTGTTTTGAATCACCTCTGGGGACTGATATATTTCTACACAAGGGATAAAAACGTTACAGACCTTGGAAGTACGTGCCAGACAAGGGATCACAAAAATGTGAAAGCTGGGTCCTGTTTCCAGTCAGAAAGGCTAGATATGGGAAGTCTTTGCTTGTCTGCTCTTGAAAAAGAGAAGTATGTTTTTATTGGAATCCAGTGGCCCCTTTATATTTGGTTTAAACTCTTTCCACTATCTGCACGTCAACTGTAAAATATAGTACTTAGATTTCAGGGACTCAACTTGGTAAATACTCATGGAAGTAGCTGTGACTCCTGGCCTTCCTTGATACATTGACTCTACTTAGCATTATTGCAGGAGAGGTGAAGATAGCAGTACAAAGACTTTTAGCTGACAGACAAAAGTTTTTCTTTGCACAATTACTTCTCTTCACCTCCTCAGACGTAGCTCTGTGGCCACTGGTTGTCTGCATACCACAGGCGAAAGGCACAGTGCTAAGATAGGTAACGTTTACACCCTAGCAGCAATGTTACTTATTTTTGTATCATAGAGAAATTGGGTCCACAAGAAGGTGGATTAAGTTGTCAGGTGTTTAGCAAGACCATTGCCTAACTGAATCCATTACTATTTGTCACCTTTAAATCACATGGGGTATTCTTCCTAAAAAAATTCTTAGAAAACATCTCAAACATAGCAAACATTTGTTTGAATCAAGAGTTGTTAAACTAAATTACATTCACTGAAATAAAAAATTAAAAACATCCTTGCAGCGGGAAGAACAGAAAATGAGGCCAGGCCGGTGGAATTTGTATATGTTTGTCCGTCTCACAAATAAGAGAAAAAATTGTGGCTTTTTTTTTTTTTGGGGGGGGGGGGGGGTTGGTGGATTATTTTATCAAGTGCCTACAGATAGGAAACTGCAGCTGTCCTGCAATCAGTGATGTCACAGGGGTGCTGTATCACCTCAGTCCCAGTGCAAATGGACACTCAAAGAGCATGTAACCAGAGCAGCCCTATACTGGGACAGCTGCCAAAGAAAGAGGGAACAAAGATGTAAAGAGAAATTTGATGAAAAGCAAGCAGATATAGGTACAAGGTTCAGAAAAGAGAACAGAAAATAAAAGATAACTATAGAGGTGATTTTATATTTTTTTTTAAGAGAATGTTTCCACATTGAAATGTTCAAACAATTTTTCTAGTGTTATTTCTCCAAATGTATGGAGTTTCTTTGGCTGTGTATACAAAACAATATAAAATAGCCCAGGCATTGTAGCAAGTCTTCTTTCACTTAGAAGCTACTTTGACTGTGGTTTTTTTACTGTGACTTTATGGCATTTCTGAAAACAGTGAACCCTGGTAGAGGAATGACTTCTGCCTAGCCCTAGATCCAATAAGACACTGTTGCTGCAGATGACAGAGAAACACAGATCTGTTAGGGGGTTACTTTTGTACTTAAAACCCTACACTGTTTTAACATTTAGACAGTTTACTTTGTATGATGCATATTCCAGTAAAACACGGATAGTTCCTTTTGCCCTGTAGAGCACTGTAAGGAGGCTGCACTCTTTTTTTCTGTGTCACTCCTGTTCACTCTTGCATGCATGATTATGACCAGACATGTCAACACACACTTGATCTTTGCTCTTGGTATTGATGTACTTAAGGTATTACCCTGTTTTTTTTAGGAACTCTCCTTCCTAAGTCTCCAGTAATATGTCAAGTTGTGCTGTTTGTTCTGTGGTTAAAGTTCAGAGATAAATTATTTGCTATAGACACGAACAGTACTGCCTTATAGGTGTTCATCACCTGATTTTGATGATGTTCCTGTAGGAGTTTTGTTGGTGCACAGCATTGTCCTGCACCTCACCCCTGAATCTCAGAAAACATTGCTGGAGCACCCATACCAGAAAAACCATGCTTTCTGCCTTGTCCCTGGCCTTGGAAAATCTCTACTTCCTTCTTCATACACTTACTTTTGCTCTGTGACCTCCCAATTAACCATCACCTTCTGGGAGATCGTTTGATTCATTAGGTGTGAATGAAAAGAAGCAAAACAACGATCGTGAGTTGGCTGGGGGAGAGGTGAATTTCTTTTTGGCAAATCTGAGTTTTGTTTATTTTTTCTTGGCTTGTGTTTCTCTGTGTCTAATGGGGCTCTTAGGTACCTTCAGTGTGTGCAGTACTCAGAGCAGCCCTGTTGCAGGTAATCAACATTTTTGCATTGAGGAAGGGGAAGCATAGTTTTTGAGATTATTTCTGCACTCTGTAGAAAGGCAGTATATTTCCATACCCACAAAATCAGCTCTTGCTTCTACTATGGCATTGCTGTGCCTTGAATCTATTCCCATGCTCTATACAATTTATCATCGACTATGCCATGCATTAGCACACATGCTGCTCTTTTGCATTTCTAGTTCCATCCACCTCTAAGCAGAGTCCTCACTGGTGATGACCTAACAGGCAACACCATTATTTAGGGAGCCACTGTGCTTGGAAAAATATTGTGCACTTTTTCTGTTTTGTTCTTTTGTTTGGTTGGTTTGGGTTTGGGTTTTGTTCATCTGTTTGTTTGTTTTTTAAAGAAAAATCACTTTAGTATTACTTCATGTACAGAAAGATTGCCACTATTTTCTATTTCCATCAAGTAAGACCAAGTATTTTTCACATGTTAGACTAGAAGCCTTTTTTTTTTTTTTTTTTTTTTTTTGAACTAAACAGTCACTGGAGTGAAATTTAAGAACATTATCAATATCCTGGAAGCTCATTTAAAAATTCATTTTCAAGACAGGATTAAAGAGAAACTTCTGTGGATATATCCACATTTCCATTAAGCATGTTCCCTTGCTACAGTGTTGGTTAACAGTTATTACACAGTCAAGTTGCTATTTTAAGAATCCATTCAGAGATCTTGAGCTCCAGTACAAAACCATATGGTCTATCAAGACTTGCCTTAACATTCCTCCACAAACCATGTCTTTACCAACAAAGCACCTCTAAATCTAATTACTATGTATAGGTGCAAACCAAACTGCCAGTCCATGTGTATTACTGAATGTTGTTATTGGTATGGGAGGACACTTGTTGGCATGGATGAAAAAATAATTTCGATAACAAATATGGTGCCTTGATTGATTTGGTTTGGTTTTCCAGTGAAACAGAAAAAAGTTCTTTATAAGTTTTTAACAAGAACTAATGTGCTGTAGATGAGGGACAGGTCACCAGCTTAGGATGTGGGGCACAGAGATTCAAGGAGCAGCTCATTGTGCTGTTTGGCTTCCCTCCTCCTCATTCAGGAAATGGAAGGCTCTTTTTTTCTGGGTACCCTGCACATAGCAACTCTACATAGCTCCTGAGCTGTACCTTATGTGCTTGGCATCTATGTGTGTTTCTCTATCTCCTGGCTGACAACCAGCTGGCATTTCTGACAAAGACTCACACCAAAATTAAACATTTATATAAAAAAAACCATTGATTTCTACTAAGTGCATTTCACCAAAGCTAGGTCTCAGCTAGGTCTCAAAGCTAGATCAGTCAGCTGCTTTGACTGATCTTATTAAGCATTCCAGAAAAGTGCAGACCATCTTACAGAGGCTGCAGCAGGTTTTCTCTGATTTCACAGTATTTGGGTCACTGGAAGAATAGGTCAAATATTTCTTCAAAATCTATGATTCAAACACAGGAAGTCAACTAAACAAATTAATCCGAATTTTGCTAACTTGGTGTGTGGAAAGTATCGTTCGATATTTTACAGCATGGCACTTTGCTATCAGCTTGGCTTTGAGCAGGAGAGTTAATGCAAGGGCTTTTCATGAATGAGTACTGATATTTGGTTCTATGTTTAAATATGGTTAGACTAAAACTACAGTTATAACCATTTTCAGATGTAAGTGGGAAAAAAATTGTTCCATCTTTTTTCTAAAAGTGGATGGGTAATAGAATTCATTCATTAAGATTTTTAAATATGAGAAGAATTTAAGCAGTCAACAACATTGCCCCATGTCCCTCCATCTGACTTGAAGTACAAACTTCAACTCCTAATTCTTCAGAATCTTAAGTATGAATAGTCCAACTGAGTTAACAGGACTTGATTTGTAATTTGTTAGTGGAGGACACAAAATTCTTTGCAGACTCATTGCCATAACTGGTATTGCATGAGGAACACAATTCTTAAGTAATCTAAACTTAAGTAAAATACAGTGCAATCTAAACACCTACATCAAAGTACTTCCAGGGTCTTTGAATGAAATAATGCTACTCCTGTCTGTATTTTTGTGATGTTTTCACAACACAACCTTGCATAGCCATCACACTGAAAACACCTCTAAGCTGAAATTGACCATTCAGGCTGCTTTTTTGTAGGAAGTGAGAAATGAGAAAATTTAATAGCTGAACAGTGCAGGGACAGGCATAGGGGTGGAGTAGTAGTAGCAATGGAAAAAAGAGAGAATAAAAATGCCTAGAAATGCTGGGAATGGCAAAGGTTTTTTTTTTCTGGACATGTCTAAGCATAATATTACAGCACATTTCACAGCCAGCCAGTGATTGCATGCACTAGTTGTAGTCTCTAGGCAAGGATTACTCATTTCATACATCATTTAGAATTGCAGTTATTCTGTAAATTCAGTACATCCCTGGGTGAAAGATTAGGAGAAACTGTCTTTGTTTCACAGTCTTTTTGATGTTTCCAGTTTAAATTATTTTCTTTTTCCTTTCGCAGCACCCAACTGGCATTCTCTTCTTTTCTGGAAAATAAAATTTTGTCAAATTAAATTAAATCTTTGACAATTTTATGACAATACATACTCATACTCACCCACCTCATACTGGCAGGCTAAATCAAGCTTAAGATTTGTAAGCTTTATTGAATTAGACTTGTGGAGGAAGTCGAGCATATACATTTGAAGTAGAAGAGTCTGTATTCAGAACTCCCAGAAATACAACAGCCATTTTTGTTTGGAGAGGATTACATGTGTATGTGTGTATCCTCACAGAGAAGTTCTCCTTACCTTCTGGATAACAAACACTGTATGTTCCTTGATCAGAAAGGAGTAACTAAAAGAGTCTTCAGTGTGTCCCTCTCAGGTGGGCATCCCATGCTCATTCTATGCCACCACGTATGGAACTAGCACAGTGCAAAAGTCTGGTTACCTGGTCACTCTGAATAAAGCTAAAACTTGTAGTTTGAAGAACATTTACAGTATTCTAGAGGTCTCCAAGACAGGCCTATAGCATGAATTTGACAGCTGTAGAGAAATTATATTGCATACATGTCGGTTTTGACTAACTGCTTATGACTTTTCAAAGTATTTATGAGCAATCAATTGTTATTTTCAATAAAAATATCAGCATTATGATTCAGAATAATTGTTTAAGATTTTATAATTACATTTTCATAGTCATGGCATTTCAGTACAGGGGAAAAGTCTTCAAAGTGTTTCATTAGTGTTTAAATGAACTGAAGTAATCCAATGCCATTCAACATTTCTCAGACTTAAAGTAATTTCATATCACATTAAACTGTTCATTAAAAAATCTAACACAAATTTATAGCATCTGATTACAAAAACTTTCCATTTGTTTTTGGCTTGCTCTAGTTTCATAATTGAAAATAGTAACAGATAGATTGACCACAAAGTATGATTCATGCTTCGGAGTTTATGATTTATTAAGTATGCTGATCAGAATATTTTAATAATATATGTCAATCCCAGTGGAAAATAACAATAGAGAACTTTGAAATTTAAGTAAAATATTATTTAAATTACACAGAATTTTCTGTTTGGCCATGAATTTTTTTATTTGTTTGTTTGCATTTCTGTCATGCATTTTAACAGCTTATCAGTTAATTCTGTTTAGCTTAAAACCCCATTTCAACCTTTCTTGCAATATTTACTTCATAAAAGCCAGAAGTGTGTGACATTTAGAATACCTTCTTCTCCTCTTATAAGTGTGTATAAGAAATTTTGCAAGTGATATTTCACTGTCCTCATCTTAGAAATGGGAAAGCTAAAGCAAAGAGAAAAGAACTAGCTTCTTCAGAGACACCCTTCATGACCAGGACAGAATTAGTACTGGGTATCAAGCCTCCTGCATTTCATCATATCACTGCTAGAAGAAAAAATCACTAGAGAAAACTCTCTGTAGTTCCATACATGCTCCTGGGCAGCACATGATAAATAAGGATGACCACTAAAGACATGGAAAAGTTCATTTGTAAGCTCCCCATCCCTTGCATAGCTTGGCAAAGTTTTTCTCAGTCGAAGCCTGATTGTGCTTTTGCATTGGGCTGTGAAGAGAGGGGAAGGAAAATGGAAGGATCCATTTCTCTGTATTTGAAGTGAAGAGATGATATGTGTAGATTGTCAATGGAAAATTCTGAGAAGGCTGGTGGGTGTGCAGGGAACATTGAGCAGTTTGAACACAGCAGAAAGGACACTGGGGATATCCAGTATTCAGAACTCTGTTTAGCCTAGCATCTCGTGGCAATTTGAAAGCTAGCAAAAGGCAGGCCCCTGTTCCAGACTCATCTCTCCCAAGTTTCAGTGACCAGTTGTAAGGTACTCACATATGGCAATAATTTTTAAAAAATTGGTTATATCCTTCCTTGGTACCAATGTCCCATGTCCTGATCCAGCTACAACCTGCTTTTGAGGCAATCTTAGTGTAGTATGAGTTATTGACTTATGAAAAGTTTTTAGTTCATACTTGTGTGCTGCATATGTTATTGAAGATACAGATTTTCTTTCTGTGTTGTGGCTAACATAATTCAATTGTGATTGCAGTAGCATATATTTCTGTAGGGTTTTTCTACATTTACTTCTCTTAGGCTCAGATTTCAACAAATTTTTGGCTAATATGAGGGAGATTCAAAAAGTTAGAATCTGTGTTTTTCTATGTGTATGGGCAGGGAGGATGGGTTAATCATTATGGTGGTTAACAAGGAAAAGGGTTATTGTAACAATCTGCATTTACTAGCTTTGGCTATACACTGCTGTTAATGCCTGAACAATCTTTCTCTTTCTCACACATATCTTTCTCTTTTGTCTCTTTTTTTTCTCTATCATTCACTTTTACTTGTGATAGCTGCTGGATGGTCTGGATGAAAATGACAGCTATGTTTTGTGTGTCTCTAAAGTGGGTGTCATACATAAAGGTGTGTGCCTGAGCAGCCCACAATTGGAATCTGTGAGCAGATCCTCATGACTATGTTTTCTCTTCTTGTACATGTTTTACTAATTATCCACTTCTGGCCAGTGGGAATTGGTCTCTGAACTAAATGGACCTGTAGCCTGATGATTAGAGTTACATTCTTATGAACACATCAAAAGGTCTTGAAGTTTCTGCTTAAAGGGTTTGAAACGTACTGGTCAGAAAAGACAAACAGCCCAAGAACTGTGGAAATTGCTCAGGAAAAAGCTCCCAGCAGCCCCATTAGGATATCTGTGATCTGCTTACACAGACAAGTTGTGGGAATTAAAAGAAAGTGCTATTCAAAATAGAAACAATTCATCATAAATTATTCACTTATGCTAAGCATGCATTTTCTACCCTGAGAAGAGCACAGCAAATTGCTAAGCTCTTCCAAAATCAAGGGTATTCTAAAGAGCTAAGAAATTGTTTTTCCTTGTTTTCTATGATATGTTTCCTAGAGGCTATGAATCTCATCTTGCTTCCAGTTAATAGTTCTAATAATTGCACAATGAGTAGCAAAAATGAATTAAAAAACTAACAATTACAGTTCCCTTAAATATATTATCCAACTGGGAATCACCAGACTCTTGAAGAGGAGAGAGGTAATATTAATTTAATTTTATCAAGGCAAAACTTTCTTCCAAGACCACACAGCAAGTTAGTGGGAGATCTGAGAGAGACTCTGTAAGTATTGGCTCCAAGCAGTGTTCAGAATAAGGTGTTTGACTTCTCTTTACCCTGTCAGTGGCAGGACATCACTGTCCTAGCCACAAAGAGCTATTGCATCTTCTCTACAGGATTCCAGTATATTTTTCTCACCTTTGGCACTACAGTAACAAACAATTTTGTTAAACTGAACACAGCAAAGTTCAACAGCGATCAGAGTTACTGGCTGCAGATCATAATGTAAGCATCTGATTTATAAATAGCTGAGAAAGTTTATCTCTTTGGATTTGCAAAAATATGCTGTCATGAAAACAGATTGCTGCTATTGTAAATATCATGGAGCACAACACATATGAAGTTAAAGATGAATTTGTCTTGTGATTATCTGCCTGCTTGCAGGCTCCCCTCTCCAAAGCCTCTGCGTCTGAACAGCACTCGGGATTTATAAAACAAAATAACAAAAGGTCCTGAGAACAATTGTGCAGAGATATACTGTAGGCTTTCACTAGACCCAGTGGAGTAACAAATGTCACTGCATCTTGCTTTATTGTCATGAATCCTTTAGTATCTATTTTCCTTCCCTTCTGGCTGTTGGATGCAATTAGTTCATCTGCAACTGCATGCCAAAAGGCCCTATTTAAGGGCTTGCAGTATGTGATCTTACATTGTTCTGGTTTTGAAATTTCTCTTTCACATATGAAGCATAGGGCAATGCAGATTGTATTATTCTTTGTCATCTGATAAGCCCTAGAATCTTCATATAAGGCTTTTAAAGTCATAAACCTAATTGTATCTAGAGTCATGCAACCTCAAAACTGTCTTTCAGTTTTCCTATGCACAAAAGACACATTTTGTTTCAGGGATCTTTTGATACAACATGATAGAGAGGCTGTTATCCTGCTACCCAATCTTTCCCCTTTAATTAATAGGAAAAAGAAGACTGGGAATTTGCACTTCCAATTTCAGTCACCTTTCAGTTCCTATAACCGTGGGGCCAGGACTGGCCTATTAAAATCTAAAAACACAGAGTTTATTTGAATGCTTTTTACTCTGCTTTTTGCCATTTTCTTCACTGAAGGTTTATACACCTAAATTCTGATATATATATATATATATATATATGGTAAGAACTTCATAGCATATTTTGAAAACCAGACGTCTTTATTTTTTCAAAAGGACTCAGGAAAACTGACTAATATCTTTATTCTTTGATCACAGCCATACCCAGGAAAAAGACAAGACCAGAAAGTTTCCTCTTCCTCCTGATCCCAAGGCAAGAGCAAATAGCCCCGCTTTCCTAGTAACAGATATTCCACTGCAGGGCAATTTCAGGACTTCATGGCTTTTTGCTAGTTCATTCACTGATTAAAGAGTTTTAGAATGAGGTTTTAGTCTCTTCGGTTATCTAGCAGGTGCTGGCTATAATTCAAATTTTTAAAAAAAGGCAAGAAATTAGCCAAAATCAGAGCTTAATCAGAACCAGAGCACTGTCTGATTCCTCCAGTGCTGATTCATACAGTAGTAAAGGATACTGCCTTCAATTAACTGCAATCATCATTCATATCATATCATATCATATCATATCACATAATTTACAATTGAGTTAACTCATTAGAAGTAATGGAATACAGGATGATATTCACAGCAGACTCAGTATCTCATCTGATGTAAAAAGCCAGAGGTGAAGTCAAAGCCTTTAGTTCAGTGATGCAGACACCAAACTTTGATCTGTGTGTGGAGAAGAGGTGCACTGCACATGCCTATTTGTTTTCTTTATGAAATGTTTCTTTAAGAACGATCAGAGCCTGGGGATGTCCTAAGGGATGTCCTTTCACAGCCACAGCACTCTGTGTGGCTTTGCTCGATATTGCCCAACATCATCGCAGGAAAGGAAATAGCCTGAACTTTTTCAAATCTGTTGATTGAGCTGTTTATTTCCTAAACATTATCAGATTCTGAAAGATTTGTTTTGGCAAATATTGACTTTTCCTGTTTTCCTGCTGAGTAAAGTTACATTGGCTCAAATTACTTGTGAAAGATTTATTTCTTAGTAGATGTTAACTATCAAGTCCTTTTAAATTTTTTCTCCACAATTCATTCAAGGAAATCAGCTGACATTGAAGGTTTACACCAGCTCTGCATACTTCAGTATCTTGTTTCTAGTTTATTTTCAAAACTCCTTTGAGCAGGTCTTATTGAAGAAAAGAGGTGATCTTCTTTGAAATCAGTTCCCTGCTACAAATGCCCTGGCAGGCAGCACTAAATCCACTTCCTTGGAGTAAGCCCACCCTGGTACCTTGGTTCAGCCTCCATCTGGCCTGTTGACTTCCTCCTTTCCATCCCTTTCCTGCAGCATGTACCTTCAAGGGTCAAGGCCTGCAAGGGCATCTGTGCCTCATACGGGTTAGGTAGGGTGCAAAATCACCAACTTTGTTATTTCAGCTAAATATAGATGAAGGGAGAAACCACCAGCATTTAGAATGCATGCAAAAATAATTGTTTTCTCATAAATTTCAGCTATGGGCTCTTTACATCACCCTGGTAAAATGTAAAGGATCTCAGGGGTAAAGTGAGTGCCAGTTTTTGGAGGCTGTCCTGTCCTAGCAATGTTAATGGGTGAACAGTTATGTCTGCCTTGTGCCAGATGGTGCTTGCTCTAAAGCTCTGGCTTCCTGCTGGGTAGTTCTGCTCCGTGTTCAGAGAGGGAAAGAGAGACTGCAGTCCTGGGAGACTTCAGGCAAGAGGAAGCCTGAAGTTGTACTTGCCTCAAGAGGAGCTGGGATGAACAGAGGTTTGAAGCTCTCCATGCTGCATGTGATCATGGTCTATAGACTGGACTCTGAGCCAGCATCAAGGGCATTTTTATATCAGAAGAAATACTCTTTGATCCTAATATTCTACTTCCAGTTTTTATCTAATGAAAAACCAAAACCTCTATTCTCACCAGTTCCCAAAACAATTGTACTAGAGAAAAGAAAGGGATATGAAATTCTGAGTTCTCTTATTTTGCAATTTTTAGTCACATCTTATCTCTGTAACTGGAAAAACACTCAGAGGATGGATTCTATAACTGCAACTTGTGCCCAGTAATAGTAGTAGAGCAAACAATATTCTTCTGGAGTTCCAGGCAGTTGTATTTGAAAAACAGACTAGATGGGAAATGAAAACAGCATAGAAGATATATATGTATTGGGAGGACAAAGTTACAATTGTGCAGTTGCAGGAAAAGGAAACAACAGACAGCACATGAAGAAGTGACAAAAAACTGATTACTATCTGTTTGTGTGCATTTGAGTAAAGTACGAACATGTTAGTAACTGCATAATATTACTGATTAGAGACCAACACCTTCCTTTGTTATTTTAGATGTACTGTTTTCTCTCTGGCCACTCTTATTCTATAATGGTATCTGGAGCACACATTGAGTGGTCCACAGTTCATTAATCTGACGAAATTAGTCAGCATGTTCTGCTGACACTGTGTATGGTTAGCATGTCAGTTGTCTCTCTTCAATCCAGCATACCTTTCTGAAAAGGCATTTCCTAATCCCCAGGCTATAATCTCATTAGCACTGCTTGATTCTAACCAAATAAATAGAAGTAAAGACTGATTGCCTGGTCAAAGCACTGTAGCTCAACTCATGAGCTAAGAGTTTCAATTATTAATTTACCTCAGTGGAACTGTATTGATTTACATCAGCTGGAAGCAGGTCATGGAAGCTCTTATAAATCGGAGGCATGTATTACATTACACTAGAGCTGGCTCAAGTACTAGCAGCCGTGGAAGACCTCATGGGCTAATTTTGCAGAAGAAAAGCCAGTTCTGACAATTAAGGGACACCAAGTTCTGTGTATGTATCCGAGCAAGCTCATTAAAATTGAGCTTGCCTATTTTGGTGCACCACTGCTGTGAACTAGCAGTTTAACCTTGCTTTGGTTTGTATGAGTATAGTCTTCTTGGAAACAAGAAGTTAATCACACTGTCAGGACAACCAGGAAATACCCAACCTCCCTAAAATCTAGCCCTCCAGTCTGGATCTCAAGCACACTGAGGTACCTTTGTGTTTTTCTACTCTTGCAGAGCTCTGCTAATTCCCACTTGGCAAGTCACAGGAGGAGTAGGTAGAGGAATCCTCAATTTTTAAATCATTATAGAAGAAGTTGTTCCAAATCCTAAAGCACTACTACATTAATGATGTAACAGAGTTTTAAAACTACCTCTTGCAATTGAAGGATAGAATGTTCTTTAGGTTTTCTCATGCACGACTCTCTTTGGGCTCTGGTTCATCTTCCTAGAGCTGTTGAACCCCCCAGAATAATTTAAATTATGCCAAGAGGGAAAGTCGGAGAGGGATCTCCTAAGTATTATTGGACAAGGTGTGCAAACTTGGCTTAAAGCTGCCTTTGTGCCCTGCAGCTGATACAGCACTGAGTTCTCCTGAGCTATAGTCAGCAACCTGGCCCTCACATCAGTACTGATATGTAATGTACCTGACAGTCTCAAAAACAGAACTACGCATTTTGTTGGTAAATCCTTTTTTTGTTGTTGTTTTTTATTCCCTTCCAGGGTTGTGATACTGTTGTGAACTCATTTTTAGTTGTGGTCTATGTAGGACTGAGTTTTGTGTCACAAGAACTGAATAGCTTTTACATATGCTTGCTGTGTGATGAAATTGTAGGCAGCCAACCAAAGAAAATAGGTGAACACCAAGACAAGGAGTTAGGGGTTTTTTGTAAAGAGTATATATTGTGATACATCTTGGACTGGATCTTCATTTGTGGCTCACCCTCTAGCACATAAAACAATCCTTGTGAAGTTTAAAAGCCAGTACAGTTGTATTTGCCTTCACCTTGGGGCTCTTTGGGGTTGTTTAGTCTGGAGAAGAGGAGGCTCAGGGGAGACCTCATCGCTCTCTACAACTCCCTGAAAGGAGGCTGGAGCCAGGGGGGGCTTGGTCTCTTTTCCCAGGCAGCTCTCAGTAATTCAAGAGGGCATGGACTTAAGCACTGCCAGAGGAGGTTTAGGTTGCATATTATGAAGAAATTCTTTACAGAGAGGATGATCAGGCATTGGAATGGGCTGCCCAGGGAAGTGGTGGATTCTCTATCCTTGGAGGCTTTTAAGATGAGACTGATGTGGCACTCAGTGCCATGGTCTGGTAACTATGGCGGTAGTGAATCAAGGGTTGGACTTGATGATCTCAGAGGTCCTTTCCAGCCTTGATGATTCTATGATTCTCTGTGTGATTCTGTTACAAGATTTTCAATTGTGCTGAAAAATGGAACGACAATTTTTACTACATCACTTCTTTAGTTGATCCATCTTCTCCCAGTTTACCATCTAAAGCTGTATCAGCAGTTCCAGTACAACAGCCCATCATCAGTAGGGGGAATATTTCCACAAATCAAACCTTTCTTTAAAAAGGAGATAAAATTAAAAGTCAAAATTGTGTCCTTATACTTGTTTTTGATAAGAACAATCTAAAATTAACCAGTGTATAATATTTTTGTAATAATTACTTATAAGAGGAAGCAATTAAATGCATGTAATCCACTTCTTCCAGTTGACATTATACCATTTCATTTATTAAACAGACCAGGTTTGTTATATTTATTCTCCATTACTACGTGGAAGTTGTGGTTTTAACATTTACACATTTCAGAATATTACTTTTTAATGCTTAAACATGTCAAGTGATTTTGACCAGACCAAAATCCTGAATCCTGTAACAGGTACAGATTTGCATTTTCTGGATGCAGAAAGTAAGTGTTGAAAAGAGCAGGTAATCAATGGTGCAGAGTGCTGATGTTATGGTCTACCTTTTTATTACAGAACTAGGCAATAAATCTCTCAAAAGTGGGTATTTCCATTACTTAAAGCTAACCTGAGGCAAACCAAGACCTGGATTTAACAGAAGAATGGTCTCCGAAAGAAAGGTAGGAAATGCCTATTAGTCTTCAGTCAATTTTCCATCTAACTCTGCATTTCTTCTAGGAGTACCTGTGTGTCCTCCATCACTTACTCCAGCCCTGCTTCTTAACAGAGATGACAGGTGGGATTTCTCAAATATCTCTGAGAAAGAGCTGAACACTTCAGGAGTTAATTGCCATGCATAGATCCTGTACTGTCTGTCATACGGGTATAGGTAAGAACAAACTGCACTGAAGTTAGCAGATGATAAACTAAGATAGAGACTAATCACATCCTCAGGGTACCTCTTGGTCCCAAAATGGTGAAGATCTGAGCACAAAATTAAAGATTATTCTACACAGCAGGGCACAGGAATGTTTGGTGGATTTGTTTTTCCTTCCTTTTTTCTTTCCTTGTTTCTTGTGTTTTTTCCTTCCTTCTGTCTTCCCTAGGGATTCTGTGACCTCCAATCTGATATTTTTAAAATGCAAACTTTCTTGGCATCTGTATTTCTAACAGAAATGTTGCTTTCCCTTTTTTTCTTTTCCTTTTTTTTTTTTAAACTTAGGAAATATTTGATCTATCAATTAATGTCTTTAACCAAACACAATAAAGAAGGGAACAATTGGACAAGCCTTTGTATTTGGCAGGAATCTTTAAGACTCACTTTGAACAGCTGGGCTCTTTACAGTCCTTGTGATGCAGATTAAATGAAAATACTACATGGCAGAAAACGGCTAAACCATTTGAACTTCACAAGTTATAGCCTAGAGCCATTTCACTACAGCTCATTAGGGAGTTTATGTTTATAATGTAATGCCTTTAAATAGATTTGATTTTTCTAAACAGGGTTTTGTAAATTAGAACTTTCCCAGGGGGATAACCCAGCGCAAGCTGTTCCAGTCGTGGTGTACATCCTGACTGAAGAGGCAGGACTTCAGAAGAAACAGTTTGCTTAAAAATGCAGTTTTGTGCATTGCAATAACTTGAGGATTCAGAAATCTCACAGTCATCTGAAGTATGAGTAAAACCCAGCACTCCTGAGATGAATTCACACGCTTGCCAACCTCTCATATGTGGGAAAAAATGTCATCCCCTCCCTGCTGCCCTATAATGAGGTAGATTTAAAAAACATGAGATATTAAACATAAATTTTGTTTAACTTGCTTTTCAGCTATTCATTCAAAGTTATTATGCTGCTGCCAAATAGATGTGTGTTCTACTTTGTTGATAGTTTCATGTTATTTTACATTTTAGCAAGCATCAAATACCACCTAAACCTACTAAGAACTTATGCGAATATAAAAACCCCAACATAAACCAGTGTATTATAAAGGTATACCAACCTAACCACCATTAAAATACAGTATATCTAGGGAGATCCATGTCTACGTCCCGCTCCTGGTTCTTTTTATAGTTAAGTATGGCCCTGGTGAGCACTTCCTTCCAGTAGCCTTCCCATATTTCAAAAGAGGAGTCCATGTAATCACAGAGAAGGACAATAATTCAATCTGAAAGGAAGTGGACACCAACCCACAGAGCAGCAGTTCTTCGGTTTCAAGATCAGAAGAATTCCCAAAGGATTTCCAGACTCCAGTGATTTTATTCTTGGAGCACTTTTCCTGGAAAGTCAGCCACAGAATAGAGCAAGATACTAGTTCAGGTTTTTCTGTGCAAGGGAACTTTATCTGCTGTGTCAAGAATTTGATTTAGAAAGGACAAAACTTGGACTTGTGTTGCATGCACTTTTTTACACAGCCTCCCAAATCATGACCCTTTTCTGAGATCTGTTCCACACCAGATAAGGCTTTTGATATCTGTGTTCTACAGAAAATAGGTGGGTTCTATCTGAAGGACTTGATAAATGCACCATATCTAGAGATTCAATGAAAAAAATATCCTCATGTAAAAAGCTGCACAGTCAAATTGCTAAGCTGAAAACTTTAAAACTGCATTTATTAAAGAAATCCAAGGGTGTCCTGTGTCACTGGAGTTCTATTTCTTCTTTCTTTCCCTTCTGCACCCTTGTAGGAGCAAAGTCAGTGGGGAGTCTCCTGAAGCACACCACACTGAATAAATACGTGGCAACTTGTTCCATGTATCTCACCACTGCCAGGGATGCTGCTGACAAGCCCTAGCACCAAGTTAAAGTTAGAAGTATTATACACTATCATTCAAAATTGTTTAGACTTTTTATTTTGATTCATGCCGTTGCTGTATTTTGTACATCCTCCTGACCACCCTTAGCAGCTGTAACAACACTTGTGGTATTACCAGTAATTTGCAACTTATCAAACATGATTGAACCTTGTTCTTTTGTGTAAACGAAACCGAACTCTCTGGTTAGCTTTCTTTATACTTTGGAAGTAGTGCAAAGGAAACCAAAGCTATATTTGCATGCCAGACAATGAAACATAGCACACAGTGTATACATGCTTTTGACACTGTAATTACTAGCTGTTGTTTAGATTCCATGTATGGTCACTGGCTTTGGCTGTGTTGGAATCAGCTGTATCAACATTTAATCAAAGTCACATAGATTTTGGTTGTATATTTTTCTAATGTCAAAATGGAAATGCTGAGACTAAAAAATAAGCTCTTAGGTAAGAAAATGCATGCCCACTGCACTGCAAAATTAATGAACCTTTGTGGCATAATCAACAAAGCCCATCGGAGGTTTTGTCCGTAATGAAGCGCAACAGAAAAAGAAATTTTCAGTTTGATTTACATCTTCAGGATTTCAGCAACTTTTGATGAATGCTTCTGGAAGTTATACTTGAAACTGTGCTAATGCTGTCTTGTTTATCAGGCTTAGCTTGCCCAGCTCTTCTTAATCCTCCTAGATGCTATTGAGCCTCAGCCTTGATCTCTACCTGATCTCTGAAAAAGTGCGTGGGTAACGCAGACTCATTGTCCACTACCTCAGATTGCCATACAGAGTCTCAATAAGGGGCACAAAGCATGAATGTAAGCTCACAAAACTATTTCCTGCACTGCAGAATATTCACAGACAGCACAGCTGAACTCCGGGAGCCGACCATGCAGCAGTGAACCCCCAGAGCCCATTACCTGTGTGGTCCATGCCATTTTGTACCATGCCTAGTAAGGTGAGAGAATATACTGTGCACTCAGGAGGAATAGTTAAAGTGAAAATCATAAAACAGAATGTGCATTTTGAGTAAGTCCTTGTTCTACTACTCTTACTGTCCAGCTCATTTTGAAAAAAAAAGTTGGAATAAAAGGAAGTGGTCTATGCTTTGCCAAACACTTTCCAGGTAAATTAATGGTCCCACAGAAACTCTTCTGCTATGAAAAAAATCCTTTAAATGTATCTTATTTTTATATAAGCACAACAGATTTTGATGACCTATTTTTTTCCTGGCTATCTCTGTAGGACTGGAGAACTAGTGGTATTAGTGCATCTCAAGTCAATGATGGAAACTAGGATTTATTTCTGAAACAAAAGCTTACTTAAAACCAATTGAGCAGAAATAAATTCTTTATTTCTGAATATTTCAATACAACCAGGCTCACAGCAGAAAAATGAGTAGTCATGCAGTTGTCAGACAAGTCCTTTAGCATTCCAAGGAAAAGAGAGCATAGAAGTCATGAGACAGCAAAGATGAAAATGCAAGCTGAAAACCTTTTATGAAAAAGTGGGTGTGCTGGTACGAGTGAAATAATGAATTAATCCAAACTGTTTCAGGCCTTCAGGCCATATAATTGAGTAAATTTTTTACTGCTCTCAGCAGAAGTAGTAAATTCTTAACCTGCTTTTCCCCTTGAATGTACCACTGGAAAAAATCTCAGTCATTTTTCTGCTTTGGAAGAAAAAAGAGGGAGGGAGGGGAAAGAGAGGGAGGGAGGGAGGGAGGGAGGGAGGGAGGGAGGGAGGGAGGAAGGGAGGGAGGGAGGAAGGAAAGGAGGGGAGAAGGAAGGAAGGAAGGAAGGAAGGAAGGAAGGAAGGAAGGAAGGAAGGAAGGAAGGAAGGAAGGAAGGAAGGAAGGAAGGAAGGAAGGAAGGAAGGAAGGAAGGAAGGAAGGAAGGAAAATTCCTGCATTGCTCCAGATAGACCTATGCTAACTAAGATTGTTTTTACGTTCTTACAAACTACAAATGAAAGTTAGTTATTTACTTTTACATCTGGTAAGTCTGTTAAGTGACAGACATCCTCTTCTTTTCCTGTATTGCACTCACTAGGATCATAAAAAACAATAAATAAAAAAAATAATAAAAAAATCTTGATGATTTAATTCTCAGAACAAGAGAACAAGAGTGATTTTTCCAGAATAGTTAATTGATATTGACATGAATTAAACTATGCCAGCCTGGTACCAGTTACAATCTTCTTCAAAGCTTCTTTTAGGAAGATTTACTTAGTTAGATTTTCAGTGTTTCGTTTGAATGCACCTTATCTCAAGAACCATTTTAAAGTCCTTGGGTAGTTCAAATTAACTTCTATTCTGTGCAGTTTTAGATATGTTTTCAGTCCAGATGAATGTGCAGGTGGGGCTGTGGCTTCTGTTGAATGAGATAAATTGCTGAGAGGAAGTAGGATAAGAAAGTTAACTGTCACAAAAACATACAGGGACTTTGGGTAGAGGGGAGAAATTTTAACAGCATGAAAACACTGCAATATGATTAAAGAAACAGCAAATACTATCAATGTGATAGTTCTAGTAAAACTGCTCATAAACAACTAAGCAATAACAAGATAACTCTTGTTGAAGTGTTAAATTTTAGAACAGCCTTCACCTATCCCTCTTGGAAAGATTTCTCTGTAGTCTCAGGAGCTGGCTTTCATGTGGTGATATTAATACAGCAATTCTGGATTCAAACCTTCATAACTAAGAGCAGTCTGATATCACATAGAGGAAAAAAATTAAAAGTAAAAAGTTTAAATAAACAAACAAAAATACTTCTAAGACATTTCCTTGTGGATGGATTTAATTAGAAAAAAACAGTTGGGGGTAAAGGGAATTTTTTACTAAAATGAACTTTTTTTGGCTGAAACATTTTCATGTTTGAACATGCTTAATTACTCCTAAAGGATTTTAATATTGAGGGAATAAAAAAAGTAACAGCTGCTGTTACTGTTACTTACAAAATTATTTCCATTATAAACCTCAGTTTTCTCACAGACAAAATTTGCTAGAAATTCACTTTTTGGACGACAGTGTTCCGCTCTAACTTTCTGAAAGTCTGGATGACAATTGTTTGAGATATTTTTATATGAGAAGCCTGTATCAAAAATCACTTCTGCATTTTTCCCCCTCTCCAGACTGACCAGCCTGTGAATGTCTGTAGATTGTGTTTTGAATAGGAATTACTTCTCACTGATAGGAACTGTGTAGCTTTGTTCTGCATAAAGCAGATTTTGGGTTGAGCAAGTTTTAATCACTTGGAAATTGAAATTTGGGTAGATAGTTACACAAGACCATCTTGTGTAACCAAGACTTACACAAGACTTTTCGTCTGCCCATTAAGTGGCTAATCAAAAACCCATTAGTGAAATTGCAAAGCCTTTGGCTGGTTTTGGTGGGCACTGGATTGAGGTTTAAATGTTGCACTCAGAAATTATAAGCAATCTGTAAGTTTACAAGAACCAAGAAAAAGTCCAAATTACTATAAGCAACAGAGACACTGGGCAGAAGAGTAGAAAAGGTCATCCTTTCCTGGCTTCTATACTTTAACCTCCAAAGCAATGAATTCCTGAACCCAAAACATAATGTAAGAAATCCTGAGGTCCTCATTTCTCTTCATAAGTTTTCCACTGATTGTTCTTAGCTGCTTTCTCTTCATAGTCTTTAAGTAGCTGAAACAGTGGGAGTTGGAATCCTGTTCTGTTAGGCATTTGTCAATGGCCAAACCCATTCCCATAAAGACTTTTCTTGCAGAAAAATTAATGGCCTATTTGCTGAGAGAGAAGTATAGGATTTAGAGAAGAACACCATTTTGTAGGGGTTCCTCAGATACCAGAAATCAGAAGGTAATGAGGGCTGTGCTCTTGCATGACGATGAGCCACCCACAGGATGTCCACATTTTGTCTGAGAAAAACAAGCCAAAAGTAGGTTGAAAAATTAAGTCCCTGGAACAACTATGCAACCAAACTCAGGAGATTTCCTGTACACTGCTCTCATCTCAGTATGCCTGTCCAATGCCCTGCCCAGCTTCTCACTTTGGACAGTATTTACCTGAAATAGGCTGTATTGCATATGGGCATGCAAGTGTTTGCAGGCATGGCAACCTTCTCAGCCCCCCCAGCTGGCAGATATACTTGCAAATATTTTGAAATATTTTTGAAATATTTTGAAAGTTTAAGGACATGGTAAAATGCCACTTTCTGCTCTGAAAGCCACAGGATTACAGCAGCTTCTACCAAGAAACAGGGCCTCCAGATGGTGTCTGGAGAATTAGTTCCAGATTGTGGAACTTGCACGTTTTTATCTGGAAGTGGGCTGGTGGGGTGTTTCAGTCCAAAAAGAGCTTCAAAGACTGAGCTTCGAAATAAAATAAGACAATCACATGCAAAAATGTTCACTAATACACTCAAGCCCTCAAAAGTGAGGGAATAACCTGATTACATTTAACATATAATTTAATAGTCATATACCTGATTTGGAGCTAAACTGCAAAGAGTAACTTGCAGCTATAAATGATTCCCTTGGTCTTTTAGACACGTGTATCATATTTAGGGCCAAAAACAGATTCCATAAGTGTCATTGTAGTAAAGACATACATATGAGTAAAGACAACAAAAGCTCTACATACACTGCATGCTGTAGCTCATACAGAGGAAGGAAAAATAGTGAAAATATGTTGGTTTAAGCAGGGTTTTTAATATTTTTTAAAAATAATTATTAATGTACCTCTTATGCTTTACTTTTTTTACTAAGAATATACTTTCTTAAGTAGTGGTATCAAAGTATTGAAATTCTCACTTATGCACATACATGACCTGGCATCAGCATATAGAACCTATCAATTTTCAATATATTCCTACTGTGAAAAATTAGAAGAGTATTGGTGACATGTTATTGAATTATTATTCAATATTGCACAGAAGAAAATATCTATAAAATTTACAAAGAAAAATGTGATTATATATGTAGCACTATATGTATCCCTCCAAAGTATATTAAAGTAGAAATGAATAATTTAAAACATTACAATGGATATCCCTCTTTTGTTCTCCCCAAAAGGCCTGACTGTTCTATGTATTAGATGGGTGTGTTTGGCATCTGTATATTTAGGTATATAAAATAAGAATACAGAGCTTGATTATTCAAAATGCTGGCAAAAAAAAAGATGCTGGAAAAAATAATTAAACACATACTTGAGTGGCATGTTTGAAGTAAAGCTGTAGACTTGCTTTTAAACAGTTTTGGCTTCATTTTTCAATACTTCAAGCCAAATTATTCAACGCTTCGTGCAATCCAGATTTTACTGAGCACAACTACATCATACAGTTATTTTTTTTTATTATTTTGTTCTGAATTATCCTTTTTTTCCCCCTAACATTTGCATTCAAACACCTCTCTGGAATGTGCACATTTTAATTCTTCCAGAAAAACATAGCTGTTGGTGGGAAGTGCTATTCTCAAGGGAAGTGTTGATTCGTCATCTAGCTGCAGCCAAACTCATACTGGGCTTTGAGTATCAAAAGAGTAACATTGATCTGGACATTGTATTCCACAGGGAAACCAATGACTGGAGTGTGGGAATAAGCCACCTGTGTTACTAAATTCTTGGCGTGCTGAATTTTGAAGTGTGACTGACTTTCTCAATATATTGAGCAGCTGTAGTTTGAAAAATAAGTACTTATGAATCAACAGTTATGCCCAGATCAGAACCATGTTGGGACACAATACTCTGATTCATTTAAAAAATGAATATTTCTATCCCAAGTGTTACTTCAGCAGAAGAGACACCAAAGTTATAATTCCTCTTAAAACATCTCTTACAGTAGAGATATGTTCCATGACGAAGATCACACCACAAAATATTTCAGTCTTTCTGCTGTCCACATTTGTCTTTGTTCATGCATTCTTCATCTAAGTGATGAGTTGATGATTCACTCTTAATACAAAGGATGTCTAGACTAAGGTACATGAATGCTACTTACTGTCTCTTCAGCTTATGCTTGATCTAACTTGATCTAGTTTGCCCAAGACACATGGCCTCAAAGGTGCTTGTGAAAAGCTATTGTAGATTTTTATTTTTATTTTTTTTTACAGCTCTACAAGCCTTCTTTTGCTCTAGATGGATGGTGAAAATGTAGGACTTCAAGATATATACCCTGATTACCAGAATATTCAGCTGAATGTCTATGGCATTGATTAATTAGCAAAGAATTCAGGAAGCAGCTCCATTAAAAATAATGAGATGTAAGAATAGCATGTACTTACTTTGTAGGATTTTCATCACTGACTTTTACTCCAGTGTCTGTTAAGAAATGAAGGTGGAAAGTTTCTAGAAAATTAAATGTTAAAGAACTTACTTGCCCATAGCATGGTTAGGACTGGAACTGTCTGGAAACAGGACAAAAATGTTTTAAATCTACCAATACTGGAGAAAAAAAAAAGTTTAATATGCTTTATTTCTTCCCTCAGAGAAATCAAGACTAGCGTAAGTAAAATCTTTTGAGCTGTAGTAGTCACAGCTCGTCCAAATATGAGGAGAATCAGTCCCTTAGAAGGAAAAAAGAGAAAAAAAAAAAAAAAAAAGAAAAAGTAAATGCACTGTAGCTGGCTTAATCCTTGAGCCTCGTATGGAAAATGATATTATCACTGCCAACAATCATAGAAAAGTGTGTTTCTCTAAAACGTTTTTGAATGATCCATTGAAAAGTCTGGCTGGAGAAGAACAGTAAATACCTGTACACCAAATATTCATAGCTGTATATGAGGCATCTTTATGGATGAATGATAATAATCAGTAAAACAATGAACAGTTTTTCTCCTTTTCGTCTGCTTTTTGTTTTGTTTTGTTTTGTTTTTCTCACCTCCCAGAAGCATGACACACTTGGAGGTTTTTTTCTTTTAATAAACAAGCTTGATGGCCTGGAAGCTTTTACCAGATTTACTCCTCTCTGCTGTATTTTTGGTTCCATCTTTCAGCAAATCAAACACTTGACATGAAAAGACATCAATCACAGCTATTCCTTGGGATGTATAAAATATGTACATTCCAAGTCTCTTGAACAGCATTAAGCAGCTGTGGTTAACATTCAAGCTACAAATATGTTAAATATATTTTGAATTTTGCAACATTTGCTATTCCAGTCATTAAATGAATTTTGCAGGTGTTCAAATACACTGCTAATCCTGGGTTTTCTACTAAGACTGTTAGCAATATTAAACTGAAACTCTGAAACCCAGGCACACTAAATGGGCTAAAAAAAATAGGTGTTGATAAGTAAAGTGATTTATGCTACAATCGGAATATTTGCTGGAGAGGAAAAAATAAAATCACCTAAAAAAGTCCCAGCAGCCTGATTTTAAGTGTAGTACCAGATCCAACCACTTTATGACTCTTCCTGTTTCCCTTTCATGTAATTACTTTTCTTAAATAAATAAAAATCTCTGAATATGTTTCTCATCATTATGTTTTCTATTGAAGGGTTTTTGTTAATGTTTATCTCTAGTATTTTCATTGCCATAAGCCATATACAATGCAAAAATGACAGGGAAAAGTGTTGGTTCCCATCAAGGGAAATGTGAGGGTTTCATGTGCTTTATGAATATGGGCAGAGTTTTTCTCAGTCTTGAAACACTCTCCACTTACAGCCTTCTTTCCTCTTATAAGGTACCTTCATAGCCTCTCACCATAAAAAAGGGAGATCCGTGAACATCAACAGAGAATTCCTGAGCTGAATCATGTGATTATTTGAATAGAGGCAATAAAAGTTGTCAACTGGGACCCCTAAGTAACATGTAAAACTTAACAGGATAGTTTAGTCAGTTTGAAATTCAACAGTTTCTGGTAAGAAACTTGCAAGAGCAGAATTCTAATGAATACAGAAAAAAAAAAAAAAAAAAATTGGCCAGCATGTTTTTATGGTACAGAATATAAAGAGTAAGAGATGCTTGCTGTTATTCCCCTGAGGTGCAAGCACTGGTCAGGGACCTGAATCTTGAGTGCAATTTTTCTTCTCCTACAGAATTCCTTTGTTTTCAGTCTGTTTGTTCCCTTGTCCACTGAGATGGCAAGACCCCCCTTCCTGGTATTATTTCTTCTCGTTACATGGTGTTGCTGAGTCTTTGCTAGAGCCAATTATACTATTGCAGGACAAATGGATCACATGTGAGTGTGATGGTTTCATAGAGAACAATTCTTAGGACCACTTCAGGCACAGATATACTCCTTAAAAAGAAAACGGAGTGTTGCTCGAGGAATACTTCTCCTTAGTGTCAGGTTTTGCTCCTTCATATCTGCTGGCTCAAGTTCTGATGTGACCTGCATAGCTCAGGTTGCAAATGCACATAATTTTGTTAAGTCACTTGAAGAAAAAGTTAGAGGACTCTGAAAATACATGGAACTGTATCTTTTTAAACCAATTGATTATTAAAGGTATAATTTCATAACCAGAATACCCCTCAGAGTTTTTTGTCTTTTTAGTACAAGTGCTACAATAAATTTAGGATTTATGGCTGCTGCTTTAAAGCCAGCCTTTAAGTACCGTTTTTGTTGATGGTTTTAATAAGGTCATTTAGTTAAAAAAGAAGTTCAAACTTGTATGCAGTAGCCATGTGACTTGTTTAGTCAATCGCAGCACAGGATATTTTAAACCCATTTTACAATGGTGTATAAAAGCTTGTCTCAATAACCATCTGGAGAATATTGAGTTTCATAACTGGTAGGAATTATTCAATATCCTCCTCCCCACAGGAATAACAATTTCAAAATCTTCAAAGACTGGTATCTAACTGGAGAAAAGGTAGTTAATGTTGTTAAAACTGGAAATTGTGTAGAACTAAGTCAGTCTTTTTGATCTACCTGAAAAACAACTTTGTAGGCCAGGGAAATAGTTTCCCCAACTGTCAAATTTTATATATAATCAGCATTTCTTTCTCTTTTCATCATTGAATTATTTATTCCACAGTGACCCCAGAAATGTCCTTTTCTGACTGGGGCTTAGGATACCAAGTTGATTAAATTAATGGGAAAGCTTTTGTTTTTCTTTTCAAGACTCCTATAGAGAACTTGCCTTTTTTGCTCTCCCATTTGAGACTATCTCCCTGGCAGTCTTATGCTTGTTCACAGGATCGTGATGGTAAAAAGAAAACTTTCCTCTTAGTGCTAAGGGCCACTTCTGGTTAAGGAGGCAGAACTGTGCTTTTCAAGGCAGGAGCTGCAGCTGTGCTGAGGTCAGTGGAGACAGCTGGATCCCACCGAAGGACTCTGTGGGCGGCTGGAGGTCGGGGCAGCAGCCACTGACACCCTGGTGCTGGTGGGTGTCTCCTCTGCCAGCATGGGGGAGGGATATAAATTTCAGCCTACTGAATCCCACACTGTTCCTCAAAGGCCACCAAAATCACTGTTTGTATATGTGAAGGATGTCTTTTCTAACTCCCAGTGCACACATGGGACATCCCACATACTAACCTAAGAGTAATTTTTTTCTTCACAGGCTTTCTTGGTGCCACACACAAAAGCTGCTTAAGGTTTATACATCTCAGTGCAATCCTTTTTCTTCGCCAAACCAATTACCGTAGTCTCTTGGAGACTAGAGCAAAAACCATCTCACTGAGAACATGCTAGTGCATGAACTTTTTTTTCTTTTTTAATTTGAGCGAAAACTTTTTATCAGTCCAAAAGGATGGTAACCCCTAGAGTAAACACTTATCTGTAAAATAGAGATTATGCGCTTAATAACATTTAATATTTTGGCATCTCAAACCTCCTGTGTAGATCAGTCTGAGAGACCGGAGTTTATTTTCTTGCTACATGTGAAAGTTCATTCTCAGTATCAAGTTTGTTTGGTCCACTAACTTTGTTAACCTTCCCATTTACTTATGCATTTGATGGCCTTTCATGAGCAGCCACTTTAGTAGCTAGGATAGAAACAGTTACATCAGGGTTAGAGGTCATAGCCATTATGGGATTTCGACTTAAAACAGTCACTGCTTTAGGGGGATCACAGTATGTTTATGATTAATTATTTTCTTTGTGAGAGTTTCTATGAACAAGATTATTATAGTAATATATAAACCATCTGGGTAACCTTTAATATCTACCTACTCTCTTGATGAAATAATAATCAAGACTTTGTGAAAAATCTCTCCCTACCTAACTGTATGCTACCAGAGCAACAGTGCTGTCTTCTGCCTCTTCCAAGGAATTCCAGGGAAGGATAAATGGGGAAAAAACTACACCAAGTGCAAGTATATTTTTAACAGAACACAATTCTTTGCAGTTTGTTGCCAATTAAAGAGCTGCTTTTTTTTTTTTTTTTTAACGACATGCTTTTAGCTTTTTGCATATTTTAAAAACACATATGCAGATGAAATTCTCTGCATAAGTTCATTTTTATACACCACTCCAGAATGTATTTTACTGAAGTCAAAACACCAAATAACATTTTAAAAAACTAATAAAATTATATTTATATCCTTAAGAATTACATTCCCAATTGCACAGTTCAGATTCACGGTGCTCAAGAGACACTGAAATCATTGCTTAGAAACAGTATTTGCTGACTTCACCAGGGTAACAGTTTAATCCTTAAAGTAATCAACTTTCTCTCTCTTCTTGGGTCTTTCGACTTTTAAGTTCTCACTAGTCTTTTTGAGAAAAACAGTTCTAGGAGACAGCTATTATTCTCCTCCATGGGATAGTCCACTTCATTCAGACAAGTAATATCATCTTCTGTTTACACACATCTGAAACAAGTGCACAAGGTCACCCTCTACACTCTGATGTTTTACCAGAGCAAAAGGAAAGACTCTGCAGCAGGACATAACAGAGCTCCGACACCCGAATAACCTGGGAAGCAGACTTTGCATGCCTATTTATTTCTTACATTTGATCCTCTTTAAAAAAAAAAAAATAAAAAAAAATCGCAATATCAAGTCCTCAAAGCAATTCAGATAGGCTGAAGCACTGTAATAGAGAAGTCAGCTTTGGACGCTATTTCATTTTGTCTGTTTTTAAGTCAGGAGCCAGATCCTCACATGGTGTAAACTATGTTGACCTCTATTTGTCTTTTGACTTGAGCTGAACATCATACTTACTCAGTATTAATGCTTTCAGGAGGAAAAATTATTGAAGAAGTTTAGAAGAAAATGAAAATAGAAAGAAAGAAAAAATAAACACCCCAAACCATAAATGGTTTTCTTACTATAGTCCTAGCAGGATAGCAACCAAATTATAGGAATAAACCACAATACAGACACAAAATGGAAGTCCTCCACAATAAACTCACGTGTCTTAAAATCTACTGGCTAAGCAGTAAGGAAGCCAAGAGAACTATACAAATTACCCTGACCGAGACTTTGACAAGATGATTTGATTCTTTCTGCAGCCTGCACCTCAGAAAAAAATACCAAAAAAACCCTGCAAAAACTACTCTGCATTATGTCCTGCTGCTTTCTAAAAATGTGGCACTGCAAAGAGTTTCTTGATCTCCAATAACTCTCAGGGCTCAAAATAACAGTTGAATGACACCATTTTGTAACAACTAAACTCCTCTCCCCTCAAAAAAAGGAAATGAATATTTTAACTCCTTGTGACCCACTCATTGACTGACTTGTCTGCTCTGTTCAGCCTCTGCTGAGTGATATGGTCACATAAACTAAAGAGGGAACTGGTGGCAGTGCTAGCAGCCTATTAAGAAACTTTTGAAAGCAAGAAAGCAAGCCACAGTTTTGTTACAACGCCCCCAGCAGAAGGCTAGCCCTGAAAGATATATTGGGGAGTGCATGCTTCCAAACAAAAGCCTTCAGTGATTTAATCACTGGCCCTGAATCTGCTGGCTGCATGGTAATTGACAAAAAATTTCCAAAATACGTGTCCAGAAGATCATTTTACCAGTCATTCAAGCCAGCTACTACCATAGAGGCTGTTAAAATAAATAAATTTAGCTGTATGCTATCGCATTGTCTGCCATCTTCCCTTTTTACTAGTGCTGTACAGGAATTTGTGAAATACATCTAGAGTCCCCATTGGACAGCAATATAGCATTTCTGAGGAATATTTCCACCCCATAATAGCTACTCAAGTACCTCACTATGCTGAAGAGAGAACCTAACTTCTTCACCCAACTAGGCAGGTGCCCTTTGCTACTTGACCTGAAGATCGCCTCTCCTTGGCTGAAAATCAAAAGGCACAGAAGTTCCTCACAGAACCATTTCCTGACTCATGCATGGGGTATGTCTGGCAGCTCCTAGGAACACTCTGCAGTTTCTAGGACCACACCTAAAGGGAAAACCCTTTCTTATTTTTTTGCTACAGCCACACTCTAATTAGGATTCCTCTTTCTCACTGCTCTCTAAATAGTTTTTAGGTGTTTGAATTAATTCAAATGCTGGCACCAGGTTCCCGCCTGCCTGTTTTGAAGACCTTATTTTCCTAAATCCCTTTGATATTGTAATTACGCTTTAACTGTAGGAACTCTCTGTCTGCTGATTTTGGTGCCCTTGGTAACACACAGAATCCAATTACTCAGTCAAAACTGTACTATCCTTTGGTAGCTCAGAGTTTACTCAGAGCACTTTGTAGAGGTGTATGCTGCATCACTGACTAAGCATTCTTCAGTCTCTCTTCTATTCTCTGAGCTTGTCTTTCAGTGCATGTATAGGTAACCAAGTTTCGCACAGAGCTGCAGTTTTAGAAATAGGCTGTCCCCCGTTAGCTTGCACATCACCATCTCAAACCCAACACTAAAACAGACAGAGCTATTGGTTACAGAGAGCATGCTCTTTCCCTGCTCTCTTTAAGCATGTCTGTGGTGAGCAGTTATCACCTCTGCCACCAATCCTCTGGTAGCATCATGCTAAAACTGAGGACAAAGTAATAGTCCTAGTTGATAATCTCTGCCAAAAATGGTGGCTACACTTGAGTTGTAGGTGTGGAAGAAAAGAGTGAGGTTCTTCTCACAGACACAGATGTTGCCACTCTTTTTACCTCTGTTGGGTAAATTACTACAACTTAGCTGGAATCCATGGAAATTTGACTACTTGCAGCAGCCAAGGATCTGCCTTATCTTCTGAGACTGCACCAGACCATTTCCTTGTCTGGTTATAAGATAAAGGATGAAACCATAGTATCCAAAGTTTTTTTGCTAGGAGCAGAGGAGAAAGTGTTTCTCCTCCTCAAGGGGTGTCCTTCCTCTTGCAGGAAAACCTGGTGCAGGTGTAAGGGACTGGGTGGAGGAGCACCCTCCATGGAACCCTCTGATCCTCTTACACTGGTCTGCAGTGAGTGGGCACCCAGAGCAAATCCTTATTAGCATTTCCAAAGAGATTGCTGGAGAGAAAGGAATAAAATAAGGGTCTGCATATGGCCTAGGGCCAGGATACCAGAGAGATAAGGACTGGGGAACAAAGTGTGCGGAGGTCCGCTCTGGTTGTGCGATCTGATATGTCTCAACCACACTTACTAAGTGAAACAGGACTATAAAATGAGGATCTGCATTGGTGGGTTTCCAGAGTTTCACTGATATCAACCCTCCCCCATTGGCTGGCCCAACGCTGGATCCAGGACTGGTGATTTTCTAGTATCTATCTCTCTCTCTTAACTTTTTCCCTATTCACTCACTTTACCTTTATTTTTCTCTTCTCTAAAATTCTTAAGTAACCACAAGTTTTTCCCAGGTTACACAGCATTGGCATCCAGGTATTGCTGCTTTTTGTGATCTAAATAATCATACTTTGTAACTGCACAGCCTGAACATCAAAGTATCTGCTTTTGTGCTTTTATTATATATATACATACTTGGGGGTGGTTTGTTTTCCTTAAGAATTGCTCAGAAATAACCTTTAACTGTTAAAGCAATAAAAATGCTCTTTTGTTTGTAGAGAAACAGATGATAAGTGTTGCTTCACCTTAATCTGATCAAGGGGTATTCAGATGGTTCAAGGGGGCCCATCATTGTGGTTTACCCTCAAACTTTTCCCTCAAAAAGAAACCCTGGTCTGGGAGAGGGAAACTCCTTTGGCTGTCATCTGGGTCTGGTAATGGGACATGACAGACAGGGGAGTCACAGTGCTGCAAGCAGTGCTGGTATCCCCCATGGTGTGTGGTGAGGGTGGTTGTGCCACCTTTCTGAGCATGTCTGAAAACTACAGCACAATTTGCTGCCTGCCTCAGTAGCCAAATTTTCTTCTTTGTATTAGTCAGGATTGGGCCTGTTACAGGGAATTAAAACATAATCCATTACTGTGATAATACACAAAGACACATCCAGCAGCTGCCTCAGCAGACCTCATAAACCTCAAACACCCCTCGAAGTGGTACTGCAAATACTCTGCTCCATATGAAGTGCTCGTGGTTTTTCTCTTCCCACTCCTCCTCAAGGCTTTCCATCACACCATCATGCCCCTCTCAGATCATACCCACCCTCTTGCTCATATCCTGGTTGTGAGGCACTCTACCTTCTGCAAAGCTTATTTTAGAAATCCTGTCACATTCTGCCCACTCAATTTTTCATCTGACAGAGGAAGACTTGACACTCCAGTTTCTAGTAAAGCAGCGGGGGAGATCATTTGTTTCTTACCACTATATTTATTATGTTCAGTCTGCTGGGGGAGGTAGGAGGAGTGAGCAAAAGCAATGCTTGCTCCTGTTCCCAAGCTATGTCAACTGCTCTTACTTGGCAGCTGCTAAGCCATCCTCTCCACTGGATATTAAAAGATCCTGTCACTTTTCAGCTGCCTTAGAAACCCTGACGAGGACTTAAAAGGTGAACTCATGTTCCTGCGCTGAAGTCAGACACAGTTTCTCCTGGTGGCAGCATTAATATGAACCTCAAAAGAAACGTTACTGAAACTAAAAGGAGAGCTGCTCTCAAAGGTCTCTCCAGAGGCTGAGGCAGTCATCTCCTAACAAAAAGCAGGCCCAACCGGGTGGGGTTGTCACTGGAGAAACAGCTTTTCAGGCAGTGCAAATTTGACAGATCTCTGCTGACTGGACCGCAGCAAGGCTGACAATTTGCACCAGATGAGGGCTGCCCTGGAACCTCTGAAGACACAGCCCAAAAGAGCATATCCTGGAAACCCTGACTGCTGTTAGAGCTCTCTCCTTGCTGGATGATGGTGAGGTAGCTGCCTTCCTACACTAACAACCCCCCAAAAAAAACCAGCTTAGTAGATCTGTGAGCCCAAAGGCAGTAAAGGCCCAGGAACACAGAGGGAGGGTTGGAGAGGAGGAAAGCCCTGTGCCTGGGAGCTGGTGGGATGGGTCAGTGCATGGTGCAGAGGACCTTGCTGGGGATCTGTGCTTCTGAGAGAGGAGGAACTCACTCCTGCTGCCACCCCATCATTTCAACTCACACTGTCTGCACTCTCTTTGGTAGAGCGTGGTGCAAGGCACGGCACCATCACCCTGGCATCGCATCCCTCCTGCTGCCTTTTTGGCTTAGATGACCAGAGACCATTCAATGCCTTGCTGGGCTGTGTTTGTTCAAACAAACTGACAAGAGGAGCCAAATATCTCTTTGGTGCTTTTCTTGTCTGCCATGGAAAATGGGCAAACCTCTATTTCTCTGAACTCCGCAGAAGCTAATAGGAACAACCAGCTTTCTTGCCCAGAAATCTGCCTCTGAATAGACAACAAATGCAGTACCCAAAAGAAATTATTTAATTTGATTTTGTTCCAGCGAAATTCTCACTAACACTTCTCTTGCCCTAGTCTGCCTTTCTGAACCTTGCAGACATGCAGATGTTCCCTTACCCAGGTGCAGTTTGCAGCTCCGGTGTGCCATACCTTCTCATCAGCCTTGCCTTTGGGCCCAGTGCTTTGGGTGGCAACTGGTCATTGCTTTTGGCTAAAACTGTACCAGGCTAGAGAAGGCTGATTTTGCTTCAGTCTCTTCATAGTAGCTTAGTGCAAATTAAAAACAACCATCAACAAAGAAAAAAAAGGAGGCGAGGAGAAGGAAATCTCACAGATTTTCGTTGACTACAGAGGAGAGATTCATTTGAATGTCTAAACTGATTTGGCAGGATTTTCAAAACAGAAACACAAGACTTTCATTTTTCAGTATAAATTGTTACACTTCCTAGGTACTGAAAGATGTCTATTTTAATTTTGTAATGCATCAGTCATTCTTCAACAAAAAAGGAGGATTTATTACTTTCTGTATTTTCAAGGTGGCATGTATGACTCACAGTGATAAAACAATTATAGTTTTACTGTGAACATGAACATCCTGACTTTCTTCTGGTACGAACTCTTGCAGTATGATTTTTCTCCACTGTAGAAAAAGTGATTGAAGTGACTCCACTGCTGCTTGTCTGATCTTTTTTTAATAGTATGTTTTATCTTTTTTATATTTAAGTAAGAATTAGCATAGAGTCTAGGAAGACATTTGATTCCAGTTCAACAAAAGCTCTCTAGTTAGTCATTATTGGGTCTTGTTGTTCATACTCTGAATTGTTTGAAGAGACTCCATGGCCTGAGATGGTGTGGTACCAGCCTTGAAGCGGACAAGGCATCTGTAAACAGCTGGTACCCCAGGCAGAAAACTCCAGAAGGTATAATGGATTAAATAAATTATCTAAATTATCTAGTAGAACTAGAGGACTGATTAATTTTAAAACAAGTAATTTCTTTTAAAAAAAAATCTTAAACTTATTTAAATACACATTGTGCTATGAAACATGCAAATAGAAAAGCAGGCTCAGTTCTTCCAAGGTTGTGGGCTAAGACATATTCAAAAGATATTAATTAATGTTATACTCAGCTTTCTGATACCTTTATTCTCACTTAGGCTTCTGACCACAGCAGCAACCAGAGAGGAAGGGCAGCCCTCCAAGCACTGAATAGAGACAGCTTAAGTACACAGCAGCAATTTCGTGTTTCTCTTGTTAAGAACTAGAGAACTTCATAAAGGATGCATTCATTCTACTAAACCACAGCTTACGGTCAACTACCTTTCAAAATGTGTTGCATCTTTCACTTGAATAAATAAATAAGAAAAAAAAAAAAAAAAAGAACAAGAAACAGTGAGCAATACCTGTTCTAAGAATTACTAAAGTTACTCCTTCAGCTTATTTTTTTACAGTGCTAAATAAATAAAAGACAAACAAACAAATTGAAAACATCTAAATAAATTAATCTAAAAATAGGAGAGCATAGAGAAGACAAGAAAACCTATCAGCTCAGCCAATATTTGATGTTAATGGTAACAAAACAGCCTGTTTGATGGATGTCTTGTATTCCTCTAGACTTAAGGCTTTTTCTGTCCCATTTAGAAGCACACCTAATGTTTCTCTGAGAAGCCACTTACAACCTTGCCAGACTTCAGCCCACTAGGCAGAAATTCTGTGTGCCAGGACTCTGCCTCAGGTTGAATTTACTTTGAGAGTTTCAACCAAAATGGGTTGGTGGTTTGTTTGAACAAGCTTATTGAAAATATAACTTAGGGTAGGGTAGTGAGGCAGGGTAATGATTCAAATTTCTCCTCTCCCTGATGAATAGTGAGCAGGAGCTGATGGAAGAGCTTTGACCACAGCTCAGTAGTACTCCAGCTTCCCTGGGATAGTGCAGTGTTCCACAATTCTTCCCCAAAAGGAAAAAAAAATGTTGCCATCAAGTTAATACATTGTAAAGGACACCTCTACACATCTATATACTTATTTATTTACTTATAAATAAATATTTATTAAAAATACGCTTGGAATCCCACCTGGAAACAAGGTCACTTTTTTTCATAATTCTAGGTCTGTTGTTAGGCTCTACAAAAAGTAGAATGTATCTCAGATTTCTGGATTGAGAAAGAAATAGCTCATGAAATGTGCAGTTATAGGAACCATGGAATCAGAAGGGTTGGACCAACAGACCAAAGTTTGCTACTTTCATTCTCAACAGATGAAGAACTAGACAAAATCTGACAAGACAAAGAAAATTGTGTAGATACTAATGTAGATTGATATGTAGATTTTAATAATACTTTTGTATTGTTCACCTTCTGGTTTTATCCCTTTCCCATGTAGATCTACGTAAGCACATTTTACAAGATCAACTATTTGTAATTTGACATTTACAGGATGTAAAATCTAAAATTTACAAACTTTAAAATCTTTTTTTACTGATCCAAGATGTAGCTTATGATCATTCGTATTAGCAAACAGTGAAAGTTCTGTTGTTCAATGTAAGAGTGGGAAAAGGATCGTGTAGCTGATACCAGACCATTGCTACAGAATGTCAAGTAAAAACATAAAGAGATAAGAAATCTGCACAAAATAAAAATTATTTTTTATAGTTGATATGCCATAAAAGAAAAATGTATATCGTTATTAAATTGTTATAATGCAGCTACAGATTAATATTAGGTATGTTAATTAAAACTTTTTTCTTACATATCACAGTGAGGTTCTTAATTAATTTTTTGTACACCTGGCTATACTAATCAAATATGAGAACGTGCACAAGGAGTGGAATGAAATGTTTATAATTTATAAAAACATAACTATTGTAGTACAGCAATTTTTGTGTCTTACCCTCTAGTGTTTGACATTTAACATGAGAAGTATTAGCTAAAATACTTTCAGTCTGAGAACTCCAAATACATAAGCAGTACCACCCTAGTCATGGTCTACTTAAAATAAAGTAGCAATGCCATTATTGCAGTATGGTGAAAATTTACAAAATGAAATCATGACATTTCTCCAGACTTCTTATCTGTGAATCAATTTGGGATCTTGTATTTACCCAGTATAACCTTTCAGCCCATTAGTTCAGCTGTGACAGTCACATGAGAGCTAATTGAATCCCAGCACAGTGTCTAACAGGTGCATTTTATAACATGTCAGATCCCACAGTTAAATGAATAAAGGACAGCTCTCGACTGGTTTTCCAAGTAATAAACACCTATTTCTGATACAGAAAGCATAGAGGGACTATTCCAGCTGAAATAACCTACAAATCAGCTCTACTTGTGCTTATGTACCTCAGTGGAAAGTGCACAAACCAACCTATTCTTTTCCTACTGGTAGAAATTCAGTGAAAATGAGACCAAAAGTCTCATTTCTCAAATGTTACACCCAAAACATGAAAAGCTGTTCTCCTACTAAGGTTAGCCTATTGTCAAGACAAAAGCAATTTGATCGCCTTTGAAACATTCTCTCTCATTGCCTTATGGCCAAACTGCTGTGGGCAAAGCTCTGATCAAGACATATTTGACCCTCTTATTTCCATGTTTATAGAGTCCACTTTATTAGAAGCAAAACAGGTGTAAGTACAAGGTCTTTCACAGTGATGTCATCAGGTCTCATAATCACAGAAAGTTTGTGCAATGCTAGATAGAATAATTAAACCATCTAAACCCATCAATACATTGTGAATTATGATGATTAAAGTTCCGTCCTGTGAAATGCAGGCAAGCACGTTTTTTACCCATTTTATTGTTAGTCTGTTGGACTGAAACCTTGCTCTCCTTCCTTTACTTTCAATACTGACTCAGCATCCTCATTACACTTTCAAGTCAGAAAGAGAACTCTAGCTTTGCCCATAAGCACATTTTGCTTACCTAAAGTTCTCACTACTTATTTTTGATATTTCATTTTGTTGTCACCTAATATTATACCAATTGTATATTAGTACTCTAATATGCTCTGCTTTTTTTTCCAATGACATTCCACAAACACATTCATGCTTACACAAACTATTTGCTCATTTAAAGTAGCTATATATCTGTACTGTCTCAACAGTGGAAAAAAAATTAGAAAAAGAACTACACTACAGCTTTCTCTGTTTTCGGACTCTAGCTTAATGAAACGAGTTTAATCCAGTTTAATCAAATTCTGGTTTTATTATGCTGGTTTAAGGTTCCTGCTTTTCAATCAAGTAGCAAAAAACGTATTTAAAAGCGCAGAGATATAATTGTATCTTGGCTGCTCTCAGATCCTTAATTTTAACTGCTAATGAAGGTGGAATTTTTCTAAAACATTAGACTGAACTGGAACAAGAGTTCCACCTGTGGCCACACAGGAGCTGTCCCATCCCCCCCAGATGTGTCACCTCTGGTAGTAGGGAAAGGTCAATAGTTGGATAAGAGAAGTAACACCTTGAATGGAACAGTAGCATCCACCAGATGGGGCTGGCAAATTTCATGAAGCTGGCAGAAGTGATTACTCTGTCTGGGGTTATTTCTCACCTGGAAATATTCTTATGCAATAGTAGTCAAGAAGTACTGACAGAGAAGGCCATTTAAAGAAGAATGATTCTACAAAGTATATAGAGGTGAAACAAAGCTAATAAGCAGGTAATTATGACATACTCAAGGACAAGCTGGTCTTTTTCCGGATAGACTGAGCACACAGATTTAAATAAGATCTCTTGGTTTTCTGAAAATTCCAGGTATTTTTTTTCTAACACATCTGCTGATTACCTACTGGCCCTCATCAGATCCATAACATTGTGAACACAGACATAGTAAATTCACGGTTGCATTTTCAGTTTCACATCTCTGACTAGGCATGTACCTTTATATCCATGTTTTACTAATATTTTTTTCTCTGAATTTAATAGGTGCCACCTGCAGACTTCATAAGCATACCTATGGTTTGAAAGAAGGAATAAAAAAAAAATTCCTGTGTATGGGCTCTATGACCTAGACTATACTATCTAAATGCCATGGATAGGTGACACACTGTCTTAAAATATCCCACAGGCTGTATGGCTGTACATACCCACAACTGGAACTCACAAGCTCTGTCCCTGACACAGTGATCCAACATTGACATTTGTTTCCTGAAGTGTTCAGGACGGGCATTAGGACTGATGAAATTCTATCTACTTTTCACAGTGCAATTATACCAACCCACATGAGTTGGTGTATAAACTTATTTCAAAGTCCTATCTGTCATTCAATGAGAATAATGGATTTTCAGTCTTTACCCAACTCTGATGGCTCCAGCCCATCTTTTTCTCTCTCTACCATTACACTTCATCTCACATCTGAATAAAGAATATGAATCTAACCAAGCCAATATACTCAAGGAGTTACAAACCACAAACAAATAGTATTAAGAGGCATATTCCAGTCATTCCTGGGCTTATCAGATTGTGAAAAACTGTTTATTAACAGGAGTGTACGCATACTACATTAATTTTTACAGCTCCTGATTGCACTGTGTCACAAAGTGTGGAGAGTTTTGCAGGAGAGTGGCTACGTGACAGGGGGCACGACAACATGCAGCTGGTCAGTGTATAATGTTCTAGAAACCGCAAGGCGCCGCCTAGCTACAACTACGTCAGTAGCTAAGAACCAATGATAAGCTTAGCTTTGTAACCTGCACCTTATAAAAATGCAACAAATGTTCAATAAAGTTGAGACTTGTTGACCATGATAGCATGAGACTTGTCTCCCGTGGCTCCGGTTATCCAACAACAAAGGTACCTTGTGCACCAGGCTTTTGGTGTGAATCATAACCTGGACCTCCAGTCTTTCTGATTGAAAGAATAACCACAACTTTAGAGGAAAGAAAGAAAAACTTCCCCTCTGCATTGGCAGTGGAGCATAGAATGAGTTTGTCTGAATAAGAAAAAAAAAAAAAAAGAATTTATCATCATTGGATTTTTTGGGGTCTTGATGCTGTTGTTAGGATATCAAACAATGAAGGTTATGTTAGGTGTTGCCAGAAATTTTTGTATTTTTTTTCTTATCCTGGAAAAATCATCTTTTTGCATGGGAGAAAGGGAAAGCCTACTTTAATTTTTCAAGCAGGGCAGCCTTACTTATTTTTCCCTCTCCTTTGAGTTTCTTCCAGACAGTTTGCTGTTATCCCTCACACAAAACAGTATCAAAAGTAGCATTCAATGAAAGGAAGCAGCAAAAGATAAATTGCTGAAAATAAAGCCTGCTACTGGAAAATGAGCAAACCTCTAAGTCTACTTGTCCCCAGTGATGCTAGATTGTGAGAAAAATGGTATGAACCAACCTGTCTGGAGATTAATCTTTTTCAAAGCTATTGCATACAAAGGTGTTTTTACATAAATGTCATTCATGATTTAAAAAGTAATCCTTTTAGAACTGCTATATAGCTTACAATGGTATTTTCCTAAATAAGATTCACTTGCAATTTATGTTTATGCATATATAAACATAAATACTATATCAAGTAATTTTCCCAGTAGCAAATGCCACTAATTTTGTTCATTTCTTTGAAAAAAAAAAAAAGAATATTTGTGCCACACCAGTACCAATAGTGCATAAATCTCTTTCTTCATCTTTTGTATGGTACAGTATCCTTAAATCATCATTCTGATGTTAATTTATTTCTTTATGAGTGCTGAAACTGCACCACCACTCTTGAGCTCTTTGGCTACACTCTGTCACTACTAATATGCTACAGCTGGGAGTACTGTTGTGTTCGATCAGAATTACATTGCTATTTAAAGCGGATGGTAACATAATTTGTATGGCAAGCACAGTGTGTGGATATGAAAAAATATAGTCTCAGCACTAGTGTCATTCAGTAGATGAAACTGAATTGATTAAAGATTGTCAAATGACCACAGTTCGCATTTTCTCTTTGAGTGGAAATTTGGTTTTTTAATTAAAAGAAAAGAAAAGAAAAAAAAAAAAAAAAAGGATATGAAGATGGAAAATAACTTCCTTCTCATGTCAGCTAACAAGTCAGTATTTTTTTCTTTATGTTACATGGCTGAATTGAAGAAAAAATGCTTTCTTCTTTCAGATGTTTTCTCCAGCCACTTTGTCTTGTGGGGTGCAAATTGCACTATCTGGGGCGCTGCATTCATGGGGCTGAGGTCTCAGTGGCCTTGCTGCATCTGTGTTTACATCTCTTTTGTGACAGGTCAGAGGCCTGAGCTGGGGCATTTTTGCCCCTTTCAAAACCAGTCGTGGAGGAGTTTAACCAAACCCCGCATCACTGAGACCAGTCACTCCCAAGAGTCTATCCTGCTCAATTTCTACCTTGCACTGACATTTTGACATAAATAGGCAGGCAGCCCTTTGCTGGTCTGGAGATAGGAGGGCTGAAAAAAGTGTGAATTCAAATGGCTGTTGATAAATTGCTCTACGAGGCCTTCACTATTAATTTCTGTCAGTAGACAGTAAAATGGCAATGGCTGCTTAGCATTGTTCCAAAAACAACACTTCCTGCAACAGGGCAGACCACACTATGCTGACAGATTGGAATTGGTCTTGCTCAATTGGCTATTGAGTGCTATCTAAAATTATACAGCTGGTGTTGAACGGAGGCATTGTTCCCACTCCACATTACGAAGCTAAGCCCCACATAAATAACAAAGAAGGGATCATGCCCACATATCTGCTCACCAGAGCAGATGGGCTTTTGTAGCCTGCTTGTGGCAGGATTTGTCTTTTGTGAAAGAATTTCCATACATTTCCTTCTCTGAGCCTTTCCCATTGGTTTCAGCTCTCAGAGTGGGTGTCATGACCTGTAAGTCTGATTTTGTACATGAGGTTGACTTGGAAGCTGACAAATGGAGGGGTTGGAAGTGCTTTCAGGATACAAGATCCAAATTCTTTTTATAATTTTTTGCAGCCTTTGGATTACCAAAAAGAAGATACATGAGGTAGGGCCGGAAGAAAAAAACTAGCTTGGTTTGGAAAGAGATGGACAAACAAGAGTAATTCACATAACTGGTGGATGTAGACATAGCTGTGGTCCCTTCCACCATAGACTTTAAAAAGTAAACAAGGCAACATAGAATTGTACTGTCTTTCTGGACAGGTTTTGTGTAGAGAGAAGACTCTCCTTGCATGCTGCTGAGCAAATATGACTAGGAGTGGGTTTAGGATGAATATTGAAATGTGGCATCATCACAAGATCTAATTCAATAAACTACTAAAGTGGTGTTTAGCATCAAAGTGCTTATTAAATAGACAGGATTACAGAGGTTAAGGTCTGAGGTACAAATGATCAAAAGCTCAGTTGATAGGTCTAACAAGAGCTTTAGACAAAACCTCAGTATTTATGTGCAGTATGGTTCTTACTTTGGGATCATGAACAAATTCAGTAAGTGCTTGAATCATCAACCTGTACTTTAAGGTACTGTAATCTATACTTAATGTTTGTAAAATAAGATTTCAGATTAAATGTACTAGATGCAAGAAACTCTGAATTGTAGCATTAATATGCATCCCTCATTCACTGTGTTTGCTTAAAGTCCACTAAATAGTGCTGAGATGTCTATGAAGCCCTTGGAACCAGAAACAGACATGCAACACTAATGCTGTACTCTGACTAGAGAAATCCACCTTGCTGAGGAGTCATGTGTTAGAAGAATATCTCAGCAGGATTAATTCCTTGATTAACTTGGGAGCAGCAGTGCAGTGTTAATTTTTTGGGTCTACACTGCAGTGTGCCTATAGGTTTACTGACTTGTGTGGCACTACCTTGATAAGCTCTCTCTCATGCTGTACCAGATGGGGTAGACACACTCAATAATCTTCTAAGGCTAGGTTAGCATTGTGCAACATTTTCAAGCAACAGGCTGTGAATTAGGTCATAATCTTGGACATGTGCCCATCCAGACTATGAAACTGGATGTTTTATGGAGGGTTTGTTCTCTCTAAAATTCCAGCAGTCAGTAGTAGGTTGCTGATTGTAAAGGAAGTGGCCTTCCCTGTTAGCATAAGAGTTTAAGATTGCTTTGTGGTAGTGTAGGAGGAAGAAAGAACTTGTGCCAGAAGTGGGAAAAGTACAGAGTCACTCAATAAAACAATCCCATTCTCAGATCTTTCCGTGGAGCAGTTGGCTTACCCTTGGAGAAGGCCAAAGCCAGGTGATGCAAGTGAATAAATACAATGTCTGGAAATTTTTGTTAGACTGAAGCATTAGATTAATAGGTGCAAAACGGAACTGACATTCACATGACTTCTCTTTAATATCCATAGTTTTTAAACTGACTTTCCCTCAAGAGCTCTTTCATGCTGATTCCTGCAGCAGTGCCATTTGGCAGTTGCCGTTTTAAAATGTTGTGACACCATGTGAAAACCTTCCAATAACATTCTTGGGAGACATAATATTGTTTCTTTTCCATATACCTTTCCCAACTTCTTCCAGGGTTAGAGAAGTTTTATGGAAATGAGACTTACTCTTTAGGGCTGTATTTTCTTAACTTTTTTGCCCCACAATGAATTCCCGAATTTGAAAATACGGAGGCCACTGCCACACATGCAAATGAGCTGACTTAACAAGCAAATAGCTATGGCAATTACCAGAATGTACAATTACATAATTTGCACCTACAATCACAGTGATTATACAGCTCAGTTGGGCATGTAATTGTTCACATATAGTGAATATGCAATTACATACTTGAGTGATATGGGATTCTCCCTTTGGACTTAATCTTTTCCTGCTGCTTATTGTGCACATAAATTAATACAAGTATATTCCTGGTGAGAAAAGAATGTGTTGACTGCTTACATCCTCACAGTTATTTCCTATAAAAAATATGAAGTGGCTGAAAATCACATAATACAGACAAACGTATCATATCCTGTACCAATTAAGTTCTGTGATTTCAGGTGAAAACCAATTAGTAGTAACTCTGAAACTCAAACAATGATTGCCTTACCTTCATATATTCACTTGTAAAATAAAATTGTAAAAAAATAAAAATTATAATGGGAGACACAAAAAATATACCAATGGTCTCTTGTGTTTTTAAATCATTCCGTACAGTAAACTAAAACTTTGGGAACTTAGAAAATGTTTTATATATATATATGAAATAGAAATAGCTGTCACCACAGCAGTCATTTAAAAAATAAGGTGACAGCATCTTTTTACAGGGCCCATGAGAGCTCCATAGAATTTTCCAGGGCCCAAAAGATCAACTCTTCATTTTATATAATTGCAAAGGTTTTGATGGAAGGAGGAGAAAGAATTCTACGTCCAGAAGGCATAGCAAGGGTATAATGTTTGGTTTTACGCAAAGTCTCCTTTATGCTCCTGGAAAACAGGAAACATGGAGAAGGCTCTCACTGCTAAGCTACTGTTCCCTACTGCATTACTTAAGTGTACTAACAAGAGAGGACAATAAAGACACTTTTGTTACAAATTGACTAGACATAATAGAATATGAATTAGATATAAGAAAATGAAAGGAGCTCAGTTTGAAGACATAAAGACATTCAGTCTTAATATTTATGCCCGCTTCTGAAAGATAAAGGAGGCAGATAGCACTGCATTTCTCATGCTGTCTGTAGATAAAAGTATGATGTTACCTTTGGATCTTAGAATTAGAAAGTGGATATGACTACAGATCTTTAAATATCCAGTCTGAATTTTTACCCCTGTAAAAATACATTAATGGATACAGGCAAGGAGCAAAAGTTTGCTACAAACTTCTGTAAGAAAATTAAATTAAAAATATTCATTTTAGCTATCATCATGACAAGCAGATTTCCTTAGTACAGAAGAAGAAGTCAAAAGAAGAAACTAAAGCATTGACCAAATGGTCAATGTAATGAGGTTGTCTGGACAGGCATTCACACTGTCTGTCCAAATGTTTGATCCTAACTTTGAGCTCCTAGTATAAAATTTCTTGTCTTTAATCAACTTTCATGAAGACAGCTATCTTGCTGGACCTGGAGAATGACATAATATTTTGCCTATCATACAACTTTTCTTGCTACTCTGGGCATCCTCTTGGAGGATGCAAGACCATTCCCCAGTTTTGGTGAGCCCTGCTCTTTGTTCTGCAGTAGTCTGCATGAAATACAGTGAAATAAATGGTGTCACTGCCTTAAAAATCAGTATTGTAGGAGAAAGAATCTTTATGAGGAGATCCAACAATGCCATGAGTTGTCAGTTCAAGTTTTTTGTTGCTTCACTCCTCCTACTTCCTCCTGGTATGAAAGGTATGACCTGCAAGCAAAATATCTGATGCCTTTTTGTGTGAATTATCATAGCTAAGATTGGTGGGAAACTGTCTTCCTTTTCCCCAAAATAAGAAAAAATCCAGGAGTTATTTCAGTCCTTGAAAGCAATCTGGACTAGACCCAAATAAGCAAATAGGGGCCTTGGCTATTACAGGCTGTAAAAAAAAGAAAAAATAATAAACAACCCACCAGGTTTGCCACCAATTTTAGCTGAAAGTTCAGTTTCTACAATGAGATGTTGCAGTGAGTAAGGAAACCATAATGGGCATATTGGCACGTTTCTGCTAGTGCTGTAATTAGGCCAATCATAATAAATACTCGCTGAGCATTTCTCTGTTTAAAAAAAGTCCTTACACTGGACCTTCTACTGGCTTTTAGGCTTTTCATCATGATTAAAGAAGGCTAGACTGGAAAAAGACTACTTAGACTAGCAGTGGTGTTGCTTTGAAGGGAGAGGAGGAAGGGAGACAGCTGAACACCCACAAAACCAACTGAATGACAAGTGCTCCCTGAACCTTTTCATGCACTGCAATCATAATGAACGTTAAAGGAAATCTAACTCATGCTACTTTTTTTTTTTTACAAATATTCTATATTATCAAATATAAATACATAGATACACACACCCCTTAAAAACAAATACGTACAATAGAATATGTTCATTTATAATTTGGTGTCTTGCATCCTGTTTCATGTTCACAAGTGAAAATAGCTTTGATAAGTCTTCATAGAAAATAGCTATGCTTTACCAAGTTCATTTCTACAGACTTTTCTAGTTTTGTGTCATTGTTTACAAAAATTTCACCTTAGGACTAATTCTTCAGCAGTAGAAATGGAAGTTACCACAATTCATTGCCCAGTGTGAGATGGAGTTTTCTATGCTGCAGAAAATGGTCAAACCCCCACAAACCAACCCTGTATCAAGAGATTTTGAATATTGCATTGTTGCCCATAAACATCTATTCTTGGTTTTCAGTTTTATTTTATTATGGTACTCAAACTGACACTCACCTTTGCTATTTTACGGATATATTCATAAGTGAAGAGCATAGATAAAAGGCTGTTATTCAGAGAACAAATACATGGGAAACAACATCCAGTTATTCTCCTATGTGCAGTAGTCAAGTTTCCTCTTTGACAGACCTCCATCTTGGGAGCTAGAGAGTTGCTCACCCCAGCAGTGGCAGCTGTGCTGTGCAAAGTAAGATTTGGTGAGCCCTTGAGCTACTAAAATCACAGCCAGAACTCTTAGTAGTGCATTTAGGCTCTTTCTTGTCCTTTTCCTCTCTCTAGTTTTCCAATTAATACTTTCCCTTTTCTTGTCCCCTCTTTCTTTCTGTCATCTGTTCATCTGAACACCTAAGTTGTTTCTACAAAATGTGTTTTTGGTACCTATAAAAGAGACCTCTTGTCTTCCAGAGGGAATCTCTATTATATTGCATAGCCTCATGTGAGAACTTGCCTATGTGTTTTTCAATACCAGCTTCTCCTTTCTGTGCTCCTCTTTGATTAGCTTTTCCAATATTCCTAAATCTTTCCTGCCACCCACACAGACGTATTCCCCAGTATGATATATTTTTTGCAGTATTTCCAGATCGAGGCTGAAATGGCAATAGATTAGCAGAAGAAGGTTTAAATGACAAAGTGTCAGTGAGAACCACAGGATACAGGGTGAAGTAGCCCTAAGTGAAGTGAAGCAGCCCTAATTCTCTTCTTTAGAAGAGAAAATAAAAATTAAACACAATTTTCATTCAAATGCTGCTTGAGTAAGAATGGCATCACTTACTAATTATAAAATTTCTCCAGTGTTCTACCAGTCTCCAGATTTCACAAATGCCAGATAAAAACCTTAAAGTTTGTTGGTCTTTGGTTTCTCTGTTAGGATTGATTATAACCACATTGTGTTCTCTGTAATGTGCCCCTCTACTTACAAAAATGTGAGCTAATACCATCTGGTTGCATTGTACAGATCTACCAAACAATAAAATCCTCTACTTGGAACACCTAAAGGCAAAAGCTACCTTAATATACCATCCACTGTTCAGAAATTTTATACTCAGGATTGCAACATGACAAAATATCATTCAGTCACATTATATTTTCTGTTTGGAAGTTGTATATCTCTAATCATACTAGAAGCTTACAATTGGAGACAACCTATGCAGTCAGCATTGCATGTATAGCACCTTAGAAGTGTGAAGAAAATATGCAGATTGTAATTAAGACTTTCCATTTAACTCTGAAAGCTATTAACATGTTGTGCATGGGTGTATTTATCATGTGTTGCAGGGACACCAAAGCTTTCTGACAAGATGTGGCCCCTATCATAATCAGTATAAACAAACATCTGGCATGAGGTGGTGAAAAATATCACTGGATTTTCCCTAATTTTAGTCTCAATAAGGACAAAAGAGGTGATGTGGTGGTAGGCAGCATATTTATTGATTCTAATTCCTTTGTTTATAACGGCTTTATCTTTGGTACTTAGGTAAGTGAGGCAGGTCAAAAAAACATTGCTACCTGGAAAACCAACAGAAGTAAAAGAAAGTCCTTTGCTCTGAGTAATTTATGGGCTAAGCTGGAATTCTTCAGCAATTCATAAAGCCGTTAGGTTACTAATCTTGAGGATACCTTTTCTTGGATGCACAGCTCATCATGAATTTTCCATTTATGGCAAGAGAAGGCTTCAAACATGTTATTTGCTGCAAAATACATTTGTGTTTTACCCCTGTTCACTGAATAGTTTTATTCTAGATTTTTGCAATAATCTCTTCTTCTTGCTATACTGTACAAAATCCTGCCATTAAAAGCCCAGCTTCACATGTTTTGATTAATACAGGAGGTGGGTCTTCTGTAACACTAGAGAAATTTTATATTATACCCACGTCCTTTTTCTGGTTTGCAGTATAACAAACGAAACAAATGGAAAGTCAAACAAAAACTCCTTCAGCTCTCCCACAGATCTTTTCCAAATGTATCTCAGGGGAAGGCCTTGAGTTTTCCAGTCCCTCACCCCCTTCCTGTACTGTCTGCTTATAATCTTAACTTTCTTCATTAACAGGGAAAGAAGATTAACTTCTTCTTCAGCTATTCATACTTCTAGTAGTGAATACAGTTTATCATACTTCCTCTGCAAATCTACAGGGTTTGAGAATCTCTGATGTTATCTGAATATTATTCCCTTCTCACTTTATCCTGAACTTTGACAATGGAACTCCTATTGCCTTATCTCTACAATGACTCTGCAGTTGCTTCCAGGATGCAAAGGTAACCCTCTACCAAATCAAGAAGCAAGGTAGTGAAAAAACAGAGATCACTTGAAGATCTCTTGTGCATGTGTCAGTGGAAAGGAACAAAAAGGTATAGTTACCTGCTAAGTAGGACTTTTGATTCAGAACATGTCACTCTTCCATGTCTCTTTTCAGTCCCCATATGTTCCCCCCCAAAAAAAGAAAACATACCAGTCATCAAAATTGGACAGGAATTATGCAAATATGAACCTGAAAACATTTCACAAGGCCACGTCTCTCTTCCCTCTCCAAAATAATCCTCAACATGCCTTTTCTAGCCTCAGACTTTTAAGTGGATCTCAGGATTTTTTGTCCAGAAGAATACTCTGGAGATTTTTTACCATTAATTACATTTCTTAGTGCACTGCTTCTTTATAATACTTCCCTGGGGCATCTCACTGAGACTGTCCATGCAATATGGTCATTTTGGAAGTGACTGTTCTTGCATAGCCATACTTCCTATTTCTCTTTTCACTACATTTCAGCTGGTGAGAATCTTACCTGATGTGTAAAGTGTGGACTAACCTGAGAAAAATGAACTAAGCCAAGAAGAAATTAAAAAAAGAGATAGTAACTCGGATCTTTTATTTCACATTTTCAAATGTCCCAGGTTTTCCCATACAATTCTGAGTTCTGCAACAGAATTTACAGCCTCAATTACTTTTTAAAAATCAGAAATATCAGTGTAACTTTTTAAACACGGACATGATCTTCAGTCTTCAACCAGTGCCTGAACCCTCTTTATAATGATAGATTAGTTCTCTCCTGTAAGCAGGTGTCAGTGGAAAAAAAAAAACCACTTGAGCTTCTCCTTTTTCCTTTCTATGTTTCCATAGTTATAAAATTAAAATATTAAAATAATAATAATTTTTTAAAAAGAGTGGGTATCAGAACAGTAAAGAACCTAAATATCACTTTGCTTTGCCCCCTGTCTGTGTCAGAGCCTCTTTACTTCCCATACCCACCCCCCCTCTGAATTTCTACACTCCAAGTAAGTCTGGATGTGGATGTGAGTCTTCACTTAGCTCATTGCAGAACAGAGACCTAAATGCCTGAGAGAGAAAAGGAAAAATCTTGGCAGATTGCTAACATATCAAGTGTTAATGAATACAGTTCTCTAATTAGAAATGTCTGCAAGAACTGAGTAACAGGATCCTTTGAAAATGTGACAGTTTTTAATTTCTTTTGTTAGTACAGTTTATACTTTTCTGAATTAGAGCTTTTATCAAATAGGCATCAGACTTTAGGAATGACAATAATACTTGAAATACAAATAGAGTTTCTTTTGAAATCACTAGCTAAGCTAATATTTTATTGAAATTCTGAGTTTCTGGACTTTATTAGGTTAATAGATATAATTTAAGAACCTTTTTTTTTCTCTTTGTTTTCTTTTGCTCTTTTAAAAAAATCCTAATGAATGTAAGATTGGCTGGAATTTGCTAGCTAATTTTCAGAAACATCTTGACTTTTTTTATTTAATTTCTAATGTAATACCTCCCCAGATGGCAGACTTTGTAATTCATGGCACCAGTTCAAAAAGGTACATTAACTGCCTTTAAACTGCTCAACATCAAGCACTTACTGGACTTAATAATGAATTGGCTTAATAATAATTAACATAAGTCCCTTCCTCATCATCTAGTTTCAGGACACGCAGATGGCTTTACTTCTGCTCACCCACCTCCATTTTACACCATCCTCCCCCCAAAACCAGAACAAAATGCTGAAGACCCAGTGCAGCACATAAACACTGAATGTCCCTTGAAGTCCTCTAAGGGAGCCTGAAAGGGATGGTTTCTTTCATTCTTGGCCAAACAGTGATAGACAAACAGGTAAAAAGGCAAGGAGAAAAATACCATTTACTCACTGTAGCAGCAGGAAATCAAGCAAAGAAAATAAACAGGGTTTGAATCCTGGGCCTTTAACCTGCTAGTCAGACAGTTTTCTACAGTTTCATTCTGTGCACATTTGTGTGCTGGTAAATGATGAAGGGGAGGTAGAGGAACTGAAGGCTTGTGGGATCCCTGGGACTCCCACAGCTACGAGCACAGCTGTACAAACACATGCAAGCTTTGTTAAGGTAGGGTGGGCAAGAGGCTGAAACTGCTGAGCTGATCTGACCTATAAATCCCTTGCAAAAGCTCTGCCTGAGAGAAAGCCAGAAGTTATGTGTAAATGTTTTACCCGGCCAATTGTTTTTGGTCCTCTTCCGTGTATACATAAAACCTCTAACATCCTCCTGGTTAGATAATTTTGTAAGTAGGTGCTTTGAGTGTCCTGCTGAATTAGTGATTACCTGGGGCAGGGGGAGAGGAGGGGAGGGATCAGTGGGTGGATGGAGGAACTAATAACTCAGGAACTCGTTCAAATGAATGTAGAGTTTTAAAGGATACGTGATATATCACATAAGCTGACGTAGGCCTAATGGCTACAGGAAATCTATAAAAAAGAGAATGTGACATCCAGCAGTTTGCTTTGAGAGAAAGGATGATAGGTATTGGTCAGACTGGTAACAAGAACAGCAGATTAATTATTTTGAATTGGACTGATGCAGTCTCTCTCTTCCTTTCCTCTCCCCAGCCTCCCCCAGCAGATCTCCTGCTGCTGCTTTGCAGATACCATCTCATGCAAGGACACAGCATGGCAACTCTGCACTGTCCTGAGTGCACAAGGACATCCCACACCCAAGGTAGTCCCCACTAACACTTACCGTGCAAATCACAAAACCATCAGCACCCTTCATGAGAAAAGGACATCTTTCTCAGACTTTTTTTTTTCCCTTTTCAAACATTTATGAACTCTGTGTGACCTCCTTTACGACTGAATCTAAGCACCTTTAAATACACAGCCAATTCAGACAGTAGAAGGCAGGTTAATGCATTGCAAACTTAAGGAAACTAAAGAAGTTATAAGAAGTGAAACAAACAAAGCTTAAGATGAAAATTAGGCAGCCTAAACCAGAGAAAGCTGAAATAAAACATATGGGCTGCAGTATTAAATGTAGTGTGAACTGTGCAAGCTGCCCCCCATTTTCTTCCCCTTTAGCCATCCGTCCCACCACCTAAAAAGCAGTTGAACTGCAGGGGGATAATATCCCACTTGGGATTTATGAAACAAAATCAGTGAGAGCAATGGGAGTAACGTCACTCCTGTAAATGACTAAAATTCACCAATTACAGAGAGGTGTTAATCCTCATCAGACCTGTTTGCTGCTGTGGCAGCATTTGAAGTAAAGCTGCTCTGGAAGTGTTAGGAGACCAGCTATTCCCACAACATTTGAAGAAATGATGGTATTTCCACCCAACCTTCTCCAAAAGAAGTTTGAAGAGAAGGAGAGAAAGAAAAGGTTAGGAGTGGGGAGGGGGTGAAGCATCACGTTGCAGCATGTTGAGAGAGGTGATTCTGCTCCTCTCCTCAGCTCTCATGAAGCTACACATGTAACTGTGTACAGTTCTGGAGTCAGCATAGGAAAGACATGGGCCTATTGGAGTGTGTCCAGAGGAGGGCAACAAAAATTATCAGAGAACTGAGAAAAGAGAAGGATCTAGGAAGAGCCTTTCAATACTTAAAGGGGCCCATAGTAAAGATGGAGACAAAACTTTTAGCAGGATCTGTAGCAACAGGACAAGGGGTAATGGCTTTAAAGTGGAAGAGGGCAGTTTCAGACCAGATATAAGAAAGAAATTTTTTATAATCAGGGTGGTGAAACACTGGCCCAGATTGTCCAGAGAAGTGGTAAATGGGTAAATGCCTCTTCCATGGTAGAGACTCCAGGTCAGGTTGGGCAGGGTTCTAAGCAATCTGATCTGGTTGAAGATATCACTGCTCACTGCAGGGGCATGGACTAGATGACTACTAATGGTCTCTTCCAACACAAACTATTCTATTCTATGGTTCTATGATCATGTACTGGTTCATTTCTTGGGCCAGGACAAAAAAAATCTAGCAAAGACTGGGTGATGGGCCCAAAATTCCTTGCATGAGTTCTGCATCTAGATCTTTACTCCCAAGACTTTCAACATCTCAAGACCTCCCCGGTGATCTGAAAACTCAGTAACTGGAATGGGCTGCCTATTATGCTGGAGATATTAATGCTTTATATCAGAGGAAAAAAGAGCTAAAATATTGTTGAATCTTTTCTGCCTTTAGCTTGTAACTGAAGCACATTGCTAGATAAGCAAAGACTCACATCTTTTAAGACCATGCTGCCCGGAGGGATAACAAAGTGTTGGTAGCTTATAGGATCACGTCCTAGAAGAAAAAAAAAATCAATAGCATGCCAATGATGCAGGTGTTAGAAGGTTGTTTTCTTTTTCCTTTTTTCTTTTCTACAAATATACCTCCAGAAAAATAATTTCTGCTGTTAAGTTATGAGTAAATGAATGGATTTAACATGGTATTTCTTTTTGGGGTGGATCTAGTTAGGCTTATTATACAGTGATTCATAAATACAGATTATGCATTCGGTGGACAATTTGGTCATTCAGAGGTTGTTTATATCTCTCTGGGTTTTCAGCTGACAGACCCAAAGCCTAAAGCTTCTCAAAAGCAAGTTCACTTCTGTTGAGGTTGACCACTTTCTCCCCTGGCACTGAGAAAAGACAGAGGCAAGAGTGGAGACGGTACACAAGGGGAACTGAAATTGCCAGAGCTGCCAGCAGCACTTGGACCAGCTGTCTGAGTTCTTCCTCAAGAAAATTAGGCAGTGAGGCTGTGGTCATTTTTCTGCCCCTGTTTCTAAGGCTGAAGGTTATACCTTGGGTTAGTCCTGCAGGGATCAGTGCCCTTTAGAACCATTTACAGCTACACAGGAGGTGAAAGGCATCATTGTCTTTGCAGAAGCTACTGAAAGATGCCTTTTGGAATTTCTGCAAAGCAAATGGACTCCTGACTTTTGCAGACACAATGTACAAATTAACAACAGGTTACAAGAGAGGCTGTGAAGTTCCCCACATGGAAATATTTAAAATACAACTGGATGCAGCCCTGGGCAAGCTGCTCTAGCTGGCCTTGCTTTCCACAGGAGGTTGGATGAGGCCATCTCCAGAGGTGCCAGCCAGCCTCAGGCTCTCTGCAGCCCTGTCATTGTGAGAACAGTCAAGTGGTTTTGCTTGGGCTTGACATGCTGCAGCACAAGTGGCTGAGCAGCAAAAGAAGAAAAAAAAAGGTACAAAAATAGAGCCACTCTTTCTCACTACAATGACAGGGTTTCTTTACTGTACTACTCATCTTCACCATCAGTCAGGTGTCCACCAAGCAGGTGGCCCTGCCCAACATTTGCCTGAGGTTAACAGGAGCTCCCCATGTGATGCTCATTCAAACAGGGAGGACCAAGGATGCTTGGGAGATTACCAGCTATGGTATAGCCTTTTGTTTGTTTGTTTTTCTGTAGAATGGTCATGATAGTCATAAAGTGCAGCGAGACGTAATGCTAACAATACTTAAATGTTTATGGGTTTTCCAGCATTTTTCTCTTTGGTCATCAGAAAATGTCCTTTCCAGGAGAACAAACAATGGAAATTTGTTTAGCACAGACAGCAAATCACAAGATGCCAGCTGCCCTCAGACCCTGATCAGACAAAGAATTCTGTTTTATTGAAATACCTTTTTGACTCTGGGCTTTGGCTTGTGAGTACTTCAAGAGGTGGCATCCAGGCAGCTACAGGTGAAACTCCCCAACAGAACTAGTAAACATTGTACTCCTTATTCCTTTCAAAATATGCCAGGGCACAGGAGGTAAGAAATTAATGACATATTGCAAATTTCCAGCATAATCTTTTTATGCTATGTGTAATGTTTTACTGAACTCTCAGCTTTCTGCTGTACTAGCAAACTGGAAACATTTGAGGAGGTGTAACCTCATGATAAGATTAGAATATAGGGCCAGTATGAACTTGTTAGCTGAGATTTCACTTTCAGGCCTATAATGATGCTTATTCTACCATGACTTCCATTCCTCTCTGAAAAGTGTTACCAAATGCTGCCTGACAAAGACATGTTACTTACTGATGGAAATCAGTACTTATTGCTAATCTGAAAAAACAAAGGCCAAACAAAAGTGGATTATATTCTTTCCCAATTTACCTTCCTGCATTTCACTAAAAGTTCAGAAAGTCTGTTTATAATACAAAATAATTTACAGCTGGTGGATCTGAACTTGCACTACATACTCAAGCCAATGGGCTTCCAGAGAATAAATCTGTCTTCTCAGCCAGAGTAAATGGGGTTGAAATTTTGGTCTATCAAAAGCTGATGTAAAAGTCACACTGACTACTCTGGAGCTAGGAGTTTATCCAGCATATAGCTATAGCTCTGTTTTAAGCTATTATCCATAGAGATAATATGAACAATGGCCCTTGTTGTAGCTGCTGAATATCCTCACAGTGTGGGAAATATATTAGTTACATACTTCATAATTTTGGTATATATCACTTAACTTGCAATTTGTGATGCATAGTTCATACCTAGTAGAAACTGGTCTAAGTTGAGGCATCACAGATAGTTAGGGGCTGGAAGGGACCTTGAAAGAGCATCAGAGGAGTCCAACCCACCTGCCAGGGCAGGGTCACCAAGTATAGGTCACACAAGAACACATCGGAGCCTTTGTCCAGAAAAAATACAAACATTGGTTCCAAACATGGGCTCTGAGGCCTTAGGTGGAAATTTTTTGTTGAAGAGACATTAATAACCTTCTCTGTTTATCAGTTCTTCTCATTTGGGAACTTCTTTGTGGAGGAAAATGCTTTCATACAAATATCATAACAAACCTAACTGAAATGGTTTGTGGACATTATCAAATGGAAGGTTTGCTGTTTTATCCCAAATAAAACCATGAAAATATTGCTTTTTGGTTTTATTTATCCTGTTGTCATGAAAAGAGACCTAGACTTTTTTTTTTTTCTGTTTTTCCCAGCCAGAAGCAATATATAGCACTATAAATCCTACTGATAAGAAATTTTAAACCAAGATTTTTCTTTCTAAATCATGAAAGTATATCTTACAAATGAATGATTGCAAGTCATCCCTGTGTTTTATCATATCCTGAGTGGGGGCTTTCTCCTATTTCTTAATGCTCTGCTATAATCAGATCTATCAGCTGGCATTCTTCATTCTTCTTAAGCAACTGACTGAAGACAGGAAGTTACTTTGTTTATAGAAATGATGAGTTAGACCTCTAGAAGTGCTATGGAACTACAGATAGCAAGGTAACCACATTTAAAATATTTTAACATTTTTCAAGGGTCAATTTTCATATATGGAGTAGTGTTTTCCTTGGGGAACTTTAGCTGGACCAAATCACTCAAATTGTTTGAAGTTTTCCCTGAGATCCGTGTGCTTGTCTACACTGTTAATCTCCTGTCTACTTTGATGTTTCACCATGACTAAGCTATATGAGGTCCCCAAGAATTTTTTAGATGAGTTCAAATGCTAACAAAAGCTGAGAATGTAAAATAATGCTTTCAACTGGCAACTTGTCCAAAGAATGTGCTGACAGTATAAGTGAACACACTACACAGTATTACTGTATTTACATAAGTATTTCCTAAGACTACTTTTATCCAGGTAATAGGCATGTGTAGACTGTGTAACTTTCCTCTATGTCTTCATGTTTGGGTCCATATTTTTTAAATATTTTTCCGAAACACTGAAAAATAAATTCAGAATGTTTTGGTTTAACTGTTAAAACTTCTAGACTGTGTTACACATGTCAAAATGTATGTCAAGTTCTGCATCTGAGAAATGAGGAAGGTTGTTAATATGTTTTATTTAGTGCTTCTGTTGAGATTAACTAGCACCCATTTGGGGAACACAGCTCTGTCTATTGAGGTGAAAGACAGAGAAATCCCTATTGCAGATGTCCCTTTACCAATTCATCACAGCTCTATCTCTGGGGGAAAAAAGCAGAGGAAAAACAATAGCTGAAATTTTAGAGGCTTCATTTGCCCTCCATGGAGCACGTTAAGGCAGATTACAAAGAAGTCAAAGAAACTCCATTGATTTAATATTACGAAAAGATGAGTGAGAGGAGAGTGAGAAAAACCTCCCAGTTTCATGTAAAGGAGGTGTGATTGACTGCTTTTTTTGTAGGTCTGACTGATCTGAAAGAAACATGACTCTTGTGCAGGCTGAGCAGAAAACCCTGCTACCAACACTCCTACCTGCTTGATACTTCCTTATTTTGTCACCTGCAGCTCTGAAGAGAACACCTTCAATAAAAGTGGTTTTCTAGACTGTAAGCAATAACAACAGGGAGTATGGAGTCCTTCCTGTAGGAAGGATATGCTTTCAATATAAATATGTTAAAGGATGATGTGTTGACTTAGCAGAACAGAGATGGCAGTGAAAGTTCCCACTCACCCACCAACAGCACATGACAGCCAAAATGTCATGGTTAACTCTAAAGATGCTAAGTTTATATTTTGGAATATAACAAATACTTCCTGAAGGACAACACAGATGTTATGAATTATCACATATCATTTTATCACTGAATAATTCTATTCATCAATTTGGACCTCACTTCTCCAGTATGCATGTACTGACAAGGTAGATCCCATGCCTCAGGCTCTAGATAGTTTGTAATACATAGTTTAAAAGAGATTTTAAAAAGAAAAGGAAGAGAAATACATTTGTGAAAACATTTAATGATTTTTTCCCTCTGTCTCTAATGACAGAATTTCTGGGCTAACTCTTCTATCAAAGGTCTGGCAATAATTTGAGTATCTTTGGTTATGACACCAGTGTTAGACCAAAGTAAAACAAGGGTACTCCAGTTGGTCACCATATTTCTGATTGACTGCTAGTGGTAAAATTAGTAAGCTCAGACTTACTTCTGAAGGCAACCTTTGACCAGCTGGCTCAGAGTATTTCCAGTTGGTGTTCCAAGATATTTTTAATTGGCTTTTCCACTGTATTTCAAAGTGTTAAGCTATCTGTTATGATTTACTGGCATGTTTTAAAAGTACTCCACATACATAGGCAAAACTTACTACATAAGATAATGTTCCTTATGCATTTACTATGCTGCTTAAATGGTATGATCTTTATGTCAGGCAGACTATTTATGAAGTACTTTCCTCAAAATGGTTTAGGGATAATAGCTTGTAATCCTATGTCATAAGTTAAGGACTTAAAAATGCACTGAAACAGAAATAGCAATTAGCCCCTTCAGTTCTTTAGACTCTCATAGTAATCTCATGATCTTCCCCATGAAGAAGAAGGTTTTGAGCATGTGGATGAAAGATAAAATATTTGCAAAGATGAATTAAACATAGGAGAAAAAATTAGGAAGAAAACGTATAAATTTAGCATCTGGAATACTCATTTGTAAAAATGTTTTCTGATGCAGCAGTGGATAGAGTGATCTTTCCTGGAACTGCTGGTTGCAAAAGTGCCAAGAGGCAATTCCCCTGTGGTTAATTTTTCAGCAGAGTCTTTCATTTTTTAAAAAAACAGATGCTGATCAATCACCTAAAATTAAGTGTGAAGACTCACATCCAGATCATCTAAGCAGGAGCACTCATTTCACTACAATTAGGAGACTTGCAAAAGAGCTATTAAGGCAGTGGGGTTCTCCTGAAGCTCAGCATCCCTGTGGCTGTCAAGTGCAGACTCTGCCATCCTGAGTCTTCCTCTGGGCTTCCCTGGCTGGAGCTGTGCTGGCTGGACCTGCACATGCTTGCACTCACCCTGAGATTTCACCAGACAGTAAAGAAAGCTTTAGCTGCAGATCTGCATGAGTTCCTAGATTTAACATTTCTTTGCCCAAAAATCTCATCTGGTTTTGGGGTGGAGGTTTGGAGGGGGTTTTTTGGGGGGGGAGAAAGGGAAGCGATTTCCTCTTGATGGATTTTAAGATGGGCTTTAAGGCATTTGTGCAAAGGTGTTTGAGTATAGCCAAAAATCTGGCCAGTCTTGCCTAAGTGTAGGTATCAATGAGATTAAACTCCACTAAGCAAACACAAGCAGTGCAAGTCTTTGTTTCCAATACATATTCCAGAAAATATGGGATAATTGTTTGTTCTTTATAAATCTCAACAAGATTTTTACAAATGCACTGTTTTGATTTATTCAGTAGCACTCAGAATAGTCAAGTTGTGGTACTATTGCTGCATTGCCCAGCTAACTCTTTTATCACTTGATTCTTGACAATCCAATCGTACTCCTACAACTTGATTTTGTACTCTCTCCCTCTCTCATATCTGTTTAAACACCTTCCAAATCCTCTACCTCTGGTAAAATGAAAGATCCCATACACTTCAAGGTTTTTTTTAGAGTCAGAATAGTTTCTATGGCCAAAGGACCACAGGGTACAAAATGTTACAGGCAACTGCATTCCCTGCCATTTATCTATAAATAGCCCAAAGATTTTACAAATTACAGTCTCAGCTTTCATATGTCTTGCTTCTACAAAGTACAAGTTTTTGAATGAGAGAAGACTTGCATGTTCTTACATTTTCAACAATGCAAGTAGGAGACATTTAGTCCGGGCCATACCTTATTTTATTTAATTTTGTGCATGTCTGCACATCCATCTGCCTAATCCCCCTCCTCACATCCCCAGCACTCTCTAAGAAATATTAGACATTTGTAAGAAAAACCCAAAAGCTGCAGTATCTGCACTGTGCTACAGGACAGCAGAAGTAATCAAAGTGATCGTCAGGATGCCAAACTTGTAAAACAGCAGGACAGAAGTTCACAGATGATGGAATGAAATAGCCAGGCATGGTGTGAAAGAGGAAAAAGCAAAGGTTTTAATTAATTATTTTTTCCTTGGTGGAGTTAGTCATGCCATACACCCACTCCTGGAGGTACTCACCTGTGCTGTGCTGATGTGCTGAGCTCTGCTGCTGCCCTGGAGCACTCTTGCTTCCACTGGAATGTGTGTGAATGGCAGGACTGGTACCAAAGGTTCTGCTGACCTAGGAGTGGGTATCCACCAAGGAATGGAAGCTAAGAGAGAAAAGAAACTCTTCCAGACCTCAACTGCTTTCATTCCAGGGGATTTTCTAAGGATGGTTTAGTTTGTCTTTTTGGAATCCCCCCTGTGCATACAAGTGATCTAAATCTTCCAAAGACTTCTTAGCTCCTTGTTGCTTGTGAGCATGGGAGTAAAATATATTTGAAATTCCATTGTCAATGTTAAGACAATATCTCCCTTAGAAATTCTGCTGAGGTAAAAATTAAATGAAGAAAACAGCAGAAAATATAGTTTAAAGGCAACTTTGAAGGTCATCTATTCTATTCTCCTATCTTACAGCAAACAACTCTCTGGGATCCAGTGCTCATCCTGACATCAATCTGTAGTCATAGGTCTACTGAAAAAGCAGATAGGGATGGGTAAAAGATAAATTTATGTCTGTGCCAAAACTCAGATATAATTGTAATGTGGAAAAAAAAGTTTCAAAAACTGTAACCAGTTCTTCATTTTCCATCTCTGAGACCAGTAACACTGAAACTCTATCTAAAATATGATGCCTGTGGATCTGTGGATACAGGCCATTGTTGGGATTCTTGTGAAAGAATCTGATCCCCTAGCAACATAAATTACATAAACTACATCTGGAGAGATGTTCTATAGCATTTTAATGACAGTTAAAATAAAAAAAAATTATTTTCCTCTGCAAGAAAGACTCTTGAAAGTTTTGGAAATCAATGTAGGTAGTCTTACAAGTCTAGGGCATATTAAAGTGCTATGAAAATGTCAGTTTAACTTTTATCATCCTTGGCTCGCTGTATTTCTGCTTTCTACCACTGGCACTTTGATTGCATATATTTTTATATATATATACATAAATAGATAAGTCTTCATCTTGGTACTGCTAAATGTTTTAAAACAAATATTACTAAAAGTTTGTTTTCAGTTACACAAACACTTCACTTGTTTAGATTTCACAACATTTTGTAAAGTGTTTTCCTGCCTAAAATCTTGAGCTCTTTCACTCTTCCAGCCTCTGTCCATCTCTGGTTTATTGCTTTTAAACAAATTATATTTCTGAATGAAGCTTCATTTGTTCTGCTATCGCACCCTTCTGCTGAAGCATAAGTTAAGCAAAGGGATCTCTGCTTTTACCATGCACATTTTACCTCTGACTCTTTCTGTCGTGTTGAGATTTCCTGGAAGTCTTCCATAATTACAGTTTAAAAATATGCCATGTGTAGTAACAAACTGTCTGTTGGCTCTTGAAACACCTCTTAAACTCTTTGAAACCGATACATGTGTGATTATTCATCTCTCTTAATCTGGAGGGAAGAAAAAGTCAGAGGGAAATTCCCATTTAGTGGAATGGGCTTCCCTTACATTGCTGTGGATGCATTCATCTGCAGCAAGACAGGCTTGTGGATTTGGGTGACCTGTACCTACCTTTGAATTCCTGGAAAGTTATGTTGGCTGCATTGACAAAGATTTAAAAACAGTCAACAGTGCATATGTAAAATCACCATGGCACTTCACAAAGCAAAGTAAAGCAGGATAAAATAGGGTTGAGGTGGATAAATATGGTGGTAAAATGTCCCCTCTGGCAGTGAAAATTTTTTGACTGAGGTAACTGCATAGTACATTTAACAACTTAGTATATCCATGCTGCCAAGAAGAGCAGCCTTGCTGACAGAGTGGATTGCAACACCAGCATGTAGAGCATCTCACTGTCACTCACATAAGGAGACCCTGGCATGGACAAGCAGGGCTCAGTTACAGAGCTCTGTTTCCTTAATGCAATTGCCACCAAAACTGAAGCTGGTCATATTGAAAATACTCTCAGTAACCATAACAATATTAGTTATTTGTGTGTTTCTGCAGTTTATGCAAATCTTCTACTTTGTAAGGAAACAAAAAACTCAATAAGTTACATGACCATATTCATCAGGCTTTTTTTCCCTCTTCTTTTTTTTTTTTTTTTTTTTTTGAGATAGATCATTTCCTTCAGATTCAATTGCCAAAAAAAATCTCTAGGCATACAGCAGAACTGTTTCTGTTTTAAATCTCAAGTATTTTTTCAACTGCTACATGTAAGACTTTATGCTTTAGATTTTCATACAGAAAATATACAAGAGCTTTGTGGAAAATGTGTCAGGCACGCAGTAAAGTATGCTATGCCAAAAGTATGGTATGTTTCTCCAGATAGCCTTCCTCGGGGATTATATTTGCATTGGTTCTGGATGAATTAACATTGCTTTGTTAAATTATTTCCTTTTCCACTGTCATTTCACCATTTGTAGCAATGCTTCTTATTGGTTAACATCTCTTCTTTACTATCACCTTCACTTGAAGGTCTCATTCCAGCTAACATAATAATAGGTTATAGTATTAGGAGATTCATAAACTCTGAGACCTGAACTTTACACACTGCTGGCACATTATATGTATGGCAACATAAAAGAGAATGACATGCAGTATTACTAAAGGTGTCATAGAACTGGGGCATATGTATATCAGGCTATTCACTAATTATCCAGATATGACAAAAAACATCCTGGGAGACGGATATACAGTATGAAACACCAGATTAAAACACCATCAGAAGTAAAGCCTGGCCTTAGTGCAATTGTTTAACATTCTGAAGATGTGATATCATTTTTCCTAACTGTAAAGGAGTGAGCTTTGAAGTAAGATTTCAGAAAATACTGAGTCATTTCCTGATTCAAATATAAATTGACTTACAAAGTTGTCAATGCCTAAATCAGCTCTGGGTGCCACTAATCTGCAAGAGAAACTCCTTGTTTTAATATATTCACAGTGGAAACAGATACAGCTATAGGGACAAAGTATTTATTTTCCATCATAATATTTTTCAAGGTCTTTGACATCAAAGCAAGTAAGTGTTAATGCATTTTTGGTTGAGTTGTCTTGACAGAGTGCAAATATCTTTACACCAGGTTAATCATTTGGAGCAACATGTAGAATTTTCTACCTAATAATAATAATAATAATAATACTTTGCCATTTTATAATGAGCACTTTTGCTTGAAACACAAGGCACTTTACACACATAATATATACAGACACAGAATGCCTTGGAGGTCAATGTTTTTGTTCTACATCTTAGGATCTTCTCCATTTTAAGGGAGGAAAAAAGCAAGATGTGTTAGCACAGCTCTACATCACTATTTCCTCTTTCTGAATATATGCAAAATATCTACACAAGACAAAGATGAAAACTTTCCTGTGCTGTGACATTCACAAAGTCTTTATTTAATGTTAACATTAAGAAGAATGTGTTAAGGCTGTGATTATCCGGGCAGATGTACTTGAATACCACACTTGTTTATAAAATATTTTTGTGGCTGCAATAACAATGTGCACCAGTTCCACTAAGCTTATGATGCTTTGTCTAAAGCAAGCACTTGTCCTATTTCATCAGCATTCCTTACTACTCAGTCCAATAAATGAAACAGCCGTAATGTCAGCCTTTCTCTTTCATTGTCTTTGTTCTATTTTTACTTAACTACTTTTACTACTTTTATTTTTTCTGAAATATGCACTGAATTAACTTATGAAAATGGTAGTTCAGGCCAAGGAAGTCCCCAAAAGCTGATGGCTGGAGGAGTATGCTCAGGAAGAAGCAGGACACAGCTGTACTGCTCCTACACCCTTCCCCATGTTTCTACCCTCAGCTGCTGTCAGTAGCAGTATACTTAGACTCATAGAATGTCAGGTTGGACAGGACCTCAAGGATCATCTGGTCCAACACTTCTAATATTATTGTTTCTGTGAGATATCTCAGCATCCTGTCAAGCTGAAACTTAAAACTTTCCAAAGTGGGGGAGTCCACCACTTCCCCTGGGTAACCATTCCAATGTCTGACTGTCCTCATACTGAAAACTTTTCCTCTTGTGTTCAATAGGAATCTCATTATTTGTAGGGATGGACCTTGGCTCTGCCCCCAAATGTCTATTTTTAAGAATTGCTCTGCTACTAAGCTGGCGGTATCTTTAATTCACTCTCTCTGTGCTCTTTAATATCTGTAGGTAAATATATCCACAGTTTTTTTCAGAAAAGTGTGGACAGCTTCCATGACTTTTTCTTTAGTTGCACAAAATGTGGTGCTTACACTAACCCCAGTATCTTGGGTCAGATTATGTGAGAGATTTGGACTGAGTTTAAAGAAGAAAAAAAAATCTTGCTCACAAGACTGTGAAGAAAAGTTTGAATGTCAATATCCCCAGGCTTCTAAAAGGCAAGTAAAGTGATGAGAATAGCCCACGTCTTAGTATTTTTTTAATTCTTCTGTGTTTTTTTAATCAGTCTTATGATTTTGTCAATCTCATTTATTGGACTGAGTTTAAATACAAAAAGACCAAAATGCTCACTGCAGTTCCAGATGGAAGAATTTAATTGAACTGGTTGGCATGTGCTCATTTTGGGAGGACCTCTGAAAGAAGGGTTCTCAAACTGTAGAGGCTTGTGAGGCAACAGTATGTTATTTGGTGTTAATTCTCAGCAGCACTTTGGGGAGTTTTCAATAAAATTCTTGACAGTAGATGTGCTCAGTGGGACATGACAATATGGTCACTTTGAGGACTAGGACCTTAGATTATTTAAACTCATCTTTATGCTTGCTGTTGACAGCAACTGGCAGAATGGTTACAATATTATCCTAAAATAGTGCAGCATTCTATGTTATAATTTCTTTTTAGGGTTTGCTCTAACATATTTCATTATAATAAAATCCCTGATTCCTGCCTTTTGCAGTTTGCCAGGTTATATATAAATAGCATCTTCCCTTAGAGATCGGGAATTTACAGCATTGTGCTTTGTTATATCTTTTAGGATGGCAAAAAGGGGCAAAAAGGCAGAAAATAAAACCCCAATTACATGTTGATTTGCTAATGTTTTCTTTTTTTAGATTAAATGCCACTTTCTGTTACAAAAACTGCCATAGCTGAAGCTGTCAGTTTTCTGAATGCTTTCACATGAAGCCCTGTCATATTAAACAGAATGCTGGATAGTCAGGCTCCTTAGGGGGGCAGAAAAACTTTGACAGAGGTTTAACAGCCCTTGAAACTGTATCCCCAAACCTTGGAAAGCCTGCTGGTTCAGTGGGAAAAGACATAAGCTGACCAAGTTATAAATAAACTCTTTTATCACAGGCAATGATGTCTTGGTGACTTCAAAGGCCAAGTAAGAAGACTGATTTCTCTGAAGTCGCATAGACAGTAAGAACTTTATTGTGCTGGCAAGCAAATCCTGATCCAGAGCTGCAATTTGATAATACTAAACTTTTTTTTCTTTATTTCCCTTTTCTTGTCCTGTTTTGATATCATCATCTGAATTTCTGGTAAACTGAGATTAGATAACTTTCAATCTACATTTGATGTCAGATTGAGATGTGTGTATTTAACGCTTTGATTTCCTGTGCAGACTTTCTCTAATGTTTGAGCCAACACTATAAACATTTCAAATGTAATGAAATACAAATCTACAATTACACACAGAGCTATTCACTGTCACCACTCCTTCTGCAGGTGAAATTGAAAGGATGCTCCTGAATGCATGGTAAACTTTGTCTTTTTACAGCTGTTCAAATGTAGATCAGTGTTACATAGTAAATCAACAAAAATTGAAAATGAAAGGCTGAAGTATATTTTTACTCCAGGTTTACGAAAAAAAAAAAAAAAAGGCCAGAAGCATCAGATATTATTTAAAAATATCTTGGGACCCTTATTTTAAATAATACATAATATGTGATTCAATCAGGATTCAAACTGGTGTTCTTTAGAGTGACAAAATATCAGAAGATCCACAACCACATATATTTGTAAATCTTAACTCTACTAACAGTGGATTGCTGGTGCCAAAAATCTGCCATTGTGAACATTTGCCTTTTTAAAGGCCTAAATATATACATTTATTTTTTCTTTTCAGAGAGGTTCTATTATTCATCATAAGCAACTTGTTCTTCCACTACAACAGTAAGAATGAAAAAAGTCCACCCCGTTTCAACAGGCATATACATTACCTTGCTGGGGAGGAACCAATGTTTGGTAACTAGGTGGGAAGGAGAGACATGGACAGAAAAAATAGGACAAATGGTGCAGCATCAGGGTTGGAAGTGACTTGCATTGTGGTTAGTAATGCACATGTGGTTTTGACATAAGTGTCAGAATAGAATGAGGAGGGCTCAGCCTTCTTCCTCCCTTTCTCCCCCAGAACCAAAAGTTTAGCTACCACAATAAGGAAAGGGCCCACATTTTTATCAGTCTTTTTCAGAGAAAAATTTCTATTTAAATTCATTTGTGGACTTCTGACTATAATACATCATGAAATTCCTTTGTGTAAAGTCTGCAGACGACTTGTTTTACTTAGATTTTTCAAAGTGAAATACTGTATACTTCTCCCTGTGTGCAAGGAAAATCATGTCAGACACAGATACACAAAGGAAACACTGAAGCACAGAATATTGTCATTGGCAAAGCCAAGGAAAGAAGTTGAACATTTGAGGAGAAGCAGCGGAAGGGGCATTACTCCAAAGGACACATGCCTTAAAGTTCAGAGATGCAACAATCTTTCATGTTGGACAAAGACAAAGGAGAAATGTTCCACCTGCTTCATGTGCCAAAGAAGCAGTCTCAGTTTTAATTTTTGTTTTGTATCTTGATCACAGATAAGTTTTAAAGGGGCTAAACAGTATGATATTTTCTTTAGGAAACATCCCTGCCAATTGAGAAAAACCTAGCATAGAAGTCTTCTTGCAGGAGGTAGCTCAGTGACAGAATTTCACTGAGTATTTAAAGATACAGAATAACTTCTATACTTTTAATTTGAAAGCTATGTTGCTTTTACTGTCTGATCTCTTCTTTCTCCTCTAGATAATTGAATTTTCTGCATATGGCACCACAAAGTGTCACAGGGAAGTTGCACTATACCAAGATACCATAGTCTGCTTGTGTCATTGGGACCATAGAACTATGCAATTTTTTTTAAAAACAAAGCTGTCAAACTGCTAAAAATATAATAATGAATATATATATATAAGTATATATATATAAGGCAATTTAGAAAGTGAATATTTTCTGAAAATATACCCCTCATTTTGTATACCCAGAAGCACCAATTACTTCTCAGAATAAGAATCAAATTGGCTGAAGTAGGAAAATAGTATTCAGATAATATCTCACTAGTGGTAAAATGCATATTTGAGTTTTGTGTCAACAGGATGTATTAGTGACAAATTTATTTACTATCAATTTAAACTATCTGATTACAAAATTCATATTAATATTTTCTGAATAGGTTCTTTCTTAAATTTTGATGCAAAATTTTGTTGGAGCAGGAAAGAAATACATCAAAGATATCTTTGAACATTTCTCTCTTCTTGTTCTCTTGACAAGGGTATCCCATGATCATCCTTTTGTCGTTCCATCACCACCTTGACAGTTCTTGAGCTACTGTGCACCTTTGCTCCTTTCATCACCCTGCTAACTTGTGTTTTCCTTCAAGATACAGTGACTTATTTTTCCTCACACCCCTTCAGAGATCACAGAAGCCAAAGCCTGGGTTCATTTTATTACATTTCTCAGACATATTGCTGTAGAGGAGCACAGCTGATCTGTGTGTGACCATGTTCAGAATATGGACTCTGAGCGTGGATCATCCATCATGTGTTCTTGCCATTGAACATGATATTCCCTCTTTACATCACAGACATTAAATTACTCAGGGGTAGCACAGGGACAGTCCATAAGAGGTTGTTTCAGGGAGTCAGTCAACAGATGGTAGTATCCTAAACTTGATCTCCATGCAGTCATTATAAAAATATATTTAGGGAGTATTTCAGGGATTTTTCTTTTTATTCAATGACTGTTGTGCTGAATTCCTGTTCTGGATTCTGACCTCTTATCCTGCAGTACACTAAATTCTTCTCATGCTACCCTAGTATGCTTTGGAACTTCCTTTAGTCACCATGGAAAATACCATTTTTCAGTATTAACATCATTATAACCCTCCGTTTAGCCTTCTGCAATGACCTTTCCTTACTTTTCATAACTGACCTGCTTGATATACGTATGTATTTATAGAAATGCAGAAACATATTTTCAATAAACTGATATTTTCTTCTAAAACATAGAGTCAAGGCAATGACATTTCATTATTCTGTTGGTTTTCTTTAATTTTATCCTTATTTAATCTCAATGTAATCACAGAACCTGTAATAAAATATATACCAAAAATTACCCTGCCTCTTTCCAAAATGTCCTGAATTACTATGGTGAAGTTTCAAATCTCCTTCTCAGACTATAAATCCTCTTTCAGCACTTAAAAAGTACCTTATGTATAAAGATTTTGCTATTTCAAACCCTTATGGTGAACTCCTGCTGACTACCTCCTGGTCCTGTATTCCTTGTACATTAATAAAAAAAAAAAACAAAAAAAAAAAACAAAAACAAAAAAAAAAAAAACAAAGTACCTTTAACATTCATCTGCCTACCTTTCAGCTTGTCTTTCAGTGAAAATGATGTTTTATCTCTGTTCAATGTCTTTCTCTATTCTATTATCAGCTCACCACTTAGTGCTCTTCTGATATTTTCTATGGGCTTTTCTTGAACTTAGAATATAGTATATGGTATCTTTAATACTCTTAATGAAGTTAAAATCTCCTCATATCATCCTGCAAATATTTGGAAATGTATGTAATTAAATCTTTTTCATTACTCTTTAAAAAAGCTGGTCTTGAAATATCACTGCAAGCAGCTATCTGCAAATAAGGAAAAACTTTAATGTGAAATGATCATAGTTTTTAAATCACTTTATGACAATGATTAGGTTTTTTACTCTCATTTATTCTTCTGAGACTTTACTTTTAAAATCTTTAGTTAAGTGTTGAACAGGCAAACTGGATAATGTCATCAAAAGCAGTAATGAACAAACTGCCCCAAGAGTACTATGAAACTGTTGCAGTTATGTTTTTACTAATTGGAAGTTGTTTGGTTTTGTTTTTTTTAAAAAAATAAATTAGAAAGAAACAACCCAGCAAATTTAGCTATTTAACTTATTGTTGTGCAGTTCAAGTTTGAGATTGGTATCTGGTCCTGAACAAAGTGCCTACCACAAGATTTCACCATGCCCTCTAGTGAAAATGTTTCTTTGACCCTGTCTTATAGCAAAATCCTGGTCCAGACTCTGAAAGACTTTCATTGGCTCCCATAGACTCTGAAGGAGGCAGTTGATTGCATTAGTATTAAGCCATAATAGGACAGAATTTTCCTGCTACTTGTACATTTTGCCCGCATATTTACCTTTAAGTAGGATATTACTAAATAATATCACATGTAGAATTACATTATAACAAATCACTTTTAAGTTTAGGAAAGAAAAGAAAAACCACAGAAGAGCCCTGTGTTTCTGTCACAATAATAGATTCCTTCCTTCCTTTTTCAGCCCCTCACTTGTTCTTTGGTAACTATTTGCTCTTCAGCACAAGTTGCCTGGAGTTTGCTAACATTATTGGGAATAGTCCCTGGCCCATATCTACTTGCAGACTGGAATCTAGAACATGTTCACTTTGGGTCTTGGGTAACACCTAACTTCTGTTTTCCTAGCACATAGAGATACTGCTTTATACTGACAGGTACAGCCAGAATGCACAACAGGGTCAGTAGTTAGGGCTCTGCCATAATCTGCTGACAAACCAACATAACACAACAGATTAAGTCTTAAGAGGGGATCTCCTGCTCTTGGGGACACCCTGGGGAAACAGAGATCATCCTTATCTCTGACCTGCTGAGTGATCATAAGCAAATCACTTTACTGCTATCTGCATCATCTTCTCGTCTTTCAACTAGGTGTTGTAATGATGTCTACAGCCCCCCACTTAAAACGTGCTTTGTAAAAGCCCTTGGTTTGTAAAAGTGATAAAGAAAATTAATGTGTTATTCATCAACCTTGTTTAATTGTTAAATAAATTAGAGTACAATAAACTTATGGTTATGTTATTTTATTATTTTGCCAGTGGTAGAGAGATCTTTCAAAGTAGGGAATAAAAGAATAATGAGTTTGCAATATCACACATAAAAATTTTTTCCATGCACAGAAAGACAGGAGAAAAAGAAGAAGTCCTAAAGCTGAGTGGATGTGAACATGCATTAAGAACTCCCTTCATGAGCCATTACCCTCTATCCAGAGCTGTGAGCAGATGAGGGACCAAACACAGGTCTTGTGCTCCACAGGTTCCTAGTAGCGGTTGGTTTCCAGAATTTTCTGTAGCATGAGCAACTGTACAGAGGAATTAATATGCTGGAGAATGCATCATATTTCACTCCCTGGCATCCTTACTTAGATTATGTCCCTCTGCTGTGAACTGGAAACTGAGTCTGGTACATGGCATTATCTTTCAAACCATGGGTTGTCAAAGACATTGGGAGGAGTTGTTAACGACCCTGTTTCTATCTATCATGAATATCTGCAAGATCTGCATTTTTCATGGACTTGGACAATTTTATCCTCACTGTGATGTAGCTACTGCCATCCTGGTATGAAGGGGTGGGAGGGGAGAAAAGGGAGGCTCTAGGCCCTGAGACTGTAAACAACATGTCCAAAGCCACAAAATAGGTGGGGCGGAACAAGATCTGAATGCAAGTCTTCTGAGAGTGAAGCAAGGGCATTAATCATCAGCTTTCTTAACCTCACCCACCCCTCTTGTTTGTCAATTGTCTTCTGCTTCCTTTCTGTTCCTGTTTTCACTTATATTTTGAGTCTGCTTGGACCTCGCTCATTTGTGTCTAGAGAGCTACTTTATTGTTAGGGAAGTTCTTAAGAGGCTTCACTGCACACTTTCCCCCACCCCTCCCAAATTCTGCTTGCTGTTTTTTCTCTCAGGTCTTTTGTGAGATGGGGTGCACTGGCTGGAAAAGGTCTGAGGGCTGAGGCGGGGGTGCTCCTGGGCACACATGCAGCTCAGCTTCAGGGAACACTCTGCTTCTCTGGCAATTCCTTTGATGTTTGACAATATATTTTATTCAGGGAGTCACATTTCACCTCTAATATATTTAAGTTTTGTGTGTGGTTCAAGAATCACCATTCAAGCTGTTGCTTTTTCTGTGTTTTGGTTTTGGAGACCTAACAAATCTGCAGCCAATAAAAACTCATTTTTTCTGTTGTATGCCCAAAAAATATCATCATGTAACTAACAAATATCATACTTTGGTTACAGTATCAGATGGGCAGAGCTTGTTACCTCCCAGCAGATTAACCTTTGAATCTGTACCGATTCATTAACTATACACATCAGTCACCAGATTTTAGTAAAATTTATGGCAATTAAGTATTGCAGTGCTGTGGAGGTTGAATAGGATTCTCCGTTATCAGTACCATTAATGGCTTTCTGAACTGTTGCCAGTTCATTCACCCCACCCAGCTTTCAATAATAAAATAATTTTGACAGAGGCCCCATGTTTCAACATTTTTAATAAAAACAAAATAAAAAAACCATCAGTAACAGAGCAGTAAAGTTTTCCTTCTCTTTCCTCTTTGCCAAAACTAACAGAAAGGAAAATGTCAGCCTGGCTTGACTCCAAAAAAGGAGGAAATTGAATGGTCTTAGTTCTTATTCTTTGACTAGTAGCATTGTGTACATAGAAGACTTGACTCTTGGGCTCATTTTGACGGATCTGAAACACAGATAAGAATGTAGAAGACGAGATTCTGTAATTTATAGCCAATGATTCTGTTCAAGATCTTTCAGTACCACATAACAAATCAATGTGATTTAGAAAATAACATGGTTTCTGCCATTGACATAAGCCATATGTGAACTGCTAAGCTACTATGTAAGCCACAGCTATAAATTTTAGTCAGTAGGAGAAGATTCTTTATGCTTTTCTGCTCAAAACTATTTAATCCATTATCAACATTCTGAATGAATCCTTACTAAATTGCAGTCTGGTAACACGCTGGAATGCCTCTCTAAGGGAAGAGAGAAGGACGTCTTGCACACAGTGTTCTGTGTAGCTCACTCACTTGAACATTTTAAAATAAGAAAAAATTGTATCTTCAAATCTGGATACCATGCTGCAGTCATATACTCACAACAGATTAAAACCTCACTGATTATATTGCACGTGATCCTTCCAAATAATAGCAATGAATAGTCAACAATACAAACTTTAGTGAGTGAAAGAGCTAAGCAGCTGTAACAGACTGAAATAGAAAAGGTGGCTAGAGTCTTCCCTAAAAAAGTTAGAGGTTTCAAATTCAGTCTGGACCTCTTTGTGAACTTCATGCTTGCTTGTGGTTCCCTTGGGCATCTGAGATTTCTGACAGTTTGATGATACAAAATGAAAGAGTAAACGTTCATATAACAAAATGATATAAACCCATCCTATATATACTGCCCATGTCTAAGGTGAGTTTCCTCAAGCAGTTGCACCTGATATGTGTGAGGCCAAATCTCCAAGTACCTTACTACTCATTAAGAGGCAAAATGCTGAACTTCCACACATGGCCATTTGCACATGCAGGTGTTTAGTTGATGTATGAAAACATTACAGACACATGAGGTTTTTCTCTCACTGAGACCTGAGTATGAAGGAGCACTGTGACACTTCCTAGTGGATGGAAACAATGCGGGATGAGTACTTCCAGCACAATGTTAGATATTTTCAGGGATTACTCTACTCAGTCTCTGCAGTTATTGATGAGAAACAGGTACAGGAGAGTGATATGAACCTTAATGTACTTGATTTCTTCCTCAAAGCACCACCCAGTGAATTTTCCTGCTGAAGCTGCCTCTTGCAACTCTTTTCTGTGGAATGGGATAAATCTGTGCCTGCAAATCTCCCCACTGTTCCCCTAAACTGCAAGCACCTGAAACAGCATGATTAGTCAGGGTGTGAAGGAAGAAATGGGATCTACCTCCCATAAGCTTATCATTAAATGCTGTGGAATGGGTCTCATGAAGGGCACACCTTATTCCTTACTGGCTGGACCTAATTGCAAGCGAATCCTTCTCAAGGCTTTGGAGACCAATACTTGGTGGATCCATGTCATGAAATGGGAATTCCCATGCTTGAGTGGGAAGTGAGTAGAATAATCACTTTATTTGTCCAATAGGCTCCAAGTTCCTGGAGCTGTGATTACTCTTTAGCTCCTACATCTTGGTATGTTTCCTTGCTGTGTGTGTTTTCATACCAGAGATAAATAAAGGGCAACCCATTTCCCTTTCTGCCATGCCCTAATTTCTAAAGAAAAAAAGATCAGGCACATGGGCCAGAGGAAGAAACATTCTGTCGTGGTCCCCTGCTGGTGAATGCTGCTCCCCTGCTCTGTTGTTCAAACACTACATTGACTGCCTTATCAGTGTCATGTGCTGTTTCTGATGCAGAATTACCGTAGCACCCTGTCCTGAAATAGGACAGCCCAAGGGAATTATAATACAAGCTAACTCACAATTTCTTGAATCTCAGCAGTCACTCAGCTTGGTTTCTGCATCCCTGGTGTAGAAATCCAGCTGCATGCAGCTTTAAAAAGGTGATCTGCAAATCTCTTTGTGATGTGAAGAAAATAAATAGCTTGCGCAAACTCCGAGTGTTTCTGGTGTGTACGTTTATTTTGTTTATTAAAAAATCCTGTGCTCATGTAACAAAGCACAGTGTTTGGAAGCAGATCTGGTGCAAGGAAATGAGAACAGATTTCCTAAGGTGAAAGGATGCTAGGAGAGGACCTGTTTTTTCTCTTAAACAAACAATATAAGAGGTTGAACATTTTTTTCTCATCACTGGTCCCTGAAATAATTTTAGGAAATGTACTGATTGAGAAAGTATTTGGTCTGGCCCTGTAAAGGTGTTACTGACCCTGGCCGTTAGCAGAATGCTGGCTCTTACAGTGTGGATGTCACTTTGGTTATTAGAATATTGGTATGAGCTATTGAGTGCTAATACTGTGCAACCTCAATTGCTTGTGAAGATTAAAAGAAAATTAACATTTATATCAATTCCATGAGCCAGGTTTTCATAAGAAGCATTCCAGTCACATGGCATAATCAGCTCCCTGTTTTGCACACCCCAAAAAAAAAGGAGGAGAGAGATTTCAATAGATTAATTAAGTGAAGAAAATATCGATCTCTCAAAGCTTAGAACTTTTAATGCCCTATGAAAATCACTTACACATTTAGGAAAAGTCATTAGGAGGTTTAAAGTTGCAAACAGACCTGTAAATGGATTTTTTTTAAAATGGCTCACCTGCCTGAGAACTTCTAAAAAGCTCACTAAGTGCTTTTTTCTAGTGATGTAATTCCAATTAATTTCAGTAAAATTTAGGCACTGGCCACTCAGAAGTCCTAGTCTCAATAGACTATAGGAATAACACCTGGAGGAAGAAGAGAAGAGAAAATGAAGGAGAGAAATACTTCTTTGTGTTGCAAGGGTTTATGTATGTATTTTTACAATACAACACAGAACTAAAAAAGGGATAAAGTCTCCTCAGTTCCACATGAGTATGTTCCTCTCTTATGGGAAGAGGAATTAATTCCAACTTAAGCAAAGGCAGAGGTTTTACCTTTGTGAGTTGTGAATATAATAAAAAAAGAGATAGGAGGCAGGTAAAATTTTACAGTTAAAACAGCGATGATTATTTTTCTATAGTAGTTCAACATATTTTTTTAAATAAAGCCTGTAACAGCAGCCAAACATTCAAGCACAGACCAGTTCATATCTCAAAGCTCTAGCTCCTCCAAACTGCTTGAATCTTTGCCCTCTACATGGTATTTACTAGGAGTTTTGGTTCAGAGCAAAGCAGATAAATGGTTCCTCTTACTGAGTATTCCATGGTCCTTGTGTGATGTAACATCTGTCAGAAAGTTATAGATTGATGTGTCAGTTTTATGCAGTACTGTGGTCTTTGGCCTCAGAACTAAAACCAAAATAAATGTGAGCATTTTTGGACCTTTTGCTCAAACTACGCCATGCATTCCTTTAATCTTTCTTTCTAGAGACACTGTACAATAGTTTCCTTGTTTTAGACCTTCAGCATTGCTGACATTAATGCAATTATTTTTGACAAGTTGAAAATCTTCCTGTAATTGAGTTTCTATTTGACTTTAATGTTTGCCCCATTTGGAAGGCCCTGTTAACAGATTTCAAGCTGTGATAATAATATTTCCTTCCTCTATTATCAAACGTTCTAATCTGTTTTCTTTCCAGATCACCACTGCTCAAAACTGCCACGAGATATTTTTCAAAAGGTGGGAAAGGTCCTCTTTTCAAAAGCTTAGAGTTTGGGGTTTTTTATTTTTTTTTAACATGTATCCAAAGGACACAGTAAGTCTCAAACAAAACAACCAGTGAGACTAGAAGCATGAAGTCAGAATTTAACACAGCAGTGTTTACTTAGCACCTTTCATAAAACAGTACAATTTTTTAAAAGTAGGCTCTATGATTTATGTGTCATGTATTACAATGAATTATAGATTTGCTGAAAGCATTTTTCTCAGCTATAAAAGCCATATAACAATTAAATTTGAGATAAGTTCCCCACTAAGTTCTCTTCTTGAAATGGTTTCCTTTGCTTATGTGGTATGTCTTATTTCTGCACTCAAGGACACATTAAAGAATGCAAAAATTAAAGACTTCAATCTTTACAAAAAGTACAAATTTCCTGGCCTGTCACTCACAGAAGTTATTGCCACAGACTTTCTCTTTAAAGGCACTTTGACAATGAAGTTATCGTTTTGGTTTCAACATTATTTTCCTTTTTTTCCTGGCAGGGTTACTTCAAGTAATTTATTCTGAATTTTCCATGCCAGAGTATAGCCATGTTATTCTAACAAATAAACTCTGGGGTCTTTGTGACTATCTGATAGTTTGAGTTTGAGAGAAAAATGTCAGCCTTCAACTCTGGCTGTAACCCTCTGCTTTTGGAAAGTGCAGCTGGGGAAACAGCGTATAGATGTTAGAACAAAATAGTTTTTCCCTCTCCTCACTATTCCAAATGATATTTAAGTGATAGAAGTTAAGCAAGAAATACCTGCCAAATCAGCCGAGCAAAGGGCAGTTTCATAGACAAGAAAGATAATTTTTAAGTATTGCTTATTCCAAATCCTTGTTCTTGGGCTATACCAGCTGGTGGTCACCAGCAGGTTTGGCAAGGATGTGTACTACCATTCAAGTATCACCCAAAATTTGAATACCAGCACTCATTTGAACTATTAGTCAGATTTATTATGCATTTTTAAGGGTATAAGGAAGTTGGAAACAGATTTGAGAAGTGGTAAGGTATGATCTCAGCTATTCTTTCATTGGTGCAATTACTGGTGATTTCTCTTACTTCTCTGATGTCCCTTCTCTGCAAAATTCAAAAGCAAATCCTCTCATCACCAATGCAGAAAACCAGAGACATAAATATAAGGAAGAATTATAATGTTCCTTCTCTATGGGTTAATGGCTTCACTATGCTGTATGTTTCCTTTGCTTGTATACAAAGAATTTAACAGGGAGGAGAAAGATCCTTTTGGAAGAGGACTGGGACAGATTCCTGCCAAGAGAACTTCTCTGATGGTGCTTCTGGGTAATGTACATAACAACTCTTCTTTCCCATCCCAACACATTACCAATGGGCTGAAGCCATACACCAGAGAGGATGATTGCCTTTGCAGGAGTTATAATCACTATTACAAAGAAGCCATCAGCTGTCCCCATGTTAAGGAGAAATGTAGCCATGAAACTTGTGATGAAAGGTGGAATTATAATACATTACAAACCTCTTGAGCAAATGACAGAATAGTAATGTGCTCTGTTTTGTTTCCATCTGGATTTCATTAATAAATTATTCTATAGAACATGTTTCCATTAACAAATAAAGAAATTCTTTTTTGCTACATCTGGTCAAATAACATGAAAACAGACTTGCAAATACATGCACAAATAAATTACCCAAATTCGGTTTGGCATTATTCATGGATTCAAGATCCTGCTTATCACCAGATACTCCATCTTGTGCTGTTATTCATGAAAATACCCACCAACTACCCCAGATTTCCAACAGTGTGCCAGAAAGGCAGTGTTATTCATTATTTATTATTTTTCTCTCATTGAAAAGGGCAATTTTTCTGATGGGGTAGCAGGAAGCATGACCCATTCCATGCTGTGAATGGAAAGCTTGACATTTTTCAGGTCTGAAACCTGAGCAGGGAAGTGAGAAGGTGCAAACCTGCACACAGCAAAATGAACCCTGTGTGACACAAGAACACTGAGTTCCGCACAGGGCTAGAACTTGGATTTTAAGGCTGTGATGAATTCAGGGAAGAAAACACACCTTGCAGTGTTGGTGTAAAAGAATACATAGTTGGTATTTTTCCTGCAAATCTACAGCTTATACCTTTGCTCTAATTGGTGTTTTGATGTCACACTTACTGAAAAAAATTATTGTCTTGAAGCTTTCCTTACTATTGAACCCCAGAAATCATAACTTATTTTTAAGCATTAAAATATTTTTCTAGGTATCCTTTCCATTGCTGGGAAGCTCTGCCATGTAACCAGAAATGTCCAGAAAAAAAAGCTTTTCACAGAAGAAAAACAACTGGCAAAATGGATAGTCACAGAGGCAGATATGCTTCTCTTTGCCTGACTTTTCTATTAATGGAGTGGCTCTGTGTATAATAGCACCAGATAAAAAGCAAAGTATCTTGATAAAATAAGCATGGACATGAAAACTATCTGGCACAAAGTTTTCCAGTATCTAACACCTTCTGGGCTGTGTTGTTAATGTATGAAGTAAGCTGCTGAAATGTTTGCTTTTCTGCTCTTTGCAGCATGGCATTGTGAAGAAATTAACACTTTTTTCACTTTTTGCTTTTTCATTTTCTGTTTACACATTTGAAAATGAAGATTTCAGTTAATGAACTAGAATGGCCATTCTGTACCTGATTTTTTTAACCTGCTGTTACTATATAAATTGCCCTTCAATGTTATTAGTTTTCATTGGCACCTTCTGAAATATCCATGTTTGAAATATTTGTAATTTAGGATTCCCTGGAGAAGAGTCCAGCTCTGGAGAACATTTATTTTTGCATTAGGAAAGATGAGAGTTACAAAGTCATTACAAGGCCTTAGAAATAGGAAAAAAAATGTTAAAAGACGGAACAGAAATCTGAAATACAAAACTAATGGGGAAATCTATTTATTGCACTATTTAAAGAAAGAAAAAAACAAAACCAAGCAAAACAGAGAAACTCATCAAGCAGACTAATAAGCTGATAACAGACTGGTCAACAAAAATGGCATGATATGGAACAAATCTTTATGCTGCCTTGCCTGGATTCATGAGTATAACAGGAATTAAGACAGTGCTGGTATTGTTCAGTAATGCAGATATTTCTGCACATTCTGCTGCATTACAAGTTAGGCAATACTGCACTGCATTGTGCAGTTGTAGAGATATTATACAGTTTATCATTTGTACTACTTTCCATTCCCTTATTCTTCTGGAAAAGCATAAGACAGTATTGACCATAGCTGAATCATGATGATTTTTTTATGGTTTAATTTTGGTTTGTTGTTTTTTTTAATTTTATTCCAATGTACCTTCATTAGCTAACTGGTTCGTGATTTGAAATGTTGCTTGCACGTGAGGTGACACTAAATGGTCAATAAGGTTATAACTCACATATCTCACACAAAACAAGATAAAAAGAAGCACAGAAAACGTCATACATTGAGGTTTGCTGTAGATGCAAGTGGTTTTCCATTTTGCTGGAGTAGTACATTTTATCCTGAGCTTCTTTGTTCTATCTTTCCTTTTTTCATGACAGCTTAGGTAAAACATTTGTGGGAAAGGAATGGAGCTGCTCCCATTACTGAGTTTTGCCACTGCATTGTGACTCATACCTTCATATGCTGCTTTCCCTGTACAAATAGATATTTTAGTCTCTGTCTTAATAATGTCTTACCCTCTGTTTACTGCACTTGCTGAATATGCAGATTTAAAAATATACTTGTGATAGCCTTAAAGAAACCATTACATTCATTATCATTTTCTCATCCTCTCAATGTGGTTGTCAGTAGCCTGGTTTTCTATATGACATCTAAGATAGATGGACAAGACTCATCTCAGAACAGATGATGCCTCAAAAGAAAATATTCCATTTTCTTCTTCTATGAAGCTCCACAATGTGACTGATTCATTAAAATAATTTGTGGACTGCTATGCTCTCTCATTGTGGCTGGCTTGATGGTGACCAGCTGTGCTGTTTACAAATAGTATTTTTTCTTCCAGATTTTTACCTCTTCTAAATTTTTCTTTTAAAAAAACTTTCCTTTATAAGGTAAAGGTATGTTCTATTTTACTTTAGTTTAGTTTATTTATTTATTTTTAACTTCTCAAGGATTGACATTCTAGATGCAAGTCCAGTAATAGGAAACCGTGATTTTGGGCTGCAGTGATTCATGTCATGAGTTTTAATACATTAAAATTATTTTAATAAATATTTTTTTTAAATTTAAATTTTAATAAATAAATTTAAATTATTTTAATAAATAAAAAATTAATGAAGTTTAATAAATTCATTGGCAGTTGTCTGGGGACAGCAGAATTATCAGAACCAGTATCTGACTGCCTATGTCCATGGAACCGAGGCTCAGTGACTGTTCCAGACCACCTGCTCACCACCACTATCTTATCTGAGAGTTTGCTCCAGACTTTAAGTCAGGCATTACATACCTCATCTGGAAGGGTAACAGCAGAACATAATACCTACATTTTACAGCACAAGAGTTAGGTTTTACAACACGTTTTTGCAGTTAGATCTACAAGGTCTAAGATCTAGGTGCTGACTATAATCCAACTGCTCAGGCTTGAAAACACAATTTCTGCATATGCCCAGGATGGAGGGATAACACTTGCCATCTTTCCTGGTGAAGCTGTGCCCTAGTGCAGCAAGGGTATGGAGAGCCATAGGGATGGGGAAAGTAAGGAAGGAAGAGAGGAAGGAAGGAAGGAAATAACTCTGAGAGCAAGAAAAGGCAAAGATTTGAAGACCTACCTAACCTTTAGTCTGTACTCCTTTGTCTGGTACCCAGAAAATCAATGCAGCTGTTTTGATTTAAATGCTCTGACTCCAACCTAAAATATTTCAAGTGTGGATGGAAATCACTTTGATCCTTTCAGTTTATTATATACAGATATATTTATTAGACAAATGTAAGAGGGATTTCAAGTGTTGATTTCAGTGACTATGAAAACTTTTAATATCAAAAATTAAAAACGGAGGGAATCTTTCAGTGTCAAGGTTCCCTCTTTTTTGGAAAGACCAAGCGTGACTCAGAGCAGTTTATCTCTTTATGTATATGGGCAGACCAAGAAGACAACTTATTTTGGGGGGTGACAAGGATGTCATATTATACAGTGGAATATGCCACACACGTGCACAAACACTGTGAAATTGTAGTATTAAAGATTAATTTACATTAAATACATATAAATAAGCAGTGTTTATGCTATCTGTAGTCATCTCATCACACCACCATCATGACTACAAGTCCAAGCAGCGCTAAAGGTGTTATTTTTAGTAAGCAGCTGAAAATGACTCATGAACTCAGAGGGAATTCCAGCAGTGGAGCACAAAGGAGGACATTGCTAACCTTCATGTGTTCCCACAGAAAAACTCAACATCTTGCACACTGATAGACTGCAAACAAGGATGGCTCATACCCGGGTGCTGAGGTGGTTTTCCTGCAGAACAAAGACTGGGTAAAACACTATGCAGATCCTTAAAAATCAAAGGACTCTGGCTTTATAATTCCACTTTACAGTCTGATTTTGAAGTTTTCATTTTCAATGCCAGACAGGTTCAAAAAGAATGTCTGTTTTTGTTTCAACTTGGCTAATCCATACATAACATCCTTTCCCACTATTTACTAGACTGTAGCTATCAAATGAAGATATGATGTCTGTGTTTGGGTTAGTTGGTTTAAATTCTAATGACCATGATGTAATCGCTATAATCAAGCAAAGCTTGTCTGTCTTTGGATTTTGGTCTCTTAGCCATAGGCCCAATGTTTCTAGCCTTGTCATTAAACCAACCACAATGCTGCCTAATTTTCAGTTAGCAGTGAGCTTGCAATATAGATTTGTGTGGCCCTAATTTAAAGCTTGCTTCACAACATTCTTTGTTCTTTTTTAATAGCTTACTAATATTTAGATAAGCAACCTCAATTTGCAGTAGATGCTGTGCTATGTTAACTTTCCCTGGGGTTTTTTTCGTAGTCATGAGGGTTTTTCCAAACGCCCGCCTTAACTCTCTTCACATCCAGTGCAGGCAAGACTTGTGGGTAGGGTTTCTCAGGAAGAGCTTAATTTAAATCAGTGCTGAAAATGTCTAAGAAAAAATAAATTAAACTAATCTCTTTTAATACCCCATTTCCTCTGTATATTTACCTGTGCTTAGGGAAAATTTTAGATTGTATATGTCATGCTTTTACTAGAAAAAAGATGGGAACTTCTGGTAAATTGTAATTCTGCAACAATGAAGGGATGAGAAACAGGATTCAGGCTATTTCTCTGTTTAGTTCATCTACCTTCATCTCCTCCCTATGTGAAATTTGCTTCCTTGCCTTTGAATGTAAAATGTCTTTTTTGTATCATTTCTCTGTAGCTGGTAAAATTGGAAAAACAAGTTAATAGAAGCTCATTCAACACAATTTTTACATTGTTCCTGAAAATACCACTAGGTTTTAGTGGAAAAAATTAAATTGATCAGCAAATAGTGACAACAATTTTCAAAATGTGAAGTCTTAATCTAAGGAACTACTGGTCACTATATGCATGTAGCTGAACAGAACTGCACTTACAAGAACTTAAAAATAACTGAAGATTAATAAAATGGGAAATAAAAATGTCCAATTTGCAGTCAACTAATCTTGTCCAAGCGTTCTACAACTTTCTGAATGCACGTAAGGGTCTTTCCTGGTATCAGAAGATTACTCAGCATCTGATATTCAGCTGGTATTTATAGTTTTAGTAGAGTATGTCATTTCTAGGTACAAATTAAAGGGAATTAAAGACTTGCATATTGAAATAAAGTCAGCTGTGACTATAATAAAAAGAAAGGGGGTTTTGATCCAACCTTAAATTAGATTAATTTTTTTAGCATAACTAGAAATAGCCAAATTTAAATTTGTGAACAGCTACACTGAAAGTTTAATTCCATGCAATATATGCAGCAAAGGTAGCATCATTGCAAACAGGCAGGAACTTATCCAGCTTTGCATAGATAGTGATGGAAAATGTCAAAAGGAACTAAACTAAACTGGAAGGAGTGAAAAAGCAGAAGGCACTTTCCTGGAGTCAGGTTCTGCCCATTAACACAGTGAAGCTATGATTCCCTGGGCACTCCTTAGCCACAGCTCCCAATGAACTGAGGTTTTGTAATGTCCCCAAGGACCATACAGCATGTGTCACTGACTTCTCTATTTCCAGGCTCAGAGCAAAGTGTGATAGTACCAGCCAGCCACCAATGAAGCAAACCTGCCTTCCAGATTTCCCCATGCCCAGAGCACACTGAAAATGCCAGCCCAGACAGCACCAAGTCCCGCTTTCCTGGTCCTCCTTCCCATCTGGAGAGTAGTGAACACAGATGCCTAACAGGCCAGCCAAATATAAAGTGGCTGCATTAGGTGAAAAGTAGCTTTCCAAGTTGTCCAAATCATCCGGCTACCTTCTCTGACTATCTTAATATTCAGAGTTTCCAGAGAACTGGGGGGTGATCACAGATATTTATGATCTCCTCTGTGTAATTCAGGAGCAGAGCTGGCTGAACACCAGCAAACTCCCCTCAGCTGGACTGCTCCTTCCTGTGTTTAATTCTGTCCCACTGGCACATTCCCAAAAACTCTTTCCCCATGACATGTGTCAATGTTTTACCTTTTACCACCCATCACACCCTTGTTGTCAGGTAAAACTGGAACTGATCACACCTCATTTTAGCTGTCTAAAATTTATCTGCCAAATCAGAAGGCCTCTCAGCTCTCCCCTCTATAAGCTGTGAGAGTAAGCAGACACGTGAATAGGGATTTATCCCACCTGTCTGCAAACATCTTCCTTTTAAAATGGGACAAATTGCTCTCAGAAGGTGCTTATTGCTCTCTACCAGCTACCAGAGAAGATTAAATGACTACTGTAGACAAAATGACAAAATTTTAAGGGTCAGAATTAGAAGATAAGTATCCAGCTCTCATCAAGATTTGAGAAGTAAACAGCAAAGCAGCTGAAACTCTCTGTGCTCTGTCATGTCACAAAACAAAAGAGTAACAGGCAGCAAGAGAAATGGAAGGAAGTGGAAATTTACCATGCCAGTGGTAGCAACTGCAAGAATTATTACTTGACTGAGTTGAGAGGTTCATGAAGTATTGGGAGCGTCAGCAGAGTATTTCTGTTCCTTCCATTTCAGTTACAGAGGCTGAAAAGTAGCCTCTAATTTCTTCCATATAAGGATATCTTTAAGAAATCATAGAATCATGGAAAGGTTTGGGTTGGAAAGGGACCTTGAAGATCATCTACTTCCAACTCTTCTGCCATGGGCAGGTTCATCTACTACTAGATGAGGTTGCTCAAAGGCTCCATCCAATCTGATCTTGAACAGTTCCCTGGGCAAACTGTTTGCAATGTCTTGCCACTCTCATTGTAAAGAAGGAGGCTGGAGCCAGGGGGGGGAGTTGGTCTCTTTTCCCAGGCAACTTTCAACAAGACAAGAGGGCATGGACTTAAGTTGTGCCAGGGGAAGTTTAGGTTGGATATTAGAAAGAATTTCTTTACAGAGAGGGTGATCAGACATTGGAATGGGCTGCCCAGGGAAGTAGTGGATTCTCCATCCCTGGAGATATTTAAAAAGAGACTGGATGTGGCACTCAGTGCCATGGGCTGGTAACCGCAGTGGTAGTGGTCAAGGGTTGGACCTGATGATCTCTGAGGTCCCTTCCAACCCAGCCGATTCTATGATTCTATGAATTTCCTCCTAATATCTAATCTAATTCCACGTTTTGTAAAAAACATACATGTATACATCTACTTCAATGTATGAAGATATATATGTAAAGATACGTAATAATCTAGAGCAAATGTGTTCATTTTAAATTGCATTTACTGATTACCTTCATATCTACCTTTCATAAGAAACAATGATAGCTTGGCTGCACTACCTGTCAGGGTATGAACATACCCCCTTTATAACAGAGAAGCATTTGATGAAATCCCAAGCTCAAGCCACCAGTTCCAGTCACCTCCCAGGGAGGCAGGAGGAATCTCGCTCTGTGCAGGTATGGAACCACTGGCCCATAAAGGATGATGAGGTGCTTTTCATTTCTTACCTTAACACCTGTTATTTAGAGCTAAACTTATCTCTGCTGCAGTCTCACTGGTTCCCCTCTGCCAGTCCTCATGAGACACGACCTTTTGCTTCTGCTGCAGCTTCTAGAGATTCGTGAATGTTTTTATTCTTTCAGCTCCAAGAGACCAAATACTAACCTGAGTGGCTTTCCAAGAACATGTAATAATTTAACGGGAATGATGTAATGCTCTGTGTGTTCAAGCTCTTACATGCCAGTGTCTTACAAAAGTCTTTCCTCCCAAGGAATAAATTATAGATGATGAAGTCTGCTACAAACCACCCACCCACACCCAGCCTTTCTTTCCTCTCCCACACCTGCTTTTCAACAAAATGGATCAGAAAATAGCCCATGTTTTCATTGCATCAGTCAACAACGGTGTCTGCATTTGAAATTCAGAGGTCATTGCAAAAAAAACATTGAACTTCTAAGGTCAAATATTCGTACATTGCCTTAGGGTTATTTTCACCAATAAAATGATATGCTAAATGTGGTTTGCCTAAAGTATTTTACTCAAACTTCATTCACCTATAGACATCTGCGTTATATGGCACACTATAACTGTAAGCAAAACCAAGATGAAGAAGTGGAGCATACTCATTCATGTAAGTATTTTGTATTGTTTTTTAGAAGATGCAAGGAAATACAATTTCTCTCAGTGCTGGAGCCAACAGTTTAGAAAAAATAAAAAATACAGATGTTGAAACAAAAACTGTGATGTTTATGAAGAATAGTAACTATTGAATGAAGGTAAAAATAGAAGAGAGCAATGTTTAAAAGTTTTGCTGGTTCTTATTTTAGAAGATGACTACACAAAGCAAACCAAAAGAGTGGGATAGGATTTCACGTTTTATTGGCATTTGGGGAAACTTTATACTCTGTCTCTGGAAAATCAGAAAGGGAAGTGGTTGCAAGGAATCCACATAATAATGTATGGGAAAGGCAGCTAGAATTTACAAGCCAGTGGACTGTGCTGGTAAATCAAAAGGTTGCCAGATCACATGGTTCACAATTAATAATGGTGGGGTGTTCCACTAGCAAGCAGTTTCTCCATTTTCTTTTTCTTTATTACCATTTTATTCCCACTAAGCCACTAAATTATATTTTTAACTGTTAGTGAGAAATACATGTTATTAGTAAAAACATATCAGGTATATAATGAGAAGCAAATAAGCCTATTGCAGTTTCATAAAAATTCAGGAAAGTTCCAAGCTGTAGCATGTTTTGTTTTGTGTTTTTTTCTTGCTAAGAAGTAACATCTTATGGCCAAATATTACGAGAATCAAGTATGCACAAGAACCAGAGCTTCAATGCTCAGTTTGGAGGCTCAGTTTTAGCTGTACAGTACAATCTCACAGTCTGTGCTCATGACTTGGTGCCAGTTCTTCATCTATAGTCCCAGAAAAGGATGCTTAGGGACAGTTACTGACAGGATCCAACCAAAATTTGGAAATATTTTTGGTTGCATTCCACAGCACCAAGTATCACTATTATCACCCATCTGTCCCACCATATGATTCCTGATCTCTGAGGTCCCTTCCAACCCAGCCAATTCTATGATTCTATGATTCTATGATTAAACAAAGACTATTGCCAGCTGCCTATGTGATCACAGTTCCCCAAATGGTTTTGCCCTATACCTGAACTATTTTGATATATTAGTTCTGCCTCACTTTCATTTACAGCAACAATATCCAAAGGATGTTTTAAGCAGACAGTGAGGTAAAGAGTACTTTGCAAAGATTGCTCTGGAGTATTGCTCTGGAGGAAGAGACACAAGAAATTGGGCACCCCTGGAATTATCCTTAGATACAGGAATCCTCACCACAGTGAGAGTTTGTCTGTTAAGGGACTCAGTCTTACATAGTTCAAAATGGCTTCGTATTGACCGCATGTAGTGCACGTTTATGGCTCCCTTGTCTGAATTTTATGTAAGAAGCAAACTCTAATGAAGCTGTTAAATTCTGGTTTCAGAGTTCCTGATATAAAGGACCTACAAAGACTCCCGCCAATATCAGTAATAAAAACTTCAAAGCAAATATCAGCAGCAGTCTGTGCTGTACTCTGTGTTCCCAGCTCAACTGTACAGTGGTTAGATTGTTTTCTCACAGAAAGGAAATGATAATTTGTCAGAACTCATCCCAGCCAAAAAAAAAAAAAACACTAAAGCATTTGCTAAACCTGGCAGTATGACTCCTCCACAAACTCTGAGTCCATAGCACCACCTGCTCAGTCCTAATATTGGTGTTAACCTAATACATATAATATATAATAAATTATAAATTATTGTATTTATAATATTTTATATTATTTAATATGTAACATACAATGCATAATAGATAATACCTAATATGTAATACATAACATATAATGTATAATATATATAATATAATATAATAGATGATAATAGTTAATAGATAATACATCATATATAACATAACCTAATGTGTATTGACATGTTCAAAGTTAAGTCAGAATTGTTACTAAACTCAGATTTTGCTGGCTAATTTAGGCCTAGGGTTTAGAAGTAAAATCTAGTTGTGAGAGCTGCTCCTGACCTTTTATATGTATGTTCAAAACCAAAGCTCGCAGGAATGTATTAAGTTGATTGGTTTGCATACAGATCAGTGAGGTATCTTGCTTCAGAGGGACCTGCCAGATAAGTTTTTAGAAGAGCACTAGAAAGAAACAAGGAACTAACTTTTGATCTGCCAGAATTGAGGAGGGATTAAAATATTCAGTTTGGGATGTTTCAATGATTTTAGCCAGAAAGTCTGGTCAGCTAAATTTCTGTCCAGTCAACATCTGAACCAGCTCTAGTAACGCACCTGCACAGGTACAAATCTGACCATGCAGAATTTCCTTGGGGTAGAACAGTTTAAGGATTAAGCTATAGACAAATAAGGAGATATGGCATTTGACTTTGCAAGAATAAATCTTCATGCACTTGGGAAATATTTAGCAAGGGTGACAAAATTTGCCAGAGAAATAGCTGCAGAGTGATAAGGGATAAAAGTGGAACAGGTCATACTTGTCCTGACAATTACATCTAAGTTGTCTGCAGTTGAAAAAACAATGGGAGCATTCACTCAAAACAAGCACAAGAAAAGGAACCCTAAATTCAGAAACTCTTCAGGAACCTAAGGAAACTAAATGTAGCCTTTCACTCCTAGGCTAGCTAGAAGTTGGCTTTTTCCAAGTGAGTATTTTCTGTGTTTGCATCATCGCTTCTTCAGTAATAGGCTTTTGACTGACAGATGATTGCGGGAATATCCAAGAATACAACTGCTAACACACAGTTTTGTAATTGTAGGCTGCAATCAGAGCCTGAGCATAGCTTGAGTCATTGTTGTTTATGAATGCAAGCCAAAAGCACCGGAGCTCTTATTTAAAAAGAGCTGGAGATTTTGTGGCGTCTTTCTGGCAACAATAGACCATCAGAGGTATCTATCTTGAAGACCATGTTGGCAAACATGTGGTAACACTTGTGGTAGCCACTTGACAACGGAAAACCTTGGGATGAATTTTCAGCTCATAAATAAAACAAGAAGGACTCATGTTTACATGATCATGGCTGTTGAACCTGGTCATCTGTATAATGTTCCCACTTGCAATGACATTCCTGAAGATGAGCAGTCCATCATTATAGAGCAAACACATAATTATGGTTACAGACTAGTTTTGACAATATTTTCAACATTACTGCAACCTGCTTCAGAATTTCTTTGTATCAGCTGATCTCAAGCACTTCACAAGTGTCATGTTTTCTAAACAGGTTCAGCAGCTACCTTATCTTGCAAATAAAGGGTCGTTTATCAGAGTTACTAGAAATTGACTTAAACTGATTTTGTTGTACACTAGCAGCTGACTAGTGCTGGTTGCTGACTTCTAGTGGACAGAACATTTAAGTCCCAGTCATTTTGTGAATATAGACAAATCTATGAAATCTATGAAAGGCATCAATACACTAATGCTGTCACTCAGAATTATTCAGGGTACTCAGTTCACTACTTGCCCTAGAAGTAGACCATGCCTAATTAACATCAATATAGAGAGAAATATATCTTCTTGAAGTGCAATATTTTGTTGATGTGTAGCAATAGAAACAAGACCTTTAAATTGGTTTGAGGGAGAAATTCTCACTCCATATAAAAACCAGTACTTTTTGCAGTTCTGGAATGAAGAAATGTGTTTCAAAAGATTTATGAAAATCTTTACAAATTTGTATGACATTAAACGTTTCTTTATAATGACTTACTGTAATTAAAACACAATTCATTAGAAAAAAGCCCCAAGCACATTTTTTTAGAGAAGTTAACATATTTGCAAAGTACTTTTTCTCTAGCACAAGTGACATATAGAGATCATTAGATAATGTGATGTGGTTTAAAGATCCCACTGGTACTTGCTAAGGTGAGTCAGTCCTGATTTTACTATCCATGAAGCCATTCAAAACTCATGCAGCCATTCCAAACCTTTTGTCTTAGACTACTAATATTTACTTTCCATGAATTAGGATATGTATTTGTTATACTATTTTCTCATTGGTAATCTCTTGCTCTTTTCAGTGCATGTATCCACGCCTACGTAGATACACAGCAAGAAAGCTGTGTCTGACAGATATGCATACTTTATATAAATAGCTATGTGTCTCTGTAATCCCTTTCTTGTTTCTGAATATGTGTATTAACAACTTTTATTATTTATTTTGAAGTTAGCTTGTAGTATCAAAAACCACCATGCTAAGGCATTACATATTTAAAACAGCCTAGAAGATCAATGCTTGAAGATAATACACATAAATAGTCTATTTAAAAAATCAGTGTCAGAGTCATTAGTAAGTATTGGCTTTCATATAGTAATCAGAAATATATTTGTTTTATTTTTAGTTCCTGTTGTAATCTTACAACTTCACAAACTTCTGGATTGTAACACTTTAACTCATTTCCTTGTAGTACAGTGGGCCTCCAAACTTATTTCCTGACATAAAATTCTTAGTATATTCTTATTATTTTTTAATTAAGCAGTCCTAGCAGTCATCAAAGTTTTGGGTGACAGTCCAAGGAGTACGAAATTCCAAATTTAAACATGTCTCTGGTGGAACCAGGAACCATTTGCCAGTTGTAATGGTATTTTTTTATAATGCAGGAGTGTGTTTTCCAAGGAAGAACTAAAGCTCTGTTTAGATCTGATTGTAGTGATGTGGTTATATCAACTTTCCAAGACATCACTTGAGCTTTTGTCATTTTCCAAGGCAAATTCCAGCTTTGATTGTTAACAAGCTACTTTCCTTTAATTAAGGATGGCTATGCAGACAGCCTTTGCTAAAGATTATCCATTTGACTGGCTGAATTTTCTGCTAGTAAAATATAGTTACTTTCTGGCCTCTTTTCTGAGGAGCCTCACACTATTATTAAAACAATATAAGCTGCTAGAAATGTTGTTTTTGAGAAAACACCACAACTTTAAATACCATGTAGTTTTGAGTATGATTTTGTTCAAATCAGGCCATGTCAAATACTGGCTGCCAGGAGTTCCTTTACTCCAGGTCTTTCAGCTAGCCACTCCATCAGGAACAAGAAGTTGGGTTTTGTCAGGGTTCTGGCCTGGATCTTCACCTCCACACAAGTAGAAATGTACTTACATACTCCCTTTCAAAATATGTTATTTAAAAATAACTCAAATGAACACATCTATCATGTACTGATGAGTAAGCCTATGATTAGTCATTAAAAGGTGTCATTCTGATCATGCCATTTGGCAACATATTGGCCCTCATAATAGAAAAAGATAAGGTAATTTAAGGGTATTTAATTTTAAGATGATCTAATTTAAAACTTGTCATTATTGATACTTTTAAAATGGAAATTTTTTTTCATGCAGCATCTCATGAGATAGACATAACCCTTCCATATGTTCCATGTAGCCATTTGCTAGTTTATTGTTTGACATGCAAGAACAGAGTCCTACAAAGGTTCAGTCATGGTACAGCTTCAGTCATGTCATCAGAGCTTATTTCTTCAGTCACCAATGCTAGAAACAGTATCATTATTACTTTGCACTCATCTCAGGAGATCATTGTGAAGATCCAACAGTGTTCTGTTGAGTTTTAAGTACAATCCTACTGTCATTTCAACTAAGTGGCTGATTTTTTTTTATTGTTGGTATTACAGTGTTGTCCCTTTATGAACTGTTTTGATGATACTTCTGTTTGTGCATGCTCTGAATGATCTAGCACAGCTTTCCATGATTACTTAAAAGTCATATACTAACTACAGATATATCTGGCAAGACCATTTAAAGAACTTTCTATTTTCCACCTTTTCTTCACCATTTAATCAATCTGCTTTTGATAGTTTCCTACTTGTATATTCCCATGAAAATGTTTTTAGATGTATTTGGTAATTGGATCAATTTACATCCCTGCATTTTTAAACCAGGGTCATTTCCCTGCTCCACCTTACAGTGTAGCCCCACAAGCCAATGAATTATCAGGGAGTCAAATAGGCAGAGAGAAAACCTCTAAAATTGGCTTACCTCCAAGACAAAGTGCTAGCAGAGTTCAATCACAAGAATTAAATCTTTTCTTGTTGTAATAGGATAACTGATAGATTTGCATTCACCTGTAAATATGTTTTAGAGATAAACCCTCATAAAATAACAGAAGATCATCACAATTTCAAAAATATTTTTAAGTCAAGAAAATGTGAGATGACATCATATAACAGTCCAGACCAAGAAATAAATTTGTTGAGGACTGATTTCTGGGGTACTGTAATTTGCAGAGTTCACCCAGAAATTACTCACTTGAGCAGGGCAGAACTTCATATCAAGCTCAGAAAGGAACCTTCCAAGACAACATGAATAAAAGAAAGCTTAGCTTCACACTGGTGTCCTGTGCAGGAGAGGGGAAAACATCAAGGCAGGAGTCCTACTCAAAGTTTGGATCCCAGATTATGGTTGATAGCCTAAATTTTTTTAACTTAATGAAATTGACTGTACTGAGGTATCATTTCAAAATACAAATACAATTATAACACTTCGCAGCTTTTTTTTTTTTTTTTTTTTTTTTTTGGTCCCTTATTTCCATCTAACAGTTATCCCACAATTTCAAGACACCTAGCAGACTTTCCAACACTTTTCTTCAGGTCTGTCATCTTCATTTTGTAGGATCCAAACTCCTCAAACTGAATCAAGCTACTGACATTTTTATTTTACTTTATTTTTAATACTGTAGAACGAGCTGGTGAGAAGTGAAAAAAATGAGGACATGTCTTGGATCCAAAGTCACATACTTGAGAATCTCCTAAGAACAGGTACCCATCTAGATACCTTTCTTCTTCCCATTATGTCTTTTATTTTGTATTAATTTTTTATTCACTGTACCACTTAAAGGTTACCCAAGGTGACAATTGAATGTACAGATTTCTTGGATCACTGAAGACATGTCCTATTGAAAATTATAATGAAGAAAGTGAGAAAATAAATACTATGAACCCTATCTATTAATCAGGAGAACGTGTGTGAATGCTTTAATGGCCAAATGGGAAGGAACACAAATAAGAAAAAGAAACAGTGAGGCAGGTGTAAAATGGAGCAGCTGAAATTCAGTGACGTGTCAGGCCAAAGCAGATGGCAGAGCAACAATTTCTGAAGTTTCTATAGGATATAGTCTTCTTCTGACTAGGTCATTATTGGAGTTATGACATAACATAATGCAGTCCTGTGCAGCTCTGGGGAGGAACAGGGGCTTCCTCAGCCCTAGTACCATTAAGAGATGCCTCATGGTGTTCCATTACAAGAAAGAGTGGAAATTCATTAAAACACATGGTGGTCCAAAATGTTCACAGAAGGCAGTCATAGAAGGAGTTACTTTTATTAGGAGTAAAATTTTCTGTGTAATATGATATTTCCCAGCTTCACTACTAAAAGGGCAAGAGGAATCTAAATGGAAAATGTAACTGCATTCAGTGTACCACATTTGTGTGCAGAAGCATATGCACTCACTCACTCATTACATACAGAGAAAATGGAGGAAAAAAATTAATACATGGGAAATATACCCTATAAAAAGCTTATTAGTAAGGGCTACTCAACATCTGTGGAAAAGCTGACAAATTCTGTATAAAGAGTTCTGTTTTATTAAGTTTTTTGGTTGGTTTTTTTTGTTTGTTTTTTGGGGGTTTTTTTGCAAACAGCTCCTTAGGATTTGGCGTGAATCCAGAGGAAGGCCACAAAGATGATCAGAGGGCTGGAGCACCTCTTCTATGAGGAAAGGCCACAGGAGGTTTTACCACACAGACATCCATTACTCACACTCAGTCAGTGAGTCCTTTTTTCTAACTTCCATGTTGCAAAAATTGGCTTAAGAGCATCAGGTTATAGGACTAAAATTATGGCAAGCTTCATACTGTCCCCCTCTGTTTCCTTCAATATTTCCTCTGCAGCATCATTTAAAAGATCTATAGATTTCCAGTTACTCCTCACAATCCATTTTTACCATTTCTGTATCAATTTCCTAAGTTCAGCAGCTGCATCATTCCACCAGCGATTCTCTGGACCCTGAAAGTAGCATGTTCATTTTTTCTAATTAATAAGGTTTTTACTGCATTCAAATAATTCATATAGAAAACTAATGGTGGAATTTGTGATAATCAAAACTTATAAGGAAGTGTAAGAGATTGTTAATCATGTTCTTTCAGTACATGGTTGCTTAGTTTTATTGTTTTATTTTATGGCTAAATATTATGTATGCTGACAACTAAAAACCCTGTATAGACAGATTTCTTGGCATTCATCTGCCTTCCAATATTACCCACAACCTCAAAGGCAAATAATTACCCTAAGAAATGACCCACATAGTTTTAATGTAACTGTGGCATTGCTGGAAAGCAAATTTGGCAGTGAACTGATTTACTATTTCATAAAGTCCCAGAAGATTCCCAGGTATATGTGTGCTTCATTATTCGTAGAACCTTTCCTTTGACAGATTTGAATGGCAATGCAGTATTCTGTAGGGTCAAGGTTGCTTTTGAGTTCATGCTTGCAGATCTGCAGTTTGGCCTTTGTTAGTAGATTCATGATAAGCTTTTTGTCCAGCATAAATATGATATTCAGCATGCATATTTTTATTTACCAGTGACTGTACTCTTTTAACAGATAGGCTTTATTTAGATTTTATCCCTCACTCACCCACGTACCCCATAGTGCTATACTTTCTACCCAAATCATGTTTAATATTTCACTGAGATACCTCTATGTGTTGAAATCTTTGTTACACAGGAGAGTTTCAGGCCAATCATTAGTTAAAGCCCTGCAGAAATATTGCCTGAGTGTACGACATATTTCAAGTTCCTTATCTATAGTGTTCTTTTAGTGAAAGTGATCCTATCTCACCATGGATATGTTTCTGTTTTGTTATCTTCTTGAGGAAAGGATAAAGGTCTTTTATATTTGCTGGTGGCAAGGTCAATGAAGAGGCTGAGTGAGGACAAAATACAATAGTTCAATTTGCACCAATACAGAGACTTGGTGTTTTTGAATTAAGAGAGTGTGGAAACTTGAAGGCTTTTCTGTCAGGGTCCATCACAGTAGCTGGAAGGTAACTAAAAATGTGTATCTTCTTCTATCAGAACAAAAGACTACTTACTTGTAAAGTTCTTTGTTTTAAGTACTCTATCCCATCTAATTGCTTGGCCTAAGACAGTGAGAGACTCTTCTGTCACGAGACAAATATTTGAAATATTAATAGACCTGCTTGCTGCCCTTACAAATAAAGCAAACCATTTTTGTGTGATAAGAGAAGTAATACTCTGACCATAACAAATTGTGGAATGAACTCTTGATAGGAGTGTCAAACTTCTCTCTCTTCAGGATGAGACTTTTGTAACCCAACTTAGGGGGACAGGTAATTACTTTTCAGACCTGAAGATCATAATTTCACATACTATATCATTTTTACAGAAAAAATATGTGGGGCTTTTTTTTTTTTTAGAAAGGCTCTAATCTAGCAAAGAGCTTGATCTTATGAATTTGAAGTGTCTTGTTAATTGAAAGACAATAGGTGAAATAATTATACCAGTGAAAACAATAGCAAATATTGTCGTATGCTAAAAGTCTTAGATTGAGACTTGTGCTGATGACTTAGTTGTCAAGAACATTTTAAGCATTTGATACCAAAAATTTCTTTGCCATCCTAGGTAGTTTTCTTGAACTGATGATACTTTTTAACTTTCTGCCAGAACTCGGTTTTCAGGATACAAAGCATATAAACCATGCAAATGGAAAAAGCATCAGCAAATGTCATGGTTTATTCCCTGCCATCACCCTCTACCAGTGGAACTTTTATTGATATATTCATTGGCAGTATTTCTTTGCTGTATTTATCTGCCATCACTTTACTTTCCTGACTTCAAAGACAGTGGGGTTTTCATCATTCCACTCTCCAAGCTGAGCACGGGAAATGGGGGATCTGTGCATTTTATCAACTCGGCGTTCGTGTCACAATAGCACTAGGGAAGGAAGAAATGCCATAATATCTAAAACTGGAAGTCCTAGAAAAGTACATGAGCCAAGGAAGGATAACTGAGAATCCATGCTAAAATGAAAGTTTGCTTTTCATTATGGTTGTTATGGGGAGAGGGAGAGAACTGAAGTTTTGCTATTACTCCAGGCTACAAACTGGAGTAACCATGCACCTGGAGTCTGATTCAGCTTCCACTAAAATCGGTGAAAAAATTATTCATACTGGCTTTAATGGGCGTAGGTTCCTTATGTTCTGTGGTGATAATGCCTGTCCTACTTAATAATTAGTGAATTTAAGCTTTAAAGGATGATGAGAGTAATTTACTTGTAGTGATTATACTATGTTTCTGAATCATCATAAGACAAGATGAAAGTTTATATGGTAGTATCTCTTTCACACCACTTGACTTATGACACCAGCATTATCTAAGGTACTATGCTATGTTTCAGGAGCCCATGTCCTATCTTCATAATACTATTTAGACAACTAAAAACATAACTGTGAAAAAGTACATCAAGATACCTCCATTATTTGGTTGACTTGGAGCATATTTCTGAAATTTCTACTTTTGTAATTTCTGTCGGTGTCATCACATCAAGTTTCATTTTGCTTTTTTAGTCTGAACCAAAATTAATTATCCAGTATCGCACAGCAGTAAATGAAGAAAGACAAGAAAATCCATGGGCATAAAATAGATATTTAATATCAGAGAGGAATATTTGGTGGAAATAACTATCTTTCTGTGTTCATGACTGAGGAGGATTTGATCATGGCCTTCAACCAGTTAACTTCTAGACAGCTAAAATTAAAGGACATGAAACTAAACCTTGGTGTATATGAGATGACATAATTCAGAGCTGAGTTTACCCATTTCCTGTTTTTCAAGTGATTTATATTACCCACCTAATGCCCCTTTAGCTGTGTTTGACTAGAGCAATATATTTGCCTAGAGAAGCAAGCAAGAACATTCCAAAATATATTCTGTATAGTGGTTTGCACAAAGTCCTTATTTCCTACATAAAATCATGTATTTCTATATGAAATCTAACTTTCATTTGCTCTGTTTTGATACATTTATTCTCATAAGACATTTATACTGTATTGGAAGCCAACTTCTTATCTTAAAAAAAGTATAAAACTTGTTTGTATATTCTTTTGTAGTTTCTTAAGGGGTGAAATGAAAGATGTATCTAGTTTTTCTTTATGTCATACTTCAGGAGCAGGCTGGAAGTAGGTGTGGCTAATGCAGATATAATAGGTTTGAGGTTTTTATAAACAATTGCTTATAAAAAATTTTTGTTAGATTCCTCTACACACTCCTGAAAGAAATGCTAAAAAATTCCCTTGTATTCAAATTCAATTTGCAGATTAATGGAGGTAATTTTTAGCTAACCAGTCAGTTCCTGAAAAATAGATATCCTGGGACAATTATCCGATATACCTTTTTTTTACACGGGATCACATATTTTCTTCTTCTTGGACACTCCAAATACTAATGTGTAATTTTCATAAATAATTCCTGTCCTCCTTTCATATTCTTCAATATTGCCTTTCATCATAAATTTTAGGCCAAGTCTTTTTAACAACATTCAGCTTTTCCACCCAGAATATTGTCCTATAATACTGCATTTCCAAGAATCTTTCCTTCTATATCTTGTTTTCTGTAGATAAACTTACGAACTTTTCATTCTTTGGACTTACAATCAACAACATCCCTCAGAGACACTCTAGGAAGGTCTGATATTGCACTTACACATAAACAATTAATTTGTTAAATAATATTAAAGTTCCAAAGTCAAATGGTAGGTTGTAGTCAGAAAATATATGTTCTATTGTGGAGAATTTTGCTACTGCTCAGTTTGTTCATACAGGTTTAAACACAATGAGTTTCATACCCATATTTCACTTGTAGTCCTATGAGCAGGGTTGATCACCCACCCTTCCTACAGGAAGTATTCCCATAAAGAAGTCGATTCAAGAGCCACAGGACAACCTGAGTGTGACTGAACAGTTTAATTTTCAAGGTTCTTTTCTTATAGGTAGGGTCTTAGGCTCTGGTGCTTTCTCTCAACATTACGTATTTTTTGCACCTATCACGTTATGTAAAAGCCATCAGCATTTCTCCTATTACCATTTTGCAACAATTGTCTTTTTCCAGGAAATGCATGAGAAGTGTAATGTTTACCTTTGGCTTCTTTGACTTTGAACTTTTGGTTTACCTTTACCTTCCATGATGGAAATTGCTGTATTAGTAGAAGCCTCCACCTCTACCAGGTACTGCCAAAGGCTTTCAGCTGTCCTGTTGAAGTCATAACAGCCCAATGGTAAACTATTAATTCCACAAATGATTAAGAAGTGCCTTGATTTGGAGGGTGGGTTGGCTCTCACACTGCTGTGGGAGACAGCACATAGTGTCATATCCACAGGGACAGAGCCCACTTGTCCTTTAGGAGTGTAAGGCTGGATGCAAAGAAGGGATAAGGCAGCCTCTTCTCTCCCCTTTTGATCAACCTCACTCAGAGACTGGGTGAACTGGTAGGGGGAAATTGCCCCACCAAAGGGGCACCATATCCTCTCCTCCCCAGCATGGTCAGGGGCTGTCCAAGGCTGGGTTAGGCTCTCCCATGTGCAAGCTGTGTGTTCACAACTAGCCCTAGCCTTCAGTCCTTGGCTCTGGACAATAACTTCAATGTAGAGAGGTCAGGACTAAGCCACTTTGAACTTGAAAGCAAGTATTTAAATCCTGAGGGGATACAGGGATGGGGGGCAGGGGATTGAAATTACTGCTGTCATATAAATACATGAGACCCCATAAAAATATTTACAAGACACAGCTAATCTCAAGATAACATTTTTTGGCCATTGTAAAACTGACTCATCAATGTAATGGAGTATATTTTTGGTTACTTTATTTTAACTTTCCTTTTTACAGTTCATATTTACCAAGTCTCTGGGGCCTAAAATCACCTCACCCTTTTGCTTCAGGTCTACAGCTGCAGTTTCTTGCTTCATCATAGAAACGCCTGGAATGCAGTGTTGTGTTTCCTTTTCTGCTAGGAAAATAAGGGAAGCTGAAGTAGCAGCTACCACCAGGAGACAGATTAATGCCTTTATAAATGCTTAATTAATAACGTAAAGCTATGTTACTGGATGGAATGTAGGTGACTTTTAGGTACTTTGATACTCTAACAGGCAATAAGTCAGCCTGATGTATCTTATTGTGTCTTCAGAATATATGTTCTTCTGAATTTATCAGATCAACAATAGCTAAAATTCATTTTTCATAGTCTGGAGAAGAACTGTTTGGCTTTTCAAAGTGGACAGTGATTATAGACTTTTATGTATTTGAAAATTAAACATAAAGCCTACAGGAGATTTGACTTTCAACTAATCAGGTTGAGCCCTCATACACTAAGGCACTGAAAGTCTTGAGTTCTTTAAGAAATCTTGGCCCCTTTCCATTTCAAGAATTCTTAAGCAGAGTGAGAGCTGCATCTCTCTGAGCCAAGAGTTGTATCTTCTGAGCCAAGCCAAGAAATGAGGTAGAAAAAGATTAAAAACTTTGTAGTCCCAGAGTTGATAGGTCTTGGCTTTGAAATGGCTTCTGTGATCCTTCCCATGACTGGAAGGAACTATATATACTGATATCTTTCAGTAGTGCACAATGACATCTTTTTGTTGCTTCTGTTCCTATACATGAAAATCACAGTAACCACAGTGTCATATTTTGTATTTTTGGCTTAGAGATTACATTTTATACTTTGAATGTGAATGCAGAAGTGTAACTAACTGATATTTGTCTTTTGGCATCATTGCTATAACTTAAGCCTGAAAAAATTATTACTCATTTATGAACACAGAACTTGGACACACAATCAGTGCTGATATCAGAGCATAGTACCATGGAAAATTAGTTCCCTAGGAACATAAAACACTGCTCATTATTTACCTAGTCTCAGGGTTTAATATGGGGTAATGACATATATTGACATATTAGATGATTTGTAACTGTTACAAAAAAAAAAAAAAAGAAAATATCATCTATCTGTGACATTATTTCACCCTAGTCAGAACTGGGCTTATGCTTCTCTCCTGAGCCTACAATCACAAAGCCCTCAAAGCTAGAAAGGGTCAGTGTCAGACTGAAGAAGTGCTGCAAATGAGATCTGCATTTGGAACTCTGTAACTTATTTTAATCATAGCAGGGTCAGCACCCTCAGTGTGCAATTCAACAGAATAAAGTCAGGCAACTAAAGACTTCCTGCTGTTCTCTTACCTGTTGGATGGTATCACTGTCGTTGCAGAAAAACATCTGCTCCTCTTGTAATTCTGCTTTTGAACCATTCTAAATTTCCAGTCCAGTATATAAAGATAAAATAAAAATGAAATCAGGCTGGGCTGGAAATTGCAGGGGTCCAAGAGCTGATTCATATTCTTGTTTCAAAAACAGCAACATCTGTCAAAGGAACAAGACAGACAGCTGCAGGCAGCAAGAGATTCTAAATTTAATCTACTACTTCATGCCTGTTGGAGGGCTTTGTGTTTTGCTTTTTTTTTTTTTTTTTTCTGGGCAGAGCTTGTCTTAGCCTTTGGTTTTTCTTAACCAAATGCAGCTCCAACAATGCTAATTCCTCTTTATTACAGAAACAGTAACTGTGGAGTTGTGGAGAAATGCTTAATGGTTTGTTATGGAAATTCTGCACCCTGGAAACATTCAAGGTCAGGTCAGACAGGCCTCTGAGCAACCTGATCTAGTTGAAGATGTTCCTGCTCATTGCGTGGAGGGTTGGGCTAGATGACCTTTAATAGTCCCTTCCAACCCAAACTATTCTATGATTCTATGAATATTAGAAAAGCTCTTTCCAATAAACAGGGATCCCTGAACCACAAGTGCCAATGGGACCAAACTACTGTTCTTAGTTTTTATTCATCATGAAAGATAGCATGGGACAGTGGTTCCACAGAACAGTTGACTTTAGCACATCAGTCTACTTAACATATTCTGTCTTTATTCAGGTGGCTGGGGCACGTAGGAGAGGAAGTAAGAACCAAGACTGATATGCTTACAGTATCAAACTAGGATCTCACACGTAATATCATTAGAGTAGCTCTAGGTTTGGAAGGTCAAGGAAGGTGTCATTTAAATCAGTAATGTAATGTTTAGAAATGTCTAATTGCATAAAAGAAAATACTAAAAATGCAGGACCATCAAGGTGGAAGAGAATATAATGCCAGTACTATTCAAATCATTGAATATTTATGTAGACATGCCAATAAATAAAGAGGTGAAGCAAGTGCTAGTATCAACTTCTAAGTCAGCTGGATCAGACCAGTGGTTTCACTCTGTAATAAGCACCTCATATTTAACTTAATTACCTATGATGCCTACAGTACTGCCAGCTACACTGTAACTCAGGCCAAAACTGTTAGAGTATTTCTTTGTAATGTACCATATTTTAGCCTTGGGGAGGTGGTAAAGAAATCACGTTATATGAAATAATGTATCTTATTTTCACACAGTCCTGATCTGGAACATTCTTCTTTTGAACATAGAACATATGTTCTTATTGCCACTGGAGCTGAAAGAAAAAACAAAACAAAACAAAACCATTCTGATTTCAATTCAAGCAGAACTTAATTCATACTTGGTAGAAATGTCTGTAATTATGTATCAGCTGAGTGAAGTCCCGATCACAATTTTCTGTGGTGCTTTTATCTCATTGCTTTGGATAAAAAACAGTGAAGATATTTTTTAAATATATGAAATACTCCAGAGGAAATGGAAGAGGCAAACATTGGAATAATATGGAGCTGGGTAAAGTTACCACATCTCTCAAGGCTTGTACTGGGCTGTAGATTCTTCTCATCACCAGACACAAAGCATCACCTCTTTTTTAACTCCTGTCTTGCTGTTTGGAAAGCTCATCACTTAGTCAAGATTGTAGATTATAACCTTAGTCCCACAATAAGGTTTTATATGGTTTTGCTGAATAATTGATGGATAGACGACTCCTTCCTTGTGCAAAACTGTCTTTTTACTAACATACTTAGCTCATAAAAATGCACTGCTGGTAGAGGTGTGTGCAAAAAGAATAACCCTGTTTCTCTCTATGGCCTACTTTACATCTTTACCCTTATCTTGGTCCCTTGTGTCTTAGAATTATGATAGAGGCTTTGATTACATGACCATTTAGCGCTGGGCAGTGGCCAATATTTATCTTACAGATATGAGTTAATGAGGCCAGGAGCACAGACACATTTCCTACACTGATTTCAGTAAGTTATCAGATTGCACAGGTAAATTGACATCCAAGAATTTCCCTATCAGAAAGTCCTATCTTAATTCATTTTCACAAGGGACCCAAGATAAGGGTGGTATGGGAAGAAAGGTGCAAGAATACCGTTGAGAGGAGATCAAGAAAGGGGCCTAAGATTGAAGAAACCTTATCTCTGAAATTCTTGACCTCTTCTGGCTTAGACTAGATCCTAAATATTTCATATTTGTAGCATTTGGGGTGCCACTTCCTCCTTTGTGCTTTCTTTTCAATAAAATAAAATAAAAAGTATTGGAGGACAAAAGAGAATGTAAGCAAGGAAGAGGAAGCAGACAAGTGCTAACTTTCTCCAAGTTCCTTTCTAATAGAACTATGAGTTTCCTATTCAAATTGAAGTCCCATTTTTAATATTCTCCTCTTCAAGAATTACTCAATACATATGTAGATATTCATAATCAGGATAAAGGAATAAATGCAAGTCCTACTGGTCATGATACCCAAGCTGTAACTGATTGAAATGAGTGCAGCATCAATAGTATCTAACATGACACTAAACAAGCCATTCTTTAAAAGTGAAAGTTTCAAGCTTTTGTCTGGATACCACCTAAAAAAATAATTAAAAAATTTCAAACATAAAAAGGTGAAAAACTACATGATTATAAAACCACTGAGGTGATATATAATAATCTGTAGAAAACACAGGACCATGGTGGTTGGTTCTGCCCCTGGGACTGGCTGGAAGATCTCCTGCAGGTAAGCCTAGACCTTGTAGTTTCACTCTCCTTTGGTACAGTTTCAGGCAAGCTGTTTTTAAAAGCTGACACAATAAGTAAACATCAAATCAAGGCTTATTCTTAATAGCCAGACCACTATTGTCAGGTCTGCAACCACAAAACAAGAGATTCTTCTCACTCCTTATGTGACACATGGTCTCCTGAGACCAAGGAACAGCACCAAGTAACAACCAAATAAACAGGATTGGGGCACATCCATGTCAGCTCCTATTGTGGAATTTTTCTAGAAATTTTCACAAGTCTAGCACATTTCTACTGTTACCAGTGTGAATAGCACATACATAACCTAGTGTACTCAGCAGTTTTGGGAAGATGAGGGTTATAATCTGAAATGCTTTCATTTAGGACAAAGAAAATGCCTTTAATGTGAGTACAACCAATAGCTGGCTACCACCAGTGGAGTATGTTTTTTAGAGAAGCAGAAAGCACATAGCTCCTTTGGCCTTACTTATGTTTGTAAGAGCATCTCAAACACACAAGACAAGGGAATGAAAAATCACTATAGAAATCCTATGTATTTTTGTTAGTTACTGCATTAATTTGTGGTCCAGTGCCTGCTTTATTATCTCTGCCTACTGAGCTAAAGGATAAGCTTGTAGTTATTTAACAAGCATGACCTACAGGCCAAAGGTTTTAGCCTCATGCCTGAAAAATAAAAAGCTAAACCAGTGCTGAACACAGTTTAAGATAACACAGAAAGGAATAAGGCTCATTTAACACAGCAAAGCATCCTTCCTCAAGAAATGGAAAAGGGTTAAAAACTTTCTTGCTACAAAGGAACTGAAGAGTAACCAATTACTTGCTATTAGTGGAGAATAAGGGTCCTGTTAAAGTCAAGCACAGAGAACCTGATATGGAGAAAGAAACTGTATTATACTTTTATACAGTGGAATGGCCAAGGAACAGCATTTATAGGGAAGACAGTAAATTTCCAACTGATACAACAAGAAGGAAACATTGGGTAGCAGAAAGTTGATTAAGTACATCTCAATTGGAAGACCTTTCCTCAGGCATTCAATCATGTGGAGAGTCCTGAGGAAAGTGCAGAGCAAGATCTCTTCATCGCAGTTTCCAGGAAGGGGGAAAATGTATCCCTTTCTGGAAGGCATAAGAGTGCCAAAACTACCAGAAAAAAATAATAAAAGGGGGAAAGGTAAAGAAAAACAAAACAAAACAAAACAAAAACAAACCCAAACAAACAAACTTAACCACCCAAACAAAAAAAGCCCACCTAAACAGATCAATTATAAAGATATTGAATGTACTGAATGAAGAGGTACATAGGAGAGATGAAGAATGCTACAGGTGTAATAGGCCTTTACACAAAGAAAATTAAATAGGGCCACTGACAAAAGATCATGTGATTGAGAAATTACATAAGCTACACTATGTCTGTGGTGGTGTTAAACTCAAATTAAACAATCCACTTGAATGAAATATGCATTTAAGCTAGCTTTCCTATGAGACACTATTGGGGTAAGCCCTAACATAAAGATACAGAGGGAGAAGAGCCAAGAGGAGAAGGACAGCATTAGTGTAGCAGAAGATTCTAAAGATTCTATTCAGTCCGTTTGCAGGCCATAAATTCTTATTACAAAAAGCCAACCCTGAAATAGTGAAAAAAAAGTAGTAGTTTGTAGGCATAATTTCTGGAAGCAATGGGAATCCTGTTGCTTAATGAGCACAAACCTTGTATGTATCCTTCAGCTATCAGAGCAGACGTGGTTTCCGCGTATGCTTTTTGCTGTCTGCGAAGCACAAGTACAGGACAGCTTGCAGGGAGATACAGGGATCAGACAGCACACAGCTGCCACAGAGATGTTGAAAGAACAGCTACTTTCCACAGAGCAGAGAGTATCCAATTTCCATATTGTGCACTGCAGCACCGTGGATTTCAGTCAAAAGGAGATGATCTAGTACATGTGTCAGTGGACATCTATTTATTTTGCATCCTCTACAGTGCGAATCACCAAGGGGCACATTTGCTACTGATACATTCTTCCTAAGTATGAAGCATACAAATTCTTTAAGACTGTCTTCACTTAGAAGGCATAACCTGGATTTCCTGGTTAAATAGACTAACCACTGTGATTGTCTCTTGAGTCTCAAGCTGTGTACTAGTTTTCTTAAAGACCCTTTGCCTGGCAATACATGAGAAAGGGAAAGTTTTACTCTACTCATTTGTGGTTCCAGGATAAATACTTGCATATCAGACAGAAATAAGTTGTGAAGGGTCCAATATACAGAAGCAAAAGAAAACCCAAAATACACGATGTTGTTTCAAGTCTCAAAATTTTGAGGGGCTGGTTTGGAAACCAGTAAGAAGCTTGTCATCTCCAGAAATGTAAACAAAACTGTACTGATGCAAAACAGAATGAAAAACTTGTGTATTTTACTGACAACTTATAATTTATCTTGGGAAAAATAAGTTTCAAACTGCTTCTGCTTGTTTTAGAGAAAAGATTTTGTAACTTTATTAACATGCAGCTGTGCTTCTTCAGGTACATATTTGGTGTTTCAGTGTGCCTCTTTCCATCTAGTCTGTTGACATTACCTGTCCCCTAAAACAGCCCAGTCTGGGGGACACCATCATATGTATGCAGAAGAAAACAAGCTGTGAAACAGGCAAAGCAACAATTTAACCCTTAATATTTGTCTGTCCTTTCCTTCAGATTTCTGACCTCTCAGTTCACACTTTGAATCTTTCAAAGAATTCAATGAAAGATTTTGGTGTCAGTATGAAGGTAATAATAACAATCCATTAATAATTATTATTAAATGTGAATGGACTGACGTATTTCTGTCATGTGTTATAGTCAAGCAGTGTCTAATATTGGGAGATTGTTTCTATAAATATAAATTTTACAATAGTTTTAGCATGAATGAAGAAAAGAATGCCTTTACACAGACAATTTATTCTTTCCTTTCTGAAAGTGCATTGCTCAGAATATTTCAGTCATCTGTACAGAGAGTAGCAGCTGGTATTAATATACAGTTTTTCAGATATGTAGTACATTATATGCAAAGATGTCCCATTGTCCATCAGTCCATCAGATGTCCCTGAACATCCATTCTAGTATGTAGTTTACCTGAAATTATATTCATAGCACTGTATAATTGTTCAGGTTGGAAAAGACCTGTAGGATCATCCAGTCCAACCTTTAACCTAACTACTAACCTAGCTCTACCAGCCCACTGCTAAACCATGTCCCTAAGCACTGTATCAATGCAATTTTTAAACACATTCAGGGATGGTGACTCAACCACTTCCCTCGACAGCCTGTTCCAGTGCTTAGTAACCCTTTCTGTAAATAATTTTTTCCAGACATCCAACCTAAACCTCCCCTAGTGCAACTTGAGGCCATTTCCCCCCCTCCTATCTTTTGTTACTAGTGAGAAGAGATGGACCACCCTCCTCACTGCAATCTCCTTTCAGGTAGAGAGTGATAAGGTCTCCCCTCAGTGCTGTCTTCTTCACGTTAAGCAAATCCAGTTCTCTCAGCTGACCTTCATAAGACTTTTGCTCTAGACTCTTCACCAGATTCATTGCTCTTCTTTGCATTTAGCCTACTCTGCTACCTCAATGTCCTTCTCATAGAGAGGGATCACAGAACTGAACACAGTACTCCAGGGGCAGCCTCACCAGTCCCTCCCTCACAGCGGGACAATCACTGGCCTGGTCTTGATGAGCTCACTATCTCTGATACAAGCCAGGATGCTGTTGGCCTTCTTGGCCATCTGAGCACACTGCTGGCTCATATTCAGCTGGGTGTCCATCAACACTCCCAGTTCCTTCTCCTCCCGGCAGCTTTCCAGACACTATTTCCCAAGCCTGTGGCACTGCATGGGGTTTTTGTGGCCCAAGCACAGGACTTGATTCTTGTTCTTGTTGAAGTTCATGCAACTGGCCTCAACCCATTGATCCAGTCTGTCCAGGACCCACTGTATTAGTCATTGATGCATAAATCATTTCTTGTGTTCCACTTCCAATTTGTCAATGCTTTTATTAATTATTTCAGTGTTTTTAGTAAAATAGTAAAATGTTGAGTAAGTAAAATGTTGATCTGAGAGAAAAAGAAGATTGTGAGTCAGGAAGAATATGCATAGGAAAAAACAGATAACAAAATAGTTGTCTTCTTTTACAGATTAAAGTTAAATTTAAGACATCAGATATTTATGTGGGATGGCAGAATTCCCATCCTCAATTAGTACTGCAGTCTAGAAGAACTTGGCACCTCCAGCATTCCCATGGACTTCTGTACAAATCACACTATTCATAAACATAAGACCCCAGCCAATCTTTCAATCAACTCTAATTAGAACAGTTTTAAAACAAGGCTGCTTTGAAGATTCAGGACCAAATTAACTTGAGATGAAGCTCCATTCCCTGACAACACTAGAAGCATGCCTGGTCCTAATAATGGTGAATATGATTCATCATGTTTGAGCCTTTATAAATGGCAACCCAGTGATTCTGTTATTTGACAATCACTCAGCTGACACTGGCCTTCAATGACATAAAAGCCAAACACAGTTTCATCAATAACGCCAATGGATGAGTTAAAAGTTCCACTGCTTGTTCTTGCTGAAGAAAAGCCTCAAAGAATTCAGTACAAATTATAACTAAGGATTCCCATGGCTTACTCTCTCCTAGTGCTCCTCCAAATAGCTGCAGGGCTACTGTGCCAACATACATTAAGGTTAAGGGAAGGGAGTGTTGAAGGAAAGATGTCAGTCATATTTGGGGGAAAAAATGACAGCAGTGGCTCACCAGAAAGTGTTATGGCTGACAGCCTCCATCATTATCTTATTTCTTAGTAACATAATCTATAATTAGAGTGCAACTGATGTGCCAAGAGGTATCTTTTCCACTATTTACAGAAAAGAGGCAAGCTCTTACTCAAAATCTAGTCAGGTTTTCAAATGGTTCAAGTGCTATGCTAATTTCTCAAGATATTTTATTAGAAAGATGGATAGACTTCTAAAACAATACTGTTTCTATGTCAAAAACTCATTCCTATTTCCATGTTTATATTTATCAGTCTCAAAAAAAAACATATACATGTTGTTTGATAAGAAATATTGTGCTCATCTTGTGAAATCCTGAAACTGCTAAAGTACAACTATAAATTTACTTTATGTGGTGCACTACTAAAAATTACTTGTCTTAGAATTATAAACATATATTTTATGTTACAGCTAGCTAGAAGATTACATTTTAGTTGTGGTCTTTCTTCATCCATTTTCAGGCATCACTTGTGCTAGTAAAATGGTTTTATTTATATGGATATAATGTCGCAACTGAAGCAGTAGAAAAAGCAAGCCCAAAACACCTCAAAACCCCCTCCATTGCAAGAGATGAGATTTATAGTTCCAGGGTGAGCTCACATAAGCACAATTACCATATGAACTGTCTGAGATGTAGATAGCATTGCCTAGGGCAATTATCAAGGGCCTCTTTACCTTTTTTTATCATGTCCCATACTGTATCATGTCTCACAAATAATGAGACTTCAGCAATCCCTGCAGGGCCATTGAGACAAGAAAATAATAAATGCAAAAAGGATTGGTTAATCCTTTCTGTAAGTTAAAAGTTTTGCAATTTGGCACAGACTTTATAAGCAATGATATAATGAATTTTGTACTTACATGATACATGATCTAAAAGGAAGTCCAAAAGTTAAGAGCATACATCTTTTGGGGGTCAGGTTTAAATTCCCAGGACTTTCAAGACATGAAGAGCGAACAGCTTGACTACTGAAATGTGAAACTTAACATTATCATCATGTATATCTATCACTTTTGTTTGTTAACCTATCTGGAATGAGAGAAATTAGAGGGAGAGCCATAGTGAGCATCTGGCATGTGCTAGAGTAGCTGAGGCATCTTCAAAAGGACCATATTTTAAAGAGATCATACCAACAAAGAGGAACTAGAATGAACTCCTTTCAAATATAATTCAGCCATTAAGTGACTAATTCAGCAAAACATATGGAGTCTCTTTATGCATTTAAGAAGCACTGATTTTATTATTCCAAGCTTTACACATAGCTCTGAGCCATGAGGACTCAATATATCAGACCAACCATTCAACAGATGGAAGTTGGCACATGCAAATTTTTACCAGCTGAAGAGTTTTTCCAGTATATCTAAGTTAAGGTCCAGGAGTTGCTATTCATCTCTCAAGTGACATTTAAAGCTCACTGAAGTCACTATGAACAGGGAAGTTCCCCTATGAACAGGGAATACACATGCCACTCAGGGGGAATTCACTAAGGTTTAGTAACTCACCAGCCCACTGATACTGTTCATATACATAATAATAATGTTTGAGCATCTGCATAAGACATTTATTCAGCACAGTCAGTTAATCAGCCAGGTAGAAATCCTTTATATTGTAAAGGATCATCTATCTTATAGATGAGCTAAGCCTTACAGATAATTTAAGTATAATATTTTATATGTGTGCATATGTATATATAATATATAGTACATTATATATACACTATATATTCTATTTAAATTATAAAATTATAAATATGAACATACTTAAATCTACCCACTTTTAAAGCAAGTAAAGTAAATTTGATGCTTTAAAATTCTCCACTCTCCAAATACAATATTTTATTAGTTACAGCTGCTTGCCCCTGCCTGCTGATCAGACTGATGGGGAATGTCACTGCATCTGCTTTTGACAAAAAATTCATATCTAAAACAAAAATAAGTCTTAATATATTGGTAACTGTCTATACATGGTCACTTGAACAAAAACATACAGAAATCAGTGTCCATGTGACCATGAAGACTGAATGAAATAATTCCTGTTGTAAAGAGTAGAACCCCAAGAGTAAGGAATAGTGTGCAAATATACTGATGTACAGACTCAGCTGTAGGGAATGTAAAGAAAGGAGCAATGCCTGCAAGGTAAGAGATGAGAGAGTGTGTGTGCAAGAGTGAAAGACAGAGAGTTTTGCAGGTACCTAAAGTGCTATGGCTCCTCGGGGAATGTTATTGGGTGGTGAAAACATTTTGCTGTTAATCCTAAAATAATACTTCTCTTATTCACTGGAGTGGGGCAAATATGACATTATTTTCAATGTAATATTTTTATTTTCACAATGCCTGAATTTGAGCCTGACTGCATAGAGGCAATGAGCAAAACACATTAGAAATGGTCCTTGTCTCAGGAAACATAAAGTCTATCAAAGCTTCTTGTTCTCCTTGGATAATATTCTGAGGAACAACAAATAACAATGTGATCAAAATGTAGGGTTTTTTAAAAATGTTCTACGTACTTTCTGAATCCAGACAACTTTTTACAAAATTTCAGTCCACCAAAACTATAAATCTTTTTCAAAGAATCCTCACAGAGCCACAGCAGATATATAACATCAAAAAATATGGAAACAGAGATGTGTACTGGAACAGAATAAATCCCTCAGTAAAGCTCCTTGTATTAACACTGGGACAAGAATTTATTTAAATGCTAGGAGATTGTAACTTCATCTCTACAATTTTCTTAACTAAATTTGATCTCAAAGTCTCTAGCTTCTTTCTGACAGTTATGTGGTAGCAATGAAAGGAAAATCCCAGCCCCTACTTAAGTTAGAATTCATCTTCAAAAGCCTGCTAAAATTAAGCTTCTGTTCCTAGGCTTCCTCTTTGGCTGCTGCTTGTACTCAGCCCTGGAATTTTCTAGAGTCTCTTTGTCTTTCCTGGGTTTAATCCAACCTTGATAAAGGCTGAGAATAGCTTTTGTCCCCTCCTACCCCTCCTTTCTCAACAGTCTCTTCTAGCCCAAACAGGAGCTAAACTACACCAGTTATAAGAATTGCTTTTATACCTAACTATAAGTTACTACATGGTGCATCGTGATGGGTGCCTTGTGAATACATTAAGGGACCAGAGAAAGAGCAATTCCAGGTTTAAAAATTTTACCTATATTTGTCTCTGCTGGATTAAGTGTACAGAGGGAGATGGATGTAGCTGTTTCTCTCTTGCATAGTAGTTTATCTTCTCTCTTCTCCAAGTGGTTAGACATAAAGCCTCATCAATGATGTATGTGACTAAAATGTTGGATAGGAATGACAACTGATGTGTGGGGTGTTCCTCATGCTGGTAGCAGGGCTATATCACCATGGGATGTTTCCCCTCACCTTCTCACATCTTTGAGCAGGATAAGCAGAATTATTAGCAAAGTATTTATATAAAATAAAGTGCAGTGGGTATGAGCAATGAAAATTATATAATTGTGTTCCAGTGGTTATACACAGACTTGCAATTCAGAATTTTGCACAGAAAGGTCTGAAATATAAAAATCTTGGGTAAAAGTCAAGTGTTTGTTCCTGTTTATAGAATACATTTTTTGCCTGGAGGTTTATCTTAAACAATAATTCTTCATTCGGGGTCTGATGTAACTGTTCTACATGTAATCTCATTATCTTCCTATCAGAGAGTAGGAATGTAAATTTTTACAAAAATAAATATGGTTTTAGACTTAGAAGCCATGTATTTTGATGTTTGCATTTCTGAACTGTATTGGAGCTAACCCAGCTTGTTGTAAACATTAGAACAGAAATCCATCGGGGCAAAAAGCTTGTTGTTTAGTAGGTGGAGTTCTATTTTCCAGGTACTCTGTTCCTCTAGTCAGTCTGGTGCTTTTGAAAGGGTGGTAGTGTGTCTTTCAAGGATAAGCATTTAGAAGTTTTATAAAGTCTATGGAAACAGGCTCTGTATACAGCTTGTACTTTGTGTAGCTGTTCTCACTGACAGGTTCCTCCTTAATAAGTAGTAAGCCAGACACACATTTCTATCAGTCTTGCTTGCTTTCAGGCAATCCTTAATATCCTGCCTTTCTCAGGTGGATAGCAGATGAAGCTATATTTGCTCACTTTTTCACTTGTGTACAGAAAAACCTCATGTGTCCCTAGTAATTAATTTCTTGACTGGATCATTGTTTGTGCTTTCTAAATTCTCTGGGACTCTTAGGAGTTGGCATATGTGCCAGTGGTGTGAGAAGCCCCCACACCCATATGATTGGCTTCTGTGGTGTCACTCTGCTCTTGGCAATAATGGAAAGCCTTTCCAAATTACATCCTTACTCAATACTAGAAACCTGGCCTACTGTTTTCTATAAACTCTAGCAACTGAAATTATTCTTCCTGTGAAGAATTAATTTCATTCTTGCCTTGTATTAATTTCCCCAGAATATTCTGATTAAATTTGTCTAAGCATCCCTCTGTAACAGGCTGATTACAACAGAAGAACAACATTTCATCCTAAGCTCATGTGCAAATATTTCCTCAGTTAACACATCTCTCCATTCCCAGTAGGATTAGATCATTGTACCTCTAATATTTCACAAGAATTTGCTGCTGGTTTGATAAATTGAAAAGATGGCATCTTTTCTACTGTAAAGTCCTTTGCTCCCCACCCCCCTCCAGAAAAAAAAAACCATATTTTAATAAATAATAAATATATAGTACAGCTTTCTAGCTTTCTTACACAGATTCTAAGAATTTTATATGCTGTAACTTAATTCTTAGAAAACCAGAGGATATTAAATGAACTAAACTGTCTTAGCAAGAAATCTCTGATTTGGGCTGCTCTTTGATGTTTGTATCTGAAAGTCTTTGATGTCTTTAAACTCTTTCAGAAATTAGAAAAAAATCTTGACTTTGTAAATCATTTTGTGATTACAAAAATGACAATATGATGATTAATGGTACAGAGTTTACAAAAGTGAATGATTTCTCTGGATATTAAGTTAATCAAAAAGCCAAGACTGTCTAGTATTAGCTTCTAGTACCTTAAAGATCCTTTGGTATTCCAGATGCACAATGAAACAAAAATAGCATTGCCTTATTATGAGCACCTTTCCACATCTGCAATCCTGTTATACAATAAACTCTTGTTCTTTTGTAGCAAGATTGCACTGGTTCTTTTTTTCTTTCTTTTTTATTATTAATTTGAAACATGTGGGGAGAGGGTAATCCAGTAAGCCATAGGCATTTCATATCAGAGCTTTCATGCAATCACATGTAACGTCAACCATCTGGGTGGAAGAACAGATAGAACTTGGTTTACATCAGTAGACTGTGAATGATAGCAAGGAGCAGAAAAAGTAGAGTTCAAGTGAATATTTTATACATATTCACATTTTTTTACATAAATTAGTAGTAGTATTCATTTGAACATAGAGTCACGGATAGAATAAGGTGGTTTTGCTACTAAAACAAATAGCAAGAACTAGGCAATAAAAATGCTGTATTTACACCACTTTGAATGTATAGCATTGTTTAAGTGGATGCAAATGATATATATGAAACAAAAGACAAGTGGTATCCATATACATATGCAAAAATAGAGTTTTCTGTCAGCAACATATTTTTCTGATTGGAAAATAAATGCCATTTTGAAATTCCACAAAACTAGTGATTAGGTAGACAATTGAAAGATAATAATTTAGAAAACAGATGTCTGCTTTTATTTTGAGCAAAGAGAAAGCATTATCTCTGAAAACACATTCATTTATTGTTTATTTTCAAAGTGAACTTTAAAATTAAATTACAGTGCTTGGAAGAAAAAAATTAAATAGACATCTGAAAGAAATAGAATCTATTTATAATTTTACCTTTTTGATGTCAAAAGATATCCTAGAGGAAAGCCTTAGGGATATAAATTCCTCTCAGATTTACAGTAAAGGCATGCAGTTTTTTAAGATGCATAATCCTGTATCAAAGTTTTGTCAAAACCTGATAAAAACTCAAGAGTTATGCATCTAAAAGATTAAAACCAACAACTAATGCAAACAGTTAAAATTATTTACAGTCCTGTGAAATCCAAACTGCGTGCATGCGGAGCACTCCACATGTTGTAAAAACTGCAGTTCAGTCTGGAATTCTGTACAAGAGAAGAAGAGGAGAAAATATATGACATGCAATATCTTCCCCTGCACAGTACAAATCAGAGTCTCCACTCTACATTTAGGGAACATATCATCTAATTGTTGAGATAACTTTGTGCTGATGCTTTCTTTTAATGTAGCATTCCAGATATTTGTTCTCTACAAATGACAGAATAGAAACAAATTCCAAGATGAGAATTCAAACTCTGAATTTATGTTCTTGTTGGTTGAATAGTTTTGTGAATAAACCATTAAATGGTACTATTTTTCAGGTTAGGTTTTTTTGGTAGTGGTTTGAATGGTTGGTTACTTTTTTTTTTTTTCTGATTGCTTGCTTGTGCGTAGTGGGCATTCTGCACAGCCCCCTGAGTTTTGCATTCATAACTTCATTATAAATAAGAACTGAAGCCACAAGCACTTGATAACTTCAAGTTCTCATTGCACTTGAAGTGAATGACACTACTTCTGTATGAGTATCTATAATGACAAATAAGTGCTTTGCCTTTTTGAGACCTAGCGTTGATTTAAAAGCTCACACCTATTGTATCTAAATATTCTGCTGATTTCATGTATATTTTGTCAAATGCCATGACCAAAAATACAATCAAGAGCTGTTACTAGCTATCTATCCTAAATAAACTCTCTGTGGAAACTTTCTCAGAACCTAAGGAGATGGGGACAGGCCATCCCCTCCTGTTGGGAGGAAGCATGCTCTTTCAAAGGAAAAAGACGTAGGGGTTCAGAACTCTGGATTCCAAGAACCACAGGATCATAGAAATGTTGTTTGTAGGGGACATTTGGAGGTCTCTCCCACAAAAAGTTTACTTCTTTTAGTACTAGGTTAGGTCAGACATGTCTTGGTGCTGTCCTATCTAGAAAAATTTCAAGGGAAAAGTTTCCTTATCCTTGCTTGGAAGCCTGTACCACTATTGCACTACCTGTCTGCCACAATTAAGAAGCTTTTATCATCTTTGCCTCTCCCCTTCTAGTAGCTGCAGTTTACTACTAGATCATTTATCAGCCTCTTCTTTGTCAGAATAAACAAGTTCAGATACTTACATCTCTCCTCATAATCATCTTAAAAGTACATCATTGCAGCCTCTAATAACTGGTCCCTCTGTTATAAGTATATAAGGGAGCTCCAAACTAAGCTTTCTTTTTCTTATTCATCAGTGCCAAGAAGAAGACAAGAAAAATTTTATTTTGAATGTTCCCATGCTCCCCCTGACATAGTCCAATATATGATTTCCCTTATTTGCCATTTACCCTGGTGGTTTATATGCTGCCTGTAGTCCATCACAGCCCTGTCCTTCTGAGGGGACCTTACTCATTTCCTGGCCTGTACTGACTGATACATGAGAATGTTCTGCCCCAGACTCAGGACTCTCATGAAATTTGTTAGTCCATTTCTGTAGAACTCTCTGCATTAGTTTTCCCATTCTTTATTCAGTTATTCCTCTTAATTAATTATATCTCCAGGTGTGCCTGAAGACATATTCTGTCACTAAAAATTGCTGTTGGGACAGCAATTTCAACTGGAAATTTTTCCAGCTATTGCTGGAAATACTGAGCAATAGGAGTACCAACATAAAACCAAAGGGTACTTTGTTCATTACCAACTGGAACACAAATCATCAATTGTACCACACTTTTACTGTTGTGGTAAAGCCAATTTTCAGTGCATCTAAGAAAATATTCTTCCAGTCTATACTTCCCCAGCTTCCTCAGGTTCCAAAAGAGCTAGTGAGAGCTCTTACACTGATCAACATGGCCCTTGATGTTCCAAATTCCACTTTCTGACTTGTGATGCTTAAATTAGGAAGGATTTCCATAGCCTGTTGAACAAAAATGGTTTATTTGGCTTTAAGGTAAGCGATCTGCTTAAGAAACATGGAAACAAGAAACATGGAAAATAAATTGTGAAACAGTGGCAAATAAAATCAGAAAAGTCCAAGCACTAGGAAGGACCCACTAGGCCTTTTTGTCTTCGTTTCTAAGTCAGTGTAAGAGAAGCTTTCTCTAATTGGGGGAAAAAAAAAAAAAAAAAAAAAAAAAGGTTTTTATTTTTTCTTCTTGCACTTTTAAGTTCCTTTATTTTACCAAATTTTGATGCCAAGCTTAAGATTAGCCATATAGCAGAAAGTTCTATCATCAACTGAAAACACAGCATTTGTGAGTTTAGCTACAGAATGGTATTAAAAGGGCTTTTTAATTTCCATCCCTCTGAGCTGAACCATTCTGTAAATACAAGTATGATCATACGAGTAACTTATAGTCAGTGGGAAATTTTCTTGAATCCATAGTCTCTTAAAAGAGCATTGCATTAAATATATGTTAGTAACTTTATGCAACAATGTAGATCTACAGTTGTTTTTATCCAATGTTTAATTTTGGTTTAATTATTGATAAGAGAATGGCTTTCAATGTTAGAAGACTGTTAAACAGAACTCCCTGCTCTCACAGTTTCTTTAAAACTTCCTTGCTGTGTTTAACTTGGAATAATGATGCTTATGATGCTTTCACAAATACCAGATGAAATTAAAAAAGAATTGATTTGTAATATTATGAAGAAATTAACTCTAGTACTAAGCAGTAAGTGAAAAAAAATATGTGATTACTTCAGAATGCATTAAGAAACTCCCTTTCAACCCTAGCTTAGAAGAATGAGTCAAGAAATCCTGGAAAAAATCTCTCATAGCAATAAGGACTAAATTAAAACCACCATGGCTAATCTTTAACATCCTAGGACCCTCCCTGTGAATGAATATTATGGACTGCTGTATATCAAGGTTTTAATTCACAATGCTAATTTTCTACCTGAGCTAAGTAAAATGAGATTTATATGTGTCCTTTTTTATTTATGGAAAGTAGAAAAGCAAATAGGCTTGCCCAATTGTTCAGTATTTCTAGAGCTAAAGTTAAAAAGGATTGTTCCATTCCTAACTTATTTTCTCTGGATCTGGTCTCATAAATGAGATAATCCCAGAGAGGTCTAGCTTTGAAAGAAAAAGTGAGTGACTTGACTTTCCCTGAGTTTGTCAGCCAGGATTGCCTAGCAATTAAAGAATTAAGCTAAAATGCCAGAGATAGTGCTTTTGTTCTTAGCTTTGTAATCAATGTATTTTGGTAATACAAAGCAAATAATTGAATCTATCTCTCTTCAGATGACAGTTTTACATGGTGATATATTTACACATTTTGCCAGTGCATTATGTACATGGCAAGTTAGTGAAATGGCAAATTAGCCATTTAAACCATTCTACATGATGTTTGAATGGAAGACAATATGAAAAGACAGAGTAACAGAATAATTTTGCTCTCTACAACTCACTCCAGTGTTAGCAAAAGATGTCAGAGCCAGGACTCTGTATCAGCAAAGGCAACAGTAAACAATGGTCCTTTTTCTTAAGTGTGAACTTGTGGTCTAGGGCTATTTTAAATGAATGTGAGGCTGAGGTTGTTTGTGATTCACCCTGTCCTTTGTTCCAATGAATTGACGCTGCTATTCCTCATCACTAGCCTGGGGAAAATTCCTAAAGGGGGATGGGGCACACTTCAGGAATTCTCTGAAGCAGGACAAATCTGGAGCAAAGATAACCTGGGGAAGAGAACATGAAGAAACTGTGTTGAGTTTACAGACCAGCTAGAGTATCAGCCCTCATTCCTCTCTCTAGCCTTGAATATTTGCTTGAGTGCCCTTTTTCTTTATTATTCACAGTTAAAATTTGTTGTTTATGCATGGGTTTATGATGCTCTGTGTCCATGACCAGCGCTTACACAGTTGCTACAGCTTTTCAGTTCAGATGCTCTATGTCATATTTTCCCTTCACTGGACAGAATGTGGTATTTGAAAAATAAAAAACATCTTCAATTCCAAGATCTCTGGGCTTCATCTGGGTGTGGTAGCCTTCCCAGAACTAGCTCTAGCTCTCTCACCAGCCCTACTGGTGCAGCAGGAAAGGGTTCACCTTCCCTCCACACCACCATCATCAAAGCAGCATGTACTTGTACCTCCTGTTTCATCTTCTCCAGATAGGCTATCACTCTGTTTAACACTTCCTCTTCCTATGAATTGCATATATGAAAAAGACATGCTTACACAAGATTTTTAGAAAGTCAAATGCTTACCTTTTGCAATTTTTTTCTATCAAAAAAGATAAATTCATCTAACTTGGCACCTTCCACTACCTTTGAAACATTTTCTGAAGAAAATGCAGATTCAGAGGCATTCAAAATATTTAATCTCATATTTACCAAAAATATGAAAAGGGAAAAAAAGACAGATTACTATTTTTTATGGCACTGATGATTAAATATGTATTACTGTGGCAATGTTTCTACCTAAGCATAAGAGGTATTTTAAAAAATCTTAGGTTAGTCTCCTTTCCTGTAGGAATCAAATAAGTCAGTTTAACAGCATGCAATTTAAGAATATGTGTCCAGGCTTCTTTACGTTGTAGATGTATAGCCAATACCAGTTTAAGTAACTTTAATATTGAAGTTAATATGATTATAAATTCATAATGAATCGTTAAAATCAGTCACACTGATATTACTGATGTCTTTTTATTCTGTAATCCAGTAAAAATGATTGTGTGTAGAGCAAAGCTATTGGGAAATGGATTGTTCTCCACAACTGCAAATTCTGAAAATCAAACACCTTTGAAATGTGTTTACTTTCAGATATCTTATTGAATACCTAAAGTAGATTATAAACTATAAGCCTTTAAATATTATAGATTGTTTATACCTTTGGGTTAGAATTGTCAAACTCCTTAAGGATTCTACCTATGCTTGAGCTCACTGCCCAATAAAGTTACTGCAGCTCTGAGCTGTTGTGCCAGGGCAAGGCCTGGGGATGGAGCACAGTAACAGCAAACAAAAATGGGCTATGTAGTTGAAGAAACAGACAAAAATTAAACAAACTGTGAGAATTGGTCTCTGGGGAAAGCACAGCTGAACCTAAGGAGTCAAGCAGAAGAGCAAGGTCTGTGGAGGTAAGACTGTATCATGTTCCACATTGAGCTTCAGGAGTTTAAAGGTGGCAAGCAATGGATCTTAAGTTTTCAGCCATGCCACAAGCACATGTGAGGACATTGTGGTGGAACACAGGATGGAAGCTTTCATTTTGCAGCTTACTTCAAAAAATTTAGTAAAAAACCAATAAAACTGCTATGTTTTGAGGGGGTTTTTTTGCATTTCCAAAATCAAACCCTTCAAGTTACCAAACAATCAAAGCTGTCTTTATGCAGTTAATTAAAAAAAAAAAAAAAAAAAAAAAATGCCTGGTATGTAGTAATAAATACTGGATTAACATACATATAATTCATACAAAAAGTGTATACCACCTAAGGAAGGCCTACTGCTCACATTTGAGAAGTTTAGTTGTGTCTTCCTAAGGTAGAAAAGCTATATACAAATGCTTCCTGAAGTTAAACTCTAGATAACTCAAATATAAACTCTCAATTCTAATTTGGCAACTTGCTCAATTTCCGTGATTTTTCTATTTGCCAAATTTCTCTATTCTGCTTCCTATCTGCAAGCATAAAATAATACTTATTCAGTTCAATTCTAGCAAGCACATTGATACAGCAGCTGATACATCATGAAAAATGTTTGTTAACCCTATCTTTGCACCATGGCTTGTATAGCACAGGAAAAAAAAATAATAAAAAGAAGGTTAAACACTGAGCAACAAGAAGGAAAGAAACCTCTATTCATTGTATTAGTAGCTTCAAGTGCCTTGAATGGGAAAGAAATTAAAATTCAGTGAGAATGGTACTATGTGATATTGTAGTTGGAGTATATTGCCCAAAATCCTCACAAAGACCCAAATTCTTAAGAGGGTGTGCAGGACTAGCAAGGAAAGAAATCCTATATCCTTAGAAGAATAACAAAGCCAGAAGCTATCAAGGCAGGGGATGGCTGAGAAACTTGGCAAATGAAACCTGTTCTTTAGACAGGAGTTTCAGGGTAGGCTTAATGCAGTAGAGCTGTGAACCACAAAAAAAAAACAAAACAAAAAACAAAACAAAACAACACCCCCCCCCCCCCCAAAAAAAAAAAATTAGCTGGCAATTACAGATTCTATAAAATGAAGCACTTAATTCTAAAAAATGAAAAAAATCCCAAAATATTGCAGATCCTACTTGGCATGTGTATTGTCACTGTCACAAGACCCAAAATTGAGTAGGTCAAAAGACAAAAATGTTCATTTGACAAGAGATGATCCCACAAAATAAAAATGGAGCCTACCCTTGTGCTTCTGATAATGAATCCTGGTCCACCATCATACATATATTTATTCTGATGGAATGTAAGAAAAATTTTAAGTAACTATAGCTTTCAGGCTAACATTTCCCAGGATTTTACAAATTACGAGAAGTAAAAGAGAGAAAGCATTAATTCATATCTCTAGGGCATAATTGCATAATAATAAAAATTACGAGTAACAATAAAGAAAAAAATCTAGACTCCTATGTAGCATTCTATTTTCCACAAGCAATATTCATATAGCAAAATCAAGATGAAAGAAGCCATGTTTAAATAACATATTTTTTTCATACACACTGATAAAAAAACAGGAAATTCAAAGTTACGGCTGACATTCCAACCTTATATACATGTCCTGTTCTCAATCTCTCCCACCCCTAAGGTTATGATTAAAGAAAAAAGTATCATTCACTAAAGTTTGCAAGCATGATGAATCACATCACACCCTAACCACAGCTATTCATATCATTTGTCTATGATTTACCCAAAATTCCACTTTCAAACTTTTTCTTCATTTGGTCCCTTATGGGGAAATATCAACAGTTACTTCTTTAAACTCTTCAAATGGTGTGTAATGTAACTATAAACAGAAACAAATTGCACTTTCCTGGCAGAATGTACCTAGTTTTATTAGGTTCTGCCCAAAATATTGAGTTTTGCTAATGATTTCCTGTGTCAGGGAACAATGATCTTACTGAATGTCACATTTTTTTCAGGGAGGCCCAAGCTGTGAAACCTGGTTTGTGTAAGTAGGTGCTTGTCTACAAATTGAAGCCCTATTAAAGACAGGCTGTGATGCAGGGTGCACTCACGCAGTCAGATGCACAATGGATCAATGCCTAAAATTACTGCTGGGGCCACACTGTGATTCTCTAGCTTCGGTGGATATGTTCTGGTTTTAAGTTCAGAACTAGTGACTGCACTGGACTGGTAATAATTCACCTGCTTTGTGAACAGAAGGCAATTATATACATCATCAATGTAACAAATAAGGTCAATTTTTATACTGCCTATGCAGGTAAGGTATTTGGAGAAAAAAAAGATGCAGAAAATTCTTAGAGACTCATATTCTAGTCATGGCATCCAAAAATACCCAGTTGTCTTTACACACATACTTTGGATATTTATCTTACTAGGTGTTTTCTAGTGTTTATAACTAATTCTAAGGCAAATGTTCACCCCACAGAACTGGAGTTAGCCAGGTTAAAAGCCAGTATTGCCAAGTTCCTTAGACAGTCCATCAGAAGAGGCAGATTTCAAGTGGTCTGCAGAGTCTACAATAAGCATCCACATCTCTGCAGGACTCAAGGTATCTCCATGATAATTTGGTACTTGGTTAAGTGCCAGCAGTTAGATAATATCAGCCCATTTCTAGTGTCTATTTTATTTTTCGTAGCTGTTGGAGTCAATCAGTTCTTGCAGAATGTGAGACCTGCAGCAGTCCAAGTGGGGTTACCTGGTACTCATCTCCATATACTTTGTCTATCTCCATTTATCAAGGTGTCCTGGTTTGGGCCAAGACAGCTTTCCCAGCTGTTTCTACATAAAGGCACTGCATCTTCTGGTCTACATTGGCTTTGTCTTTTACTTCATCAGTCTCCTACTTTCTGGTTATGTTGCAGCCCTATCTCCACACACATATACAACACTGATATGGTCTGGTCTGCCAGAGCTGCAAAATGTGAGTTCAACAGAGCAGGAACTGTTCTGGGTTTTGAGGTAATGAGGTCCTGATCCATGAACATTACTGTGATTTCAAGGCTTAACAACAAGACCAGACAGCTGCAATACCACTAAGCTGAGAGAGACAATATTAGCCTACTACAGAGTACAACTGATCCTGTTATTCAGGCTAGGGATTGAGGCCATCAACTCTGCTATTAATTGATCATTAAAAGGAGAGAGTATGTCCAATTTTAGGGGAAAAATGAGTAGACTTTTTTTCTGTTGAATATCTAAATTTTTGAAGTTTCTAGAGTAGACAGAAACTTTCAGCTTCGTGCTTACTAAGTCATGTCTGATGGATGGTGCCCCCTTATATCAGCATCAGAGGATCACCACTCATTTCCAGTTATTTTCCCAGTAAAATACAAGTCACTATTAACACCTATAATATCCAAGGCAGTAATCCTGTCATCAGAGTGGCTATCTTCTTCTGTGCAATAACAGGGAAAATTATTGCACGAGAAAATTATTGCACGAAAAATAACAGCACGAGATTATAAGAGGAGTAAAAGTTTTTCCACAGAAGAATGGTGACTTAAAATTCACATTCTCCTTGTACCTGCTAGTACAAAGGGACATATTTGTTATGCTGGGACATTTGTTAAGACAAACATTTTCAAAATTATCAAGAATCATATCAGGGATGTTTTCCAGGTGAATGAAGGAAGAGAAATAGTCCTAGAATGAACTGTAGTATTAGTTAAAACAAATCTAGAACATACATTTCAGCACCTAATCTGGTCTGAAAAGATCAGAATGTAAAGCAGCCTCTTATGAGAGTTTGTTCTGCTTCCCCTACATTTCAGCACATTCTCTATGCACTGAAAACCTGTCCCCTGAAACATGTACATTCATTAACCATTTTCTCAGCTCCATACTCTCCCTAATGTGATAAAAATAACCAAATGTGAAAAAATGTTCAAAAACATATCTCAAATCACAGTATATTGAACGTATTATATGTAATTTAAAATAATTAATAGAAGAGAAATTTCATTATTTTGACAAAAATAAGAGGGGAGAAACAGGAAACAAAACAGCAATTTAAAAATCAGTTTGACAGGAGGATTCACCTTGTCTACAAGTCTTTATTTTCTGCTAGAACCTCCCAGCCCTGGCTTAGTCCTAGCTTTAGTGCTTCCTTTAAGGATTCAGTGACAGGCACACCCTTTATTAATCTTTTGTTATATAGCTTTGTGGTGTGGTACTGATTCAACAACCTTCTCCCTTTATGTTCTTGCAATATAAAACCTTTCTGGTTCCGGTTGGCTTTGTAGTTTGTGTCCTGAAAAAATCTGAAACTAGAGATGGAAGCAAGATTTTCTTTCGACAGAGCCCGTGGTGAGGGGCTGCTCCATCCTCTTCTAGTTGCTGGTTTCACACACTATGGGAAAGTCATGTGAAGACTGATACACAGCTGACCATTTCCCATTTCTCCATTCGTTTGTTTCCTTATCTGAAATATTTGTAAATACGATAGTTTAGCAACCTGTGGTGGCACATCTTTGCTGACATTTGTCCTTAATTTAGCCCTCCACGTCTTTAAACGAAATACTTGCCACCTCATATAAAAGGAGTTTGAATAAGTAACATTCCTTTGTGGATCCATCATAAATATTTAATTGATCTTTGGTTCACCCGACGTCTTATGTACCATTTAACATTTAGAGTCCTTCAAGTAACAGTTATTTTTGGTTGCTCTCTAGGCACCACTTCACTTAACAGGTGTTTTACAGCTCCTCTTTGCCTTATTAGTTCATTCTTCAGATGTTTCTAATAAGCGAGGTGTGTCAAAATAAACATAAATAAAAATAAATATGTCCCTGAGCGATTCTCTCTTTGTTCACTAAGAAAGATCTTAGCGCTGTTAAGAATAAAATAAAATCTTCCCCCTGGTAGCTCTAAGCCATCAAACCATTGAAGCAGACACCGCACTGCCCATCAGGGCCGCAGCAGTGGCAGTGGCCCGAGAGGATGGGGACAAGCGGGTTGTCAGCCTGATAGAAGGCTGGGGAGGGTCAGTCCCGCTTTTCTCTGAGGGTGCCGGGTACCCGCAGTGTCCCCCGGGTGCCCCAGTGTCCCCGGGTCCCTCAGTGCCTCAGGGTACCGCGCAGCTCCGGAGCTGTCCAATGTATCTCCGCACCCGCTCACTTTCCGCACCCCCCCGCGCTGCCGGTGGTAGCCCGCGGAGCCGGGAGGGAGTGGGAGAAGGCAAGGGAAGTGGATCCCAGGGAAATGGGATGCGTGGTTCGCTCACTTGCGTTGTAAATGACGGGAGATCCTGGTCCGCGGTGGGAAATGTTTGCTGACTTGTAGGCAAACAGGAAGGATTTTCGCGGTGCGGGATCTTTCGGCCTCCCCCACCAGCCTCCTTTGATCTGATGAGCTTTGAAATCCCCTTAGAAATTAGAGACTAATTAGCCCCGAAGCGAGAGTGACAACAGTGCATGACAAAGGCGCAGATTAGGCTTTCAGGAGGCAGCGCAAGAGGAATGGGCACTCACTCCTAAACGAGAGGTGTAGGCAAATCCTCGGCCAAAGAAAATCGATCCGATTCAACCTGGATGTGTCTGACATTGCCAGGGGCTGCCTAAAGTGCCAGGCTGCTTATCTAAAGATGGGGTCTGTTGTGGGAGGGTAAAGATACAACCCCTAACCTCTTCCAGCTTCCCAAGACAAAAGCAAACCAATCCCTACTGTCCGTCCGCAAGGAAACCTTGATCAAAGAAAGGCATTCGGCGGTGTCGGGTGTACGGGTGTGTTTATATGCATTTCACGGTATTTTGAGCTATGTTTCCAGCATTATCGGTGAGTGCAGACAGGCTGATTCCTCTGTGTGCTGCCGGTGGCTGGGACGGCTCTACCAAAGGTGTGAGAACAACCACTGCCTTGAATAGGACCCCACTTACCCTCATCTCATGGGTAGGAGGAAGGAGTTTCAAAGCAAGTGCTTTGAGATTGCCTGAACCTAAATGAGCTTTACGAAAGAGCCTTTTGCTGGAAAGATGTTTGAACTCTAGTTGAAGGGGATTTAGGTGGAACGGAGAGACGATTCCAACAGTTACTACTGGGAATGCAATATCGGGTCCCCTACAATGCTTACTTAGGCTAATGGAGGTCCTGTCATTCAGCTCCCATTGCGCTAGGATACAGGGCAAACATTCCCCGGTGACCCTCTGCGTGCAGGTCCCCTCTTCAGGACATCATTAAAAGCACACAAGCACTTGCCTGACATCAGTTGTCAGGCTGGCTCTCAGGGTTCTCAGATCCCGACAGAAAGCAAGAAAACAAGCCTGGTGGAGACCAGTCTCTGCGGCTTCGGGCTTTAAAGAGGCTGAAAATCGTTTGGTTGCGGGTGTGCAAGAAGAGAGAAAAGTGCTCAGCAGGTAAGAGCGGAGGGTTTTGCCAAGAAGGAACTGTCCTTGATCCCTGTCACAGGATTGACTCGCTGGGGACTCTTCTCTCGGGAGCATCCACGCGTCCCCGAGGGGGCTGCCTGTCTCCTCTCATCAGCATCACGGCGAAAAATTTTACAGCCCTTCTTTCTAGCCCTTCTAATCCTGTTATCCGGGGGTTATAAATATTAACGCCGCTGGGGATAAGGATGGGGGCTAGATTAAGCCCTCTCTGAAGTAAGATGTCAGCCAGCCTCTTCCCAGCCCACCAGCGCTCGGGGCTGCTGGATGAGTTGCAGGGCAGAACCCCACAAGCGCCCTGCCCAGAGGGATTTCTGGGCACCTCGGTTCTGGATTTTGTGGCCGACTTCTCTCTGGGCTCCCCACAGACCCCCCCTGGAGCCGGGCAAAGCCTGGAACTCTGCGAGGTCACCTCCGGGCCTCCCTTCGGGGACAGCGCCTTGTCTCTCCGGGAGGGGATGGCCCGAGGGCTGCCCCTGGCTGCCTTCGGAGACGGAGATCCTGAAGATGAAGAAGAGGACGAGGAAGAGGAGAGGATGCGGAGCGTCTCCCTCCTAGACAGACCCAGGAGAAAGCGGGTTATCACCTACGCGCAGCGTCAGGCTGCCAACATACGGGAGAGGAAGAGGATGTTCAACCTCAACGAGGCCTTCGATCAGCTGAGGAAGAAGGTCCCCACCTTCGCCTACGAGAAAAGGCTCTCCCGGATAGAGACATTGCGCCTGGCCATAGTGTACATCTCCTTTATGACTGAGCTCCTGGATGGCTGCAGCAGGCAGGAGGCGAGCTAGGGAGCTCCAGGGCCCGGCGGGAGGGGGCTGTGGGCCGGGCAAGGAGCAGGTGGCCCCGGGGGCCTCCTCCTCGGGACTTGGCCCCTGCCTCAGCTTCTCTCAGAGCATCCAGCACCATGTAGGTGTGGGAAGCAAAACGAGGAGTGTTTGGGAAAGCGTGCATTGGGGGTGGGGGGAGGTGTAAGGAAGAGGCGGAGTGGAGAGGTTCATATGTGTAGATTTGCTAATATATACCATTTTTGTAAAGGAAGGGGAGAAAAATGAAGGTCTGAGACCCTCTGGGTTTGTCGTGAGACTTCTGCTTGTTTTAAAATTCTTGCAGTTTGTTGCCAGGAGAGCAGAGCCATTCCAGTTTGTGGAAAGAGTTTCCAGCAGATCCAGCTGCCTGCCCAGCTGCCTGCTAGGGACTAGGAAAATCTCGGTGTGCGCATTTTAACCTAGAGCTTTCTGCCTTTTTTTTTTTTCTTTTTCTTTTTTTTTTTTTTCTTCCTTCCAAAAAAATAAACAACAACTCCCTTTTCTTTGAAATCCCGCCTGCCAAATCCATGACGTGTGTCACAGGGCCAGTAAAGCGGAACATCTGGACACAAGCGTTTGTTGTCACGATTCTCTCTTCCCGGGACCAGATTTGCTCCTGCCTGTGGGCGGCCGGCCTTGTCACTCGCACTGGCGGGAACCCGGCCCGGCCCGGCCCGGCCCGCTGCGGGTCGGTCCGGGGATGGACCAAGGCATTCAGCCCCGCAGCCTCCCCGGCACCGCCGGGGCCGAGCATTGGAAGCTGTCTGACCCCGTCTGGGAGAGAAAACTTGCGGGGTTTGATTTTGAAGAGGTTACGGAAAGCCCTTATCTTTCTCAGTTTTGGGGGTTTGTTTTTGTTTGGTTTTTTTTCTTCCCCTCTCTGTTTCGTTCCCGCAAGGAGATAAAATAAATAAATAGTGCAAAGCCGAAGAGGGAGGGAAGACCGGTCGCACCCTGGGGGTGGGAACAGGGTACACCCCAATGATTTTTATTTTTTTTTTTTAATTTTATATTATTTTAATTTTATTTTTAAATTTTAGTAATTTATAGTGTTGTTTCCTAATGCCTATCAGCCGTTTGTTAACAAGGGCCAAAGCCAGGGAGAGAGACAGCCGGAGGAGTGAGTGGCTCTGGCAGGGCTCGGAGAGGGGCGAGGCGCCCGGGGTTCTCCCCTTTAAAGTCTTTCCGGCCCTTCTAGATGTGACTCTGCCCTCTGCTTCCCTCTGGATTTTCCTGCTGCTGGCACCTTCCCTCTCTGCTGAGAGGCAGACACCTGGATTTCTCTCCGTGTTCGCAGCAGATGGGCAGCAAGCAGCTTGTTCAGCTTGGGACCAAATGTCCCACCCAGGGCAATGGTTCTGCATGACTTCGCAGGACAGCTTCTTTCTCCACTGCATAAAATTGTCGTGGTATTAGTGAAATCAAGATTTACCGTGGATTCAGGCTAGTACAGCTAAGATCTAAATACCACCCTAATACCTCTTTGATTTCTTCTCTCATATTTTGTCAGCTCCTGTGGCAATTCTTCCTTTTCTCGTTCCATTCACTTTAATCTTATCATGAGGGATCTAGTATCCTGCAGCAATACTATAATATTCTTTCTCTGCTCTCTTGTTTCCTTGGTTTCTTTTTCCACTTGTTTTTATTGACCTTCCTCAGTACTCACATTGCATCTGCTCTCCAGTTGTCAGAATGCCTTTTCTTCCAAGAAGCAGTTGGATAGCTAACACAGCAGGATTCTCTCAGGAAAATGGGGTGTTTCACCTCTTCAGATGGTTTTGTGTTAGGTTTTTGTTTGTTTGCGTTTTCTTTTTTTTTTTCCTTTTTTTTTTCTTTTCTAAAAATAAAATGAAAAAAGGAACTAAGAATGAACAACATTCCAAAATCAACAACAGCTCACATGACCAAGATGCATTTTACTGTTTCCACTGTTTCAAGGAAAATGATAAAGACAAATTCTTTAAGGACAATGAAATATGCAAGTTAATACTCACTTCTTAGCACTCCTTCTGTCTCTGCAACTTCCATGTCTACACAACTGTGCTTTCCACAACATGTTTACACATCTTTTCCTATTTTTTCTGCCTCAATCACTGGATAAAACGAGAACTCCACACCACACAGAGTTCTCAAGTGAAGAGATTATTAATATAAATATGTCTGTAACAGATAATTCAAAAATTATTAGTTTTCTCTTCTTGGTTTAACAACAAAACATTGGAATTTGTTCAAGATCCAAGGTTTTTTCCTTACTTGTGTTAAAGACTAGAGAAAAAGAGAAAGAAAATATTACATTTTATTTTGAAATACAAGTCAAAATCTGGATCTTGCATTATAAATCCTAATTTTTAACAGATCACTGCAAATTTTACAACGGCAAACCAGAACAGTAGTAACATTAATATATGAGCCACTTATTCTAAAACATAACATTAGAAATTAAAAATGCAAATACAGTGTAAGCCAATGAACACAATACCTAAACAGCACAGATAAAGTATGGAGATGCATCTTTTGTTGTGTCAAAGTCTTGGGAGGAGTCCCTCAGCCTTACATTGATTTATAGGAGCTGAGAACAAGATGAATGGGGCTTTGATTTTTGATTTTTCATGCTTCTCCAAAACAGCCAAGATTTACCAGAGAAGTAGTCAAGATGTATTTTTTTCTTAGATAAGCTGTGTTAAAGCTAAAGCATGACATTATTCAAAGAGCTCAGTGAAACAGCAAGGTAACCATATTGACCCATCACTTGGCTCATGTGGATGTGTTGAAGTCCTGGAAGCTGTGCTAAGAATATAAACAAATTATGGAAACATTGCAGACAAGCTTCTTGATGGAATGTGATCCCACCTCCCTGAATTAAAAAGACAGTGGAGATCCTTCTTCCCTCATCCTCATCTAAATCCAAGGCAGCGGCATCACAGTCCGTGAAGTCCCAGTGCAATAAAACACTGTTTGAGGCTTGGGAAGCCCATGAAACCCTGGTCCTAATGAAGGGAGTGCAGAAGATGTGCTAATTTCAGAAAGTCTGGGATTTCACCAGCTGCAGGCAAAGGCCTTTCCCTCACTCAGAAACCCTGCTGTCACCAGGGCTCAAGCCAGTCGTGGTCCCCAGAGCACCATGCCATTATCACCGCATTAAGAACAAAAACTGACAGTGTCAATTACTTCTGGGAAATGATAATAAGGGGTTTTTTTAAGCCATAGAGCTGTTTGATCATAGCCCATTTTTAGATCCTGGTCTGAGGCGGGTTTGTTTATGTTCTCTTTGCCCACTGAAGGCTGCCTTTTGGTAGAAAGTTGAGTTCCCTTGAAGCTATCACGTTACGATTAGTATTCAGACATGAAAACCAAAAAATAAGTCTAAATGGAATCATATTTGAGAGACATTTCCAAGCTTTCTAAGAGAAGTACAAATAATCAAATGATTTTGCAATCTCTAGTCAGGCTGATCTTGTTTTACAGCTGCTCAATCTGAAAGCAGGTTTGAGAAAATTAGTGCTGGAAAGAGAACAAAATATTATGATAGCACTGCAAACTCCTGCATCCACATTCTGACCAGCTACTATGGCCCCATGATTGGTGTTTATTATTGCATTTGTCAGCATTTCCATTATAAACACTCTAGTGTGGAGGGTTTATAACTCAGCTATAAAAATTCCCTCCAGGATGAAACTTGATAAGCGAAGTCTTAGTCCAACAACATGGGTTTTTTTCTTTTGCAAACTTTACAATAAGTTAGTTTTTTAAGTCATGGGGGTACTAAGAAAACGTGAGGGAAAATAGTTTTTTATTTATTTTTCTTCTCCTTCAGATCAGTGGTGCTTCTCAAAGAGATTTGCTATGCTGCCCTTTTGATCCTTTCAATGAACTTGGCCTTTTTTAAAATTAAAAATAGTTGAAATACTGAGGCTTAAAATGTAAGTGCTCTGCATACTGAGCCCCAATGTTCAGAAGAATTTGTTGGTTTTACTAGATTTGAATACTACCAACCTGCAACAATGACAGCCAAGATTTTCCTACTGCTTATACAACAGAACAGTTAAGGGGAAGGATAGGTGTGCTGGTTATAGTCTTTTTGTAGTACAGTAAAAATTATTGTCTTTTCTAACTAGCCACTAAACATAGTAAGTTCAGTTTATTTCCTCTTAAATTTTACTCCAAAAAGCATGGTTATTGCATATATTGATATGAACACTCATTACAGCACTATGCTCAGAGTAAAAGGATAATCCAAATAAAAATATTCAACTGTAATTGCCCTAAGAATTAGCTTACTACGAACTGAATGTTTTAAAATTTGTCTATATTTCACCGAGATTCTACTTTTCCCCTTCTTTACCCTAGTTTCAGGGGTAACCTGAATTCAGGGCTGTAAAATTTAAGTCCCTGGAAGTTTTCACAGCCACCACTCAGATGATTGCCAGCCAGAGTCCAGCTCAGTGGTCCTTACACACCTGATAATTCCTACTTATGTCATCTTTACTTTTGTGTTGTCAATGTTAACAAGAATCCATTTCCACATGTAAACACTTCCATGTATTCAAATTGTTGTCTGCATTATATTAGCTAAGTGTGCCTTCTACTGCTTTCAAAGGCTTCAATGCTGTAACTATGATTCAGCCCATCTCCTCCTACATGGAGAGATTTTGAATAGTTCTCACATAGAGCTATTGCAGTGGAGAAGGACAAGCTTCACAATTGTCACACAGATCTTTATTTCAAACCAGAGTAACCAGGCACCCTGAGATGCTAGATCTTTGTCATACCTCTGAAGTAATTTCAAAAATAGAGATAAAGTGCCTGGCTGTTGGTTTAATTGTCTCTCTTTAATTCTGAAAGAAGATGAAAGACAGTAAATGTGCGTGGTACTTCCAGTTCCATCTTGGTTTATTCCAAGGATTACAGGGGTTCCAGGGAAGGTCATGCATTTTGTGATTTTCTATATAGCAAAGAGGAAATCTGTGCATGGATGGTCTTCACCATAAATAAACGAACTGAGAGAAGGTAATTCAGATTTTGGTACTTTTTTTTCCCCTTACATTGGTTATTTACTTTACAGTATTCAACTTTGCTAATTAACTCTGACCTTTGAAACTTACAATTAGGAGAAGAAAAAGTGGTGACTATAACACAAAGGATGTGGGAGTAAATACACCACAGCAAAAGCCATCACTGAGCATTTTGGGTTCATGTGGGGCAGATGATGTCTCTAATCCAGATAACAGGTAGCTTAACAAAGGCTTTCAAATCAGTCAGTAATTTAGGATCATTCACTTTTTGTGTAACCAGGATTCTGATTTTTTGGAGGTCACTGCTGAAAGAAAGGGCATTAAAAAGTTTGTGACCTGATGCCACAGACATATTTTTTTTTGGTCTTTGATGGTGAAATTGAAAGTGTGCAGCTCCAGAAGCTCTCTTCTCTTCTCTTTAGCTGTGAGTAGTGATAACAGTGCACTTACTGCTCATAGCCAATATTGCTGGAAAATTATTTTACATTTTACATTCTTGTAGTGGTCTGGGATTCATACTCATGCTCCCAGAGCCCTGCAGAGGGAAGGGAACTTGCTGTGTCTCGGGGTGCTTCTGGGTAAAAAGGCAGCTGCAAAAGGCAGCCACCTTAATACATACAAGAGATTAGAAATATAAAGAAAAAAGTTTCAATACACAGAAACTTCTGCAAACATAAGGGAAGACCCAACAAAGACTTGATGCCCCGCACCGACCATAGAAGTGATGACTCTTCAAATTCACCTTTTACCCCTTCACTGCTCTGCTCCCCTCCCTCCTGGTGAGCAGAGGGCCCTAGCAACACAAAGAATATCTCCTTTAAAACACATTTGTTTGAAGAATGAATGCAAAACTCGGTAGAGCTAGATCCAGCCACAGCACATCAGATTTCATGTTGCAACAGTGTGCTACATTTTCTATTAAAGCTGGCGCCAGTGATCCCATTCTGCCATTCAGTCCACTCTGTGTGGTTGTATTTTTTCTTAATGAGGATCTGAAATCAGCCCCCTTCACTTAACTGACAGTCTGCCAGAATTATGCCATCTTTCCAAATGCAAAGATCATATGATCCATCTGTTGTCTGCAGCCATGCAGGGGAAACATTTTCCAAAGAGAAATGTGGGTTGGCCCCAAAAGTATGTAATTATCCAAATGCTGAAGTGTTTCAGATGTTTCAAGGTGCTCTTGGACCTGATCTTGGACATCTAAGCTCCCATGAAGTCTTCTAGAATAATGTTCATAACTAAGCCATTGAGTTGGCAGGAAATTTGCAGAGTACAAGACTAATTTAAAAATTATTCTAAATAACTTTGAGCTGAATCAGAGATTTAGAACTTAGCAGTATTATCTGAGACATTCAAGAGTGCTTATACCTTTAAGTAGTTTGCATTTTTTGTCCTTAATATTATCCCATGTGGAGCAAAAAGTAAAAAGTGAAGTGAATATTCAATAAGATATTTTAATTTATTTTAATAATATTTTTATGATATGTCAGAACACTGCAGTAACTCTGTGGTGTCCTTGACTCTCAAAACTCTACAAAGGACCAAATGCAAGGGAAGTTTTAGGATGCTGAATAATAGTCATGAAGGGAAAAAAACCAAACAAACAAAAAAAAAAAAAAAAAGAAAGAAGAGAAAAAAGATTTAAAAAAAAAAAAAAGTAAAAGGAAAAAAGAAGAAAGAAAAAAAAAAAGGAAAGAAAAAAGAATAAGGACAACAAGAAAAGGGAAAAGAGAAAAGATCCTGAATACTACTACATATGATAAAAACTGAGACTTTAAGTCATCACCAGGTGCCACCTCCTTGACTTGCAGAACTCAAATATTAATCATAAGCAAAAGGAGGTTTCTGAAGCACCAATAACTGCTTGAACTACTGAACCAAGCCTTGTTAAGATGGAGTTCAAGCCCTGTAGCTCAAAAGACATTTGCCACCCTTGGGTATTATACTTGGATATAATATAACAATATTATTATATTGTTACTTTATTTTGTCAACTACATGTGATTTGACAACAGCATCGTTCTCACAGTTGTATGTTCTACACATCCAGGAATTGCATGATTTTGTTATCTCCTCTCACATCACGACTTCCATACTTACAGGCTGAGCCATAGCACACTGGGAAAGTTCTCTGATGTCAATAGCATAGGGCTTGCCCTTGAAGACAAAAAGAATTCTCCCAAGACTCTGATGAGAACATAGGGAACTTGTTGTATTTAAAGTATATAAGCAATTTTCCTAAAAAAAATCTCCAGAGAATTCTCGTATTCTCTTGGAGAGCAGTAAAAGCATGAATCTTCAGTGTCCCACTAGCCAAACCCTTTGAAGGATCCAGAGCACAAGCTAAGCCCTTGGCTAGAGAAGATTTTGGGGCATAAGGTATGTGTTTTTTGCTTCCAAGCTGAAAAGACACACTAGGTACTTAAGAATGTCACAAAAAGTGAAAAATTCTAGTGATACCTCTTTCAACCCTGTTTCCTCTCCTAAAGCACAGTTCTCTTGAAGCTATGGGTCATCAGTAGCATGTACTGGGAGGGTTTCTAAATCACTTCCATGTCACCAAAACACACAATGTCACTACAAAAATGCAGTGTGACCCCAGAGATAAAAAGAGAAAGCTTTACGCCCGAAGTCTATTCTTTTGCTGAAAAAATCCTATGACACATTTCCAAATGACTGGAAGTCTACAGGGAGACTGGTGATGTTTGCCTTGCAGAGGGATGGGGGAAATACTGACAGCACTGTGAAGGTTTCCTCATCAGTAAAAATCTAGGGAAAACACCAGCTATATTTGCTGTGGTTTCTTTCCACTCCATGTACAATGCTGCTGCCACCTGTATGGCAATGCTCTCCTACTCTCTCTGTATAGTAAATGGGGTGATGTTATTTGCATTGTTTGTGGTGCCACAGATTTTACTGGGGAGCATCTAATCTATTCCCTTCATTTTTGGTGACCTTGCAGTGGCACCTATTCCAGCGTGTAATTCAGAAATTATTTTCAAATGCTCTTGAGCAAACTTTAATAGGAACTTTTTTTGTCATGTAATATTTTGCTAACCTCCGTGACTTAAGAAACAGTGGAAATCCTTTTTTGCTTCAAGGAATAGTTGGGGAGGAGTATGTGTGAAGAAATACAGTGGCTCCCATAACCACAAGGAATAAAAAAGCACCTTCTATCTCTTTATAGCAGTATAGCTTGCTTCTCATCTACACTAGGTCTGTGAGAATATGAAGGGCTGTTTCTTATAGTGATAAATGAGTGACTGTAATTGCCTTTTCCCTCCTGTCTACATGCCTTTGGGTTGGACCTTTACCCTTGGTGTGAGCAGTTATGAAGCACCTCTTAACGTACATCTGATTTGGCATTAAGAACTTAATTGCCCAACAGTGTGTCTAATCTTTAAACATGGTTGTTTGTCTTCTTTTTTTTGGATGAAATTTACTACCCACAGTGAATTCTGTGTGGAAATGGTAAGACTTAGACAGCTAGCTTGCCAGCTACACTAACAAATCAGATAGTTTGACATCTAGACCAGACTATTAGTTCCTGCAATGAACTGACAATGCGAAACCACAGATGGAAGGATTTGGTGTTGTAAAATTTTACCTGCCAAATTGGAGGCTACGTTGTCCTCTCAGAAGAGACAGACCATTCTGGGATGCATCCTTGAGATGGAGAATGTGGCAGCTGTTTCACTTTTTACAGCAACATGACAGTGTTATAGGAAAGAAAATACAGAAAATTATCTTAGTTGATTGAAATTCAGCCAAATGACAGTGTGCCATACCACAGCCACTCAATTACATACGTTGAATGTAGATAAAGTTGTAGTTACCCATAATGGAATCTGGCCAGAAGACAACATCATGACTCTTTCCAAGACACTTAAGGATTTCCACTGACCAACAGTTTAACATGTTGGCAGATAATAGCTAGGTTGAAGGACATTTGGGGATAACCAAAATAGATCATAAATGTCACTGTAGATAGCATATGGCTTTAAGCCACTGCAATATAATTGATAAACCTTCTATCTCTTAGGAAGGAATGATGACCATTTTACTGTCTAATAATCCCCATTCAGCAAAAATTCCTGTAAATGTATGTCATTCAAATTACTCAGACCTCTGACACAATGAATATGAGGAAGAAGCACAGCAAGCTGTGAGGCTGCAGTTTGGTTTTGTATTGCTTTCTTTCTTATTGAAAGGTATGTTAATGTTAAAGAAGTATATCAAATACTATGTATTTTTGTAGATAAAAAGAATTCCAACTGAAGATGTAAACTTCACAGGTTTGTAGTAAAGCCCCTTCTGTATTCCACTGCACATTTTCTGCCTTTAAAATAATTACATCTGCCGTCACCAAGAGCATGGACCTTTCGCAAAGTGTGTAACAAGATGGAATAACTTTAGATCAAACATTACAAAATTTTATAAACTGCTTAAATTAAATTGAGACATAGAATTGAATATATTTTAGTGTCAGAAGAGTATAGTGGAATGAAGGCTCTGCTCTGACTTTGAAAATCTTGCTGCTTAGGGTCATGCCCATATGCTCAAATCATCTTTGCACTTACTAGGACAACAACAACATTTCTAGGGTGAAGCAACATATGGATTTCTTAAAGAATGAAAGAAAATCCACAGGCTTCATGCAAATTTTTATTTTTTAATCATGGAACATTCTGCAAAATTCAGCTAAATCTTAAGGAATAGTGACTGACCATTTACTCCAAAGACAGCCTCTTAAATACCTTTTTTTTCAACAATGTTCTCATGCTGGACCTGTTTTCATTTTTATTTTATTTAGAGTTTAATTGACCCATTTTAGGGCTTGATCCAAAGCCCACTGAAACACTCCCCTTGACATCAAAGGATTTTGGACTAAGTTCTTAATGAATTCAAGCACAAAGTTCTAAAAGGAGAAACAAATATTTCTCTGCTTCTGACATGTACTATTTTTAGTGCTGCAAGGTCAGATAGTAGATTTTGGCATGAGAATATGTTTGAGATAGATACTTTTCAAGGCAGAAACAGTATCGTATTTTACAATGCAGCATAGATAGAAATGCAGATGCTTCTCTGGTGGTCAGAATACATAGATACATAGATACATGCATACATGCACACATACACAAAGGGTGAATGTGTTTTAATTTACTTTAATATATTAATAAGCTACTACCTCTTCTGGAAAATTGCATTTCAAGTTTGGTAACTGATATTTGGGCTCTAGATCACCTTCATTGCATGACCTACTATATGACCTTTCATCAAAAATTAAAAGCAGGGTGTGGACCTATGGACAAATCAATCACTTGCAAGTAAAGTGCCCTGAGTTATCACCATCCTATATTCTAGAGGCAGGTAAATGAGATTGGGACTGTCAAATTAAGTGTACTGGTGTACAGCAGATCTTAAGGCATCATACCTGATATCTCATAGCACAAAATAATAACTTCCTAACTTGGAAAGAAATACATAAACTTTGATTCTACTCTCACTGCCTTTCCTGAAAGAAAATACAACCTGGCAGAGTGGAAATAAACCTCTGCTCCCTCCAACAGTCTTCTAGGTCTGAGTAGGTGTTCTTAGAAGTAAGGAAACTCTGTTCATTTCTGTGAACCTTTCCCCTCCTCTGCATGGCTACAGCCAGCTGCTGTGTGGTCTTGGAGGAGGAGGTGGATGAGTTCCAACGTGCAAACCTGGCATTCAATCAGACTACCAATCAAAAAAAAAATAAAAATTCCATTTGTCTGAGAGAGAATCTGTATATATTAGGATGGCCTTCTGGGCCCTTTCCCTCACATCAGACCTTGCTGCCTGACTCAGAGGTAAAGAAAAGCCTATTACCCTTACCCTATTACCCTATTAACCTATTACCTTATCTAATTAACTCATATGTGACTTTTAAGCATCATGGCTGTTTTTTTCATCTTCATCTATGAGATCCCAAAAGCAACTTTATGTCTAAAGGAGAAAGGAGCACAGGGGATTCCTTACAAGGGTGCAGACATGGCTAAAAAGGGAAAGCCCACTTCCACACTTCCAGCAGTTCTGGCTCTAGGATTCTGAATTGAATTGCATGAGCTTCCGGAAGAGTTTTAGTCCACCCATATGAAGATGGCTTTGTGGAATGCTTTATCAGGCATCTGTACCCAAGATGTTCACTCCCCCACCTTGGAAGGAAAAGCAAAACTTGTGGTTAAAAAGGCCTGAAGTTTTATGGAGTTTCCATAGGCCAAGTGTAGCGAAAGATTGAGTATATAGATCTGAGTAATGTGTGGGAGCAGGAAGAATACAAAAAATATGCATTTATATAGTTCAGGATAGATGGAAGGGATGGAAAAGTAAAAAGAAAAAAATAAAAATCAAAGGAAAGAGCAAATAAGCTCCATTATTAATATAAATAACTATTATCCCAGGAGTGTAGATAAGCTTGTCTTACTAGGCAGTCTTTTCAGATTTAGGCATCAAGCCACAAAAACAAGACCCAGAGCCATAATTAGGGGTAGAGCTCCACAGCAGCATCAGATACATTGATCTTTTGAGATATGAAGGACTGGTCTCCTGTAGGGTACAGAAGAGGATACCATACAGACTTAAACCAAGGTACTCATGCTCTGCTTTAAAATCCTCATCTACTGACAGGAATTCTTCTCAGAGAGTATTAAAACGTACATAAATAAAATATTTTATTTTAAAACACGTGTTACAAATAATTTGAGATCTTAATTTATTAGAGCACTTGTCTCCTATGTGGGATCACTTCTTTGATAATGGAACATCAGTATTTCTTCTGCCTTCCACTGAGGTGACAATGAAGAAGGAAGGAGGACACAGAGGAGTCCAAATCCCCTTGTTCTGGGAGCACAGTGCCCGGCCAGGTGAGATGGAGTGAAACTGGGGGCAGGGAGTGGGGTGGGGAGGCTTCCCCTCACCATAGCTCTGGAGGCTATGGCACTTCCCTGCAGGGAGTTAAAAAAAAAAAAAAAAAAGTCACGAAAAAACCCCAAAACACTGTCACGTCCTCCTGTGGCAGCAAGCTGTTAGGACTTTTAGATGAACGATCACATCACAAAGAGGATAGATAGATAGATAGATAGATAGATAGATAGATAGATAGATAGATAGATATTGTGGTTGTTTAGATAACAACACCAAACTGATTCCTTGAAGGATTCCCGTGTCATCCTTCTGTTTTCCAGAGCTTCCAAACGAAGCGAGTGTCAAAGCCCCGTGGGCTGGAAAAGCACCAGTGAGAAGTGTCCTTCTGTCCGTGGGGGGCTCGTGTGCCGGTTTGCCCCCAGCCCCACCACCCACGGTCCCGCGGGAGGGCGGCACCGCGCAGGGCGGGCAGGAGAGATCTCAGTGCCCGAGGAAAAAAAAAAACCAACAAAAAACCAAAAACCAAAAACAAACCCAAACAAAAACAAAACAACAAAAAAAAAAACAAACCACAAAAAAACCAAAAAACCCCAAAACAACAAACAAACAAACAAAAAAAACCACAAAAAAGCAAACAAACAAACAAAAAAACCAAACAACCCCCCCCCCCCCCCAAAAAAAAAAAAAACCAAAAACCAAAAAAAAAAACCCAAAACACTCGAGTCCCACTGAAACACGGAGGTTTTGAGGTAATCTCTCCAAATAGACGGGAAAGCTGGGGGGGGCCGGAGGGGGGGGGGGGGCATCATCCCACGCCCGTGAAATTTGGGGTGGAGGTTCTTGGGCGGCCGCAGGACCGCATCGGGTGCCCCTTTTGCTCTGCCCGAGGAGGGACAGAGTCCCCCGGCAGCCCTGCCTCCCCCTCCCCGGTCCCGCCGCCCGGGAGGAGCCGGGACCGGCGGGGAATCGTGCCCTCCGGTGGCCACCGCCGGCCGCACAGCCCCAGCCCCGCCGGAGGAGCCCAGCGGCACCGAACCGAGCCCCGATGGACCCTGTCTTGACCGGCCATCCCCATCCTTCGTTGTACGAGCTGCCGCCGTGAACAGGGAGAAATTTAAAAAGGAGAGAGAAGCCCCCAAAATTTGTCTCGCCTTCAGGTCCTTTATAAATCTTTTCTGACCGTTTGCTGAGTTTGTACCATAGCCCAAAGGGAGTTCTCAGCTCGTCTCCTGTTGTGCATAAACGTCAGTGTGAAAAGTCCCTGGGTGCTTTCTTGTCCCTTTTGAAGGTATTTGGTCTGGACTAGGCATCCATAGGAATTATACTACCTGGCCATGGAAATCGGGGTTTTCAAATAGGTCTTAAAGGTAGAGCTTCTAAGGAAACTCCGAACTGAAAGCTTTCACATGGAAAAGAATTATGCAGGTTGTCTCCAAGTGTGCATATATGTAATGCTGAATATCCCAAGAAATCCCCACCAGTGAGAGAGTTTGGTATTTTACCAGAGTGAATTGCTTTTGAGAACTAAATTACAATATGCATGTTGCATTGGGAACACTGAACAGCCTGATGCAACCCAGTTGTAATCTTTGTATATGCCCATAACATGTTGGTGGACAACATTGTAGTTGTCACTACCAGATCTTCTGCACATTAGTTCTTAAAATTCTGCTGTGATTTATATACAGGCAAACAAAATCAGACCTTTCATTCATTCTTAAACAAAAATCAAAGAAAAAATCAAACTGGCTGCCTACTCCCTTCAAAAGCTGTGATGTTTCTGCCTGGGTAAGATAAATCCTGCTTGTCCTAGTCTGGAATGTCTTAGCAGGTGATGGGTGCCTACACAGGACATAGCTGGAGGAATCCCTTCTAATTGTTTCACTCTGATCAGCCATAACCACAATGATTGTCACAGCCCAATTCATTCTGTCATTGCACTAAACCTACTCCTCATTTATTTAACTCCACTCTCACACCCCCACCTGTCTAGGGGGTTACTTTCACCAGTGTTATATGTTACTGGACAGATGACTACATGCTGAAGTTCTCTGTGTCCTGAGTGTGCCCCAAGTAAGGGCTGATTCCACAGAACACATTTTCCTGAGCTTAGGCCCAGGGAAACTTGCAGAAATGGACCTGGAAATCTCCCTGGAAAGGCCTTGGAGCTGCTTGTAGCTTTGCTTGCTGCCTCCAAAGAACAAAGCAGGGTTAAGAGCCTTCCCAGGGAGCCAGCCTCACCCAAGCTATGTCTATCCGTTGCAGAGAGCAGGGCATGGCATCCTTCATCCCACACTCCTGAATGGTCTGCTGGTCTACCTTGGTGGCTTTTAGCAGTTCAAAACAGATGGTTTAACACTGTATGAACTACACACATAGTTTTAGTGTGAAATAAAAAGCCTCCACCTCCATCCCCACTAGAACCATATATTTTGAAATAAACCAGGGTTGAATTGATTTTCTTTAAATTCTGCAGAGTACCTTGTCCCCTCCCCTTCCAGCACACACACATATGCATGCACACTGCAAAAGACCAACTGTACATGCACACACAGAGAAACACACTTCACACATAAACACACCAGTACATCCTTCTCCACAGACACCCAGACATGACTCTCTCACACATCCAGCCTCTTCCAGATGTACCTCTACATCCCAGCACAAGGTAGGGATGCTGCCCAGCAGCAGGACTGAGGGATCCAGGTGAGCTCCTACAGTCAGCCCAGTGGCAGATCCCCTGGGCCACACCTTTTCCACCACAGCTTGCCTGGCCTCTGCACTTCTGGCATGGGTCTTGGCAGTAGCACCATGGACTGAGTTTTCTTTGCTCTCTAGAATGTGAATTGTGAGTCAAAGAAAAATCTCAAACCAAAGTGAAAATTATGGGGTTTTCTGTGTAATCATGGCTTATACAGCAGTGTGCTGGTCCCAGGTTGCACCATTTCTAACTGCTGCTGGTTGCTTTAGCTGCAGTTTCCGTGAAGAGTAGCTGATGCTAATGCAAACCACCTACTATGGTCAGCCCCTCTCCTCTTTCCTCAAGGTCACCACCTGCCTACATTCTTTGTGTTTTCCAGTTTTCCAAACCATGTAACACTCCCTCCCTACATGTCCTTACCTCTCATTCCCACCCTCCCCATGCCCCATGGAAAGCAGGATCAACACCTGCTTGTTCTGTGTCCTACTCAAAAGTTCATATGACCCAGACAAACCCACAAACCCTCAAGAGACACTGTCCCTCCCTCCTCTCAGTGTATGACTTCCATTGATTTTGCTGATGTGGAGCCCAACCATCTCTGGAGCATGGCCTCAGAGTCCCAGCAAGAAAAAAGGGTTTGAATTTACACTTTGATGTTGTGCTGGGGTTTTTTTTGCTGTTTGTTTTGTTTTTTTAATGTAAGAATGGGATAGAGAGGGAAGGAAGGAAGGAAGGAAGGAAGGAAGGAAGGAAGAAAGGAAGGAAGGAAGGAAGGAAGGCAGGCAGGCAGGCAGGCAGGCAGGCAAACCTACAGCTGCTCACCACCATTGTTGCCAACCTTTGCTGTGTAATGATTCTGTTAAACACCTCAGAGGAGCACCAGGCCTCTGGCCACATTAAAAATTACCGGTGAGAGGGAGGTGGAAAGAGAGCCAGCTCTTCTTACCTTGAGGGCAGCAGCTGCTGCCAGCACAAGGGAGCCCCTGTAGCTTCGTGGTGTAAAGGTGAGCAAAAAGTCCTATAGGTTGTAGCACACGCATCTGGGACAGGCTGAAATCATGGGAAACTGTACTCACTCTTTGTGGGTCGCTGTGTCTTCCCTCTCCTGGTAAGTCAGTCCCTCTCTTTTCCTTTGGTGCTGTTTCCAGCTGTTTCCCCAAAGAGAAGGTTTAGGGCAGACTGTTACTTGCTCACTGCCCTGGATGGAAGACTCAAGGAGGAAAGCTCAGCCGGGGGAAGCAGAGGAGCGGTGGGGCAGCTCCTGCCGCTCCGAGTGCCCGTCGGGCGCTGTGTCAGGCAGCGGGGACATCGGCCGCGACAGATCGGGGTCCTCTGCCCCTCGAGAGCGGCTTCTCTGGGAACCTGTCCCCTCGCAAAGACCCCAGGCAGAGGGGAAAGCTGGCTTTTTTCTCCGGAGCAGATGACAGCGCTCCTCCAGAAGCACTGTCTTTTGCGTTCCCGGGCTTTATCGCTCCTCTGCTATTTTGTGAGCTCTCCCCGCCCTCTCGCCCCACATCCAGCCCAGGAGCCTCGGCGCTGCCCCAGCGCTGCCAGCTCTGCCCCACGCCCGGGCTGTCCCGTCTGAGCGGTCGCTGCCGGGATGGCCCCGGAGGCGTGCGGTCCACTCGCAGGGAGCAGCAAAAGTGAATTGCCCCGTTTACTAATGGTTGGCAATTTCTAGCTTTTCCTCCCCGTTTGAGTCGGAGTTGTTGTTAAAAAGCCACACCACCTGCTCTGTGCTGCCAGCGAACGCGGAGGGAGGCACAAAGGCGGGGGATGGGGAGAAATAGTTTCGGATGCAAACATGAAAGAAAATTTGACATAAACAGGTTCAATTCCAAGGAAGTGCCGGAATCGAACGCTTCCAGGGAGGGTGAACTGAAGTGAGAGACCGGCAGCCACCGAATGCGGGCAGAGAGGGTCTGCACAGCCTCCACCCTCCCGGTGTGTCAGGCTGGGGGCTGCAGGGGAGCGGATCCTCCCCGGTTTGTCTTAAGACGAGCTTAAGGACTGATGCGTCCAAATCAATGCTTAGTTTTCCTGCTGCTTCCACCTCTGAAGATGACTTTCTCCAAGTGCTGTCCTCCAGCCTGACGGGACAAGTCTGTGATGTCCCCCATACCCAGTCCAGAAATGTGGGAGTCCCTCAGAAAGCCCGAGACCGGGGGCGCTCGGTGACGGGAGAGCCGTGTGTGTAAAAGCGGGGGAGAATTAGGATGTGCCTTGTTGCTGTCCCGCGGGTAATTTCCCTTTCCTCTTTTTCGCTTCAAGCCTTGCCCGCTACGGAGGGGAAAGCCCGAGAGATGCGGGCGGCTCCTCGGCTGCCCCAAGGCAGCCCCCCCCAGCGCAGGGACTAAGAGACCCCTCTGCAGCAGAGCAGGGGGTGCACTGGCACCCCCATACCCTCAATCCCAGGCCTCCCAGCACCATCCCAAAGCCGAGCGCGAACCGAAGGAGCCTGAGGGAGAAACCGCAGAGAGGGAAGCCGAGAAAGGGGTTGGGGTAAGGATGTATGTGTGTGTGTAGGGGGAGGCCAGATCACTTGTGAATGGCTTGAAAAAAATAATTGGGGGAGGGCGTGGAGGGGGGGAAGCGGAAACTTTCCTATAAAACTCAGCTAAAGTCCCTCCTCTCCACGTCAGGCCAATGACACTGCTGCCCCCAAACTTTCCGCCAGCAGGAGCTATAAGAACCTCCAATTCTTCAACTTTCTCCCAATCCCAGACACCTCGAAGGGGCTCCAAGGAGGGATCGGGAGGGAATTTTTTTGGTTGGCTTTTTTTTTTTCCTCTTGGATCCTGATGCCATCCCCCCTCCCCCCAAAGTGAGGTCCTCCCTCCCTCCCTCCCTCCTCCTCCTCCTTCTCCTCGCAGGCCAGCGAAGCAGCCGACCAAGGGGGAGCTGGCGGGTTAGGTGCCCCCCTCTTCTCCCTGCCCTCCCCCCCCTCCCGGCCCGCTTCTCGCATCTCCCCCCAGAGATGATGCAGCAGGACGAGTCAAACTCGCCAGTCTCCCCCGCCGACGACAGCTTGAGCAACAGCGAAGAGGAGCCGGACCGGCAGCAGCTGCCCAACAGCAAGAGAGGGGGACGCAAGAGGCGCTCCAGCCGCCGCAGCGCCGGCGGAGCCGTCGGGGCCGCGGACGAGCCCTGCAGCCCGGCCCAAGGCAAGAGGGGCAAGAAGTGCGGGGCGGGGGGGGGCGGAGGCAGCAGCAGCGGCGGAGGCAGCCCCCAGTCCTACGAGGAGCTGCAGACCCAGCGGGTCATGGCCAACGTGCGGGAGCGGCAGCGCACGCAGTCGCTGAACGAAGCCTTCGCCGCCCTGCGGAAGATCATCCCCACACTGCCCTCGGACAAGCTGAGCAAGATCCAGACCCTCAAGCTGGCGGCCAGGTACATCGACTTCCTCTACCAGGTCCTACAGAGCGACGAGCTGGACTCCAAGATGGCAAGCTGCAGCTATGTGGCCCACGAGAGGCTCAGCTACGCCTTCTCCGTCTGGAGAATGGAGGGCGCCTGGTCCATGTCCGCATCCCACTAGCAGGCGGCGTCCCACACCCGCATCCCCCCGGCAGGAGCCCTAGGTAAGGCAGGGACCCCGAAACTGCCCGGGGGTTGAGGGGGGAGGTGGGTGTGTGGGGGAGCTGAGGCGCCGCCGGCTGCGCCTTAGGCCGGGCACGCGTGTCCGTGGGGCGAGACGGGCCCTCCCCATCCGGCGGGGCCTGGTCGAAAAGCAAGAGGGTGTTGAAGGTGCCCTTCCGTCCCCCTGCGTGCCCCGAGGTGTGCCCCGGTTCCGCGGGGCCCGGGCGGTGCGGGATGGGAGGTGGCGGCGGTGCGGGTGTGCCCCGGCCTGATGGGCCCGGCCTGAGATCACTTCTGCACCAAACGCTGCGGAGCCAGCGGGGCTGCTGGGATGATTCCTCCTCCTCCTCCTCCTCCTGCTGCTAGTATTTTGAAGTGAATCCATGTCCGCCTGTCTGCTTCCCGACCAGCATTTCCTACCGCCCAGCAGCCCCTTTCCGTCGGCTCTGACACCGCTGGCTGCCGGGCCTGGGTGTCACAGGGCCACCGCACCTCCTGCAAGGCAGGGACAGGAGTTTCTCTCTCCTCTATTCATGCATGAGAGAGAGAGGTTTAGGGAGCTGTGTGTGTATCTTTCATTTCAGTAATGAGTTTTCCGCCCTCTCTGGGTTTTTGCAGATGACATTGTTCCCACAGAAGGAGAAAATGGACATTCTAGAGACTCTGAAGTTGGATACGATTTTTTGTTGGTCTTGTCTTTTAAAAAAAAAAAAAAAAAAAAAAAAAAAAAAAGTACCAAGGATTTCTTGGAAATTAGAAGAGCAATATCCAAATTCAAAGCAGGGCGTGGGGAGCACTTAAGGAAAGAGAAAGAGACAAGGGCTTTGGACAGTGACTACCCTTTGGGCGTCGGTAAAATCCACACATCTCTGCATTCTGATAGAAGTCTGAACCGTTCGATTTTTTTTATTTTTTTTTTTTAATTTTGACGAAGAATGTTGGAATTTAACTTTGATTTTTTTTTTTTTTTTTTTTTTTTTTTTTTTTTTTGCATGCATTCCCAAGAGGTCGTGTCTGTGAGCCACTGATGAAAGGAAATACGTTATTGTGGACTTTCTTCATTCTTGAATGAAATCAACCAACCAGCCGAAAAATATCCCTGTAGAGATGATTTTTTTAAATTTTTTTTTTTTTTAGGGGGGAATAAGCTGGGCTCAAGCTGTTATATACCCGGTTCCTAACTTTTTTATTATTATTATTTTTCTTCTGAGAGAAAAAAATAAACATTTTATTTATTTATTGATGACCCATGTTAAAATGCAAATAGATCCGGTGTCTAAATGCATTCCTATTTTTATGATTGTTTTGTAAATATCATTGTATATTATTTTTCTGCAATAAATAAATATGATTGAAATTTTAATAACCTTAAAGTTTGATCTCTCTGAGAACTCAGGCTTGGAACTGTAGATAAATACCTACTTGTTGAGCTGTAAAGACACCCAAGAGAGAGGGGGCACTAGTATAAACAAACCGGGTGAAAAACGCAAATAAACTGGCTACTGACAGGCACAGACACGTTATTTATTGAGACAGCTTTATTATTCTGAGTTGAAGCTCACTGCATTTGGGGTGGAGGGAGATATTCTCTCAATCCTTTCTCTCCCTCTCCTCCTTTAATCTGAACGCCGAGTGCTGCAGAGTTGCGGGCAGAGTTCTCACCGCAGAGCTCCGGCGCTGCCTCTCTGCTTTGCCCCCAAATATAAGGCAGGACCAGGGCCTGTTCCCCAGTCCCCGAAGCAGGAATATTTGCTGATGTTCCTAAGGAAGAGGCATTGGTTTAAAACAGGGATTCGTCCATCTGTGGGCAAAGCGAAAGAAAGTGTGATTGAAATAGGGAAGTGTCTAGCGAGTGGGGTTTTCCGGTGGAAGTGATGTTTGACTGCTCTGCTCTCTAGGGTTTTATATAATATATAGACTGGCGATCACATTTACGTTGTACAGAGCAAGGAGGTGTTTGCTAACCAGCCCTCTTCTCTTTTTCTACACGCAGGGCGCACGTTGCCTCTGTTCCTACGAGGTCCCAGTATGGGGCAAGACCCTAGTTGTAAGAGAAGGGGAATATCTAGACCATAGCTTTCGGAAGGAAGATGAAAAGGGAAGTTGCTCCAGCTTTAAAAAAATTAAAAATAATTTAAAAGAATCCCACTAAAACAAACCCCAAACCCAGTCGTTCTAAGCGGGCAGCTGATTCTCTCTCTCTGCTGTCACTTGCTCACCTCCTAGTGCTTCGCAGCCGGAGAGGCTCCTCCTGCTTCTCCGCGGCTTCAAACAGTGCGCGGGTGCGTAAGGGCATCCACCGCGGAGCGCCCGCCCTAGGAGCCGACCAGTGTCCCCTGTAGAGACAGAGACTCTGCTGCCGCATCCAGACGGTGTCTAGGGTAAATATAATGGGATTTTTTTTCAAAACAGAGTCTGTTTACCTAGGCCAGGTTAGGCTGACTTTATTTCCTTCGTGTTTTTTTGTTTTGGGTTTGTTTTTTTTTTCCATACCCACACACTGCCGTCTATTGCTGACAGAACAGTATTACGAACTTAATATCGTGCATATTTTAGGCCAATTTAGTGCGCAATGTTTACAATAGAAAGCCCGCAGCGCTTGTTTGCACTGCCGGATTAGCGAGGACTTGCAAATTGGATGAAGGCTCTGGTGGTCGCGTCCCTCCATGAGAAGGAGCCCCTCCGAGCTCCGGGGGGCTGCTGCCTCCCCCCGGTGCCCCGGACCAGCAGCTCCCCCCTCAACGACTCCCACCTCTGGAAAAAACCCGCTCCGATGCGATCCGGCTACCGAGGAGGAGGTAATAATACCTGTTCGCCTTGCTTCGGCTGCAGCAAAAGCAAAGGGCAAGGGGGAGCAGACGCGGGGCTTTGGCAAATGGGGCTAGGGAAATCTTGGGGTGGTTTCGATTGTTCATTTTGGGGTAGAAATCACACTGAGGAAAGAGGGGGAAACGCTCCATGTTTAGGAAGAGAACAGGTTGAGGGAAAAACGAGATGAGGTGCTCTGTGCTGAAGCGAAGGCGCCTTTCGTGGTCGCGGATACCTGCGAAATACGAATGAGGCATCAAGGGAATTTTTAAAACTACAGATCAAGATATTCTCGTCCTCAGAAACCCGGAGCAACTTCACTTGATGGACTTAAATCTTATTGACTCCTCCGCAGTCAACGAGCGGCCTCTTGGCCTAGCCCTTGCTAACACTTCTCCAGCAAGCTAAAATAACCGGGTGAGAGAAATCCCCAGTTCCTTTTCGGGGTGCTCATGCGATTGTCGGGTCACTCCACCTCAGCCCTGGGTCCCTCCAGCCGGGTCCTTGCGGCCGCAGAGCTCTGCCCGAGCACCAGGGCACTCAGCTGGTGAGCTTTCTTGCCTACGACCAGCTAAATTTGCTTCATTTAAAAAAAATCATAAAAAAGGGATAATCCTGATTTTAAAAAATAGAAACGTGCCCTTTTCTGGGTTGGGATGGGGGCCTGCAGTGGCCTGGTGCTCCTAGGGCTAAAGCCAAAAGCGATTAAGGCTTACTGAAGGAAAAAAAAAATAATTAAAGGTATATTAATTTGTCTTTTGGGAATTTTAAACACTCTTACAATCAGAAAAATGAACTCTGTCTTTGGAAGTCCTGACTGATTTTGCTTCTTTCCCCGAGGCATCGACGCGTCCCCTTTATTTGCAGGAGAGAAAACCCGAGCGGAGAAGAGGTCCTTGCCAGGGCCAGGGCCCGGGCCCCGAGGAGCTGGGGGAGCGGGGAGGCGGCGGGTCCGGCGGTCCCGGGCGCGGAGGGTGCGCGGCGCTGAGCCTCCTGCGGGGCGGCGGGCGGGGGGCGCCGGCCTCGGGCCCTTGCACATTCCTGGGTTTGGCAGGGGCCGCCCCGCTGCTTTCTCCAGGCCGGTATCGGATTCCTCCCAGGCGTATGATTTCACTTGAAGTCCTGCCCAGGAGCCCTTCAAAGTGCGCGCCTGTCCCGCTCCCATGATGTCAGGCGGTTTTCCCTGCATCTGTAATTTTAAGCAAAACAAACAAACGCGTTAGGGGGGTGGGGGGGGTGGAGGGGTGGGGAGAGAACGGGGAACACAGAGAATTCGTGGAAAAACGCGGAGGGAAAAGGGCTCACCTGCGGCGTCGGCAAGGCACCTGCAGCCCCGAAGAGAGCCATGGCGAGGTTCCGAGACTCCGTGAGCCTCTCCCGGGAAGTGGATCGGTTCCCGACACCGGTGTCCCCCCCACCAGGTCCTGTGCTACTTCCGAACGCCCTCGGTGCCTGCACCCTCCCCGTTCTCACGGCGCTGGTTTCACCTGCCTGGCAGAGAGCGGGAGCGCCTCGCCATAAATTGGCATCTTTGGGAAGAGGGTGGTGGTCACGGAGAGTTCAGTTCAACCCGTATAAGGGTCCTGGAGGCTCAGGCAAAAAAAGGGAAGCACACCTCCACGTCCTACCAGGGCTTGTGTTACTTACTGCACAACATAACCTGCCCGCAGTAAACATGGCACAGGATGTATTTTACATTAACTCATGCACCAGCTTCTTTCTACTTCAGTCCACTTAATGTTCTTGGCAAATCAATGCACGTGTCCTTTGAAGAAGGTGTGTAATTGGAGTTTAAGGCATGTATGGAATTCCCAGATGTCTATAAAGTAAGAAGGAGCATTTGGCAGGTCACTTGAAGGTGGAGCAGGTTAAAATCACTTGTACAAAAGTCGTCCTTTTCCTTTTTCAAAAGCAAACAGCCGTCCATTTATATAGACAACCTCTTGATCGAGACTGAGGGAAGATTAGGGTGGTTTTACAGAGAAGGAACAATAAAGTTCCGGAAACATAATGGTGATGATTACACCCGCCTAAAATTCCGAAATGAAACGCAAAACAAACCCAAACATTCAGATTGGGGGAAAAGCTGTCCATCTGAAAATCTGTCCAGCTGAAAGTTCCCTGTCTTCTCCGACCTCTCAGGAGCCCTTGCACCCCTCTGATTTAGGTGGTCTCAATGTATTGGGTAGCAGACCCTTCCCCGCTCTTTTCATAAAGAGGTGGCATCAAGTTTGTGGGAACTTTGAAAAAATTCTCTTGTTCCTTTTAGGGACGTGGGCAAAAAAGGTTGCGTTCCACTCCAAAATAACCTCGAAGAACCACACTGAAATCAAGGCGGCTACAATCATAACAGCAACAATTAATAACAGCAGAAATAATAAGGAAAACTTTTTGGAATAGTTAAGTGCTCATCATTTGGTACTCATCCTACCAGTGTTCGCGCAAAATATCAGCCCGAGCGGCACTGCAGATTTGCTTGGGGGGTGGGGGTGTGTATGGGCAGCAAATCCTGTTTTCTGAAATCCCCAGCCGCAATATTGCGGCGGGACGAAGACCCTCTCTGTCCCCTAATGTGGGGAAACTAGGAGGTGGGAGGAAGGAGAGAAAGGGCGAGAGAAGGATGCTCTTGTAAAGGCTCGGGGTCGTCCCCTCGCGTTTAGGGTTGCTTTGTTCTTTTTGCGACGAGGCAGAGTGATTAAACAAGCAGTCCAGAAAGGACCAATACACACGGCTGCAATGCTGGGGGAAAGGGGAGCTTCAGAGGTGAAGGGATTTTGACACGTGAAAAGTTAAGCAGGTACCTGAAGGGAGGTTATTTTGACCAGATGTTTGAGCTTTTATGAAAATGTCACGTGAAGCGAACAGATGTACAACTTGCAAATGGAGCCCCGCCCTGTAAATACTGGGAAGAGAAAGGCTCACCAAAAATCAAGCGTGAATAATTCCTGCAATTTTTTACATGCGTGTATTTATGCACAGATATACATTATGTCGGTTCGATTTACATATTGCTTTTTATTTGTTTGCTTCTTTGTTTGCGGAAAAGAAAACACAGCTGTTCGGTCCAAACTTGCTATTCTCTTCCAGTCTGCTGAGCTAAAGTCATTTTATCCTTTCCTTTCCTTTCCTTTCCTTTCCTTTCCTTTCCTTTCCTTTCCTTTCCTTTCCTTTCCTTTCCTTTCCTTTCCTTTCCTTTCCTTTCCTTTCCTTTCCTTTCCTTTCCTTTCCTTTCCTTTCCTTTCCTTTCCTTTCCTTTCCTTTCCTTTCCTTTCCTTTCTCTTTTTAATCTCTCTCTCTCTCCTCTCCATCTCTTGCTCTAGCTCTTGCTTTCTTTTTCTCTCTTTCTCTTGCTTTTTCTTTCCTTCTTTCCTTCTTTCTTTCTTTCCTTCCTTCTTTCCTTCTTCTTCTCCTTCTTTCTTTCCCTTCTCTCTTTCCTTTCCTTCTTCCTTCCTTGCTTTTCCTTCTCCCTTTCTTTCTTGTCCGTCCACCCCCTCCTTTAGTCTCGGATCCGTTTGATCCCAAGGAAAGCCTCGGAACAGTGCTGGGAGGAGAAACTGAGACTAATCAATTGCCTTCTGTTTGAAGGTGGGTAGAGACTGCTAAGCAAGCAGAGCCCGGACTAGCAGCCCCGAACCCTCCGGCTGCAGCGGAGGTTGGTGGTGCTGCCCGGTTCTGCCCGGGGCTACCGGCTCGGTGCCCGCCGCCGGGGAGCGGCACCGCGGACAGACGGATTCCGTCGGCCCTGCCCTGTCCTGTCCTGCCCTGTCCTGTCGTGTCCATCCCGTCCCGTCCCTGTCCCGGCGCTGGGGAGAGGGGCAGCGCCGCGACTTTCCAGGCAATTGTCCCTGATCCGTCGTTTTCCGAAGGAAGCACTCAGCCCATAGCTAGACGCGAGCCCTTCGTTCCTGGAGGGGTTTTACTCTTTTTTTGCGTTATTCTTTTTGCTTTTCAGAAAGTCCTCCGGTATTTTAGTTTAAAAACGATGGCTCGCGTTACCTCCATGATACCGGTGGCTACTATTCTATTATTATTGTGCAGGATGGCAGGTGTGGGGGGCGGGAGGTGGCCCCCCTGGTGGCCCCACTCTTCAAGCCCCGCAGCCTGGAGGTACAAGGCAGATCAATGAGATGCAGCCATTGCCAAGGAAAAGTTCTGTGCTGGAGAAAGGGGCAGGCTGGGGGCGGGGGTTGGGGCTCGGACTCCTCCAAACACCTGTCTGTGTTCTGGACGCTTCATTCACAAACCATTTCGATGGGCTGTCAATGTTCCTCGCTTCTTTCTGCACATCTGCTTCTGAAAGTGGGCGCCCAGATAAATTTCGGCAGGTTTGATCTGCGGTGGAGGCTTTTATAATAGGTACTTCTACTAAATAATAGAACATTTCTCACAGAACTTCACCAGACAGAAACGAATTCAGTCTTTATTTTTCTTTCTACGCAAATGTTTTCAAAGGTAAAAAGGTTTCCATTAAGCATTTTAGTTTTGAGAATGACAATGCAGGCATATATAATGCAGATAAATAGACTGAGGTGCTACCCATAATCTATAGCATTAGTCTGAAAATCCCAAAGGATTCTTAATCTAGATTTATTGCTTTTGAGTCTCAATCACATGATCTTATAAAAACGTTTAAAGTGAATATAAATGGAAGTTTTTTAAAAATATAAGACTGACGGTGAATCTTTCTTTCTTTCTTATTCATTGACGCTATAAGTGAGGGATTAAGGATATTCAGCTGATATCACAATTATCAGCAAAACCTATTTGTTGTGTATTCTTAACCCAATTTCGAAAAAAAAAAATCTGAAGAATGATTTTTTCATTCATCTCAGAATCTGAAAAAGAGTAAGATTTTTCTTTGCGGGTGAAAGTGTACATGTTCTGTATACACAGACACACACACATGCACACATTCACTTCTGAACCCTGGAGCTATCAAACATGTTTAGTGACTGAGTGAGATGCTGTCTACGAAGGGGTTGTTGATGTAGGAACCAAATTAGTGTTAATTTCAAACAGGCGGCTAATTCCTCCATGAACCCTCAGCACTTTCAAAGTGCCTTTCTGTGCTTCATATTTAATTACTTGCAATGGAAAATATATTCATTTCCCACGTAGAAAGATTAGCTAATTAAGACTCTTTCTCTCTCTCTCTTTCCCACTTTCTCTCTTTCTCTGTTCCTCTTTTTCTCTCTTCTTTTCTTTTCCTCTCTTCTTTTCTTTTCCTCTTTTCTTTTCTTTTCCTCTTTTCTTTTCTTTTCTTTTCTTTTCTTTTCTTTTCTTTTCTTTTCTTTTCTTTTCTTTTCTTTTCTTTTCTTTTCTTTTCTTTTCTTTTCTTTTCTTTTCTTTTCTTTTCTTTTCTTTTCTTTTCTTTTCTTTTCTCTCTTCTCTTCTCTTCTCTTCTCTTCTCTTCTCTTCTCTTCTCTTCTCTTCTCTTCTCTTCTCTTCTCTTCTCTTCTCTTCTCTTCTCTTCTCTTCTCTTCTTTCACTTTCTCTCTCTTTCTCCCTCTCCAAGTATCCTGGAACACCTTTTGACTTCAAGTTTTCTACACCAATATAAACCAGATCCAGAACAGACTCCCTTCCCCCTTCCCCTCAGTCCTCAGATCTGAACTTAAAACATATATCATAGATCAGTTTTCATGCAGCGAATTTAGGCATAGTCCTCGACCTGTATTTTCAAAGAGATTCTGGGCTGGAGTCTGCAATATTTAATCCAGTCAGCTATTAAATGTCCTCCAGCTTGAATAAAGAATTTAAACAGGCATCTGTGCTGGGGATAATGACAGTTAAAGCAGTTTGGGGTATAGTGTGTGGCGGAGCGGGGGGAAAAGGACAGAAGGACAATGATTATGTCTTTGATTTGGAAAATTCCTGAGTTTTAGGAGTTCTGTCAGAGTATTGGTGGGGGAGAACATGAAAGAAAGCCCTTTGCTCAGAGGCATGGCTTTAATGGGGAGAAATAGTCCTATTAATACCTGACAGCGCCTGACACTCGCCTTTCTTCTGCCTGCCCAGCAGTAACGTGATACCCACTCCCCCCCCAGTCATGGCCAGGCCCCTCACAAGCAGCCCACTCCCCATGGGGGACCCTGCTCGGCCTCTGGAAGTGTCCTGGGGTCCAACCCTGTGAGGGTTCCTGGCGTCTGTCCCCTCCGAGGGGCCTCCCCTGGGGGTCCATATATCCCCTGCTAGGAGGGCTCCCTGAGGCATGATCCTGCTGGAGATCTCTCCCAGACACTCCACCAAGAGGTTTTCTTTTCCCTTCCCCTTTCTGAGACACCTTGAGACCTTGGGGTGGATGGGCTGGGGAACCCAATGGTGATTCAGACAGGAAAGTATTTTTGTTTTGTTTTTTATTTTCTTTCTTTTTTTCCTTCTTCTGTCAACTATTGAACTGATGGCCGGTTAGATTTAAAGATGGAGTCAGGGATTGGGCGGATTCCTAAAATCCTGCAGGGCTTGAATCCAAGGAAGAGCAGAGCTTCAGGAAGAGGCTCAGCTTTTGATTTGATGAAGCACGTGTCAGATTCTGCAGTTCAGGCAATTAAAACTCGCTTCTGATCAAAGGGCTTCATAAATCACCGGGAGAAGTGAACTGGTCAGAGACAGCTGTCTGTGTGAGCAAGCGGGGGGCAGCTGCCTATCCCCACCTTTTGGACACTGTCATCCACTCCCACTGCCTCCAAAGAGTCTTGCTGGGAGTGGATTTTTCCTGCTGTTTTATGGAGGCTTGTTTTATTTATGGAGGCATTTCAGCAGGAAAAAAATATATGAGGGAGTTCATGACCACTGGTAACTGTCCCAATGGCATAGGTGCCGCAGGATTTTCTTTTCTGATTAGAGAAAAATGTTGGATGCTGAGGGAGTAGTGATAAAAACTATTTCCCTTACCCTTAAAATTGAAGCATGAGATATCCGATTTTTGGGGCTGGGATCAGTCCTAGGACAGCCCTGACCACAGATCAGGGAACTCATGCCCAGCACCTCTTGGCTCTACCCTCAGCTGTCTCCATTTCTAGGGCCTGGGCAGTGAAAGGGAGCGGTGGAATGGAAAGGGGAGAAGATAAAAGGGTTTTGCATCTGAGTGAAGGCAAAGCCCACTCATTCTTGAAGCAGGGCACCAGAGCCATGGAGTTTGTGCATCTCTGTGTGTGCCAGCCCCTATCTGTGAGTTTTGGAGTGTCAGGGACTGTTCCACCAGTCAGCTCCCCACTAGTGTATATTCTTATGTCAGGCTTGGTGTAATAAAGGTTTTTACAGCTTGAAGGAGTGCTCTTTGATATTGGAATTTAGGGGTGAACCTATTAGTGGTCTCAAGGCACTTGTCAAATTTGAGTGCTTCTTGGTGTGATTTATGGCAAAAAGCTCCTTTCTGACACTTCCAGATGCTAAACCTTTCACCTCACAGAAAACGTGCTTGCAAGAGCCTGGGTGAGTCTCTGCCTCCTCTTTAAAACAGTGCCTCTGGGGTAATAAGATGGGATGCAAGCCCAGTAAGGAACCTTTTTATGAGAATTTCCAGTGGTTCAAACCATTTCCACAATGGTTTCTGCCTCCTTCCAGGACCCAGGCTGTCCATGGACATGCAGCACTGAACCTGTCCCAACCATCCGGAGAAATGCAGGACACCTGTCCTACCTCTACGTCCTTCCTTCAGATCGACTTCTTAAGTTGCACTTCAGGCAGCTTTTCAACCTTCCTCTGCCCTTTTTTTTCATTTGGCCAGCTGAGTCATGAGGAGTCTCTGGAGATCCTTTTCATGCAAGGCTTTTCAGAGATTTCTCTGGACAGAGGGCAGCTATGGAGTGAGAATTTGAGACAGGAAAATAGGGGGCATTCATCTTCAGAGCACAGCAATCACTATGAACTCTCCCAGGCTACTCCAACAGGCTTGGGATACCCTTGCCAGAGATGACTCACAGATAAATTACCAATGGCCCACAGAGAACAAAAATTGCAAGGGGATGGGTGTTCTCCAACATGTAGCGGAAGCCTTGCAAACAAATGCCTCTCGGTGGATGGTGGAGCCTGATCTGCATTCCTGGTTCTCATGAACAGCAGGAAATAAAAACAAAAATAGATCAAAATTCACTATGTGGTAACTTCTTCCTTGCGTTTCTTGGCAGGTGGACTCAGATGTTTTATCTCACTAGGAAACAGAGAGACTTTTTCATTTGAAAGTGAAATAGCCCTCATTCCAAACTGAATGCAGCAGCAAAACCAAATAACGTTGAGCTTGGCTAGTGCTAGGTGGGAAAAGGACTATCACTACATTAAAGTTAGCTTTGCAACAGCAGCTGTCATCAGCTCTCTTCCTCTATGGAATGCAAATGAGATCCAGAAAGGCTGATTTTCTTCAGTGCTGTGATCAAATTATGCCATATGGAATAAAAACAACAAAAGAGAGGGAGAAAGAAAAAGAAGGAGAGGAAGGGAGGGAGAAGGGAAGGAGGGGAGAAGGGAGGGCAGGAGCAGAGAGGAAGAAAGGAAGGAGGGAAGGCATGGAGGAGGGAGGGAGGGAGGGAGGGAGGGAGGGAGGGAGGGAGGGAGGGAGGGAGGGAGGGAGGGAGGGAAGAAAGGAAGAAAGAAGGAAGGAAGGAAGGAAGGAAGGAAGGAAGGAAGGAAGGAAGGAAGGAAGGAAGGAAGGAAGGAAGGAAGGAAGGAAGGAAGGAAGGAAGGAAGGAAGGAAGGAAATTTTTTAATTCATTTTCCTGAATGCATAATTAGCAGTGCCATTTATCTGTAAGTTCCCAGATAAACTGTTTCGGGGGGGGGGGGGGGGAGCAGGAATGGTTAAAAAGAAGAGGAAAATAATCCCTTCTGCTTGCATCCACATTATTTCATTTTACAAGTGTATCTGTTTCCTTCAGATGATAAATGGGTCAAAACCTTTTTTTTATTGTTTGTGCAGAACTGATCCTGCTGCTTTGAACCCCAATCAGAAACCTAACAGAAAAGTTAATATCAGTAAGACTGGCAGTTTGACAATCTGCTCCTTTAACAAAAGGCAATCTTGCTCCTCTCTCCTATGCTCTATTGGCCAGCCATATCAAAAGACTTAGGACTTCCTATGTCCTGATGCATGCATATTTTCCATGCAATGGAAAAAAACTTCCTCAAACTTCAAACCTATCAAATGTTTAGCATCTGAAGGATATTCATCTTTAGGAGTCAAGCCAAGAAGTGAATAAAAATTTAATTATTTCTGTAACATATGGGAACACTTAAAAGACAAAAAATCTGATACTTTGTATTGGTATTGGGAAGAAAATCGGCAATGTACTTTCATATTTGCTGGTCAAGACAGTGTTGCCACCAAAAGGCAATGCAAGCTCTTGAAACTGCAACTAATCCTGACAGTTTCTAAAACTGTCATATAGAGAGGTCAGTGGTCAAATGAGTGGTTACCTGCACCCCATTTAATGATAGAGTGGTGCTAAATGTTTACATCCAGGAAAAAAACATGTGTTTATCACTGTGTGTTCAACAGGAAAAAGAATATTTGTGTTCATAAGATTCTTCTGAAATGAGTTACCTCCCCTTGTATATGTGGGTATGGGAAGAGAGCAAAAAAATCCCAAACATTTTTCTAAAGAAACAAAGGAAATCCCCAATTCTAAAGTTAAAAATAGCTTCAATATACCAATCATTAGCAATGTCAGGCAGAGGAATGCTTCTTGTAGGGCCTGATCTACTGGGATAAACTCTGTGGGAGTCTTTCAGTGCATTTCTTGAGCCAATGGAGCAGCATACTACTGAGTTATTTTAGTATATCCCAAGCTAGGTGTTAGATAAAGTGAAATTCAATCTGACAGAGGTAGTGGAGTGACATGGAAAAGCCTCAGAAGACCTTTCTGTTATTGCCATTAACTTGTTGTCAATAAAGATCTAGGCAGTGGCAGTTTTAAACATGAGAGCCACCATTTTGGGTGATACATACCAGAATCTGGTTAAATAAAATCACACATCCATGCCATCACTTTCTTGATTTTAATTAAGAAGAAGAAGAACTATATGAGGTACCTATAACTACATAATGTGCCTAAACCAATCTGTATTGAAATTACACCCTATTTGTCTATCTAACATGAACACATTAAGCCTTTGTTCATTTCTTTTGCTGGTCTCACCAACCATTTGGTCATCAATCTGCTTTCTCTAAAATGACTTAATTAGACCTTCATATGTGAAATAAATTTCTTCATCTTCTGCCCTCCAGTTTTCTTTCTCCCGTCCTAAATCAGAACAGTACAAAAATTTCTAAAAAAATAAATCTGGAGCAGAGTTATATTTAGATTAGATGAGGGCAAAAAATGGTTTTCCATTTTTGGTCCAATTACACCACCTGCTTCTAGTACTCATAGGTCCTAGAGAGCAGGTACTCAAATAGTGACATGTAACTGGAAAGGATATTGGCTACTGGCTGGTAACTGACTGGTTATTTGCTTTTTATTCCATGGAGACTTGTGCAATTGGAGCTAGGGTAACTAAGATATTTTGGCTTTATAGGGGTTGTAGTCTCTAAAGTGTAAAAATTATAATCCCCCCTTCTTTTTTTTTTTTTTTTTTTTTCCTTTCATTTTCAATCCTTTCCTTTATTCTGTCACAAACATGCTTGGTGGTAGACTGTAGTTTAAAGGAGTTATTGGTATTAATTTCTAAACTCTTATCTCATTTGTACACAGCTTCACCATTGCTGACTAATGCAAACATCCTAGATGAATGCCAGTGCCATCATTATACTCTAACATAAAATTATATGTATTTTATGCCTTAAAATGACAGAGAAAACAGTTGACAGAAAATGAAACAGTCCAAGATTTTTTAAAGTTGTATCTTAAAATTCTTGCAAAATATATGCAGTTTCTTACTGATTAATAATACTGCCTCACTTTAAAGAATTGTGGGAAGCTTACTTCATTAACTTCTAAATATGCTGAGTATATGAAGTGGAAGACATTACCCAAATCCTATTTTTCAATATATAAAATTATATACACCACATAGTTAAACTGCATATAATTACATCTCTATAGATTACATATACACTTACACTATTGGTTATATTCCCACTAGTGTAATATATGAAGGTGATTTAAGCCAGGCAGTCTTAGTAGACATTTATAGCAGACCAAGGACAAGAGTGTGACTGCCATTCTGAATATTTTCTTTTAATTGTGCATTATTAAAGAATTTGAGTAAACTAGGTATCCCTGTATTAATATTGTATTAACAATAGTAAATGTGTTGCCTCCTAAAAATTTGTAATATTAAACCCCTTTCTCTCAAAACAAAATGAAAGCTAGTTCAGTATGAACCAAGTAAACTGTTCAGATTATTTGTCTTTTTTGTAAACTACATATAACCAAGTAAGCTAAATATTCAAGAAAGTATGGACTATTATGCCTGGATTTTTATGGGTAGTATAGCCTGCATGCTATACTACATGTCAAGCACTGATATTTTTATTCACAATAAGTAGCATATTACTCTATAAATAGTCCCATCAAAGCTGCCAGAGATATTAATAAAGTAAGGAGTTACTCACTGGGAGCTGAGACCCCAGAACTACTCACAGTAATATTTTTTTTTTAAACAAAGTATTAGAATCTGTATGCAATGGCAGGCTTTTGACAAGGCAGAATGAATTACCAGTGTCAGTGAGGAAAGAGGATTCACAAAGTAGAATGTGATTCATGGAGTGAATTTTGTACCACATGCTGCCAGTAATAATATGTCTTCCAGTCACAGAATGAAGTGAATCATTTTTGCAAACTGTGATGTGTCAAGGGAGACTGTGACCTTTTTAACTTCTTTCCAGAAAAAAAAAAGAAAAGATTATGGCCAGTAACATTGTAGCTAATTGTCTGTGAAATTAATTTTAAATTAACTGTTAATTTTTAATTAATTTAGCAATTTCTCTTGGGAAATCTTCAATAATTCAATGAAGTAACATTTATGTAACTTTTCTAGACTTGACATTTTGCAACCTCATCAAATATAGTGAGTTTGCCTTTTCCAATGCAGAATATAGATTTAACAACTATATTAATAGAACATCACCTCTCAAAAGTTGTGGCTGAGATATGAGCTGGTGTTTATTTGAGGCTACATCCACTTCTTTTCTGCTTTAAACCCCTTTCCTCATTGCTGCTGTTAGAGCCAAGAGTAGCTGTATTGTGAAGAGAAGGATCACAATCTCAGGGAAATGTGCAGTTTTCTTAACTTCTTAGTCGCAGCACATTTTTTTTTTTTTTTTTTTTTTTTTTCACTCAGTTCTTTTGGAATGCATGGGAGAACAGTGCAAACAATTTATTCCACCATTCCTACCTCTCCTTTAATTTATGCTAACATTTCTGGAATGAGAAGCCTAGAGAGTTGCTCCTGGAGATGCCATTGAACTAGTAACATTCTCTCCTGTACTATCCCAGGATCTACCTTGAAAATGTTGGGAGAAAACCAAGCAAATTCATTTTCAGACCTGCATTTTAATGGTGATGCATTTGGTCCCTCTGGGCACCAGGCAAAGTAAATCATGCCAGCAGAAAACCAATCTTTCCCAAGCTAGCAGCAAACAATTGCTTCTGGAAATCTGCTCTGTGAGTGATGCAACCAGAGTTTTTAAATGGTGCTGAGAACAAAGCTGGTATGAACAATCCTCAATATATCTGACTGTCAGTACTGCCAAAAGATTTTAGCACCTGAAAAAAATCTTCTTTTCTCAACACTTACTCTTTTTACCCAAATGTTCACAAGTAAGTAAAACGAGATTTTGCTATTCTCAGCAAAATAAGCTCTTCCCTGGGGCTATGATCAATCAATGATAGCTTTTTTTTCATTCTACAATCCTGGTTTAGGGACATGGGAAGGAGATTTGCCAAGGCCACCTGCCCCAAGTCAGCTAGCCAGGCCTTGGGGACCCACAGGGAAATGAGCTGCAGGCTTGGTGTGGGTCAGGGATAGATGTCAGCAGGTCCATTGCTGCTGTAGAAGGGACTCCATGGGTCCAACAGTCCTAATTCCTGCATGGTCATTTGTCTCACAAGGTCTGTAACTGGTGCTGTCAAGCCTTGCTGTCAAAAGAGTTACTGGAGGAGGTTGCTCTGGGGTTGTGAACCTAGATAGTGTCCAGCCACACAGATTGTCAGTTCCTCAGCTTCATGGATTTTATCTGACAATATTAGTCAGCTCTTCACACCCTCTCCACTCAACTTGAGTCACATTTCTACTGCCCTTTCAGGCATTAGCTCACCTCTATTCCCCTCCATTACTAGTGGAAACAAACTCTTTTTGATAGAGCATTGTCTTCATTGCTTGCCAGTTTGGCACCCTTCCTCATAAGCTGGGGTACATTTACTATTCAGGAGTTCATATTCATGGGATGTCTATTAGGGAGTGGAAGAATTGTTTCAAAGTGTTTGATGATACAGCAGACAAAAAGCTTTTTGTACTGATCTGCAGAGATGATGGACACAGGTTGTGTTTGTTTACTACTAGCTTCATAAAGGTATTAATCAACATCCTCATACTGAACTTGCTTTTTTCTGCATGTAACATCAAAAGGGAGGTTTAAAGCTCTATAACCTTTTCTCAGGAACCCTGCTCTTGAGTATTTCTGTTTCTTGTTTTGCTTTGTGGTCACTAACCACAGGAGAAATTTGTCTTTTTTACATATGCTGGAAATAATTTACTGCCCTTAGAAATATTAAACCACAAGAAACCCCCGACATTAAAGTAACATTAAGGGTCTGTCTAAAACCCACAAAAAGCCAGGAAATTGAGAGTTAAAGCTGAAACTCTGATCTGATATTCCAGCCTTAATTTACCTCATAAGGTATAGGTACGGCTGTTGTCTCCAGAGGAGGGAATGGTGTTGGGTGGAGTACCAAGCATTTTCTGCAGCACCTAGATGAAATAGCCTAAGTAAAATATAAATGTGTTGATGGTGAATTTGCTAAGTGAAACCTCTTTTTGTACTCAGGTTAATTGAATAGGATGAATGGATACATGGAGCCCCTCCATCACTGTTTCCTTTAACTCCCAGGGGTGTTGGTTAGCTTTCCTGCTTTAGCCTGTCCCAGACAACTTTTGATTAGGGCATTTCCTAACTTTAGACATGTTGGTGATGAGCAGGTCCTAGGAAAATGACGAGCTGCTCCTAAGCTTTGCTTTGTTGCTTGAAAGAAGATTTCATCCATCACTTGGTTGGGTTTGCTTTTAACCTTATCTCCTGTGCTGGTTTCACTCCACAAAACTTTACCTGCCTGAAACACTGTTCCATCAATATGTGTAGCAGAATCTTCAGGATCAACCACACAAGTCTGAAAGAAAAGGATGTTGAGAATACTCAGAAAACTTAGAAATACTGATATAGGAAAGAAAATATCCCTGTGAAGCCAATTGAGACACACTGACTTCTTTTTTAGTATCAATAAAAACTGTCAAAAGACATAAGTATCTATTTAGGCCTTTAACAAGTTAAGTGAGGGGAAGAAGTTATGCTATGAACATAGCCAGTTGAATATTATAGATTTAATATTCTACTAATGGCCTACTTTGCAGTGAAGGATGATTTCATTAATGAAGTCATGTGGGACAATAAGTAGAGAGCAGGTAACTACTAACCAAAATTCCAGTATTTTACAGAATTTATTTTCTATAGTAAGTTTTTCATTATGTTTCAGCAGTTTACCTGTGCCAATCATGTTCTATAAAGCTTTTTCATTGTAACAGTGTGAAGTTTGATAATAATTCTTAGTCTTGACCCTGCAGACTGCAAGTCTTCATTAAAATCACTGGGGCTGAGAGGATTTAGTTACTGAGATCAGATGAGATTGGTGCATTCTGGGCTGGAAGACTGTACAACACCTTGTGCTACCAATATTACCTCTGTGCTCTCTCAGACTAGGAGGCTGTTTACTATTAGGGTAAAAGTATTCACACAATTAATTGGAGGCTTACACATTTTGCCACACAGTGGTAGTGGAGAGTACAGTCATACCAATGCTTTTGCTCTTCTTCTTGGCATTATTTTCTGATGGTTTTTTATAAGGCTTTCAAGAGGCAATAATCCTAAATCCCACGCATGGAAATGATAAACTGCTTGTTGTGACTTTACTTTGAACAAGTTCTCCTGCAGAGTATCATATTTAAGTAAATTGCCATCAAATACAGCGAACAACACAATCATTCACATTCAAACAGAGGCTTTTGATCATATTCTACAATGCAATCAAGGATCACATGAGAATTCAAATATGCACCGACCTCATTCAATGCTAACTAGGTGAGAGAGAAAGGAGGATTAGTTGTGGATGTCAACTAATTGACTGATGCATTAGCATATAAAAACTTGCACTAGTTATATGTAATAACTGTACATAATTGTAAAAGGCTCATGTTCACAGTGTTCTCTAAATGTATGGTTGCTCATAGCTGAAAGATAATTGACATTGTTTCATGTGGGTGCCCTCCCCCCCCCTATATTTCTCAGATCAGAAGATTTGGAGCTTTTTATCCACAAGGCACATTAAGGTCACCAATTGGGAATTGCTAACTGATGGGTTAATTGGGGAAACTTAGAGACTCTGTTGAACCTCAGCCAATAATTTAGCCTAAAGATTTAAGCAGGACAACAGATGTGGAAGTGGAACCTCTGTAGGAATGCACGGCACTGGCAGTGCACATCTTCCCCTATTTGAATTTCAAGTGGAACAGCAATACCACAAGGAAATGAGAACTGAGGATGACTAAAAATATTCCTTGGCTAAAAAAATATGCACATTAGAAAATAAATGTTTCTTAGAGAGAATATTCATCCCGAATTCACGTAGACATGGGAACAGGCTGCAGTTATAACCTTGACCACTGGTAGTGCCATTCATTTGGAAAATATATTTGTAAGCTCCTCTGTGACATCCCTTCTCCAAGTGCTTTCTTTTAACATTGCTGGAAGGTAATTCTCTGCTTTCTTCCAGCCTAGTCTCTAACTTGCCCTTTTCAAGTTATCCAAGGAAATATTATTGGTAGTCTCTCTTCTCCCATCCTTTCTTTACTCTTGGATACTAGTGCCAGCTTGGGAACATGTGCTTTGAGTTTCATCCATCAGGGAATAGGAGAGAAGCTTCCACTCTCCTGAATCCTGTCTGAAAACTAACAGAAAAGAGGGATACCTTTCATAAAATACTCTTTCTTCTACTGGGAAGTGAAAGGAAACTGCCCATCCAAGCCCATTCAAGAAACCTGGGCTGAAGTGCACGACCTCCTAAAATCTGCTGGAACAATCATTTGCTATGATTGAGAGAGTTACCTGAAAAAACACATATCAGCCATTGTTTTCTGTGCTTGTTAGTGTACTTGCCCTATTTAAAACTCCTCACAGTGGAATATGCCTATGGGCACAAGTAATCATTGCCTGAAAATGCCACAAACTTCTTTTTCCACTTCCCTCTCTTGTTGAGAGAAAGAGAAATTGAGGAGGAGTGAACCTCCCCTGCTAGCCTGGCTCTTGTTTTCCATTGCTAAATGAGATTGGCCACACTGAGTCTGGGCAGGAGAGAGACAGCTTCTTAAAAGTGGTTCCAGGAGTCCCTCTTAGCAATGCATAATTTGCTCTAGCCATGAGGACAGCAATGGATCTTTGCAGACCCCATAAATAATCATTTTTTAGGACAAATATACAACCCTTTACCAGTTAGGAATGAGAAGCATGGTGTGGAAAGATTTTCCAGTTTTCCAATTTAAATCTCTAGCTCAGCTTGGGGTTCTTCTAGGCTTTGCGTTACTATACTTGTTATGGGCATTTTTGGGCAGACGAGGAGTGAAGGAAAGTGTATTCAAACTACAATCAAATAGGCAATACTGATTGCTTCCGAGCTCAGTCACAAACTACCTCTTTCTCCTCATCCTCAGTCCTTACTGTGTTCTCCTTTGCCTTTTTATTCTTTTACTGTGCTTGGAGGAGGCAAAAAATTACTGGGGTTACGAAGGTAATGCATCAAAATTGAATATTAAAAAATTATTATTTTACAGTTACATCAGAATGAATATATACACAGTTGTGCAGGTAGATTTTAGGGAGGAAGAGAAGCTTGGCATAGGCTCAGGAACAGCTGTAGTAGCACACTTGACTACATCTTCATTTCCACCCTCTCAGTGGGTTCAATGGGTTGTAGAAGAAACATCACATCCACCTATTGGCACTAAATAATCCCTGTTGACATTAAGGGTGGAGGAGGAGATGATCTGTGAATGATGCTGACTTTGTATTAAACCCTGGTCTTGAAACCTAGAGGAAATCAACTGTTTTCTTGGAAATAAAGGCAAAAGTGGATTTATCTGAGATTCCAAGACTAATCAGTGATGAGAACTTGTGAATTAACAGAGTGGCATATTTCATATCATAACTGATATGTATATGTGTATGTGTATGTGCATAGATATATGCACATATATATATTTGACAGCTTAAGGAAAAAGGGAAATAATTGTACTTCCTTTGGGGCAGTTGGAGGGATTAAAACTTCTGGATTGTTCTGTTAGCTTGCTTTTTGGTAATTTTAAACCTTGTCACCCCTGATGAGTGCTTGGCTCCCAC